>JAXCHB010000024.1:0-1293750 GCA_036926305.1 Uropetala carovei
AGAGAGAGAGAGAGCATGCCCGTATAAATTTCCCGAAAAAAAGTTCATCTTCCTTATACGGCGATGACCCAAATAGGGGTTAGCCGTTCTACGAAAACCGAAACCCAAAACATTTTTCATTTTTTTAAGAGCAGCAAGGGAATGAAGACAAAAAAATTCCCGCAGTTTCCTGCAAGACATTCGAAAGAAGATGGGAAACTTTCCGTAAAATACCTCCTGTTTCTCTCTCCCCCTCTCTTCTCCACTTACTGCTGATAACGATTTGGGCGCTCCCTTCTTTTTTTAGCGCTATAAGATGGCAGCTTAACATAACCGGCATTGAAATGCGCAGCTATATAAATCCATATGCAACCAGTGCATTAACATGCTAACTTAAGAAGTGACTGCCCTCAAAGATCAAGGACAAAGACATTGTCTACTATTGCATTACATTTTATTAGAGTTTTAGAAATATTTTAATGATAATTTTTATAATACTCCAAAGAATGAGAAAGACGAGATCTATTTCCAAGGAAATTTCCTCTGCTTAGCGTGATTCATTGGATTCACGCAACAACAAACACCACTTGCGTAATGTTAGGAATTAGATATTGTGTATTTATAAAACGCTTCTCTGATAAGTAAAACAATTACATATCTACCATAAAAAAGAACTTTGGCTGTTTTCACTCTTCCTTTTAAACGTTCATTATAAACCTCGGCAAAATGAATCTTCTTCTTCGTTAATAGTTAATACTTATTGAATTTACAATTTCAAATTAGACCAACACTTTCATGAAGTCGATTTTTTCCCCATCTCTCAGGACCACAGCTCAATTGCGAACATATATATTAAATTTTGGAGTCAAGAGTAGAATGACACTTCAAATTTGTTCGTGTCAACAGATTCGTTCGTTATTTCAAAAAATATAATAATGACTATTTTTATTTTGTTTAAATTACGTACGTAAAAAACAATCGCAGGCCATTAACAGTTAACATCTACCCTAACCTGCATAAAAATTCTTCGTAACTCTCATGTTCGGATTAGGTAGGATGGTCTTTATTTCGCAGGTGTTAAAAATCAAGTATACCTACCTCCCAACATTTGCGCATACTATATGCGTAACCTTTTCGGGTTCCGTTTATCGTAAAAAAAAAGCCCCCACGCTAAATTTCCTTTCATCCCGTACCCTCAATACTTCCCCCCCTCGGAAGTCTCTCCTATGCCGTCCCGCCACGGGCATCAAATATTCCCGACGTTTTTTTTTTATTATCGAAGCAGGCATTATTCGAGATCCCACTCCCGCGATAGCGGCAAGAGAGTTATTGCTAGCCCTGCGGCGTTTATCTGCGTGAGATTAACGGCGCCGATGTCATTCCACTCCGCTATACACACACACTAACATATTCACACGCTAAAGGTCATATATTGTGGCTTTTCATATAATGTTTCCTTGGTTTCGCCACCGTTTCTTATGCATCGTCCATCCATTTCCCCCGTTCCCTTCTCCTATCGCAAGCCACTGTGACCTTTGGCCCGGAGCCTGACTTCCTCTTCGTATACTCGCACGTATACATATATTACGTATCGGTGGAGATGCTACGAAACAGTCTAATAAATTATTCGCTCATAAATAAACAACAATAAATTGTTAATGAGAATAAATAATTTAAGGATTCCGTAGTTTTAATGTAAATGATGATTATCCGTTCGTGTCTCTGCACGACCAATGGGAACAAAATACTTCATTAATTAAAATCAAATTAAACAGACAGTGCAGTCTTGGCGGCTATAGAATTAATCGGGAAAAAAATTAGATTTCTAATAAAAATATTAATTTCAGCAACTATTTGGAGTCAGACATGACGAATAGGAGATAGAAAATATAGGCTTATGTTTACGTAAAATATAGTATACCAAAAAATTTTTAATTGTGTGGAGCGACCATATATGAAATACAATTTAAATCACTTCGTAAATGTCCACTCTTCTACCTTAAGCTTAACAGTGGCGTGTGTCTTGTCTCCTAAATACAGAGTGCGGGATAAAATGATACTGATAATTAAGGCTCTCATTAAAAAGTAACAAAAATGGAAATCGTTAATTTTGTTCTGTAATTTGGAAATGTTTGGAATAACTGGATTCTATGTGACTTATAATAAATGTCTTAGTCGGAATTTGTAGATGACTAATTCTGCTTAATACCTAAAAATTATAAGGTAAATGATGCAAAATAGGGCGTTTCGTGATGCTGAAATAAAATCCGTTGATGCTTAACTGTGCCTATATTATAAAACGACCTTCATTTTTTCCCGAAATTAAAAATTTTCTTTCATAAAGGGAATCTCTAGAATAATCACAAAATCGTTTAAAAACACTACAATAATGCATTTCTTTCAATAACTTCAAATGTAATAAGAGTTTTTTTATTTATCAGATCCATTAAAGCCGGGCAGAAGCCTCACGATAAAATTATTCCTTAAAAATAAATTATAAAAACCGGCATTTAAATTCTACTTCCCCAGAAATAAAAGCGTTTTATCGGACACTCATGCTCAAATCTTTTCATTAAAATAACATAAAAGCAAAAAAAAAAGAAATTGTTCAATTCATCGACCTCGATGGGCAAAAAAATGATCTCATGACAATGAATTCCAGGAATTAATAAAATCCGAATGTAAAAATTCTCTCATCGAAGCAAATCCCCAAAATCTGGTCTAAAAAAATGAATTGAAATTCAAACGATTCCGAACGCATCGAGACAAATATCATTTTACGCACATCCACCCATTCCACCAATTTATCAACCCTTTATAAACAAAGCTTTGTTCCTCCTTGCGCATCAAACATTCCGTCTCTCAAACACTTTCTCTTCTCTTCACTCTCTCTCTCTCTCTCTTTATTCCCTTCAACCTCTCATTTTCGAACATCCACCCCCATGCTCTTTCCAAACTTCACGGAAGGACGAGAATTAAAAAAAAACAAAACCAAATAAAAATATAAAAAAGAGGAATATCCTTCTCTCGCCGCTTCGTGGCTGTTCTTTTTTGTCTTTTCCGTACACTTTGAGTGATTTTGATTGTTTTCTTTCCAAAGTTATTCCCCGCTCCATCCACCTCCATCCTTTTCCTTATCCTTCCTTCTCTTTCTTCCTTAAATCCTTCACACAGAGCCTATCCATTTCGTCTCTCGTGACAGACTTCCTCTAATACGTCATTACTAACCACCATTACCCTCAACCACTCAGTCACACTTATCTTCTTCCTCACCACCTTTGTCATCCCCTTCTCGTCCTTTCTACCACCCCCTCTACCGCTCCATTCAAATCCCCTTTATCGCCCTCTTCTCACTTTAACACCTTCTAAACCTCTCTTAACACCTTCTAACCCCTACACTATAATACCTCACCACCTATAAAAATCCCTTTTTATTCCCTCCAACGCACCTTTCTCACTCCCTCTTAACAACCCCTACTCCTCCTCCCATGAGCCATCCCTACTCCTATCTCTTCCTTTCCACCCTCCCTCTTCCTCGCACTATAATTAATACAGTCCCCCCTCCCCCCACAGACTTTTCCCCTTCCCCCCCTCCCTCAAATACTATTACCTTCCTTTCACTCCTCCCTTTCTCTCTCTCATCCCATGGAACTTCAACCGTTCCATTATCCGAAACCGAGGAACAAATGTCTCTTCTCCGGATGCAAGAGTACATAGAGCCTTCAAGAGCGGATCTCTCAGTCTTTCACTTTCCCTCTCTCCTTAATAGCTCTCTCTCCCTCTCTCTCCACATCTCTTCCACTTGCACGCTGTCACATCCTCCCATCCACTTTCTCTTTGCTCCTCAGACTGTTTCGCTTTACATTTAATCCCAAACCAACGTGTACTTTATCTCTCTCTCTCTCTCTCCCTCTCTCTCTCTCTCGCGGGTTTTTATCCCATTTTTCCCCACGCACCAACTTCTAGCTTTCTCATCTTTTTTTTTCGGATTCCCGTGACAAAAAAAAAAAGACGCCGACCTGCGCATATTTTACGCCGATTTTTTCTCATCCAGTCAAGAACCTCTTCTCTTAACTTTATATGCTTTTACATTCTGATTTTCAGCGCTCATTTTTCGTGCCATTCTCTACGCGTTCATTTTTTATGTATCATTTTTCCTCGCCAACGAAGGACTCTATTGAGTTTATTTTAATTCTGGTAATGAAACGGTTTGTTGGTGAACTATTCTACGGAATATATATGTATAAATTTCATTACTATGACTAGATTTTTCTTCTGGACAGCTAATTTTCCCCAAATGTGCTCCATCCTATCTATGGACTTTCTTTCGTTGTCCGAAGTTATTCCCCCTCAATACTTTCCTTTGTATACCATGAGAGGCACTGATGTTTTTTATTATTTTATTAATTTCCTTACTCTAGAACAGGGGTCGGCAACCTATGACACGCGTGCCACTGGATGGCACGCGAAGATGTTTTAGTTGGCACGCGAAGATGTTTTAGTTGGCACGCGAAGATATTTTGAGATGGCACCATCATCTAATAACAAAAGTACACAAAATATATTTTTAAAGAAATATACAATAAAAAAAGAGTACGCAATACACTTCTCGAAAAATTAAAGAAACAGGTATCCATAACGACGTAGTTATATAAAAAAATAGTTATTTTCCTGCAAGGAATAACTAAAAGAGGAGGTGTGTATGCAGTCGTAAAGCCACGGACATAAAAGACGTTGCTCGTTTGACAATGTTTTCCACGATTTTATTCAGCAAGGCGTGACTGTGATAGAAGAAGTATGTGCCGTTCCTCCGATGCTCGGAAATACAAAAGGGGAAGATTTTTACATTCATAGATTTTGATTTAAAAAATAAACTGTTTTATGTGAATATCGATGGTTTACCTGCAATGATGAGTAAAAATATTGATTTTGTTCAGTTACTCCAAAAATAGCTAGATAGCCCTATTTTAGCCCTTTCGGTGGCTGAGTGGGAGATATGTTCTCTCGGTTTGGCAATTGCTTTGATTAAAGTATAATCTTTCTCCGTGGAATAGAAAAAGACTATCATCAGCTGGAGAATAAAGAATGGTTTGTAAACCTTATGTTTCTATCAGACATTAACCGCGCATTTGAATACGTTGAATGACGAGCTTCAAGGTAAAATGCTGACCGGGTTTTACTTGTATGAAGGATGGAAGTAATTTTGTAAGAAATTGCAGCTCTTCGAGGATGATCTTCAGACACGGAATCTGAGTTACTTTCCCAAATTGAAAATATTTATTGATAGTGATGAAAATTTAAAATTTATAACAACAAATTTGCATAAGTGTATAATTTTCTTGAAGGAAGAGTTTTCGCGGCGATTCCAAGACCTCCAAACTCAGAGTCCGATGTTTAAATATATATTGTATCCAGGGAAAACAGAAATTGATCTCGATCTGCAGTATTTCAAGTTTCTTGGGATTGAGATGGAGTTAACTGATTTCCTGAGTTCAGACTTGTGGGTCGATAAGTTTTCATCTATGAAGGACGATGTTAAAAAAAAACCAAAACCGTTGCTTAGATATTTGCTCGCGTACTCGGTCTCAGCTTTAAACAAAATTATCGGCAATGAAAAACCTTGCATTCTCTCTTTTGTCTGCATTTGGAACTAGCTACTGTTGCGTGTGTTTTCTTTAATGAAAAAATACACTCCATCCTGTTCGCAATCGGCTGACAGTAGAAAATTCTGAAGCTTGCCTTCGTTTCAGACTACCAACTATCAACCAAAATTGACAAAATTGGCGTTAAAAATGGGAGGACAAGGAAGTCATTAATTACATTATATTAATTGTCTTCTTTTCAAAACAGTAAAAACTATTTTTTTTAAATAATGCCTGTAATTCACGTTGAAATGTATTATTAAAAGGTATTATGTTTGACGCATTTTTATATGGCGCTACTAATTGTGAAGACATTATTTTTAAAATCGGTTCAATGAGAAGTTTTTAAAGCGATTCATTAATAATTATTGTAGTTCTATTATAAATAAATCCTGCTTAGCAAAAAAATTTTTTTCCTGTTTTTCTTAAAGTGGCACGCGAAAAAGGGCACAAAGAGAAAGTAGTACTCGACAGAAAAACGTTGCCGATCACTGATCTAGAAGAACCTCTCGTTTCCTTCACTACAACTATATAAAATTTCAAGAAACGAATAACCGCTTAAGGAACACCGATGCGTAACGATACTAACATTTGTCCCACCGACATATTCCATACTTGCGAATATTCTATCAAGGTTTTTAACTTTCGCCGCATCTTTTCGTGCATAGCGAAATTATTCCTGGCTACAGTGGTAGTAAATTACTTTCCCAATTTTTCTATCCCTTCATACTGTTAATAATATATTCAGCTGCGATTACTTTGTTTTTTTTTTGCTGGAAAGGTTCTGTGAAATATCGATCACGTTGGATTTTATCTCGCTGCAATAAAAGAATGTATCGATCAGCTAGCCAATCCGGTTTTATGACTTTCCTCGCCTTCATTCCGCCTCACCTCGTCCGTCATCCTTCTCCTTCAACATATCTCGCGCTCATTCCCATTTCTCTCTCTCTCTCTCTTCCCATTTTCCACTCCACATCAGACATATATTCCCACACCTTGTATAACTCGAGGGAGAGAGAGGCGGCAACAAAGAGTTCGCGACGAAGAGGAAGAGCGTGTCGTAAAAGAATAAGGCTGGCCATGTGTCCACTGCCCGCAGTCAAAAGGGATCCTTCCAGCACGCCCATTTATTCCCATAGAGACTGGAGAAGCGGGGGAAAAGGGGGCAGACCCAAAAGGGAAGGAAGAGAGAGAGAGAGTCGGAAAGAGGGGCGGAAGAGATTCAGGGAAAAGAGGACTGGACATGTGTATGTATGCATTGGGGAAAAGAAAGAACCAAGAGCCCTCGGTAGACGGATGGTTATGGTATCTGCCGACGGTTACTAAGGTCGCGGGTTCGAATCCCGCCTCGGACATGGATGTTTGTGTTCGTCAGGTTTATATACGTAAGAATGAACATTAATGTCTGAATATCGGCCTAATAATAATCTAATATATAAAATTGACTTCGTCGTCGTCGTCAGTGGGGAATCGGAACTATGTAGTAATGCTATTTTTAACAAACTTTCCGAGTAGCTAGAAGATTGAGTTTTGGTAGAAATGTTCGGTTCTTAAAGTAGAAGCCATTTACGAAAAACAAATTCCAAAATCGACCCGGGTTCGATTCCCGAGAATGATTTCCATTCCTAATAAGATAACATGGAAAAATCGATATTTCAAGCTGCAACCTTATTTTATTTTGCTTATTAAAATTCACATATTTGGCCTACGATTTTCGGACTTGGACTGAATTAAGGAAAAATAAATGCAGTTTCTTATTCTTGTCGTCTTTTATCGCTTTCGAATCTAAATCTTTCGAATTTAACGTTTTAATATCATATTTTGACAAAATATAGCGTTTTTAACGAGAAGTTGCCTTGCCAACCGATTACATTGTTAAACTCGAAATCCAATTACTCTCACGTATGCTCACGTTCTCCCCGGACCTCCATGGACCCTCACGGCCCAATTTATATGCATCAGAGTTATCTCAGAATTAGTTTTTACTCTCTCCAATATACATAGTATAGAGAAAGTATCGTTTTCACGAAAAAATTCGAAATCGAGATTACAAAGGAAATACACGTCTTGAGGTGCGCAAAGGAAGAAATGATTGTATTACCTTATAATACAAAATTTTGTACGCCAAAGACGTCTGGCATAACCCGGGCATCGCCGGGTACTTTCAGTTATTAATAAATAAAGAGGGAGAGTGAGAAGGATGGAGAAATAATCAGTAAAAGAAATAGAAACGGAGTAGAAGGAGAGGTAAGATGAGATAAGGGGGAAAGAGAGATCGATACGAAGATGGAGGGTGAGAGAAAGAGGCAAGAGGATGGAGGTGGTGGTAGAAAATGTAGGGATGGGAAGAGAAGTTGGGAGAGGTAGTTAGACAGAGCGGAAATGAGATGGTGAGTGAGCGGCAATGATAAGGATAGACGGAAGGATGCAAGAAAAAGGATATAGATGTGAGAGAGATAAAAAGGTGGAAATTAAAAGTGATTTTGAAGGGGAAGAAGAAGAATGAATATTTTGGTCATAAGAATATAATTTGTTATTAATGACTTTTCTCCCTATATTATAAAATCGTAATGGTCATCATGATGCGTAACGCTCTTAATTTCGTGAATAACTCCATTAGAAATAAACTTAAGAAGTCTGAAATTTCTCAATATTTCAGTGTTGATGAATCTTTACGTTACGGCTAAAAACAACTTCGAGAAAGGTCACGGGTTCGACTCCAGAGAACGAACGTCGTTTCCCATAAGATAACACGTAAAAATCGCCTTTTTGGTTTGAAGGCTTTCATTGTTTTACTCTTTAAAATATCTTAAAATTAAGTTATCGACAAGAAATTTGGGCTAAAACACGCCAAAATGAATGAGGATTCTTATTCCTACCGTCGAATACTAAATCTCATTCGAATTCGCTCATATTTTGAATTTATACTCGAGTTTTGGTATATTTTTTAACATTTCAATGATAAAATTGCATGTTGTCCTCGGAAATTTCCATGCATATGCACTTAAATAAAAGTTTAAAGATCGAAAATAAGATTAAAACTTGCTCCAAATGACCGAAGATATGAATTTAATTTAAATGTAATGTAATGTAATTTAATGTAAATGTTAGGACGCAAGTTATCGCAGGATGTGAGACGACTAATTCAAAAAACAGTGTTTTTATGATTAAATTATAATCGCTTTCTAAACCTAAGTAAGAAGAATGACAAAGTAATCATATTCAACCATTTACATCTATATATACAAATAAATTAATGTAAAAGTTATTTTTAAAAAAAGAGGAAGGGGAGAGGATGTGATAAGAGAAGTTACGAAAAGGGACAGGGAGAGAGAGAGACAGACAGACATGGAAAGATAAGAGAAATAGCATTATATGTATATATTACAAAAAAGACCGTGAAGCGACGCGATGTGGAGGGAGACTCAATTTTTATCCCAAAATATAACTAAAATCCACCTCCGACTTCAACTCATTCGAGGAGGAGAAGAAAGGCGACGCAAAAACAGATGGATCTCATTCTCTCTCTCTCTCTCAGGACTTTCATTTCCGACAGTCGTGGTTGGAGAAAGGGATGATGAACTGTCGAGAGAGAGGGAAGAAGGGTAGTGTTTGAGTGAAACAGGAACATATGGGATAGGGCAAAAAGTTTCTGGAAGTTGAGGGACAGAGGGAAATATTTATTCGTTCCTTTCTCATCCTTTTTGCGTGTTTTTTCCGGAGCGATTCGATCTGACTTTCACTTTGGCATGAAATAAGCCGCCAGATTTTGGAATTATGTAAAGCTGATTGGGGAGCGGAATTCTTTATCAGTTAAAACGCGTGAATGAATTCCACGATTTCTGAGATTCCATGAAAATATTTCTTTTTCTGGAACGGATCAAAACGATTTCTAAGACATTTCTAATGTGTAAAGGGATAGTAGTTGGTCGAGACACAACGGATAAATTAATCACACTAATTTACGATATTGGAGTATGATGCCTTTAATTTTGATTCAACAGAATAAAAAAGAATTATGTATCAAGAGAAAGTATAATTTCAATAGCATAATGACACGCTCAAGTGCATTACCTATAGGAACTTGAGTATTATCTATTTCGGTTAAATCTTCAAAAAATATTTCTCTTTTTTAAGCGAATTTTTAAGACTTTTGTTTGGAGAACGAATTATTGATTAAAATCTGTCGAGCCTTGAACAGGAGCTGGCGAAAAAACATTTCTCTCGACGTTTACCGAAAGCGAAAAAGTCATTCTAACGCGATTCCTGTCACATTTCACATTGTTAGACTATGCAAAACAATAAGATTGGTATACAATTACTATAAAAATATACTGAATAATTTGTTTTTGTAGCAATTTAAAATAAAATACAATACGAAAAAAATATATCGAGTCCAATGAATGGCCGAAAAAACGGATGGAGAGCACCGATCGCTGATTTTGGGATTTTCTTCCAAAGGTTTTTACAAGCATTGGCGCTAATCTTCACAATAAATAAGAACTAAATACGTGAATAAACGTAGGTAAGGAGTGACCAATTAAAACATTAATATCTAGGAGAAAAAATTTGCAGTTGCCAGATGAAACTGTAATCGCGGCGAAATTCTATAAACGATAAATCTTTTTTCTCATATTAAAAATGTTCTCAATTATCATCCCTATACTTTAATCTAGCGATTATTCAACTTAATTTAAATTTATGGGAATAATCCTAGTTTGTCGTTATTTTGCGTAAAAAAATTTACTTAACTTCTTGAATTATATTTTGTAACATGTTTTGTTGATTTTTAATACCGTCATGCCTTTCACAACACAGTAAAAAAAGATTCTGTTTTTTAGGAGCGCGGTACAGAAAGTCGCGTACATTTTTTGTGAGCGGTACGTGAAAAAAAAATGCTTGAGACCATTAATTTAATCTAACTTATCCTCCGAATGGTCCGAACAAAAAAAAAAACTTCGCTTTCACCGCAGAAGGCAATTACACGGACCCATTCGATGCGGTCGTAGGCTTATCGAATGCGATCCGGCGAACGAAGAGACATGCAACGCGTGATTTGCTTTACTGCGAATCCGTGCATCTCCCTTCCTCGCCGCCATCGGGCGGCACTATTAAACGTCACTCTGAATGGAGGAACGGAGGATGTCGGGAGGCCCGGTGCGCGAGTATTAAGTGCCCGAGGCGGGGTTCGAAAAGGGGAATTTTCCACCTCGAGGACACGCTCGTCGCCCGCGATTCGCCCGTTACGTTCACGTGTACCGCGCGAGTCCTGCGTTCCAACCTTTAAAGCCACGAATTTCTCTTCCTATATTGAACGCAGCATTTGTGCCGTAAAATCACGGTGGCGACACGTTGCCGCGGCGGCGTGTGTTGGCGATGCGAATTACTATTTTTTTTTACTACATGCGGTCGCTCAAATTGTTCTACGTTCTGAAATAGATTATTTGATGATCTTTTACATTTTCCGAATAAATTCGCCTCTTCTGTGGGAGTCGTTCACTTTTTTCGGCGCTATGATACGTAAAAAATAATACCACGCGACAACTCACTCGTCCGTGAGGGACTGCAAAACGATCGATACGAGAATTTTTCGTGACCAACTAATAGCAAGCGCGTTATAAAACGGTGTGGGGGGGTGGAAGGAGGTCAGTATAACGTTGTGGCGAAGTTAATATCGATAAAAGAAAGAGCTTTACAAGCGATGAAGTATTTTTAGATAGATTTTGGCAATGTTAAGTAAACGTTGAACCAATGGGTATTTTGATTCTCCTTTAAAAGTTGTAGCGTTTTACGTGCATACGAGGTCTGTCAACAAATAAGGCGATAAAATAGCTTTAAAACAGCTTATTATAGAAACGTGAACATAAATATACAGGTATAACCGTTCTATGTTCATCCATTACACTTGTGAGACTGTTTATGAAAACATATCACAAAGCGTACAAATGTTTCTACGTCAGGTAATGGTGGCCGTATTCTACGGAAAATTTTATTTGGTTTAACTCCTCGTGAGAGTAAAAATAGACCTTAACTACAATGCTCAACTACAATGCTCAACAACGATGCAGTCTGAAAAAAGGACGAATTTAGAAAATTAACTGCCATTAACATTGCTTCAAAGTTAATTTCCCGGAAACCTTTAGACTAGAAGTTCTATTGCTAAATATTCAGGCAAGCATTAATGAGTAATATGGTAGTAAACACATAATTGTTACTAAATGTCCAAGAAATATGCAAATTCCCTTTACTGTTGGCTCGCCCTCGTATATCTGTAGCATCTCTATTACTTTTAACTGAAGAGGATATTAATTCGTGTTTCTGAAAATACTAACATAACTTCAACCTACGCAACAAAAATATATTCAATATTTTTATGCGGTACAGCCCCTCAGTTAGCAAAACCTTGACATTAAAAATATATTGACTTAGAAATATTCCGCTAATTAATTAATTACTACCGATTTATAACTTGCGAAAAATTTCCCCCTTTCTTTCCCCTCAACATTTCTTCGCCGATCGTGCGGATTAATATTCTACTAGTGCATGTTCCCGTTGAAATATCAACGAAAACTTATATTTGTATTATCTAAAACGTAAAATGGTTGATAATTTGAAAATATAAAAGTTGAGACACTATCTTTAATTAAGTTTATATTATTGCCTTCCTCCATCTCTCTGCCTCTCACTCTCCCCTCTCCCCCCCTCTCTTTCTCCTTCCTTCCTCTCTCTCTTTCGTATTAAAGCATTCAAAGTGCAATTATATTCCCATAAGGATTGATATAACAATCGAATTTGGAGGTCTAACAATATAATTAGTCACCATGGCAACATTCCGTTAAAATGGCAAGATTTCCATAAAATATGTAAATTAAACGTTTAACATGGGATATTTCGAATTGTGGGTGAAAAAAGATGAACAGAATAAGAAACGCTATAATTTTGCCTTCAAAATGGTTCAAATCCAAAGGTCGTAGGTTAATTCCTTCTAATTTTAATTTGCAAATGAATAAAAGCCTGCACGTCGAAAAATCGCGTTTTACATGTTAAGTACTGGGAAATGGAAATGCCTCAATTGGAGTCGAACCAAGGAATTTTTTCGCGATTTAAATTCGTCATCACCTGAAAAAGTGTTAACCAAGCAACCTTGCCAAATTTCGAGTTTCTATCTTCATTACTTCTCGAGTTATTAGCGCTTAAGTTAGCGTTACAGGGAGAGAATATGCTTTTCATTATAATGATTAATTTAAACTTACAAGGGGAAGGCACTACTGACCCCCAACCGATTTGGCTGAAACTTCGTAGAGATAATGTCCATGACGTCCGATTAACGAAAATATATACATATCAGGGCCAATACTCAGCCGTTTTTATTTTATTAGTAAAAATAAGTTCATATTTTCCGAGCCAATGCATAAGTACTACACACGGTAACATAATTCGTAAGAAGTGGTGCTAGCGTAGTGGGTAGCGTGCTTGGCTGAAAATGTCAAGGCCTGTTGTTTGAATCCCCGTTCGAAAACTTTTTTTGATTTTTTCCCACATTTTTCACTTTCATCATTTAAAGTATTTATTACCTAATTTTCTAATATTGCTTAAAATTTAAATACCCATTTATTTCTAAATAAAATTCCTAATCACAATGATAATATCTCTATGGGCAATGACAAATAAAACTCGACCGGTTTGCGATAACATTAATTACATATTTAATGCATTCACTTTCTTTTTATTTTTTGCTGAACCCTTCTCCACCCCCGCCGTTCATTAGGGTTCCCCCTATATCGGCCGGTCAGCAATTCTGTTTTTTAATTCATTTAATTATCAGGTATCGATATGAAAGTTTATCTTTACGGTTGGTTTTTAAGTAGGTAGTCCGACAGCACTTTCACAGGTTCTAGGGTGGTACTGATCATAAAAACAATGGAAACAATATGGATTAAAGCACCACGGACATTTCACGAATGCTTGTATTTCTTTGGTGTCGGTTCGTACTCGCTTCCCGAACTTTCCCTAGCTAACTCGATTTCCTCATATCCGTGCATTTCGTCGACTTCATCGGGCCCCACCAGATCATAATCTTCATTGAAGTTCATCTCGCCAAGCATATCCACAACACGTGTGTAAATTTCTTGGGCCATTACAACACTACGGCCACATTCACTTTCGGGAACTTCTTTATCCGACATCAATCCATTTTTTCGGAGGAGCTTCATGCAGTAATGCATGGCGGTGTTCAACACGTCTTTCGCCGTTTCGTCGTCCAAAGGAGGAGACGTAAAAGATGTAACATTTTTGCTCGTTACAGGATTCCCCGCTGAAGATGTTGAAGCAGTATATTCCATTTTTGAAACAGCAAAAATAGCAGTATGTTAAAAATACACTTCGAAACACGCTAGATAAATTACTCTCAATGCTCTGATGAAAGAAGCAATACTGATATTGTAGCACTTGAAATCGCTCCTCTCTGATCCTTTTCCAAATGCTTACAATGTATTTATCGACAATGCCATGACTGTGAAGCAATACGTGCAAGACAATAAGTTTCTTTTCATTGTTTATTCATGAGGAGGAGAAACTAATAAATCGCTTTACAATGAAAAATTTATTGACGAGGATAACCAACCGCTATGTCCGAACCAAATAATTCTTCAAAACCACATCAATATATAAAAAAATATTAACTATTAAAAAATAAAAATATACTATTATAGCGTTATTAAGAAATAAGCATTTAAAATGAGGAAAATGAATATTAGGGAAAAATCAAAAAAAGTTTTCGAACAGGGATTCGAACAACACACCTTGACATTTTCAGCCAAGCACGCTACCCACTACGCTAGCACCACTTCTTACTAATTATGTTACCGTGTGAAGTACTTATGCATTGGCTCGGAAAATATGAACTTATTTTTACTAATAAAATAAAAACAGCTGAGTATTGGCCCTGATATGTATATATTTTCGTTACTCGGACGTCATGGACATTATCTCTACGAAGTTTCAGCCAAATCGGTTGGGGGTCAGTAGTGCCTTCCCCTTGTTAGCATATGAACGGTTTTTGCCTTCCCTCTTTTCTTTCTAAATTCCGACAACAGTCATTCCATCTGTTTCTCCTCTTCGTTCCCTACTCGTAAATGCTACCAACCTTGTCTCCCCAAGAAAAGTCACTTTCGCCCTCTCTCCCTTTCGAACACTTGAGACCTCCCCCTTCTCTCTCGCGTACCGCTCATTTTTTTCACCTCGACGTCATTCTGACCTTTATGTTTATTTATCTTTTTCTCTTACTTTATGGGATATGGGATCTTTCTTTCCTTCCTCTTTCCCCCCCTCCATTTCCTCTCGCCTTTTCTGCGCTCTTCTCTGGCGCTTGATGGATCGCTGTCCTCTTCTCGCTAAGATGACGGAAACGAGTCACAACGCCAAATTGATGGTTTCTCACAAGAGGAATGGCAGCTATGTTTGTCATTCTTTGACGCATGATTTCCCGATCCACGGATAGAGTCAATGACTTCGGATTTTTCTCTCGCGAAAAGTTCATATGTTTCATTGAATTCGTTCCAGAAGATTGTACACGGATGTTTTTCAAACTCTGATAAAAGGGACAAGTATATATTGGAAACTAGATATCGAAGTTGAATGAGAGTTCTCTTCGAGAAACTTTCATTGAATTTTGTTTATAACGTACGTATAATATTATTAGCCAAAAACTCGTTTAAATTTTTGTACCTCCTATATTGGTTAAAAATTTCTCATCACTTTACCTATAATCCAGTGTTATTTCAGATCTTGTGAGTACGCGGAGACAAGTAAGAAGACGCTTCACTTTCTAAGCGTCTCAAAGAATTACTTCCTCATCATTAACAAAATTAAATTCTAATTGAGGACGTTGAGAAGCGTACAAAGAATAAAACTTACGGATAAAGGGGAAAATGTGACGGAAATGTGAGGCAGAAAAGAATGCTAATAGGATCTATAAGAAAGGAGAAGGTGCACTGGATAGGATATCCTTCTAAAATAAGATGCAGCCCTTAAGACGTGACTAAAACAAACTGTATATAAAGGAGTAAATAAGGCGAAAGGATTCTTTCAAATAGAAGAAACGGAGAAATGAAGAGTATTGCGGATGACAGGAAATGGCTTCTCCCTTAATCTGTGAGAAAATTAATAATGATAATAACACTTGAATTATTTCGTATAATTTATATTTTCATTTTCATTAAATTATTAATATCGCTTGAAAATGTTCGGACATGTAAGTTATTTATTATCTTTCTCATTTCCATCGACTGGCAGTTCGAAAAACTATCATGGTTTTGTTGTTGAAAGTGGTAATAAAGAAAACGTTAGAAGATAAAATACAAAATTTAAGACAGCGTTTGCACTGGACTACGCTAAAACACGATAGGCTTCTTTAATAAGAATAACATTCACCCGAAATTTAATTGTTACTAATTTATAGATGAAAAATGAGTGGTGTAAGAACAGTCACTAGCATCTGCTACGGGCAAAAAAATACAAGGAATTTCACAATATACCAGCAGAAAAGTCAATGAAAACGATGCTTTGCTAATTACAATTTGTAGCCTGTGTAACTGATCCACGACAAAACAAAATATTAAAAATATTAAGTGAAGTTTACCATAGTAATTTTAGTTTAGTTTTTGTTTTATTGATTAACTAGCTGAAAGTACCCGTCGTTGATCGGGAACACGTCTCACAATGTAGACTACACTCCTCCCGATCTCATTATTTGTCGATATCTCAGTAGCTGTTCGTCCTATCAAATATTTTTTTATTGAACAAAAACGATCCAAAATCTGATTTACAACAACATTTGTTATAAACATTTTTGCTTTAAAAGCAATGGTAAGCGAAATTTTGTGAATTTTATGGTTGCGCCTCCCCACAACCCCTCTTCCCGACAAGAATTTCCGGATACTATACACCCTAGATTCTAAGTTGGGCTGACCTAAAGATAGCTTCCAAGTTTCATGAAAATCCGACTTTCCGTTTTGGCGTGATGATGGAACAGACAGACAGACAAACAAACAGACACCAAGTCTGTAAATTGCTGTAATCATCGTTATTTCACACGAAATGCACAATAAAAGTGAAATTCTGAAAAAAACTATTTTACAGACAGACATCAGAATTTTATTTATAGGGATTGGAGAAAAGACAGCAACCTCGTAGGGTCATCAGCACACAGAGATTAAACCGGTTTCTGTTGATGGCACGCCCGCAGCTCTGATTATTTCCCCCGTAACACGATTTCGAAAAGCCATTTGACAGAAAACGTAGATGTAGTTCCATGCTATTGGCTTCAACACGCACTCACGCATCTGTGTACACGCTTCGCTTCACGTCAATTTTCCCTCCCTATTCCTGTTCCTAGACATATTACAACCCTTATAACTCAATCCTTCACCGCCCCCAGCCATACCCCTAAAACTCACCCACCTCCAAACACCCCAGGCTCTCTCTCTCTCTCTCTCTCTCTTTCTCCCAACCCCTCAACCCCACTCTATCAATCCCCTTTCCGCTCTGAATTCACCGCCGCTGCATTTTCCGCGTAAGCTAACGAGCCGACTGACACTGGTCAGAGCATTTGGGGGTCAGTTCTCCGACCCGTCCAACCCTTTCCTCTTCCCTCCCCCTCCCCTCCCCCCTCCCACTACCTCCCCCACCGAATCCTCCTCATTCGCAGACCATTCTTCACTCCGATCCACCATGTCCCTTTTCCATTTCCATAAGGGCCACCACTTCGTTCGCGCCGTTCGGAAAAACGAGCGGTGATGTACATTGACGCGTAACCCAAACATTCTTCCACTTGGTGCGCACATCCTCCACTATCTCCCCTCTCCCTTTTGGCGATTTCACGTATGAAGCTTTCTCTCTCTCTCT
Source organism: Uropetala carovei (assembly GCA_036926305.1). Lineage (NCBI taxonomy): Eukaryota > Metazoa > Arthropoda > Insecta > Odonata > Petaluridae > Uropetala > Uropetala carovei. The sequence goes on from JAXCHB010000024.1 coordinate 17,526, forward strand.
CTCTTTCTCTCTCTCCACGTCCATTTTCACTAAAAATTCGAGCCATTGCCTTTCTATTGAAGCTCATCAATCAGTCCGGTACACGGAGACCCTCATTACTTGCACTGCCCCCCATCGCACACGGGTTAGAGAGAGAGAGATCCTCCTCTTCCCATTCTCCATTATGAGAATGCCTCCCCTCTTTATGTTTCCCTCTCTTTTTCTCTCTCTCTCTCTCTTTCTATCTATCTATTCTAGCTACCCCCTTCTCCCGAGCGGAATACGTTTTTCACTTCACAAAACAACATTGACATATTCCGTCATGCGCGAAACTCTTCTGAGCTTTTCTTTCCATATCGAATGGGGCATTCAAATTGGGGGAGAGGTGGGAGCAATACGTTCCGATTCCACGTAGGGCGGAAATCATCATTCAGGAATACGTGACCTGTTCGAGATTCAGTCGCCGTGTTGTGGAAGCGGTGTATCGGCAGCGAAATTACCGAGAGATGAGTAAGAGATCGGAAATTTATTGCGGGCAGTGTGTTTGTGTGTGTGTTACCATGGAGTTTTTTGTTTGCAAAGTTATGCAGAGAGATGATGTCGAGTGACAAAAAAGTTATCAATAAATGAAGTGTTGCCGAAGGACGGGTAAATGTTTTGAGCTCGACTTGATCCATCGTCGCTGATCCGTCCTATAAAAGACTTAAATGACAACAAGGATCACTTAAAATCGTCTCTCCATCGAATTTCGAAACACCCGATTCAGCTATATTCAGCAGTTAGTGCACCTATCGCTGATTACGATAAGCAATTACCTGCGCTCCTTTATCCCGATTTTATTGTCAGGAAAAGCTTAAAACTCTCCGAGGAAACGTTGCTTAAATCGGAGAAAAGAAATAATGACGTTTTTAAAATCGTTGCTTATACAGTCGTGAAAGTTTTAATTTATTTTTGTGGCGTGGCTGATATACATACGCCGTTATTTCTAAAAAAAAACCAATAAACAGGGCTCAAAGTATGAAGAATAAATCATGGATAACTTTTAATCCATTAAAACTTGATTGAATGCGTTTTGCTTAAACGTAAAATTAACTCACTTCCTTTGCTGTATGGAATAATCTACGTTTTAATGGAAGCCTCAATTTCGATTATTCGTGGATAAAAATTGCAAAAAATATGCATATGCTAGAACTCTAACTATCACATCTTAAGTTCTTTGGTGGCTACGGCAAAGAAAAAATTCTAAGGACAAGCATTTAATAAAAAAAGGCGCGCTCCAGAACATATAGCTGAAACTTTTGATGAGTTAAGATTCACTTACTGTTAGGGAACCGAATGTAGAGGAGATGCAACACTATTCTGTCGCGATTTTAGTCTTACCTGCAAAATAATAAAATAAAAAAATATTAGTGATGAAAATCATGTTAAACGTTTCTTATAATATCATGACAAACTAAATAACTAATAACCAAGCTAGAATCTAACGAATTTCATTCTAGTTGACTTGACGTAATAAAACAGCTTTTCTCTCGCTGTCACAATATTTTATAATTTTTTCAGAAAATGTTTAAATGTACTTCATAAGTGGAATAAATATTATACAGAGCGCGAGGCTCGGTGCAGTCGCAGCGTTGACACCGCCATCAAGCCAGACCTGTCTATAAAAATCTCGCTGTATAGATTTTATGGAGCAAGTTTAATAAACAGACACTTTAGACAAAATAACATTAAGTAAACTATATATGCATTTGAAGGCGTGTTCACCTTCGGTTAACACCTAAGAGCACGCTGTTTAATGTTGACATTCGCATTTATGTTACAGCGTAGCAATCCGAGGGTCGCCTAAATAATTTGCTCCAGCGTACATACTTTTATAAACTTTTAGCTGCAGAAAAATTAGAAATGCGGAATATGTAACTCACGAATATCTATTGGATCGCATCTTCAAGACAAGATATCTTTCAAGGAGCTCTAGTATGTTACAAAAAAATTAAGTTAATATTTAAGATTTCGCTGCCTTAAAATAAATTTTATCCAATAGCTTGGAACGCAAAGTAGAAAGTTCATATACTATTCCTTTTGATGAACTTCAAATTCGAAATGAATATTAAAGGTATGCTAAAGAACGCAAGGAGTAAAAACCCCTGGAGTAGAAAAGATAGTTTTCAATCTCTCTTACAATTCTTTTTCCGTCCAAGAGTTCACCATATCTCGGCAAACGCTGTCAATCTGGTGTCGTCGTAAGTCGACGGAGAGAAAGAGATATGTATAGGGAAGGAGTGAGGGAGAAGAGAGGGAGAGATGGGGGAGGGAGAGAGAAAGTATTTCTTTCCTCCTATCTCTCTCTCTCTTCACCCGAGGATTAAAAATTCAGGCGGATGCTGCCTAAGTGGGACACGGCAGCTGACGGAGTAAGAGAAGAGCTTCGCTTAAGGAGGTCATCTTCAGGGATTATGAAGAATAAAATGTTACTCCAGAGGATTAAGTCCCGAGACTCTGAAATGTCAGAAGTCAAATGTTTCCCTTTGCTTCGCAGTGTGAACGACAATTCCCTCTCTTTCCATCACCCTCGGGAGCAATCGGAATAATAGCAGTATTCCATCTTGTAGCACAAGAAATTTTTCGTGTCACTTTCAAGGGGATTTTTTTTAACGATAGTATAGAATCAGATGGATTGGTATAAAAATGGGAATTTTGGCTTATTTTCTGTTGAAAAAATGGAAATTTTTAAAATCTCCGTTGTGAAAACAGGATATTTTTTTGTTCTAAATGTAACCAAATTAAATTAAAATAAAACGTCACAGAATAAACTGGCTGTTAAATGTTGCTCGTTTTGCGAAGCAAATACAATTAATAAATCATGCATTTAATAATTACAATGAATTCAAAGCATTCGTAATACAATTTTGTGATGGAAAAACATCCTGAACAGCTTGGTAACGTGTTTTTACTGGTCAAAATATATACATTCTTTATAACAACCGAATCATAAAATATTCCAGATGTGTTTTTTGTGCATATAGGATGGCCAGGAATATAAAACTACTATAAATTTCATTTAAGCATGATATATTCACTTAAAACTAAATTTTACCATATATATATATATATATATATATCTCCTATAATATATTTTAAAGGGTGTGTTTGTTGGTTTGTGTGTTTGTTCATGGAACCCCTCCTAAACAATAAAAGCTAGAATAACCAAATTTGGTATGATCCTTCCTTACATTCTAACTTAATGAATGGTGAAGGTTTGGTCAACCGGGATTAATCAGTGCTGCCAATATAGGGGATTAAGATTTTTCCATAAGCTAAAACGTATGAATCCATTTCTTGACTTGCAAGCATTAAAATACGTAAATATTGACCGATTTTTTTCGTTTTTGCTTTATTCTACGAATAAAACTATATTATCTTATTCCTGCGAAGTTTACATGTTACACGGTCTACATTTTCAGAAATACGCCTTTTGTTTCGAAATCTTGTGGATTTTTCGTACTCTTTCCGGGCGTTGCCAAGGTGGCAGTCATTGTTACCTCCTATTCAGTTAGCTTCAATGAAGCTTACAAATAGACGAAAGTTTAGCGTTATTCGCCTCGCACTTTTGTTTTAGCAACGAAACGATCGATGTTTATGGATAGCAACGTAAATAGATACTGATTATTATTCAGGAAGCGTTTATTGATGGAAGTAATTGAACATTCTTTCGTCTATTGTATAGTGGAATCTTACATTTTTTGTAAGTAAAATCATTATATTTTACATTATAATGTTTATTAACGTAAATAAGCTCACGTATTTGGTGTACATTTACCGGAGTCAGTGTTCAATCATGGACAACTGTACGTTGCTTTTTCACGGGTTTCTTTCTTACAAGACATAAAAGTAAATATTTCAGCGATGCATAATTACACAAGAAATGGATTTGGCGAAAGTAATATGATAGGAAATAAAATTATCGTTATATTTGAATGCTATAGGCTCGGAAAGGGATTGTTACAAGCAAATATTTTAAAGTTTGTATGCTGCGGTGTAGTAGTTTCAGTAAATCCGTTGAAATTCAACGGGAAATTCTGCTAGTGTATATATATATATATATATATATATATATATATGTAGTTGTGTCTCTCTTTTGCTGACGAAGGGATCATCCCAAAAGCTCCAACAACGTCTACAAATGTGTCTCTCCAACACCCCAGTGGCTCTCCTTCCGGTAAGTGCTCACTGGCTTTCCTTCAACACCTAGTTACCCTAAATATCCTGATTTACCTTTCCCCTTCCGCAAGTATATATATATACGATATATATATATCTTCTGTAGTCTATAGATATCTATAAAGAAACGTGTTTGTATGTATGTATGTATGCATTTATGTTTTTCATAGCTCAGCAACTACAGCACGTAGAAACAAGATAAAGGGATCATTTTAACCGGAATAAGATGGTAAGTACTGTAGTCAGGTTTTGATATCGATTTGGTTGACCCTTCTAATTTAAAAAATATTTTCTTTCTTCATTTTCTCCATTTGAATAACATAGAGATGAGTGCAGCTTATTATTCATTTGAAATTTAACATTACTTAGAAATATGATAAGAACTTGAGACTTGTATGGTTCTATGAAAGAACAGTTTATTTTTATTGAACATAGGATCCGAATCCTGACCGAATTAGCGTATAAATACGTTCATAATCAGAAAAATACGAGATTTTATCAATTTTATGACAATGCCAATTATGATCTACCTTGACAATTCCTATTGTCGCCGAAGTTGAGAGTCCTATGCATTTATATGAGACAAATTTTAACGTAAAATCGTTTTTCAATTTGTGTGCGATTTTGCTTTGTTTACATAGCAACCAAATATTTGTTGATTTTAATTGAAATATTACTAATAAATAGTTTTTAATGATATTTTCGTGTGGTAGAGTTCCCTAAAGCAAGCTGTTTTTAAATCTACGTAAGTAACTTAAATAATTAGATATGGATTTTCCACAAATTGTAATTGGATAAATAGTTTCATCGTTTTCAAAGTATTGTTGATATAAACAATTTTCTCGCAGTAAAACTAATGGACGAGAGAATCGAGCTAATGGTCGGAGGATAATATTCATTCTGTCATTCTTAAACGTTTTCTATTTACTTTTTGCCTTTCGTTAAATTACTTAATTTCGTTAGTTCCTTTGTTCATCCATTTTCTGTTAATTATTGTGTTCTTCCTGGTATTGCTTAGTTTTCCTTTTGAAGATATCCTTACGAAACTTCGCATAGGTATATAATTTTATCCTTCGGGTAACATAGGCTATAAGGCGACAAAAATTTTGGAGGAGGGAGAGCTTAATTCAATAATTATTTTCCCATAAGTCTACACTTAATTTTCAATTTTCCATAGTGCAAGATTTTCTTCATTCATCTAAATAGGTATATACGGACCGGTTTTCTTCATTTTTGCTTTACTGGGCGGTTAAAACTGTGTTCTATGTTATTCTTGCGATGTTTACATGTTACACGGTCGACGTTTTAGATTCACTACATCCGTTGAAATTCAACGGGTTCTTCTGCTAGTGTGTGTGTGTGTACACACACACACACACACACACACACATTTCAAAACTAAAGTTGAAATTCCAAGGTAATTTCTTCAGGAAAACGATTCTTTCTATAAGGAAATGGGGTTAATTTGTAATAAAAATAAAAAAATGTGGAAATTATCAACCTTGTACTAGGTAAATAAAAAAATTAAGTTATACGAAATACTACGAAGTTTATAATATCCTTTTTAATAATCCTTTTTAATTATACCCATTCCCACGTTATGGAGTTACACTAGATATCTGTCTCTACAGTAAAATACATTCGCCTTTCTTTACTTAATAAAGAATTCCTTGTCGAATAAATTATTCAAAGAATGCTTAAAAATTCAAATTAAAACTAAAAAACATTGTTAAAATAACTGCTGTTTTTTTTTTCAAAATTCTATAATGAAACCAAAAACATTAAATTCGCAACGCGATTTATTTAACACATTTCACCTAAAATAATTCACTCAATTTTCAACAACATAAACAGCTCAAAATGCGCGTTACGCCGTGTACGTGACATGCAAAATAGATATCGCCCCCAAGAAAAAAATAAACCATACCTCCACCAAAAACTTTTCTCCGAGATTTTTCTTCCCCCCCCCCACCGAGAGGGCACAGAATCATTATTCATCATACCCAATCTCGGAGATCGAATTAGAGCCGAGGACGGATTTATAACCCTCTCGAATTCGCCCTCTTGCAGGAAAAAATGAACTTTATTCCCCAGCGATGCGCTGCGCCTCTCTTTCTCCCTCTCTCTCTCTCCCGTCGCATCGCTTACTGAATCGTGCATCATCCCGCCCTCGTGGCGTACATTCCGCTCTACTTTCGAAGCACTCGAATGCACAGGCGCTGCGCATTCCAAGTTTTTTACGTTCCCATTGTTCACATCCCATTCTCGCCTCCTCCCCATCGCGACCTTCTCCCCCCCCCCCTCGTCCCGCTAAAAAGAATCATCCGAAGGATCATCATGGCCCTTTTCGTGCTCTCATACATATCTAGAGAGATCTGTTTAATGTCTCTATGTATCTATCTCTCTGTCTCTCTCTCTCTCTTGGCTTCTCTTAATCATCTCTGAATACGTTAAAAGTTTTGCCAATCCTAGGACTCGGAATATATTTTCTCCTTTTGCCGGTGTAATAAAAAGTTTTTGAAAATAAAGAGGAATGCTTTTATTTCCGCGAGTGGAGGTCTTCCTACCGAAGCCGCACGTGCGGGGAACGCCACGATGTGAAAGGATCGATATGAGAGGAATTCTTTTTTGTTCGCGTCCCTCGTGGAAGTAATTAAAAACGCTTGTACCGAGGACTCTCTCTCTCTGACACTGGAGATCTGGGATGTAATACGGTGCTAGTTAAAAAGTATCCAACTATTAAATTAAAGTTCACATCTTGGACGAGTTTGAAAGTATTATGCACGTCTGGTACACGTAAAATTATTAACATTTCAAATATAATAATGAAATGGTGTATTCCGTGTCAGACTAGGCCGAACTGTATTTTTCATAATTAGCTGTCAAACTGGGCAAGAGAGGGGAAAAAAGACAAAAAAAGGCAGGTTTACAGGTTTACGGGGTATTAATCTTCGCCAGGGACCTGTCGTTAATCGCTCATGCATTCTCCCACTCACACGAGTACCAATCCTAAGGTGGAAAGGGTCACGGGATTGTGCGAGCGTGTGTGGTTGCTGAGTAGGTCCCTGTCGCGAACGTGAAGATTCACAAACCTAGCAGCTACGGTTTAATTTCGGGTCCCTCGTAAACCCCTGTCAATTCTTATTTTTAAGAAAGGCCAACATTTGTAAATGTGTCCATAGTAACCAATTAATCTTTATGAGATACTAGTAATATGCATTTTATCTCACCTTAATATAAAGACTAAGAGCCGACAAATAATTAGGTATTAAACGCGAAAGTTTGCACCTCTGCACCGATTTACGTGTTTTTCTCTCTGGAAAATATTGGGGTTAAAACAAACCCTAAAATTTATAATTATAAAAATTTTATAGTTTTTCATAATTAGTTCCGCAAAATTTCATCGATGTGGTTCTTCTACAAGTGAGTTCATATATATTTAATTGTTTAAATGTTATGAATTTTTAACGGCACCGATTTACGTGTTTTTCTCTTTGGAAAATATTGGGGTTAAAACAAACCTTAAAATTTATAATTATGAATTTTTTATTGGTTTCTCATCATTTGTTACGAATACCTCATATTTCCGCAAAATTTTATCGATGTAGCTCTTCCACAAGTGAATTTATATATATTTAATTGTTTAAATGTTATGAATTTTTAACGGTCACAATAATCAACTTTTTCAAAATTTTCAATGTTAAATCACCGCGGTAACATTATTCCATAACTTTCTTTAAAATTTTAGCTCCCTAGCTCTATCGAAAGTGTGCACATAAGCATTAGTCAATATTTTAAAAATATTTATTAATTTTTAACGACCGAATCAATAAACATTTTCAAATTTCTATAATCCCGTTTTCGTTATTTGGAAAATTCTACCCTTATAAAAAATTCAGTATTGTAGCACTTTTAGAAATACCTAAACCATGAAATGTTTGTTTAAATGTTAATAATTTTTAACGGCCAAGAAAATAGACATTGCTGTAATTTTCGATGTTTTCTGTCGGTTTCTCCAGGAGGCCTACCTATGTACCAAATTTCAAGTTTATAGCACATCTGGAAGTGCCTCATAATTTTGTATCCTCATATATGATATACATCACGTGTAAGAGGCGTCTATATATAATAGATGCACGAAAGTTCTTATCTTTCCTAACGTTAAATGAAAGTTCTAATTTGTCAGCATGAACCAAAGTGAAATTTTCTCGGTAAATTTTTGTGTAGGTCTCCCATATTAAATTATAGGAATCGGTCAAACGTCTTACGAGAAGGATGATGCAGTCAGACACGCACTACTTCTATATACATTCATGCATTTGTCTCTCTGTCATTTCGTGCTCTATGGATAGAAACTGCTGATAAACTTAGGCAGTAATTTCAATCGTTTGTATAAAGATGTTTTTTAGATTCTTTAAATAAATTAGGACTAAAATAAAGTCGTTCACTCAGGTTTTACATTCTTGCAGGCAAAATAATTAGTTTAGTAAAATTCTCCATGTGTGACAAACGTTATCATGAATGATAATACGTAACAATAAATCAACTGGTAAGGGGCCAAGAATGATTTTTAGAAAATAAAATCAATAGTACCTTTATTTAGAATGGCGATCATGAAAGGTTATCACAGGTAAAAACGTAACGATAAAGATATTGTCTCAGTCAGTTAAGTAGGATGAATCGTGCATATGACTTACTTTTCCATATCGGACCAAACATACATTGTTTGTTTTTACGTTCACGAGGGTAAATTGATATGAGATAACCCGTTAATCTAAATTTTATTGATATAATTCAACTCAACTTTCGTAACTTTTCTTAAAGCATCTTTTTTAGGCGTTCGTTTCTTCATTTTATGTACAAGATAATCCTTTGTGGGACACAGCGTAAACGATTGCAGACCTTGAACGACCAGGAAGATCCAAGTCTATCGGAAGAAAGACGATTCGAAAATCAGTTGTAAAAACAAAAGGATCGAAGCGAAAAAAAGTATTCGGAAAGAACCCCAGAGAAAAGTAAACGACCGGGTTTATAAAAAGAGCGAAGGAAAGGAAGAGAAGATACTCGAGCGAAAGCCCTTAACACGTCCTTACCTCATTTCTCTCCCTTTCCTCTCAAAAGGTTAGGGTCAGTAGTCGAGTGTGTTGAGTGGGTGTTCGATTAAAGTCCGTCGGCGAGGAGCAGGATGGGGGGAAGGCGGTTACGCAAGAGAGTGGGAGGGAGGGCGAAGAAGGCTGGGGGAAGGGGAGGGTGGGGATCAGGGGGGGGGGGTGAAAGAATTAAGAGGAAGGAACGGAGAGGGGGTGAGTAGTGTTGAGAGTTGAAGGGAAACTCGGAGAAGGCCAGTTAAGGGAGGGAGGGAGGGGTGAATGTAGCGAGGACGTAAGATACGTAAGCAAGGAGAGGAAGAGCTTTCTTGGGCTGCGGTGAGCGGAAGGAGGGAGAAGAATGAGGATGCTGGAATGACAGGAGGTATCGAAAGAATCCGAGACTGAGTTCCCAACAGTTGGAACAGGTAGGATTCCAGTCCTCTCTCCCCCCCCCCCTCCCCCCCTCCCCCCTCCCACTCTCTTCAAGTTCGATAAAATAATAAATCCTCAGAAGCCACTTATCAGTAACTTTTTCTTCATTTTTGTCAGGGATTGTGAGGAAGGAGAGTGAAAAATCCCTTATTGCATCCAATGAACGATCCGTCTCCATTTAAGAGTCCGAGCTTTTGCGTTGGATGTTTGCAGAAAATTTCTGAAAATGTTTCCAGTAAGACGAGCGAGTAATTTAGTCGGGACGTGTTTTATTTATTTTTTTAAAGAAAAGTTCTCCTTACAGCCATCCAATATTTAAAAAATTCAATATACAACTTAATAACTGGAATAAATTATTTAATTCACATAATAACGAAAGTGGTAAGTAAGCTTGAAAAGTATTGTTCAATTGGACGGCAAATAATAGATTTTAAGTGAAATATTTTATCACTAAGAAACATGAACGAAAAAATGCAATTCTTCCTATTTTTTATTTCAAATTTTATAGAAACCGTAGTGTATTACAGCAGGTATCCCAAAATTACGACCCCGGGCCATATCAGGCCCTTGCGGCAATTTCAACGGGCCCGCCTTTCCCCCTCAATTATTTTAAGACATAATCGTATATTTGCCAACAGGAAGAGTCTTAAGATATAATTTTCAAAACCTAAATGATATTTTTCGAGTACGTGAATGACACATAACACAATAAAAAAATCGGTGCAACATACATTGTACAAACTTTCTCAAATATAGGTACTAATGCGTCGTTTAGTTACCTTTAGAAGATGAAAATCGTATGAAAATCCAATTTTTGTTAAAGTTGCCCAAGAATAAACTAGCCTTATATTCATTCATTGAGGAAAATGAAATACGCAGTATTATTGTATATGTATACTCAAGTAACTGTACGAAATTTGACCAAAATCGTTCGAACAGTTTTTGAGAAAATCGAATTATTGTTAAAGTTCCCTAGAATAAACCAGCCTTATATTCATTTTTCGAGAAATATGAACTATACAGTATTATTGAAGACGTAAACTCAAGTAACTGTACGAAATTTGATTAAAATCGTTATAGCCGTTTTTGAGAAAATCGGATTGATGTTAAAAATACGTAGAATAAACTACTCTTAATTATTGCACAATGTCAACCATTTCTATGTATACTCTGCTCAGTATGATAAAATGCCTAAGTACGAGATTTCATTCATTTTCGCTCTACCGTCTAGGCTCCTGAGCCAGTAACAGAAAGTCAGACAGACGGCACTGCGAAAACCACTTTTTCGGATTCAGCGACACCTAAAACGTATATTTCCGTAAAAAACTCGAGGTCGATTTTTTTCGCGATAAAAATACTTTCTCTATACTTCGTATGAGAAAGTAAAAATTCTCGAAACTAGCTCTTTGATATTTACACACGGCCTGGGGAGTCATTTGAAAGGTCGCACAATAAAAAGATTCTAATGAACTCCTACTAACTCCCTATAGAATCCTATTATCTACTAATTGAATGGATACAACATGATCGATACATTTGAATGTCAAATAAACGTTTAATTTATTGATATAATTATAAAACGTTAATTTGAAATTCAAATGTATCGATCATTTTGTACCCATTCAAGCTGTAGATAACAGGTATCTATAGGGTGAGTCAGTAAGAGATCCTTGGACTTTAGATAAAGCAGTTTATCTAAAGTCGCCGTTTCGAAACGGACCTCTAATCTTAATGAAGACGTTTGCCTGTCGTCGATTTGAGACACAGAACTAACCGCCATTTCATAAATGGAAATCATCTTCATAAAAAAATACGGGTATTAAACAGACCCGAACGATGAACCCAGCAAGTCAAAAAATAAAGAAATAAAACGTCAGACCATTTGCAAAACACCAGAGGCGAACTTGATTCACGCGCGACGAATCATTACGCCACATAACCCATCCATATGAATACTCTTTTTTTTTAACGATGGACCGTTATCAGGGAAGCGATTATCGACGCGCATTTGTTTCTCCCAATGAACGTCGAAATCAATCACGGCGCGGCGACGAACGGAATCGCTTTCTCTCCATCCATCTTTCCCACGCTCTCAATATCCATTTGGCTTTCCTTTTTTGTTTTTTTTTTTGCTCGGGCTTTATTTCATCCCGTCTGGAAATAAGGGGCGGTCAGCGGAGGTCGGCCGGACGCCGTGGAAAAACGAGCCGGGAATGGTGTTCGGCCGGAGAGAAAATGGAAAGCGTGCACTTGAGGTGCGGTAAATTCTTGCGTCCACTACGCTGTTGATGGACGAGGAGGAGAAAGTGAACAAAGGAGCTCGCACCGAAAGGAAGCGCGAAGAGAAGGCTATGGAGACGGAATGCAGAAAAACTCTTTGCGAGAAAAGTTAGATGAAAAGAGGGGTCTTTTAACGCCGCACTACTCCAAGGCATCTTATTTTTTTTAAAACAATAACGTTAAATTCAATTTTTAATTTTAAAATATTTTCGTAATCTACAGGCTTTATAATCTATTATCCTTAATGAATTGGCATCTTTGGTAGAACTAGATAAATCATAAAATTAGTACAAGATATGTTACAGAAAAAGGTACTCATATATTATTGAGCATTCTGTGTTAATTCAATTTAACATTGGGTGGTAAAGTGTTAAATAAAATGTGGGATGAGATACAAGTTTCTGGAAGACATCTTTTTCATAGACGTAAGATGATTTTATGACGCAACCGGTATAATTTGATGAATTTCATACGAAGATTTGAAATATAATATTTTAAGAAGTTTAACAGTGTTATTAACGATCGAATGCTTGATAACCTAATGAAAAGTTTAGTTGTGATTGCCCAATTTGTAATTATTCACGTTCATATGTCTTAGGGAGAAATTCACAGCGCTCTGTTCAGCATTCTAACATTTTTTCCTTAAATTCTGCTATATATGGTAGTTCTTCTTTTTTTATATGTAGAATTGTCGAGAATATCATAAAAAAATTAACGTGTTATTATTCTATTCCGCTGTAGTCTGTACATAAAACATTTCCTCCAACTTAATCAAACGACCATTTATTTTTATAGTTGTTCTTTATTGCTAATCCAAGCCCATCTCATGGAGAATGAAAGATATATATCCAAATGGGGAAAATGTTTCACTACAAAACAAAGCAGTTGTAGCGAAATAAAGAGATGTTAAATTTTAACTGCGTTCTCTAATATATATAGAAAATAAAAGATTGCATAAGATAACATATTATACTACCGATAGATTACACAATTACGCAGATAAATAACGCGATCTTTACAGAATGTCCTTGCTGTGGTTTATCATCTAAAAGCTAAATAATCTACTTCAGTTTAAAAACGAGAGATAAAGCATCGCTTCAATTCCCGCAATGTCGTATTTACTCGCATGAGAGCAGATATTTTTCATTTAGAAAATAATTGAGCCCTTTACCTTCGAATAAAAACAAAACTATCAAGCTGAAGGTGTACAAATGTGAAATATTACCAAGCGTACATTAAGGAAACGCTATATGATTCGATATATATATATATATATATATATATATATATAGTAAGAAATATATCACAACAAAGCCGACAGTGTTTTAATATTTCGATGCATTCGTCTTTGATAAAAAAGGATATAAACCACGTAAATAATTCTCATTGAATATATTCCATTTGCAACCATATTTCAACAAATTCTAATGCAACTTGAGGAAAAAAGATACAGGTGACTAGTATTTTTTTAACGTTCACAACTTTAATTTTGAAAATTTTAACTTTTCTCCTAACAAGGTCATTTTAACAAGCTAATTCACTCAGGTTGTCTCAATTCTGCCATGTTATCAAATCGATATCTGCCACTTCTGCGTTCAAGAGTAATGGTTATCGAGCATGCGTCAATCATTTGTTCAGCTAAATTGACGCAACGAAGCTTTTCGTGAAGTGTCCGTTGAATGGAACTGTATTATGTAGCTACGAAAATAAAGAAAAAGGAGAAATATCAACATTTTCTTCATTATATGCACAATCTATGCATTTAAAAATAGTATTTGACTGGTATTTTCTTGCGCGGTTAAAATTCTTTTAAACACAATCATATCCTTATTTCACGCCTTTCTGCATACATAAATTGTAACACCTATAACTTTAATCGAACATATTAAATTTAATGTGAGAAAATATACCGCGGAGAAAGATTTCAAATGAAATCTAAACTAAAATCTCCCAGATTTCTGGACGATAAAGAAAATAGGTTGTGGATTTAGAAAAATGGTTGCATTTGATTCCATGTTTATAAGATATCGTATACAATAAAAGTATGCAAAACAACTCTATAAATTTATTCATTTAATAATGTTTAGTGCACGGATCGTAAACACGCGGCCCGTGAGCCTTGTGCAACCCGCCTAGAGTATTTACGCTCGCGAGGTAAGATATTTAATACTAGGTTCCCGCTCCAACTCAAATATATTTCTTATATAAAATATTTTTAAATCAACTAAGAAGGTTAGCTAATGTATTAAATCAGTAATTTCAAACTATTGGCAGTTTATTTTTCATTCCCTTTCAAAACGCCACACGCAGTTGGGGTACGGATGGATGTTCTTAACGTGTAATGCAGCTCGTGGATTTTGCACGGTGCCATAATGCGGCCCGCGGATTTGGTACAGAGTCGTCATTATTTGAGTTTGAGACCCCGTGACTAGACTGTTCCCGAAAGTCTAATTTATTCCAATGCACGTTCATCGCAACAAGCAACTGATGAACAAACAAACAAACATTTAAAAATCAAATTCGTGGTTTGGGACCTTATTTTGTGGAATTTATCCACCTTGGAGAATAAACAAATAAGAAATAACTTGGTAATTCGTAGCATGATTTCATTGCACATTACTCCTGTGTAATGAAACCATGGTCGTGATTGATTATTAAAATAAATTGTGGAAAAATCGCCAACTTATTTCTAATTTGTTTATTCTCCAACATTTAAAAATCGTTAAAACGACGCACTGATCTAATTCCTCCTCCTTATATCTGCAAAAACGAGAACTCCAAAATACCTAGGATTCTCCCCGGATCATTCCATCTCTTTCTATGAATTTTCTCTCCCCTATAATCCCGATACGAGGCCAATCGAGGATCCATTGGAACCCGCGATCGTCACGGCGACGCGAAACGAGCCTCCTTTTTTTTTTTAAAATATTTTATCTGTACACTTTTTCATCGAGGGCCGCTAATGGACTAAGGCGGTTGCGGGAGGATAATCTGCGTAGATCGACCCATTGTGTGCGGAGGAGAAAAGGAGACCACTTTCTTTAAATGAGTCCTATTAGGCGCCTGTCTTGTTATCCCCCTGCCACTACAAAACACAGTCTTCCATCATCGTCATACTTATCATCCCGTCACGCGGAAAATAAAAATCGCTGCGAAAAAAAATCTCTCTCGACCAAGGTGAGTTAGCCTCTCTCCTTTCACTCTGTCGCCCCGAAAAGAGAGAGAGAGGGAGGGAGGGTGGGAGAAACCCCTAACAAAAAACCCCACTCATCCCTCCCTAACCCATCCAACGAACGATGGTTGAATGGCAGAGGGGTTGTAGGGAGGGATGGATTGTTAGCGACCGAAATAAAAGCAAGGAAACAGGGAATAAAGCAGTGGGAGGAAAGAGTGAGAGTGGGAAAAGGGAAGACTAAACATAATCGAATGGTTTTAAGGAGAAGAGTAAGAGGAAAGGGGATGACGGATAAAAACGGCGGTATAGAGTGGTCTGAGTGGTGCCGGCTGCTGTGTGCGCGCGAGCGGGATATATATATATATATATATATATATATATATATTTTTTTTTTTTTTTATGTTCTGGTTGCGACGGTGGGGATGAATTGTTGATGGGCAAACAGCGTTATCCTGTTCTCTTCATCGCAAAGGGAAAAGAATTTTTCTGTAGTGGAAGGGAGGAGGAGCGCCTTGAGGTTTACTGCCTTATTCAACATCAATCGTGCAAGAGAACGGAGACTGGAGGAGAAAGAATTGAAGATGGAAAGGAAAGGGAGAGAGAGAGAGAGAGAAAAGGGCGTCTAGGTATAAAGGTATTCCTAGAGAAGGAGTAGGAAAAGGAAGAGGCTGGCAAAGGAGTCGAAATTTATTTCGCGTCGAGAAAAATCGAAAAAATTTAAAAATTATTCCCTATGCATTTTAGACGTATTGATTAGGTTAATAATTCTTAAGAATATGAGGATTCGGTGATACAGGTCGTTAGCGGCTAACTCGCTATTAGAAACTAGGTATATGATGTTTTAGAGTAAGCTTTAAAAATAAAGATTTACATGGATTTGAAACTAAAGAATGTCAACTTTAATTTAATTTGCATGTATGGAATGATGAATGAACACTATGAATTTTTTCACGGTCAATTTGCTCTTTCTGTGCAGCATCTTACGAAAAGTTTCCACCGAACATTATGCTCGTCAATTTTGAGTAGATATTATTAGAGTACAGGAGGATGACTTCTCATTAACGCAATAATCTGTATTTATGTATTGCAAATTCCTAAGATAATTAGACGACGTACGTTATGAAGTGTGTAAAACAATATCACATTCTATTTTTACGTAGCTTCCAGTTTTGCTTGCTCTAAAATATGAAAACCTTCACTCATTTTTTCCGTACCAAGGCTCTTTTGTATATTTTCGGTCACAAATTTCTCACCTCTCGAAATTTGTCCCTTTGTTTATCTTCCCCACTTTAATACATTTAACACCTCGAGTTACCAATCTAATTACTTTTCCCTCTTTCTTCCACATTTCTATTTCATATGACAGAATTGTTAATCTTCGAGTGCGCAGCTGAACTTCAAATTCTTTTTTATTTCAATTTTATCTTCCAACTCGAGTAGGATTTCATTCTGTTAAGCTCTTCTGTATTTACGCGATAATTTTATTTGAAAAATAATAACTTCGTGAAAAAACACGCGTATAGGTTTCAGCGTGTATAGTTGGTCATTCAAAAAATGAAATATTTCGACATCCCTCAAGATATTTAAACAAGTTTTCGTACTGCGTTCCTCTGTAAAAAAATATCCCCTTTCAGCGACTGCGATTACTTTCCACGGCAGGTGATTTTTTTCACCTTTCTCTTTCTTCTATCCCATGCTCTCATTTCCTTATCCGGATGGTTCATAATGAACGCGAAATAAAAAATCCCATTGTGTTTTCCACTCGAGGGAAAGTTTCCGAGCGCGTCGCACAATGCCTGAAACAACACCACCACGCCATTCTCTCAAACTCCATATATTTCTGGAACCGCAAAATGCGTCATACGATATCGCAACTCGTTTATGCACTCCAAGTTCCTTTCGACGAGCAATCGTAACGCCAATAAATTCAATAATATTATTCGAATTCTGCATAAGTTTTCTATTTTCCAGTTGTTATTTTCTGCAATACTTTTATGTTGATTTGAGCTATTTAATTTCCCCGGGTCCGTTATCAAATTAAATCGGTTGCTTTATTTGTTAGAAGGTTACTTTTTAATATGAATCGTATAATACTGAGTGCTCTATTTTTACGAAACATTTTTGCGCGATGAAAACGACAGCATTCCTTCAGTCAATGTTTTTTTTATCTATTGAACACAGCTATTAAATTTAGAACAGAATCGAGTATGAAACACGGTAAAATACTTATTACATATTATTATATGCTGCAAAAGTTTAAAAAAATTGCATTATGTCAGATAATTCGAGCAATTATACCGCTCCAAAATTTTTAAAACGAATGAATAAATATATTTTACACACCAGGTAGTATACAATAATTTAAACACCTAACAAAGTGATATCAACATGATCAGACGCAGGAACAATAAATAACTGTCCGTCATTCTAAGCTAACGAAAAAATAACAGCCTGCTAAAACTCGAAATGCACCTCCAAATATACCGTCCCATGGAACTCGTCCCCATTCTTTTGCTAGTCCGTGCGACGAATTTTCCTAATTCGTTTTCGGACACTGGACCATGTGCGTGTATATTTTATCTTCTAAATGGAGCGAAACACAGCGTTTTATACATTTCTGGAGTTTAATTTCCTCACAAAAATTTTTTTTCCTCTTCTGCTACACAAACCACCGTCCATTACCAACGCTATTCCATCACCGAATACTCGATCGATGTAGGTTCCGATTAAAACTGCCGAAAAAAAACTTAACACCTGTTCCGCATCGTCAATATTCCCTGTGCGTCCGAAATATTAACACCTCACACAAGGCCGGAGTGCATCAAAGCGATTTTCGCAGAGCAATGCATAATTTCTAATTTCACCATTAAGTTTTTCGTATACGAATCAGCCTTTCCATTTTATTGCTTACATTTTAACATTGTATATGCACAAACACGCACAAACACACGCGCGCGCACGCAAACACACATACAGGGTACCTCAAAAATGTAGACACATTTTAATAAAGAATATCTATTCACGTATTCATGATGGGACCAAAATTTTATGTAAATAGTGTGGCATGCACTTATTTTATGGCAATAGTCGCAATTAAAAACTGCAATACCTTACCCATGATTCAGTGAATAATACAAAATGGCAGAGGTCGCTTGAAAATCGAGCAACGCAAATTAATTTTAAAGTGGTACTGGAAATTCGAGAATGTGTGTGAGATGCAGAGACAGTGGAGATGTGAATTTGCATCTGAGCCTCCAACACGACTAACATATCAAGAATTTTTAATAAATTTGAGACTGGCGGTATTGTGCAAAACGTGTACATATGTAAGGCGATGTGCTAGTGAGACTGGGATCAGCAGGGTAAGTGTACACCCAGTTCTCAAAACTGCTAAGTAAAACTGTTATGTGCCGAGAGTATTATATGCAATGGTTGAAGAAGATCCTGATCGCAGAGCTGAGTTTAGTGAATGGTTTCAAAGGAAGGTAGACGAGAATACACAGTTTGTGTACATGATTGTTTGGTCTGATGAGGCAGCATTCAAGCTCAATGGTACAGTGAACCTATATAAGTGTGTGTACTGTCTTCTGAAAATCCGAACATTCATGTGGACAAGACAGTGAGTTTATCTGGATTTACAGTCTGGTGCGGTGTCAACCAGGGGTATTGTGGGACTGTACTTCTTTGAAGGGACAGTTACTGGTGCTGAGTACCTCAATATGCTTGAGGTATCCATTGTGCCCGCCATTTATCAGCTGTGTGGAGATGAGGAAATTTACTACCAACAAGACATTTCCATCGTGATGTCAGGGCCTATTTTGATGACAATATCCCAGAACGGTGGATAGATAGATAGATAGATGACTTTATTTTCAGGGCGAAATTGAGACCATAAGGTCCACACTTCCATTTAACCGTACGTTATTGATTACAAAATAATAATATGAATAAATGTATATACAAACAGAACTAGAGCAATAAAAGGTGCGTCAAATAAATACAACAAGAACAGAACAATAAATATCACATTACACATTAGAGAAGCTTCTAAGAAAGATATAATATTTGAGGTAAAAACCCACGTAGAGCCAGGCATGGCCAACCCAGTAAAAAACCACGCAAGAAAACACTCATGAAGAGAAGGAGGGTGGAAAAAACCTGCGAAAACCCTAGATAGTAGAAATACAATAATGAGTGCTGTTGGAAAGAGATAAGGTATATAATATATATGTTAATGTAGAAAACGTTTTCTGAAAATACAAAAGTAATTAAACATATTAAACAAATAAGAGAGATAGCGTTACTCAGGGCCGTGCCCAGACATTTTGCCGCCTGAGGCGAGATATAATATGGCGCCCCTTAATTTTTTTACAAAGTAATTTTATTATATGTAATTCGAAAACGATAGGAAATAATAAAAATCTATTTATACAAATCCATAATCACTTATATTTATGAAAAATCTCAAATATACATAGTTTAATTTTCATAGAATTTGAGTCAATCTATTTTTAAAATTTCTTTGGGATCAATGAAAAAATTATTTTCTTCGTGATCTAATTGCTTATGCTTATGTCGTACTTAGTCTTTCTACTGTAACAAACACTGGATCAATTTCTAGTTCTTCCGCGATTTTTTCTGCTGCTACTATTATGTCGTTGAATCCTGTCGTGCGATAATCTTAAAAAAATCTGATGTGGCCAACACATGACTTTCTCCATATTTGGGGTATAGATATTTAAATTATTATGAATAGCATTATAAGGCAAAACTAATATTTCCTATCGTAAAAGAATACAGTCGTCCTTATTGCCGTAAATTAGGTATATTTGGAATATGTTAACAGAATTCACCGCTACCCAATATCTGGCAGGTGGGGGAAAATGCCTTTCCTTTGGTTCTTTACTTTTACACCGTCAAATGTAGACAGATAGGTTTTTTGAAAGGCATTTCTTGTGAGTAGGCCAGTGCGTGCCCCTGTTGAACATTGGAGGTTTCGTGGAGGGCATTCCGAGTTCCTCGTCTACGCTGATACCTTTTATGGTCATAAGAAAGGAATTTCTCCCATTCCCCCATCTCCCAGCACTTCATTATTGATTATTTAACAGTCCAAAGTGACGTCGTCGTGACGTCTGCTGATATTGCGGGAAATTTTCTATCGATTTGCTCAGTTTACTTTGATATGTGAAAGTGTTCGGATGTGACGAAGGAACTTTAGATGATCTCCTTTCGAAGAGAAGACCATGCAGTCTTTAAAGATACGTAAGTATTTTATGAACGTTTGGCAAATTTATTCGCCGAATTAAGGCAATATATAATCTTAAATAAATGCTCTTTTTGTAAAATTATAATATAATTTTTAAATTCTCGCGAGAATCAAAGCAGTTTCATGGTATCTACCGAGAATTATTGCAATATAAGCTACATGAATGGGTTTCCTAGTCTTAAGTCTATTTAAGACGCCTCTCCTATCGTGTTTAGGTAGTACCAGTGAATTTTTTTTCTTGTCATTACAGGTGATACGGATTGTGATTCCCACCAATATCCAATATCAAACCTTTACCCTTTATTTCATTCGTCAACCCCAAAGTGCTTTTCATTTACCCCCTTTTGCACGTCCTTGTGTAGTGTAATGGTCATTCTGTGAGGAAGTGCCGTGTATATTTGAGTGTGAGGAATTTTTCTCATCGCTGGAGGAAAGGGATTTATTTCTTCTTCCACCGCTGGAACGTTTAAACCACAGCAAAGGTGGGAAAGTTCGTACCTCTCATCTAAGGAATACCATCGACCTTTACCACAAATCCTTTTGCTGGAAGACTACCAGGTGGCTACCCTTTTTCCCACTTACCGGGTCTTGGAAATCCCAAATCTGTTTTGAATCGGCTTGGTATAGCTTTTCCAAAAACTAGCTTTGCTTACACATTCACGATCTCCCACCTACGTTAACGATCATATTCGTTTCTAAATAGTACCAAATTCAAATACCGAAACAATTTCTCCAAATAATGAGAGAATTATTGACATCGACTTCTTCATTGGATTTTAAAATATCTTAAAATGGAAATACGAAATTGGGACTTTTGACGTAGGAATGCAAAAATAAATGACGTTTTGTTTTATTACTGTCAGTATACATATCGAATCTAAATTGGCTTGTAAATGAACAGAAATATAGGAATTGTTGAATGATCATTAAGTAACGGGACAGAGTATTCAATTATAATCATACGTGCGGCGAGTTTTATAATTTTCCTTCAAGCAGATATCAAATGAAATGTTTATATTTATAATTATGCAAGTAATTTATTCAATCACTTTTTTATGGGATACATAAAAAAGTGATTGAATAAATTACTTATGGGATACATCGACAGATATGCATTAGCTTGTCTTCACACTCTATCGATGAAAAAAGTCGTGTATGATCATACGACGAAATTTCGCTAGTAGGGGGGCGCCACAGAGATATCTTGAACCCGGGCGCGAAACACCCTAGGCGCGGCCCTGATCAGAAGCTATGAAGAAATGGTTGGCATTGCTTAATAATTAAGGGAAGTTCATTCTACGTATTTTTAACAACAATTTGATTTTCTCAAAAACGGCTCTAACGATTATGATCAAATTCCGTACAGTAACTTGAGTTTGCATCTTCAATAATACTACATAGATCATATTTCTCAAAAAATTAATATAAGGCTAGTTTATTCTAGGCAACTTTAACAATAATTTGATTTTCTCAAAATCGGCTAAAACGATTTTGATCAAATTTCGTAGTTCCTTGAGTATACGTCTGCAATAATACTACATATTTCATTTTTCTCAATGAATGTATATAAGGCTAGTTTATTCTTGAACAACTTTAACAAAAATTGGATTTTCTAAAAACCGGCTCATACGACGCATTATTATATGAGAAAGTTTGTACAATGTATATTGTACCGATTTTTTATTCCTCGTAGGAAGGTTGCCAGAATTTATTTCATAAGAGTCGAGATATATTGCGCCTTTATTTTTGTAACAAAGTAGTTCATGCATGGTTAGGTTGAGGGTTTCTTCTACGAATATGCTATTGTCCAACTCATGGTCAACTCAATATAAAAACGAGTTTTTGCAGCATTGTTTAAAAAAGAATAAACGATATCGAAAAGATCATGAATATAAATTGTCAGCTCGAGATATCATATTTTGACGCCCGGCAAATCAAACAAACAGCGCCCCCTTTTGCATATAAAAGTTTCACGAACATAACGTTAATTTTTATGTTCAACTATACGCTTTGTTGTAATAAATACAAAGTTGCCGCTTCGATAATATGTGAATCACTTTGGAATACAGAAGAGAAATTTGAAATAATGGATAGATATATAAAAGTCGTTTAAACTCTCTAACTACATTGATGCCTGGGGCGCGGGCTGGTCGTATGAATTTATTTTGATAGGTTTTCATTTTTGTCAAATTTTGGTGCCCCCCTTCGAGAGGCGCCTGAGGCCTGAGGCTCACCTGGCGTTATATATATTTTACATATATGTATATACACCTACATACAACGTATAAACACACATCTATATAAAAAGGCGGAATAGGAAGTGTTGAGTACTCCGCACGTTCACCTTATTTAATTCCACTTCACTTTTAATTGTGGGGTTACCTGAAGAATTAAGTGTACAGTAACAAAGCCAGAAACACACCAAGAACTAAGGCATGAAATTGAACAATCGTGAATAGCCATCCCAGAAGATATCTTGGTGTACGTTCATCACTCAGTTGTTCGCCGCTGTCAACAGTGCATAGAAGTGAACGGTGGTCATTTTGAACATCTGCGATAGTTCACCATGTGATACAAACTATTGCTTCTGCACATACCAAATATCGAGCTTTTCTTAATTATGTAATGGGTATTTTTTCTTGACATTATACATTTTTAGACACCCTGTATATATACCCGCTTATCGTACTCCGTCATATTACATTCTCGTTTACATTCAGTGGTGGTGGGTGTAGGACACTTTAATCTCTGGTCTTCAACTCTTTTTTCCTGAATACATGTGTGAAACGCTTGCTCTCCGAGGGAACGTCGTCCTGCTTTTTCTTTCTCTATTTCCATCTGTGTGTGTTTTTTGTGTGTCGTCCACTTCCATGCACGTATCATCTTCCTTCCTTCCTCGGCTCTCGCCCACCCTCCCCCTCCCACCGTCCCTTGTGGACCGTCGACAGCCCACGGAAACAGACAGTTATTTGTTCTCGCTGAAAAGCGAAGCGAATACATACATATGTACATATGATACCATCTTACGGGTATGGGAGAAGAGGCGACCTACATTTTCATCTCGACGTGGAAATTATTTTCTCTCGCTCGCAGTTTAGAGGAAGAGAGAGAGGGAGTGAGGGGTAGGAAGAGAGGGGCGTGTACTTTTTTATTTAGAATTTGGGTAGAGCGCTCGATACGAGGTGAGGCGCCAAGAGCACTAAAAAGGTTCGGGCGTGTGTCATTCCAGGATCCGTACCGGCGTTAGAAAATTTGTAAGTTATCGATTCATTTATTTCTGTCACTACTCTTAAAGCATTCACCGCAACAACAACAGCCGCTTTTTAAATCGGTGTTAGACAGATAACACCATAAGAATTGTTTTTTTTTGTTTAGGAAACCAATAAAAATATGAAACTTGGATTGAATCAAGGGTTTATATACTCGTTATGTTTAAGTGCTTTAGTGTTTTGTTTCTTTTTACTTTGCATATCAACACGTTTCATTGATTTACGCATGAAATAGGGGTATTTGAACATATACATCAGGTGCACCTCCCTATATTCTGTCTCTGTTCTCAATAAGTAAAGGGATTTGATTTTTAATTCATCTCCCGGCATATATCAAAAGAGTAGATTACGGTAGTAAATCTTTTTAAATCTCTTATATATTACAATATTAAATATAAGGCTTAATTGAAAAATAAAATAATACTTCCATTTTCCTCTCTGACATTGTACGGCGTTTCGACCTATTTTATGATATTGGCAAGCTGTTCCCTATTGATTCCAGAGTATAATAACAAATTTAAAAGATTTGTAGCCATATTTCATTTAAATATCTCTAGAGAAACCATTCCCTTGCTCCATAAGATTTTCTATGGCGATTACATTTGTTTTTAGATGCAATATAATTTTCAATTTTTGATATGATATTTTAACAAATATTATTTTAACTAAAAGCCTCACGTTTAACTGAAGAACCACTTTCAAAAGATCATATTTATGATTTAGATTCACATGCAATTTCAAAAGCTATTTAATCTCATTTCAAATGGATTAACTCTTATCGCCCCCAATCAAGAGTTCAATTAACTTCGACCGAATTATTGGGAGCAAACGCGTGCATTCGCCTCGCCACGAGAGAAATCTCTTTCCCCTTGAAATTTTAATCCCTTATTTTACGCGCACTATTGGGTTAGTGAATTGACATTAAAAACTCTCTCCTCCCTTTCCTTTCCTTTTTTAAAAATTATTATTTCGTCATGTCAGGTTACGGCCTAAATATCAAAATCTTTTCATGCACCAAAATTATGCTCCATGATATTAAAATAGCTTATAATTTAGGTAGAATTTTCACGTAACGCCTTGGCGGATTTTGCACTCGAAAACTCATTTAAGGTTTTCATCGATTTCTTTACTTTTTGGCGTTTCTTATCCCTCGATTTTAGCGGACTTTTCAGTCTCTGTAAAAGCGACCCCATGCCGTACTTTCCTATTATTAAAGGATTCTGTGCAACTACAACATCATGTAAATAATGCGTCGACGTTTTAGATTTTTTTTTTAATCTAAAAAAATAACGTTATCCTTTGATATGAGAATAACGGAGAAGCCTTAAATATCCGAATTTGGAAATGACAGGGGAGGTCATCCGAGGCAAAAGTGAATTAACCGCAGCGTCGAGAATAAAATGAGGTAATTTTTCCATTCCGTTTCGGTTAAGCCACGGTCGGGAATAAAATAAATACCTTTCGGATTAAAAATACATATATTAAGCCTGAGGCCTAGCGAGAAGATTAATTAACCCTGCGATATAATGAAGAGGCGTCTATTTATTAAGTAAATGTAGGCGTTCACATTTTCCCCATCAACGCTAGCAACGCAAACCAGACTCGCAACGAAAAACATTGTTAGGAAGTCTGTTTTAAGGATACTGAATTTTATCAACCATAGGTATGTATAATGATAAAAATTTGATTCGACGGCTAGCTTAAACATGGCATGTCTAATAAAGATTTCACCTCATTAACAAATATTAAGCGGTAATTATATTTTCGAAAATGTAATGCAATGTTTTAAGTGCTATCGGTTAGTCGTAGCATAAATCCTAGTTTTACACTAACAATAAGTTATCATATCGTATTTACTCTAAAGCAATTCTAAAAATATCTGATGCTGACAACACGTGACTTTCTCCATATATATGGTATAGATATTAAAATTATTATGAATAGCATTATAAGGAAAAATTATTATTTCCTATCATAAAAGAATACAGTCGTCCTTATTGCCGTAAATTAGGTATATTTTGAATATGTTAACAGAATTCACCGCTACATGGTGGTGGCGCTGTATACTGGAAATTAAGAAAAAGTAGAATATCTCCGAAATAGATGATTCTACGAAAATTTGTTTCAAACAAAACTTGGAAGAAATATTATTCTCTACAACTTTGGTCCTCACGAAGATTACCAATAACGACGTTTTTAAGGAGATATTTGACGGAAACCGAAAAAACCGATTATTTATAAATAATTCCTAAACAATAACTGCTATGGAAAATTGTTTCAAATGAAAGTTGTAGGAAATTACATTCTCTATAACCATTGTATAGAATTGTATTTACAATAGTAATGTTTTAACGAAGAAATATCGCAAAAACCGAATCGGGTTTCGAATAAACCCGACTTCCTGTTAACCGGTATTGTCCAAAAACTAATCAGCCCTTCGTGCTCATACCAAAGTGTTATATATATTAAGTTTGGTAACAATATGGCAAGTACTTTTTGAGTTAAAGCGCCCACAATCACATACACGCACACACACACACACAGACATCATTACGAAAATAGTCTAAACGTGTCCTAGGGACCTCAAAACGTGTATTTCCGTTGAAATCTCCAAGTCGATTTTTTCGTGATCACAATACTTTCCCTATACTACCTATGGAGAGAGTAAAAATTATAATGAAAGCTAAACGAAACATATATATCTTCCATAAAATGTAATCTGTTCATAATTTCGTAATATTTGAACTTTCTTTAATCTGTTTAGTCTAGCGATTTCGTAATTTCTACGAATATTAACATACATAATAAATGTTACATAGAAAAATATTACATTTTTCCTTTCTAATATCAATAGGCCGTCGCATAATATCGACAGGCATGACCACAACGTAATGAGAAAAGAACGAAAACTTTCTACTCAAAATTTTCTGAATGCGAGTGATCTTTTATAACGCTACTCCATTTTTAGATCCTACATCGCAAACTTTAACACCGTTTCGACGCATTTCCCTAAACATTCGCTCTGTTCGTAAACAGAACGAACAACTACGCTGCGCATTCGCGTTGAACGAAGGCGAAAGAAAACCGTTTTTTTGCTCGACCACTTTTTTGCTGACCGCAACAAAAAACCCGTATCGAAAAAATCTTATTATCCTTGCAACTAAAATAAAACGATGAGAAAGAAGGAAATCGCGGAACGCAACACAACACTATCATTCGCCTCGTTTCGGGGTGTTTTCCTTCTCTCTTGGTCGGATATACCGTGAAATATTTTCGTCGGGGCAGAAAAATAATGGAAAAAAAGGGAAAACAGCGATGGGGGCTGACGCAAATAGCAGGTGGATCGATTCCATAAATTCCTCTCTGCCTCGTTTTTATTTGGTTTTTTTTTTGTTTCCGGAGTCCACCCCTATACTCGTCACACTGCGCCAAAATCCCCACGGAAGGGCAAGAGAGGAGGAGGTGGCAGGAGAGGAAGGATAAATAAATGGGGTGGAGGAGGAGATCTCATTCTGCCATTATGAGCGAATGATTTTATGAATTACCGCGACTACTACAAGAAAGGTCATTTATATTTCGATAAATCTGGAAAGACAGGAGACTGATCATGAATCTATACATGAATCAAGTGGTAAGGGTCAGGTTGGAGAATGCGGACACCAGCGGAGTAAATATCGGTAGAGTAAGACAGGGCTGTTGCCTATCGCCGATCCTATTCAATATATAAGGAGAGAGGCTACTGCAGGAAGAGTTAGAAGGCATGAGACATTTCAAAATCGGAGGAAGTATTATAATAACAGTGAAATACGCGGAGGATCATGTACTTCTAGCAAGAAAGGGACTCCAGAAAATGATAAATAGACTAGTGACAGCAGGTAGAAAATACGGTATGGAAATAAATACAGAAAAATCCTAGGTCATGCGAATATAAAGTAAATAAGAAGAAATTTCAACATAAGTACTGGAGGAAAGTCATTAGAACAAGTTTCACAATATCAGTATCTTGGAAGCATCATAACGAGAGAAGAGAAATGTACCGATGAAATCAGTAATAGAATAACGAAAGCAAAAGCCGCTTTCAGAAGAAAGAAACTCCTATTAACGGGGAATATAAAGCAGGATATCCGCAAGAAGTTGATAAAATGCTATGTATGGAGTATAGCTTTGTATGGGGAAGAAACATGGACGCTAAGAAAAAATGATATTAAATATTAGGAAAGCTTCGAAATGTGGACATGGAAAAGAATACTGAAGATAAAATGGACAGATTGGATGAAAGGGAGAGAAGCTAACGATTATACAGACCATCAAAAAGAGGAAGTCGAACTGGATTGGACATTGCTTGAGAGAGCATGATTAAAGAAGTGCTAGAAGGAAAACTGGATGAAAAAGAGGAAGATGTCAGCCGATAGAAGACTTGAAAGAGAAAGAGAGCTATCAATGCATTAAGAAGACTGCGGAAAATAGGAGTATATGGAGAACCAGATTTAACCATGAATAATCAAGGACCTGACCACAAATAGACTACCTATGATGATGAAATCTTTCGCCAGATGTCCCCTTCTCAGGTTTCGAACGGTTCGTCCTGGATACGGGCAAGAGAAAATAATTTACTTTCTATGCTTGAAAGAACGCATGATTGAGTGTAATACATTTTTTTGTTTCTCTGTATATCTTCTAAAATATTTGTTAGCCATTCTCTAGCGCTGGGGGATGGAGGGAAGGTAAACGCGGGCGTATTCTAGTGAGGAGGGATGATCAGTAAGAATTAGGTACATCGGGGAAGAATGCACGCATATACCGATAGTAGTGGCAGTCAATATAATTTTTAACAGATTATGTACGTTTGTTTATGGGCAAAAAAATTCACCTCACACAGAAAGGATTTAAACCAGTTCAATTACGACACAAAGTAAGAGGTCAGCAGTAGTCACTGCGATCATAATCAGTTATGGCAGCACGGATTTCCCTGCAGGAATATCTTTACTCCCTTTGGTTTAAACTAAAATGAGTACAAGATACTTCCATTTGAATTTTAAGTGGTTAGGTGTAAAATGACACGAAATTATTAACTAAGTATTTGTATTTTTATATGTAACCGATTTACTTACTTTGTTTATCTGGAAATTAAAGTTTGCTGCATTTATAAAACAATATTATAGACAATCGAAAGGCTAAAATAACGCAAATCATAGAATGAAAGCATTCAATATGAGAAGAATAATAAATTGAGGTATAACAGAATGTATACCTTTTCGGTGGCCTTGCATCTAATAATTACTAATGTAGCATATCAGTGAGAAAAGAAGATGTGAGGAGATTAGAAGTGTTTGAGATGTGGGTATGGCGTAGATTAGAGAAAATCAGTTGGACGGAGAGGAAAACGAATGAGGAAGTTTTGAATATAGCAGGGGAAGAGAGGAACTTAATTAGGGTAATAATAGGTAGACAAAAGAAATGGGTGGGTCAAAATTTGAAAGAAAACGTTTTACTGAAAGACGTCATAGAAGGAAGAATGTTAGGAAAGAGGCAAGAAGGTAGAAAGAGGATAGGTATATTAGATTCGTTGAAAGAAGGGATGGGGTATGAGAAATGGAAGAGAAATGCTTTGGATAACTAGGATTTGGTAGTGTGTGCCTAAAACCCACCGGAAGGTAGAATTACTTTGTATTGTAACATATCATTCATTGCTACCCCTCACTTCCGGAAGACTCCTAAATTTGGGAACCATAAATCGATATTCCACTGTATTCGATTTGCTAAATTAAATAATATGGGGGAAAATGTCCCCATAAATGTCGCTTTCCTCTATAACTATTCGACGTTTCAGAAAATTAATTCTCCAAATATTGGGTTAAACGCAAGCGAAAAACCGAGAGCAAACGGCAGGATTTTTCGTGCGTTTTAAAAGAGCCAATCTTTCTGTTTGTTTACGATTTTCATCCCGAAACGAGTCGAATACTTTTTGCGGTAAACTCTAGATGAAATGTTTTTAACGGAGGGAAGTTGGCCGCCTCGTTCGAGTTTATGACAAAAGTTCTAGGCGCGATTGTCTCCGTATCTGTTTTCGCTTTCGCATTCTCGTGTGCCGCTGGACGTGTGCTTCACTCTTCCTGTTTCACCTGACGGATTTTTGACTTTTTCATTCGCTTTGAAAGAAATCTTAACGTGACGGCCCGTCCTCAATGCAGTAACAGTCGTTTTAAAAATTCGACATGGCGACCGCCAGATCTTATCTTGAGCTACCACCACCTTCTTCTATAGAGTTTGGATTTTCGTCTCAAATACTTCTAAAGCAACCGAAAAAATACTTATTTTTAAATTTTATATTAATCAATTTTTTAAAACGAATATTCCGAAACTGTTAAATAAATATATACCGGTAATTCTCGAACGGAACCCGATGCTATAGTCTGAGGATTCGTGCTTTATTTTCTCAATCTGCCGAGAATACATATTTGTGTAAAAAAGACTCACAAAAGCTGATAGCTGTCGTGTCCTATTTGTTGGATTAGCATGATGCGCTCTTTCAAATCATATTTCAGGTTATTGTAAAAGTTTAACGAGTTAAAATGTCGAAATCATTTGTAAAGAAACTCACCCAATACCAAAACATCGTTTTTGCATAAATAAATCACCTATGGACCTTAATGGAACCATTGCACGACCTGTTCCAAACAAGCCAGAAAAAGTTAACCCCCGATTTTATCCCACTAGAGACTGCTACCCTCATCTTGGCGGCTCCTTGCAGCAGCAGTAATTTATTAACTATTTTAAATTACTGATTCCTCATTCCTCTATTTTTAATATTATTTTTTGTCAAAGACGTTATATTATAACGGCGCAACTTGTTATATTTTCCCCAGTATTTCTTATTAACGACGTCTAGGATAAATGTAGAACAGAGCAACTTAAGTCGAAGTCCTCCCGTAATTCGCTGGTCGACTAATTATTAAGAAAATCTACCACTCGATTCACAGCGACACGATCCTAATTAATAATTCGCACTCTATACTTTAACATCTGCAAAGAAGAAGTTTTCATATTATTTTTGTCACATCCCAGTTTTCGAAAGCCATCTTCAATGTCCCGAAAAGGATTATTACCCGGGAAACATGTAGCGGCTGGGAAACCCCAGAAGCAAAAATTTAAATGAACTCGTTTTCACCCAACTGATAGCGATTTTTCACGTCCTAGCTACAAATTCGCCGATAAATTATTGCCACAACATATATTCCCAGGAAAACCTACCTTGGCGTAAAATATGCATCACTTTGTTGGGAAGATTTATATGCGCTCTTGTAACGGACATAAACCGCAGTTACCCCAAAATGTGATAAATACTTATTTCCACCACTGCAATACTATTTCGGCTAAGAATTACAATTTCGTGCAGTAGTTTCGGCATGCTACCTTAGACAATTGCACTAAACATTAGTAAAAAGGATTAAGTGTAAATATTTGAACATCGATATCATATATTTATAAACGGTATTTTATCTCCAGTTTGATTTTGAAGAGCAACCGCGGAAAGAGACTATGGAATTTCATTTTAAGGTCACACAAAAAAATTGAAAAATTATACCCATTCGATTTTCACCTTGTACAAATCAAAAAATATACGCCTTCGAATTTAAAAAGGAAACTATTTCTTTCATGATAATTAAGGTTAGAACTAGTCACGCCTATATCACAGGCTTTTGAATTAATTGTTTTGCCTAAATACGATGCCAAAGAATCGCTACACTCTTTATAATGTAACACAAAATTTAAAACGTGTGAATTGACAAACAAGAATAAAATCTCAAACGCTTATGTAAGCGATTTTTCGTCAACAAAGCGATCAAAATAATTTCTTTCGTCTTTTCAAATTTTCTATGCTTAAATTGTTAATAATCTTAACTAAAGGCAGTCACACTCGCCAGGGAGAATTTCGTGAGTGGCAATGGGACTTTGCCTACAAATTTCGGCTATTTGATATCTCGGGTGGAAATAAATCAATCGGAGTTGGACGGCTGCATTTCAGTTGGCTTGGGAATAAGGCCGACTATGAATAACGCCTCAAGGAAAAATATAAATCCCTGCGTTAGACAGCTTCGAACACGCCATAAAGTGTGCAGTCACGACAGCCAAATGCGTTTCTACGCCCTCGAAAAGTATTCTAGGGATACGATGAAACCTACATCCTAGAGTTATGTCCACAATGAGAAACGCGGCAAAATTGCCATTCCCAAGAATGTTATAATAATGTTCGTGACAACGTCAGATATACAGGATAAAAACAAGATATACTAATAAGAATATGGAGCAATAGAACTTCTACCAATTATGCATTTAACAAATAACGGATAGCGTTTGAATCTTAGATTAAAATGATTTTTACGTGCAAATCCTCCAAGAAAGTTTACCGATAAAAAATACACATGACGTATAATACTACTGTTATATTGCTCACTGCAGCACGTTAAGATAATTCGCACCCAGCTTATTAGTCCGTTGAATGACTACTAAACATGATCCATTGAATATGAAAGTCTGAAACTAAATTCCTAAAGTATTTCCTCTTCAGCTAACATATGATATAAACGAAGATTTAAATCTCATATTTGAATACGGAAGATTAAGCGATGTGTCGTCACATACGTGGCAAATATGTCACCACCATGCCATATATCAAAGAGGCTTTTCTTCTTTCGACACAAAAATATACACTAGGTCAGGGGTTCTCAACCTGTGGTACGCGTACCACTGGTGGTACGCCAAATTGTGCCAGGTGGTACGCGAAAACGCCGTCAAAATTTGAAAGTTTATTACAATTACATAAAAACACCGAAACATGTATCAACGATTTAATTTACTAAAATGCTAAGCCTAATGATATACATGTCAAATTGACAGTGTTGTTTTCATAAAAAATGATAAATATTTAAACGAGCTATATAGCTCGTTTAAATATTTATCATTATCATATGAAGTTACAATATACCCGCACAATATTATTGTCGCTTGTAATCATTTTTAACCCCGCTTTGACTCACACAGTGACTTCAAAGTGAATAACAGTGAAGTTGACTTTGACAGTCCTCAGGCCTTGTATCTAGGTGGTGTTAGTTTCGGCATTGTCAGCCAATACACCCATGGCTGTTCTGATTATTATCTGTTTCATACAAGTTCTCTTTTATTGCGCTATTGTCCTTGGGTGCGTTATTTATTTCAGTTATGGCTCCGCATCGACTTCTTTCATTCAGTCCTGGTCTGTGTTTGCTTGCTTCTATTTGCGGCTTAATTTTGTGGTAAGTAGCTGATTACGAATGTATTTTTCGAACTGAATAGTGTTGGCCATTTGGCGACGTACTGTAATAGTCTAACATTTTGACTTGCTATTATGTATAGCTCTTTTCGAGTCGAAAATAAATATAAAATAAATAATCCCTAAAATGGATGTGGCTAAAATCACCCTCACAAGCTCACGAAAAGAGAAAAAAATCATCCATAACAGATGAAGCTACTTCAACAGAAGCAACTCGCAGTGGAAATACTATTAATGCTGGTGCTAACTTGGCTGATAAGTCTCTTGAATTTTTTCAGCGGAAGCAAAATTAACTGAGAAAGAACAAGAAATCACTTAATTCTTTTACGGAAACCAATACAAAATCGTTTGAAGCATCCTATCTTGCTAGTTTAGTAATCGCCCAAACTGGAAAACCTTACAATATTGGTGAAAATCTAATACTGACTGCTGCCAAAGATACTGTAACATCTATGTATTCGTGGTCATACAGCTTCACGAAAGTTAGATGTTATTCCGTTATCAAACGACACCGTTTGCAGACGTATTTACGAAAGTAAAAGAAAGACTTATTCAAAAGATTAAACAAAGCAAATTCTTTTCAATACAATTAGATGAGGGTACAGATGTAACAAATTATGCCCAATATGTTAGATATGAATCTGATCAATCGATAGCGTGGCTTATTATAAATGGAAGAGAAAATTTTTCTTACGAAATAAGTACGATTTCAGTATTCAGGTTTAACCTTTTTGGCCAATACTTTTATTTACATAATAATCATTTAAGTCGCTGCCGTCGCCGCTCACTGAGACTCGGATCCCTATTCCAGGTACCCGCAGATCCTCCTTGCGCATTAAATTCGCTTCGCTTTGGGTTGTGACTGACATGACCTTCCCTTACTTAATTAATATATATGTTGATTACTGTGGTGGTACAATAACTTTCCAAATTTTCTTAAGTGGTACGCTGACAAAATAAGGTTGAGAACCCCTGCACTAGGTAACACAAACATTACAATAGCAATTTCTATTTCGCCATTAGAAAAACCTTGGGAAGGTAAAAAAAATAAAAATTTTCCTCAAGTATTAACCGGCCTATATATATATATATAAATGGGATAATAGATGGAAGCAAACATAGATAAGTGGACTTCACTCTTTCCCAAAAAAACCCCAAAAAATGTGGTCTCACGGTGGTCTGGGATATGGAGTGAGTCTGATGGGTGGGCAGAAAAGAGATTCGGTCAGGGTGAGGGCAGGAAATGAAAAGAGAAAGTCTGCTGATGATGAGAGAGTGGATAGGCAGAAAAAAAGAGAGAGAGAGAGAGAGAGACAGAGACAGAGAGAGATGGGGACGAGGAGATTATGGAGGAGAATATAACGGAGATAAAAAACAGAAAATTTATAGGCGAGACGGAACATAAATCCTTTGCACGGATTTTAAAATATTCTACGATCGTTTAATGAATTATTATTCATTTATGCGGACGCCTAAGAATTTTTTTAAGGCTTAAGTACGTATGGAATGTTTCGCTTCAGCGACAATCACTCAAATGGTTAAACTGTTGGAAAAGACTGGTGCAGTCGTACAATAAATTAAATGCTATTTTTAAAGCTGAAAATATATCGTTTATTTTATGAAATAATATAAAACGAGTGTTAAATGTATGCAAGTCGTTTGTATTTAGACAGTAATGAAATGAATTGGTCATTTGAGATTTAAGTCAAAGAGAGTAGACTATGAAAATAATATATTGCTGAAAGATTGAAAATGGAAGGTTTGCCATTTCATTATAATCCTTTCCAAGTACTAAGGTTGGCATAACTTTTTCTGCATTGAATTCGTGTGCCACACGCTAAAGTAGGAATTTTTTGATTTAGTTTAGGATATTATATAATAACTTCAACAATCCGCCATTAAAGAGAGGATATATAAATTAATAGGGTACTGAAGGGGATTAGTTAATACTAACATTCTTCTTTCAAGTGCAGGAAATGCATATAATCACTAAAATGCGATAGGTTTTAATTACAATAACCATTCATAAGAACCAAAAAGTAACGAAAAGGATTATTATAAAATTTAAACAAATACACCTCTACAAATGTTTCAGTAATATTTATCAGATAAATATTACTGGAATATAGAGCAAAAGCAATTCATTAACATAATTTATGCTCGCTTTTTATTTTAAAATTACTAAACACGATTTCAGAGATTCATCCGGAATTCATGCAAACCAAAGACTACGAATTATCATAAAGTAAAGATTTTCAGTTCTTTTGGCAGACTTCATGCTGAAAAAAATTCTACGAACAATTTTAGCACATTTAAAAACATTTCCTCCTGTTACTGATGTCTGAAGTGACAATGGAAACTTGGGCGTCATCTCGCGATTTCGCTTCCAAAACTTTTGGAAAAAGAGAAAACCATTCGGTAATCACGCTCGGTTTGAAATTTGAGCGCGACATTGCTGTCAATAATGCCACGAATTTTCACCTTTGGAATAATTAGAGACCGACTAAGGAAGGCGCTCTAATCGATGGGTTAATAATTTGCACAGAGATTAATGCTCCACGTGCCTACGAGCCCCGTAAATGAATATACATTATCCAAGGAATGTATGATCGATACGATGCCTAGTTCTCCAGCGAAGTTGAAATTCAGAACTTCCTGGCAACCTCTGCTGCAGGGATACGGTCATTAATATTTAATATGTAATGATAATTATATTAGACAGGTAAACAATTTCTGGAATATCGCTACGACATAACTAAATCTGTGTTTGTTACATTTTTACGTCTGTTTCAGGAAATTCAAAGTACAATTATAATTTTTACTTTGATGCACAGTGAAGTCTATTCTGTTGTTTGCAGGAAGATATTAATCGCGAAACTGATCGAAATCTCGCTAAAATTAACTTCTTCAATCGAACTGAAAATGGCTGCCAGATAATGATCAAAATTTTAACAAATCAAGGGGTTCGAAACTTGGGGAAAAAAATTAATTTAGATAACGATCAACTTGTGCAGAATGTCTCTTACATTATTTCATTCATTCGAATTACGGCCATATTTTTTTGGAAACGAGACCTAAACTCGCGGAAGTGGCTTAGCAGGAAGAGAACGAAATCGCTTTCAAAAAATACATCGGAGTAACTCTTTATGGGACAACTTTTTTTCTTTTCCACGCATTAACTTCATAAAAAGTCGCGCTCCACGCGGCGCGTCTGGAAAAGCGTCGCGAAGCGTGCGTGTACAGGGAGGCAGCAGATGGCTTAAAAGGAGAGAGAAAGATGGTGTGTTTCAGGAGGAAGAGGACGTGTATGGTTGGTGGCGGAAGGCTTTTGCAGGAGCATTTCGGGAGTTTGGCGAGGAAACGGAGCAAAATGAGAGATAGAAGTTTCGAGAAGAGGATAGAGAGGAAGGATAGATAGAGGGGGAGGCGGGGAGTGGATGGATGCGTGCGAACTACTGTTTCCGGAAGAGCTTCGCGGCGAAAGTGAAGATATGCTGAGAGAGAGCAGGATTCTGTAAAGTTTCGTAGGAAGGATGTCGTTACCACCTTGATCCTTTGGAACTTCTTAGATAAGCAAGCGAACCAACTTAACGGGCTATTATACGTTTCATCGGAGGAAAGAAATTGCGGAGAGATGCGATAAGCAATTAAAAGCGATCGGTCCAAAATAAGGATTTAAATGCAGTGATATTATCGTAATACATCTCAAATCCAATCACTTAAAGTTTTGAACGCGATAAAAATGAAAAATCAATTAGATCACAATGCAGATGCGGAAATAAATAAATTCGTTTTATGGTAATGTTTGTTTGAAGATGCCTTGCTCGCCACCGTTTTTGTCCAGATGTTCTGTAACCTCTTTATGATTTGTATCAATTTGAAATTACCTCTAAAAATCTGACATGACATAGGTTTGCCCCTGATAAGCAAGTGAACCAACTTACGGGCTATTATACATTTCATCGGAGGAAAGAAATTGCGGAAAGATGCGATAAGCAATTAAAAAGCGATCGGTCCAAAATAAGGATTTAAATGCAGTTATATTATCGTAATACATCTCAAATCCAATCATTTAAAAGATTTGAACGCGATAAAAATGAAAAATCAATCAGATCAAAATGCAGATGCGAAAATAAATAAATTCGTTTTATGGTAATGCTTGTTTGAAGATGCCTTGCTCGCCACCGTTTTTATCCAGATGTTCTGTAACCTCTATATGATTTGTATCAATTTGAAATTACCTCTAAAAATCTGACGTGGCTTTTTCCATACAAAACAATGAATAGGTTTGCTCTCTACATCAGTATAATTATCAGAAAATACACTAGCGTATAATTTTAAAACGTTTTCAATAGCCTTTATTTTTAAAAAATAAATAAAGAAAATTGTTTGCCGTTTTTATGGATATAAAAATATCGAAGCGCAATTAAAATTATCCTTGCTAGCGTACACAGCGCTATCAACAATTAGAAAATTTTATTATAGCAAGGGAAACAATGGTATCATTTGGCGATGTATTTAAGATAAATTTAGATGAAAAATCAAAATATCTCCTAAACTTTTAGAAAATTACATTGTCTACAACTTTTATAATACACAAGAATGCACATAAATTGAGTTTTGAAGATGTTTGGGGAAAAAAATGAAAAACGACAAGATAAACCTTCACTTCCGATTTGGCAGTTTCAGCCAAAACTTTTTCAGATCTTCATTAACTAATTTAAAAAATCTTAAATATAATGTTTTGTGTTGATTTGATTTTTAATTTTTGGATTAGAGAGTCCACAGAATTTTGTCACACAAACTTCATCGCGAAAATAGTCAAAAAGTGCTCAAACTCATAACCTTTATTTCCGTTGAAATTTCGAATTCGATTTTTTCACGAATAAGTACAATAATTTCTCCTATATGTACTACGTATAGAGAAATTAAAAAGTAAGAACGAACACAAATATAATTTAAACTAAAAGGCAATCTTTATCGCGCGGTTTTTGGCCCTTTTAATTTCTGTATCAATCACTCTGATTATAACTTTAATACTTAATCAAAATTACAAAGCAATGAACCAGTTAAGTGGAAAAGCACAATAATGAAAGGAGAATAAATTAACTATTAAAGACACGTTTAGGCTTCGAGAAGGAAATGTATCTCCTCTTAAACTTTCCGAAACATTTAAGCCATTCGCAGCCAAAAGATTAAATTTCATTCGACGCATTCATGCGAGAAATCAACAACGGAGACGGCGAAAATGGATACGTAACATCTTTTTGAGCTATAGGCACTAGACACACACACACCCACACACACAGTGGTGGCCGGACGACAGAAAGGAAAACACTCCAACCGTACTCCGCGGCCAAAACCAAATGCCAGTTTCGAAATGGAAAGATAACAGTATCGCCATGATTAAAAGCCATTTAGACGGGAAGAATGGTTCCCACCAGAGTCGCATTAACGCGAGTCGAGAGGGAGAGAGAGAAGAGAGGGAGTGGTGGGCTGGGGTGGAATGCTCAATAATCCAGGGGATGGAAAGAGAGAGAGTGGGTGAGAGAGAGAGAGAGAGAACGAGGACACGGCGATATTAGCCACAGGGATTATGCGGGACAAGGGGTCGAGAAAGGAAAAGAGACGAATAGAACGGCATAAAATAGGGCCGCGTGGAACGTTGGGAGGAGGAGGAGGAGAAGAGTCAAAGCAGAACGGGAGGGAGATGGAGAGCGGAGTGGGACGTAGCACACGAGCAGAAAGGAGAAAGAAGAAAGAGGGAAGAAGTAATGAGGCGAGCGAGATAAAAGGGAAGCGGCGAGAGGGATGAAAGAAGCGAAATGAGACGAGATAGGAGTAGATGGCGTTGAGGAAACGGCCGGGCGCGCTATGGCCGCGGCCAAAAAAAAATGCACACGTGTCATAAGAGTTAAAAAATCCCCACCCACGAGGAAAAAAAATTAAGCCTCGCGTGCGGAAAATATCCGCTCGCGTATGGAGCACGTTGAAGGGCTTATTTAAAAAAAATAACGCGGTTTTAGTTCGTACGCCTAGGTTTAAGATATCTCGGATGTTGTTTAGAGAATGGAGGATAATTCAGAGACGATTACGTCGTTTTTAACAAGCTGCAGCGTTCGAGATTAATAAATGAAAAATAAAATTCGCTGTTATGAAACCTTTCCGTTTTAAACTTTTGTAGTTTATAAAAAAATAACGGTCTATGAATACAAAGTTAATGTTGAATTAAAAGCGGGTGGAAGTAAACACGTTTCAGCTAATCTGGTGTCGACATAAATTAAAATTTTAAGGTAAGTTTATTGGGTTGCATATGCTCAAGGATACGCCGACATTCTCATTACGTGTATTTTCCATCTTTTGTCTTATTTATTCTTGATTATTTTCAATCCAATCCCGGTACAATTCTTTATAAAGACTAGGTTATTCATGCATCTGGAAAACACTGTTATAAAAACATTCTTAAATTCATTTTATTTATTTACTCATCCTTGTATTTGTACAATACCCCCGTGAATACATCTCAGTATACAAAATATAAAAACGTATTTCCTAAAAGGCAACACCATCGCTACGTTCCTAGCTAACACACATTATTGTGACCTTCAGATGTAGCGTAGCGCACATTACTGCGTTAAATTCCTAGTTATCTGTGATCGATTGCTGGGAATCACCGGCTGTTTAGCAACGGCTATATTCCACGCTTGCTGACCTAGCGATACCGTGATAAATGTCTCCTATGGTATTATCATTATCAGTTGTCAATTAAAAATTCTGGTTGCCTTTCATGCTTTAAAATTCCAATGGAGATATATTTTAGAAACATTACTCTTTTCTTGTGTTTGCACAAATCCGCCCG
Organism: Uropetala carovei; assembly: GCA_036926305.1. NCBI lineage: Eukaryota > Metazoa > Arthropoda > Insecta > Odonata > Petaluridae > Uropetala > Uropetala carovei. The sequence goes on from JAXCHB010000024.1 coordinate 57,404, forward strand.
AAAACTCCTTTCAAACCGCATTGAAAACACGATTAAACTTTAATTAAACACTTATCGATTTGTCCGAACATTTACTTTTTAACCTCATTTTTTTTCATCTAAAATATGAAATCTAACCTAGAATACCTTTCTTTTTTATGAAGAGAAAGGCACAAAAAACATCCCGGGATAACAAAACTGACACTCCTTTTATTCCTTTGCGCCGATTCATCGAAAGTATATCTATTAATGGCCGGAAAGGAGAATAAATACGCTCCTCTCAATAGCATTTGATAATATTTTATTTATTGCAGAAAAATAGAGGGGGAAGCGGGGAGGGGGCGGTGGGGAGGTGGACAGTTGGGTGGCGATGATAAAGATAGGAGGGAGATACAGAGAGCCTAAAGAGGAAAAAAAAGGGCAGTGAGGATTATGAACGCGCTCTAGCAAAGACCTCGATGAGTAGCAAAGGGGGACGGTGCGGAAGCGGACAAAGGGACAAAGGACTCCGGAGAGAAGGATGAGGGAGAGGGATATTGGGAATTTGTATCCGAGAGAGAGAGAGAGGGAGGGAAAGAGAGAGAGAGAGAGAGAGAGAGAGAGAGAGAGAGAGAGAGAGAGAGAGATGGAAAGAGAGGGACGTCAGCCACTCAGCGTCAAGAGACTTCAGAACTAATTCGGGTGGACACATTCAACTCTTTAACACACAGAATTACGAACGTGGAAGAGATATTTTTAAAACAGAAATGAAAAAACGTTAGGAGATGGGGGGAAAAAACTGACGCGACGTTGATGCGATAAAGTTCTCCTGCCTCAAAGGATTACGCACATTGAAACTTCTGTTTTTTTAAAAGTCCTTCGTCCGTTTTTTTTTATTCGGGGGTGGCGGATTTTTTTTTAATGCTTCGGGGGAGGAAACAAGAGGAAAAATGGGAGGGAGGGAAGGCTGAAGTAGAGATTGAGAGAGAAACCGAAAAGGAAAACATTGCTTTTTTTAATCATCGCCATATTTCACGAAATTGTGTAATTTGAACACCATGAATAAGCAAAAACATACATAAAATACGAGATTCGGTCAACAGTATCAACCGTAGAAAAAGTTGATATTATGGCATGATAGGAACAGGAAAAGATTACAATGAAAGAGGATTAAAACGAAAAGGGGATGAAGATTTATAAAAGATGAATATAGGGATTTAAGAGAGAGGTGATATGAAGGCAAATCTGAGAGACCGCACATTTGGAAGATTTGCGATAGTGTAGCGACTGACCAAAAAGTTGGCCATGCATCATACAAAGGAGGATTAAGATTCTAAACTGAAAAAGTGCGAAGGCAAATTCAGACAACATATTTAGGCGCCTTTAAGCGCACAGGTGGCGAATATTCCAACTAATAAACGAAACTGATACATTTCGACTCGAATATGGCGAGCGTAACGAGGTGGCAATTATTCATCATCATTTATGGAGAAATAAAACACACTTATGGCTGGATTTGAGCAGGAATAATAACTAAATGTTGTTTACCAAGGGTGTACTTATCCAGAGAAAATGAATTTGTTAGGCACATATCTTTACAACGAGACGAAGCAAAAGGTACCACAGAGTTGTAAAGATGGATAACAAATGAGAGGTTATGCAAAATGAAGGATTTTTATGGAAGTAAGGCCATTGGAATTATGAAGAAACAGGTGAAGTTTAAAGAATGAGATATGATCCTTTAGAAATAGAACAGGGAATCGCCGTTTCGTTGGCTAAAATGGAGTATTTTCAAGGGACACGAAAATTGTTTTCATTAGGTGCAATGTTTTCATTCATATTTTTAGGAATCAGACGTTCATGTGGCAATTATTAGCAATAAAACATACTTATAAAGTGCAAGGAAGGAAAATATTCTCCATATGCTGATGTAATAATCTGCATAGCTCCTATAACGGTGTTTCATCAATTGTTTTTGTTTTAGCAGGAAAATACTTTAATCGTAACTTTAATGTATTTTGTTATATGTGGCGATTTAAAAAAATGCATGAAATATCGTGTGATATTAATGTAGCAAAGAGAATTAAAATTGCTATCATCGCGTTTGTCTTTCATGAAAAACCGTTGATAGAATTCTCCGATATAATTAAAATACTTAATTTATTGGTTTTATTCCATTATGTGTCTCCAATACAAAATTACACAGAAATTCGTTCAGTCAGAGTCGCGTTTTTATACGACTGGACGGACGACAGGGCATGGCGACGCGATTCGAAGCTAATAAATTGCTATTAAAAGCCGTTCTGACGATAAGATGTGAAAATAATTGGATGAAACATCCGTATAAATTTAATGAATCGAGCTTTACACGTGAACGACGTGGATTATTCAATTAGGGCGGAGACCGAAAGTTTCCGTTTATAGCATTTTAACGCAACGCATATGGTTCATCTTACATTCATCGCGATTCCTGTAGATAAGTCAGCAACCGATGTAGATGGCTGCAGATAAGATGAAAGATTGGGAGAGAAAAATAAAATCCGGAGATTTGGCGTGAAATCCACCAGGTTGATTGCCAGCAAAGAAAAAATTAACCAGTCGACTTTCTCAACAAGGCGAAAAAGCAAAAAAAAATCTCATACTTTATGCTAGATTAGAATATTAACTACTTTATGGGTTCGATAGGTGGTGCGATGGCGCCGGAACGATACGCTTCGTTTTGCCGAGTAATGTAGCTCCCGATTAATACGCGATCGTATCCAGAGGAACGGGATACACACTCGGGGATCTCACAGCGACGATGAGGAAATATGGAAACGCCTAAAGCCATAAAGCCCCTTCTCAGACCTCCTACACCAACTCATGTGGCATCATCGCTCCTCATCTCCTATAAGCTATTTTTCACCTCTCTCTTTCTCTCGACTCCGTCCGATTCCCAATCCACATACAAATTCCTATCATCCCCCATCCAGCCATCCCCTTCCCCCCTCCCCCTCTCTCCCGAAATCCTCCATTCCGCCACCACCATTATCTCAACCTACTTTTCATCTCGGTTCAACAAAGGCGGAAGAATAAAAAAAAACTACTTTTTTATCCGACTAACCCAATTTTTTCCTCCCAGTCAAACGGAAAAATAAGTGAAAAAAAATGATCTTTTTTGGGTGGAAAAAAATACATCTCGGGCTTTTTAACTCGTGATTCGGACTAAAACGGAGAGAGAAAGAGCGTGTGCGTGGGGTGGGGGAGGAGAGCTCGTGGAGTGATCAGAGGAGAGAGAGGAATTGGTGCAGTGGTGTATAAAATGGAGTGAGCAAGGGAAGATGAAGGAGAGAGAGAGAGAGGGGGGGATAAAACTCTCCTTCTCTATCTCTCTCTCTGAGAGCGGATGCCATGCAGGAATAATAGAAGAGAGAGAGAGATGGAGAGAGGAGGGGATAAAGGGAATGCGGAAAAGGTCGCCCCAAAACAAAGGAGGAGGCGAGAGACTGAAAAAACAAACCGGGGCTCGCTCATGCATATGAATCCGTTCCTGGATACGTCGGGTACGTTATTTCGCGAGCCTTGTCTTCGCTCCTCAGGTCCACTTATTATCATAGGCTTTAAAAAAAGTCGAGATAATCGGTTTCGTGCGCCGGGCTGCGAAATAAAAAAAAAGCTTCTAGGCTGTGATTTTTATTTTTCGTTTCGAGGACAAAGTTCTCTCCCAGAGCTAGAGATATATATGTATTTTTAGAGCATTCAAAGAGAGGTTTTGGACATACGCACGGGCATTGAAAGGACCCTTGTGGAGGTTACATTTCGTCTTACTTACGCAATAAAAGCACGTTCATTTCTTTGAGTGGCATTGATAAAAGAATGTATTATACATTCGCATGAAACTGACACAACTGCCATAAAAAGGGTAGGAAAGCTACATGCACATTTTGGTTACAGAACAGACGTCATGTGTTAATTCGACAATAGTAGATTCTTATTATAATTATATATTAATGATAATAGTATATTATAAATATTACTATTATTCTTCAAATGATAATAATAATTTATTATTATTATTATGTACATCATTTCTATAAAAACCTACCAGAAACATATTATCCGATTGAATTTATTCATAAGAAGTGTTCGACAATTCTCTACCGAATATATTTCCTTTGGAAAGTAAAAAAAAGAAAAATTCCTAATACAAAAACTGTTTTATAGGAAAGGGAAATTAATACTGACACGTTTCTAGTTAGTGTGATAGTTTTCAGCAATTTCAGAATGGAATAGTAGGAGAGAAAGCAACCCGAGTTAAGGATTGGGTTTTGCGTAAAATAAATTTAGAAATGATATGATAAAAATACTGTAATAGAAAGAATGACTGATTTTCCCCATAAGAGAAAATTTTGTAAGTTCTCAGGCATTGAAATTATACAGAAAATTTTTCAGCGCATCGAAAAAACGAAATATAATAATTTAATATGACAGGAGAATAAATGAAAGCGGTGATATAAGCGCCTTCAAAAGAAATAGCTCTGTTAAATGAAGTAAGATATCGAAAGATAATGGCCGAAGAAATTATCATGATAAATGAGAAATGACTCCCAAAGGCTTTTAAGGAATAGAAACGAACCCAATTTACTACTGTATAAAAAAAAGATCTGAAAAAGTTCTATGCATGATAATACTCCGATGCATGAAAGCCAAGAATAAAATTTAAAATGTGATTTACGATGCATCGACACGTGTTTGTTATTCCTATTCAATTTACGCGCGTCATCTGTTCAGTGACAGAGATCGGAGAAGAGGCTTTCTATCGATTACACTGTGATATAATCTTATGGATGATACTATGGGCTCCGCCCCTACTCGCTTCTCTCGCCTCCGCGCTACGCTTCGCGGGCTCGTTAGCAGACTCTCGTGTTTGTCGAGATGAAGTTGTGAAGAGGGGAAAAGGAATAAAAAAATCAAATAAATTCTTTGACTCTTGATTGTATCACTTCTTTGAACACGATATTTGAAATCGTGTTCTCTTATCCAACGGTCAGGTAGATCTTGACCCCGTCTCGAACGACCTCGAGATAGGACCACGTACCGAAAAGAGGCTTATCCTGATTGATGCAGGACCGACTCTCGAGAAACTCTGACCTTATTGATGTTCTGAGGCTCTTGGTGCTATGATATTGGGGGTTCTGAAATCGTAGTATATACAGAGACCTCACCAAACGACCACCCCTTTATTTGACTCCTCTTTTCAATAGATTAAATATCGCAGTGCAAAAAGTGTTTCGTTCGTGTCTTGGCTTTTAAAGTGAGATATTTAATATTCTGAGATTATATATAAAATATATTTTTCGGATCCCCTTACTGGCGCGCGATGTTCGACCCCCCTTAAATCCGCCACTGGCCGTACGGGGAACTGCCTTCTTTGCTGGACGTACGGCAGTACGGGGTATGGCCACGAACTCGCATCGTCGAATGCCCTTCATTTCCTCGCTGAACAGTATCTTCCGTTCGATCTTGCGAACGACTTCGCCTCCGTGAATCTTCCGAAGGACTGCAGTTGGGGGCGAGGTTTCAAAAGCGAGCTCGCTGGATGCTGGTCAATAGTTGCCAAAATAAATTTGAAAATGTCGCTAAATGCACCATAAAAAGGTTAAAAAGGAACTAGTGAATAAATATTGCAAATAATTCTTATTAATCTAATTAGTAAACTTATTATCTATTTTATAAATCAAATAAGATATTTAACTATTAGTATTAAATGAGTGAGAATTTTTGCAAGTCTTTTATTAATGAAAATTGACTAGATGTTAACACTTATAGATCAAGCTTATTTTACAAGAAGAAGAATAAAAATACCGTAAATTCCCGCGTATAAGACGCAGGGAGGTTTTCCGCCTTATATTCAAAGATTTTTTAAAAATATACCTGCGCATTCGTTTCTAGAATTTGGTATCAGTCACGTAGTTATCATTTAACGGCGAATATATTGCGTTAAGTTGTCAATAGGATTGCGATATGATAATTCAGTCTATAAAAACTTACATTAATTCTCATTTTTTTAAAGGGGAATAAAACTTTTGAATTTTTGGAATAACTTAAAAACGTAAATGATTGAGAGGTAGCTAACGGCTTAGTGTACAATCTTCAATTGCTCTGATATACTCGCATAAGGAGCGCTCATCCACTTTTGACAACACTCTTCATACTTTGTAACATATCGTCAGGGCCGGTTTCAGTTAAAAATATGTGTAAGCGAGATAAAAATTTGCCGCCCCTCTGGATATCAAAGGCATAAAATAATATAAAAAATATACTAAAAAAGAAAATAAACTTAATTTACTGTTTTATTTTTTCAAAAAATATTCAACTAAATATTTTCAGAAAATAGAAATAAAACATTCACTGACCTATAACAAATTTACATTGTAAGCATTACATTACCGAATATTTTTGCAATATTGCAACTTTACGAACCCACTTTTCGAAAAGGACGAGATTAAGTTTTTTCGGGCGAAGTCATTTATCAGGATCAGAGAGGGAAGCTTGTTTGTGCAAAAGGTGGAGATCCCGAATGTTAAATAGCTGCACAAAGATACAAACCCAGAGTAATCAAAATCTCTTGTAATGAAGGTTCACTGTATTTGGGGCGGGAAGGTTATTTGAAATTACAATGCTTAATACCTAAAAGCACATGAAACTTCGCAGTATAGTTATTGCTTTTGCGTGTATATATTCCGCTAAAGAGGTTAAGGAAAGTGCACAGTGTATCTCTGTGTTTTAGACAATGTAAAACTTTAAAACGTTCATCTTGCCGCCCTTTTTAGGTGACACCTGTAAGCGGTAGGTTACGTCGCTTACACCTTGAACCGACCCTGAATGTAAATGACATATCATGGCGTAAAATTTAATTTTTTGGCGATGTTGTCATGTTCTGTGCAATAAACCTTTAAAAAATGAAAATGTAAAAATCCGAAATATTGATTTTCCCGCCCCTCTGAAGTGGCTCCTTTAAGCGACCACTTACGCCTGAAACCGACCCTGCATATTGTGACAGTAATCTTGCTAACCCTCTATTCTAATATTCGAATAACAAAGTAAGCTTCATTTATGAGTTCAATAATCATCAAAATCCACATCGACATAGTATTTAAGGTTCTAATAAAAATCGATACCTAATTTCTAAACCAAGAGGAATACCTTCTTTTAATTTTTAATAGAAATCATTTTTTCTATAATTTAACTACGTTTTATGATGTACTATTCAACATAAATGCAATCTTTCAAAATTAGTATAAAATGTTTTAAAAATATAAGTGGAGAACTAGAAATATTTTAAGGTTTATTAAAACTTGTATAGTATTTAGTAAAGCTATCATAAAATTCAGTGAGATTGCGGCCGTACTCGGGACCACTCGTATGTCTCCGCTACTAAGAGGTGTGGGTAGTGCCTCCTAGCACAAAGTTCAAATGGGACGTTGCCAACTCTACACCGGAACACACGTAACGTTTGGCGGGCATTTTAATGGAATTCGCGAATGGCAACACTGCACACACAATCAGAATCTCGAATGGTTAGGCTTCTCCTCCTCCTTTCCTATTGGCTCAGTGTCTCGCCCCAGTCCACTTTCTCTTCTACCTCTCCCTCACTCACTATGTTAGGCGGGAAAGGTGTGCGTGGGGTGGTGCACTCATGTCAGTGGCGTAAACCGTTTTCAAGGCCAAGCGTCTGAAACGACCATCCTAAGATTTTTATAGTACAGAGCAGTGGTTCCCAACCGGTGTGTCACGACGTCGTGGACGAGGTCCAGGTGTGTCGCGAAAATTTAGAAAAAAGGCTCAAATTTCACATTAATTTTAAAAAAATTATTTTTCGACAGATTTTTATTTAATTTTATTTATTTTATTATATATATATATATATATATATATATATAGAGAGAGAGAGAGAGAGAGAGAGAGAGAGAGAGAGAGAGAGAGAGAGAGAGAGAGAGAGAGAGAGAGAGAGAGAGAGAGAGAGAGAGAATTCGTACAAATACTTAAAATTCATCATTTAACAATAAAAAATAAATATAACAAAATGTTTATGTTTATTAACATCAAATTAGTACAAATATGGCCGAAGTAATTTCATAGTATGTATGTACATAACAAAAAATATTTATGTTTATTACCATCAAATTAGTATAAATATGACCGAGGTCATTTCAATGTATGTACAGTCATTTCCAAAAGTCAAGCGACAGGGCTCGGTCACGCCACACATAGGCCGGAGCTGAAAGTTCCGAGTATGTTGGTACCCATTGCTTGAGGGGAAGCAGGAGAGGGGAATGATAGGGAGGGGTGGAAGACTGAGGAGGTGGGTTTCGAAGCCTGGGTAGGCTTGCAGGGAGAAACGAACGGAATCAGAGCCGGTGAGACAAACGCCATTCAACAGTGCGAGAGCATCCAATCCAACTCGGAAAAAAGGACTCTCTGAGAGGTTGCCTTCGCATGCCAAGCGTAACAAGAAAACCTCCTAGAGAAGGGGGCGTGTAAACGGTTCGAAGAGAGGGTAACATGAAGAATATTCCGCGTCTAGAAAGCACTTGCGAAAAAGATCCAATATTTTCATCTTTGTGAGCGTTATTAATGCGAAATGCTAGGCTGCACTTCACTTCGGAAAGCGTAAAAAATCATCAATGGGTCAAGGGCAAAAATTATATAATACTCCATAAATTGAGATAACAAAAATGAGAGATGTTGATTTAGGGAAGATCCTGAAAGAGCATCTTCTGCCTATGTCAGACAGATAGTGCCAGATGGCGAAGACGTGGTAGTAATACAAGATAATTAATTCATCGTTAGATACCACCGGTGTAACTCGACAATTTTTTTGACCAGAACTGGATTATCAATGTTCTGCCCTGGCCAGCTCGCTTGCCGGATATGAATCCCATTGAGAACTTCTGGGGTATAATGGTGAATGAGTGGACGGAAGGAAAGTTGAGGACGGCAGCCGCTCTTGAAGAGAATGTTATGGAACTCTGGGGCTCAATCGGACGACGGCCACAAATATGTGAAAATTTAGTACGGTTCATCAACCGTCGAATGCAAGGAGTGATCGACTCAGGCTGAGACTTCACTAAATACTAAAATAAAACACTAAATAATCTTTCATTGTTTTCATTGCCTATTAAATGCTGCTAGAATAAAATTTTTATTCGAAAATTTAAATAAAGTCAATATAAAATGTATCCACTATCTGTGAGAAAAGTGCTACATGTGATACATTGCCATTTATTAGAGTTTTGGTAAAACTGATTGGATAAAGGATGTAAATATTTCCTAATGTTCTCCCGAAAAAGCAATTTTCGTGCTGACAATTTCTTGACGCTTGAGTGATACAGTACAGTAGAATAAAAATTTTATTCCGGCGAGCGAGCTGGCCAGGGCAGGACGTTGATATTCCAGTTCTGGTCAAAAAAATTGTCGAGTTACACCGGCCGTAACTAACGACGAATTATCTTGCATTACTACCACGTCTTCGCCATCTGGCACTATCTGTCTGACATAGGCAGAAGATGCTCATTCAGGATCTCCACTAAATCAACAGCTCTCATTTTTGTTATCCCAATTTATGGAGTATCATATAATTTTTGCCCTTGACCCATTGATGATTTTTTACGCTTTCCGAAGTGAAGTGCAGCCTAGCATTTCGCATTAATAACGCTCACAAAGATGAAAATATTGCATCTTTTCCGAAAGTGCCTTCTAGCCGCGGCATATTCATTTATGTTTCCCTATCCCATTGTAAGACATCACTGTGGACTTCGAACCTTTTACACGCCTCCTTCACTCGGAGGTTTTCTTGTTACCCTTGGCATGCGAAGGCAACCACTGAGACAGTCCTTTTTTCCGAGTTGGATTGGATGCCCTCGCACTGTTGAATGGGTTTTGTCTCATAGGCTCTGATTCCGTTCGTTTCTTCCAGCACGCCAACCCAGGCTTCGAAACTCACCTCCTCACTCTTCCACCTCACTATCATGCCCCTCTCCTGCTTCCCCTCAAGCAATGGGTACCAACATACTCGGAACTTTCAGCTCCGGACTATGTGTGGCGTGACCGAGCCGTGTCGCTTGACTTTTGGAAACGAGTGTACATAATCTGAAATGACCGAGGTCATATTTGTACTAATTTGATGTTAATAAAGGTGAACATTTTATTATATCTTTTGTTATATTTATGATGTTTTATTGTTAAATGATGAATTTTAAGTATTTTTATTGTTTTAACAAAGAAAATTCACTTTTTATTTCATGGTGTGTCGCGGCAGCTGGATCATTTAAAAAAGTGTGTCGCGACAGCTTGATCATTTAAAAAAGTGTGTCGCCAAAGCAAAAAGGTTGAAAAACACTGGTATAGAGAGATATAATACCTTTGATGCGATGATGACAATTTGCAGCAAAAAATTCTGAACAACGTCGTAAAAAATACAAGGCTATCGATTTAACTATTTACTTCTAAAGATATATCATGCGTATTTTCCAAACTTCGTATCACGACGACAAAAAACTTATTTTAATCCACGTAAAAAAGAAAAGGAATATGATTCCACAAATTAATAAAGGTATATTTACGACCAAGAACGCTATCAAATGTTATTTTATTACTTTGAATTTGAAGTAACTGTTCAATCAAAAATTATCTCCTCAATCCAAGAAAATACGATGCATTTGAGAGAAGAAATCGTTTCCTATAATGTTTTATATAATCTGCAACTTTAAACCAATCAATACTGGCAATTCTGAAGTTGTTAATTCACTTCACTATCGATGTTGAGTACTATTGCTCCCTTGACATATAAATTTAGTGTTTGAAACCCTTACGAAATCAATAGACCGATAAACATGCTATCCCAACTTACTGGACCAACCTACATTTCCATAATCCCAATTAAAATTTAAGGAGCGGTCGAATCCTACAATAATTTCGCGCTTTTTTATTGATAAGATGATTAAAAAATTATCCTCTCAAAAAGAGACTTTTGCGTAATTTATTTCGTAATTCTGTACCGATGATCTTATGAATTCCTTCCTATGGTTATCATATTGATAACTGGCTCTATTTATTCCGGAAAAAACAAATAGGATCGGTAAAAGACAGTAATAAAGTCGACTTTTTTTAATGATACAACATAACGGCGTAATTATTTAGAATAATGTACAATCAAGATAAAGTTTTATTTTAATCCTGGCATACATTAAATCCGCGCCATATAACTGCCTAAGTAATGTTAACTACATAACGTGTATTTTTTTAGTTTTTATTAATGAATATGATAATTGCAATTGACGCCGAGTTGAAACTAATCAGCTGAATAAATAGGATGACCAATAATTCTGTGACTCATTAAAAACATAAACGACTTCAAATATATGTGTACTATCTATAACATTTTATGTTATTAATTTTAAAATGGATCATTTAATTTATTATAACCTTATATTATTGTTCGCATTTATGATTTTCTATATGGTACCGACTTTATCAAAACTACTAAAATGCAATTGGAGATGCTACAAATACTTCCCAAATTTGTACTCTTTAAATTTACTGCATATAATCAATAATCCTTTTGAAGAAGCCACCAAAGAGACTACATTTTCCGATGAAACAGGATTGGAATATAAAATGATTAATATAAAAAAATAATTCTTTGTCTTGAGTTGATGGCGTTAAAGTACATAATTCAAATAACGATTACTTCGATGACATCCGCAGTAATATCACTTCTATCAATTATGTGCAGCCTGAAGTCGCGCAATAAATTGTTTTGTTATTCGAAATGCGATGATAAAGGTTGCGAATAAATAATTATCCTTCATAGCCATGATGTATAAGCTTTTTCACTCACAAACTTCATTCCCAAGCGATACCAATCCATCAATTTATTCCGGAATTTCGAGCTTTTGTCTTCAAATGCGCGGCGCACTTCACAAGAGACTCACGGGAACGGATTGGAAGATTCAGGTCTTCATTAATCATTCTCGATGGTGTCAAAAGACCTCGCCCGTTTGTTAAGTCAATAAAGTCTTGGATGGTAAATGCAGAGAGATGCTCCCCCTCCAATCATCGCTTTTATTGCCCGGCCATTAATCTTCCTTTTCAACGGGTGGCATTCGAATTCCCAAAATTTTCAACACGTAAGCAATTTCCGAATCTCGAAAGCGTAAAAGCATATGTAATGGATTTTTCATTCCGAAATCCACCCAAAATAATGCTTTTATTTTTTTTCATAATTATATTTTCCGTGGTCGTTCACCACATTCACTTCTATATTGTGAAAAAATTAAGATAAAATTTATATATATATATATATATATATATATATATATATATATATATATATATATATTAGGGAGGAGCTGTATTTGACGCGGAGATAATTAAAATGCGGGTAAAAAGTGATGATATAGTGATATTTTTGAAGCGCTGGATTTATTCGCACGCTGCAATATTTAAATCGGAAGGCTGGTGGCGAGTCATTATCGCCGTCCCGCTTATGATACCATCGATATTATTTCATTTGACGTCATTTAGCTTCATAAACTTCATATAAACTCAATTTCGATGAGTATGAAAAAATTAATTTACTACCTCCTGTTTTTTGTGTGGCGTGTTAAAAAAATTGACGATGTATTTTTTCAAATTTATCCTCCCAGAAGCTAAATTTAAGGTTTTATCTCACATATTCCAGACAATGATTTCATTACACTAACATAAATAGTACAATAAAGTTTTTAAACACAAAAATGCGTATGAACTGCTTTTTTCAGAAACACTTAAGAAAAATGGCCTTGAGATATATAATATCATGCAGAAAATTATTACTCACGGTCATTGCAAAATTCTACTGAAAAGCAACTGCCACACGTCTGTTGGTTCAACTCACCTGAAATAGAAAAATATACGTAAATATATTATAATATAGAATAAATTTACTTTCAAATTCTATTATTCCACAAGTCTATAATTATTCTCCTTAGGACCAAAATATCCGATTGCCCGAATTTTAATTCGCTTTTATGGCTCGACAAAATTAAACCATATATTTGGTAAAATGAAATTTAAGCAGATATTTCCTGAAAGAGAAAAGGTCCTATGGACGTAATTCCATAAAATTTAAAGTTCCCTATTTTAAATTTTAGTTCGAGTAACACAATGCAGACACCCTTTTCGTTACTAAAATTTCAAAGAGCGAAGCAGATCGATTCTTGGGTGTAACAAGGGATGAGTCGGGGACGGATGCGAGGATTTCGACCAACCAAGTCCCCCTTCGCCACAACAGGGACGGACCAAACCGTGCCGGGCGTCGATTGCAAAAGCTCATCGGACCGAGTGGAAAACGGACACGTGTCCATTTCCGACGAGATTTCGCACTACCAGTACAACCTTCCTTTCACTTTCCCAATTAAAAAAAGTCTGATGTGGCCAACACACGACTTTCTCCATATTTGGGGTATAGATATTTACATTATTATGAATAGCATTATAAGGAAAAATTATTATTTCGTATCGTAAAAGAATACAGTCGTCCTTATTGCCGTAAATTACGTATATTTTGAATATGTTTACAGAATTCACCGCTACATTGTGGTGGCGCTGTATACTGGAAATTTACGAATAAGCAAAATATCTCCGAAATGGATGGTTCTAAGAAAATTTGTTTAAAAAAAACTTGGAAGAAATATTATTCTCTACAGCTTTGGTCCTCGCGAAGATTAGGAATGACGTTTTTAAGGATATATTTGACGGAAACGGAAAAAACTGAGTATTTATAAATAATTCCTAAATACAGTAGTCCTTATTGTCGTAAATTATATTTGGAATATGTTTACAGAATTCACCGTATATGGTGGCGCTGTATATTGGAGATTTACGAATAAATTAATGATCTACTAAATGAATGGTTATACGAAAATTTGTTTCAAAGAAAACTTGGAAGAAATATTATTTTCTATAACTTTGGTCCTTAAGAAGATTACCAATAACGACGTTTTTACGGAGATATTTGACGGAAACCGAAAAAACCGATTATTTATAAATAATTCCTAAACAATAACTGCTATGGAAAATTGTTTCAAATGAAAGTTGTAGGAAATTACATTCTCTATAACCATTGTATAGAATTGTATTTACAATAGTAAAGTTTTAACGAAGAAATATCGCAAAAACCGAATCGGGTTTCGAATAAACCCGACTTCCTGTTAACCGTTATTGTCCAAAAACTAATCAGCCCTTCGTGCTCATACCAAAGTGTTATATATGAAAGTTGGTAATGATATGGCAAGTACTTTTTGAGTTAGAGCGCCAACAATCACACACACAGACCATTCCGAAAATAGTCTAAACGTGTTCTAGGGACCTCAAAACATGTATTTCTGTTGAAATCTCGAAGTCCATTTTTTTCATGAAAACAATACACTCTACTACGTATATGGAGAAAGTAAAACAGAAAAACTTTTAGAAAAATAAAAACTAGCTCCTATTCTTTGAGGGAACGGACTATATCGAATTCCAACGTAACAGCTAGCAGGTAATGTAATATCACGCTTCAAGTAAGAATAACTTCTCTAGTTTTTTTTTTTCAAGATAGTTCAAGATCGAACGAATCGGTATTAAGCACGCAACAATGGTTGAACCAAAGCGGCCATAATACGCATCTGGTTTATCCAACCGTTTTACGACTATTGGACAAGCAGTTTGTCAATTAAGTCTTATATTGATTCGCTAGAGAATGATCAAACTCGTCTATTGGTTGAAAATAAATTCAAAAACAAGAACATAGGTGTTAAAAGTTTAAATATTAAACACTAGTCTTAGATATTTCCAATTTGGTTATGATTATTGGAGATAACTTAGATAAGTGGTTACCTTATTTTGTATACCTAAGTGCCTATTATTGAAAGCCTCATGTACGATGGACAGTTTGCTCAAGCCCTGCCCAACTTCATATCCCAGACCAGAGTTCTAAATCATTCCCACACTTTCCCCTCATCAACACATCCTCTTCGAGGCAATTTTTAAGGATGAAATGTTAACTTTTTAAGTGCGACTTGTATGAAAGGGGACGCGGCGCGCTTTTAAGGTGGTTAGAAGATTGGTCGAAAATGGAGCAAACGACCAAAGCGTCGTTTGATTGCTCAACCGTTTTAGAGCCAATTTTTAACGCCTCGATCTCCGGACTTTGCTCCTTAAAAGCGCAGAGACTAAGCGTGCCTCGTACACACTGCACGCTTACGGCACCTTCTGGTGTGTTTTAGCCAAGGAAGTGAGAGGATAGTTAGAAAGGAAAATTGTGGGTTTTGCTTCCAAACGACTGAGATGGGGGAATCCATCGGAGCGGGGAAAGAGAAGCGTTTGCCGGAGAGTTAGGGCAAGGAGAAGGGGTTAAGAGAGGAAGGTGAAAAACTGTCTCAGAGCATAATAGGAAGAAAGGGATGAGAATGAAAAGGCAAAAAAGCGATGAAATCAAAGTCGACCGACTTAGTCTCATCCGCTCGGAAAATTCATTCGATATTAGCTTTAGTCTGTTATTTTTTAAATCAGAGCTCCTCGGCTGGAAAGTGAAAAAAATAACTTTCGCTCTAATGCTTTGCGTCTCTCAAAAGAGAAATTTGTGTGTTGAACGAAAATTCCGGCGGAAAATTTGCCAGGTCATCTATTCATTTTTGGAAATGCTGAAATAATAAATAAATACGTGGCTAATTGAAATAATTTCTCAAAAATATACAAAATAAGCTGCATGAATGAAAAAATCATCTGCACGCTAAATGGAACATTTATTAAAGTACGTATTTCATCTTACACCAACATGTCTTATAAAGTGACATCTGATAATTGGACACTGATCGATGAAAGTAGGTTATTTGTACTCGGAATTGTTTCTTTGAGTCTTAAATTTCTCCTTTTTGGTTTCACTTAAAATCACTTCAGATCGTCGTTTAATCAATGATATTGTTTTGAAACTAATACAGGGTTTTACACCTAAGTGAACTGTAATATAAATAAACGAAAATTATTGTATATTTAATTTAATTCTTTAATTAACCACATTAAGCTAAAAACAGTGCAACTGAGACTTAATAGTTCATCGGAGAATTATCGGTTTCGTCTTATAGTCGAAAATAAATTACCATAACCTACTTTCAGTGATTCACCACTGTATACAACGGCTTTGAAGCCGAAATACCCATCTGTTTGTTGTTACCTTGATATGGTTACTTGAGATACCTAAGACAAGTATTTCATTTTTCAATTATTCTGGAAGACACGGTAGATTAAAATGGATACTACACGTATATACTACAGAAATGCTACGGTTTACAAGACTTATTAAAGCTCTAGAGTGACCAGAGTGGATTTTCAGAGCGTTCTTAAAAATGAGTTTAGGCAAGGAACGCGCGTATCCATTTGCGTGCGAGTAGCAATGGGCGGTTGTATTCTCCTTCTCTCTCTCTCTCATTGCCTCTACCACACAAATCCCTTCCCTTAGTTTCCTTGCCGTCCTCCCTTCGTTCCATATCACGCCAACCGCAATGGGGCCGAGGGCGCAGGACATCAGCGCTCCCTCCATCTCCCTCCCTCTTCCCTACAGAATCAAATACGCGCCCCCCCCTCCTTCAACAGCCCCCCTCACGAAACTTGCCCTTGGCGCAGCGCGGCGCACGCAACCCTCCAAGGCGTCCTCTTCCTCCGCCATGTCTCTCATGTCTCCGAGGCGATATCGAGAATATCTTGAGGCACGCTCTACGCACGCACCCCTCGTGCACGCGTTTTACGAGGCGACATATCTCCCAAGGTTTCAATGAATTTAATTTCGGGAGGGGAAGTAAAAGGGACGCAATGTACTCAATCAACTCCGTTCCTTCTGAGGCCTGTTACATTTCAGGATTATTTCGTCTTACGTCGGCACTCGCAGCCAACTGAAGGGCAACTTCTACCTCTATATTGGCAACTGACTTGAAAATATATCGCATTATAGTAATTATATTTTTAAATTAGAATAAGAATTTTAGTTATAAAACAGAGTGAGCAGGATCGATTTTGCAGACTATTTGTCGACAAGAATCGAGTTAAATATTGTCAACTTATCATCCCGTAGGACTACAAATAATTAATTCGTTTAGCTTGCATAATACAGAAAAGGAAAGGGGAAGGAAAAGGCTCAGAACATGGAATATATTGATTTAGCTTTCATTCATACTTATTTATTGCTTTCTGAAAGCATCGCTCCCCCAAAAACACCACTCGTGTAGATAAATTTGACTAAGGTAATCTCTATTGCAAAAGACCACCTATGTTTACGTGAATGAAACGTTCGATTGATGCGCCATTGCCGATATTTTTTCCATTTGGACAATCCTGTATTTTTAAATGAAACCATAAAGGTAAATAATTAAAATATATTTATACCCACGTATCATAAAATCCAAAATACAATTAATATTCATCATGTTCACTTGATATTTGTGTGAAACACACACATATATAAATAACGCAATATGTAAAAAAAATTTAATACTTAAGTGAAATTAATATTTCCCCTACATTTTTACACACGATTTCCCTAGTTAGACAATATAACGTAATTAATAATATTCTTCCAACGCTAATCCTTATTCTCAAAGTAAAACGGTTATGAATACTACAGCCATCCCATGAAGCATTTTACTCAACCTCGAAAGAATAAAAATTTGACGAACACGATTTACACTTCTGCGTGAAAACAATCGGTCTGAAATCTTTTCGCAATTTAGTCCAATTTTCCAAAAGACAGAAAAAAGAAAGACCCCAGACACACCGAGAGACATTCCGATCGGAAAACTATTAGAGATGCCAAACGCGATTCCTCGGGGAGGGGGGGAAAGAGAGAAAAAAACGTAATTCTTTTATCGTAGCGAGCGGGAACATCACCGCGGTCTTCTGAACCGAACGCTCCGAAAAAAAAAGGAAACGCTTCCAACTCTAATCGACGTCATTTATTTTTTCCATCCAGCCATCGAGATGGAAAAAAATCGCAAGCGAGAGAGAGAAAGAGAGCAACCATCGTGCTATAAGCGATCTTAAGTGCGTTTTTTGGGGAGGGGGGTGGGGAAGAATAGGAGTCGAAAGCTTAAGAGACGATTATGGGGAACGGGACCCGCGGCGAGAAAGATGAGACGTAAGCGGGAAAGAGGAACGAGAGTAGAGGGAAAGAGAGAGAGAGAGAGAGAATAATCAAGTCCGATGCGTAGAAAAGGAAGATGGCGAAGAGAGAGAAGGACGGAGTAGAAGACGACAACGACAAGAACCCAAACTTCCTTCTCCCCAGACGCCTCCGGTAGAGACGAGAAAGGTTATCAGAGGAATAGGAGAGAGAGAGAGAGAGGCAAGCGTTAGAAATTTGGGAAGGAAAAAATGATCCCTTAATGATCGGCCGTTAAGCCGTGTGAAAGAAGGAAGAGAGAGGGAGAAAGTGAAGAGATAGCGGAGAACGGCGAGAAAGAGAGGAAAGGGAAGCATGGAGAGAGAGAAAGGAAGAAGGAGACGCAGGGAGAGGTAGGAGCTCGAAAGATGCTTTTTCCATCGCTGATGACTTGAGATATCACGGAAAGAGAGAGAGAGAGAAGACGGTTCGACTGCCTGTTTCTGCCGTTTTGCGAACGGAAGGGGAAAGGTGAGGGGGAAGGAAGAAGGGAGAAGGGGGGGAGAGGAGAGAGGGGAAAGGGAAGGGAGAGGTCGGAACTCGCGTCAAATTCCCAAGCGATGACGACTCTTGTACTCGGAGACGTCGTTTAGATAGCGAGATGCTGCGAAATGCTCGGAATGCGACGAGAGATAAAATATCATCTTGCGCTGCGAAATGCGACGGCGGGAGACAGATAAAGAGCTACAACGGGAGAATAGTGGCAGGCGAACTAATGAGGATTTTTCAAAAACAATTTTGATCCGTCTTATGAGAAATGAGATGAACCTTTCCATTTTTACTTTCTCCATACGTAATAATGGGAAAGTATTGTGTTCATGAAAAAAAATCGATTCGAGATTCCACGTTTTGAGGTCCCTAGAACACGTTTAGACTATTTTCGGAATGATGTCTGTGTGTGTGATTGTTGGCGCTCTAACTCAAAAAAAATACTTGCCATATCATTACCAAGTTTCATATATAACACTTTGGTATAAGCACGAAGAGCTGATTAGTTTTTGACAATACCGGTTAACCGGAAGCCGAGGTTTATTCGAAACCCGATTCGGTTTTTACGATATTTCTCCGTTAAAACATCATTATTGTATATATAATTCTATAAAAAGGTTATAGAGAATATAATTTCCTAAACTTTCATTTGAGACAATTTTCCATAGCAGTTATTTTTTAGGAATTATTTATAAATACTCGGTTTTTTTCCGTTTCCGTCAAATATATCCTTAAAAACGTCGTTATTGGTAATCTTCGTGAGGAAAAAAGTTGTAGAGAATAATATTTCTTCCAAGTTTTGTTTGAAACAAATTTTCGTAGAACCATCCATTTCGGAGATATTTTGCTTTTTCTTAATTTCCAGTATACAGCGCCACCACAATGTACCGGTGAATTCTGTAAACATATTCAAAATATACCTCATTTACGGCAATAAGGACGACTGTATTCTTTTACGATACGAAATAATAATTTTTCCTTATAATGCTATTCATAATAATTTAATTAACTATACACCAAATATGGAGAAAGTCGTGTTGGCCAAATCAGATTTTTTCTTTAGATTCGCCACAGAAATCGCGCCACTTTAAATGAATTAAGTTGTATACACAGAGTTTTCAAATAAATAATCTAGACAGCGGTGTAATTTTGTTTCTACACCCAATATGATGATATAAATAATAAAATATTATACTAATATGTTATACTAGTGAGATAAAAATTGCGTGTACATAATTGCAATAACACAATTTTCTGTTTTATTTGGGTAACATCCAGTTACTTAATGTATTGATCCATTCCCAATGACATGTCAGATGAGTTGCAATAGCATCGGTGAATTTCCTGCTAGTGTTTGACAAGATCTTAATTAGATTTAGTCACTCGTGCATTTGCACGAGTACGCGATTTATTTAATGGAAAGTACGAACGCGATAGCATTTGATGCATTTGACTGTCAGTGTTAAAGTGCACGGCCATGTAGTTCGTCATTTCTGCGGATCGAGTACGTAAGATGAATAGGTTCGATGGAGACTAGGGGTTATGGATGATAAGGACGGCACAGAATAGCTAGAGAAAATGACTCACATGGGAAAACTCTAAACATGGAGAACAATTTGTATCATTTTTCATTATTCTTAAATTGCTAAGCATAATATTTTGGTACACAAAGAGATATAAATGATAACAAAAAATATTAAAAAATATAAAAATACGACATCATTAATACTAACTTATAAGTTTCCGCAATATTTGAATAACAATAATAGCACTGATGCTAACATAGCTAAAGCAGTACTCGATATCAATAAAAGTTTGACATAATCCTAAGTTTAAACTTTTATCTGTAGATATGTGCAAATAAGCAAGAATTTTTGTATTTTTTGAGCGAAAACGTCTGTCTGATTTATTTACTTCAAGACTATAATGAACATAGTGCGGTGCCTTAAGGATTTTATGTTTTGTGATACTGAGTGCTGTGATTGGGCGCTGGGAAGATGACAGGCCGAGAAGAATCAAGCAGAGATTCCTCCCACTCAAAATGGACATTCGCGACAAAAAGAATTTCCTTTCACAGGGGCAGAAAAAACAATGGCTCTAATTATTCTTTTGTTGCGGTGTGGCCGACTGTGCCATTTACTATTTTCAATTGCGCTTTCCTTAACGGCGGTAAAGAGGAGCTTCGTAATGTGATATTTATCTCCATTTCGTTTTAAGATGTAAAGGATTAAGATGCCACTGCACAGAGCAACGTAGTTGTTCTTGAAAAAATGCAATGTACGGTAATATTGAAAAATTAGAGAAAAATATCGTAAATGAAACTACTGTAGTCTTAGCGAAAGCATCAGTAATGAAACTATTGTAGTCTAAATGCGATAAAACAGGATATAAAATAGGTATTTCATTAAAATATAGCATACTATCCATTGAGTTTTGCCTACCTAATAATTATTGACTTTTTAAAATAAAAAATCGACCATAAATCTGAAAAAGCAATGAACAAAAAAGAGTAACAAAAAGCTAAACACATACATCGCATTGTTTAAGAAAACTCACAGCAGAAAGGGCAAAATATGGATAGGAAGAAGGTACATAAAAATGGAAAATTTTCGGAAAGGCAAGCCTAATTATTTTTTTCAAAAATGTGTGAAGAAACATTTAAAAAATAGTTTTTCAATTAAATCATCTTACCTATTTCAATGCTACTTCAAATAAACTCCCAAGAAGAATATTTCAATTTAGCTAAATTATCAACAATTCGATTAACGGTAATTGGATTAATTATTTATCGCTATGAACGTTTTATGTATCCTGTAGTAAGCAGTAACACCAAAATAACAAAGGAAGGATGTATATTCATAATCAACCTCCTGACATTTTTTAAAAGCAATTCCTTTGGAAAATATAATTTAAAAAAACGTACTCTACAGCTGATAAAACTCATATGGTAGCTTCTCACGATATGAAACAACGAATGACGCGATCAGATAGTAAAAAGGATGGCATTACAAAGAACAGGCAATAATCTAGGGCACTCGAACCTGTATAGAAACTGGAGCGGCAAAAGCTCGGACGCAATGCCAAAAAAGTTCGTTTGGAGCTGCAGTTCCAGATTGATATAAGATAACAAGCAGTCATTAAGACATAAAAACAGAATAATCGGAATTTAAAATCGCCAACGTTGCAGGATCGACCTGAGAAATACAAAAGTGGGCAGATACGCGCTTATAAAGGCATTGGTAAAGGTTTTAAAACGTTTTCTATAAATAAATTTTATATTAATAAGAAAATACTAATTTAGAGTCGGCAGTTAAACTCTATCAATTTAAAATTCTACTGAAACAAGCTTGGAAGTAAAGTTTCTGTTCTTCTAAAATAAATAGCTATGTATCTTCGCTTATTGTTAGAATATATGAGGGAGGGTACAAAACATGGCGAAAGAATGTTAATAATAAATTAACAACAAACTCCTTCACCGTAAAAAACGCAGAAGGTTGATGAAAATACTGTCTCAGATCCTAGTCAAAAGGAATCACGCAAACGCAGAAACATACAACTCTGCCGAAAGGTACTCACATAATATACACTTACCGAGGCTAAAAACTAGACACCGATGTTTCGACACTTGAGATATCATCTTCAGTAGTGTGTGGCGTAGGAGAGACGAAAAACGAAAGGGAGGAAAGTGTTAGCTAAGTGACTGAAAAGTGGGCTTTACTTAGGTGTCGAAACAACGGTGTATAGTTTTTTAGCCTTGGTAAGAGTATACCGTGTGAGTGCCTTTCGTCAGGGTTGTAGGTTTCTGAGTGGTGCGCGTTTGCTTTTGATTTAGGTTATGAGCTGATGTTACCAGCAACCTACAGCGTGAATGTGAGTATTCGCTTACTTTTCTCCGGTGAAGGAATTTATCGTTTATTTCCTATTTTTTTCATGAGAAGAGTTAACGTTAGGTGTAAGGTGGCTGATTCAAAACCTAAAGTCATCGGAACAAATCCCGAAGACAGTAAAAGTTTTTGAGTAAATTATGACAAATTTTGATGCTATAATTCATAGGAAGATTGAAATAATTCATATTTAGAAAAATATTACTAAATATGTTGGGGAAGTTACTATAGAAGCTTAAAAAACAGACTCTCATGAACAATTCTCGAATCATAACAAATATATCATATCGTCATGGGCTGAAGAACATAAGGAAAATTATTAATATAATGACAAATGAAAAAATGAAAGTAGAACTAACGGGAGGTATAGAGGTGCAAAAAGAAACTTTTGAGAGGCAGACGACAGATTAAGAAAACCTCAGACGTGCCCACGACGGCAAGGAGGCAAGAGGGAAAATGAGAGAATAATGAAAATAAAGAGAAAAAGAGGGACAAGAAGGAGAGCTGAGAAGAGAATAGGAGAGGAAACAAACGATGAAGAAAGGAAGGAAGAAAAGCTAATATAAATTTAAGAGAATTAATAAGGGAGATAAGGAGAGAAACTTTAGGGATAGAGCGAGTTAAAGAAGGCGACGGAGAAGAAAAGGTTCGGAGAAACCGTCACAAAATGACGATAAAAACCCGACCTAAGTATCCAATAAGCCCAATAGTAAACTTTGAGCTGTGCAGGCGAAGTTAGACGTGTCCTAAGAGAGGTATCTATTTATTTAGTCCTTTTTATTTTTACTATTCTCTTTTTCTTTTGCTCGCCCGCTTCCTCCATCGTCCCACGAAATGCAGGGCGCGCACACACTCTCCTTTTCCTTCTCTCTCCTTATCGAGAAGCATCTGAGCAAGCTGCTCTCTCTCTCTCCCTCCTTCCCAAAGAAACACCTCTCTCTCACCCTTCCTAACTCCACTAACTGCCACCAACGAGCCACTGAGAAAATCCCTCCTTTCCCGCCCACCTTCCTTGCACCAAATCCCTTTTCCCTTCCCTTTTACATCCACCATCCTACCCACTCCAACTCTCCGGCGAAACTCGCAACACATGCAAAACCACCCCTCTCTACGTAAAAGAAAAAAAAAGAATATATATATATATCCCCCCACTCGGACCCCTTCCTCTTCCTCCAACCTCCAGCCAGCGGCAGCAATTTCCGACTATGTCGTGCGCGAAATTATCCCATTTTTCGAACACCCCTTCCTCCCTATGGCTTCCTTCACCCTTTCCACCTTCACGTGGAAAGAACTTGGGAACCATCGCGCCCTCCCGATCACTCTACCTCCCCCCTCTCTCGCCCCATAATCCGCGTATAATCTCCTTGGCAGTCTACATCACCCTGGTGACCCGTGTTTGACCCATTCCACACACAACACCCCTCCCTCTCACACTTCTTGTTCCGCGCCACCTTAAAGCACCCTTTGATTTTTACCCTCGACTCCTTCAAATTCCATCTCCCTTTTGCCTTCTTCCGGCGCCCACATTCCTGGCATGCGTTCGCCTCGCTTTATCCCACCCTCACCTCCTCGTTTCTCGTCCAACTCTCGCCATTTTGCGGCTATGACAAACATACCGAACCCCCTCCCAGCCAACCAGTTTCCATGATTTATTTGGGGAAAGTCTAACGAGGTAATAAACCAGCAAATATAAGAGGAATCGGATAAAAAAGTATTCAAATTAAGCCAAGAGTGAGAAATTTCCATTGCCAAAAAAAGCTCTTTTATGTCATTTTCAATTAAACTACGAAGCTTATAAAGACTTGGTCTACAGATCGATTTCCCACGCATTTTTTACTGGAGTACGACTTCATTCTCAAACTTTTAAACTTTAAAATAAATTTACAATTAGTATTCAATTGCCCGAACCACAGAAATACAAGAACTTTCAGGGCAGAAAAGGTTCATTTCCACCGTTCGAAACTCAACGTGTTAAACTACATATACACGGATGGAGTATATTTATTACAAGACGTAGGAAAAGCAGTAGACGTTTCAGTTAGCGATTAACTTCTTCGCAGCCGAGTATTAACGACAATATTCGCAACCAAGTCAATGTGATCTAATATATACTTTAAATTGATCATAAAGACACTGACGCTCAGGAAACCTTTCGCCGACAAATTTCCATAGGCGACTCAAGACTCGCATTTAAATATTTTAATTAAAACGAATTTTTTTTTACTCATTCCCCCAATTTCTCAGCAACATTACAGCCTGGGCGTAAAATATCAATTAGCCCTCGGTTATTTTCGACGAAATCTTCTGGAAAACGTTAATTCTTAGAGTAATATATATTTTCACCCTTTAATCATCGTCGTAATTCCAATTCCCCTTCACTTCTACCCTGAGGAATTTCCATATCTTTTGCTTTTTCCTCTCTCCCAATCTAACCCTTCGCCGAAATCCTTTTTCCTCCATAAAAAAAACGCATCGTTGACAAAACTGCGGATCTGACATTTTTATCCCCTTCCTTTTATTCCTCTCTCTCTTTTTATTTTTTGATTAACCGTTTAACCCGTCCTGAAAATTGGTCTACTTACTTCACTTCATCAAAATAAAATTCTGCTCTTGCCCACCCACTCTCATTAATTTTCCCTAAAAAGAATGACAAAATTCATTTTGTCCCCTCTACCACCACCCAAAGTGCGTGCCTCAGTTTTTCAGTGGCTCTCTCGGCTAAGGCATTCCCTCTCTTCCCCTGTACTTTTTACCCTCACGCTTCCCCTACCATACTACAAACCTCGCTTGGGTTGGTTCCTCCACGACCACGCACACCCCCCACTACTGCCCCCTTTTCCCAGGTTCTCTTCCGCCGCAACAAGGCCATGCAGGTGAAACGACGTATTTTTTTAGTCATCTCTGTTTTTTTCCCACTAGCATTCGCATGCATACATTATGTCGGTAAGGTTATATCCCAACTTCGGTCGTCAAAATAACTTCTGTTGCTCGACAAATCCTTTTTTATGTCCTCGCTAAACGACTTGTTCTCTCCGGCTCCGCACCAAAATCTCCAAATACTCGACTCCGCTAACCTGATGCGCATTTCCGGGTCGGAACTTCCGAATCCTAAATAAAGCACGGCTCGGTGAATTTCGACGGCGGTTCACGAGTTGTTATTTATTTCATTTTAGGGTCTGCGGATGAAATGGTGAACAAATACCGCTTGCGTTTGTCAGGTTCATTTTTTTTAAATATATCTTTTGAAATGGCTGTATTACGGTTTTCATTTGAAGGTCTGACACAGAATTGTCTTACCTCGTTTGTTTACAAATAATCTGAACCTCAATTAGTATATGTTTACAGCATGTAATGACCATCAATTTTTGTTATCGTTTAGCAACTTTTTTTACAAAAATGTATTTACTTTGTTGTTTTCCATTATTTCAAAAGATACTAAGGATCTTGGCACGTTTTTATCTGTGAACTATTCTTGACGAAAATCAACATTTGGCAAAATAATGGAATGAAAATACCTCTAAAAACAGTTATTTACCATTTAATATTAGAATGTAAATTATGTTCTTAACAAAAAATGAATTGCAAAATTATTGCAATTTTTTTAAATTACAGAAATATAGTTAATTACTTTGGAGTATTACGTAGTATTTTACAATGGGTATAAGTATTCTTTTTTTACAGACATTTTCCAGGTGGCATATCAGTTCATGTCAATCGCGGTTTTATCGAAGATGATGGCAGACGTTGATCACAGTCAAGATAAAACATCTTTCGCTTGATATATTGATAATTTAGGTAAAACCGACTAGCAGTAAAATTTTAAATAAGGTCGACATACGATAACATGCATTAAACAAATAATACACTTGTTATAATTGCTATTTACAGACAGTGGTTCAAACGTTTTTATTTTCATTCCAATTTGCAAATCAGAAAAATGACGTTAGAAACTGTTGAATTTTTAAAAGAATTGAAATGTTACATCATACTTAAATTAACATTTAATAAGATACTCATCCATCGAAATGTTTTGTATATACTACGCATGTACTGACTCGTCAAAGTCATCCTTGTAATCAAAAGAAAAAAAATATTTCATTGACTAAGAAAAAATAACAAAATATCATTTTTCATCATATAAAATAGAAAGAAAAGGGAGAAATTATTAATTAAGCCAACGTTGCCTTATAGGTCATACACACAAAGTTACGTGTATGTTGCAAGCACGCTCAAAAGGAACGAAAATGAAATATCGACATTTTTACGAATGGCGTTATAAAAAACCGGCACACTTTAGAGTGAGAATTTTATTCGTTCGAAAATCAGGGTACTGTATTACAAGGACCTTCGCAGTAAGACTCACAAACTTACGATCCACCGCAAAAAATATGTTGGGGTAATATGAGCATAGTTAATGTATTTTATGTGAAACAAACCTTATGGCCTATATAAATTTATTGCTTATATATATATATATATATATATATATATATATATTTGTGCAAGAAAAGGCGTTCCGAATAGAAAAAATTTCTCACCAACGTCCATGATAAAAAGGTCCGGATGGAGTGAATGCCCGATTTATATAAGAAACAGCGTGACAGTCTAATTGCCGGAGGTAGATAGACACGGCGAACGGGTCACGCAACGAGAATCACTACGGGCGTAGCATAGAAGCACATACGACAGAATACCGCAGAAGGGATGAGGCAAAGGGCGCAATGAAAAAAATAATTGGTCGGTTCGTGTGAGGCAACTAACAAGAAATACACGTGTACATATACCGAGTTGGTGTTGCGGAGCTATTGCACATATTACTCTCGCCCGTCTTCCAACGATCTGTTCTTTTAGCACAAGTCACCTAAGTAGACATCGATATTTGAATTCAAAACGGCATCGAAATTTATGATTACCGTCATACTTTGTGGTTTGAAATCTCGCATTCAGATGGCAAACTTACTGGTAGCGTAGGAGTCTTGAGGATATTTTTAGTTTAAGGTAAATATAAAACACTCAATGAGTCTGTCATAGATGATAACTAGAAAAAGAGGCGAAGATAAAAGCGATAGAAAAGAGAAAAAGTTTTCCAAGAATTTATTGAAAAAAATAATTTTTTACCAAAAGCGTTTATTTCAAGCTAAATGCTTTGTTACTAAAACGTCTTAAGTTGTTATTAGCACTAACATCCGCGATTAATTAGCGATTCAAATTTTCTATCATTTCCGAAATACCTCATGTTTTTATTAACTCCCCGATTTTTCATACATATTATAAAGCAATGAGATAAGTTGCCGTAGGAAAACACCAGGCGTATAATTTTTAAGATATAAATACCGAAGTTCTATTGATTCAAAAGCTTCGTTAAAATAGACTCAAAAATTTTCCAAAAAACACAGCTTACAACGAAAAATGTAATTGTCTGAAAATATACCAAATTCGACAAAAATTCCTAAAACCATATAGGCAACGTATATATTTTTTTTTTATAAGGTTTAAGTTACGAATGAACTCGCAAGTCAATCAAATTAATTGCAGAACACCCATTGAGTTACCGTTTCTGGCTCTTAAAATGGAATCGTTATAAACTTTCGTACCGAAACGTATTTTTGAGCAATTAGTTTGCTTTAATACAAAGACATACTTCCAAGGCGAGCGACATTTCAGAGAATATCTTCTAAACTCGACCGCGGGAATTCATATATTTCCGCGGGAAAAAACCTACGCAGATATATATATATATTCGCTTAAAACCATTCTGAGAAAACATTCTCTCTCGAAAAGAAAAACTTTTCTAATAAAACGGAAAATTCCGCGGGAATCGAATATATTCACGCGAGCTGACCTTTCACGTGAGATCCCGGAGAAGAAAGCACCTTCCTTCTCCTCCCTTTGAGAGATCTAATAAAGTCGGCCGAGCTTGGGAGGCGCCATTTTACGTTCACCGGCATTTTAAAAAACCGATAGGATAAGGGACTTTGGAAAGAGGAAGAAGAAATCCTTTAAAAAATTAAGACCCTTCACAGCAGTCGTGTAACGTTCACTTCGGAAAAGATTCCACTAAGAAGAGACGACTTATTCAGATATCAAAAGAGATTCTCTGTTGCCTCGATGTTGTGAGAGGAATTGATGGGGGTGGCGATGAGGGAGACCATATTCTTCCTTTTTTACGACCATTTTGTAGAATGGGGATTTTAAAAAATAATAAAGAGACTTGTTCCCGATGAAAGTGGGGCGATTTAGAGCGATATGTTAAGAACGACTTGGATAGGGGGGAGGGGGGGAAGGGATTTGGTTTTGGGAAGGGAAGCTCGTATGAAGTCCTCGACGTGATTACAGCCCATTAGCCTTAATTAGCATCCAACTTCATGCCGGGCATGTAAGGTCTCTTTGCAGGCACGGCGACTTCGTGAGCAAGACACAGGTCACGCGAACTTGCAACCTCCCCTCATGTCCTCTGAACTCCTTAAGATATCCTCCAACCCCGGCTTCTTTCTTCCTGCATTTTACCGTGTTGCACCATCTTGTGTGTGTGTGTGTGTGGTGTTTGGAAGGAAAGAGGTCGGAAGTAGGGGGGAGATGACTGAAAAAAGGAACTAGAGGCCATCCCCTCCCATTCTAACCTCGGATGAATGAATATGCACTTTCTGAAGACATCCTAGACGTCACGAGAATTAAAGAATCAAGGACGCAAAAACGCCATAATCTTCCGCGTCGACGGTTTTCCTTCCGTTTCTCAAACACGACTTTGCGTCTTTTTTTTTGTCACCGTAAACTGCTGGGTGCGAGCGACTCGGTGGCGGCAGAAAAATGAGTGAAAAAAAATCGCGCCGCGCTTGGTGTCGCGGAAGGAGTGAGAGACTTGCTAGAGTATACTTGGCATCCTTTACGGACACATGCGCCAAAATACGAAGCAGTTTATAGAAACGGCTTCCCTGAATAACGCGCTTGCGTCGTTACCTTGTCTG
This sequence comes from Uropetala carovei, assembly GCA_036926305.1. Lineage (NCBI taxonomy): Eukaryota > Metazoa > Arthropoda > Insecta > Odonata > Petaluridae > Uropetala > Uropetala carovei. The sequence continues at coordinate 86,914 of JAXCHB010000024.1, forward strand.
CACAGCTTCCAGTGTTCCTTTGAATTTTTACATATTTCTGAATATATCTTTTTCTAACCCTTTAAAAATGCAGTAAAAATTCCGTTGCCAACTACGAAAGATTGGTTTGGGTCCCTTTTTAAGCACCGATAAAAACGCCGAGACATTTTATTTTTAGATGCAGGATTCGACTTTTATATTTACGATATGATCTGCCATGGCATCCCAAAACGTCTCTCAGGAACAGCATCTACTTCCAAGAGTAAACGATCGCTTACCTTCCACTCGATTTGGAGGCGTATACGAGGTGAAACGAAGCTGCAAACGATCTTACGTCGGACAAACGGGAGGTTTTATTGATTACAGTCCATAAAAAACATCACAGCAAAAACAAAGAGCTCGGGACCTCTGTTATCATGGAACACGCTCTGCCCTAACCAGGATATAACGTCGCCTTGGAAAATGAAAGGTCGGCTTAATTCTGGAAGATAACGAGAGGGGTCATCGACACAACAAAAATTTTACTAGGGAGGATGGTTACACACTGAAACGCTGTCAACTGACATAAACATCACGGCGTAACATCCTGAATTATCAACTTAACCTTTAACTACCGAGTTGCGGTCTGTGAGACACCACCGAAGTTATAAGTGTAAAATTATTACCCTACTTTTCGTTCTCCTTGTTTACATTTTCCAAAAAAAACTACTGTGGATAATAAGGTTAAAGAGAAACTTGTCGCAGTAAATGATTCTAACGCTCAAGTTTGTTTATTTGGAGAGGTTGATTTTCTTTTAAAGGGAGTGTAAATTTTCATTTAAAAATCCCTCGTAAAACCAATCATAGAAATTGCTGGTGACCAGTTCTTAAGGTTCATATTAAAAAGAAACGGTAGACCACTTTCCGACCTAGTAAGGTCAAATACCGTTCTTTTTAACGCGTGACGTACAGAGAGAATTGCGAGAAAGTAGTATATCGGGCTGCGTGATACGGTGAAGCGAGTCAGGAGTGTTGTTTAAAAGGCAGGTAGGCTGGCATTAAGGAGAGGATAGAGGAAAAGAAGCGTCTTTGAGAGAGTGGGCTGCCATCGAATCGAAAGCGGCGCCGAGAAAAATGCGAAAAAGGACGAAATTGATGGTAATTGCGGCGGAATTAGGCCATTGTCTGGAGGGAAGAGATAGGGGAAGTTTTGAATTTGGCTCGGATGAAAAAAATTATAAGAAAAAAGGTTGATAAGTTGGAAATAACAGCCACTCCGCTGTTGTTAAGGGAGAGAAAGACGACGAGAGTCTTCAGAACCGCTTTCGGAAGAGAGGAGACGGAGGCGGTGTAATGGAGAAAAAATGCGGTACGAAGCGGAAAAAATGTACTCGAATGCGGAACGTTTTTTTTAATTCATTTTTTTTTCGGCGGAAAAGTTTCGGGGAAGTGTTTCTAGGAAATAAAAATGGGAGGAAAAACGAGAAATAATTGCTCGCGAATGAGCTTCTTTTTTAAATTTACGGGCTGAGTGTATAATAAAAATAGAAACTCCGCAGGATCCTTTTTTTTTTATAGTGGTTGAATGTTTCCACTTTGAACCTCCCCATCGGGTTTTACTTAGCGAAAGTGAGTTTTTTTTAATGGACTTCATTGGCAAATAACGCGTACATAGATGGACCGCAACGAAGTGTATGCTATTTGTATCCCGAGTTCATTTTGCGGCTAGTATTCGAATGAGGATTATAGAAGCTGAAATAACTAATTAAGAAAACATGCCAATTATTTCGCGTGAATACGATTAGAATAATCATATTTAATCTAATGGAAGCCGGCCGAGATAGACATCTCACTTAATTCTTCTGTAAAGAATGATATCGTCCGTGAATAACCTAATCACAGATTTAGCATTGGCAGGTAAATCATTGATGAAGTATCGGACCAATAACACTTCCTTGGGGAACGCCAGATGTAACATCTCTCTCTTTCGGTAATTTATCTCCCACTTTAACTCTCTGTGCCGGCCGAGTTAGACTGGTAGGCAGTGCGCCTGCATTCTAACCCAAAGGTCGCGGGTTCGAATCCCGCTTCGGGCATGGATGTTGTGATGTATGTTGATTTTCTCTAACAGAATTTGACGGTGCAAAATAACCTTAGCTGTTGACGCACCTAAAAACCTAATTACTACTACTCTAATAGAAAACTCGATTCAATGAAATTAAATTCCGAAACATTTATGCAAAAACATGATTATTTTCAATACAGTTATGGAGGAATTCATAAAATGGGTATGTTAGTCTTAATATGCCCTTCAAAAGACTGGTCCATTTTTATGCATGGCATGAAAACATGAAGCCATAACCATACATGGAATAATTGAAACATCTACTACTCGTATATGTAATCTCTTGTTCTTGGCTGAAGAATTTATTTTTAGATTAAAATTTATGATAGCGGAAATTGGATATTAAATTGTTCGACGAAACTGGTATTGTTTTGAGAAACAATACAACTTCTCTTAAAAATTGAATGATTTATTCCCAAACTAGATTACTTATCGTGATAAAGGCACAGCCAAGGCGAGAAAAATTAGCTGTTCAAAAGAAATTCGTAGAATGAAAAAACTAAGATAAATATTTTGCAACAATTTTTATGTGATTACAGTCCTATTCAACCTAGTAATTATTAATTTAGCTATTATTTATCTATTCCAATATTACAGGGCGCTATAAACTTCAGTCAAACGTAAGGTCCTGGCCAGTAGAAAAATAATGCTGATACATTTTTACGATCTTTTGCTACGATTATCGTCTGCATGGCATAACTGTTATTTAGATATCCGTCTGAAGCACCTTGTTAAAAGTGAATTTCACTAATATTGAAATAAAATTTAAAGTAACTTATATCTGAATTTTTAAATCTAATAAAACTCCATTATATAACATGGACAATGAAAGATCTCGGCTGGTTTTGAACAGATAAGACATAGCGACATTTTTCTGGCCATATCCGCGCCGCAGAAAAAAAGAACTCAGCTTGAGCTCGCAAGGTCTACATAGCTGATGAGAAGTGGAGTACTACTACTAGTCTGTTCACTATCTAAAGTCTATTGGCCTTGAAAACGGGGCGTACGCCACTTAGCAGCATCCAATAGGAGACGGTTCGTTTGGGAAGGTAGTGGGGGGAACTCAGTGCTACTCTTGATTTCGAAGCGTTCACATTGGTCTGCGTTGCCATTTATACCGCCGTTTCCTTGCTGTTGCTGTTCGTGATTGGGTATCTGGCCTCCCGCGCGAGAGTTGTGAGGGGCGATGGAAGGGGAAACGTTCGTGATTGGCTACTTGCTCTATGAAGGCCAAGAGACTTTAGATAGTGAACAGATTATAATTGGGAATGAAAACGTCCTGTGCCCTTTTCATGTTCCTGGTTGCTTTCGTAGTTCTCACATCCTTCAGTAGTACTTAAATATTATAGGAGCGCATCCATCTTAAACTAGTTATCAATACTGGATTGACAGCGCCAAAAATGAACATTTAAACCATTCGAGAATAATCCTTAAAATGTTTGACATCGAAGAGCTTATTTTTGAATTTGTTTTCAGCCATTAGACGGTCTCGATAATCCTCCACTCTATTTAAGTCATTACCTTTTCTGTAGTACTCCTTGCCTCAGTGCTAACATTTTATTGGGTATTTAAGCTGTGTTGAAGTCCATTTTAATCAGAGATAAATAGGTTAAGGAATACAAAGCACGTAACCATAGATGGCGAGAGTGTAGGATACTCGGATGAACAAAAAAAAAGGAATAGAGCACTCGATGGTTGGGAATCCAGTGAATGAAAAGAGAGGAGAAGGTAGAAAGATGTTAAGGAAGTGGAGATAGGTTAGTAAAGGAAAGAATGGTGGATGTTGGGAAAGGACAGGGGGAAGAAGGGAAAATTGGATGGTAGGGCAGGCGAGCGGAAGAGGCTGCTAATTTTCATCCTCCGAGAAAGGGGAAAGAAACCACCCTTTTGTGGCGGGAGGGAAGGCGGAATTTCGTTTAAGGAACTCTTTTTACGGAAAATGGGAAGGTGTCTTTGGAGCTGAATTGTGCGAGATGGGAGGAGGCTAAAAAGGGGTGGAGCGAAGGTACGCCCAGCAATGGAAGGAGAGAAAAGAGAGGGAAACGAGAGATGGAGAGGAAAGGGAATGGGAAGAAGAGGAAATAGGGTGGAAGGGGAACGGAGAGATTGAAAAGAGAGAACAGGGTGGCACCAAAAGGAAGAGGACATAAGAAAAATGCATGAAAAGGTAAGATAGAGAAAGTAGGAAGGAAGGATACGATTAAGAAGGAATACGAAACTACGAGTATCGATCGATATACGAATGTTAAGGGTGAAGTGAGAGAGAAAAAAAGGTAGGGAAGGCTTAAAAGGATTAGCAGGTACCATAAGAACGATGGAGGCATCAGAGATAGGTGTATAAAGAGGCTGAAATTGTATTTGGAAATGGAAAGAAGTGGCAGAAATGAGAGGAGAGAATTGAGGGGAAAGAAATGGAAATTTAAGCCAAGGTGTAGATTGGATCATGAGGGGGAGGGGAAGAGATGGCGGAGAGAGGGAGGACAAAAAAATGAAGCTCGATGGAGGTAAAATAATAGAGGATGAGCCGCGAAGCGGTGAAAAGCCCAGTGGGTAGAAAAGACGCTCCAGACAAGATCAGTAAAATGCTGAGAATTGACTTACGTACTAGAGTAAAGGGAGTAAAAGGGCCATGAATTTACGAGGGAGTTGTTAGTATTAGTATGCAAGACCTAGAGCAGAAATTAGAAAAATAAGAAATGTAGAATGGAGTTTTAAACCTTCTGTGACCTCGATACCTTTATATATTTAGTTAAGCATACAACTTTGGAGGGTTGCAGTTGTTACAAATGTTTTTTTTTCTAGCACGCCGCATGATAAAATTAAATGATTTAAGAACTCGGAAATACCTCTTAATAGTCACATGGTTTGTAGCAATAATTTTAAAACATTTCATCCAAAAAAACGCATCTTTGCAACGGAATCAAAAGTTGTATTGAAAGTTCCAACTGAGAGACATTTCCTAGGAAAATGGCTCTCAAAATTTCCTAATTTAAAGTAATTGGAAAGGTATAATAGCTGTTTATTGTTTGCATTAAAAGACGCAAATAAGTGATGAGACGTCCAAGTCACGCGAGTTACTCGGTATATACGCATATTACATGTATTTCAAGGAATGGGACTCTTGAAATTCCGCCTAGGCAAAGTCTTAACAGACGGGAGAATGGAAAGAACGCGTTGAAACGATGGGGGAAGTGTACCCTTGGCAATGCGACGAGAGAAGAAGAGTTAAAGATGGAAGGCCGCAAGAAGCTATAGGAATGTAAAAATAAAAAAAGAATGAGTTAGAAGTCGGAAATAAAGGAAGGAAGGAAGGAAGAGATGAAAGAATACGACGGAGGCCTAAAAGGTGTGAAATTGTTTTCTGGGAAATTTCACAAAGGGAGACTGCGTAATTGAAATTGGAGGCGCTCTCGAAGAAAAGGAAGGAGAATGGCGGAATTGAAAGCGCAAAATCTAAAAAAAAATTAAGGTTTACGGTCAAGTCGAGCCATTCGGCTTGATTAAGGAATGAAAGGACGTGTTTGAATGAGAAAACTATCAGAGGGAGGACTTCTGTTAATGAAATACTATCTTTTCTATTTAGGAATCAAGGAATGATAACAAAGCAAGATTTTCTCTATCGAGAAGTGAGTCATACAGGAAAATGGAAACGTTCTGTGGTTATACTTGGAAAAGCGTTCCGAAGATGAGGCTAGAAAGATCAACACTGGCGCACTAGAATATTACCAGAAAAAGGTAAATAGCTACTCCCTCATACGCCACTACTGAAGCACTCATTCACAAAAAGTAAATTGGATAAAGAGGTTGATATTGGCATCTTGTTTTTGCAAGCGAACGAAGCGAAGCGAAGGTTAAGTGTTACCGCAATTTGGATATGGACGAATGGACTCCATCCATATAAATTTGACATTTATATCTTTAATGTTTGTTTCAAAAGACGGATAGAAACAAGGGGCAAAACATCATGAATAATTTTAGACGCCCATTTTATCGTCCTATGGCCCAAATTTGTCATCTCTTAAAATAAATTCTATTCCCCCATAGCATTTACTACAGGTGTGCTTCCGAGAAAGGAAAAATGCCCATGCAATTCCATGAAAATTATGGCATCATGCTGCGAAACTCCGAAAAAGTAAAAAAAAACTCACTCGACATTACCATAATTTTTCAATGGCAAAGATATCAGGACGCGTCTCTGTAAGAGTAAACTTTTGCTTTATGGAGCGTTGCATATTTGAATTCCATGACAAATTCACTGCTGGCCATAAAGCTGCGCTAGAATAACTTTTATTGCGCGGCAGAAGGAAACATTCTAGGAGATAAAAGAAGAGTGTCACGGGAAGAAGAAACTCGCAGAAAAATACAAACTATGACTATTTCATCCTTTTGGAGAAAGAAGCAATAGCAGCTACGTACATAAGAGGCATTGTTTCAAACAAAAATGAGTAAAATTTCGCAGGTTTCTCGTAAATTGTTTTCTTAGTAACATTATGAGTAATGGCACGGCGGAATAAATGTAGGGTGAATAAGAGGACCAGAAGCTTGCCTATTATAAGAAAAAATCGGATGTTTTCGTTAATGGTTTATTGATAATTCATAATAAAGAGGGCAAACTTTAAAGGCACGCAATATTAAAACAAGAAAAAATATAAATATTCAAGTAAGAATGAACGCGTTTATAAATGAAATAAACGTTAAGGGAACATTGCAACGCCGCTTTAAACGGGGATCCTCGGTGGTAACTAATTTTTCCTATAACGGTACATAAAAAATTAGTATCGGGCTTTTCTTATGGCTGGATTCCAATTGATAACACTGTTCGACAGCATTTTTGTTTCCTGAACGTTGAAGGGTGATTCTTTATGATTTCGGAACGCTGAAAACAAATCCGCAATCCGTTTTTTTCCATCACCCTCCATTTTTTTAAAAATTGCAAAAATCTATTTTTTCAGTCGATTTTTTATCGAAAATTCTCAGATGGCAACAAAAAATGATAACGCAATCTGATTTGCGACTTATTACTCCAAAAGGTTGCTACTATGTATTTAAAAAATGCATCAGTTCAAAAATAAATTACTGTAGAAGCCACAAGCACAAAACTGACATTTTTGTGAAAAAACGGGAAAAAACGGAAATTTAAAAAATTGAAAATGACATAACTCTCCGAAAATAAATCGTAAAATATTTTGGTAAGCGTAAATTTGAAGTTTACTTTCCCTACTTTAAAGCATTTTTTCAAGAACTGAATTACGATTATTTTTTAAAAAGTTATTCGCATTTGAAGCACCGAGATGCGCATGGCTCGAAGAGTCCACGGTTAGATTCGTCGCCGCTATAACCACCGCTAGGCTGCGACGCAATCTATCCGTAGTCTTCTCAGCTCACGCATTGTGCCGCATCAAATGTAATAACTTTTCAACAAATAATCAAAAATAAGTGTTTTTCTGTTTTCCAGTGAATTATTCTTCATCAAATATTCTTTTAAGTATTAAAATTATTTTTGCACATTGAAAACAAAAGTAGATTTTTATTCCTCAAAGAAATGTAATAGGTATAGACGATATTTATTGCCAGGATAATTATATAAACTGCATCATTGAGTTCGATAACGACAATTCTATAAAATATAATAAAGGTTAATATTCTAACATCGAAAATATTTCAATATTATAACGTAGAATAAAATAAGCTAAATCTCTCTAGTAGAATCATAATCTTACACCGATATATCTTACTTTGATTAAAAGAGCGATGTCGCGTTCGCGACTGTTTCTTTGCTTTCTTAATAGAAAAATATTTCCATGTCATACGCGTAAAAATAACACTGTTAAACACAATTTTTGTCCCTTAAAAATCTTAGGTGATTCTGAGCTTTTTTATGTTGAATCCGAATCTACTTTAAAAATTTTTGTATCACGTATAGATTTCGAGAAATGAGAGTAGTTGTATTTACTCCGTGATGATGGTGAAATTATGCCTAATCTCGCATCAGCTATTCGACCAGTTCCACATTCTGTTGACTTACCAGTGCCAAGACCACCAACAAATTCAGATTTGGAGAGCAGAGATGAAGAGCCGATGTTTGTAGAAAAAAATAGTTATGATACAGATTTTGAAGCTGATGATTCAAAAAGCCCCCATTTAGTTACTCAATCAGAGTTAAACGATCTTGTAATAGATCTCAATCTATCAAAAATTCAGGCAGAGATTTTAGCTTCTCGCCTTCAAGGGTGGAATCTTCTTGAAAAGGAAACCAAAGTAACTGCTTTTCGGAACCGCCAAAAAGACCAAATTAACGTTTTCTCAGAATGCGGCGAACTAACTTTCTGTAACGATGTAAATGGATTAATGAAATGCCTGGGACAAGATCATAAACCAGAAGAATGGCGACTTTTCATTGACTCATCAAAAATAAGTTTGAAAGCCGGACTTCTTCACAATGCCATCTTCACTAAGCCATCCATCCCACTTGCACATTCAGTCAATATGAAAGAAACTTATAAAGATATGAAGTCCCTCTTTAAAAAAATTAATTATGATAAGTATAAATGGAATATATGTGGTGACCTTAAGGTAATAGGAATTCTTCTTGGATTACAAAGTGGATATACAAAATACTGTTGTTTTCTCTGTGAATGTGATAGTAGAGCGAAAAAGGATCATTACGTGAATGTTTAACGCCAGGAGAAAAAAATATTTAAAATAAACCATTGGTGAATCCACAAAAAGTATACTTGCCACCATTACACATAAAGCTTGGACTTATGAAAAACTTCGTGAAGGCAATGAATCGTGATGGTCCAGGTTTTCAGTACCTCCATAGTAAATTTCCAAAGATTAGCGAGTCCAAACTGAAAGAAGGCATTTTTATTGGCCCTCAAATTAGGCAACTACTTTCAGACACAAAATTTGAGGAATCTTTAAACCAGAAGGAACGTGCTGCCTGGACTGGATTTAAGCAGGTTACAGAAAATTTTTTGGGAAAAGTGAAGTCTTCAAATTACGAAAATATTGTGGCAGTAATGCTACAGGCATATCATAATTTAGGTTGTAATATGTACCTTAAATTACATTTTCTGGATTCCCATCTGCATTTTTTTCCTGCCAATTTGGGCGAGGTCAGTGATGAACATGGAGAAAGGTTCTACCAAGATATTTCCACCATGGAACAATGATATAAAGGAAAGTGGAGTTCTACCATGTTAGCTGATTATTGTTGGTGTCTCATCCGAGAAATTCCACAGTCATCCTAAAAGAGGAAGTCATCAGCCAAAATATTTTAGGTAAGAGAAGGCATATTTCACTTTTCTTATCGTAAACACAACTATGTTCATTTCTCAAAAAGTATACGTGATACAAAACTTTTAAAAACATTAGTATTCAGCACAAAAATGTCTATAAGAAACAACTATTTTAGCAAAGGAAACAAAAAAAAACTTTTCATTTGTTGGACTGTGTAATTTATACGGATCCGAAAGCTATGAAAAAAAGCAAGGAATTCCATATACGCATTTCGGCTACGATGCATCCATCATAGGTGGGGATTTATCGAAGGTAAATATAAAATACATCGCATAAAAATACTTGGCGATATTATTATCGGGTATATAAAGTCGGCGATAATATTAACATTAATGCTGGGCATAATGTTTTATAGGCCAATTTCGCTTACCTCCCTATCTTGCAAGGTTCTCGAGCACATAGTCGTTAGCTCCGTGATGGACTTCTTAGATAGAACGTGCTAAGTAAATATCAGCATGGCTTCAGGAAGACGAGATCTTGTGAAACACAGCTCGCTCTGCTCGTTCACGATATACTAAGATCAGGAGACCGTAAGACTCAGATGCGGTTTTCCTCGACTTCAAGAAGGCTTTCGATAAAGTTCCACACAGTAAGTTAGTGAAGAAATTAAATGACTGTGGAATTAATCGAGTGGATCAGAGTGAACAAATAGTAGTTATAGATGGATTTAAATCAGATTCAGTCAGCGTAGCCTCAGGCGTTCCACAGGGAAGTGTAATCGGCCCCCTACTATTCCTTTTATATATAAACGACTTAGATAAGGTTATTAAAAGTAAAATCAAGTTATTCGCGGATGATACAGTAGTTTACAGAGAGATTAACAGTCCTAATGATCAATTATTACTTTCTGACGACTTAAATGCAATTCTCGAGTGGTGTAAATAGTGGCAGTTAGAATTGAACTTAGGAAAGTGTTCCTTTATGAGATTCTGGGGAAACAAAAACATTGACACGACGAATTACACTGTTGAAGCCGTCCAGCTAAAACTAGCCGATTCCGTCAAATACTTAAGCGTTACTTTAACAAGCAACCTCTCCTGAGATATGCACATACGAAATATATGCGGGAAGGCTAAACAGAAACTAGGATTCATCAAACGCATAGTAGGTAAAAGTGAGGAAAAAGTCAAAGAGACATGTTACTTCTCGTTAGTAAGACCGCTATTAGAGTACGCGTCGAGCATATGAGATCCGTACGAGAAAGGATCAATCTCAGAGTTAGAAAGAGTGCAGCGAAAAGCCGCTAGATTCGTCAAAAATTGTTACGATAGAAACAAAAGTGTTACAGGCTTGATACAGGACTTATGACGGGAATCACTAACTGAGCGCCGATCACGCTCTAGGTTAAAACTTCTCGAAAGATTTAGAACGCATATATTCTCCAGCGATGTCGAAGAAATAATAAGAGCGCCAACTTATATTGGTCCTCGTAAAATAAGAGAGATAGCCTGTAGGACTGAGAGGTATAAAGGCTCGTTTTTCCCTAGAACGATAGCTGAGCAGAACAGAAGTTACGAAAAGAAATCAGCCGACGTAGAGTGATACTATTCATTATTATGCGCTTTCCCTTCGTGCTATTGCACCCCATGCCACACACCATTGCGGTGGCTTGCAGGGTGAACTGTAGATAGATATAGATAATCCCTTTATTTTTTATATTTGTTCTGCATTAACAACAGCAATTTTGTTTTTTTAACATAACTTGTGAATATATTACACATTTTGGAAGAACATTTATTTACAAATTACAAATTTACATTTGAAAAATAACATCTGCCTGGGAAATCACCATTCTTCCTTAACGCTTTGATACCCGTTGTGCGTAGGTAAGCGGGAATAAGCAGGTCGTTAAAGAAAAACATCTGCCGGGGAAAAAATTCCATCAAAAAATTTCTCGCGGCATCCAAAAGGCTCAACTCGAACACAGGTCACGTATCACCGTAGAAATAAATTGCAACGTGTCGGACGCTCAAACGATTCACATAGGAATAGAGGAAGCCCACGAGTAAAGGAATCCTCTTTACTGTATGGCTGAGCCTTTTCACGCGAGTTGGCTCAAGTGCATCTTATACCTGCTTTTAATCCAGCCCTAAGCCTTAGTCCTTCCTAGCTCCATCTCTGTCCTCCATCTCTCAAATCTCTAACGGAATTAAACGGTCAAAAAGTCGCGTCTTAAAACAATTTAGGGAGGAATAGACTCTTATGAGCTTAAAGAGTGTACTCGAGTTAAGTCACCGTGAAATTTATCAACTAAGAAAGAAAATTTCCATTTCCCTCGGTAATTTTCATTTACCGCTATTTCGACATTTTATCGAATTTTTAAATTAGGCTCATTTTACGCAAGAAGTTGCAAGGATTTTATTAGACATTATTATATTAAGTAAATTATTCTTTACTTCAGTACTAGGCCTTTAGCATTTCTTCTTTATTTCACGGTATAATTTTCAGTATTTAATGGAAGATCTATAATTTCCTGCTGAGATGTTGCATAATCCCAAAGATAAAAATATAAGAGTTTTTTACTAACATTATGTAAATCCACATAATTAAGCCAATGTCAGATTGCGGAATAGTATAGGAAATTGACTGAAGAACGTTTTGAGCAAAAATCACAGTAGTACTGCGTATTTTACTGCTGAATAAATAAAAAATTGTCTTTTAGGCGACACTCATCCGTGGCATAGATGAATGACACCTACGAGAGTCTCAATCTAGATTTATAAAATAGCAAATCTCTTCCATTCAAGTATGACGAACTAATAACAGTGGCGTCCCAAAGAAAGAAAATTTCGGACCAACGGACTCCACATCAAAGTCAATGAAAAAAATCGGTACAACATATATTGTACAAAATTTCTCATATATAGGTACTAATGCGTCGTTTAGTTATCTTTAGAAAATGAAAATCGTATGAGCCTGTTTTTAGAAAATCCAATTTTTGTTAAAGTTGCCCAAGAATAAACTAGCCTTATATTCATTCATTGAGAAAAATTAAATAGGTAGTAATGTTGAAGACGTAAACTCAAGTAACTGTACGAAATTTGATCAAAATTGTTATAGCCGTTTTTGAGGAAATCGAATTATTGTTAAAGTTGCCTAGAATAAACTAGCCTTATATTCATTTTTTGAGAAATATGAACTACACAGTATTATCGAAGACGTAAACTCAAGTAATTGTACGAAATTTGACCAAAATCGTTAAGAGCCGTTTTCGAGAAAATCGGATTGTTGTTAAAGTTTCCTAGAATAAACTACTCTTAATTATTGATCAATGTCAACCATTTCTTCAAAGCTTTTGCTCTGTATGATGAAATGCCTAAGTACGAGATTTCATTCATTTTTGCTGTACCGTCTAGGCTCCAGCGCCAGTAACAGACAGACAGACAGACGGCATTGCGGAAACCACTTTTTCGGATTCAACGACACCTAAAACGTGTATTTCCGTAAAAATCTCGAGGTCGAATTTTTTCGCGAAAACAATACTTTCTCCATACTTCGTATGAGAAAGTAAAAAAGAGAAGAGACCGAAAGAGATAAGATTGGATACGGGTAAAGAGTGAGACGCCGACACACCGAGCGGACGACCGTAAAGAGCTATATTCCCTAGCGATGCACGTCCGCATGCATTAACGATCTAAAAAAAGAGAAGAGGAGGGCGGGGTAGGAGGATGGCCCGAAGGACAGGGCGGACATGTGCCTTAATAAATGAATTAATGGAAAAGCTATAGCGAAGAGGACCTTGGGACAGGCGAATCGATTACCCATATACGACTCCGAATAACCCATCTCTCTCTCTCTCCATTTATATCCTTCCCTTGCTCCCAGAGGATGGAGTGTGGCATGTGGGGCGGAAACGTGCCAGGGCAGCCCACTTGGGAAGGGGAGAGAGGAATTACGCTCAGACTATGCATGCATGTGGGAAAAGATTTGAAAGAGAGAGGAAAAAGTGAGGAAAAAAAGGGCGAAGGGGAGGGGGGAGAGGGAGGGGGGTGGGGGGAAGGAGTCCATCACGAGGAAGGAACCAAGTCTATTCGATTCCGCTCGCTTTCTTTTTTTATTCTCTTTCTTAAATGCCCATCTCGATGAATTATTTATGACCGTTTTTTTCATTTACGAAGCGAAGAATAAAGAGTGCGAAAGAGAGACTAACAGGCAGAGAAAGAGCGAGAGAGGGAGAGGGGGGGGGGGAGAAAAGGGATTTCTAGTGAGTGATGCATTTAGAGAAGATGGGGAAAAAATACATAACGCGACGAGACGAGCGAAAAAGAGAGAAAGAGAATCCTTCAGTGGCTCTTTTCATCTTTTTTCCACTCTTTTCCGCGATGTTCCCACTTTCACGGTCGATTATTTCGGGTCTTTATTTAAATGCGGCGAAGGCGGCAGCGGGTGTGCGGGAGTGGTCCAAATAGGCCGCAGCGCGCGCCCTATCGCGAAGAGGAGCATAAAAAAAAACATTTTTTTGGTAGGGCGCCCGAAAAATTTCGAAGCCGTTTAATCTTATCTCTCTTAACGGGATTTTGACGGCGAGTGAAAGATTGCCGCTTCGTACGTATCCCTGAGCCACGGGAATTTGCGGTCACCGGGCTACGAGAGAGAGAAAAAATAGCATTGCGCGTTGATCCGCCAAATGGGAAAGGATGACGGAATAAGGTTTTAGACGCGCACTAGATAACGCCTTCGGAAATACCGAAATTGATTAGACTCGCGGCGTTTTAACCTTTTAAGTAGGCGCGTTTTGTCTACAAGTCTATATGATCCCACTAGATATTCGATAGACGATTAGACCCTGAACAATTTTATTTAATTTGTTATTTTTTTCAATAAAGTGTAATTTTTTGCCCTCGCACATAAAATTTTAGTATATTTCCTATCGATATAATTCAATAAATAAATATAATAATCAACGTCATGATAATTAACGGAAAAGTATAGAACCCCACTTGTGTGCGCTCCTACTTAAGGGATAAATTAGGCGCCTCTTGTTACGTGCGGCGAATTGGCCACACATTTACGGTGAATTGATACCCTTCATATAAAAATCAACCCGAAAAGCATGTTTTATTGAGATAATGGTGTAAGGCGAACACATTTCATAATTGATCGACAGACTGAAAGAAATTTGGCTCCCCTTTGAAAAGTGAGGAATGTAAAACGCAGCGAGAAAATCATAGCAGGAAAAGCGTTCTCTTTGAGAGTAGCTCGGGGTGCTCTGTGTAGATAGGGCTACGTGAGCGGAAACTTTGAATGTAATATAACCAATGCAACATTCAAGACACACTTTTAAAAATAATATTGCATATGTATTTCATATTGTGTGGTGAGTAAGACAACTCTTTCTTCACGAATGCCGTTCCCACCGAAATCCTAGACTGAAAAAAATATACACGGGAAATCTTCTGATTGCTAACGGAATAAAGAAAACTATACAATACATAGCGATGATACAACAAACTGTTTCATTTCGTAATTAACGTAAAAATAGAAAAAGGAAAACACAAAAAAATATTTTACTTTGTTTCTGTAAGAAAACGCCATTTTTATGCCAACGTATTACACGACACTTTACGAAACAATGAACTCGGAGCAACCAATCATTCATATTATGAACATTTCTAAGAGCAATGCGCAGCATGTTCCATTGTTCACGCGTCAATCTCTCCGTCTTAACTGTGTACTCAGTATTTAAATATATATTTATTTTGTAATAAACGTTTCAAATCGAAATTCTGACAAATATTTTTTTAAAATCAAACTGCGATGGGCAATTCGTTTCGCAACAAAATACGCCTTTCATGAGCTGAAATGCAACCGATTCCCTCTTAAAGATATTTCTAGATATGGTTTCAAGTCTATTCAATTTATCACATTACATTTAATTTTTTCATTAAAATAATCAGGTGACAAATTTAAGACCATCGACCACTTAAAATTGAGAGGAATTGAACGAGGGAGTGAAGTCATAGGGAAGAGGCGAACAAACAAATGTTAAGGACGTTCCAAAATATCCTGTCTATACCTTATGGCGTACGTTGGTTATATTTATATTGCTGTATATCTAACATATTTCCTATTCCTCATTCAACACATCTTCTAATCAATGGTTTGTTTAGAAATATTATTCTATAAGGTAGAACGGTGAATTCCAAAAAAATCAGCCTAAACTTGTTATTCCTATAACAAAAACATTATTATTGCGTGTAAAGGTAAAACTAAACGTAGGCATTGCATCTGCAAACTGCTACTTCAAGTTGCACTCACGTAAACATGTTGGTTCATAACAAATCCAATGCAAAACGACTACTGCCAATTCAGACAAATTTCTTGGGTTATGTCATCACTTTTTCAATTTATAAAGACTTTTTAGTGCCACGACCGAAAAAAAGTCTTAAGCTATAACACAGCCGTTCCTAAAAGCAATAAATGATCGCGTGTTTCCGAACAATATAATCATTGGATTTTATTCCGAAGTATCTTGTTTCGGGTAATTGATGGCAACTGTAGTAGCCACGTCCAGTTACTTTGTGTTGCACATGTTTTTTTCGGTGAGAATCCTCTTTGAAGCCTTTATATGCAGTCATCACGCTATTTCTCAAGTTAACTGTGTCGTTTCTTGTAAATTTCTTTTGAAATATTGAAGTTTTTCTGTCTCTTACCTTTACGAACTAGACTGTCATCTATTGCAAGAATAAGGGATATTTCGAAGGGAAAAATTTATAGGCCAATCTGTCCGCCATATATATTTACTGTCGCAATAAACGAAACCATGCAAGTTTGATGTATACTTTTAAAAAGAAACATCCTGAAAATTTTGAACAATTTTTACGAAGCACTTCAATGTACATTTTCACATATTTATTCGTATTAACTTTAATTTTTATATAATTTTAATTTTATATTCCTATCTATTGGGCGTCTATTGTCTTAGAAGCACGGCAGAACCAATAAATATTCGGATAAAAAAGGACCAAAATAAATTAACACATAAATAGCGAATTTAAAAAAATTAGCACTTAAGAATACAAATTTTAAAAAAATAAGTACCTATCTTAGGTATCTTCAATAGCCATTACAAGCTTAAGAATTATCAAGATGCGTAACGTCGGCTACAAAGCAACCGCCTTCGGTGGTGATTCACTGAAAGAACATCTTAGCTTCTAGTTATTTTTTAGAATCTGTTTCCTGTGAACGTCACTTCAGACCGCTGTATTGTAGACGAAATGCCCATCCCCTTTCAAGCGCTTTTTTTTCGCTTTCATTTTTAAGAGCTCATTTTAAAATTTGTTTAACCGTAAGACTAGCTCGAAAATTATCTGCTTGTATATAATTATATTATAGTAAACCGTACCCTGAATATATCTTTCAAATTACTTGGGTTATATACTTTTACTCCTAATTTAACCCCCGCAGTCACATAAACAACCGGTTATTATTTAAAAAAAACGAGTGCTATTAAACATGATAAGCTGCTAGGTGTTTCCGAGTTATCGGTAATTAAATAGAGTGCGCATCCTCATCTCGCGAAATGATAAACGTAAACACGCAATTTCCTTGGGCCCCACTTTCCCTCGCGTTATTGCGAAATCGGTTATATAAAAAATAAATAAATAAAAAGAGAAGAAAAAAAAGCTCGTCTCGCCCCCAGACGGGATGACAGATTTCGTGGGAAATATGAGAAATGTTAAAATGAAACTCTGAGAGGGAAAGTTTTACGGAGTAGGCGACGAGGGAAGTTGATGTTAGGGAGTTCTCTGGTTATGGGGAAAGCGAAGGTGGGAGGACAAAAGAGGAGGGAATAAAATGTGAGAGGCAGAGAAAAAAACACATACAGGCGGAGAGGAGTCTTGACGAAGAGAAAGGTGGGAAGAGAGGAGGGCATTATATTTTACAGAGAAAATTGGACAGGTAAACGGTACGTGATATAATTCCGCCATTTATCATGTCTAACGCCGACGCAATTGATAAATTATAAACGTCAACTTTTTTTGCAGTCGGATAAATTTCCGGAGTGAGAAAGCTAAATATATTAGTTTATTTTTCACGCGCGGAATCGAACTCGCGCAACGATCGTCAACGTTTTTTTTTTAATGTGAGGAAAAACTCAAGTTCATCGATCGAATAAACCTCGGATAAACTGTAATTATGTTTATATTCATTTAAGGTACTAAAGAAATTATTATTTGCGGAAATTTTAACAGTTCCAAAAATAGAAGAAATTCTGAGCATCGGGAGGAGAATTCTGCTTTGACCAGGATTCTTCCACTTGCCGGGCGGATATTCTAACACCGAAATACCGAGGCAGATTAATCCTCATGTTTCAGAATGAGGATTTTTTCTCACTTCTAGGTTAGGGCAGCCGTGCTAGTATTAACTTTCCTCGACAAATGCCCTCCATGGAGAAACTCGAAAGAAAATCCATTATACATCTCAAAGGTGATATGGCCAGTTAAACACAAAAGTTGACACAAACATAGGGTTCCCATATCTATTACCGTAATTTTCCGCATATAATACGCATTGTTTTCACGAACAATCAATGAAAAGTTAGGGTGCGTATTATAAATGGTAGCAAATGCATATTACAACTTTTTCCAGTAGGTAAAAAATTGATATTTTCGGACATTTTAAAATAATAAATCGTACTTGTCACTGCATTACGATAGAATTGCTTTAAAATATTTTTAACAAAAATAATAATCATCATTTAATTATTCTATCCGTCGCGTCGTAATCATCAAAGCCGCTGTATTCTTTAACACTGTCCTCAAGTAGTTCGTCGGCAATCTTGTGTTCTCTCTCATCGTCTGCGTAAATGGCGTCGCCGCGAAAGTCGTCTTCATCCTCGCTATTCACCTCGGTGAAAACCTCATTCTATATCAATGGTGCCCCACCTACGGCCCGCGAAGCCATGATGGAAAAGCAATCCGAAAATTTTAATACACAAATTCATACATTTTATGAAATTATTAATAATACAACTTTTAACCTTGGAATTTTTACCATAAAAATCCCATTTAGACTTGATTTTCACTAAAATGAGACCTTGGAGTAATAGGTAACATCCGATTTAAACTCTAATCCGGCCCGCCGAATAATTGCCCAACTTCCAATGTGGCCCACCGAAGGATTTGCAACCGCCGACGTGGCCCGCCACGTAGAAAAGGTTGGGCAATGTTGAGCGAGTTTTATCATTGTGTAAAAAACAATGGACTGATGACAGGAACAGACGTAAAATTGAAACAGTTAAAGGTTTGATAAAGTGAAATGTAAATATGCCTTGACTCAGAATTTCTTCTTTACCTGCATACGCCTACATGCATAAAATTTACACACAAACACCTTCCTGTGAGCTAAAAAAAATACTAAATAGCACGAATAGATAGCTGTGCAAAATTAGTTTTAGAAAGTAATATAAAATATCACAGAATAAAATAGAAGAAAATAAAAAACTGAAAAACAATAACTGCATAGAAATTTGGCGAGAAATTTTCAAGCTAATCTGAATTAAAAACAAATGGAATTAAAACACTTAAGAGGGAAAATAATCTTAATCATAGAGCAAAAACCGAGATAGGAAAACCAAGCAAGAAAGGCTATAAGCGTATTTCATTTCCGGCCATGTGCAAAGACACAGGCGGTCTATTTTATGTATCTTCTTGTCTCTCCAGACTGCGCCAAACTTGGGTTGTAAGATATTAATCCAATGAAAATCGCGAGTATTCGATCAGAATTCGATAACTAACACTTCCCTCTCTCTCGAAGAAGAAGAAGAAGAAGAAGAAGAAGGGAGAGGGATTGCTGAAATATAACCTTAGGGAATGGAGTGAAATAATATAAAATTCGAGAAAAAAATAGGAAAAGAGAGATATGAAATAGACATGCTGCGAATTACAAGATAGAATTGTCATATCGTACTCGTATATCCAATCCTAGTTTTTCGTACAAAAATGAAATATATTGCAGGTGAATATTTTGTCAAGAGAAGTATGACTACGCAGTGAGTTGATAGTCTATTAAAATACAACGATAATGAGAGTGCTAACATAATTGATGTTCTAAGAACCTGTTACAAGTCGCTTCAACGTAAATGTGGATGTAATAACAGGAATTCAAAAGATGGAGAGTAAAGATTATTGGCAAAAAAAAACAGTACACCCATCCATCGAATTGCACGTTTTCATTTCGCACGCATCCGTACAAGCGTAGTTTTCCCTCTATAGCGGTTTCCTTTTCAGAAAAGCACCTCGGTTTCAACGGCCGTCATTTCCGCTTTGGCATGAACTTTTATCGGTTTCCAAGAATAAAGGAATCAACACTTTACACGATGTTACTAAACTGTTTTAGTCAAAAAATAATATAACATTCATTCATATGGAAAAACTTATCTCGCTTTGCACTGTTTCCTTTCGCACGGCATTTTTGCAGAAAAGCACATAAACACAGCAAAAATATCTGATGTGGCCAACACATGACTTTCTCCATATTTGGGGTATAGATATTTAAATTATTAGGAAGAGCATTATGAGGCAAAATTATTATTTCGTATCGTAAAAGAATACAATCGTCCTTATTGCCGTAAATTACGTATATTTTGAATATGTTTACAGAATTCACCGCTACATGGTGGTTGCGCTGTATACTGGAAATTTACGAATAAGCAAAATATCTCCGAAATGGATGGTTCTACGAAAATTTGTTTCAAACAAAACTTGGAAGAAATATTATTCTCTACAACTTTGGTCCTCATGAAGATTACCAATGACGATGTTTTTAAGGAGATATTTGACGGAAACCGTAAAACCGGTTATTTATAAATAATTCCTAAACAATAACTTCTATAGAAAATTGTTTCAAATGAAAGTTGTAGGAAATTACATTCTCTATAACCTTTGTATCAAATTGTATATACAATAATGATGTTTTAACGGAGAAATATCGCGAAAACCGAATCGGGTCTCGAATAAACCTCGACTTCCGGTTAACCGTTATTGTCCAAAAACTAATCAGTTCTTTGTGTTCATGCTAAACTGTTATGTATGAAGTTTGTTAACGATATGGAAGTACTTTTTGAGTTAGAGCGTCCACAATCACATACATCCATCCATCCACACACACACACATACATCATTCCGAAAATAGTCTAAACGTGTTCTGGTGACGTCAAAACGTGTATTTGCGTTGAAATCTCGAAGTCGATTATTTTCATGATCACAATACTTTCTCATTACTACGTATGGAGAAAGTAAAAACATGAGCGATGAATGCACAAGAGACGCATAGTTAATTAGAGAAAAAAACCTCTCGCGCGGCACCTAAGTGAAAGGGTCGTTAGAAAGGGTCGCCTAGGAGATGACGCGGAAGATATGAGACGAGGAGGCAGACTCGAAATAAAATAAAATGAAAGAATTTCAGAACGAGAGAGGAAAAAAGAAGGATTTGGGAACGAAAAAAATGCCGATAAAGACGCGACGAGTTAAATGAAACATCGAGTGCGGCGGAGGTGGTGCGCGAAGCGGAGTGAGAAATGGGTTTTTTGGAAAAAGGAAGGAATGAGAGATAGAAAGAGGTAAACAGGGCAGATAGAAAGGAATGGATCGGAAAAGGATGGTGTGCGTATGTGTATGTATATATGTATATTATGTGTATGTGTGTGTGTGTGTGTGTGTGTGTGTGTGTGTGTATGTGTGTGTGTGTATGTGTGTGTGTGTGTATGTGTGTGTGTATATATGTGTGTGTGTGTATGTATATATATATATATATATATATATATAGAGAGAGAGAGAGAGAGAGAGAGAGAGAGAGAGAGAGAGAGAGAGAGAGAGAGAGAGAAAGGAAAAGAGGAGAGTAGAGGAAGAGAGACCGAAAGTGAAAGAAGAGAGAGATATATAGAGTTGCAAACGCGCGGAAGAGTGATGTAAGAGATATATAGATTGAAAGCGAGTATATCGCTTGGAGGGTCGGCCGTATATGGTTTTTTTACTGCTCGGAGCAAATGACTGCATCCATTCCCTATATGTATACTACTAAAACCACCTCATTTCTACACTTTTTCTCTCTGGTTTAAAATAACTTTCGCGCAGAGGAACAAGGAAACGGGAAAACACTTCCGCTCCCATCCGACGATCGGGAGGAGAAAAAGGGGAGGGAGAGAAAAGGAGATAGGAAAAAGAGACGGAATGGGAAAAAAAATAAGTCGACCGAGCGAGCGAATTCGTCCATTTTTTTTGGGTCGTTTCGAGAGATATCGATGCTCATATTTTTTCCCCTCGATCGTCATTTATTTTTTTTTCGCACGAAAACGGGAGTCTCGAACGGACGATTCCATTCGGGACTTTTTTCCCCTCCTCGCGATTCCAACTCTCCTCCATTCTCTCTTTTTATATATCATTTCGCCTCTCGCTAAAAGAACTGGCGAGAGAGATTTTACAACTCTTTTTTCTATGTTTCGGAACACGCCCGTTCTTCTACGTACACGGACATGACAAAGAAGGATTTCACTCCTGGAATTTCAGGCTTAGCGACCGTCTTGACGTTTAAAACGTCTGCGTGGAGATCGAAATTACATCAGCAGCCGAGAAGTTAACGCCTCCCGGAGAAAAAAAAAGGAGCTGGTGAATTTCGCCATCGGGAGGACGTGAGCTGGAGGGAGGGTTACGGGGGTGAAGGATATGCGCTACGATAAAGGGTGGGAGAAGAGCGTGAAAAGGGGAATAGGGTAGCGGAGAGAGTAGTATGTAATAGATAAAAGGGCAAAATAAATGACAGGGTAAAGTTGATAATATGTTGAGGTGGGAGGTAAGATGAAGGGGAGGAAAGGTTGAGGAGGACAGGTTAGGGAGGGGGATAGGTTAGAGAGGAGAATAGGTTAGGGAGGAGGATAGGTTGAGGAGAAAGATAGGTTAAGGAGGAGAATAGGTTAGGGAGGAGGATAGGTTGAGGAGGAAGATAGGTTAGAGAAGAGGATAGGTTAGGGAGGAGGATAGGTTGAGGAGGAAGATAGGTTAGAGAGGAGAATAGGTTAGGGAGGAGAATAGGTTGAGCAGGAAGATAGGTTAGAGAGGAGAATAGGTTAAGGAGGAGAATAGGTTAGGGAGGAGGATAGGTTAGAGAGGAGAATAGGTTAGGGAGGAGAATAGGTTAGGGAAGAGGATAGGTTGAGGAGGAAGATAGGTTAGGGAGGAGAATAGGTTAGGGAGGAGGATAGGTTGAGGAGGAAGATAGGTTAGGGAGGAGAATAGGTTAGGGAGGAGGATAGGTTGAGGAGGAAGACAGGTTAGAGAGGAGGATAGGTTAGGGAGGAGGTTAGGTTGAGGGATAGTATAAGTTGATGGATAAGAAAGATTCAGGGATAAGATAGGTTGAGGGATAGGTTAGGTTGAGGGATAGGTTAGGTTGAGGGATAGAATAGGTTGAGAGATATGATAGGTTGAGAGGGAGTGTAGATTGAGGGTAAAGTGGGAATTATATTGGAGGTGAACAGGATAAAGTGAAGGGGATAATAGAGTGAAGGGAAGGATAGGGTGAAGGGGAAGACAGGGTGAAGGGGAGGATAGGGTGAAGGGGAGGATAGGGTGAATGGGAGGATAGGGTGAAGGGGAGGATAGGGTGAAAGACAAGATTAGGGTGAAGGTGAGAATGGTAGAATAACGTCAAGTTGAAGCTGAATAGGGTGAAGGAAAGTAGGGTAAGCGGTAGGATAAAAGAGAAATTATCGGGAAGGCGAGGATAGGAAGAGGGATGAGGTGAATGAGAGAAGGAGAGGAATGAAGGGAAAAGGAAAAAAATGGAGAGTGGATGAAGGGTGGGAGAAATAGCACAGAATGGAGGAGGCATCTGTGGGAGGGGATCGAGCTGGAAGTGGACGGTCCTAAATTTCCAGCTGCTGGTTGCTTTTTTTTTTATTAGTTAACGGACGACGATGTATCGCTTCACTGTCAATGTCGCACGGGTCGTTTTTAAAAGCTCCGATCGGTTATTTCATGCGGATTTTATTTTATCATTTCTTTCTCTCTTTCGATTTTTTTCGTTGGATAATATTTTTTAAATGCCCGCCATTCGCTAGTCAACCGTTTCACACGGTGAAAAAAAGAGCGTATTTTCGGTAACGATGCATAAATCCGAAAGGCTGATTTATATATTCTTCTGTTCTATATCAGTAAATTCTTTTAAAAATAAACGTTTATTGTATTATTACCATTAGTGCTATTTATCTGTTTCTGTAATTTAATACTAACTTGTGGTATTTGTTTCACACAATATGTTTTTTAATAAATTATCAACAGTTGTAGTTCATTCTAAAATAGAAGGCTTTTTTCATAGATTTCTAATGTTTTTATGTTGTAAGAATGCGCCAAAAGGTGTTCCGGTTTTATTAGAAAAATGTGTGGACAGAGCTGTAAAATTGGTAATACCAAAATAGCAGTCAATATTATAGTGTCAAAGACAAATGGTTAGGAATATTGATTACATTTGGATTTGATAAAGTTATGTGAAACACTTTGTTAGAACTGACTAAAATAGACGAAATGCCGTTTTGTCAATACTACTATGAAATATTATCTCATACATTTCTTATTTTTTTCCATTTGCAGCAGAATTCTCAAAGAAATTGAAGAGAAAACTGGAAATTTACAATTATTTTTGTCACCAGTGTCATATTTGCATGTAAATTTTCAACTTTTTTCCGCTTAATCTAACTTTCCTAAGTCCGATTCCGCACTTTTAGCAAATCATCCTAAATTTGCTTTAAAATATTGTCTCCGGGACCTCCCCAATATCACCATGATACTTTTCCGACCCTCTTCATCTTTCCAGTTCACGTTCCCCTACTATTACATTACTCTCTACGAGCCCGACTTTCGACGAATATTTAAAACGAAGAAATAAATTTACTCGTAAGCATCGCGGCCGTAAATCCAGCTAATTCAATGGGTTCGTTAAAAGGGAAATATATTTTTTCGTAACGTTTCCCTCGATGTCAACTATTTAGTCAGTCCCATCACGCGGACGGCGAATCTATTTCCATTCAGTATTGGTTTAATGCCATCTTTATGCCGTTCAGGTAGGCCAGTTAGAGTTCATGGAGGTGGAAAATTCCCTGGTGGAAGGAGATACTGATTGCCGACGGAGAAGAAAAAATATTTTTTTAAATGCATATATATATCGTACGTGAGCGATAGAAATGAAAATCGAGCGAAAAAATGACGCGAGCACAACTAAATGACGCAAGAGAGGCTTACGCCATTTTATTGGCATGCGGCATTGCATCTTCGCTTGATTTTTTTTTATGAGTGAGTCACGTACAGGAGCAGTAAGAGCAAAAACGAGGCAAGGGTAAGAGAGTTTCAAAGCATCGCGCTCCGCTCAACTCCAAAGGTCCGTGATACGAGAACGGAAGCGGAATTAACTAACATTTTCGGCTTCGAAGGGAGTCAATTACTTAATTAACAAATCCTTAATTATTTGATTCGACCTTTAATTTCGTCTTTAAAGTTTCACAGGAATTGACAATTTTATCTTGTAACTGCGCAGAATTTCGTAAAATAATCTGAAATTTGCTTACGAAATCGGAGAAATACATACGAAACCATCCATCAAATTGAATGAAAACATTCCCTGTTAAAATTATCGTGAAAAAATTCAATAATGGAATGTCAAGCATGTGACTTATATAATTTCCATCATGGTATGTTATGCTATAAAGTACAGATCATTCGACACTGAGACGAACACGGCCCTCTGCGCTTTTTCATTTAAGTAAATTGCATTTTTCGACTTTTTTAAAAAGTTTTCTTTCTTTTAAACAATAAGTTGGAAAAATGGCAGGCACGTCTAGGAGATACACTCCACCCCACTTATTCATTTAAATGTTCCTGAAAAATGTTGAACATCTTGCCTCCTAATATCTAGCGAATATTTACAGCCTTATAAATATGTCCATAAACTCTAATAATATTATAGTAATATCTAAGAAATCAAATGCTTCTCTTATGTACCTCCAATGGCCAGGCGATTGATTTTTCATTTTTTGATATAACTGACATTGTTTTTATTCACAAGACGAGCTCTGTAATTTTTTAGTGAATGAAATAGAACTTCGATTAAGTAAATAATATGGGATTTCTCATTAAGTCACCCCATGTCAAGGTTTTCACACACCGATTACCACGTGCCGTCAAAAATGCCGTAGAATTGCTCACAAGTAGATCCATCTCATCCCCTATTGTCAAAACGACTCCCAATGACACACTAACGAACATCCATGGCGACGGTACCACACGCTATCTCACATCGGCCCACTTCATCATTCTCTCTCTATATTGTACGGACCTATTCCACTGCAAAGCTGAAACATAGCGAAACCGAAGAGATATAAAAAAAAAAGAAAAGAGACTCGTTCCGCGACGGGTTACACAAGAGAGAGTGGGGAAGCCCTCTCCCCCACCATCTTCCTACGCCTTCTTTTTCTTTTTTTACTTTTCCCGGGTTTTATTTTAACCGCCTCGTCCCTCTGTGTCCCTCTTCCACGCCGACGGTTACGGCCTTGGGGGAGGCCATCGAACAGAGAGAGAGAGAGAGAGAGATGGAGGAAGAGGAAGAGGGGACCACACCTGCAGCTCACCCTCTTTTGGTCCCTAAGGAGACGTAAAATACAGGGACGCGAAGCCCATCCTCCCCCGTACCCAAGTCGCATGAAAAAGTAATGGGAGAGAGTATGGGTCTGAGGGATGGGGCAGGAGGAGGAGGAGGAGCGGTATAGAGTGAAAGGATCAAGCGAGAGGATATAGGACCTAAAGTATTACTTTTAACGTTTAATCCCGTAATGATGCGACTTAATTAAAGATATTAAACGTGCGTTTGTGGTCAGTCAAACCACATCATTTATTTTACCGTCATTCTTTCGTTATCCCTTTAAATATCGCTTCGCAGCCTTTTGAAGCGAGCTCATGAACGTGGACAAACACACAAGGCCATTTACCCGCTTAGGTATTAGGATCCGCGGCCCTACACATATTTTAATGGAAATGTAAGGTAGTTATTGTTTAAACATTAGCAAAATTGCAGTTGCCTTCTCGAGATGATACACATCCGCAGCTTATTTTGCTACGCAATGCTTCAAATAAATCTAAATCGAAAAAATGCTCACGAAAAATAATTTTCCGCAACCTTCAAAACGTCAAATATTGTAGTATCGAGCGAAGGGAATCGTTGAATTTCTTCGTTAAAATTAACAACGTACGTAGCTACCCAGCTTCTGCGCGGAAAGAATCGATTTTTAAAACAGCCATCGCAACCTTAAAAAAAAAAACACGAACGAGAGAGAGAGGGAGAAGCACGGTATGCAGGCAGGATCTCCTTCAAAGTTGACGTTCGCGACTTGCTGTTATAAGTTTACTTTTATACAGAAGTCGATCTAGCTCGGCGGGTCCGGAATGCTCCACAAAGGGCGGAGAACAACTGCCCGCGGCGCATTGAATTTTTGAGCTTGGAGCTTACAAACGTCCCGCAAAAGAGTGACCTGCCGTCACGTTAAGACGTCTTTCCCTTTTTTTTAATCTCTCCTCTACCTTACTCACTCTCTCTCTCCCTTCCTCCCTCCCTCCCCCCCTCTCTCTCCCCCTCCGTCCCTCCCTCCCCCCCCCTCTCTCTCTCTCTCTCTCTCCCTCTCTCCCTCCCTCTCTACCCGGTCGAAGAGAGGGGAGTGGAAAGTGGCGGATAAATGTGAAAGCATGTGAGGAGTAGGAGAGGGAGACGATAGCAAAAAGGATACAGGAGGGGGGAGGAGGACAAGAACGTGATGCCGAAGGGAATGTTTGGTACATCGGCAGAAACGGGCAATTCCAATCTCTCTCTCGACCCATGCCGTCGCCTCTTTCATCCTTTCCTTCAATTCCCTCTTCCATCCTATCTTATTTATTCATTTTCAATTTCGCCTCCGACTCTTTCATTTCTACCTTTCTTTCCGACTATTCTCGTCTCGAACAAATCCACGTTTTAACCCTACCTGGCCATCACGACGAAAAAAATCTCGCAAGCGGGGATTATGTCGTAAGGCTAACGTGAAAGCCGAGAGTCCCAAACTCTCGAGGAAGGTGACTGAATCGGAGAGCAATCGGATTTATGAGAAAGCGCCACATGGTGACTGGGACTTGAAAGCGTAAAAAAAATGATTTTAGGCATAAGGAAGCAGACGAGGTGAAATAAAAAGAGGTAGGTTCGAAAAGAAGATAATTATAAGTTATATAAAAACGTTTTCATAAAAATGAAAAGAAACGAAATCACAAAATTACGAATAGACTTTAATAAGAATACAGGATGAAATAAAGAAAAATAATACGAAAAAATGGGCGGCCCTATATTTAGAATGGAAACCTAGGTCAACTGTAATAATTAAAAATTAAGATTCAAAGGAAGAAATTAAAATTTTAAGATAAAATATACAGCGAAGTAGAAATGACTTAATTGAAGAAATATTGTTTTCGTGCTTTGATATGATAAAATGAGAAATCAAAACAGAAATTAAGATCAGGCGCTGTCACAATCACGTTTTTAATTAATATATACGCGGAGTATCTAGCTAAAGAAACATTACTTCTATTTTTCTCATTTAATAAATCATAAATCAATGCTTACAATTTTTTATGAATTTCTAAATTGCAATTAATACTTTTTATTTCACCTCCGAAGTAACACTTTTTTGTGTTCAATTCTGACATATTTCGAATTTATTTTCGGTTATTTTTGCACTTCCAGTTAGAAAGGAATGAAAAGGCTTTCAACCGTTTATTTACCCCGAGTCTAGAACTGTTTTCTCGTGAAAAAATATTCCAAAATTATCATTTACTTAAGCTCTCCAGAGAAGACATGAGAATAAAAATAAGGCAATAAGATCTGAAGCTAAAGAAAAAAGTGCCATAAATATATCCTCTATTAGAAAGACTTCATCGCAAAAACAAATATTCTTTGACTAGAAGGAAACAGGGAAGTGGATATTTTCCCGTTTCTCAACAAAAAAATCATCTTCTGAGAAAGTAAAAGATGGATATTTTTGTAGAATTCAAAACAGATTTTTAATGAAGTTTTACAACACCTTCATAATTTTGTGAATTCTTTGTAATAAAATATACCTACAATGAGGAAAATGAAAAGAGTCGTGTTCAGAAAAAAAAATCTCAAATTCGATGTTAAATTTGGTATGGTATGAGATGGGGGAGGAAATTGGCAGGGAATATTTTTTGCATACACAACGTTAAAAGATTTTATGAACGACTTACTCTTGTCCTTAGAATTTTAACATTTTCATACAACTTATTAATAAGATTTATGCTGCGAATATCAAGTTAATATATTTGGTTCAAAGGTTTTATGTAAACCACGCAGTTAAATTTTCTCCTCTAATAAGATTCTTTATCTGCGATAAGTCACACCTAACAAATCACAAATTACCGTTAGTTTTCTTACGGTTAAATGACCTTTTATCTCAATTATGGTTCTTTCGAAATTTACTGGCGTCTTACCTTGCTCCTTTTTCAATAGAAGCAACCCACCAATGAAAAAGATCACCGCCGACTAGATGTATGTTCCTACAGAGCCGGCAGAATTCAAACTGCCCATTACCGAGCATTGAGAGATATTGCGATCCTTATATATTTCTAGTGCCGCGTCAACAATTATTAAAAAAAAATTAAATTGGTGCGCTCAAATGGATGGATAATATAAGAAGTGACATGATTTTAGAACGATATTGGAATGGGGTGTAAATAAGGAATGAAAAATTAGAAGAGGGAAGGAATGGGGGAAGGAAAATACAGGGCAGGAGAGATAGGAAAAAGGGTGATAGAAGAGATATTTCGGGTCAGGGAAGAGGGGAATTGGTTATTGGATTTATTGGAAAAGTTTGCGCTTTACGACTCTCGATTTTTGGCCGACTTGCCCCCAAAAAGGACGGTGGATTTATGATTGCTGATGCTCAAAATAGATATTTGGGAGGTTTATCAAAGGTACACGTTTAAAAAAAAAACAGACGACACGGTGAATAAATGTGGAGTGTATAAAGTTTGTCCAGCATTTATATTTTTATTGATAGAGGTGGGTCAATAAAATGCATAATATAATCTACATTATATTATGTTATATTACGTATACGTCAAATCCTATTAGTTATATACATAACATCCCCGAACTGTGTGTCTTTACCTAACACTGTACAAAGCCATATGGGCAATGGTTGCTACGGAAATATTTTGAGCTTTTGATGCGTAATACAAAAAAAATTATACTGCAGGTCCTAAAAAATAAATAAACCTACATCAAAAAATGTGTTAAAAATTATATAATATTCACACTCCCGCCACTATCAAAATGTACGTTTCGCTTTTTAAAATCAACAGATAACATTACTCGAGTAATGTAATTCAGGAGAGTCCGTCTGCTACAATTTTTACAAGAACGCAGGGAAAATTGATACAAGAAATTTTGTAGAATCAAGGTCAAGTTATTACATAAAAGAATAAAAAATTCCGGAAATATTGTCCTGGTTTAACTCAAGGAACCTATATTTTCTACCTTGGATTACATTTGGAAGGAATTCGGTATATTTTTCATTTGAATTTTAAAAATTGTTATATCCGAGATGCAAAAAATAGGCACATCAATATTTTTATGGGAAAGAGAAAAAGTTGACTTTTATCGAGAAGATTATTCAAATATATTACTCGAATCGGCTTAAAAATTAGTTTTAAATCCGTCATCGTTCGACTAGATGGTTACCATCCCAATTATTATACAGTTAACTTTCAACGGGCAATACGCTTACAATTAGGTACGATGAATCACAGGATTTTTAAATGCTCTAGGTTTCATAAATTTAAATATAGAGCATTCGAATATTTTCGATATCTCCCACTAATTTCTGCGAACTTTTATTTTTAGAAAGAAATTTTCTTGAATAAAATACTACTTTCTAGACTTAGCTTATCACCTGTCCACGTCTCTCGGATATTATAAATTATTTTCAAGCCAGTAATAAAGGTTATAGGCATGTGCGCCAGGCGTATCATTGGATATTTTGTGGTTATGAAAAACATATTTAGCGTGAAATTGAATGCAAACCATCGAAAATAAAAAAACTAAATAATTTACAAGGCCTTTAAGTATAAAATCGTCTTATAAAATAGCCAATTTCTGTTTAAGTGGTTGTACAGCTTTTGGAGCGTTTTCATTCGTTGAATGGCTAGTCAATCAGGGTTCGGGATATCATTAATGAGGAATATGTTTACCTTCGTTACGTAAACTGTTTAACGCGAGCGGATACATTAAAAAGTGAACGAAATTTTATTCTTTTCTCTTATATTAGCAAAAATATCTACAGTCAGTTCCCTTTACGATGCAATCACAGTGGTGAAACATTAACATTAAATCTTCAAATTAAATTTATCGCCTTAATTTATTAAAGAGATGTAACAGCTATGTTATATTTTGAAATGTGAATATTAATTTATAATGTTGCGACGAAGCATTCATTGTTGAGAAATCATAAATCACATCTTAACCTTCGTTATGTAAACTGTTTAATTAACGTGAGCGGATACATATATAAGTTTAAAACAGTTATAAAGTATGTGTAAGTAAAAAAAGTTCACTTCTTTCGTTAAAAAAATCAAGACTGTTCGAACGCATTAAAACAAATTTTTTTGCAACTTAACAAACTTTAAGAAGTCAATTTAAAATTTAATTTTAAATAGAAAAGTGTCGTTTGGTTGAATTAGTTAGGAACAGAATCAATGGACTGTCAAAGTGACATACAAAAAGTATTATAATGTTTATATTAATTGAAAATTGGATAACCCGAACTATATCTGTAGCTACTCCACTCCTACTTTAAAAAATTGATAGCAGAAAGATTAACTATTTAAAGAATACAAAACAAATGAACAGGAGCGCAATCTTCTTAACTATTTGAAAAAATAATACCGCTCGAATATAAATCGAATCTGAGTTTATAATACGCAAGAGCGTACAAATACATTTCACACGCTTTTATCAATGTTGCGAAAAAATCCTCCTCGATAGAAAAAGACATATTTTATGTATTAAGGCTAGATCGAATAACTGTTTCGCATTGTAAACGCACCGTTACCAGCGTGATCTACGACCAAGGACTAACGGCGAACGGACTATTGGATTGATCGGTGTGGTATCTCGGCTGCGGAGGGAAGCGGTTGAATTGGAACAAATGGCAGGATCGGTAGAGATATAGGGAAAAGAGGGAGAAATGTATTTTGGGGAAGAGAGAGGGGGGGGGGGGGTGAGAAAGCAGGGAAAGGGAACGGAAAGCAATAAGGAGGACGGGGAGAGAGAAAAAGGAGGAGGAAGGTAAAGAATTGTAGAAGAGAAAAGAGGTAGAAATGAAGAAAGATAGATGGAGTGCGCATTAAAAGAAAATGGGAGAAAATTAATAAAATACGAGGGTCAAACAAAGGGGGAAAATCTAGAGAAAGAAAAAAAAGGAAGCGGAAATTGAGAGGATGGAGGGATGAAGAGGAGGAAGAAATGAAGAGGCGGGTAGCAAACAGAAGATGAAGACAGTAGATAGGTAGGGTGATGAGAAGTTGGTGTGAGGGAGAAAGATGTGCTGAGAGAGAGAGAGAGGCCTTGCTCGTATCAATGCTTTTCACACAGTTCGTTTAAACGAGTGCCGCAGATCACACGGGTGGATTCTAACAATTTTAGGGTCCCGTCAACGTCGAGCCATTTTATTCTCAAAAACCGTGCATTCTACCTTTAGAAAATTCTCGCTTTTTCCATTTCGGTCCCCCTCGAACCCTCTATTACAAAACGATTACCCGGTCCCGTCCTATTTTACCATGTTTCATCGGCTGTTTGGAGATTCAAACGGTGTCTTCCTTTCGTACTAAAAACGTTGGTTATAAATTTTCCCCAAATCGTTGCGTTAATTTCTAGATTTCACGATAGTGTGAAGGCATCTATTTTCCACCCGGTTTACACCTAACACGCTAACATCCTTCGTAAAATGTATCCATTTCAAGCGAACATTTTGGCCAAAATATAAATCTGTGATTATTCGATCCAGCAATAATCACATGTAACATTTCCGGAGCAAAAATTTTAAAACGTTTTTCCTCTTAATTAGCTTCTTATTGATAAATATGTTCACCCAAGTGAAAAAATAGAAAATGGTTTCCATAGAATTTTCAATTAGGAAAAATAGCATCCATCTTTCCACGTATTTTATTACTTTTAATTCAAAACGTATTTTTCAGAAAATCTCACCTACAGACCCAAAACAACGTAAGATATTTTTTAATTGGATTTTCCAGACAGATGCTCCGGAGATAAAATTTAAAAGGTAGCATTTTAAATAGGTTAAATTTACCGGTTACCGGCATTACAAAAAATAAACATAGCTTTTATCTAAAGTTGAAGTTTTTACGTAGTAACAGAGGAATGGTATTTGAAGTTATTGTATTTTCCCAGCTAAAATTAACTAGTGGTGATGACAGCGCTAAATCTTTTTTATAGCCGCGCTATATATCCCATTCTGATACTGCCATTTTCGCAATCTCCCATTTAATTCCCAAACACCTATTCTTCGCAATTTTTTAAAAAGTGAAATAAAGTCGCGATGTAAATTGCACTTTTTCGTCTAAATATAAACGTTTTTATAACTTAAAAGTCTTGTCTTTTCTCTAGTAACTTTCCTTAAGATTCTCGTTATCGAAAAGCTCACCCCTGAAAACAACCAAAAATCAAAACATTTTCCGGAACGACTAGATCTAGAAAATATTTCTGTTAAAGCAAAAGTACATACATTACTTAACAAATCCATAAAATCGTCGTGGGGGATGGAAACTACTTTTATTTTTCTTCTAAATGCGCGTAAAATTTAATAAGCGTTTTGTTACCTGCGGCAAAAATTGTTTAGCGAGTTTCTGACGAGCTTTAGACATAATTTAATAATTTTTTCCCCCTCCTTTCACAATTTTGCTTTTGTAATTTTGTCCTTTCATCTATAAAACTTACACATTTCTGTCTTCAGCTCTGCCCTTTGTCTCTCTGCGCGTTTGACTCTAGTTATCGGCGGTAATCGATCCCTCCTCGCAAAAAGGTCGCTTCGGTCTCCATATTTCTCTCCCCCCCCTACCTCTCTCTTTTCCCGCGAGCTTTCGCAAACACACAATCTAGTGTGCCTCTTCTTCATAGTTCCCGCTGCGGAGCTATTTTAATGACCTATCCCACTTCCCCATCGCCCTTTTTCCATATAAAAATACGAACCGGAACCGACCCTTTCCCAATTCCAAAGGAAAAGCTAACAAACCGTGATCCTGCACTGATTACAGATTTATTTTTCATGCAAAGAGAAAACCATTTCCACGCCGATATTTTTGAACGCCTAATAAGGAAAGATCGAATTGGTTTAATTGATTTCCGTTCGTTATCTCAGCTCTCATCCGCTAGCTATGAATAAAAAATCTGATGTGGCCAACACATGACTTTCTCCGTACTTGGGGTATAGATATTTAAATTATTATGAATAGCATTATAAGGAAAAATTATTATTTCCTATCATAAAAGAATACAGTCATCCTTATTGCCGTAAATTAGGTATATTTTGAATAGTTACGTTTACAGAATTCACCGTTACATGGTGGTGGCGCTGTATACTGGAAATTACGAAAAAGCTAAATATATCCGAAATGAATGGTTCTACGAAAATTTGTTTCAAACAAAACTTGGAAGAAATATTATTCTCTATAACTTTGGTCCACCAGGAAGATTACCAATATCGATGTTTTTAAGGAGATATTTGACGGAAACCGAAACACCGGTTATTTATAAATAATTCCTAAACAATAACTCCTATAGAAAATTGTTTCAAATGAAAGTTGTAGGAAATTACATTCTCTATAACATTTGCACAAAATTGTATATGCAATACTGATGTTTTAACGGAGAAATATCGCAAAAACCGAATCGGGTTTCGAATAAACCTCGACTTCCGGTTAACCGATATTGTCCAAAAACTAAGCAGTTATTTGTGCTCATGCTAAAGTGTTATATATGAAGTTTGGTAACGATATGGACGTACTTTTTGAGTTAGAGCGCCCACAATCACATACATCCATCCATCCACACACACACAAACATCATTCCGAAAATAGTCTAAACGTGTTCTAGGGACGTCAAAACGTTTATTTGCGTTGAAATCTCGAAGTCGAATTTTTTCGTGATCCTAATATACTTTCCCTATACTATGTATGGAGAAATTAAAAACCCCTACGTTCAGCAGTAATTTTCGCCAATGCGCCTAGAAAACCTTGGACTATAATCGGGTCGAGAGTAATTGAGTAGGGGGTTGAATTAATTTTATGATACGAATCGAATGAGATGGTGCAGGAATATAAGCACGCGGACGAGTTCAA
Source organism: Uropetala carovei (assembly GCA_036926305.1). Classification (NCBI taxonomy): domain Eukaryota; kingdom Metazoa; phylum Arthropoda; class Insecta; order Odonata; family Petaluridae; genus Uropetala; species Uropetala carovei. Next base: position 121,738 of record JAXCHB010000024.1, read on the forward strand.
CTCCTTAGATTGATTCTTGAATTAATCGTTTTTATCGCGTCAAGAAAACGCTGGGAAAAAGGCGGCCCTCCCAGTCGTTGAATCGACGAACAAAATTATATCGTTTATGTTGTTGTATTTTTCGCACAATAAATTTCCCCAAAAGAAATTTTAGGAATCGGTAGTATAATGAATTTTGTACAATAAATGAAGTTTTCTGTCATGGCAACATACTTGGAGATCTCGTTTTACACTACTTGGATTAAACATTTGCGTTTCTCATGCCTTATGGAATTACTAATTACGAGCTTTATTTAAAAATTGTTGATTAAACAAATGAAATACATGTATATGCACATTTCTAAATAAGATGTTAGTTGATGGAAATCCATGCTTTATAATTTTAGCTTTATTTTTTAAATATCCATTTGACGCAGTGGCAACTGTGCAACCAATCTTTAAAAACTGGAATTCACCATTTTATTCCGTCGCCAAGTGTATAATAACAAATTTAAAATAATCAAGTGATTCCCGGGATCCAGTTTTTTTTATTGGGCACCTCAACCGAAATTTCGATTACGCCACGCAAGCACCTCGTCGAATTAATTTTCGAGGGGCGATAGCAAGGCGAATCAACTTATCAAAATGGACGGGTTTATAATTACGAAACGTCCTCTGCCAGTTCGATGATGAAAAAGAAAACAAACGAAGTCACCTCGGCAAAAATAGCGCGGCGATGAGTGGAATTAGCGGGTGAATTGCAAACTCGGCTATATTCCGTGCGTTGTTCTCGCAAATTAGCGAAACTTTCCACTAGGCTTTCCGACAAAGGAGGCAAGACGCGTCTTTGATTAGACTTCAATGTGAAGATTAACCTTTTGAAATGAATTTTTGGTAACGGACTTTTATCCACTCTATCCTTCCGAGGGTTTTTAAATGTCGAGGAGAACTTAATAATAATGATGGAATTTCTGAAGTTATAGTCATTAAAGGTTGGTCGGTCACCTTGCGTAAGATTGAAGGTAAAAAACTAATATTAAATCGCACAGAGCTTTGAGGTGTTACGAACCATCATCTTTATTTAACGACCAGAAAATTTTTTATAGGTGTTAAGTTATGAAAATTTTACGTCCAGCCAAGAAAAACGCTTCAGTTTTGTGTTGCATTTTCCGTGGAAAATCTTTGTATCGCTTTGACCCAAATATTTAGGCCATTTTAAGGGTCGATTTGTTTATAGTTTAAACATCTATAAGCCGGAATTGCTCCAGTACGTGCAAGTGTAAGATAACAGCGGGAAATTTTTAAAATTTGAACAACCGATTGATTGAGCCTGGCTCGAATTAGTGGAATGAAAACGAGATGATCCCAAAATCAGCGAAGTTTACAGCCTTCTGAACAAATTATTTCAAACTTCGTCAATGAAAAAAGTGTTTCCGTTGCTTTATTTCATTCCATCAGAAGTCTGTGCGTAGGAAATAAAAAAGAAGGGAAAGAAAGAAGCGAGACGAAGAGAGAAGGCTAGCATGTTGTTTGGAGAAATCAGATTCATTTTTTAAACAGTTTCGCATATATAGGTGATAGATAAAGTGCAAATAAAATAGCTAAAGGCAATGGATAATTTCTAAATGAACCGGCTCTTTCACTTTGGAGCTAAATGGATGGTCCTTAGTAAAGTACTCCAAACAAAGTACGTAGATCTCATACTAAATCAAACATTTCTCTGTACCTGCGATCTTTCCTCATTCTGTAATTGTCGCATTTTCCTCCTCTTCATCATACACTTCAATCGCTCCTGCGTAGGATTGCCAATCTCCGGCTTTCGGGCCGGAGATCTCACGGTCATCGCCATACTCTCAGGTTTCTGGGTGAGTAGCTTCCGGTTCAATTTCGATTGCAGCGGGAAACCCTTTTTTGTGTTTTTTAAATAAATGATTCTAATTTAAGACAGTTTGAACTTTAATTTCCATTGCATTTTGTTTTATACAAAAACCTTAATTTGATGACGCTCTTACATTTTCGTTGATTTGCGATATTTAAAAAAAATAAACGATTTTTAATCATATGTCCTAAAATCATGAGTGCCTTTCAGAATATTGAATATATTTATCATTACATGAAATTCCTCTTGGGTTTCTTCTAAAGTATCCAGGTTTCAAGCAAACTCCGGTTCGTGAATATCTTAAAGTAGGCAACCCGTAGCAACTACTCCGGTTCACGAAGATCTAAAAGTTGGAAACCCTACTCCTACCCTTAAATGGCGTTTTATTCGCGTTCGTTTCGGGTGATGCGGCGACGACACACACACACACACAAAGGAAATGTCGAGAAATTTTTCACGAGCATCGAAGACAGATCGAACATCTTAGGCAAACACTATCCCGCGGAGTTCCAGAACGTTTCTTGGTGCGAGTGGCAGATATATTCGTCGCAGCGCCTAATTGGGATTTGTTCTTTCCGCTTTCCAATTTACTTTCCGTCGGCTCGTTTCCATTCCCTTCCAGGCCCTCGCGCGAACCCACCTCCCTCTCAATCCCCCCCTCCCGACTTCCTTCTCATCTCGACGTCATTCTACTTCGGCTCCTTCCGACTTTTCTCCTCCACGAGCACGAAGAAGCAGTCCCGAGAAAGTAATCGAAAGTAATCTCATTAAGAGAGACGAGAGTGAGAGAGAGGAACATCTACAACGATCAAAACAAGAGGGAAAAACTCCGAAACTGGAAACCTTTTCTTTTTATTTTCTCCATAAGTAGTATAGGGAAAGTGTTGTGATCACGAAAAAAATCGACTTCGAGAATTCAACGGAAATACGTGTTTTGAGGTCCCTAGAACGCGTTTAGACTATCTTCGGAATTATGTCTGTGTGTATGTGATTGTGGGCGCTCTAACTCGAAAAATACTTACCATATCATTACCAAATTTCATATATAACACTTTGCTATGAGTACAAAGAGCTGATTAGTTTTTGGATAATACAGGTTAATCGAAAGTCGAGGTTTATTCGAAACCCGATTCGATTTTTGCGATATTTCTCCGTTAAAACATCATTATTGTATATACAATTCTATACAAATGTTATAGATAATAATGTAATTTTCTACAACTTTAATTTGAAACAATTTTCCATAGCAGTTCCTGTGTAGGAATTATTTATAAATAATCGATTTTTTCGGTTTCCGTCAAATATATCCTTAAAACCGTCGTTATTGGTAATCTCCGTGAGGACCAAAGTTGTAGAGAATAATATTTCTTCCGAGTTTTGCTTGAAACACATTTTCCTAGAACCATCCATTTTGGAGATATTTAACTTAGTCGTAAATTTCCAGTATACAGCGCCACCAACTAGCGGTGAATTCTGTAAACATATTCAACGTATAATTTACGGCAATAAGGACGACTATTCTTCTACGATACGAAATAATAATTTTGCCTTATAATGCTATTCATAATAATTTAAATATCTATACCCCAAATATGGAGAAAGTCATGTGCTGGCCATATCAGATTTTTTCGAGATATCATCACTCGCGTCTCCACCTCTTGACTGCGCTTATTAGGACGTTGTTTGCGCACAAATTAACGCGCGACGGGGGTTAACGCGTCAGAGACCTACGATTTAATATAAAAGTACGCGAAATAAATTCCATTTTTGGTTCCGTTCCTTTTGCGACCTTCGTGGTACAGGTAATCTAAAAAGTTTATAGCGCGGCGCGAAAACATATGCTGCGCCGCATGTGCTTGTTAAAGTGTAATGAGAGACTTTCAGCTGAAATGACGTGACACGTGATCTAATTCGCAGCACAGGAGCAACGCATCAACCGTTCAGATCGCACATGAATGAATCATGGCCTAGCGGTTAGCGCGACCTCATACATTTATATTAAATTTTAACAATTGATGCGTCGCCTTTGTGTCACGTGTTATATCACGTGTCGTATCGTATGTCATATCAGTTTAGCGGAAACCTCCCTTAGGCGCTTTAATTCGATTTTCTAAAGCAGCGAAAGCATTCATGAGTTTTTTCAGGCATCCAACCATAACCACAAACACGAATCCTAGAATTTATCATAGGATAAGAGAATGTTTTTTTAAAACGACGGCCATTATAAATTTTAATTCGATTTAGTTAACTCCTAAAAGTGAAATTCGTGGCGATTTTTGAAGAATGATGCCCACTCAAATCAAACAAGAAACGGAATATTTAAAGACAATAATTTGTCCAAAATAAAAAATGTATAGATCAAAAAGGCAACATTTTAAGAACAAAAAACGATTACACACACATATAAAGCGAGAGATTTAAGCAAGTGGAACTGCTGCGTTAAAAGTACTTCATGACCACCTCGTTCTCTAAGCAGATTTTTCTTCCCTCAACTACGAGACCGTTGGGCTTCATACGTGACCGCATATTTTTATTTTACCATACCGCGGGTAGGGGGAGGGGAGGGGGGTCCGAGAAAGAGCTCAAAGTTCTTGGAGGAATTACAAATCCAGGTAATTTGGGAGGAGGATGGAAAGCAGAAATAAAACTTCAAGAACCGGATATGGAAGATGCACACGCCGTGGGTGGTAATTACCGAGATAGCAAGAAAAGTTCGAGAAACGGAAAAGTTCAGAGCAAACCGCTCCGTTAAGCGGGTTTTAATTCAGACGCAAGACAGAAGTTGAGGCCGCGACGTACACAAGCTCGCTCAAAGTGAGGGACCTTTCTATCTCTCTCTCTCTCTTCTCCTCCGTTGTGGTCGGTGGCCGAGTAGGAGGAGGGACAATAAGACGTAACTTGGAGAGGGGAAAGAGCCCGGGCAGCCTGCGGATGTCATGAGGTTGGACGGAGTTCAAAATGGATGGGAGGGTTAGCGACGGGAGGGAGGAAGAGAGGGAGGGAGGAAGAGAGAGAGAGACAGAGAGATGATGATAAGGATGAATGGGAGTTTGAGAAGAGATTGGTAGTTGCGCCCCACTTGTACGCGGCCTCTTAGGAGAAGGACGTCTGGGAAAGGGCTCTGCTTGACATTCCCCATCCTCACTGACATTATGAATCCTGAAAGATAATCCGATTCGACAGTAGAAGTTAACGCAAAAATGCGCAAATCTGACGAATAGTTTTGAATTGTAAATGTACGCGAGGAGTAAAATTATAAGTGCCAAAAGACAGTGTTTCACTCTCTTATGGAAAAGTTTTTTGTTATCTCCTACTACCAGATTTAAGTCTACGGCGAAGGATTAATTAGTTTCGACGTCTCTATTCTAGGAGGCCGACTTCGGTAAATGCGAATCCTCGTTCTTGTGATTGGAAAAGCACGCTTAATAATGAAAATTATTTTTATTGGCACACTAATATGAACTAGCAGAAACGATATTTAAAACAGTTGTTGAACCACATTAGGCAGAAATTACACCTCCCATGCACTCAAGATCGTCCAGTTACGGACGTTAAAAAAGGAATAAATTTTTAAATTATCCATTAACGGAGTATTCTCCTAAATCTTCATACTTTTATTATTATAAACGGAGGCAATACTTTCCAACGGCGAATTAATAACCTGACGCTTTAAATGATGTAGCGTTAAAACATTTGCATAATAAATAATGGAAAATAATTAATCTGGACGACATTGGTCATTTCATCAAGAAGCGTTTGAAAAAAAAACTCCAAGAACGTGCGACGACAACTTTGATAACGACGTTATAAGAAAATTTCCCAGGGTGGGAACGAGAGCGGAGTTATAGCCTTTCCAGGAAATGCAAGGGAAATTTGTGTCAACTTAACACTCCGCCCTCTATAAAGCTCAATTACGAATCGGCCGCAATGGTTGATTTTTGTCCTCGGGCCTTCGTGCCACTCTCAGCGGAAATTCTCGCGGCTCTCGTTTCAATGGAAGCGAGCAAAATTCTCGGGCGCTGACAATTTAAATTGGTTAATGAACTGAATCGTGTCCGCTGAAAAAAAAATCAAACCACGAACTCATTGGAGAATTAGTTAGTTCTGCTCCACACATTCGTTACCCGTGTATACCTCAATTGCCACTTGTATGCTACGCCGTGAATCCACTTTTGCCTGATTTCGTTTACACCGGTTAAAATGAATTCGCGAGCGACGCAGGCAGCTGCGTTCCACATATTTTGTAAGTAACACCTGCATATTAATCGGTTTATTCGAATTCAAAATTAATTATACAATAACAGAAGTTTAAATACAGCGAGAAAAGCTAAGATTTTTTCGGTTAATGCTTGTAAGCTCATCAAAAATGTTCAGCAGAAACCAAAGTAATTATTGTGCACATAAGTAACTAAGCAGGGAATCGGGAATGATTTTCTTTTAGTAATTTCGTTGCACATATTTTCCTTTTATAAATTTTCTATAAAATACAAAAAATTCATTTTCAATAAGTTGCTTGCTCCAAGGTTTAAAATCTAATTAATACAAGTTCCACTCCCGAAGTAACCATAATAGCTGGACAGGAAAATAAAAGATTTATAGAATATCCAAAGCGGAAAATGGTAGGATACAATCAATACATTACGGTACCATTTATCTCTCAATACAGCGGTGCTATAACCTCTGTCAGTGTAACTTTATTTATCAAGATTTTATAATTGAACGCGCTTGTCAACAAATATCCACCATAGCTATCAAATTAGTATTGAAGTACCGAAAAAATTTCAAGCAGTATATTTCTCTAGAATTTATCAAAAAGGCATTTAGCATTTGCTATAGATTGAGAAATTTTATTACGACCGTTTAAACTATAAGTAAATGAGATTAATGAAACAAACCGGCATTTTTAAAATGATAATTGAATTTCAACAAATGACGTAGCGAAATTTTACTTAATCTCCTAAAAGGATAGACGACGAACAAATAAATAAACAAGTTAATATTGTAAGTAAGAACATATGAGATTATTTTATGATTAAGTACAAAAATTTCGAAAAACATCATATCTAACATTTGCTTCTTATTGATGCACTACCAAAGTTTATGCATGACCGATAAACACATTTCTGCGTTTGCTAAAAAAAACGGTCTAGTTACTACGAATATTTGTATGCTCCTCTAGCCTCGTCAAGTTTAGGCGTATAAAAAACAATTTTCAGCGAAGATGAGAATGCTTTTTGCTGTTGTCACTTTACTCCCTTACTTTAAACCCGGTCCCTCATTTAGTCTTCTGCCTTTAAAGTCGAATTGTTTAAAGAACTTCTCCTGGAGGCATGTTGCATTTCCCCTCTCCCTCTAACCCCTCTCTAACCCCTCTTCTGGGTTCCCAAAGAAGCCGTTTGATTGGATTCTCGGAATTTTTCGTCAGACGACGAGGAAGAGAGAGACGGAGAAGAGGATGGGAGGAGCACTGTTAAGGTCTGCCCTTCCCTTAATTTCGGTAACCCAGGGAGCTGAATAAGGAGAATCGAGTGCTGGCGGAAGGGGATAAGGAAAGTTTCCCTTTTCCTCCTCGTACGAGCACAAAGCGCGACCGTTTTCGGCAGGCACGCACGCACGCCCCTTCGCGAATGCCACGCCACCTTGGGAATGGGATTCGATTTTTAAGCTCTTGCGTGCGTCCGCGTGCGTTTTCCTTCTAGAGAAGACGGAGAAGCTGGTTTGGATTCATTGTCAGCGGCAAACAACGGTGGGTGCCAGATTAGTCGGCGAGTGACAGAGAAGAATGAAACCAAGGGCTCGCTGGCCACATCCGATCCGCGAAGCTGTGATGAATATGTTGTCTGTGACATTTAATACGGATAATTTTGTATATTTTAATTACAATTACCATGAGACCTGTCCTGGTGAGATTTTGTTTCTAAAAACTGGTTAAGACTTTACTTTTTAAAATCGTATATGATCTCATTAGTAAGTATCGATGTAAACTCTCATCTGGCTTACCGAATCACTCTAGACCTCTATCCTCTAAAGCACTAACGAGTTATGGACAGAATATCGAAACGCACAAACTCGAACCCACGATCTAGAAAGGACAGAATCTCGAAAGGACACAAACTCGAAAGGGCACAATCTCGAATGGACGGAATCTCGAATAGACGGAATCTCGAATAGACGGAATCTCGAATAGACGGAATTTCGAATAGGATAAAAACTAACACGATTTATAAATTATATCAATAATAATACATGTATTTTAAAAAATAATACGAATTATGACATCGTTATTCGAGAATCCGCACACTCGAGATTGTGTCTTTTCGAGATTGTGGGTTTAGAGATTCTGCCTGCACTAACATATACCACAGAGTATACCCGCCACGTAAAACGTTTGCATACCTCTGATGCAGAGGGTCAACTGAAACAATTGAACCATCGTAGTAGAATATTTCTCCAGATTCAGAATGAGGACATTTTTCTAAGGAGAAATAATCTGTTACGATAGTTCAGTGGTAGAACATGCACTCGGCAATTGGAAGACCCGAGTTCTATTCCCGGCAGTGGTAGAATTTTCCTCCTGTTTCCAAATTAACTCGCTCATTAATTACAATTATCCCAAATATATCGAAAACCTACTTGATTTAGAAAATGCACGAATTAAATAGTTAATTTAGTAATACATAATGAATAATGAGAAAAATTATGTTTTTTATGTGTAAATTTTCTTGAATCAATACACATCGTGCATATCTTCCGGATGTCATAGCTTATTGTTTAATATAAATGCCCTCAATTCGTTCCATCATCGATGCCAGATGGGGAGCAATAACGGGATGTATGTATAATAAGAAATTGATAGAACGATTGAGTATGAAGCATCAACCGACGACAAAAGTCATCCAAAGGAAAATAAAACATTTGGCTTCCGTTTCAATGTGGGAGATCTTTTTAAATTGTTAAATAAGCCTCTTACCGAAAACTTAAGATGCTGATTTAAAACGCAAAAATAAGGGAAAAGGATTACGCTTATGCCAATCCATGGGATAGGAGGAGATAAGTTCTGATTTTAACCTGGAAAAGAGCTCGGATCTTCCACTTGCCGCGATAATACTGTACCTAGTGGCCTACGTATTCGAAAGTAGGGAGATCCCAAACAAGAAGTGATGGGAATGCCGTAAACCTTACTCCTCTGAATACCCTCAACCGAGACACGGTATTCCCTTGCCTACTCTTCTATGAGTGACATAAATAATCTTTAAACACGGAAAGTATTTTAACTTCGTTTTCGTGTACGACATCATAAAAGCGGAGAGACTGTAGAGAGAAGAATACAGTGCTTGCTGAGAGAGAGAATGAGAACATTAGATAAATTAATAGAACATAAAGAGTGGGGAGAGAGAACAAATGAAGTGAATGAATATATATATAGCAAAGAATGGCGATATTTTGATCCCGCAGGTAATATGGATGGTCGTATAGTGTTGATATAAAAAATTCATAGCTGCAATTGATCCCTGGAGGGACAAGGAAGATTTTTCGCGTCCTCTAAAATCAGATAAAGGAGAGTGGAAAACGAAGTAGACGTTATAGCACAATTTTCACAAAGCAGTGGAAATAATGCGCACACAATGGATATTCGTAGTTTCGTATCTTTTTCCTTATGAATATCCTTATTCCATATCTTTTCAATTTCCCATTTACACGAAGCGAGCGCATTAAGCATTTCTTCCCCATTCTATCATGTAATAAGGCTAAAGCTTTTCTTTATAAAATGAGAAACTTATTGTCACTAACGTTAAGGTCAAAATGTCAAAGGTGGCTTAAACTCTTGAGATTCTCGGTTGATAAATCTAAAGGAGAAACAAATGCGCATTACGATTACAAGGTACCCGAATTCAGTGTATTTTGAAGCTACTGGAGCTGTCTAAATCAACGGTTGAATACCAGTCTATCCGGATATTTTTATCAGGTCGTTAATTTCATATGCATACTGTGTCAGAAGCTATAGACACGCTTCAAATAATTTTATAGGGGAGTTTATTTTCGACAATATCCCCTTATCAATGAGCACAAACTACCATTAGTTACATAAGGTATCCTGAGTAAAGGAAATACGAAAGAATTGTCGAGCTCAAATTATGGCTTCAAAGCATCTGGACGATTGTTTCTCCAATTACGGCTGTTCGTGAGAGGTAGTTATGGAGATGAATGCCGGCCCGTTTGGTCCAATTTTTAAAAATGCCGGCCACTGGCATTAATCCATTTAAAAACTTGCATTTCCTCAAGCATTTCCATTCCAAAGAAACGGTTCGCTGGAGAAATTCAAGCTGAAACGCTAGTACAGGGGCACAAAAGGTAATCGATACTTTGTAGCGCGCAGCAATTTTGCTCAATTTTCCTCTAACTCTCACTAATCTTCCGAGATAGTTATCAACCTAAACTCACCCGGTTTAGAAATACTGCAAAATATTGCCCAACGTAAACATGATCGCCAGTTGTTTCATAATAATGGCGAAAAGATTAAAAGTATTCAAGCGAGTAGTTTGAAGAATGGCAGTGACAAACAATCGAAATACATCAGTGTGTCAAATTGAACCGTTTTCGCTTTACAACTTTTCGGTTTAGCACTGTTTATACCGAAAGGGATTGCGGTGGAGTGGATTGACTAGAACGGCGGTACCCAACCTACGGCCCGCGGGACGTATGTGGCCCGCGATGGGTTTTGCGCGGCCCACAAAGCCATGATGAAAAAGCAATCCGAAAAATTTAACACACCAATTCATATATTTTAAATAAAACTTTGATAATAAAAATTTTAATTACTATAAAACCCCCATTTAGGTTATATTTTCTCTTAAATGGCACCTCAGAATTTATAGATAAGTTCCGATTTATACTCTAATCCGGCTCGCAGAAGAATTGACCACCTCCAATGCGACCCCCCGAGGGATTCGCAACCACTGATGCGGCCCTCCATGTAGAAAAAGATGGGCAGCACTGGACTATACCTTTGTCCTTCCGCAGAGCGGCCCCGGGTTCAAATCCGGCGGAGTTCGGATTTTTCAAACTGGGATCGCCCCATTCCCTACTTGTGTGGTTTGACGAGATCGCGCAAGTATGCGACCGTCCTTCGGAATGGACCTTAAACAGTTGGCCCCCTTGGTGCTCTTCGTAAAGAGTAGGCTAATGCCGGCACCGTGTTCCCTCATCCTTTCTATGCGAGTCCGGTGTGAAAGGTGTTATGGCGATAATAGTCCTTGAAGATGATTCGCTTAAAACACACACACGCACACATGGTTTATACCGAATTTCACGACCATCATTTTCGCTTTAGCATGATTTTGAAAATGTCCCCAAGCATAGAAACGTTCTAGATACAATTTTATTGAATTTTGCATAAAGATGGATGGAGAAACCTCCTAATACCATAAAAATATTTTTTATGGGTATTAGGAGGTTTCTCCATCCATCTTCGTTGATTAACCATAGGGATCATAATTAATATTTTTTCTTTGAATTTTGCATGTTTAGCTTATGGCGGGTTTCATACCCAACTATGGAAGAAAAAAACCCTTGGCAAGGTTTCGCCTTACGCGGTCTTTTCCAAGAACGCCTGTACATGCAGTACAAAGCGAAGGATGGGTTTACGAAAATAAACTGTCTGTAGGTAACACACGGGATGTTAGAAAATACGATCCAAAAAAACCCTAAAAAATAAAGACAGGACTCTACATTTTATCAGATTATGGAAATATCGAATGTTTTCCCTTCATTAACATCGATTTCGTTCTATTTTGACCTGAATAAAAAATATCTTCTTGTTTGAAAAGCTAATTTTCTTCTCAAATGGAAGATTATTTTGGTTTCTAACTGTTTCAGTGAGGTATTTCAAAGTTCTTTATTTTTATAACTAACAGGATAAGCAGCTGACAACTACGCCTCAACGCAAGATCTCGAGTTAGAATTAATTTCGTTTGTAAAATTAATGAAGTTATACAAGGAAAACACATGGCGCATTACATTATAAGAATTAAATATTCTCAGTGAGATTTTAACGATCGGCGTCTCCCTGCTAGCGGTTATTTTTAGTTAAAATGCGTGCATTATTTCCTCAACCGTTTATGACTGTAAGAATTGCCCGCCTGGTTATTTGACGCAACGCAGAAGACGTGTTGGTTTATCGAGTTTTGGGTTTAAATATGCATTGGTAAAGCAAAAAAGATGACTTGGCGAACTTAAACCTTTTTAAATCATTGGAATACAAACTTTGGCGGGATCGTTCAAATTTTTTGTAGCCGAATGCTCAACAAGACTCCATATGATCTTTTATAGGACAAAATATACATATCTAATTTAAACACTCCTCGCATTAGGAGGGAAAAATTGGACAAAAAAATAGGAGTCGCGTGAGAAAATTCGTCACGGACCAGTAACCACGACAATGTAGATCACGTGATCACGCTTTAGGAGTGCGTGAGTTGTGTGTCAGTGGCCGAGTGTGCGGTGGTAGAAGGGAGAGAGGAGGAGGAAGGGAGAGAAATGAGATATAGGGGGAGGGGAGATGGAAAGACGGGAGGGAAGAGGGGAAGGGGTTGTAAATGTTAAGAGAATGGGATTGCTAGGTGGAGAGAGGGGGAGTATAGTGGTGGTGGTGAGGGATTGGTAGAGATCCCTGGATATGAGGTCGAACTGTGGGCCTGACTATTGATTGTTGCGGTTCTCGAGGTTTTCAAGTGGACGGTGTAGAACGGGCAGTGTTAAGGAAGGAGGAGGAGGAAGGAAAAGTGGACAGCGGTCGGATTTCGAAAGGGAGAAAGGGGGAGAAGAATGAATATATAGTACATTCGCCTTGTCATGTCAAAAGAATTCCCCCGAAAGTGATAAAGATATAGAGACGCACGATTTGTCGCGGTTGCGATGGGGATACGAGACGGGAAATAATAAAGCTTTCCGTTTCTTTTCCCTCCAACCGACGTAATTAAGGAATTATCTGATCAATCTGCCGTTATCTGAGAGATGGACGGAAGGGACGACACGCATGCAGCGGTTTAAATCGATTAGTCCGGACGGTATCGTCCGCCTGACCAATCGAATTAAAACGTGCCCGTTTTTTTCCCTGCGAGAATTCGATCAAAACCTTCGGCATAAAAATTTCCCCCCCCCCCCTGGGTTTCGTCGTTTTCCGAGGAAATTCCGCGTCGAAGAGTGCCTTGCACTTCTCCGAGTGCAAGGTCTTCCTGCTCGATAAATTTCGTCCGTCGTCGAAGAGGAGGAGGTTCCTCCTTTTCTTGCCGCGATGCATTTCCTCCGCGGAAAAATACTTCCGAAAAGAAACGGGACCATCCGAGCAGGCGTTAGAAGGGAGCAAAAGTCCAAACAAACAAAAGCGTAATCCACTTGGTGGCTTTTGCGCAGATGCCGACCTTCTCACGGCTCGAGTTGCGTGAGGAGAATATTTTTGGATTTTTTTTTAGCGTGAAATTTATAGGCCTTGCGTTATTCCTCTTGCGAGAGAGCGCAGCGCGAGATAATTTATTATTAACCGTTCCCTACATTTTTAATCCAACCTAACGGCAGACGGATCGATAGAATAGCGGCGACGAGAGAAATAGCTGCAAAATCCTGCAATACATCATCAGCTTCGACTAGGACGTATCCGACGATATAACAACCTTGCATGAGAAACGCCATTCACCAGCGTATTTTCCCCTTTTTTTGCTCGTGTTGCATTTCCCACATTTTGAGGAGGAAATGAATAATAGTAATAATGATGTCGTTATCGACGGCGATATATTGACAATCCTGTCTATTCCTACATACTATAACCGCGACAAGACCGACAAAACATCTTAGGAGAGTTTCGATCCCGCGACCTTATTACAGGTCGTTAGGTACTCTAACAAAGGTCAACAACGAACGGCGTTTCTCAAAATTTTATCAATTTTTTTCTGGACATACTCGTACCATTTTTCGTATACACGAAGACTGCCTGCATCGTGTCATCCAATTTCTTGCTGTTCGCTAACCTATAAAAGTACTGTGCAGTGGCCACGTCAGCGACAGATTAACTGCACGATTTCCAACCTGTCGGTGTTAAGTTAAAATATCAGCGAAATTGTTAAGAGAGAGACATACGCAAGTATAATACAGTATCTGAAATTCACTAGTTGTTACTAACACCAGGAATGTTGACAAAAGAACTGATACACCTTTAAATGTTTCAGAGCTGTATGAACCTGCATGGAAAAATCCATTTTAATGAACTAATGCTTTAAATAAAAATTCTTTACATATTATTATCACATCAAATTATTTTTTATCATGCTCATAAATATCAATCGCCATTACAATATCGTGAATGACACCCTCAAAAGTGATTTATTCCACATTATCATGAAATGGCTTTCCAATGCTTAGAAGAAAATTATGTACAACAAAATATAGGCTCGACTCTTATTTAATGAATACAAAATTCAGTGCTAAGTTTCTAAGTTCATTTATACTTAAGTTTTATAAGCGTTTAGTTTTATATAAAATAAAACTCAAAATTCTAGACAACATTTATCCAAATAATTCTCAGTGGTTTATGAGAGCTATTAAAAATTAGCACCAAAATTAAAACGTTATCGATTAAGAAATTTAAGTGAATGATAAAACACGGCGACACAAATGGTACGGACACTGCCATTTTGAATAGCTAAACATTATCTAAGAGATGTATTTAAACAAGGTAACGGAAGATCCGTATCAAGACCTTAAAAAAGCGTTCTCAGTTCGTGATAACCGGAGATTTATTTGGGTCCCTTTCGCATAAAAATCACCGAGCTAACGTTAGTCGCAGGGATTGTTAGGCGCTATACGGAAATTTAATCCTAACTCCAACAGATATTCCCTCTCAACCTCTCCGAATCTTTCGGAAAACGGACATTGAAACAACGGAAGAGAAGCATTTGCTGGTTGGTTTACATAGGGCCGTAAAGAAGCTAGAGATTTGAGTGCAATGTAGCGCAGGCGGCATAAGAACTAGGCGCGACTACGACCGAACTGTGGACGGAGCCGCTGCACACACTCTCAGAGAGAAAACATTTTCCAAAGGGAGAGAGGGAAAAAAAGAATTACGGCTGGAGTAAAAGATGTTTGTTCGCGAAGTGAAAAAATGATGGCACGTTTCTATTTTTGTTTGCGATGTATACAGACAGGATTCTCCATTTTTTTTATCCATCGCTCCTCGAAGAGGAACACACTTCTTTACAAAATACTTCCTGGCCTCGTTTATAGCGCGACACCCGAGGTGGTATCCTACCGTTTTGTAAATTTGCCCTATTTTTAGCGAGCGAAATGTTTCTTTAACACGTCGTCCAACCATTTCCGCATTCCTAAAAATACATTTTCAAGATTTAAGCGTGAATAATGAAGCGGCAAATCTACTTATTGGGATATTTTTAAGATTGCGTGCTTGAATATGCATACCCATATACATTGTTCAGCATTTCCAGCGTTGTTTAGCAGTTTCACCTTTCAATTTCCCCCTCAAAAATTCAAAATAATATCCCGATTGCTCCAATAAGAATAATTTTCCACAAGGTAAAAGCGTTCATCGCGATGGCATTTAAAGTTCTACGAAAAATATTTCGCCTCTACAATTTTTTTCAGGTTCGCCAATCCCAATTCCCATCCATAGCAGGAAACTTCAAAAAATAAAAAAATTGACGCTAAAATATAAACTCTTCGACATTGATCCTTTTTAATATAACAGAAAAGACACGAACAACTGGACGTGACGTCGTGCTCGGAAAGGTCGAAAAAAACAGACGAACTCGACCATCGTCATTCATACTTCAATGTCACCTCGATGTAAAGAGGAGATTGAAAGTATATCAACCGATAGAGTTAGTATACAATTCGGAGAGAGCAGGCATAGGTGAGAGAAGAAGAAACTAACATGGCGAGACACAAGAGAGGTACCTAATGTTCTTCCGCTTCTTGCATATCAGAAGGGATGGGGCTTTAAGGATACTTCCAATCCAACTGAAGAATGAATCATGTAGAAGTATAGGCAATTTTTCTAAGTTACTGCTTTTTTAATACCATAATTTCACGTGAAGCTCAGTGTGAAAAAGACTACTGGCTAAGAGCAGATAATAGAGCGGGAGGTGATTGATGACAAATATTTCCTGATTTGGAATTACAGCAGTCGCGTGAAAGTTATATTGAACAACATTGTTCTGCACCTTATGGAAGAAGTAAAGCGATGATCGATAATATAAAGAATAGCAGAGAAACCAGGTGGAATAGATAAGTTAGTCTGTACTGTCCAAAAATATTGTATTAGGTTCGGAAGTAAAAAGTGCTATTTTCTTCTGTTTGTAATGTCTTTAATATCAGTTACCATTCTTTGATATTACATTCATTTCGCAAATGGGATTGAGCTTGCTAACTTTTAGGCTACCTCTATTTCAGACCCAACAGAAAAACATTCGTAATTGCAGGTCGTAGCAACCACATGCTAGATCAGGAGTTCCCATACGTTTTGAAGCCACGGAACCCTTATATTCAAATATTTTTTGTAACGGAACCCTAACTAAGATGTGGTAAGTCATATTGGAATAAAATTAACTTTATAATCACTGTAATTGTTATTCGCACAGTTTTTGTATCTTACATTATACAAATTACAAGTGAAGCTCATGTTTCCTGCTATAAATAAGAGAAGGAAGAACATATCGACTCTCTTCCTCTGTTTGTCGCGGAACTCTTACAGGTTTTCGCGGAGCCCAAAGGTTCTGAGGAACCCAGTTTGAAGACTTTCATGCTATATGATGTTCGAAAAGACCGTATTAGTAGTTTTTTTTTTAGAGAAATCGCTTGAAGGGAAACGGAGAAAACGTATTTAAAACAAATGTTCGAAAGCAATAAATGAAGTGTAATGTAGGACGCTTCTAAGAATGGCATAAGTAAATAATTTGTTTCACTGCATCGTTTTTTCACCAATGTAATTCTATGTATCCCGAAGATGTACATGGCATGTGCTACGGTCCCCAATTTAGGACTATAAAAAGAGTTCCTCTCTATGGCAATTGCTATTCCCATTCATTGTCGTTTATAATTTTAAGGCATTTTTAAGGATTTTAACAAAAGATAAAAAATTATAATTTGATAGGTTATGGGTTAAGCCAACATCAGAATCATATACAACACGTATATTGCCGCTTTAATATATTAACATGAACTATTATATATATTTCATGATTAGCTTATTTATTTGTGGTCTTAATTTAATTTTTAGGATTTATAACGGATGAATCTACTTTTAAGTGCGATAAAAAATACCCTTCATTTCATTATCATTGGTGTTTTTCATGACTAGAAATCAGATCTGCAACGAATAAATGAAAATACGGGAAAAACTGCATACGTCACAACCTTCTGAATATTTAAATAGCCGTTCTTCATGAGAATGTATAAGAAACACACATGACATTATCATCGGAAATTAAACAAATTATCACATCACTCCGAACTTTGGTAAAGTTAATGATTATACCAAACGTCATCTGAATGCGTTAGCATTTCTTATAAACCCATCCACTGACACAACTGATCTTCAAAATAAAAGTTCACCAAAGGATTGCCATTAATATAAGAACGCCTTTCGCATTCTAATCCTTTTCAGTTCCGCATATAAGTTGAAAAGGGGGGAAAATTCCACCTCATCGTGATTTCGAGAAATCCGGTGGATAATTAGTGAGTTCTATCTTTGCGGATTTTATTCCTCAGCCGTCGCGGCAAGGAACCAGAATGAGCTCAGATTTGCTCCATTATTAATGAAATCTTTGCAACATTCCAAGAAGTATTTTAAAAATGATGGGAGAATAATGCAGAGTACTGAATAAATTAAGCCCACGTTATTTTCGGAAAATATTTTTTCTAGTTTTACAGAGGGAATTGATCCCGTCATTTTTCCACATTGCCACAAATTGTAACTAATGTGCGACCTCGCTAAATGCTACTTATCAAGAGTCTCCTCCATATTTGATATGTTCTAAAAAAATATTGAGAAATATACTAAAGCCTGCGTAGTAAAACAATCGCCCATAATGATATACTAAACTGCAATCGTTAGAAATTTAATTACCCACAAATTCGGCCTTCAGATCACACAGAAATAACGACATAGTCCAAATTACATAATTTATCTACATCACATTTACAGAAAAACATAGGGGTCAGTTAAGTTACCGAAAACAAAACCGAAATTTTCAGGCAATAATATGTGTAACTTTGAAACTTTTCAACAAAAAAGGAAGGCAACTGTCACTTTCAACAATATTTGTATTATAACACGACTTCGCCTTAAGATGCCTTAACTAGGCGAAACCAAGGTTCTGCTATACAAAAAAATCGTGGAAAGTGACATTGTCCTTTTTTGTTGAACCAAGTAAGTTATCGAAATAAAGTTGGACTTTTATTTCCCAAGACTTTTGTTTGCCCATTCAAAATTAATACAGAAAATTGCAGTAATTTCACGAATTCGTGAAAATATTTTAAAATTTTGTAGAGCAAAAATGGGTCATCAAAACCACAGTCGTTCTTCGCGATTTCATCTAGTAACAAAGATTACTCATTCTTGTGGTCACCTCTTTTTCTTTCAGTGACTCCGTACCTTTACATTTACTTTAGGGCTGAACCATCCAATAGCTAGGAAGAAAATGATTTTCCTTAAAAATGCACCGAATACATTCACCTTTTATTCTCCACGAAAACAAAGTGACTCATTTAGATATTAAAACGAGTAAATGTGTAAATTAAAAATACGAAGGAACGATTATAAAATTTAGGAACACGACGGAAACGGGCCGGATAAAAAACGTATACCGTGACAACACGCAAAAGGAAACGAAAGGAATGATATAAAACGTGAAAGAACCCTAGCGAGACCGGAGACGAGACCCCTCGACAGTTTAAAACCCGTCTCCCAGCGACATTAAGACACGTGACAACAAAGCCCTTCCTGCTCATCAACCCCACATCTCCCTATTATTCAACCGTAGCCGCTACGCAATTGAAAACTTCGCGAAGCGCCTACATCCTCCTATCCTTTCTAGCCGAAGGACGGAACAATATTCGCCGGAGAGTTGGCATCCTAGAAGGGCAAGCAAGCAGCTGATCCCTCATCGGAAGTCGAGGCACATGGGGGCCGGTTAGTCTCGTGCGCGCGTGGACAGCCGCAGAGAAACGGAGGAGGGGGAAGGTTAAGGATGGAGGGGGAGGGTTAAGGATGGAGGGGGAGGGTTAAGGATGGAGGGGGAGGGTTAAGGATGGAGGGGGAGGATTAAGGAGGGAGGGGGAGGGTTAAGGATGGAGGGGGAGGATTAAGGAGGGAGGGGGAGGATTAAGGAGGGAGGAGGAAGGTTAAGGAGGGAGGTAGAGTAGCGTGTAGTGAAGGGAGGGTGGGCTGAGAGGGGTGGGGGGGTGGAAGGAATAGGGAGATAAAAGGGGGCACGGGAGCGTGAGAGGGGCGGTGGGACCCCTCGCAGAGAGGTGGCCGCGTGGTGCACGATCGATGACCGCGCCGTGTGCATTGATCCGTAGCTTAGCGTGCGTGCCGGAGGAAAATAAATCGGGATCCTCGAATTACTTTAGCCGCAGTGACTTCTTGGCGGGCACCATTCCTCCTCCATGCCTCTCTCTCTCCGGAGAGGGAGAAGAGTGGGGTACAGAGGGAGAACCCCTGCCACTCACGGCCCATACCCTCATCGCAACGATCGCCCTTCCGCTCACTTTTTGACAATGCTTCACTTTCTCCTTTTGCGTTGCGTAATCAATCGCCAGCCCAATTCGGCCCAGGGAGGTGGGGGAGGAGGATGTCCGGT
This sequence comes from Uropetala carovei, assembly GCA_036926305.1. Lineage (NCBI taxonomy): Eukaryota > Metazoa > Arthropoda > Insecta > Odonata > Petaluridae > Uropetala > Uropetala carovei. The sequence goes on from JAXCHB010000024.1 coordinate 141,466, forward strand.
GCATAGTTTGGGATGATTTTGGCGTGTTGTCTTTTCCGGAAAAGGGTCACGACTTGAGCAAGGTGGGAGTTAAGGGGGGTGGTGATAACCTCTTTCCTTATCCGTCTCAGAGACAGCCCTCACAATTTGGTGATTCTATTTTGGAAAACCAGGGTCGTACAAAAGAAACTGGCATTTCTTTAGGCACTTGCCAGCTAATTTTCGTTGTACCGGGCAGCCGTCGCATTGACGAATGTTAGATATATGGGGGGAAAATATTTTTAAAAATTCATGCTTATTTTCATATTCAACCATGGAAAGCTGCGTGAAGAGTAATGTAGCTGCAGTATTAATTCTAGGCACAAGTTTTTCCATTCCATCATAGCAACTTCCTTAAATAACTATACGCGTAAACGGAAATTTCTCATAAGTCTGAATAGTTAATGCATTACATCATTGTAAACAAATGACATAAGTCAAGACTTGGACGTGTTATAATTTGTCTATGATAGTTCCGTGTGACTTCAATTTATTTCCTACATGTCCCTGCCTTTTTAAAAGAATAACTGAAATAATGGTTGCGTGACCTGTTAGAATCCATTTTCATATGGGTATACGAATTTTAAAAGTACTTAACCTTGCATTATTGTTAAACACATTTGGGACAATAGTTTCCCCTTCTAAAATTATAATGCTTTTAAATTCATCTGTGACGAAGCTTAATTAAATTACAAACTGTTATTAAAATTCCAATTATTCACATCGCAATGTTTTTCACTCGAACGATTTTTGCTAACACTTACCTAAATTTCACATGATTTCCATTCAAAATCAACTCTCATCTTGCATAATTCAATTGAAGAACTAAACAGATGATGCCATTCGAGCATAACGCAACCTTTCAATCGGTGATGCATATCCTTGAGCTTCATTTCATTGAACATGAACAACTTTTTATATTCATTTCAAACATTGTCCTTCGTTTCTCTCACTATATTGAACCCGATTATAATTTTAGAAGAGATCACACATTTTTCCCCTAACAAAAACACCTGGATTAAAAACTGTGATAAAAATAACAAATTAATAATTAACTGGACTTATTGTCTCGCGACACAATTAGGTTAAGTAAAAAATTTAAAATAACTGTTCCTGATTCAATTAATCCGATGAAGGTTAAGGGAGAATGTCTATGTCACACTCAAATTATTTTTTAATCTTTTATTCTATTCATGGATCGGTAAGAACGCTGATTGTGTACGAGCCTTTATTAGTTATCGATGGATATCTATAAAATATAATCTTGCGTTTTTTTGTTAAATGTCTGCACTTGTGCCTGTAATACTTTCTAAAAAGCAAATTTTGGTGAAAAGTATCAAAAGCAAATATGAACGAATGTTCTTGGTTTGGAATTTAGCTCTACCACAATTCACGAGTGATTATATGGTTGTATGCAGTGTCTTCAACATCTGTAAATTCTTGTTTTTCCTTTGTATTAAATATGATTCAGTGATCCATGCTCGGTATAATAACAAAAAAACGGTAGACTATTTATAACGTCAAGAATAATCACGATGTTCGCATTAGGATATCTTTCATAGGTAATACCGTGACAGTGATTTCCAAAATTAGATCGATCCTTCTGAAATTCAGCGCAAATCATTCCATCTTCAATGCTAAAAAGTACGACGGTCTTACAAATAGATAAGTAAAATAACTTCGAATTGTCTCATCCGAGCGTATGATCATTTCATTCAGTGTCTTCACAATACATAATTTAACTTCACTTCATTATACAATACATAATTTATCTCTAACAGTGAAAATTTTTCATATTACTTTTCAACAGATATCTTTAGTGATATACCTCGATGCTTTTTCTCTGCGTTGAAATTGTAAAAAAAAAGTTATTAAAATATTATTCTAAACCTTGCGGGTCACAATATGAAACCAAACATTTCCAGAATGACGCAATCAAAACATTTCTAGCATGAAATTCTAATTATTAATATTCATTTAAATCGCATTTAAATCGCATTATTCAAATAATCCAATTTTCCAAAAGTGTCTTATCTTGCATAAACTGCAAAGAACATACCACTGACGCACAAGAGCGGAGGAAGTTTTGCAAAAGCAAAAAATTCGCCATGGAATATCCCAAAAACACCACGAAAACAGCAAGGGTCACGGGAAAACAGCGAGGGGCACGGAAGTTAATATGCATTAAACGGGGAATATTAAGTGAAAAAATACTGTCCACACCATTAATTTTAATCACGGTCCAGTCCTTGGCTTATTACGAGGATGTAAAAACGAGCCCTTCGAACGATCGCGTTGAAATACACCGTTAAATATTTTAACGCCGCTTCTTCGGGCCATAATCCTTCCGACATTACTGCGCAAAGCGGCGGACACATACGACAAAAAAAACTGCTTGCCCGTCTCCATGGCAACAGGACGGAAATTTTTACGAGTGTATAAGGGAATGGAGGAAAGGGGGATGATGGAAGAAGAGGAATAAATTCAAAATTAAAAATAAAAACCATCTTACCTCGTCGTAGATGAAATTGTCTATCTCCTCGAGCGGCCTTCCGTAGAGACGGCGCGGAAAGGGTTCGAACTTCTCCGGAAGAACCGATCCATCCTCCACGGAGACCCGACGTCGAGGCTGGAACCCGTACTCCCTCACTAGCTGCACCGTTTTGTTCTCCAGCCTTTCCAAAGACTCCTTCGTGAACGGCTTAACCTGCGTCTTTCCGCTGGACTTTCCTCCGGAACGGCTACCGCCCTCCGAAGATCCTCCTCCAGGAAGGTTAATGGAGCCGCCTCCGGGGGTTCCCGCTCCCGACATCCCACCCATCGTGCCGCTCTCCCGGACACCGGACATGGCGTTGAATACGACCGATTAATTCCTACTTCCTCGCGCCGGAAACGCTTTTATTTTCTCTTTATTCTCGTTTTCTTACGTGGCAGCCATCGAGAGGAGGCTTCGACGAGGGCTGTTGACAGATAGAAAGGGAGAGACAGATAACAGCTGAAGATCACGCCGACTCGGACAGCATTAATTTTTTATGCGTAATTTACGGTCAGGATTTTTTTTTAAAACTCCTACACTGTGGCCGATTTCGTCCACCTTAACGAACACCGGCTTCCTAAATCTTTCTGATCAACTTTCGAGACTTAATATCTCGACGAATCACTATTCTCGTTTTTTTTTTTATAGTTTCCTTACGGAAACAATTCTAACCTTTTCCAATCTTAATTCTGGCGTGGGCTATTTCCGGATCTGCTACACACAAACACACACGTAGGTTTTTTTCCCTTTATCTCTCTCTCTTTCTCTCCCCGGTGATTTTTTTTTGGCGTTTCGGCGGGGTTCTCACAAACACTTTTCGGGAGTCGACCGTCCTCTCCCGTACGCGGAGGGACACTACAAGTGGCCGGCGTGAGGATAACACGTACGTTGCACAGTAATAGAGGAGGGGGAAAGGGAGAGAATGGGTTGGCGGTCGAGTGGTGAAGAAGAATCTCCCCTACGTTGCCAAGTTTTAAACACTAATTTGACGTGTTCCGATAATGACGTTTTTATGCTCTTTTGTTTTCAAGCCTCAGGATCGAGCGAGGTCCGTCAAGATGAGATTTTATTCCTTTATTTTTTTTTTAACGGACGACACTTTTTCACGCACTCACTGGCACGAGTATGACGTTCCTCCGGCGACCTTTGGGTAAATTTCACCGAAGAAAAAACCTTTTGAGTTGGCAAGAGGCGGTGTGGAGAGGTGCGTCGAAGAATTGTACCCTAAACTCCAAGACTCGAAATCGGTTGCTCGAGCGGATTAAAGTGGAGATAATAAAAGCTTCGAGTTCTAATGACGTTGATAATTTTTTTCAAAAAGGAAGAACTATTGAAGGTGAATATATACATAAATATTTGTATATATATATATTCTTCAAGAAAGGAGAGGAGAAGGAGATTTACGAGTGAGGAAAAAGTAGCAGGAATAGGTTAAAAAATTTGACGAATTCAAGCAAGAGAGTGATTACAATTTGTTTTTTTCCTTAGTACGGTGTGAATAAATAATGGGAGAATAGGAATCGAAAAAAATTTTAATGGTTTTATTTTTTAATTTTATAATTTTTTGCGTACGTTAAAACTAGATGAATATTTTTTTAAAAACTGCCGGGATATTTATACATACGTTTCAATAAAATATTATTCTGTGCTAACGCTTTTTATCGAACCTAAATGTATTATAAGAATGGTTTCAAAACTAGCCCATCGAATAATTTTTTTTCGAAGTTACAAATGATTTCGGCACAGTTATTTTGTGATTACAACAAGAGCTCTTTTAAGCCCTCCAGGCAAATGCTATACATATTTCCTCGAGTAATAACAAGTTAGAAATGTAGCACAAATAAACCTTCACCACTGTCGAGATCACAAGATAAGGCGGTCTTCAAGGTATATATATATATATTTATGCACTTTTATAAGGTTCGATATTTTACGACTATCGAAATTAGAACTTGTTACGTCTCTAAAAATTATTTACACAGTCCCTTCCAACCAATTCTTTCTAAACATTCGAGGCAAAGAGTCAATATTCCTCCGCTCCCTTTTTTCACCTCGACACCGACACTCGAACGGAACCTGTTGAGAATTTGCAGTTTTCGCATGAACGCTCTTTCCCTTCGAACGCTGACAGTCTCTGGGCACGTTATCTTTCACCGTCCATCGAAAACGAAACAAAAATACGATACAAATTCTTCTCAGCTTCACTTTTTTCATCCACCGGACGCGGTATTCTAATGGGCCGATCACACTCCTACACTAGATAAAGCGATCCATTCGACGACTTCCCGAACAAAACATTCTTTTTCCTCTTGGAGACCGGTTGTTAAAAAGAAGTCCGGGTTGAAAGGGTTGCGTCGTAAGTTTTTCCGCCTCTTTTTTTAGTTTTATTTCCAAATTCCCCCTTCTTCTTCGAGCTATTAAATTTTATCTTTTTCGCCGCGCGAGTGGCTGTTCCGGCGGCGGCCTTCCTTCAGAAGCGGCGAAGGTATCGCTGAGGGCAGGACCCGTCGACCTTCCATCCTGCCGACCCGGATTCGATCCCAGAGCGCAGGGGTCGGCGGGGGAAGCGGCGCGGAGGATCTCGCACCGTGCGAGCCATCTTCCCGCTGGCGAGCCACTGCCGGCGACGGCAGCGTCGGCGGCGGCGCGGGGCAAACCAGGGGAAAGGGCGCCGAGGGACGGAGAGGGGCAACACTCGGAGAGTGTAGAGAGAGAGAGAGAGACGTGTAGCGTGGGGAAAGGGGTAGTGTCGGCCGATTGGGGGGGAGGAGGGGGCGTGTGTAGCACGGAAAGAGAGGGGATGGAGTGAGAGTGGTGTGAAAGGACGTGAGGAGAGAGAGGGAGGAAGGGAATGATAAGAAGGGATACGAGATGAGAGAGAAGGGGGAAAGAGGGAGGGCGAGAAGGGGACGGTAGACGCCTGGGCCGTGCTGGCAAAGCTCGCTTTAGGGAAGTGGGAGAAGTCGGGGAAAGAGGGACACGGTGCGGGTGGGTGGGAAAGGGGAGGTGGACGGGTTTGGATAAATGTAAGGAAGAAGGAAGAGAAAGGGGCGATAAAGGAGTTATTTTTTGAGATGTTGGATCTCCAAATCCGCCGCGACACCTACGTCTTGGTATAAAAAAACGGGGTTAAAATGGAGAGGGATCGACTAGTTCAGTCTGTCCCTCGAGGTTTCCTTGCCCGATGTATTGGCGCTAAGCTGCCGATGTACGCCTACGTATGGGTTGGCTTAAGTGTTTTCTATGCCTTCTGTAGTGTCCGTGATACACCTTTAAGTAGCTAAGGTTAATAGTGCTTTAGTATCTTCCGTTTTGATTTTGACTGCAGAATCGGGATAGAGTATTTATTTATATGACTTTGGATTAAGTGGATTTACTTGTTATACATTTGTCATGGGAAAACTTAATCTATGTAAGTAGAATCATTTTGGTAAAAAGTTCCTTTAAAATTAATGAATTAACAGTAACTTATATCTTCAAGTACTACTGTAATTATATAAGTTGTAGTTATTTTATAGACCCTAGTTTTCATATAATTAGTTATTGGTTGCACTTCATAACTTATCTACCCGCCACAAGAAATTTATGCTATAATGCAGTTTCATCGTTAGGTGTAGAAGAAAGCATTTCCGAAATATTATCTTGAATCGAGCAAGTCCTTCACAATTAATGTATTTGATCGACTGCATCTTCTCAACTTACTTTCACCATTTCGTAAAAAGAAACGCATCCTATTAGACTAGTTGTGACAACTATTCAACTGCTTGTCTAGATTCGGTTTTACGTATCGTTGATTAAAATAAAGTGACTGCCACACATCCAGGGCCTCCTGAATCTCTTTTCTACTTCTTTTACTTTTTCTACTTATTTTTAAATAATCACTACACCCGCGTATTTATCTCTCCTCATTAGGACACCCTAGGTAATTGTAGAAGGAAACGTTGAATACATTCTGAGAGTATTTTTATACTTTGCCAAATTTTATAAGTATAGAGAAATGTTTGACTGATATGGAAAATAAGGTATTATTATTGACTACACACGAATCAGCATATGCAGGTAGACGTATCAGAGAGATGGAAAAGAAAAGGAATAGTAGAAAAATTGAAAGGGGATTGCGATGAAAATATAGAGAGGGATATACTTAAAAACCAACCGAGATTTTCTTCATTGTGCTTCTTTTGCAGTAGTATTGGTTTTTATTATTTCATTTCGTATCAGATTAACATAGGGTATTTTTGTAATTTAGAAAAATTCTGAGTTGGTTTTGCTAAGGAAGGATGTAGCAATTATTCTTCTTAATACCAAGAATATCTTCCTTCAAATTAAGACAAGTAATTAATTACCTTTTTAAGCTTTTTCGTAAAGTTTAGGGAATTGAATTTTAGCGGATTTCCTAATCGTATACCTTTTGTGAATGTATTTCCCTCCTCGTTCAAATTAGGTTAGTGAACAGGTTTCATCTCAGCTTAAAAATGTTACTCGTCTTCACGCAGCCATTTCTATTCTTCTGTTCATATCTTCGCTATAACGATCGACCAACCGCGTCATTAGTCTTGAATCTAAGCTTCTCCTTTATACATTGATATTTTTTTCAACGTTCTATAACTTTCTGGGAACTTTTTAATCAAAAAAAGAAATCACTCTTTTCTGTTTGCAATGAACATAACTCATATCAGTCGGCTATTTTAAACTTTTTTGTTTTTTGCACTCCAGAAGCTACCTTTTAATCACCAGAGTACATGCGGTAAGTTTACATTTTTATGTAGGTAGAATGTCTATAATTTACAATAACTAAACTTGTTGAAAAAAATTTGAGAGGCCATATTCATCTTTACCATGTTGATAATAAAAACTACGCGATTTGAGATATTTTTGTTCCAACTTCAAGGTGATTAATCTGTTCATTACGAACCGAAGTATTTATGAAGTCATGAATAATAAGTGATAGCCACTTACTTAAATTTAGATAAAAATTTTAAGATGAAAATCATCTTTCAGAATATTTTAAGGTGTTACCAAACTACGAAGCTGATAGAATAATGAATTTCTCGCAAAATGAGATACATACGTCCATCCAAGTGCTTGGAGACATTGTTCATGAGCGACTACGGATGACGGATGAATAAATCTGCATCACTAGGAAATAATTGATGATACTACGCGCCTAATTGTCAGCCCCATTATTCCATTAGAGGGTTCCATAGGTTTTTATAAGCTCTTCTATGAAGAGGCAACCCTTATCAACTCGCAGGAAGTCAAACGAATTAAAAATGGTTTTTATAATTTGTTTATTCCGAAAATTATAAACGAATCGCCTCGCGTTCCTTTTCTCATTGAGCTCCTTTTGAATTAGTAATTGTTGCAGAAATTTCTATTTCACAAAGCTAGAAGTAATGTTTCTTTAAAAATTTCATTCTTTTATTCTGAATTCTGATGTTACCCAGATCGAAGCAGGAATAAGTAGAAATCATTTATTAAACCGTCCATAACCGTACAAATTTTATTACCCCAGTTTAAATCAGCCAGAGACAAATATTTTATTAAGAATGAAAGTTTTACTTATAATAGCAACGCGTACACTATTCAGTTGACACACCAGTCTATATGGACGTGTGCAATCTGTTTAAAAGAAAAACATTGAACTGGTGATTCAACTATGATAATTTTCTAAGCTAATGCACTAAATTCTATGGAAAAAATCAATAATTTAGCTAAAATATAATAAAGGATTTCCGGATCGAATTTTATTCCTTATTTTGCTCCCTTCCAATCTTTTTTCTACACGGAGTTCTTAAAAAATTAAAATAAATATCGCTCTTATAATTTTGTGTCGGCAAAGTTCCAGAACATCCATAATCCTTGGGCTTAATTAGGTTAACTGAAACTGTTGCGGAACAATTCGCGAGACTAAGGAAATCATTTGTGCGTGTGTGTGAGATGGGAGCTAAGAGAATAAGCAACAGAGTGAGACGAGGTAACTAAGTTATGGGGATAGGAGCAAGGGGAGGGGGGGGGGGGGAAGAGGGATTGAAAGGGATAGAGAGAAAATGAGAGGGATACACACATACAGGCCTTCAAGAGACCAGAGGATTAGGAAGGGATCCTGAGGGGCCAGACAATGGAACTCACAATCAGATATGCTTTCGCTGAAAGTGACGACGCATCTGGTCAAAGAGCCTCCCCTGCGTGTTCGCGCCGAAATGGGAGGATGTTTTTTAGCCATAGAGACCGTTTGGTTGGCTGATTGTTATGCGCTCGGGCTGAATGTTTTATGAAGGAAAGATTTTTGCGCCGCTTCCCTTCTCTCCCTCCATGGCAACCTACCTCCCTCTCTCTCTCTCTTTAGAGTTTCCATTTTGGCGGGTACTTAATTATTACCGAGATGAATTAACGCTAAAGTTTTATCGGTCCGATTCATGAAATATGACGCCCTCATCCCTATGCCCACGACGAAATATTACTACAATTATAGATCTCTCGTGAGTGGCAACAAAACCAATACATTTTGCCAATTAATTTCCCTCCTGTACTTTTTACGGCATTTCTAATGAAGATTCTTCGACACTTATGGATGAGCGCTAACTGAAAGTATTTTGATGTGAAATTAGTCATAGTTTACATAATTTAATAACTAACCCGACGGTAGTTAAAAATGACGCGCTTTAAAACATTTAAACCGCAAATTAAACATGCAATTATGCTATTAATGATGTATTTAACTCTTGTATTCATGAACTGTTTACGATGTATAATTCATGTGACGCAACCAATAATGTAAGCTAATCATGGCATTATATAGAGGATATTGACAAATAGGTTCAGGAAATAGTGCAAAAAGTTCCGAATGTTTTACTTTGATTAAAAATATTGAAACAGCCACGGGTGTATTGTATAGAAGTACCTACTTTTTACAAATATTCGTTTGACGGATCGTTTCTTCTCGTTTTAAGTAATATAATTAGCTGACAACGACATTGGGCATAGACATAGATGACGGAAGCTAGACAGTAAGGCTAGTTTCCTACCTCTGGAAGAAGCAGAAAAAGGGAGAGTGAGGTTTAGAGAGACAGAGGGGGGGAGGGGGGAGGGAGAGTGGGCATGAGAGTCAAAGACATAATGTGTAAATAAAATTACTGGATATAAAATAATTCTATTACCACATAGCGCTACGGAGAATACAAACGTAACTAAAACCATACAGAGATTTTTTTTAGAACACAGAGCAACAGAAATATCAATTTAGTCATATCGTTTCAGATCCCTGAACTCAATTTCCTTTCCTTCATAAGTTATCGAGATTGGAAATACATTATTTCTCAGGAGCGATATACGAGTGAGTTACAAGAGTAAAAATAGCATCAAAAACATTTTAATATCCTCCTCCATTCCATGAACGATACCCACGCAACACCAATAAATAACATCATTTCTTAGTGTGCGCATTTTTGCAATTGCTGGAAAGCTATTATATCAATACCGCTAAAACCTTTGGTACTATTAAGAGGACGATCTCATACGTACTCCAATATGAATTAAATCAGTCCTATTATTGACGCCATGCACCGTTGTTCTTTCTTCATGAATTCTCGTGCGTTTAATTTGTTTATAGTTTATATCTATTGGCCTAATTTTAGTTGACACACGTCAGTTAGTTTCATCCAGCCGCGGAACCTACGCAAATAGAAAATGTCCACTAAAAGTAAAATGTATATTTATGTAAAATGTATATTTATTTTTCACTTTTATTTATATTTAATTTTAATTTTTGCCTATATTTATCATGTGTTTGCGTGTCTTTGACTTAATCAATTTTGTCTGGTTGAGTTTTTGAGCAGCATTCATGATGTAAAGTAACTTTGAATTTCACAAAAATCATTAGCTTTTTCTGAAACTTCACAGGCTAGTTTTACGTAGTATTTTCAGCGAAAAATGAGAAAAATAATGCTGGACAATTAATAAATTTCTCTCTGCAGGTCACGGGTTCGAAATCCTATCGTAAGCGTTAACATTGCTTCTCACCATTGTTCGTGTTATTGATTTCGCTGCAGGTTGTCACAAGTACTTTTCAAGAACTAACGCTGAATATGTAAAAGAAATTCGACTCACTCCACCCTCGCCAAGTAATCCTTAATCGAGGCCATACGAATCTTACAAATCCTTCGAATAATCCGCTCACGTAAGGCTTAATTTTTTACCGGAATATTATTATTATTTATAACAAAGAAATCTGAAAATAACCAGAAAAGTATAATATGCAGAAAAGACCTAAGACCAGAGCGACACGAAAGGGACGACACAAAAAGAAAATTCTCTCTCTCTCTCTACCCTCAAAATTATCCCAAAGCTGGATAAATAAGGATGAAAGAAGGGAACAGCCAAAGTGGGGGGGAGAGAGAGAGAGAGAGGTTGCGACCACAGGATGACCCGTTGGTTGGGAGGAAAGGAGAAAGGGAGAAAGATGAGAACGATAGAGGACAATGAAAGGAGCTCTGGAATGTGCGAGCCGAGGGAGGTAGATGCTTCCTTATTAAGGCGAGAAAGGGGCTTAAAAAAAGCCTCTTCTTTCATCTAAAGCTTTTGTCATGCACGAAGCACAATTTGAAGAAAAAAATTACAATATCTCATACAAGAAATACCGATAAGAAAATAGGACAGCTGTTTGGAAAAATTAAGTAAGGGTAATGAGTTTACTACGCCTTGGGAAAACTACCTATTATAGGTACACATCAAAATAAGAAGGGGAGTGAAAAAGCGTATATATATATATATATATATATATATATATATATATATATATATATATATATATATATATATATATATATATATATAATGTAGAAGGTATAGAGTGTGATGTAAAAGATCAGCAAGTAAATAGAATCATAATAGGTGAACCTGCATGAAAAAATGCAAGGGGCATTTTGGTCTACTGGACCATTATCGTGAACTTCCGGGTGTCTATGTAGTACATACGTACATACACTGAAAGTGAAAAGGTGAGTGAACGAAGGAGAGGTGAATGATAGGTATATAAGCTTAGGACGGAAAGGAAAAGAATGCGGAAAGGAGAAAGAGAAGAAAAGGGAGGAACGGAAAGAGAGAGAAAACAGGTAAAAGAAGCGGGACTCCCACGAAGCTATGGATTAGCGGAGATAAAGAGGATGGACATAACGACCACTGTCAGAGCCTACGCTTGCCCACTCGGTTGGAAAGACACATAACCGCTACCTTCATCCTTTAAGACTGAAGTGAAAAGAAGAAAGGATAAATAATAAAGCATAACATGTTCTGCGGTCCGAGCTTTTCAGTGGTTTTCCTCCCCTTACCCTTTAACGTTAGTACCCTTTTCCGGAGAGTGAGAGGGGGGAGCTGCAGAGACGACCCCAGCCAGCCGAAAACGGGAGTCGTGTGGGGGAAAGAGGATAAAAAATGGAGGGAGGAAAAGATGAAGAACGCACACGCAACTCAAGGTATCTACGATCCTCCCATGTACACTTTCGAAAGCCAACCCTTGCAGTTTTTCCGGTTGGGAAGATGTTGTTTCGTTTCATAGATTAACCCTGGAACTACTAGGGGAGGCTCCCGCGTGATATGATACACGGGTGGCCTAAATTAAGGGCACCTGCATCTCAATTCATTTTATTTTCGCAACCCCCTCCTCCGAGTATTGCTTTTTCCAACCTATTTTTTGAGGAATTTCATACTCCTCCACACCCTGCGCCTTATTCTTAGCAAATTCATAGACCCTGCAACAAATAGGCCTCCAGTTACACTTGTATCCACCACGATGCGTGACACACCAAAGAAACTCTTTCTGATGCTGTCAACACAACATGAAGATGCAATTATCTCTGAAAATACAAATAAATCTTAGATAAATCTCTAATATAATTCCACGAAAGGACCAGTGGATACAATAGACCAGATGGAAAGTGCCTACACTACAAAGAGCGGCAAAAGGAGATGACCGCTTTCAATCTTCCAGACAGTTGGGATTCATTCATACGCACCGCCTATTTCTGAAGGAACTGGGACTAGAGTTGATAAAATATGACAGGGCTCCAGAAACTAATTACAATAGCTAGGGAGACCATTCTCGTTAGCAAAATAGTCACAGAATTATGACCTCAAACTCGATCTAACCTCATTCACGGGGGTTCTACGACAACTCGTCGCACGTCAATTCGTCGCACGACAATTATTCATAGGAGTACCGTTCTAAGAAAATTAAATATGGTAACCTAGAAAATCAACATTGACTTGCTCAAAGTGCCAACATGTGTGTGTGTGGAAATCAGAGCTTGAAGAATATTGTCTGTTTAGATTGTAATATGTCAGATGAATCATGTTAAGTCATTATTCTAATGAATTTGTAATTATTTTTGCAAAACTGTTATTATTTCACAATCTTATTCTAATATAAATGTGATCATAAAAACAATGAGGAAAAAAGTGAAAAAAGTTATTATTATAAACATTTCTGCCTTAATAATATATAATTTCGGATTAATTATTAAAATTGCATATTTATGTTTCTACAATGCCTTTACATATATTACAACTGGTAGAAAACATTGACAAGCCTTTTTATTATATCGGGAGTGAAAATTGCTTGGTAGTCCTAGGATTAAAGCCACAGTCACATGCAGGAATAGAAATGGTGATAGAATTGGAATAGCCTCTTCTCCTTTTCTCTCTCTCCTCCGTGAAAAAACAAATTTTTTTGTGGAGTGAATGTTATGGTTACGGCCGGAAAATCTCACCCCGGAGGTTAAGTCAGTCGGGCGAAAACGAGTAGATAGGGTGAAACGGGGCGGAGTCGGGGGCGCTTGATAATTTAGAGGAAGGAAATTTGGAGGAATAAGAAGGAAATTAGGTAGGGGAGGTTAGGCAGGAAGTTATGGAGAGGGTTTGTTTTCGCTGGAAAGGAGTATAATGTTCGATAATTCGTCTCAAACGACCGCGAGAGATTTAACCCACTTAACCCCTTAACAATATTTCGCGTCCCATTGATTATGAATGCGGGGCGAAATATTTTTCTCGGGAACTCGAGTGGGATAGTAATATTCTCGAGATCGAGGTAGGGGATTTTTTTTCGTGATGTTTTCCAAAATTTTCGCGGAAACGTCTCGATGCGGGTATCCCGAATCGAAGAGAGTGAAAATTTCTGGCGATTGCACTTGCCTGTTCAAACAGAACGAGTTAGAAAGTTTGGAACTTTTCGGATTTTTACCCAAGAGAGGACGGACGATAGCCATAGAAACAGTAATTTTCAACGCTTCCAAATCTTGCCATCGAAAATGCTCTCATATTCGGATCTTAGATAACCTATAACGTGCACAATATGTATAAGTCCCCTCATCCGATAATTCCTGATATTCTATATTTTGGAATGAGCCAAATTGCCCTTCACACAATCGTTCATGCTGCAATCTTCACGATTCTGTGAGTAAGAGGCCACCTAAGACTTTTTTGTTTAATGATAAATTTTCTAGGATTATGGCAGCACCATAGACCAGTGTTTCTCAAACTGTGGGCCGCGGCAAACTTATTTTACATGTTAGGTGAAATGCCAAAATATAAAATATTCACGAATAATTAAATTTCATCAGGAAATTTGAGGAAATACAACGTGATAAAAATTATTAACAGTTGCATAAAAAAAGGAATTCGTATTAAAGTTTATTATTTTTCAATTCAAAGGAGCCAGCATAACATTCAAGGGGGCCGCGACAGTTTAAAGTTTGAGAACCACTGTCATAGACGACGCCGTCTAACCTGAGCTCTAACAGCAGGGAAGAATGGGGAGGCGCCACGAAATCACATATAAGAATGGGCCCAGAGAAAAGGTAGGGACAGAGGTTGCGCAAGATGTTGCAACGGCGCTATTCAGTGGTTGGCAGGGCCCCAATTTTGAGCGCTCTGATTTTTCTTAGCTCTTACAGTTAGAGCTCATACTTAAACTAAAGTGCACCAATTACCTCTACTCCTATAAACCCCTATGCAATAGCCAATTGACGCAGGATATCTCACTGCTGGTATGGATATCCAGCTATTTATAAATCAGCATTTTTACCGTATGGATACGGAATTTATTTTAGAAAAAATATCTTCTTGATTTTGGATTTTTTTATATATGCGATTTCTTCTGTTGTCCAAACTAGCTTAGATCCGCGCGGATTGGTTATGGATACAGTGATTTGATGCCTAATACTATTGAATCGATTATATCAAACCGATAAGCAAAGAAAAAAAGGACAAGAATGGAACGCGGAATAAAGTTTTATAAAATAAAAAAATTCCCAGTCTTATGTTATTTTTCTTGATTATATCTCCTCCCCAGTCAATTTGGCCCATAACAATTTCATTTTCCTCTCCCCCTTTCTTGTCTTCCTCTGCTGTTGTTATTTTTCTCTCTCCCGTAATGTTCTCTCCGTCGCAGAAAGCTCATCAAATTAAACGAATGTCGCAACAAGTTTTGCTGTAGGATTAAGATCTACATCATTCACCATACGGATGGGTGTTAGGGGGTTTTTCTGAGAAAACCTTTCCCGCTGGCTCAAATATCCTTTTGTAATCTTTAGTCTTTTTAGGGGAAAAAATGTCTACATTTACATTACTGACCTGCAAGCCGTCAGTGGGTGTAATTAGATCAAAAGTACACCCTAGTGAAGATCCTCGATATCTCTACGTCCTACAGTGAAGCTCACGCGTTTTACCACTGCGGTCTTACCTTACTATGTAAACGGGTGCTTCAATTATTCTTAACATTTCCTCAGCTTTCTGATCCATACTTCTCTGTAAGTTTCAACCTAGCTATAAGTCAGCGCTCCTCTAGTGATATCCAATTCATATTCCCTAATAATGAGGTAATGCTGTGCATAGAACCGTAAATTTGTTTCACAAATCTTGCTTTCCTGAGCTTTTCTTCTTTCAACACGCATATGTGACCTTTCTCCTGTACTAGAAGCGTACTCGATAAGTTACATCAAAGAATGACCGGAGATAAAAAAATGACAATAAAAATTGAAGTTGCAGGAGCTCATCAGCCGAGCTCTTTTTCGTCCTCCAAATAAAATTCAGCATGCTGCGCTAAATCACATTTTTTTAAACCGCCTCTTCCGAGTCCCTCCTTTTCAATCCTTAAAGATCCTGTTTACGTTCATGGAGTACGTGGAAATAGGGGCCCGTCTACATTAGGGCGAGTCCTCTAGCTCGTTCCGAGTCTATAAGGAAAGTTAAGGCTTCCTCCTCTTTGCGCGAGCGATGTGACTGTGAGCGATAGCGAACGTACGGAAGAAAATAAACGCAGAAGGACCGTGGTTTTGCGGAGAGTGGATTTCGGTGACGCTGTGCTTTCTGGGCCGGAATGAGAGGTAGCGAAGGTAAGAGGGAGACAGGAGGGAGGGTAAGGTAATGTCATGGTTTACTAGAGGGTCGAGAGAGGGAGAGAGAGGGAGAGAGGAGGGAGAAAGGGGATAAAGGTATAGAGAGGAGGAAGAAGAGAAAAGGGATGATGTAGAGGGGGAGGGGGGAAGAGGAGAAAGGGAGATGTAGGGGGTAGGGAAAGAGTAGGGAGAAAAGGGGAACGAGTAAGGGGGGAGAGAGAGAGAGAAAGGTATAGCGAGGAGGAAGAGGAGGAAAAGAGAAGAAAGGGATAAGCAGAGTGGGAGGGGAAAAGTAGCGAGAAAAGGTGCAAGGGAGAAAGGGAGATAGGAAGGTAAAAGAGAAGGGAGAGAGTAGGGAGAGTGAAGGAGAGAGAGAGGGAGGTAAAAGGGAAGGGAGAGAGAGTAGGGAGAGTAAAGGAGAGGGAGGAGTGTGAAAGGGCGAGAGAGAAATCGTGAGGAGGAGAAAATGGTGTGGTGGGAGTGGGGAAAAGGACCCACTCATTAGGGTACCCCATACCGTTGGGATCGATATCGCCGTAGCCCCTGATGGCGAATTCTCGCTCTCATTCTCTCTTTCAAACACCACACACATGCACATATGCACACACACACGCGCGCGCGCGCGCTTCAATTCCTAGTAAGAGGAGAGGTGGAGAAGTAGACCGTGGACGAGGTTTTTTACTTCCACTACCTAACCAACCCCTTAATGAACCGAATGAAAAAAGTCAGTTGGGGTGGTGGTGGTGGGGGGGGGGGGGGGGGGGGGGGGGGGGAAGGGAATATAGGGTTGGGGGAGAGAGAGGGGAGGGGAGGGGGAAATTATTTTTTTCTCTCACGGCGAGGTTGCGGTTGTAGATTGGGAATGAAATGGAGGAAGAAAATTTGTAATTGGGAGAGATGGAGAGATAAGAGGAGAGAAAAATAAGAGGAGGGGATGATAGGGCTTGGATGTGAGATATAACGAGAGAATGCATAATTGGAACGGGAGGGAGGAAAAAAGGAAAATGGGAGGAAAAATGAAAACGTCCGAGGGAGTATTTGGCAGGGGTGCGCGATGCGTTTTTCGGTCCCTAATGAAAGAAAAACGCAATCAGTTCGCGAGCTCAGTGGGAAGGCATTAAAATAAAATAGGGAGAATGGAGGGGGGGGGGGGTGATACAAATGGTTTCCTCGCTCTGGTATGACGTGAGGAGGTTTATAACGGTTTGCTTGGAAGTGATAGGTAGTATAAGTCACATCAATCCTCGGGGCATTTCTCCTCCGGCCCATTAAGACCTTGGGCTCGGTTGGTGGAATTGAGAGGAATGGGAGGAAAAATATTCCGTATAAATCGCTCCATCTTTTTTTTTCCTACGCGGAAATGATCTTCGACGCTTTCAAGGGACATTTATTCCTTAACTCCGTGAATTTCTCTCCGATTCAACTAGCAGGTCATGGCCGTGATATAAAAGCTGCAAACGAGCGAAAAGTTTTGTCGATTTAATGTCGAAAAATGCGTACACATCTTACAGTTCTTGCGGTTTACCTCGCTATATCTGTCTGTTTAAATAACTAGGGATTTAGTAAATAGATTTATTTCTTCCATGAATTATTTCGGAAGATTATTATTGATTTTAACTTAAGGCAGCAACTTCCTCGCAAATTATAAGCTTCATTACTTCTATCTCGCAGTTACGAGAAGTGATATATATGTTACTCTTAGTTTTTTTCGTACGATCGTCATTTGATTTCCGAGTATTTTCTATCGACCAAAAAAAACTGAAAATCAAATGATGCGAAAATATAGGAAATCTTTTTTTTTAGACCTTGTGCTTTCAACGCCCCTTTTATCTCATGTCTAGGCTTTTTTTTCCTTCTCGCGTTAACTCTCGCTCATTATTGGCAAAGTCAACTGAGAATGAGGTTTTTCTCCACCTACTACGTGGAAGAGAGAGAGAGAGAGAGACAGTGACACCCTCTTACGGAAGCAAAGATGACGCGGCGCTTTTTTTCGGTTATTCTGCAGAGCGGAGCGTAATTTGCCCAAACAACGTCGCAGCGCTTCCTTGTCTTCTCTTTGTCCTCCTTTTCTACGCAATCGATCCGATTCTCTCCTTCCTCTCTTCTTCTTGTAAAAATTACCCTCCTTAATACGTGTTTACTCGGCTAATTAAATTTCGTGTTGTTCACCTTAAGATTGGTCGATTGGTTGGTCGGCAGAAAAAAAAAACGCGAAAAAAGTATCTCATTTTTTCCGGAGAAAAAGATATTTTTCTCGCTTGAAATCGAGTGCGAACAACAGTATAATTAATTCTTTTTTTCTTCAAAAAAAATCTTTTTTAGATACCTTCCGTAAACGTATATAACCATACGTGTTATGAAATTTTATGATGGAACGGTTTAAAGGTTCACCCTCTCATTAAAATTTATTTTAATTGGATATTTTTTAAATTAGCCCAGCCCTACATCCAACTCGAGAGGTCTCACTGAATGATCATTAGTTATTTATGTAGCTTTTAATTTGTTAGAACGTAATTGATTAGATTATTCGACATCTAACTCTAAAGTCGATGTTGATCGATATTATAGTCTATTTATCAAATGAAAACCAACTATCGGAAGAGAGAAATTAGGTAAATCAAACACGCCTATGCTTCAACAATCTTTCTAGTTCATTTTGCACACGCCTTACTACTTAGCGTCTAGTTTTTTTTTCTTCCTCTTTATGGCCAATTTAGTCATAATTTCCTTAACGTTGTTGGGGTTGATGATATTTTTCCTCGTTCTGCATTTGAACGTGTAAAATATAACTGAAAGCATAATATTATAATTTCGCATACTGGGATATTTTTGTACCCTATTTATCACAAAAATAGGAACTCGTATCCATTGAGAAAATGACAGCGCCAGTTTGATGTATACTTTAATGTAACATGTTGAATTCATTCTGTATTCAGTTAGCCTAATCAAATAATAAGGTTCATGTTATTTTTCGGTTAAAATACTAATGTTTCATGATTACAAAGGAATTATATTTAATAAGATATATTAGTTACGTCTCTAAAAACCAAATAGTTTGAATATAAACGAATACAAAGTCATTTGATATGCATGAATAGAATTGTCTCAGAAATTTGAATATGAGGACTTGATATTTTAGCAAATGATTATAGCATATAATCATTAGTTATGGAGTATTTTAACGACACGAATTCCTTTGCTTCCCAAAATATTTCTCTAAGCGCAATATAATAATTTATACATTTTATCAATCGATAAAAAGAGCAAAGCACTTAGTTCTCGAGTTTTAATAGTAAAAAAATAACATTTATAGCCGTCGCGCAAGAAACTTTTCACAAGTAAATATTATATAATTTCAGTTTTGGTAGAACAAAGCAATAAAATTCTCGTCCGCCACGCATCATAATCTCTCCTGCCATTTGTGGCGTGGTAACATTTTCTCTTGATCGTTTCCAGAAGTCCGCAATCTAAAGTGCGCGAAGGGGATAATATTCCCACGTAATTTAACGCGCCGCTGCGAGTGTTCTACCGTTTTTTTTATTTTCGCGGCAGAACATCACGAAACCGACTCAATTTCAATCAGCCATTAACTCGATTGGTCGGCTTTAAACACTGCATCGTTTTTCCTCCCTCCCATTCTCCCCTCGCCTTTCCTTTTCTAATTCGCTCTCTCACTCCCTCCCCACCTCTCTCTCTCTTTAACACGCATTGTATCGGCGCATATTATAAGGGCCCTTTTTCGATATTCATTCATTCCAGCTGTTCCGTGAATTGTTTTTCTCTCTCTCTTTCTCCACTAAAAAAAATCCTTTCTGTTCTCATCTCCTTCCAACATCTAGGCATTAAAACAGAGAAAATATATGCTAATTGATTTTTTTAAAGTAGTGATAATACATGAAAAAATAGACTTCACACGTTTTGCATCTAGATTACCTATTTTAATGTTTTCACTATTCATTTCCATTCAAAGCGGCATCGGAGGTAAATATATTCAATAGATAAACGGTAAATTACATAAATTACCGCATAATTTGTCAACATCAATAGAATCATGCTCCCGTCAGATGACGAGGCATTTGTCATTCTCTATGGACATAAAGGGCTACGCAACATTTCTTATGGGAACATTTAAAAAAATTAATATTAACATTTAAAAATGTCCTATATTTCAAGAAGTTTGATTTTTCTGATGATTTCACATTTATATCTACTTACTGGTCAGGTTTCAGATTCCCAACTATTTCGGATCTACCAATTCCACACCGGTGTGACGCGCACTCGCGCGCAGTTGTTCTACAAAATTAACACACAGGATTCTGAATGTCCGTTTATTTTTTAACTCTAGTAAATATCTTCTACTGTAATTAACTATAGCAACATATCAAATTGCCAAAAATGTTGATTGCGGTTAGAGCGCGGGTTATGATTACAGACATTTCTCAAATAACAATGCTTCACTCATCGAAGTTCCGCGGTTATGACGCAATAATATTGCGACCTCGTTTTGCTCTTAAAACGTACCTAAATCGCGATTACGACGCCGGCGCCAGTCTTCGCGCCTATCAGTCGCGTTACTCAGACTCAACAAGGTCCTTCAAGCCGATAATAAAATTGTATCCAGCTTATCCCCATAGCTAGGGCTGCCGTATGATCTCATTCTTCCGGACATGCCCTCATTTTCGGCATTCAAGCATCAGGTCGGAATTCCAAAAAAAATTGAATTTATTCGGGAATTTAAAGCATGTACCAGATATAGATGTTGTTCTCATACTGAATTTTTTTCACGTAATTCATTCCTTCCGATATTTCTGAAAAAAATATATTCCATATACTTCGTCGGGGAAAAGGACGTCCTCATTTTACAGCTCAAAATTGAATAATCCTAACCGCAACAAGTTTTTCAAGACGAAATTCTCTACTTGATCATTTCATTTCCCTGTTTATTTGATATCTATTAATAGATTTAATTTTAATATTTAAAATGTCCAATAAAGAAATATTCCAATAGCACCGTTTTCGTGAAAATATTTACATTTAACGCGATCAATCGCTTTGGTCAGGAGCGCATCTGTATTTCTTCCTGTAAAATTGTTTTTGAGTAACTATGCATTTCTCATAAACGCATCACCATCACTATTTACTACGCTTTTCCATGTAAAATTTCCTATTTCTACATAAAAATTTGATCTTGGAGCCATCAGCCATATATCAACTAGCCCACTATGAGATTTTGATTTTAGCGTAACAAACTAACGTCGAGGGATGCCTGTAGCTGCAAATATTTAAATACTTTAATTTTGGATAACCTGTTGTAATTATCCTATATTTAGATATTAGCTTTTCTCTAAAGGCTAGATGGTTCTTTTTTCTTATTTATAAAACTAATTTAAGTCAGTTAATTTTCGAGTCTAGGTCTTTAATTCCAATGAACGCATTTAATAAAATTTGCAAATACAGTTTTAATGTACAAAAATTTTCCCTTTCATGTTAATTCTGCATCAAACTGTCTACTATAATAAAAAACCATATACAAACGATGTAGGAAAGCATGACAAAGGATCAACATAAATATCTTGACGATGTACTGCAAATACTAATCATTCTTCAAAAGGATATTGGGAAAGCAATTTCAATTTGCTGTCCTAGTCATTTTGATGCAAACAACGAATTAAAGGATTGATTTGGAATATAAAATACAAGAATAATTAGATTGTGCGTCTTTATCAATAGGCAATACAATGTTGCTCAAAGAACTTACAGGAGAATAAAAACGGCAGCAACAATATATCTTTCGATGCTAATCTGGTTCAATTTAACGTAAGCACACCCCGTTGAAGCAAGAGTAAAATTCATTAATCGCAGCGTCGCAAATTCCTGTTATCACCAATAAACGCTCCACAAATACATAATTTTAGGGAAGCTTTACGGGAGGGGAAGGCAAAAAAAGAGACCATTCATTGAATAATTAATCTTCGGATAGATAGGGAAACAAAAATATATAGGGAACTTTTTTTTCACCCAAAAGGTAAAAAAAAACCCGCGTTTGTTTTGGCCCGCCAGCGACGAAGAACGGATCGCCGAGCGATAAACGCCGTCCAAGCGAACCGCGCGCTAAACGCGCCGACTAAAACGGAGCTATCTCATTCAACGATCTCGGATAATGAAATGGCTACGTCGACTTGAAATACGTTCCAATAAAACCCGGGAAACGTTTACGGCGCTTAAAGGCTGCATGCGTCCCTCTTCCGCTCCTTCTCTTCATCTCCCTCAAATGTTTCTCTCCATGCATTTTTTTAAAACTCCTTCTCTCCCTCTCTATCCATCTCTTTTACCTCCCTCTCTTTACCTTTTATGAAGGTCAACGTCCCGCCACGGATACCCCACCTCTTTTCCACAGTTTCCCCTCCCCTCCCATCCCTGAACAAACTCCTACCCACCGCCAATCCATTCTCCTCAAACGAAAAATAACTTTCACTCAGTCCCTTTTTAGGAGAAAACCAAACGAGACCCCTTCCTTTCGATCTTAACCTCCGCCGACTTAAAAACCCACGCACACAAAGGCTAATGTTATCTCATCCTCTTCCCAATATTGTGAGAAACGAAATGGCACTGGCCGAATGGAGAAAAAATAGCGTTGGTTCGTTGACGATTCTGATTTCGCGATAAATAGCGAGTCTTAGGGGGATAAAAAATGTAGTCCCACACAAACTTTTCCGCTCATGTCTGCATTATTTGATTCATTACAATCAATGCGTTGCCTATATTTTAGCCATGAACCACCGATCTTTCCGGCTTAAGATGCTGATATAAACGTAATAAACTAAACCAAAAAGTTAACACTGATAAAATACAGAGCCGATAAAGTAATGCTCTTCCATACTTGCGAGACAAATTAACAAATGCACGCAGTCTCGGTAAGGTTCTGTGTTCCTGACACTGATCTCTCTGTTCTCAAGAGATTGCTTGATTAAATTTTTAATAGCTTCTTCCAGGAAAGTTACTCAGCAAATAATCACAAAAAATGTAACTTAGTTATTCTGATAAGAAATAATGGGATAATCGTGTTTTCCATGTGGAATATAATACGCTGCTAACGACTACTAACTTTCATTTTAATATGCCGCTGTAATTATTTTATGGAGCACCAAAGACAGCAAATTTTACGGATCTATTACGCTCGCCGAGACTTTTTTTACTTGGGCATCATAGAGAAAATGTAAATCAAATTTGATCAAGAAGCTAGAAGAAGTTAAATGTTAAGAAGTTCATGAGTCTTTTTTAAGAAAAACTGATAGCGTAATATGATGTTTGAATAATGAAAATTAAAAGTATCTTCCTTTTTTAACAAAACGGTACTAAAAATAGGATCCCTCTCAGCAGTAATGTAAAAGGGAATATTACTGGAATCCTAGTTATTTCACCAATTTTTTTCAGATCGCTGAGAAAATATTTCTAAAATAAACCGCGGTGATGCTTCCATCATAACAGTAGAGTTTCAAATCTCAAGTATCTCTCATCTAATTGTGCTTCAAATCTCGACGATCTTCAGCTACTTGATCATTTGCCTCGCGAGTTAATGAAAGGCATCGCATAATATGTTTCCGCTCTTGTTCATTTTTTGCCCAAGCTGATATTTTTATTGCAGTAGGAGGCGCACAAAAAATGGGGCAGAAAAAATGATAATTCCCGAAAGGTTAAAGGCAAAGGTTAAAAATGTCAGAGGTCAAATACAGAAACAGGTATAAATATTTATAATACCCGCCGTTAAAGCGAGACCGAAAATTAAGTGAAATCCTGTGTAAAATTTCGCGATCGTTTTATCCTTGCTTATCTAAAAGAAACTGCCACTCGATACTTGGAATCGCAATTAAATTGAGAACTTGCAGAGATAGTAATATCACATTCCATCTTTCTTCCACAGATTTTTTTCTAAATATCCCAATTAATTAGGGTATAGGTAGAATGATTTGCATGTTATTTTTACTTATACACATGACATTACTTACGCACGTAACACATTCGTTAATAATCATTTTTGTATTATATTAACATGCATAAATTTTTTTTAAATATTCTTTTTAATAATGCAAATTTCACTCGGAATAATAATTATGAAAGATAACGGTCAAAATAATTAATTCGCAAAAAGCATATACATTCATGCCATTTTCGGGCATTTAGAAATTAATAGCGCTCTGATTTAATGGACCAAACGAGCCTCCTACTTCTCACTCCTGCAATTTCAACCAAACTCCAGGGAAGAGCTTTCTATGGCACTTCAGCCCCAGTAAAAGCATTCCAAACTTGGCCGAAAAGAGCAATTAACAAAACATCCACATTCCAGCGATCCATTGCCATTACAAATCAATCGATCGAACGAATCCAGAGACTCGGCTACGCACATAAAATAAATACTCCAATTTTGTCCCGCCCTATTTGTCGGCAGGAGCCTTCTGTTCTCTCCGAAATAGGTATCCCTTCCTCCCCACCCCCTCTCTCTCTCTCTCTAACCCGAAAAACATCCTAACCCTTTTCTCCAACCCCCTCCTCCTCCTCATCCCTCGCTGGATCCTACACACACACACCCGGCCCTCGAAAGGCACTACCCCACGCGGCCACTCGAACCGCCGGGGTTTTCGACGAGCAACACTTGCGAGCCCCGGCGAAAGGTCGCCAAGTCGCGGGCAAAAGAGAGAGAGAAAAGGGGAACGGGAATGAGAGAGAGAGAGACGACGTAGGTGGAGGTAGGTAGGGAACGGAGGAATCGAGGATGGAGAGAGGGAAGAAGAAACAGGGCGCATGCGCAGTATGCGGTCTAACCTCCAGAGGGTAGATAGGCCTGGTGAGGCGACGTAATGCCACTTTATATGCGCGCAGGTGCTCGAGGCGGGAGAGGGAGAAGAGAGGCGAAATAGCATGAGAAGAAGGGAAAGGGAGGAGAGTCTTGGTTGCTATTCCCATTCTACCCCCCCCTCCCCACTCTATACCCCTTTCATCATTCCTTTTTCTCTTTTTCCTTTCCTTCTCTCTTTCTCTCCCGCATTCTTTCACTCCATTCTCTCTTCCTTTCCCCTCTGCTGCATTCGGGTACATCTCCCTCCCTCTTTCGCCCATTATTCTCACTATCTCCCTCTTCATAATCTCTCACTATCTCCTATGTCATCCGTCTCTCTCTCCCTCTCACCTTCCTTCCCTCCTCCCACTTGACCCCTCCCCCATTCTCTCTCTTTTCGCTACTTTACCCCATTCTCTCTAGCATACATATACATATACCCTTTCCCTCGCGGGAGCAGCGAATATTTCAGGGCCTTCCTAGAGGAGACCGTGCTGCTGCAAATTAGTCTCTCTCGCACGGATCCCCTTCCCCCTCCCTCTTAACTCCTGACATAAACGCGCGGGGAAAGTGGCGGGAAAGAATATGGAAGGTGGAAAGATGCATAACGCATCCAAGTCTCCTCTATTTTTTACGCCTTCTTCCATATCCCTCTCCTCTTTACATCTCTCTCTCGCTCCTCCTCTATTTCTCTCTCTATTTCTCTCTCTATTTCTCTCTCTATCTCTCTCTCTATTTCTCTCTCTATCTCTCTCTATTTCTTTCTCTATTTCTCTCTCTATCTCTCTCTATTTCTCTCTCTATCTCTCTCTATTTCTCTCTCTATCTCTCTCTCTCTATTTCTCTCTCTATCTCTCTCTATTTCTCTCTCTCTCTCATTTTGCTTTCTCGAGTGAATTCCAGGGATGAGAGTCGTCAGCTATCGCGCCTCTGCCTGTCTAACTTGCGTTCTTTGCCCACCCACCAAGACTGCATGATCGAAACGAGAGATTTGATGTTTCTTTCTAAATAATAATACGCGGTAACTTTAATATTCCATTTCCAAATTTTAATTTTAAACTATCACTTTAACTAAGGTTCCAGGAATTAATTCACAAAATTACAGTAAAATTCCTGTTATACAAATTCTGTTAGTACGAAAGCGTATAAATATTTAAAAAATCGATTTCTTAGAGCAAGAAAGAGAGAGATTTAATATGCGCAGTTTAAATACCTTATGGTAAAAAAAAATAGGTCACTACATACTGTAAAGTGCCTTTGGGTAAAGAGAATCTGAATTTTTGTGTTGGTCATGTGGTGCTGCTTGCGTTTGGTTGGTTAAAATGCGATAAATACGGAAGAACATATAATTTTGAAACAAATAGGTATACACCAACCCAACCCAACGAAGAAAATCGTTCAAATTCCCCCTACTTAAATATACTTTCCTATTAGCGTCTATCAAATAAAACAAAAATATCAATGTCATTGCCTACCTAAGGTACTTTTTACTGTAAATATCAATTAAATTTTCATATTTCTCCTTTTTACGCCCTTATAAATATTTTGTCTTAATTTTTTAAATCTATCCAAGAGATTTTTTCTTCCAAGACGTATTTTTCTGCAGTTCCCCTAAAGCCAATTATTACCAACAATGCTTCTATAAAACAAATATCGAACTCACCTTACGTATATGAACAAATAGGTGACATACTAGATAACTTCGGTAGCCATGGAAAACGTAGACGCGCATTTCAGCTACAAAGCAGTCATCCTCAATGGTGACTGTAGATCCTGAAAAAAATCAATTTTTCCAAATGAGATAATTTTATCCTCTTCAAGCTTATTTTAGACAGATAATTGAATTAGTACTTCGAAATTATTTCTAACGAACACGCTATCATAAAATCTATTTACAAGGGCATTTACTTATATCTATCGCACATTAACAATGAATAGGGTTCCCAGATGTACTACTTTTAGTAGTACAGTACTACTTTATTGCCTTCTGTACTACCTTCAATTACTTTTGTACTACTTTTTGGATCTTTTGGAGAAGAGTAGAAAGTGCTCAGGGATTTCTATCTTTCTCCAACCCTCCAAAGCTGTCTTTCAGCAGCAATTTGCTCATTACATTGTGTTTCATTGACAATGAAGCGAAGCCTCTTTCACTGATAACTGGAGTGGAGATCGTAATCTCCAGAGCAAGTATATCTTTATTTCAGAGAAAAATTAATGAAAGGATATTTGTTTTAATTGTGCAAACCTTATTCAATGTTGTTAACTCTAAAAGATTCAAATATAGCTGTTCAGTTAAACAAATAATTTCTTGTATTTTATTCTATGGTGGTTAATTATATACGTTCAGGAGTAATGAATATCTTACGTCTACTAAACGGTTAATGTATAAAAGTACTGAAGATATTCAATACCATGAAATTTGAAAAACGGCATAATTTTGAATTGCAGAAACCACTGCAAAGGATTCTTTGTTTGATGAAACGACTTAATTGATTTGATTCCTTATAAATACGTCAAAAGAATTTAATAAATTTCCATTTGATAAAAAGTAGTAGTAATTTCGTTCGTCTAAAGAAATTAGTGCACATAATTTTCGAGATTCCAACATCGAATGCTAATGTTTAGCGAGTTTTCCCTTTGTGTAAAAAACATGGACTGGAAATAGGAACAGACTGAAAATTGAAACAGTTAAAAGTTTGCTACAAGTGAAATATAATTATGCCTTGATGCAGTGAAATGTATGAGAAGTTGCCAAAAGACGATATATAGCTTAAGCAAATATGTTCAAATACAAATATATATGTAATTACTGTTTTGTAAATAATATTAATTAATGAAGGTTGTAAATTTAAGTGTACTACTTTTTGTAAAAAATGTCCTACTTTTTATAAACGAAAGTCCTACTTTTTCGTAAAAATGTGTAAAAAATGTACTACCTTTTGTATGAAAGTGTTTGATGACCCTATCAATGAATGATAGATATAAGAGAATCTCGATGGAGATTGCACTGCTATTTAATGCGTGAAACTCAACCAATATGTCCATTTAACAGTATCTAGTTTCGCGAACGATGATTCAATTAATTATTCTTCAGTAATTTTAGAGTTTTTTATGATCGAATATTTTTAGTTAGTTTCCTAAAACAAATAAAATCTACTTAAATTTTCCGTTCACAAATTTTTTGAAGAACACTTTTACGCAAAAATTCAATATATTAATAGAAGTACATAGTTGTCTTAAGAATATATAATATTCTTTGTACTATGGAGTATACGCAGAAACTAAACATAACCAGGTAAAGAAATATGAACTTTAGTAAAAAGGTAATCCATATCCAACTACGGCAACGCCGAGATTAAATTTACAGGCTAAGAATAATTATGATTTATGCTTGCAAAAAAACAAAACTACATGCGCGGAATTCTGCTTCTGAATTCAAATGGGGTGTCCTCACAAATGCATCTTTGACTGTGTCGTCTAGGAACATCGGAACGCTATTAGATTAAATTAGTCACAGCAGGAAACTATACCAAAATGCAATAAACCAAGTTTGTAAACGCAACAGTGTACTATCATACGCTAAAGTTTTTAACAGAGGCCAGCTATGCGTCCCTAAGAAAGTATTTACTTCTCAGAAAGGTCATCCTTAGGAATTCATATTATGCAGGGTTACTAGTAAAAAAAGGAGACCCTATTCTATATGTTAACAAATCAATAGTTTTGAAATCATTCTAATTTAATTGCATCATGTTCAAAATATAATAAAACGGATAATAAATCGTTTTAGTAGGCAAATGTTACAATGATGATAACATTGTATTTAATTTTAAGTAAAATCGCCAAGTTAGAAAAAAATTGTCGTCCATTGTTTTCATTTTCATGGTATTCTTAAATGAGAGCAGCTATGTGCCCTAAAGCAAGATAGTCATATTTTTTCGTGTACAAATTAAATTACAAATGTTCCACAACTTTAGGTATACAGCCTGAAATATATATCATTTTTATTGTTATCTATATGAAAAGTGAACAAGTATCAAGATAAAATTCATAAATATTATGTAAGGTTTAAAAATTACAAGTTCAATTATTAATTACGAAGTAACAAAAACAGTAACAACGCCTTAAATGTTACGCCTTTACTAATAAAATTAACCCTGTATAGATTTAAAATTAACTTACATCATTAATGCGAAATAAAATTTAAGAAATTGGAATCTAACAAAACACCTTCGCTTAAAATTTGATTTGAGTATCAATGATTTTCAATAAACCACATGTTCATATGTTTTGGATAACTTGTTAAAATTTTTACGATATAAATAAAACATGAATTAAAAACTAAAACTAAAAATATAATATTCCTTATAGAAGATTATCATTGTTAGTCGACATAGTAGGCAGGCCCATGATTAAAAGTTAAACCTGGTTCTTTACAGTGTCCTATATTCAGCAAGCTCCGTTTATTAATAATCTTCTTTGCCCCATAAGCAGTCAATCATCTCAAAGAACGGCTCACTTCTATGATTTTACGGTCTCTTTGCATAAAAACTTCCCTTAACGTCTTCCGCCCTCTATTAGACGTTACTCAGCACAAAATTTCACCTTCTTCCATATTCATTTATTTTACATACAGAAGTGTATTTCTTCAGAAGGCGAACTTTGCCTTATTTCATTTACGTATTTATTTTGCTTCTTTTTCATGCTGCTACAAATTTTTATCACTATTGTCCTTTATATTAAAGGGTGCCTCTTTTCCCGAGATTCTCAGAATTTAGAGAATTCTTTATATATTTCTATCTCACGTTGCTTCCCAGTTATTGCTATTCCCTTTATAATTTACCGAGTTATATTTATCCTCTATCTAGAAATACTTCGTCATCGAAACGTTTAACTAACACGATTAAAATAATTCTTCATCCACTCCTTAGAAGGTCAACTGATGGAAAATATCTATTAAGCTTTAATAAGCATGTTAAGAAGTACGAAGACAAAGCATTCCATTTACGAAGGCAGGATCCGAAAAATAATCATAGGCAGACGTAAACTAGCATCAAAATCGCCTAATATTCATCCTTCTGAAATCAAACCCGAGTCGACGAAAGGTGTAATCCAATAAAATTATCCACATTTTTAGCTTACCATACGGTAAATAACAATGTATCGAAAAGACAGGTTGTGCACGTATATTATCAATTACAGGAAATGAACTTGCTTAACAATCTCCGAGCTAAGATCAAATAAAAATTTCACTCGTTGCCAAATAATGAGTAGTTGATATAATCCTATCAATAAATCGAGGAATTCATGCGTACCTTAAGCTCGTGTTCACAATTCCCAAATAATAAATTATTTACCGTTATAGTTAAATATGAGAATGAGACACAATTCGTTCCTATCCTTCCGTTTCGCTTCCAGGAATAACGATCGGAATCTGTTTGCGGTCCGAGAGGGGAACGGATGATATGATTAAATACGGCCGAACGATAGGGATGTTATAGAGGGAAAGACGATTTCTGATGGATTTAGAAGAAAATCGAAGAATAAATGGAGAGGAGGAGAGGGATATAGTTGGGTAACTGGAGAGCGAAACATATAGAGAAAGAGAGAGCGATATGAAAAATGGGAGGAAGGAAAAATGAATCCCCCCCCCTCGCTCATTCCCCGAAGAAAACCTTCCCAAAGAGTGAGAGAGAGATTGGGTCTTCGTACAATTTTGCCGAGTTTGGTTCCCTAAATCCCTTCCTTTATCCTCACAAACTTTTGGGCGAAGGAGTTCACATGGCGTAACGTAATAACTATTTATGACGTCGACCCTCTTACCTCTATTGAATGAGCATTGTTTGGCGATTACGTAACTAAATCAAAATCAAATTACACAATAAAATAACCGGAACTCTTGTCTTGCGTCACTTTACTTGGCAGTAGACTTATACGTAGCGTTCAATTGTCCATTTAAGAGGCGATTGCTATCGTAGAGCTTTATAAAAATATGTGCATCCCTTACATCTTTAATAATCATGTGAATCAAAATACACAAACCCCCTTTCACCCACTGTTAAATTCTGCTGCAATTACAGCATATTTATATGAGCTCAATGTGTCGCCCGTTATATTCTTATCTGCAAAATTTCGGACATATTGCATTTATAATTTTGATTTGATTTAGGATGATATTTTTCATCGGCTATTTTCTCTCTCTCTCTACACACACACACATATAAGGTGCTTAGCAGGATAATACTGATATTAGCATGTAGTTCCGCCTCTAGATGTAGATAAAGTATTTGGTGCGGTGTCACCAGGCAGAAGCCACGTCATCCTTCTATCTTGAGTTACTCGCCTGAGAGTATGGTCCTGTTTAATGCTATTTTCGCCAAATTTATACCTCGTCTGCTCACTGACGAACAGAAACAAAATCAGGTCATCGGGTGTCTGTATCTTCGTGACCAAGTACAGAATGATCCAGACTTCTTTTCCAAGTTCACTACAGGAGATGAAACTTGAGTTTACGGATACGATCCGGAAACGAAGCAGCAGTTTTCTGAGTGGAAAATCCGGAGAATCCCACGCCCGAAGGAGACCAGACAAGTTTGCTCGAACATGAAGAGAATGTTGATCACATTTTACTTGACATTGATGGGGTCGTGCATCAAGAATTTGTTCCACAGGGCTCAACTCTTGATTAGCACTTCCACATTGAAAGTCTAAAGCCTCTACGGGATGAGGTGCGTTGGTGTTGGTTGCTGCATCACGATTGCGCTCCCGCTCACGTCGTCCCGTCTATGTGACAATTTCTGGCCGAGAACAACATGGCTGTGGTCTCCATATTCCCCAGATATTGTTCCCATTGATTTTTTTCTGTTTTTGGAATTGAGTTCTCATTCCGCGAGCTTTGATTTGATGATGCTGTGATATTTTTTTTAGATCCAGGAGAAATCATAGGACGTACTAAAAAAGATCATAAAACAGGGGTTCCAAAAGGGATTCCAATATTGGCAACCAAAAACTGCATAGTGGTGATTATTTGTTTATTCAACATGTTATCAATTCAGTAGTTACTATGTAGGTAATTTTTAGGACGAGGGTATGGCGTATATGTAATGAATACACATTTAAATAAACCTGATCCTAAATCACGACGCATTAAAATTCACCCAACCACCCCCATCATATGTATGTATACGTGTGTGTTTATAACAGCAATTATTTCCTATCTTTTTCAATAAATATACAATGTAATACTAATGAAATCGCCCACCATGCTCTAACGAAAAATTAGCCCATAGATTCATAAAAATTTTAAAAGCTGAAATTATTCTCTCGGCATTTTTCTTATCCCTTTCATTTGATTATTTTCTCTCTGATAAATGTATTCCGGGCTTAATTTACTTTCTCCCTCTAACGCACACTGTACATTTGAATTTTTCTTCGACAATTTGTCTCGGATCCTATTAAAACCGAGTTTCATTCTTTAAATATTCAAATCATCAATCAACTCTTGTATTTCTTCGAAGTGTTCAAATGGAAAGAGAAGGTTCTTCTGGAAAGAAATCATTCCTTCTTTTTTTCATGCTCGGAATTTCGACTTGACCTCTCTTAAATTGTAATCCTCTATATGTCTCGAACCCATAAAAATTAAGCCAAGCTAGCTTTAATTAACCATTTTTAGGAGATTTCTTCGGGATGGATCCACATTATATAAACTGGTAGCTTCTTTGTAAAGTTCAATATAGAGCTACTCATTCTCATGGAAGGAGTCTCACTTTAATCCTCACCGTGGATATCTCAATTCTCCTTTTTTCAGACAATCGAAATTTCGTTAAAATTTACTCCAGTCTCTAAAAATCTTATTACTTCGAGTAAAATATATTTTTTATATGGTCCTCCTGAGTCTTTTTCCTTTTCACTTCACCATTCTCTCCTTATTTGAATAATTTCTTTCCGAAATATTTAAAGGGCGAGAGAAAGTAATGCCGGAGCGTAATCTTCTTTCAATGTAAATCCAAAAAAAAGAAATAAACTTTCTTTAGTAACTGGCTTTGAATGTAAGGGATTTGACAGACTTTTTTATAATTTCATTTACTGGACAAATTTATTTTTAGAAATTTGTATGGAAATTTCAATTTTAATATACATAAAATATATAAATATATAATATGAATTTAAATTTATACTACAGTAAAAATAGAAAAGAGTAGCAATTCTGTTACAGTATTTATTCAAATACCATGCGCACTTTTTTTTTTAAATTTCGCATCGAGAAACACAATGCGCGTCACATTCGAGACTTTGTTCTTGAGTAGTAAAAAGTCCTACGCGCTTCGAGGTATCAGATGCCACCTCAATAATAGATCGCACAACAGCTTCCTAAAGCCTGTGAAGAAAATAGTTGGATTTTCAGAAGTATGAAATTGGATTTCGGAAGCAACATTCATATATTCTTCGACAAATTGCGAATACATAAAAAAATTAGAGCATATTTCCAAATGTATTACTGGTACTATTGTTTTCCGAAAATGCATTGTTCCTTGTACTGCAAGGAGACAACTGTCCAAATGTCATTTCCAAGGATGATTAAACAGTATTTCAATGAAAGTATGCAATTGTAAGCTACACATTAACTGTAACAATTTCAGTTGAATACATTCAATCTTGAGTTTTTAATGAGTATTTTTTAAAATGGGGTTCTTGGATAAATACGGTAATTAATTACTGGAAAATCGTATTGAATAAAATGATAACTGGACTATGATATAGTAATTATAAAACAGGATAAGTAAGAAATTTAAAAGCTTAACCACGCTAATATACTAAAAAATAATGTGCAATGCAAAAATACAAAAAAAAATCTAGGGAAAAGACATCGGAGAGCTTGGAGCAGTTTTATTCAAATGCCAACGAGAATTAACCAAAAACTATAAAAATGGGAAAATTAAATAAATCGAAGTGAGATAAAAGCTGAAAAAGTATAGTATGATGTCTAAAAATAAGATATCCTAGAAATATAACGAAAAATATACAGCAAATAAGTAGCATAATAATCAATTAATTGTATAAATATTTTGAGGAATGAAAATATATAAATCCATTACGCCACGAACAAAATAACAAAAAGATAACATATGGAGAATAAAATATAAATTATGATTAAAAAAATGTTATATAATACAATAAAAGAAAAGGATAACTTTGTAAATCTGAGCGTAAACATTCTCCTATTGTTTAAAAAGCAGATAATATATTTTAATTCCCCTTTGCTGCATTTTAGATATTTTTCTGTCATGAATCTATAGACGATCTTAGTTGTAAACATATTTTTACCAATTTTATTAACTTTAAAATTTCTTATAAATGAAGTGAATAAAATACTCGAAATTCGCTGTTCTTAACCGCAAAACGCACAAAATAAAAAGAAACGGTACAAAATGTGTAAGTTAAACTATTTCCTTCAAGAAAAAGCGACCTTACCATAGGCGGATTACTCGCGTGGAAAAATAACACGCGATATATTATGTCAATAATCACATAATCCAATGTAATTCAGGCCTGCCGGAGCAAACAAAATAAATGATTCTTTCCACTACAGATATTTTTTACTCTAAAATAAAAACGCGTATATTATTCGCCATCCATCACATTCCAAGAGCAAGATCGCCGAGTGCTTTACTCCTTTCTCTCTCTCTCCCCCTCTCTCGCCCCCTCTCTCTCCCCCTCCCTCTCCCCCTCCCCCTCCCTCTCTCTCATACACATGCATTACTTGAGTCTGGAATATAAAAGAGGTCGACAGTAGAAAGGGTGTCTGAGGTTTGGAAATCTCGATTTCCAAGTTTCGTATTTTTTCCTCGCATATTTTATATCCTCGCCATCCATAATTTTCTCTCCTTCTTTCTCCATATTGCTCTCCCTTTCTCTTTCGCTGGATCCCCTGCTGTCTTGAATTCTTTCGGGCGCTATAATGTGAGGATCAGATTCGCTCCCTTCGTTTTTGCCAAACTTGAACTTCCCTCTGAAGAGGAAATATGTAATCTTTAACTGGTACGAGAAAGATCAATACGTTAGGGTGAACAACCATCCAAAATTTGAAGGAAAGAGTCCCTCCTTTTCATCACTTGTCTCCGATTTGTTAAATATCACGTGTTATTCAAAATCACCCCTCACTGGGTACACCAACCTATCTATCTAGTTTACCCGTCTATTTAAGGGCGATCTATCAGTAAAACCACCACACTTTCGCCGTTGTAATTAGTCGGTAAATATTTGAATATGTCCCTCATTAGCTTCCTGAAATGTTGCTCACTTCACCTTACGAGAAATTCTATCAAAGTGGTGAACACGAACGCAGGGAATGATGCAGTCGCGTTCCAACATAATCGCAAAGGCATCGAAGAATAAGTTTCTTGGTTACGCTTAAGGTTGATTCTCTTGGAATATAAAATATCTTTCTATCCATCCAAACTAAGATCTCTGTTTTTCCATAATCTTGGAAGTTGGCCATACCATTCCGACTCAACTGTCCTATGAAAGAGATAGGGAGTATCTTGAGGAATTGGCGAAATGATTCCTGGGGATTCGGCTATTTTAACACAGGCCCGAGCCTTTTGCCTTATGGGTAGCATTAGATAGAGAAGAGGAAAATATTTATATAAACGGTATGTTTTGCACAATGATTCCTATTGCTTGCAAAAGTGAATCATAGTGTCGCTATCTTAATATATAATTTAGTTTGTTTGTATGTATGTCCGTTTATAACTTAAGAACCAAAAGCTCCACAACTTTCAAACTTTGCACATGATTTTATATCATCTCAGAAAAGATTTTAGGCAAATTTGTTCCCTCTCCCCCCCCCCCCCCCCCTCCCCCCACCTCTCCCCTATAACCCCCACGCTCTTAGAATTTTTTTTAATTTTCATATTTTTCAATTGTTTTTACTTACGTCGTACATTATCCCTTCTAAAATGTGTATACCAAATTTGGGGGGCCTATATCCCCCTGTTCCCCCATAATTTTGATTTAAATTTACCAAGTCCTTAGACAAATTGACCCGGGCAACGCTGGGTACTGCAGCTAGTTTTTAAAAATTATGCGTGTTCGTATTTATTTTAATTCATGAAATTAAATTTCTTGAGAACTTAAAAGATAAGTACATATTTTATTCGATGAATACTCATTCACAACTAATTATAAATTCAACCTTCCTTTTGGTGATGCTTCCTATCTCCTCCGAGCTTCAAAAAAGAAAGAAGAATTCATTGTACTCCATTACTTCTACAATTACACAATGACACAAAGTCGGAGGGAAAAACGTTTAATAATTCACACGCGGATGGAATTAATATTTCAACGTCAAAAGCATAACATTTCAGAGTGGAAATCGCTGCAAAACATTAATTATAAATCAGAGTAAAATCGTTTTTAATCCATAAGACAGACCTTTTTAATTTTTTTAAAGAAAGCGTATCAAACACGACACTTCCTGCGGTTAACGTTTTCAACGTCAAAAGTAAATCGGAATTTATGAAGCCGAATTTGTTTATTTCTTCGCATCGCGGAATTATCAGAGACTGGATATAAAAATAAATGTGTGCAAGAAATTATATAAACCACGACGAGTGTTTTTGGGCAGTTTACCGAAACGTTCCCAGAGATCTCTCTGAAACCAGTTTCCACATCCTCAGTGGATCTACGGGGGGAGGGAATAAACCATGAAAGGAAGAGATTTTAGGATTCCACCGAGATTCGCCAGAAAAAAAGAGCACACAAAGAGGAGTGAGGTAAAAAATAATAATAAAACGATCCTTCGAAACGTTCGAAGCAAAAGTGAAAAAGTTACGTTTTCGACGGAAACAGAGAGATATATAAAAAAAAAGCGGAGACGAGGGATCTGCTTTTTTTATAAAGTACATACCGAAGCTCAAAAAAATACCTTTTTTCCTTTTATACACCCAAAATCGCGGACGGCTGACGATAATCCGGTGACGTAGACGTGTGTGTGTGTGTGTGTGTAGTATACACGGGATCTAATCCTTTTAAAAAACTTTTTAAAAATCACCCACCGAAAGAGAACATAATCACATCAAAAAGGGACCAAGCGACGTCGTGACAAGAGGATAGCTCGCGAGACCATTTTTATTTGCTTTCTTTTCCTTTCCTCTCCATAACCCCCACCCCCTATTCATCTCTCTCCCTCCCCCCTCCCCTCTCTCCCCATTTACGTTTTTTCCTCACCTAGCGTCCTATCCTGTATTTTTTTCCTTGGCGATGTCTATGCGGGAGGCGTGCTGTTGACTCAGAAAAATCTTGAGTGAATTAAAAATTCTTTTTACATGCGCGCGGTCTGTGGAAAAAAACACAGCCGACGGAGAAGATCGCGTCTTGAAAAAATCTCGACCTGGGAAAAGACGATGACAGATGCGAAGGACGTCCGCGCACGGTAAAGAATGGAACGAACGGATGGGAAAATTTTCTATCTTGTCCTGTTATTGTTTCCTAAGGTTATGAGGAGACGCGAAGGAAAGATACATTCAATCTGGCTAAACACACAAGACGGAGGGATGACGTCGGCGTTTCTGTTTGCACGGAAAATTAAAGGATGTAGATTTCGATTTCTATACGGAGAACTGAAAGAGCGCAACGCAAGGGATCCTCATCGATTTGTGATTTATTTCTTACACTCCCACAAAGGAAAAATTCAAGGTCAAATGTACGTATACACAAACATATCTATATAACATACATTCCTGTAAATACATATACATAAATACATACATAAACACACATGTATATACACGCACATGGTAATTTTTACAAAAAAGAATTAGTTAAAATTGACCTAACTATAGATACAGTTTTAAATAAAGTTAATACCTTTTGAAGTAGAAAATTATAAATATTAAATAGCAACCGACATGTTTTTTTCAAAAGAAACTAGTAGTTTATTGATTTAAATGTGCCCTGAATAATTCGAACTCAGAATAGGTTAGAGATTAGCACAGTAACGGGTTTATTCGATAAAATTTTAAAATGAGGAAGTATTGAGAAGAATGCCTGGTAATGAAACTAGATAAGTAACTTTCTGAGAAGATACAGCGTTAAAATTGGTTTAAGTGAATAAAAATTCAGTGGCTAAAGATGAAGTAAAAGGATC
The DNA here is from genome assembly GCA_036926305.1 of Uropetala carovei. Classification (NCBI taxonomy): domain Eukaryota; kingdom Metazoa; phylum Arthropoda; class Insecta; order Odonata; family Petaluridae; genus Uropetala; species Uropetala carovei. The sequence continues at coordinate 179,388 of JAXCHB010000024.1, forward strand.
CGTTTATGAAAATTTATGATGAAGAGGGAACAGAATTATCAAGAAATTAGGAATCTACGGAGGATCGAGCCAATTAAGAAACTCGGTTTAGTCAAAATTCATGAAGATTTCTTCGTTCATCTTACTAATAGCGACGAAGTTGGAATGCTTGATGCCTTAAAGTGAAAGAAGAGTATGCTATTGATGGATAGTTCTATATGAAAGTTGTTGATCTTAAATAAATATGGAATTGTAGATAAATCAATCATACAAACTGAATATGAAAACTTATTATAAAACTATTCCATAGTGCAGGTATTTCATTTTTTCCTAAGTAATATTTTTGTGCTAAAACCGATCATACAACTTACAACCGTTATTCTTTTCGATGAAAACTACAAATTAAATTAAGAATTAAATGCATGAAATTTGCCGTTAAATTAGTGATTGAATAATTTCAAAACATTGCAAAAAATTATGCATCAAAACAATTTTTTAAAACTAAAATTTGATGGAAATACACCAGCTATTAATAATACATCATGTCTAAAATGTCGCATCTGTATAGCCAGCAGGCACAAATGTGGCTTCAGCATGCGAGGCGATCTTGAGGATTTTTTCGAATTGCTTAAAATATAAAACCTAAGATATTTTTTCCACGCTAACATCTATGTTTAGCGTTTAAAAAATGTATCCAAGGGAGAAGGCAGTTCTTTTTATCGTGCATGTACTGAGATTATACAATGAAATAAAACTCTCCTGAAGAGAACCAGACAGTTCGAACATAACAAATGTAAGGGAAAAATAATGAGAAATAATCGCTTCTTCCCCTGCAGCATTTAATGATGCCGTATACTTCGCCGATACCGATGTCTGGGCAGAAATTCAACCAAAGTATTATATTAACTACATAAGATCTACTATTCATAATTAACATTTTCAGTCACCTAGTTAATTTCTATGTGCATTCAGCTATACTAATTTCATAACTTCTGACGCAAATTGTACACACAATTGTGGATAGAAAAGATATTGAAAAGTGTATGACCTAATAAAATTTGGTAAAATAATTGTTGAAGTATTCATAACCAAATTATTATTATAAAAACATGTATTCCCTTAATAAAATTCAAGAATGAAAGGGTTAAGTAGGTACTTTGTACTCTTGACGGTTGTGAATCAATGTTTTCTTCGTCGATAATCCTTTTACTTGACAATGACAAAAAAACGAGTATTACTCCAAAATCTGTTAAGCTAAAGTAGGTCTTATGTTTGCATTCATGTACATCCAGAATCAAACGCAATAATCGCCTCTCTAGATATCACGCAAAAATACACCCTCTGGTACTTCTTTGGCGAATGAATCGTGAAATCGCCGATACAATCTTACGACGCATGAACAAGAGGCGTCCATGACGAAAACAATAAATCGACTAGACGGGATCGCAAAAAAATATACACACGGACCAAGGATTTTCTTTAACAAGGAAACTGGCGACAAGCAAAAAACTGAAGCGGAGTAATGTTGATTAAGCTGTTGCGACGAAAATGAATCACAGCGATTCAATTAAACGGTGCAAATTCTCCCGTGTGCGATCTCGCTCGAAAGCTCCGTGTTTATTCTACCGTGGTTTGTTTTTCCGAGTAAAAAAAAGAATAATAGGAAGAAGCGACCCCAGAGGGACGCGGCGGATAACAATCAAAACACGGAAACGCTCGGGTCCAATTGGAAACTTTTCACACAATGAATTAGCTCCGTGCATGTGGCCGACGCGGACAATTGAAAAACAAACTTTTTCCTCGTTTTTTTAAAATTTATATTTCCGACTTGATGCGAGCTCGTCTCTTTTTTTCGCCCTCGTCTCCCCGTTGGGTCAATATTTTAATTGCGGATATAGTTATCCCGCCTCGTCGCGTAGGATCGAGTGATTCGATATCTGTGGAAATCCTCCAGCGATGGGTTAATCATATTTTTTTGTATCACTCGCAAAAATTGGCGCAGAGACGAATAAAAACGTTTGCTGTGAGGTTAATTCGGAATATTTACAGACGACGATTCAGCTTAAAAGCGGTCTCGTTAATTTGCGTCGTTGAAAAATCGATCAAACATTAACTGTTTTAAAGAGATTAATACTACTAAATCTGATAGCTTTCACATCTAGAAACGCTAATTTTATGCAGGAAATCCTGCGTATAACTTGAAGTTTTCATAGGTATTTAACGTCACGTCCATCTACGGCAAAGTGATAATATCACGTCTTAAAATAATGAAGTTGAAACGAGTAACTACGGCCTTTACTGAAGCGAATATAACTAAAACTGGAGCGAACCGTTTTTCGAACCGAGAGACAAATAAACGAACGAATAGCAACGAATTCCTTTTAATGCTTTTTCCAAATCGCTTGTTTTCACTTTGTCCGTCGGCCTGTGCGCAAAATTTTGAAGCAACGAGAAGCGCTGGGAAGTTAAAATTTTGGGGATTGTTTTGGATGGTGACAGATATTAACCCTATTAATCATCCGTCTGTCCGTTTACCATTTACCAGCATTTCTAGAAACTTTTTATGAACTATTTATATACTCCCGTCCTTATGGTAAGTTTCGTTTTTTTTTACTTTACTTCAACAAAAAAGCGAAGCAACTGCTTAACTGCGGCGAGGAATGTTTTAATTAACCTTTGATATTTGGGGTTTTCGCTTTGTTGAAAAGGTGGGAAGAGTAGTTCGGAGAATCCGGAAATTAACGTCAACATTCTTTTTTTAAAAAGCCGCTTTTGAAATCAGCTTCTTCATTATTTTTTTTAGCTTGTTTTATTCTATTTCAGGGAATTGCTACTAATTTCTAACTACATTAACTCGAATACCGACTCACGCGCAAATGAGATACTAACAAAATGAAGTTATAAACCCATTATATTAGTATTGAACGCTTACCACAAATTAGAAACCAAAAATAACCAACGCAATAAAACTAAAATATTTGATGATATGTAAATATATGACAGGCATAATTCTAGCATGTAGATTCCGTCGAGATTAACGTCATTAAAAAGATCATGTATTAGTTCTCATTTTCCCTGGGAGATATATTTTTTAAATTTAAAATATTTTTAATTATTTGACGTCTTATAAATAAATTAACAGATTTTACGCCTCATATATCTTATTTTAATCTATATTAAATTAATCCTTTTAAATGAGCGGTAGATTTTCTCTGTAAACCCAGTTTGACGCTTCATTTATAAAATTTCTAATAAGTCAATGATTTTGCTTTAATTCCACATAGCTTCCCTTAATATTTTTCAAGTGTTTGGTACGTTAAAAATAAATTCTAACTTGTTGTCTTGCGGTAAAAAAAAATTATCGAGAAGTGAATGAATGGAATTTACGGTTAATGATAGTTATTGAGTGTTAATTTTTTAATTTTAAGGTATAAAAAGATAGAAGAAAACGATAACATTTCAAAACTGTGTATAAACATTTTTAAGCTAAACATCTCTAATCCCGTAACATAACCATACTGAATATCGTTTACGGAATAATCTTATACAAACTGCACAAAAATCAACACAGGAGCAGCATCGGAAAAGTGATGCTGTAATTTAAGTGCGATATTTGCGAATACAAAAGGCAGCGAAGGGATGGAAACACGTGACTTGGGATAGAATATCCCGCATTCACAACGTGCGGAAGTTGTTGCGGATTCCTTGGATGAGATTTAAAAAAAAAAGGAACCGAGCCATCAAAGACCGCAGTACGTGCATAATGGAGACCGAAATAAGGTCAAATGAAAATGGTCGACTTCACGGAGGGGCACGCCGAGTATCTTTGGGTCACTAAAGGAAGAAGGTAAGTGTGGTGGTGGAGGAAGGTGCAGCCGAAGGAACGTATTTTTGCGTGACTGAACGAAGAATAAACGAGGAAATAAGATAATAAAGATCGGATGGATAGAGGAAAGTGGAGATTGAAACTTGGACGAAGGAAGAGGAAAGAAATGCTAGAGATTATAATAACAAATAGGATTCTAGTTGCTAACTAACGGAAGAGACGAGAAGCAAAGCAAGTGATTTTAAGGTGGTAACGAAAAAAGTCCTGCGGGCTACGATTCAGCTCTTCCTATGTTATTCAAGTGGAAAGAAGGAACACTCCTAGAATCGAACCCATTACGTTACTGTACACTTTGAGCAGTCTAAAATTTTAAAAGAGGTAAAGCCATGTGAATCCTGAAAGTGCGATTCAAATTGGGAATACCGTTCAAGACTCAAAAGTTTTTTAAGAGAGGAAAAAAATTAAATTTAAATGCTCGTGACAATGTAAATTTTTAGAAAATAACATAATAGATAATTATTATATTTGATAAACTTACACTGAAAATAACATTTTTTTAAAACCGAAACTGAGTCGGTGATTAGACATAGAAAATGAAGCTTCCAAGAGGCGATTCATATTATTGACTGTGTTCATTGCACCCACGGATCTACTTGTTTTTTTAATAAAATTTATCTAAGGTTCCTATGTGCTCGCCAGCCATGATTTCCCACTCCTCACGCCCGAGATGTTGGAAGAAACGTACTGATATACAAACACCCTGAGAGGAACAAATTGTACGAAGAAATTAAAAATCAAACCATGCAAAAATTGAGTGGTCCTGGAGTAGGATATAAATAAAGCTAAGAAAAGCGGATAGATTAATTGGAATGATTAGAAAACAGCGAGAACAATTGCAAAGAAGAAGAGAAACCGCATTTCTAAGAAGAAACCGGGTTCGGAGAAAGAAGTTAAAGGGAAAGTATCAATAAAAGGAAAGGATAAAAGCGAGAGATATATACTGGAAGGAGACGAGGGAAGAAATGAAGACATAAAACCGAGGTAAGGGCGGAAATGGAGAGATGGAAGAGCGGATGGATTTTTTAAAGGGGTCGCAAAATACAGGCGAACCGCTCGGGGGACAAAATGGCGGCGGTAGGAAGAAGAAGTACCGGTAAAGGAAAACGACCCGAGATAGGAAGCGGTCAGCAGAATAGCTAGAAAGGCTGGCGTAAAAAAAAACAAGAAATGCGGATTGAAATGATGAAATATCTAAAGGGATTAAAGATGCAGCACGGAAAACTTGGCGAGTTTATATAAGACGAAGGATGAAATAGCCAAAGTTTTATACGACATAGTAAAAAGTAACATCCCCGGGGTAAAGAATCGGAAAAGGGAACGTTAAAAATTAAATCAACTCTCAAAAGGATGCTGATAAGAATTTTTTCTATTGGGACAAAAAAGAATGGAAAAAGTTTGGCGTAGAGACAAAAAAGGAAGCTGGGATAATTCCGTAAGAAAAGAAGCAGAAAAACAATGTAATGGTACAAACGTGAAAAATACTAAGTAAACACATTCGACTGAATCTCCATACGTTTAATAGGAGTAGAGAGATTGAACGGAAAACATACAACTCAAATTTATGAGTAATGGATGAGTCACAACGTAGAATTGGTGATGACTGTTTTAAGTTATCTTAAAAATTGGAGAAAAAAGATTTGAGGTTATCGTTACAACAAAACACATGTTGATGTGAAGTTATATACTTTATCCTGAATCATCTTCCTACAGTTTTCATTTTGCTAGGTATTTAGAGCACCAGATGAGAATTGATAATGAAATGCGACATAGAGAATGGCGACACATTTATACAAATTTATAGCGTCGGAGAGATAGGAGAAAAAAAATAACATTTTAAGGACATAGCTGAATGGAAAGAAATGAATCAAAACTGTTGGATCGGATTCTTTAAAATGAATCCCTTTATAATATAGAAAGAGAAACTGTGATATTTGTGAACTGCTAGTGAATGGCGATCATTCGCCTTGTTTATATCTATATTATATCTAGTAAGAACAAACTTTGATGTTAACATCATAGAAGTTCTCTCTTAAAAATGTATTTGTATGATGTGTTATATTTTTCAAACGAATAGTATTTTTGCAGATAATGTACTTACAGTTGGTTACCAGGCTTAAATACATCAAACATAATTTGAGGAGTTTAACGAAGCAACAGATGCAAGATTTAAATGCTTATTTTACAGGTTACAACTACCGGAGAGATATTGTACAAATTATTAGATTTGTCAGTGTATTTCCCTCGGAAAATTTCAAGCCTATTTCAATCAATCACATCTCTGAAATTTAGTATAACGACAGTAAATTAACTAGTGTATTATTCTTTTAGAAAAACGTTATACGAAGAGAATCGCGGAAATATAAAGTCTGTAGATAAATTTGAAATGAAGATTTTCAATATTGAAGCCTTTTACGAAAAACGATAATTTCACACTTCAAGACATTATAATCAGTTCAATAGAGAATTGTCAAGTTTGGATTTACAATATCTTTATGACAAGAAAATAAAAACGATAGGCACGTATGAATTGGTAAATGACGAGGCTTAAAAAAGTGAAAGTAATAAAACATTAAAATGCAAGTCTTCCAAAAGTATCCATTACATTCACATACACCACGAATTTATTAGAAAGGATTGATTTGTGAAACTGTAGAGATTTTGGTCATCACTAAAATGTTCCCGTTACCTTAAAAAAAATCTTTCGTATAGGTACATACGCCGATATACTGAAAAATTTCAATGTTGTTTACTCGCCACAAATTATTTTCATTCTGTAAGCTTGTTTTACTGATATCCTGGGCATAAATCTCCGTGACAAAGGAAAACCATACAATTCGAGGAAAATGAATGAAAGGTCCAACGAATATATCATTTTAATCATCATTTGAGACTAAACACATATTTCACTCGACGCTACATGGAAAAACCGGACGTGCCTCGGTAACAAAAATGATTTAAAAGGCGAAGTCCAGTTCATTTCCACAGGGTCTCTCGCGGAAATAAAACAACGTTATTTCACTATAGATTTTAATTGAAACTACCTTCATACAAATTATGCAGAATATATTAGCAGGAAATTATAGTGAAATTATGGTAAAAGGTTTGGAAAAAGCAGCTGAGTTAGTAGTTTCCTCTGAATTACTCTGTTTGGCTAGTTTAACAATTAAAATGAATATTAAGTAAATATTTCTTAAATAATTTTTACTTATTTAATTATTTAACGAACTACTTACCTCTCGCTCTAATATAAATAAATGACTTCAATATTGCTTTTTCATGCCTACCAGAAACATTGGTCGTTTATGGCACGCATTATCTGATATGGATAGACGGACGAAATAACTCAGTTTTTCCTATCTCACCAACATTCTTAAAGCTTGAACGTTTTTTGCCAAAAAAAAGTCAGTTGGATATAGAATTTATCCACTCGTTCATAAATAAATACAACTCAATCGTAGTTAAATAAATGTTTAAGCGTATGAGATTGGAGCGTTTGGTGTAAAGGATGGAAATATTTAAGATTTGGAAATTGGACGCAGATGACTTTTTTATTCGTCGCATTGAGCGTCATCTTCTGCAGTTGGTGCAAATCGTTTCAGCTGGACTATTTCCGCATGTTAGCGGTTTTCAAGTTTCTTGTTTATTTTATTCAATATTTGGAATTCAAAGATGAACGGAGAGTGCGTAATTACGTAATAGAAGAAAGGGAGAGTGTAAAAGAGTAGGATAGAAGCAATAGAGAGTTTAGTTAATGAGAAAATGAGAGAAAACGTATGAAATAAAAGGCGAAAGATATGGGCGAAAGGAGAGAGATGGACGGAAAGAAACAAATAGAAGTTTATGAAGGGAATACGGAGAAGGGTTGGAAAGAAAGAACAGAAAAGAGAGGTAGAGAGATTGGGAGTTTGGCATGGAGGTGGAGAAGGGTAAGGGAAGTGGGAGATAGTGAAGGTAAAGGGATAGAAGGAGAAACTGTGAGAAGAAAGAGTGAGGGGAGGAAATTAAAGGAATAAAAAGACGTTGGGAGTGGATATCTTTCAGAAAGAGAGAAGTCAACCAATTCTTGCGTGAATAATTCCCAGCGCTTCACTTTCTAAAACAGTGGAGCACCACTGAGAATTAATTGTATGACGTATCTTTTACAGGGAGACGGGAAAATAAGTGAATACCACTCTTTAAATAAATATAAAAACCTACTATGCCTTCACCGGGAAGTTTTTTGTGTCGTTATAAAAATCTTAAAGGTGTACGTCAGTGTAAAATTGTCCTGATTAATGAATCCGCGTCACTATTTTAGTCTTTATTATGTACAATAAGCGAGGAAATAATTCTTAATTTAAAATGTTAATATCGGATCTAAGAAGTTTACTTCGTCTCCTATTCTTTGGACGATGCATAACTTTAAATGAAAATATTAGTTCTTTTATTGAAAATAACACACATTACATTAACAATGTACTTTTGCAAAGGAATGGCACCTACATTGGTCAAACTATAACTTGACGTTGATGTCCTTTATAGTATAGTTTCTATTTAATAATAGAAAAACAAAAGTCTTTTGATTCAATGGCAAAATAATTATCATTATATCATGACTAAAGAATAATAAAAGAAGAGACAAAAAATGCTTAGGGAACAATTTAAATTCGATGACTAACCATTGATTATTTAAACATCAAAATAAATTATATTATTTAAAATGTAAGTAACTATTATTTCCAATTTTTAGAATTCCTAATAAATATTTCTGATACTGTATTTTTAAACATTTCCCAAACAATAGCTTAAAAAACAAACAAAGTTGTACACATGTCAGGCTTTTTGCGCATGTTCATAAAAATACTTAGCAAGCTCTTCTCCATAAATTTTTCCTTTTTCCTGAAAATTCTCTTATGATGCTCAAATTTTGTATAACTTGTCACGTATAAATACTTTCCGTATATCTCACATAAAGTCATCCGATACCTCTTGCTTTCTTGAGAACAGTTCTATTTTTTTAATCAAATATATATATATATATAACAGCGTGCTGCAGTAACTACATTACGAAGAGAAACTTCAACGATGAGAGATACTTGTTGAAAAATGGATCAGAAGCGGCATCATTCCATTGTCTTTCCTCCGGGAACTTCTCCTCCTCTGGAATTGCCAGGGAGGAAGAAAAAAATGAGCGGAAGGCGAAAGTTTGTCTCTGTTCCAAGTGAGCGGAGAGACTCTTCGGAATATGAATCGATGGAACGGCAAATAAATAAGGCAAAAAAATGAGTAGGACGCAAAATAGATTAACCACCCAAACATTAAGAAAAATGTGAAAAGCGACTTACCCCGACTACAAATGAATCTGCATTCGTATACATTCATCCAGAGCTCACGAAAAAGGTTCCAGATAATACTCCACAATGCTGAATTTGGCTTAAATGCCACTTACTTCAGCCAAAATAGATTCAAAGAATTTGTGCTCAAACTTTTTGTGGATTTAAGACTTGTGGCTTGGGGCACGTTTTCGGTTTAGAATTAACGTTTATTTTATCGACTCAGGCAGCAGTTATGTAATAGTTCAGTACAAATAAATATTTACGTTTAATAAATTTCAAGTTTTCATACGCATTCCTATTCCATATTATCTGTAAAATTCGTTTTAGATCAAAATATTTTGTCATGTATAAGCCCAATGTACATTTCGCACCTGTAATATTGGAAAAAGTATTTTTATTTTATACTTAATGGTTTCTGTATACTTCACTTAATTCTTCATTCTAATCATAAAGGCATTCTTTCGATACCTTGAAAAAATTAGTTAAGATATTTTTCTGAAGGAGAAACACAAAAACAGTTTTCCACATTTTTTCAAGCTCTAACATTAGATCAATGTAAAGGGTAAGTTTAAATCCCGCGATAATCGTGTTAACAAATATTACGTCGAAAGGCGACAGTAAGAGGAAAAAGTGAAAAAGCATCGACGACGCGCATGCGCAGTGGACACAGCCGCGGATTGCGTGCGACGTAAGAGAAAGATAACCCTGCCGTGGGAGGGCTCCTTTAGTCTCTTGAATCGCGAAAGAAAGGCAAGTTATAAGTCCCACTCATTCACTAGCAGATCCTCAGAGAAAGAAAGAGACAGAGAGGCGAGAGAAAAGGACAAAAATTCGACGACGAATAGGGTGGCCACGAGTGGATGACAAAAGGGAGCACCAGAGAGAGAGAGAAAGAGAGAGAGGATGGGGAGGAGCTGAATAAATAAATTGACTCACAACGGCTGGAAAAAGAATGAGAGAAGATGAGAAATGGTAGATGAGATTATATTGAAGTAAAATCCACCTCCAAAAATCCGTCGAGCTTATGGCACTGTTTTCATTTTAGAATCCGAGGGAATCGTGCCGAAGTTCGCCGAATATTTTCGCCATGGCGCTAAAATATGGAACGTACGCAATTGAAGTTACGATATCCAATAACCGGATCGTTCAAAAAACCGACGCGGTGCATCTTAACGAGGATTTTCCTGCTATAAATTAATGATTCGAAAGAAAACCAATTAATATACGAAAAATAAATCGTTTAAACTCAATTTGGAAACTTTAATATTTCTAGATTTATGGCGTCCTTATTCATACGGTTGCCAGCATATTGTTTTACGGGAATAAAAAAAGAGGGTTATTCTGCCGAAATACCAAGGTGTACGTGTATATGAACTGGAATTGCACCAACTTACTACGCTCGCGTAGAAGAAGAATTATTAAGAACGAAACGGATCCGAGGATTTTCAGCCGGCGGCCCACAAACGAACGCGGTCAAAAACAACGGAGGAGATCGCGTAAGGAGCGACCGCATATCGTGCGTCAATTATCCGAAATATCCACTTACGAAGAGAAAAGCTCGGTCTCATTCCATCGGCTGGTTAAAATAAAATTGTGACCGTGACCTGAAAAAGGCGATTAAAACCAAGTAAATAGGTAGCGTAAAAGGTATATAGCAAAGTAGGAGAAGTGGTACGGAAAACTCGGGAGATGGCAAAGAAAAAAATGAAGAGCGAATGCGCGCTACGACAAAATGGAAAGAGCTCTTGAGTTGAGGACTGTAGGTGAGGGGAGGGGCGAAATCTGCGTGAAAATACCGCGGAGAAATGAGGAAAATAAAAAAAATCGGAGAATGGACGGGAGGAAGTGAAGAAGGGTGGGTGGTGCGATGGGGGAGGGAAAGAGGGTTGCGAGATGTGGGCGTGAGATAAGGCGTACCATTATGCGTGACCCACATCCGAATCCAGGAGGATTGGAATGGATAAAGTGTGTAAGAGGAGGAGAGGAAGAGCTAAGAGACCGTGGTTTAATGCTGATTCGATGCCTGGAACGCAAATTCCGCCCGGCAGTGAAAATTTGAATAATCCAATAAAAGGGAGGACAAGATGATGAAGAATATAAATGTGTTTGGGGCGTGTTAGGGACACGTTTGCTCCAACAAAATTTCGGCCGTTTAGCGAAACCTCGTAGTGAGAGAAACAAGAGAGGAAGGAGACCAAGGAAAATTCATCTATTTACCAAGCTGGCTTGAACCGTTTTTTTTTCGAATTGCTCTCCTCTGTAAAGGGATTTTTTGAATTTTAAATGACGCTTGTGAATTTCGGTGAGCATCCTTTAAGCCGATAAAAAAAATAAAAAAAGACTGTTTTAGGAACAAATAAGTGGCGTACGTTTCCAGGAATAATTTTTCAATTTTAAGATTTTTCCTAAACGTCTGCTTTATTTTGACTGGTGTCTTTTACCCACCAAAGTACCTAAGATAGCTAAATATTGTTGAGTAAATAATCTCTAATTACATATAATTATTAATATAAACTGTAATATAAATATATTTTGTCTTTTGGAATAATTTCCATCGTAGACATGTTTGGGCAAATAAAGAACAATTATAGAGTTGAAAATTTAATTACTTATATAAGGTATCTTTTATAACTTTAGCATGGCTTTTGGAGATATGCACCTAGAATAGTACTTAATTTTTTAAGTGTTTGATATTTAAGAGCTTATTCTTGAATGGACTAGTATGGTAAAGTATATATATATATATATATACACACACACACACAGAGTCAGATAGAGGGTGGGGCAGCAGGGCCATTTGGCCTGGGCCCCGAGGGGCCCACAAAATTTGTGTTTTATTGATTTTATTCATATATTTTATGGCTTTCTGAGTGGGGTGGGGTCCCACATTTGTGACTGGCCTGGGTCCCATCTCACCTCTATCAGGCCCTGTGTGTATGTGTATATATATATATATATATATTCATTTTGTCCAAGTTAGACTAAGCTACGCCAAATGTTATCACCTGCCGTGTATTTCTATTTAGTGTTTTTCAGCATCTTAAAGTTAGATTACGAATAATGAGATCTATCGAAACACGTTGATTTTGTAAAACCAGATTTTATAGATAACTATCTGTAATACATAAAATTTTTCCTAACTATAAAATCCATTAATCTGATGCTCGTGCTCTCAAGCAGTAGCTTCACCCTCCATGAGGGCGCTCCACCCAGGGAAAAAGTCTGGATTCAGAATACGGAAAAATCAATAACACCTAGTGTTTCTCAGTAGATGTTTCAAAAACTACATCCTCGTATTTCATCTCTGTTTCCTATACCTTCTTTAGAACTCTATTTTACTTGACAAGTAATACTTCTCACTTCATCATCACAAACTGAATATATACGCCAACGTTTTAAATTGATTTTAAAACTATAGTAGTGGTAATCTTTCCTCAGAATCCTATTTTTTCATTGATCCTACTCTAAATACAAAAATGGTGAGAATCCTTCTCGGTCCTCAATTTCTGCGGTGGGAAATTGTACTATTTCATTTAATAAAAACGTAGTTTCTCTCGGCAATGGAGCAAGTAAAAGTTATTTTCTATCTATCCGCCACGAGAGAAGGCCATTTAAAATTAAATTTCATTAATATTAATTTAAAGCGCAAGTAGTTCGTATTTTAAGTTTGTAATTTTTTAATATGCGACTCTCTCTTCATCTTTTTGACGAATTCATGCGTGTGTTTCGTCCCCCAAATCATCCGGGATCTTGAGTCATTGTGATCATTTCTTCGTACAACTGAAGGGAAAGAACGTTTTTACCGCGCAGGTCTTTTTTCCCGCTATTTTTTTCGCGAACACTCCGTAACTGAGCAATGGGATAGACTCGATGCCGTCGAATCGCCTCCCTAGAGGCGAGATCTCCTGGAGAAACAAACTCCCCGTGCAAATAGGATACACAGAGTGAACTCCGCTGCTTTGATGTGAAGGATGGCTCGACTCACGCGTTCCTTCTCGGACACGATGGGACCTTACAAGGAACACCGCGCCAAGGATCTATTCGTTTCGATTTTAATTTCGTCTCCATCATTTCTCCTATTTTTTCCACCTTTCACCTCTCACAATCAGCCAAGAGACGACGACGGAGAAAGGAGATTAAAAATGTAACAAGAGAGCAACGCATTGTGCCGCGATGAACGACTGTTTGCCCGTTGATTCCGACCGCGAGCGAGGTTCCATTTCCGCCCACTTTAGCCGAAGCTGTTCCCCCGACGGCGCCAGGATATTCTCTCTCACTCCCCTTCTATATATCACTCCAACTCTCTGTTTTACTTTGTCGCGCTCTCTCTCTCTTCATACACACACACACACACATACACGGACGCACGCGCACACACACACACATATACATACATACATACATATATATAGCTTTATTGATTAATATTTTTTTCTATCACTTTACATTTCCTAGCATTAAATCGTCCTCTTTGCTTCCCTCATTTTGCTATTTTTATTTCCTCACGCACAACATGGAATTATGCATCGCTGATCCCCCATGTGACAGCCATATGCTGGAATATGGGAGACATTAGAAATCAAGAGAAAATTCTACCATACTCTAGCGTATATTTAAGCTAGATGCCTCAGAATATAACTAAATAACCTATAGTAGCGTTAAAATTGATAAAGTTTTCCGTCCAGCTACCACCGAGCTGTCTATTAAATAATCCTATATGTATTATAATTTGCTTGGTTATGTGTAGAGTGTAATGCCACGTGGTCTGTTAGACACAGGGACAGACAGGGGCGGATTTGTAGGCATGCGCAGTGCGCGCAGAAGTAGGGCCTCGTGCTGCTGAGGGCCCCCCGAATTCCAAAATTACCAAAAAAAATAGGGCCTCAAAATAGAACGCGCGCAGGGCCCCATTATCCATAAAACCGCGCCTGGGGACAGAGTCTTCCGCTATCGTGGGGAAATGGAGAATGGGAGGGAGCGAGAGAAAATAAACAGATAAAGTAAGAATGGGAAGTTTTAGTTTAACTATTTATCCATGCCTACCCGTCTTTTTTGAAGGGCATTTCCGCTAGTGTTAATATAGTCGGAGATCCCTAACTTAAGCTCTAAGAGCTGAGAATGTATTGTAGTGGGGGACAATCACTGAATAACAACATTCCCACATCACGCGCAACCGTTACCCTTGTCTTTCCTTTTGGTTCTTTCTTCTGAGTGACTTGGTAACATCGTACCCCCCCCCCCCCCCCCCACTGCTTTATCTAATAATTAAAAAAAAAACAACGTTCGCTTCAGTGACGTTATTCTATGGGCGTTTATGGATAAAGTTGGTATAATGCCGCACCTATTTTTATCTTCTATTTCCTTTCCAAGCTCTCTTCCTCTGTCCATTATTTGTCTCTCTCTCTGTATTTTATTATTCACTTTTCTTTCCTCTCCTATCTGCACTGCATTTTCTTTCTCTCTTTCATGCTTCTTTTTCATTTTTCATTTCCTTCGTTCTACTTCTTCCCTCCTAAAATTTCGAACACCTTCCTCGCCGCCTAATTTCCTCTCCGTGTAAACACGTTTCCTCTCAATCTGCGCGCGAACTTTTTCTTCATGGCGCACATTTTCCGTCCTTCACTCCCTCTCGCCTATTCTCTACTTTACATTTACATCAATACCCTGCAAGCCGCCAGAAGCGTTTTGCAGGGGGTGTCACAACACCAAGTGAACTCTAACTAATTCCTCTGTTGGACTGTCTTATCGTGTCTGGGAAAAAGGATCTGTAGTATTTCTCTGTTCTAGCGATTGTTTCGACATATTTTCTCCTGCACTCTGATCTAACAATACGTACTCTAACAGCGATGGGGACGACTATTCCGCGTACGTCTTCAACGAATTCGGAGCTTTCGAATCTTTCAAATCGTTTCCTTTTGTATTCAATTCTTCTACTCTTCAAGGTCTGCCACTTCACATCCCTCAATATCTCTGATACACTCGCATCATAGCGATATTCTCCTTTTAAAAATCTAGCCGCTCTACGCTGAACCATTTCGAGCTCCCTAGTTAGGCCCTCCTCGAAAGGGTCCCCTTTTCACATGCCTCCTATTTTCTAATTATTTTTTTTATCTCTCTCTTTCTATCTTTCTTTATCTCTGTCGTCCCATTTCCATTCGATCTCCTCTCTGGATTCAAGCTCGATTTTAGTACTTCCTGCTTTTTTCTTTCCTTTCTTCGCAATCAAATTTATTCCGATCTGTTGGACTCTTATTTACGAGGGAAGCACAGAGAGGGAGATACACAGAGGTCTTCTCTCTCTCGTCTCGTCTCGTCTTATTCTTTTCATTTGCCTTCCTTTCGCCTTCATTCGCTACTTTCCTTCTCCTCCACTTTACTTGCATTACGCGGCGGAAGTGAAGGAGGGAACGCTGCATAACTTCTGCCGCATAAACATTCACCATCCCGAATCTATCTCACTCGATCGCCTTATACTGTTTTTTTTCCTTGCCAAAAATCTCTCTTATCTAAAAAAGAACCCTTCACACTTTCTTCTGCTGCATTATCATCTCTTTCTCTTTCCTTGGTATTTTATTTCTCTCGCCGATTATTAATTTATTTATTATCTCGCCAAATTCATTGTTTCGGAAACATTTGATAAAAGATTCTTGTTTTCCGTCATGCGCATCTCTTCTCTTACTCTTTCACCATATCCCATATTTACTAAAACCAACGTTGTCTCTATTAATATTATTATAAGTGACAATATAACCTTTTACTGCGTTCAAAGTCCAAACAAACCACTCACGATCAGCAGTTTAATTTTTTATCCTGCACCTTATACAGTAAAAATACTATATCGCCTTGATCTTATGCAACTCCAACTACACGCGCCCAAGATACCAGTTAGACAGGCGCCTCCCTCCAAAAATGTGTACTTGATGGCCCCCTTCATTCACGCTTCTTCCTCGTATCCCTCATGAATAGGTTGCATGAAAAATACTTTATTTTAAAATACATATATTAAAATATGTTATGGCAATGTTTCTCAATCGGTGGGACGCGAAGTTTGTAAAATAATAATTATAAAACTCTTTCTCAATAGAACTGATGCAATATTTCCATGAATGCGTTTGCCGTAAAAACCAACTCCTTTGCAAAGAAGATATCATGTTTTATCATGGTGGGACCCGGATTATTATTGAAAAAATTGTTGGCGGGACGCAAGATGGAAAAGGTTGAGAACTACCGCGTTAAGGAACTAACCTTTAACTGATACTATAAATTCTACTATCTAAATTAAGGTAATGAAAATTATTTGTTGGATCTAAATTTTATTAGCTAATTTTCTCAAACTATGCCGTAAGACTTAACTTATTTTTAGTTGGTGAATTTTCACCCATAACTGGTTACGTGTGGATTATTGCTCTGTTTGGTAATGTTAAGTTCTTTCATATACGGAATCTTATCTTCCTAAGTGCACCATTTCTTTGTACTCGCTATGATTCTGGAAACTGTTCAGATTCTTGGCACTCTTAAGTCAAGTATATTTATGATGAAAGGAATAATGTATCCTTTGCGGAGTTTATTTCTTTCGTTGCTACTCAACATTTGTCTTATTAAGCTTGACCAATACACATGTCATACGCCACGCCACATACATTACGGGTGTTAATGCATTCCATTACTTTTAACTCGTGAAACGTAGTTACGCAACTTCAGTTAGAGAACAAACGATATAATTTCTGAGTGCAAGAGATAGTCTTGTCCTGATTGCACAATTTACGAAGCATTATAACGTAACGTATAATGTTTTTCTCATCGAGGGTATTATAAAGATCTAAAGATTGTTACTAATCTTGTGAAAGCTGTTGCCAAAGCTTTGCTAACATTAATTTTACTACGAGTGGCGAAACCCTTAAAAAGATCGTCTATGCAAATGCAGTCTCACGATACTGTAAAAGATATTTCGCTGCTTTTGGATACTCAGTTATTTCATTCTAGATGCTATTTTCTTTCCCATCATTTTCGTTGGCATCATAATCTTGGATTTATATTCTACGTTTGTGTGAATATCACCATTATCCATAAAGCTTTTTAAGATCTGTATTTCAATTTGAAAGCTTTCGAAAGGTCACCTCTCGACGACGATTGCCTTTTATATGAATAAATTCGAATTCTTTGCTATTACAAAATTATTGTTTAATTATGCTCTGGATACATTTTTCTTATTACGCGTTTTTCTTCCGTCATATAACAGGTAATAAAACTGGCGTTAGATATAGGAAGTTTTTTTAGCTAACTTACCCGACAACATTTTCTAGAATTATGAGAATGTTCACATTTATTGCATCTCTCAAACACAGTTGTAAATTTCTCACTAAATATATACTGTTACGGAAATAATCTGAAACAAATACTGATTGGGAACTATAACATGAATGCCTTTTTCGTATGAAAACCCGTTCACAAAACATTGCGATTAACTCCCATCCTCCGTAGAAATTGAAACAGGATTCATCGTTACTCTTCCGCACCGTACCTCACGTATTGCCTTCATACTTTCCTTTGATATTATTCATCTCATCCGCTTCTCTTTCAACACCCAGCAATCTCCATTTCCTTCCATAATCAATCTTCGTCCATTCATTATTCAGCCTTTGTCTCTTTCCGACGCCATTCTCGCTCTCTTCCTCGTTGCGTTTTACACCGGCAGTGCTCTCTTATTAGAATGCGCGATGGACTGCCCCACGTCGGAAGAAACACTAGATTACAACCGGTTATCCTTTCCACCCGTTGACAAATTGCCCCTCTCCAATAAGCACATAAAAATGTTGGTTAAAGCAGGTGTTCGTTTTCGCAACAAAGCACCCGCCGTCAACGGTGATTAACACATAATATACCCTTACTAATTGCAAGTTTGACGTTATTTTTATTGTTTTAACTCGCGTTGTTTTTTTAAATATTCTGTCGGTGAACCACCACTGATGATGTACGATTTGTATCCGAAATTTGCTCCTGATTTTCCATTTTTTTAATGGCTATTTAAGAAAGACAGCTGACCCGTTTGATTTTAGACATAATCGAGCTTTGCAATTCTAAGCAACTTAAACCACTAGTGAAGGGGCATGTTATGAATTCCCAAAAGAAAAAATGGAAATTAGTGGGAATGAGGCTAAAAATGGGAAAACAGAATAATTTTTACTGCACACCAGGGTGCCGCGGCACCCAGGTTGAGAAACACTGCTTTAGGGTTTCCAGCGCTATTTTCCGAGTGTAACGTTAACTTGAAAGGCAAAATCCCTTTGAAGTAAAAACATCCGAGCGTGCCGTATTTGTATCCTCGACTTTGCTTAGTTTCATTCAGGATGGTGCCGCATATCGCGTGAAAGAATATCTTAAAAGGCGAATCCTTTCCCGTCGATTCGCAGTCACTATTCCCCCTTTCGTCAAAAGCGTTCGCCAGAGCATCGTCGGCGCCTCTGCAACGGCATGGCGAACCCACTCCTTAATTAAAGGCGCCTCAAAGACGCTGTGCTAGGGGAAACGCCTCCTCCCTTCTCCTTTTGAATCTTTTTGTAGCGACGTGACGCGTTATGCCCCAACGAAAATAGCTTCGTTTCTACGCCGTTAGGAGAGAATGTGTGTTTTTCTCTCTCGGTGATAAAGTATCGGTCAAAGTTCTAACCACAGTCCTCTTAGGAACGAAAGGTTTTCTTCCTCTCTCACAGCCTTTATTTCATTTTTTTTATTTCGCATGTCATTTTTACTTTCTCCATACGTAGTAATGGGAAAGTGTTGTGATCACGAAAAAAATCGACTTCGAGATCTCAACGGAAATATACGTTTTGAGGTCCCTAGAACACGTTTAGACTATTTTCGGAATGATGTCTGTGTGTGTGCGTGCGTGTGTATGTGATTGTGGGCGCTCTAACTCAAAAAGTACTTGCCATATCGTTGCCAAACTTAATATATATAACACTTTAGCTTGAGCGCAAAGAACTGATTAGTTTTTGGACAATAACGGTTAACCGGAAGTCGAGGTTTATTCGATACCCGATTCGGTTTTTCCGATATTTCTCCGTTAAAACATCATTATTGTATATACAATTTTATACAAATGTTATAGAGAATGTAATTTCCTACAGTTTTTATTTGAAACAATTTTCTATAGGAGTTATTGTTTAGGAGTTATTTATAAATAACCGGTTTGTCGGTTTCCGTTAAATATCTCCTTAAGAACGTCGTAATTTGTCATCTTCGTGAGGACCAAAGTTGTAGAGAATAATATTTCTTCCAAGTTTTCTTTGAAACAAATTTTCGTAGAACCATCCATTTCGGAGATATTTTGCTTTATCTTAATACCAGTGTACAGCGCCAACACCATGTAGCGGTGAATTCTTTAAACATTCAAAATATACGTAATTTACGGCAACAAGGACGTGTCTTCTTTTACGATACGAAATAATAATTTTGCCTCGTAATATTATTCATAATCATTTAGATATCTATACCCCAAATATGGAGAAAGTCATGTTTAGGCCACATCAGATTTTTTTCATTTACTACCACTCTCTACAAAGTTTCTGTTTGTCTCTTTATCTCCTTTTTTGGGTTCCGATCTAATGTTTTTTTTATTCCTTTGAATCAGGCCTTGGAATAGCACTTTGTAACCTAAATAAATGGTAAAAGGCGCGAGCTTTCTATCCCATCTCCGGCAAAAATCACGTCCGTACGTTTGTTTCTCGGTCCGATCTCTCAGTTCTCTTTCCTTTTCTGCTCCTTGCTTTTTCTCCTACCCTTCCCTTATACTTTCTTTCTGCCTTATTACATTACTGGTATGTTCATCACTTACCATCTCCACTATGTTCTCTTTCACATTCCCTCTTCCACAAACACACCTATCTCTTCACCTATATACATCGTCTCTCGTATTCCCTCTTGTCCTTCTTCCGCTACAACTCCGTCTCTCCATATCCCCCTCTCTCTCTCATCTCTGCCTCACTTCCTGTGGTCCAGTCCTTTTGGATGCATTGTCTCTGTTCTCCCTCTCTTTCTTTCTCTCCTCTCACTCGGAACCTTTTCAAGTGTAAATCCGAAAGCATTCCATTATCAATCAGTCTGGCCGTATGTACGTACGTACATACACACTTACATCTGTCAAATGGAGAGCTTTGCGGTCACGGCTCTTGGGACACTGTAAACATTTCGATACTTTATCACACATAATATCTCGCCGACCTAGAAAAGGAGCGGCTAATGGACACGGCCATTCCCAAGCAACTGTTTGTTTTTTTGTCGAAGTTGCTCGATATCAAAGGTATGGAGGATACTGGATCTTCTGTATTAATTTTCTGGGATATGTTTCCTGTAGAACTAATGACTGAAGTGAGAATGATAAATGCTTCAGCAAAATTTTTTCCTCCGGTGACAATCGAAAGTATTTGTTGTTATTTAGAGACTCGATCTTCTTTATTATATCTTATCTAAACATATTAATTCAAATAAAATTAAATTATTTAATTTATATACTGTTAAGAAATATAAGAAAATTCTGCATGCATAGATACCAGCTTCGACGCTGGTCATTATTTGATGTGTGAAAATATATAATAAAAATGTAAGTCACTTCATTTGACATTTTTTTAATCGAAGATAAAATGTAAAATAACGCAAAGAAAAAAACTTCGAATTTCAATCTTTAAAAAAATTTCAGTCCAGAGGAATTAAATAAAACATCAACATAGCAAATTAAGTCAACAAATAAAATTGAACAAATATTATATAACTAATAACCAGTAATTTTCCTTTGGGTTTAAATAATATTAAATAAATATCGTCCAAATTCCCAATATGGAATTGATGGACCATGCTGCGTGGGTACTATATCATTTAGCAGTTAATTCCGATACTCAAGGCAAATTAATTCCTCCAAAACAATAAATTGTGAAAGGCATATGTTTTCCGATTCTTCGGGTAAAAAAATAATTTATTACACCTTATCAAGAAAATTACACGAAATAATTAATTTTAAAATTTATTCAATTGTAACTTAATTGCGATATTACTTTAAACGTGCCGGTAGCGTACCCATATGCAACCTTTGGCCATCAGCTGAGGAGGCCTATTAATAAACACTAAAATTATAAAATTTTGCTTATATCTATATATATATAAACAATATTTATAATTAGTTATCACCTAAAATAATAATTATTAAAATTGCTTGCTTTATTACGATGACAAAATTTTTACATTAAAAGCTTATTGTACAAAAGTGGGAGCTATTCCACATAAATGTGCTTTTTAAAGCTTTAATGCCGGTATATTTTTGCAGACGTTTACTATCTCGTAGTGTAACCCAAAATTCTTAGACCAGGCATGTCAAAATGACGGATCGAAAGCCGCATACGGCCCTTTCTATGCCTTACTGAGGTCAGAATGCTAATTTTTCTCCTAACTAATCCGTATGTGAAAAGGAGATAAGGTTCTTTCACTGCTACTGAGATACAATAGAATGAGTTTTCTAAATTATTTTTTAATGGAAAATTATAAGTCCAAACCTTTAGGTAAAGTCTACTTGACCAATTCCGGGCCTCATTAAGCAACCGTAATCCTAACGCGGTCCTTCCATAAGATCCATCGCTTTAACGCAGCCCTGACGCCTCTTTCACTTTGACATGCCTGCCTCAGATTAAAAAATGAACTAACACGCAGGCACCAACAAAACTTTTTCTATCACTTAATAGAATCACTAGGGTCGACGAATAAGGATGTAAAAAAACTGACTGTTTTCTCAGAGTAAAATGGAACGCAAACTTACGACGTTTAAGCCTAACTTCTGAACAATAGAGTGCAGCGAGAATGCTCAATCTATGTCCCCTTCTCTCACTCTCGTGCTCTCTGTCTCTTTCTTCCTTTCTTCCCTCCTGTCAGCATACGCCCTTTTTAATCCTTCCTCCCCCTTAATCCTTCCAACGGTGCCGCCCTCACGGAAACAAAGGATAGAGAACGATCCAATATTTAGCAGAGCGCCGAATCCCCGGAAATTCTCCGAATCTCCGCCAGATACCTCACTAATTTTGTTCTCTTTCCACGAAATTTTGAGTGCTGCTCGTTAGATTATTCATCTCCGGTTACCCTACGCTCTTGTTTGTGGTCTACGTCAGTGATTTTCTACCGGGTGACTGAGGCACTCCAGGGTGACCAACGTCACTCATTAGGGTGACCAAGAACATGGTGTGACCGATATAAATTATGTGACTATACATATAGTTCTGTATAAATAGACGTGTCCAACTGAGAACGTGATCGAAACCTGCAAACGTGTTTGAACATGTTTGTACTCGGTATAAACTTTAAAACGAATGCATCTCCATCATAGACGGACAAGCGGCTTTATTCAGGGCGATATTGAGACTAAAATCTATTCTTCCATTTAACCCTAGCAATAAATCGGAATAAAATTTTGTGTAAAACGAGTAATTTTTTAAGCCAAACATGTAGCGAAAAAATGCCGGGTTCGTATCGTTTCCAGGAGAAAGGTGATCAGTGACCAAGTGAAAAAATGCTGGGAACCAATGGTGTACTGTCATCCATCGGCGTACAGCCGGTTGTTGAGTGGAGAGCGTGCAACGCTCAGCGCATTAAAAAAATCGGTAAAACATACATTGTACAAACTTTCTCATATATGGGTACAAATGCGTCGTTTAGTTATCTTTAGAAAATGAAAATCGTATCAGCCGGTTTTTAGGAAATCCAATTTTTGTTAAAGTTGCCTAGAATAAACTAGCCTTATATTCATTTTTTTGAGAAATATGAACTATTTGATATTATTGAAGACGTAAACTCAAGTAACTGTTCGAAATTTGATCAATATCGTTATAGCCGTTATTGAGAAAATTAACTTGTTAAAAATACGCAGAATAAACTTTCCTTAATTATTGAGCAATGTCAACCATTTCTTCAAAGTTTCTGCTCTATATGATGAAATGCCTAAATACGAGATTTCATTAATTTCCGCTCTACCGTTTAGGCCCTAGAGCAAATAACAGACAGACAGACGGCATTGCTAAAACCACTTTTTCGGACTTAGCTACACCTAAAACGTATATTTCCGTAAAATTTTCGAGGTCGAATTTTTTCATGATAACAACACTTTCTGAATATACTTCGTATATGAGAAATTAAAAAGGTTGGATTAGCCGTGCAACGGTGAAGTGACTGCAAAATTCTTTTTTTTTCTCCTATTGACATTTTCACTGTTTTAATAACTGACTTTTTGACACATGCTAGTTACGGTTGCAATTTAAGAGAAATAATTAATGCCGACAGAAAATAAAAAAGCACTTGAAAACTTTTATCGAGCATAATTACTAAATAATATCGGAAAAGGTCCTTTCAGAAACTATAATTCTTCATATGATTCAAAAGGTCTGCGAGATATTCAGGTTAGGGGTTTTCTATAGGATTTTATAATTTATGCGAACACAACATTTATTTTATGAAAAAATCTGTATTATTTAATAAATAATTAAAATTTTTGCTTTTTAATACATGCAGAAACGTATTAAACGACTGTTTTATAAAAAACTATTAATTTTTCAAAATGTTTAAATGGCTGCTGTATTTCTGCAACATTAATTAAACAAAATTTTGTGCCCAAAATTGATTTCATTCTATAATTAAAGTTAATCAAAATTCGAGCATAATAAATTTAATTAGGCATGTTTCATGTCCAAGATAATTGTCAGGTCTTGTAATTTGATGCTAAATGCAATTATGTGATTATTTCAGTAAACTCCATTGCTGTTATTGATTATATTTCTCGACCTAAAATGCAATTATTATAAAAAGTTTTATTTCGCATTTTTCTTTCTCTACATTTTGTGTGGTAACTTTCGCCACTGTCTATTTGCATCCTACACAAAATTTAAAGTAGTTAAAAGGATTTGATAAGACTCTAATGCTTTGACGCTGCCACAAATTGAAGTCATTTTCGATAGCGCCACCAGTTAAATACCAATTTTTACTTTTAAATAACCAAAAACAATTCACGTTTATTATTTTATAACCATGGCTGAAACAGTAAACTTTCGTCAAAAATAATCTATATAAAAATTAAGTATGAGAAGTTTGGAAAATAATTCATGAAAAATACAACCATGAGTACCATTCACCCACCGTAAAGAAATACAATCATATTCTTCCTAAGAAAAAAATGCACCAGAATTTTACCACCATTTCAACAAATTCATCCACCACTGGGACATTTATCAGAAAGACTTTAATGATATAAGAAGTTTAAATAGTCTGATTACGAGTTTTAGTATCTCCACTACCGCGAATTCCCTACCGGGCTAAATTATTCGATAATCGCCACCCATGAAACATCCTTTCAACGCCCTTGCTGACATCTTCCTAAACCTCTACCGCTTCCACTTTCTTAAGTTTATCTTTCGTTAATGACCGCATCAGCTATGCAGCAGACAAAGAAAGGAGGGATGGTATTGAGAGGAGAGAGAGAATAATTGGATTCCGTTCCTTTGTTGCGGAAAAGTACGGAGATCCCAAAATGCAGCGTTTTATCGAGCGGCAGGAGGGCACGCACTGCACCGGTCAAAAGCGTGAAGGAATTCCTTGGGGGAAGGAAGGCGACGTAGGAGTCACCTTCGTCCTCCAATTCTTAACCCTCTGCACGTCACTACATGCGTCTTATGCTCCCTTGTGTTTTTCCCTATAGCTTCCAAACATTCCTATCTATTTCACGACGTTTGATGCATTCGTGGTCCTCTCCTGCACGTAAAGTCACGCGCAATTTGCCCACCCTCTTTGTTTATTCGTTTATTCACCTTTGAAACGCATTATCACATTTTAGATGGGACTCGCGATACCTCGTGAAACGACTACGTTTGAAGCAAAATGGATTAAAAGGGAATCGCTGAGACATCTATAAAATATAGATGCTTCTGACATACGATATAGGAGAATGAGGAGGAGAATACAAATTATGAGGCACTTCCACATGAGCAGGAAACGTGAAATTTGGCAAATAGGTAGGTTTTTTGGAAAAACAAGCCAGAAAAATCGAAAATTACAAAAATGTTTATTTTTTGGCCGTTAAAAAAAATCTTGACATTTAAACAAATATTTCATTGTTTACGTATTTCTAAATGTTCTATAAGTCTGACATGTTTTCTAAAGGTAGGTAGAATTCGCTAAATAATTGAAACGGGATTGTAGAAATTTAAATATGGCTATTTATTTGGCTGTTAAAAATTCATAAAATTGAAACAAACAGACAAATGTTTATGTACTTTCGATTGAGCTAAGGAGATGAAAATTTTGAGAAAGTTAGGGAATGTTGTTTCAGCGGTAATTAACACTGAACATTACATTGAAGTATATTTACGTGGCTGTTAAATATTAATAAATGTTACACAATTAAATACATATAAATGCCTTTCTTAAGGTGCTACATCAATAAAATTTGGCAGAAATGTGAGTTATTCGTAACGAATGATGAAAAAATGTACAATTCTTATTATGATAAATTTTAGGGATTGTTTTTACACCTATATTGTCCAAAGTGAAAAGCCCGTAAATCGCTGTAGAGGTGCAATCACGCTGTGATTGGTATGTATGTAGATAAAGATGAGGTGCAAACTTTTGCGTTTAAAAATTATTTGTCGGGTCTTATTCTGTATATTAAGGTGAGATGAAATGCTTGCAGAATGCAAGCACCTATTACTGGTATTATATGTTAGAGTTACGCTCTTTTGATCAATGTATAACCCGGAAGCATGACGCCTTTTCAAAGTAGAAAAACAACACGAGATTTTCGCACATTAGGCAAATTTTTGGCCGAGAAGCATTACATGTTGTAAAATATGTGGATTTTCGTATTAACTAATATCAAATTGAAAGACAAGAAATTTACGTTAGTGGTGCTAAGAACTAGTCTGTTTTAAAATCCAAGAAAGAATGATCAAGTTGACTTTGTGTCTGAAATCAACTTTTAAAAATTTTTTTCTATAAAAATAAAAAAAAAATTGAGAAACCCAGAACCAAAATTCAACAACAGAAAGAGTGTGGTTTAGAATTTAGAAAATTTTAAGGCTTAACCTATATTTTATTTTAATGACATAACAAAATCGCTCCCTTCGAATTTATAAATAAGCGCGTCAAATAGTGTTTTTCTGTATTTCTTTGACTGGAAATGAAACGATATGACGACGACCACTAAAGAATTAAAAGAGAAAACTTTTTCCAAACTCAACGACATAGAGTTTTAATTTCTTTAACATTTCAGCTCCACCTGGCAAAAAAATATCCCAGTGAATTCCATTATTATTTTCCCGTGGGAACGATATTGGAGCACTTCTCCAAATAAAAGCAATAGCCAAACAAAACTGACTTCGTCAGCCACGACGAGTATTCGAAGTACTGAAACACTGTTCGGAGCGGTGCAGAAGTAAGAGTCGTTAGTGTTTTGTGCTCGTCGGTCCGATTAAACCTCGCGAGTACATCGTGAGTTATTCTTAGGGTTTTGTTATATCCAGTTGTGGAAAACGTTATGCGTAACGTAATGAAATAACGAAATTATTTTTGAATAACGTAACGAAAAACGTTAACGAAACTTTTAAAATTGGTGTAACGAAACCGTAACGAAAAACTGAAAAACAATAACCGTTATTTCGATATTCTCATGGATTGGTTGCACACAAGACCGGTCCTAGGCAAGGGCGACGTGGGCGAACGTCCAGGGCAGCTTCTCACCGCGGGTTTCCACCTTACCCTTCCAAGTACAATTAGCAAAAATGGAAGGTACACCGAGAATTTTTCCGGTGTGCCTGATTTTAAGTCCGAGAATGGGGCCGCTCTGCATAAATATTATAAGCAGGGCCGGTCTTATGTTAGGCATAGGCAAGTTAGGCAGCCGCCTAAGGCGGCCGACCCCAAGGGGCCGCTGCAAGCACATGCGAGAAGATCGTCATTGCACAAAGATAGTAAAAAATGACGTATCCAAAGGTAGGGGGTGGCGGTCGCGCCGCCGTTTGGTAGTCAAATCTTCCAAACCAAGATGCCTTCCTTAGACCCATTCGGTATAAAATTTCTAGAATTTGCGCCCAAGATTAGTTCTTTCTGAGAAAGGAAGACAAAAACTCTTGCAGTGCGTGAGATACACTGGGGCACCACGATTAAAAATTCTTCAATGACACATAGCAATTACCTATGCGTTAAAATCTCTGCCACAAGAATAAATCTTTTTCATAAAATCAAAGCATCTAAAGTATTTACAGTTTAATTCAACAGTTAACCTGAAGTAAATGCGTATTTTTCTCCGCTGCGGTGGCGGTCGTTCGCTCTTTCAAATATAATTCGATATTTATAAAATCATCGAACACTATTATTTCCTGATTGAAGCATCTGCAAATATGAACCTTTCTTAGCATTTCTCTCGCATACTGTACCCATCTACAACAAACAACGCGATTTAGCTGCAGACTGAAAATTTCATTGTATTTTCGAGTTGTTTTTTGGTTTCAAAAAAATTATCGTACTTTTTGGCCAACGATCACGGAGATATTCATTGACTACAACCTTCAAAGAAGAAACTTTTGATTCGAAATTGCCAGAGATATGATAGTTTTGGTTTTCTATCACTGTTAACGCGGGAAAAAACGCAGGATTTTAAGTTATTACGTTATTTCAGTAATTTCCTTGTAATTTAAAAATTCAGACGTATTAAAGAGCAAATTTTCTTCTATAAATCCCGAAAAATTAAATTAAAATCACGAAAATAGAGCAATAAATGATGATTTTGGTGGCAAGATTTGCTTATCCGCACCATGCGCTGAGGTTAGCTTTAGAGAGAGATAGATCTATACGAAGAATAACATGGGATAGAGAGAGGGAGAATACAATAGTAATATAAATAAACGGTTTTAATGATATTTTCGTGTGGCGTAGAGTTATCCAAAGCAAACCGTTTTTTTAAACTACGTACGTAACTTAAATAACTAGATCTAGATTATCCACAAATTGTGATTTCCACACCTTTGAAGATATCGTCACGAAACTTCGCATAGGTATATAATTTTACCCTGGGGGCAACACAGGTTATATGGCGATAAAAATGGGGGGAGAGGTCCTTAGTTCAATAATTATTTCCCCGTAAGTTTAGACGTGATTTTCGATTTTTCAGAGTGCAAGGTTTTTTTTCTCCATTCATCAAAATGCCTAAATATGGACCGATTTTCTTCGTTTTTCCTTTAATCGACTGCTAAAACCGTGTAATATCATATCCTTGCGATGTTTACATGCCACATGATCGAAGCCTTAGATTAACTAAATCTGTTGAAATTCAACTGGCACTTCGCTAGTTTGGTGTAATATCTAATGATCGACAGGGATTATAAAAGCTCGTGTCCACATATTCAAGACATTTACTCGTTGTTTTTTATGTTTAAGCAATTTCTTGGGTACGACAATTAATACGACGGAAATAAAGAAATATTCAAACATTCATTGATATTTGTTAATAAAGTCACATAAAGAGACTTAAATTACTTAACTTTTCTGTCCTTTGAGGACAATTTCTGCGAATGCTAAATATTAAATCTTTGACTAAAAGCAAGCAAATAAAATTTAATACAATTTAATATTATAAGTTAATTTTGGTGAAATCTCCTATTTATATACTAAAAAGTAAAAAGAAAAACAATCAAAATGGACAAGATTGAATGATCTATAAAATAAAGTTTTCGACAAAAAAGTTGTTAGGACTATACCATACGTCCTCATTTTTTCGGACGTCCTAATTTTTGGCATTCTCCCGTCCCGAAAATTCCATAAATTAAGATAAAATTCAAATAGCCATACGAAATTCTCACCTGCTTCCAGACCGCCCACTATAGGAAAAGCTTCCGCCTCAAGTGGCAGATGAAAAAGTCGTGCTCAATCGTGGCTATCCCACTTAAAGGATTACTGGAAAACAACACACAATACAACTCGTTTAATTTTGTAAAGAAAATTTGGTACAGAATACACGGAAACATATCAATAAAAATATAATTACCTTTCTCCTCTTATGCATAGTGATTCAGTTATCTTGGCAATGGACTCCCATTCGTGGTATGAAACGAAATAAAAACATTAGTTGAGAAATTGTGAACATAACATGCGCAAGTGTTAGTTATTAATGCGTTAAAACTAACTAGCTAACAACAACAAAATCAGAAATATGCGTTTAAGTTTCCCTAAATATTATTTTCTAACGTGCCTAACATGAAAACAGTTAGCGCCTAGAAAACGCGAAATACGAAAGTGACTGACGCGTACAGATGTTCTGTTGCGTCGGCCTTACACTAATGCTACTCTTAAGTTAGTTAAAGCGTTAGTTAAAGGTTAGTGGCACAGAAATTTTCTTCTACACTTTGCTGGGGCCGGAGCATCGTCCGTCGTCCATCGGTGGGAGCGCCATCTGCGTCGATTAATTACTGACCTTAGGGAAAATTCATTCCATCGGCGAATACTTTTGGACGCTCAGCAATCCCCTCCTCCGATGCGACTTGCAGTCTCATCCCGAAGGCTTGATTTGTCACTGAAAATAACACTGCACACGAACTGTTCGTTCTTTGGTTCACACAGTTTCACTTTTGAATTTACACTAAATAAAACATTACTGATTCCTTCTTCGCGTTTAAGTTTTTTTTTTAGATCACGTAGTTATCCACGAAGCACTTCTCAGAAAATTGTCTACCCAAGTCATCTTCCTAATCCTTACTATTTCTATCAAAATTCTCTTCTTTCCAAATTTATCTTAGTGCTTCCTAGTATTTAACTCTGTCCCTTCATTTCATTATCAGCATCCTTCCCCTTTTCCACATTCCGAAACTTTTCTAATCGAATGTAAGGTCAGCTTCTTCCAATGTTTCTGCCACACTCAGCAATCCCCGATGCTTTCCATCTGGAAATACAAGAGGCCAAAATTAATATATATTACAAAATGTTTTGGTTAACAGTTACTTACAGAGATCACAATGTCACATTTTAAAATAAGTAAGAATTTAATATGCGATTTCGGCAGGTGCAATCAATAGAATTCTATTTTTTGCTCATTAAAAAAATACGCTTATAGTTTCACTTTGGCGTCTGTAATGTTTCGATGTGAAAGTAGACCGCGCGGGGCCCTGTTCAGAAATCTTTCTATACTTCAAGCAAGTAGAATGATTTACGGCTTGAAAAATAATTTACAAGAAATTCGGGAAAGTAAACTGGATTGTCTTTTTGAACAAGCCAATAATACGGCCGAAACTACGGATATAACACCGGCATTTTTGGATAAAAGAAAAAGAAAAGCCAAACGTGTACATCTTTATGAATCAGCAGATGAAGGTACCAGTTTATCAGCAAAACAACTATATGAAATTGAGATAAAAAAGCATTTGATGTAATTATTTTTTAACTAAATTGGAGATATGAAAAACTCGACGAAGTCTCTACAGACTTTCCCTTTCTTTCGGGAAGTAAACTAACGGCAATGAACCTTACGGTACTAAAAATGAGGCAGTGGATTTGGCGATAAAATATGGAAAAGATTTAAATTCTGCAGAAATTTCACCTGAAACTGAAAGCTTCAAACATCAGGTTTTATCAGTTCTTCCGATTACCGAGTCAGCAACAAGTTTAGACCTCCTCCACATAATTCATGAGTTTTCATTAACGGAATCATACCCAAACCTGGAAACGGTATTACGTATATTTCTAATTATACCCTAACGGTAGCATCTTGCGAAAAAATCTTCAGCAAGTTAAAACTAATTCAATTCTATTTAAGGTCTTCCCTTGGACAGGAGAGATTAATAAATATGGCGATCCACTCCGTTGAAAACGAAATCACAAGAGAAATAAATTTTTACCAAATCATCGACGAATTTCCGGCTATAAAAACTCGAAGGATTGAACTTTAAAATATAATGTTCAAAAGTATAATATTTACAAGAAAATGTACTGATGATCTTTTTAAAAGATTAGTTAAAATTTAATGTGCTGAAGTACTTTTTAAAATATAAGTTATAAGTTAATGTTTGGATATTCTTTCTAAAATATAAGTTAAAATTTAATGTTCTAATGTTCTGAAAATTTACGTTTTTCTTTTTCTATTTATATTTACGCATTTAATTGACATTTTTCTATAATACTAATGTTGTTAAATGTACATTATATTTAACGATTTTTAATTAGTATATTCGCATTGAATTGTATACTGCATATTACAGAAACAGAAATAAATATTTAAATTATATCCACTAGTTTATCATTTTATTATAATAATTTTTTTACGTTATATAATACAGCGTCTGTTCTAGGGGCGCGATTCATGTTCTTTTCCTCGGGCGCCATAATACCTAGTCCCGGCTCTGACTGATTTTGAGTGAATTTTAATCAAAATCGTAAGAGCCATTTTTTGTGAAAAATCACCAAGAACAAACTACACTTCATTGTTGCGCTATATCGTTCATCGCTTCATAGTTTCTACTTAACCCTATACCTAAATACGAAATAACATTCAATTTTGTTTGAAACATAGTCACTAGAACAGCGCAATGACAGACGGCATGGCGAAATGACTATTCTGGACCAAGGGTCATTTAAAACATACAATTCCATCAAAATTTCTATACCTATTGATTTTTTTTCGCGATTATAATCCTTTTTCTATGCACTATGTATATGAGAAAGTAAAGAGATGCATTACATTTCTGTCACTTAAACAAAACTTCGCCTTCTGAAATAGGGGACTCCCTGTGGGTTTGCACTTGCAAATTTGGAACAACAATTCAGAGTTCCAGTCATGGGCGCCCGCAGAATTTTTTTCAGGGAGGGGGGGTGTGGGAAAAATGCTCACCCATTAGCATTGGTTGCTCACCTCACAGGGGCTACTTACACAAATATAGCAAAAGCCAGGTTTATAAATTATTTTTTTTAAGCAGGACCTGCTTTTCGTTTTAGGGGAGTAGTTTTGCATACCGCAGATAAAATGTTGGTTTCATAAAATTCTCCATAAAGCATTACATCTAATGCTATTAGCAGCGCGAGTTAGTTGCCGCGATAGATGTAGAAAGACTCCAAAATACTCAGCGATTTAGGATTTTTTCGTTATAGATAAAAGTAGATTGCCTACATTGGATCAGAATTATTCGTTTTCGTTTATATTCGAAATATTCGTTTATTTGTTATTCGCAATCGCACAGTAGAAGTAAAACTCCCCCCCCCCCCCCCCCCCCCCCCCCCCGAGGCTGTGCGCCTGCTTGCAATACTGCCCTTCTAAAGTTTCAAAGATTAATATCTCTGCTACTTTATATTCCAGCATAGGGTACTTGGAATTATTCCGGAGGGCAAATAATTACTTTAACGTGTTCCGTCTTTTCTTCTTCGTTTTGCAAATGGGTTTCCGGGAAGCCTCTCAGCAAGTGCTCGGATTACTAGTTCCTTTCCTATTGATTATACAGAACCCAAATGGTAACAAAAATGTCGGGAAAATTACATTGTCATTTGCATTCCTTATATTTCTTACAATCAACATTCGGAGATACAGTTTCAACATAAGGAGTATGGGAGTGTTATTGCACTCAAAACATTTACTTGCAGCCACACTTTAGCAGATTTTCGCTCATCCGCAAATAAAACAAGTATTTTTAGATAGCGCAGGGTTCGGTTCAGTCACAGCGTTGGCACTGCGATCTGTCAGCTCTGCTTGTGCCAGCGTAAAATTTAAAATGCCATATGTAAATTTTTTGGGTAACGTAGGGGGAGGGAGGGTGTGTGGCAAGTGCCCCGTCTTGCTCCTTACTACGGGCGCCCATGGTTTCAGTTATCAAATCCCGACTCCTCACATGTAACAACTTTGTCCAAAAACACTGGATCTCGATGAAGTCTTACATACTAATGTTACTTGAGATGCAGTGGCATACGCGTGAGGTGTGTGATATAACGTTTAGCAGATGCCGATCCCATGCGGTCTGGTAGGATCCAGAATCATCCTAGTGCAAGTTGAATGGCAAAAAATTGGGGAATAAGTGTGTAAGTTTGGTGGTATACGTTTAAGGGTTATAGCAGTGTAACTTGGGTTGCATAAAATCAGGAGACAATAGACGTAAGATCTTATTTATGTTTAAGGGCAAGCCAATTGCAAGTTGTATGGCATAACATCAGGAGAACTTGTGAGCAACTTTGGTGGCATAAGCTTAAGGGACAGCCGGTTGTAAGTTGGGTTGCACGAAATCAGGGGAATGATGTGCGTTTGGTGGTACAAGTTTAAGGGGCAGCGTATGTAATTCATGTGTCATAAAATCGAGGGAGGGAATTTCTTGTAAGTTGGTGGCATACAATCCAGGGGCAGTCTATCACCGTAATATTAATTGAGTGAGGGCAAGGCCTGTGTCAGTCACAACCCGAGGCTAAGTTTCCCCTCCACTTTCATTCAACAACGCTTGAGGGGAAGTGCAGGGGAAGGAAATGCGCGGGGCGCGAGGAGGGCAAGCGGGTAGCTGGAATAGGGCTTCGAGTCTCAGTGCGCGGCGGCGGCAACGCAGGGCAGCGGACCTCGGGGGCGCACGGGTCGGAGGGACGCGGTGTTGGGCAGCGGAGGGCCTTCTTACCATAATAATTCAACAGAGCTCAGATTTCGGGCAGCTAGTCGTAAGATAAACACAGGAGGCATTTGGTGTACGATTGGTGGTATATGTTTTAGGAGCAAAGTAGTGTAAGATGGTGGGATAAAAATAGTTATTTTATGTACGCTCGATGATGCACTCTTCAGGGGCAGTATTAAATGCAGGGTGAGATGATTCAGAGGTACACTACATAAAATCAGGGACACATTTGCTGCAAGTTTGGGGGTGTACCTTGTAGGAGCAAACTAAGGAAACATGGAAGCTTTGAATTAAGGAGCGATTTATGTGTTTAGTGGTATTACGTTGTAGGTACGTACTAGATTAAGTTGGATGTCGTAAAAGCAGCGGGTATTTAGTGCAAGTTTGGTGTTATACATTTTAGGGGCATCCGAGAGCAAGTTGGGTGTCATAAAATCAGGGGTGTTGATTCAAGATTGATGTCTTTTGGTGGCATAATCTTAAGGGGTTAGCTAGTGTAAAATGGATGTCATAAAATATGCGGGTACTTGATGTAAGTTTGGTTTTATACGTTTTAATGGGTAAGCTAGTGTAATATCATGGGGTAAGTTTTAAGGTCATCCGAGTGCAAATCGGGTTACATAAAATCCACTTTTCTGTCGTCTTCCTGTAACCTTAATCATCGCGGAAAATACCACGAATCACTCCATAACAAATTTCTGCAGTAAGGAATATTTTTATAAAGCTGATAAGACGGTTACGCTTTATCGACTCATATATTTGATTTCGATCCTGATGTGGACGGTCGGCCATTGCAGGGTCATGTTCGATTTACTCTCATCTCTCAGGAAATCTTGTACGCCACTCAACGCTAGCTTCAGACAGACAAAGAATGCACTTTCATCATTTACAAAGTTTCTGTACCAATTTTACCTGAAAAACATTATCGCATATCGTAGTTCTATTCGTAAATCTGCGATGGGTATGTTAAAGACCACTCCATGAGATTTGTATGGAATATGATAAGAATATACCATATGCCTAATAAACTATGATTGCATGAGGCATGTTATGCATTGCAGTAAACTGACTTTGGAGATAGAAATTCAGTCCCGTTAATTTTAGATCACCCCTGAAACACTAAATTTTGAAAGGTGAAATGAAGTTCCATGAAACAGCATTAACACACTCGGAAAGACACTAAGAAAGGACTGATGCTAACACACAAAATTTGACACGAATGTACTTTCACTGCTATACGACGGTTCGACACTATGCGTCAAAAATACCCTCTGACGCTATATGATACGATGCACAGACCAGACTCGTATGCATGTAAATGATATTCCGCCAAGATGTCTGAATGCATTAGTTAGATATACGTATCTGATTTTCATAAATGATTTTAATTTAAACGCCGCTGATAAGGTATGACCTTAATATGATCTCTCCGCTATTTGAAATTAAAACATGGCATATACAAAAATCTATAATTTCTTTAACGTTTCCTGTGAGAGTTCAACATCATATTTTTGAGGTAGTGGAACATCATAGTAATTCTTAAGAGACTCGTTATATTATACCATTATCTTTTTTGAGACTTCAGATTCAAAATGAAGATACGTTGCAGTCGGTCCTGTTGTTTAATCAGGGAATAGCATTTTTTTTAAATTTCCATTGGATCCATAAAAACGCGCGTTGATGATAGTTATGCCAACAAAATACCGCATTCATATTTAATATACTGAAAATAACCCCTCGTGGCACCCTTAAAATCAATGATCAATGCCATAAGGTATAATGCAACTCAATATCGTGTTGTGATCGATCATCCAATGCACGAAAAATAAAATTTAAACTATTTCAGCTCTTTCGCTAACATTTCCTAATGCGTATCTTCAACTTGGATATTTATTTCGCATACGTCATTTATGATGGATCACCTTTCCCCATAAATGATTCAAGTTGCTACGTTTTGATGCAAATTTGCGAGTTTCATATACATGCATATACTATGCCTCTCTCCTCAGCTATGCTTGCGGAGACGTAAATATCCTACCAAAACTTTAGGAGCATGAATCATTCCATGCAGCCGAAATTAATGAGACCATCCTTCCCATTCCACGCGCCCCACTTTCGGCTTCAGCTCCCGGATTTTCACCTCTAAACAAGCTCTACGAGCATCAAAAATCGGTACAACATACATTGTACAAACTTTCCCATATACTAATGCGTCGTTTAGTTATTTTTAGAAAATGAAAATCATAACAGCCGGATTTTAGAAAATGCAATATTTGCTAAAGTTGCCCAAGAATAAACTAGCCTTATATTCATTCATTGAGAAAAACGACATAGATAGTGCTATTGCAGAAGTATACTAAAGTAACTGTACAAAATTTTATCAAAATCGTTTTGACCGTTATTTGAGAAAATCAAATTATTGCTAAAGTTGCCTAGAATAAACTAGCCTTATATTCATTTTTTGAGAAATATGAACTATACAGTATTATCGAAGTTGTCAACTCAAATAACTGTACGAAATTTGATCAATATCGTTGCAGCCGTTTTTAAGAAAATTACATTGTTGTTAAAAATGCCTAGAATAAACTAGCCTTAAATTCATTTTTGAGAAATATGCACTATGTAGCGACATTGAAGGTGTAAACTCAAGTAACTGTTCGAAATTTGATCAAAATCGTTACAGCCGTTTTTGAGAAAATCAAATTGTTGTTAAAAATGCGTAGAATAAACTTTCCTTAATTATTGGGCAATGTCAACCATTTCTTCATATGTTCCGTTTTGTGTGATAAAGTGCCTAAGTATGAGGTTTCATACATTTTCGCTCTACTGTTTAGGCTCTAGAGCCAATAACAGACAGACAGACGGCATTGCTAAAACCACTTTTTCGGATTAAGCGACACCTAAAACATATATTTCCGTAAAAATCTCGAGGTGGAATTTTTCAGCGATAACAATACTTTCTCAATAAACTTCGTATATGAAAAAGTAAAAACGATGCAGTGCAATTCTCCTTCGTCTTGGATACTACATTTTCCCTTTGAAGAGAAGTAATCGATACAAAACGACTTTTAAAAAATTATTTATAATCAAAACGTATAAGTTATTTCGATCCCAAAGCAAGAAAGAAAACGATACTCAACGATCTAATAGTCTAGTAAAATTATGTGTGGACACGTATTTTTTGTGCGTGTGTGCGTGCGTGCAAGCGCGCGCAAATACACATATGTACATACACATGTTTACATAAATAGATTTCAGATGTTGACATAGAAACGTGCATATATGTATATGTGTGTTATTTGTTCACCGCTGTTATTTGTTGTTGCTTCTATATATTTATGTTTATCTACTAGTAAGTAAACTCAGAATCAAGGATAAAATCACCCGAACGCCGTTTTCCTCCCACGCGATGCAATTTTCCCTCTTCCGCATTATCAGTCTTACTTCTCTGCCGCTGCCTCCATCTTCCAACTCAATACCAACACCCACCACCCCTCCTCCGCTCCCACGTCCACCTCCCTCCCTCTTCCTGCTATCCCTCAGCATCCAAAAAACCGCTCTCCCCGTCTCATTTCCCTTCACGCCCACGGTGGCGCCGCCGCAATCCCTGGGAGGAGACGTCACAGCTTTTTACGTCACGCTCGTGATGACGCCACAGCTTCTAGCACGCTGTTTCGAAGAAAATAATGGACGGCAGAGGGGGGAGAGGGAGATATTTGAGAGGATGGGTGGGAAAAGATAGGACGGTAAGAGGTGGAAGATAGGAGCCTTTCTTTTTCCTCCTCCCCCCTTTTCTCTCCCTCGCTCACTTCCTTTTTCTACTATATATCAGCCCATTTTCTTTACTTACTTCCGAAAGAAAGTACACAAGAAGATACGGAGGCAGAGAGAGAGGGGCTGAAGGAATGGCTAGTACATCCCAATGGGTTTTTCCCTTCTCAGAAGTGTTTCTATAGAGTTTAAACCTCGTGAAAGCATGGAAGGAGCGCCATAGATCGGTATATGGGTGTAGGACGTAGTAAAGGCGAAGACAAGTTACGGGTAGAGGCAGTTTAGTCTTGCGGAAAATACGCTGCTGACTCGAGTCATTTTCTCAAGGGATAGAAAGATTTTCAAGTTTTTCTGCCGCTTGGTGGGCTTCTTTATAATTGTATTTATTTCTGTTACGGGCGGTTAATGTCACAAAATGATTAATCAAAACCTGCGCTGGAGATTTATTTGGATAAATCTTGTAATTTTGAATTCCTTAAAATATTAAAAATAAGTTTTTTACGTTTTATAAAACCCACTTATGGTATCGACTTCGAACCATTCTATAATTTCGGTGATGCGGTAAAATTTCGTTAAATTATTTTATCATTTCACCTAAAGAGTTTTATTTTAAAAGTATGTTTTGTCGAATAACTCTCTGATAAAGGTATCAAATTACAAATCAAAGCGGAATTTCCAACTAAATTTTCTAGAAAATCCTAGAAAGTACAATTTCATGAGGAATATAATTCTCATACTTTAAGGAATAGGCGATGTACTTTTTTAAAACTTTTCCCAAAGAAAGCTTTAACTTGAAAATCCTTCGTGGGGCACATTAAGCCATTACC
This sequence comes from Uropetala carovei, assembly GCA_036926305.1. Taxonomy (NCBI): domain Eukaryota; kingdom Metazoa; phylum Arthropoda; class Insecta; order Odonata; family Petaluridae; genus Uropetala; species Uropetala carovei. Next base: position 217,804 of record JAXCHB010000024.1, read on the forward strand.
GTGAAAGGTGAAGGCTTGACAGATAAAAACTTGCGGCCAAGAAGACGCCTCCATTATTCTTTTACGATTCATTGTCTGTTTCGACAAAAGTAATTACCACTTAAATCCTGCTCTTAAACATATGCCAGTCTTTGATGAAAAATGTATCCATACATCCGACAAAATTTCATACTATATGCATAAATTATCAAACAATTACGTTTTATTTATCAAAAAAATTTTCTGGAGGGGTCCCATCAACCTTCACAAACATGCAGGTCCTTTAAAAACTCCCAACTTCTTTAATATGATAAAGACAACCTGCTTATTCATGTGGGTCATCAAACGTTAGCGTCCTTCAAATAATCCAGAAGTTTCCTTTTCTTATCCGAGAATACATCGCAATTACGAGTTCGGCAAAGTGGAAAAAGAAGAAACTAGTTGGCAATCAGCCGAAAGTTCTTTTTATAGCGAGCGAGAGAGAGAGAGGGAGAAACAGAGATATATAAAGAGAGAGAGGGGAATGTTTTAGAGATATCCGGGTCTCTTTGAAAAGTGTTTATCCGCGAAAGGATACCATCTGACACGCTCGGAGCAATCCAAGTGATGGATCACGTTCTAGTCGGATTCCTTCTATCTTTGCGAATGTAAAAAGAGAGAAATAGACGAATCTATTAGAAAAAAATCCACCCTTTAAAATCGCTGATAAGGGAAATGCTGCATTACGTAAAAAGAGGAAACATAATTTAATAATAGATAGCTTATACACTTTTTTTGCGATTTATAAAAAGTACTCGTTGTTAAAGCGGGTATCAAATACGCGAACGAGGTAACATTTAAAAAATACTATCTCCGTAGAGAGAAAAAATAAATTCGCTTTCTAAAACATCTGCAAGTTATTTCCATAGCTACATATCTCCGCACCTTCTTATATTTTTTGCGGCTATCTTTGTTCTTGTAATTTATTGGGGAAATTTTCAAGCAAAGTATGGTAAATTACTGCTGTAATTGTAACGATGACTACAGTGGTATGTTTTCCTTATAATTTCAAGTATCATTTAATGAATCATTCATTGGTTCGTTTTTACTTTCCCATAGACGAAGTATATAGAGAAAGTACATATTGTTAACGCGAAAAATTCGACGGTGAGATTTTGACGGAAATATACGTTTTAGGTGTCGCTGAGTCCGAAAAAGTGGTTTTCGCCTTGCCGTCTGTCTGTCTGTCTGTTACTAGCTCGAGAACCTAAACGGTTGAGCGAAGATTAATGAAATCTCGTACTTAGGCATTTTGTCATACTGAGCAGAGTATATGAATAAATGGTTGACATTGCTCCATAATTAAGGGAAGTTTATTCTACGCATTTTTAACAACAATTTGATTTTCTCAAAAACGGCTGTAACGATTTTGATCAAATTTCGAACAGATACTTGAGTTCACGTCTTCAATAATACTATATAGTTCATATTTTTCAAAAATGAATTTAAGGCTAGTTTATTCTTGGGCAACTTTAATAACAATTGGTTTGTGGAAAAAACGGCTCATACAATTTTCATCAAATTTCGTATAGTTATTTAAGTTGACGTTTATAACGATTCTACATAGTTCATATTTTTCAAAAGATAACCAAACGACGCATTAGTAGACGAGGTATATAGTATATAGATATATTTTAATTCGTGTAATCTAAATTTTTATTTACATGGAATTCTTTCAAGCAGTACTTATTCACACATTTATATAAAATATACTGTTTTCATCAATAATTAAATAGTTATAATTTCTCTGTGGTTGTTTATTTAACGTAAAATTTGTGCTATCATATGAGAACAATACACAGTTGTTCACCAAATAACATGCATTTTCAGCAAAGTCGGATTTATTTTCGACGTTGTCCCTTTGCCGTAGACTCCGAATTAACTCTTTATTTAGATAAAAATACTTTAGTATTTACGAAAAAACTCATCGCTCTTTCCTTATCATTCCGAATCCCATGCAGAATGTTTTTGAAAAAAATACCGGACAAATTTACATTCTTGACCCATTACTTTAACGTTACTCAAAAAAAAGTGGGCGATCTATTTTTTTCCCTTTCAGGCTGTGTGAAGATTGATCATCCGTGGATTGTCAACCGTTGGCCTACTCCATCCTTAACTTCACCCACGATATAAACGATGACATCGAGGAGGATTCTGTGGAGTAAAGGATACGGAGTCGAGGATGCCAAGTAAGAAGGGAGAAATCTCTTGGACTGTAGGCGACACCGGGCGCCTCTTCCTGTTTACCAATTTCCCTTCTCTCCATCTATCCTCCCTCTCTCTCTCCCTCCCTAACTTTCTTCCTTTCCTTCCCTGTCTCTACCTTCTTATCGAACCTTCTGACCCTTCCTCTCGTTCTCGAGTTCCAGAGTGACATAAACGAGACAATTGTTGGAAATTGCAAGTTTTAGCTTCGTCTCTTAATCTCTCATCCCACGTTTTCTATTTTTCCGTTCGACTCCCTTACTCTCTTATTTAATGCTTCGGTTTCACTTCTTTTCTTTCACTATCTCTCCACCACCTCTCTCTCTCTTCCCCTCTCTCTCCCTCCCTCTTTCTCTTACCCCCTCCCTCCCCCTCTCTTTCTTACCACCCTCCCCCCTCCCTCTCCTCTCTCTCTTCCCCCCTCCCTCCCCTCTCTCTTCCCCTCTCTCTCTCAATTTCGCCCTAAATAAAGTCGTTTGTCTGTCTGTCTGTCTCTTTCTCTCTCTCTCCCCCTCTCTCCCTTCCTCCCTCTCCCCCCCCCTCCCCGGAGGCTTCACAGGTCAATTAACTCCCACATAAGTCTTCCGTGTGCAGCATTGGGCCCAATCTCATCCATCCTTATGAGCTAACGAAAAAACTGCCTTCAACTTCTCGAGTGTCACACGTTCCTGCTAGAGGTCAGATTCTTGGACCTATCTTGTTGAAAGCCGATACGTCTTAATGGTGTCAGATTGCCTTTAAGTAAAGCAAGTCTATCTCGGAAGTGAGGTGAGAAATTTGTTAAATTCCGAGATTCCTGCCGATGTTTACTTTAATGCCATTAGGAAATTGTGTCAAAATACTAGCAGGTCTAAAGGAAAATGTAGGAAATACAGGTAGTAATCCCTTTAAATGTTACGTTCAGCATTCAAAAAATTAATAAATCTTTTCTTAGGCGATCTCTAATACGGTGAACATGAACAGTATAATGGCGATAGTTAATTTTCTCGTTTTTTGAAAATGTGAGAAATTATCATTCAGTACGAAGTACAATAAACAGTTGCCCAAAAAAAAAACTGGACATTTAGGAAAAAATTCCATTAAAAGTTACTTTTATTGAATGGTTCCATGTAATTTCGGTTTCGGTAATTTCAGTATCGGTAATTTAAGTACGGTAATCTCGGTCCCAGTAATTTCATTCCCGCTCAATTTCACTTCCAGTAATTTCAGTCCCACTGACTTCATTCTTTTTGTAAATAAGCAGTATATGTAAGATTTATTTAAAAATAGTTAATGATAGGCGTAAATACTAATCACCGCCTTTAATGTTAATTTGTTGAAAGCAGTTATTATTGATCCTTTGGACATGAAAAACCCGATTTTTCGCACAGAAATTTAGTTAAATGTTGAGAACGCTTAACAACTTGAAAAATGTTTATTTAAAGAAGTTGCAATCATTGAGTAATAATTACATTTATACAAAATTATTATTGTTTTTGGATAAGCTTTTAAGTTTTAAAACACGATTTTTCGCATGGAAATTTAGTAGAACGTTGAAAACACATAACAACTCAAAAAATACGTTTCTTTAAGCATGTTGCAATCATTGAATAATAAATACACTATTACAAAATTATTATTGTTTTTGCATAAGCTTTTAAGTTTAAGAACTCCATTTCCCACCTGAAAATTTAGTATAATTTTGAAAACATAATAAATAAAATAAATAATAAAAACTAAGGAGAAACAGTGGACATTGGTTTCGATCAACTAAGAATTGTATAACAAATACAAATATGCAGCAAAAGAATGAAAATGGAGGGGGGAGAGGGAGGGGGAGGGAAAAGGGGGTGGGGCGGGAGAAAAACTAAGGAACCACAGTCCTCCTCCCCCTCCATTTTCATTCTTTTGCTGCATATTTGTAATTTTAAAAAAATTCTTATTTGATCGATACCAATGTCGACTGCGGTTTCTCAGTTTTTCTTCTGCCCCGCCACATTTTCCCTCCCCCTCCTTCTCTCCCCCTCCACTTTCATTCGTTTGCTGCATATTTGTACTTTTAAAAAAATTCTTAGTTGATCGATACCAATGTCGACTGTGGTTCTTTAGTTATCATTCGCCCCACCCCCTTTTCCGTCCCCCTCCCTCTCATCCACTCCATTTTTATTCTTTTGCTGCACATTCGTAATTGTTATACAATTCCTAGTTGATCGATACCAATGACGACTGTGTTTCCTTAGTTTTTATTATTTATTTTATTATCTATGTGTTTTCAATATTATACTAAATTTTCAGGTGGGAAATGGAGTTCTTAAAATTAAAAGCATATGCAAAAACAATAATAATTTTGTACTAGTGTATTTATTATTCAATGATTTCAACATACTTAAAGAAGCGTATTTTTTGTTATGTGTTTTCAACGTTCTACTAAATTTCCATGTTGATTAGTACTTACGCCTATAATTAACTATTTTATATAAATGTTACATTTACTGCTTATTTACAAAAAGACTGAAATTACTGGGAGTCAAATTGAGCGGGAATGAAATTACTGGGACTAAGATTACCGTACTGAAATTACCGGTAATCAAATTACCGAGACTGAAATTACCGGCCAAGTTTCTGAATAACCGTTGTCTTCTAGCCACACTGCTCAGTTTTCTCTTTAATGAGGTACACTACATTCTGAAGCTTAATGGTATCAAGAAAGAGAAAAAAGAATCAGTGGCATTTTTTACTGAGAGATACGCAAATATCTACAGAAAACAGGGAAACGTTACGTACATATGTATGTGCATTATAGTCTAGGAACCAGAAACATTTCCTGATTTGCTTTAAATGTATTTAGCTATCATTGGGATAGGGAGGAAGAACAACGTACATTGCTTTTATAAATTTTATATATCCTTCGTACGCTAAATCGTGTGCTTTAATCGTCCAAAGCATGGCGGAACGGCTGATTAAACTCGGCAAGCCTGATGTGACCCGTAGGTCGTAGTGTAAGCACTACTGAATTACACTGTCTTATTCTGTTATTGCTTCAAACACACACCAGGCTTTCGTTTCTTTTGCATGTTCCTTCACATTTCACTCCAACCTACCCTCTGGGAAGCTGCAGGCCCAAATAATTCGCGTGCACGTATCTGCCAGCATACCGGTTACTAGGCAGTTTCTTGAAAATCAATGAATTTTCGACACGAACTTGTACCCTGTCTTAAAATGAGGCCTACCTACTTCAGTTGTGTCTTTTCTAGTCGAGATAGCGTGCATATATTCAGGTCAAGGTTAAAAATTTATTTCCTCTGTAGGGAAATACTACATGCAATGTGAAACGTTGAAAAGCAAATGTTACAATATAATAAAATAACTGCACTTCGCATGCTTTTTCCATGGAAAAAATCGGAACAACATACATTGTACAAACTTTCTCATATACTAATGCGTCGTTTAGTTATCTTAAGAAAATGAAAATCGTATGAGCCTGTTTTTAGAAAATGCAATTTTTGTTAAAGTTGCCCAAGAATAAACTAACCTTATATTCATTCATTGAGAAAAATAAAATACGTAGTATTATTATAGATGTATACTCAAGTAACTGTACGAAATTTGATCAAAATCGTTAGAGCCGTTTTTGAGAAAATCGAATTATTGTTAAAGTAGCCTAGAATAAATTAGCCTTATATTCATTTCTTGAGGAATATGAACTATACAGTATTATTGAAGACGTAAACTCAAGTAACTGTACGAAATCTTATCAAAATCGTCAAGAGCCGTTTTCGAGAAAATCGGATTGTTGTTAAAAAAGCGTAGAATAAACTACACTTAATTATTGATCAATGTCAACAATTTCTATATATACTCTGCTCGGTATGATAAAATGTCTAATTACGAGATTTTATTCATTTTCGTTCTACCGTTAGGCTTCAGAGCCAGTAACAGACAGACAGACGGCATTGCGAAAACCACTTTTTCGAATTCAGCGACACCTAAAACGTGTATTTCCGTAAAAATCTCGAGGTCGAATTTTTTCGCGAAAACAATACTTTCTCGATACTTCGTATGAGAAAGTAAAAATTGAAGTTTTACGTGTCTTTAGTTTTTCCTTTGTATTTTACAGATAGATTTTATTCAGACCAATTTATATTGCGAATTTTCGTCAATCCAACGTAAATTTAAAAGTGATAATAGATTTCGTTATTGTTCACGGATTAGGATTACATTGGATACCGCAACTTCTCACAATAGTAATATTTTCAATTGAAATATTTAACTAATCAAGTTCCTCCAAAGCTAAAAAATTAAGAAATAATAAACATAAAGGAGCGCGCAAATTCAGTAATTCTGCTACAAACTGTGATAAATTCGAATGATTAACAAACTCTAACATTGAATAAGTTAGGTTTTAGAACCAGATCATTTTTTTAATCAAAATAGAAAGTACGTTTCTTCATTTTTAAGCTAAAAAAATTCCCCTTTTAATGCCATTGAGTTAAAGACCACTGAACGCAGAAACGTAACAGATTTAGAAAGTTGCGAATTTTTAACATAGAATTCTTGAAGACCCGAAGATGCGAGAGAAGGCTTTCCAAGTTCCATCAAGTTCGGGCAACGCCTCGAAAAGTTTTACAAACCAATGGGCACAAGAGGCTTGGTCTCAACGAGGGGTTTCATGCTCGAACAATGATTACACGACTCTCGCAGACACATCTCTCACTTCTGGATCTCTTTGGCTCCTATAGAAAGACTTTTGGTTATGAAAGTTGTAAGGCGAAGAGGTTGGGACGCTTTTGGCTCTAATGGAAATGGGGACAGATGAGATATGCATCTGCCACTAAAACGAGAACTCATGGCGCTGAATTGAATAAGGAGCGCGGTCTTGACATCGCTCGGTATAGCTCAAAGCGAACATTTTGTTCGCATTTCTCAGAAAATATATTTTTAGCTGCACTTATGCATCATGAAATCTCTCGCGTGGGATTGAAAATGATTGTGAGCCCTTCGACTCTACCATAAAATTACACCTGTGGTTCTCAAACTTGTTTTTTATCTGTGTCACCCTATGTTCAGTTAATTCAGTTATGCGTCATCTCGCTTACAGTTCCATTATCTTCACATTTAAAGAAATTGGATTTTCCCTACGACATAAAGATAAAATTCTTACATTTAAATAAGCACGAATGTTTAATCTCCTGGTTTCATATATGTTTATATGCCAGAATATGACACACTGTGAATTTATCAAATATTCGCTTCACTCCTCGACAAGCGTCACGTCACCCTGGGTTGTCATGTCACCCCGGTTGAAAACCGCGGACAGTTAAATAATCGATTTTTCAAATATCTTAAAACAATTATCTGTTAATTTAAAGGAAAAAGAGCTATATTAAATAGGATCACTTGGTTATTACAGTGTCATTATTCATTACCACAATATGATCTGAAAAGTTAATATGCTTCGACTTTGTTTGGTAAACATTATCGGATCTAATACAAAGCCGTTCGCATAGTACCATAACGCAGAGGTTTTTTCGTTAAAAGTAAAATCTTTATTTTTAAATTGTTTATTATTGCAAGACTGATTTAGTTATCGCAAGTAGCTTCGCAAGAGGGAGACGTGTATTTAAAAAAATCGGTACAACATACATCGTACAAACTTTCTCATATAATAATGCGTCGTTTAGTTATCTTTAGAAATCGTTCAATCCATTTTTCAGAAAATCAAATTATCTTTCAAATGGCCTAGAATAAACTAGTCTTATATTCATTTTTTGAGAAATATGAACTATACAGTATTATTGAAGACGTAAACTCAAGTAACTGTACGAAATTTAATCAAAATCGTTAAAGCTGTTTTTGAGAAAATCAAATTGTTGTTTAAAATGCGTAGAATAAACTTCCCTTAATTATTGAGCAATGTCAACCATTTATTCATATACTCTGCTCAGTATGACAAAATGCCTAAGTACGAGATTTCATTCATTTTCGCTCTACCGTTTAGGCTCTAGATTCAATAACAGACAGACGACATTGCGAAAACCACTTTTTCGGACTGAGCTACACCTAAAACGTATATTCCCGTCAAAATCTCGAGGTCGAATTTTTTCGCGATAACAATACTTTCCCAATATACTTCGTATGTGAGAAAGTAAAAATGGCCGAGTTAATATATGTAAAGAAAATCTGACCCATTAATTTAACGTGATCGTTCTATTTTTATGCAAAAAAATCTCGGAGGACTCATCCAGAAGGTGTAAAATACAGGCGTGTATTACTAGTAACATTAGATCAGTGAAACGCAATAGTGTTTCTTTAGAAGAAAAAAATCATCCTAGACACCATTAAGTCCAGACACTCGTAAAATGATCTTTTTCTATTCTCACTTTCCCCCTTTCTCTCTCTCTCTCTCTCCCTCTCTCTCACTCTCTCTCTCCCTCTCTATTTTCTATATACGTTTCCACACCCTTCTTACGAGTTAATCCGCGGACCAAAGCTTCGCGGTGGAACGCACCCGAACCCAAACTTGCGGCGTGTTTTCCCCAAGCACATCGGTTTATTCCCCCTTTTCATTCTCTCTTGACACCGCACATCCTCTTCCTATTCTCTCTCTCTCACACACACACCATCTTCTTTCCCGTCTAATCCATGACATGGGAGAGATAGGGATGGAACTGGTGAAAGTGAGAGAGAGGGATGAAGTCAGCGAAAAACAAAGGGAGGAGGGAAAGGAGATATGGGTCCATAAAGGGATAAAGGAGGAGAAAGAGAGAGAGGGAGTGAAGTAACTGTGGCGGAGATAGGAAGAGAGAGACTAGGGAATGGACACAGGAGAGGGAGAGAAGATGAGAGAGAGAGAGTAGGGAAGGGAGAGAAGAGAGGGAGGGGATTGGGAGGGGAGAGAGAGTGAGAGTGGAAGGATGTATGTGGGAGAAAGTCCAGAGTGCTTTAGGCGGACGAAAAGCTAAGCAGTAGACGCTCGTGAGGACCAGAGGGTCTGGGGACAAAAAAATGTGTTCGTGCGCGCGTGTGTGCGCGTGTGAAGGGATGGTCCGGAATGCCGCGACGTTAGGGAACAGGAAGGAGAGAGAGGAAGAGAGAGGAGGGACGATGAGACGAAGCATATGAAAGAAGAGAGGACGCGAAGAGAATAGAGAGAGAAAGAGGAATACGTCTCATTAAGGGAGACGGATGTTTATTTTAGGAAGGACCTCTCAGCCATTTTGTCCTTTTAGTAGCTGACTTTGTCGATGAAGGAAAACGCTCGAGAAATACTCAATCCGAGATAATATGAGTGTTGTGTGATTTTCAGAGCCCTTAGCTCTAGGATATTTATCTAGAGAGGCTTCATCAGGTTCAATCCCCAACATTTCGAAGTCTTTTACGGAATTCACAGAATTTGATTGTTTTTTTCGTGTTTGAAGTAATCTGCTCCCGAAGCAATTAAAAAATCACCAACGCGAATATTTCCTTTAAAAAACTATAATCTGTTCCCAAAAGGAGTGGAGAAAAAATGTGTTATTACGTGATCGCACCTAACAAGAGCATATTGACAGACGCATGACAACTAAAATTCCTTCAGAATCTGATGACTTAATGTGTCAATTTTTCCTGCAAAATTATATTCAATTGAAAGCTTCCCGAGGTCATTCGTAATTTTTTTGGATATTTATTTAATTAATATTTACTTAACATTTGATTGGTAAATCGCAGTGAAGAATCATTTTTGCAATAAACGGTCAATGGTTTCAGAAAAAATGTAAGGCATCACAAACTATAAGGTGGTAAGAAAATACTAAAGGTAGGGTAATGAATCATTCATTGGTTCGTTTTTACTTTCTCATATACGAAGTATCGAGAAAGTGTTTTCGCGAAAAAATTCGACCTCGAGATTTTCACGGAAATACACGTTTTAGGTGTCGCTGAATCCGAAAAAGTGGTTTTCGCAATGCCGTCTGTCTGTCTGTCTGTTACTGGCGCTGGAGCCTATACGGTACAACGAAAATGAATGAAATCTCGTACTCAAGCATTTTATCATACTGAGCAGAGTATGCATAGAAATGGTTGACATTGATCAATAATTAAGTGTAGTTTATTCTACGCATTTTTAACAACAATCCGATTTTCTCGAAAACGGCTCTTGACGATTTCCATCAAATTTCATACAGTTACTTGAGTTTACGTGTTCAATAATACTGTATAGTTCATATTTCTCAAAAAATGAATATAAGGCTAGTTTATTCTAGGCAACTTTAACAATAATTCGATTTCCTCAGAAACGGCTGTAACGATTTTGATCTAATTTCGTACAGTTACTTAAGTTTACATCCTCAATAATACAATATAGTTCATATTTCTTAAAAGATGAACATAAGGCTAGTTTATTCTTGGGCAACTTGAACAAAAAATGGATTTTCTAAAAACAGGCTCATACGATTTTCATTTTCTAAAGATAACTAAACGACGCATTAGTACGTATATGAGAAAGTTTGTACAATGTATGTTGTACCGATTTTTTCGTAGGAAGACGGTAAGAGAGTCGACGAGAAATAAAGTAAGGACAAGAAATAACGGATAGAGATGAAAGAGGAGAATTTGTGAGAATTTGTAAATGAGAAGACAACGTAGCAAGAGGAGGAGGATTCTTTTAAAACTCGTGCTATCGATCGCTCAGAGTTACACAGTCCTTGGAGTGTCTGAGCAAAGAGAAAGAGTGACGGAGAGAGAAAAGGAGAGAGAGAGAGTAGGGAGAAGCGAAAACGGGAAGAGAAGGAAGATAGGACGAGGAAGGCGGCGAGGAGAGAAAAATGGAGGGGTAGGGAGAGAATGGGCGAAAGAGGGAAACGTGGTGGTCTGTATTATATCTCCTATCTCCTCTCTCTCTCACACACACACACACACACACAAACACCCTTCTCCCCATTTTTTTCAACTCCACTTTATCCCTTTCGCCAATTCCGTGTTATTTATTTTTATCTTCCTAAAAAAAAAGCCTTTCTCGCCTCCGTCATTTCGTCTCCTCCACGTTCACTTCAATGCATCTCTCTCTCTCTTTCTCCATCTCCCTTTCTCCATAACCTTGGCTCTGCAATTCTCATCCTAGTGCCCTCACGCGCGTGACGCACACACACGCACGTGAACGCGCGTCACTGTTCACGTCGTTCTAAACTCTTAACGCAATTTCTTATTCCTCTTACAGCCTTTGTTTGCTCACGAGATAGAACGAGATGGAGTAGTTGACTTTTGTTTTCACTAAAAGCCTATCGTTTTACCGAATCTATTTTATTGCATTTGGGCAAAAAATGTGAGGAGATTATGTTTCTGAAGATGGTGGCGTTAGCTAGGATCCGTTCCGTAGCGCTTTCGATTGAGAGAGAAAAAATAAAATATCCTAGATAAGTACGTCCTCGTGACAACGGTGAAAATTGTGAGACATGAACAATGGCGGAACATCTTTAAAGTTCGGAACCTTATCCTCCTTTTGCTGTACTATTTGCTTCATTCTCTTTACTTCCCTGTTGTTCGACTACTTTCTCCAATTCTTAGATTTTCTAACGGTCATTATCTGGCAACTTTTCTGCTCAAGCCATTTATATATCAATATAATTCCCATCGTAACTTCAAGTTAACATTAGATGAATCAGTTGTATTTTATTTTGTCCTCTTCTACAACTATAAACAAGTTCTCTACCAACAAAGCTTTAGCAGCCGAACAACTTATGGGAATGCTTCGATTGGCTGTCTGTCGCGTATTTAATCTATTAAACAGCTTGAAGGGTTTTATTTAAATACAGTGCGCAATAGTTGCTATCTTCATAAAATATTTGGCGAAATTTCATTAGATAGTTATACGAAGGAAACTTTAAAAGTTTTGTCTATTTACTTCATAACTATTTCTTACATTTTCCTATTTTTTGTTGCGCATATATTTAGACATTTACTACGAATCTCGCACATAAAATAAGGATTAAACGTTATATTAAGTTATCTTTACCGACGACTTCTTGTTATTCTCGCTGAAGTTTTTTTCCGCCTATCATCGAAAATAATATCTTTTATTACTACGTACAAATTGAATCGTATTCTTTTATCGATAATTGTACAATAAGAAAGTCCTCATCTTCCGTAATCTCTTACATATCTTATTTCCCCTCACTCGAATCTTTTCGGTGCTTCTTTTATTTCTTCTTCCACAAACTTTTTTCAAGTTTTTCCAAAAATATTTTTCACGCCAATTTTCATTTTAAAATTATCAATGTTCCACTCCCTCGACGCGGTCTTAAATTCTGTTAAAATTTTAACTTTTCCAATTAAATGAAATTATTGCCAATTCATTCCAGTCTCGAGAAATACTTTCGCTTCTACATCTTCCACTCATTCTGCACCATTAATCTCTTCGTGGAATGTAATTAAATATCCGAATCTTAACTACCTGAAATTGAATGGTTTATTTCCTCTAAGCATTGGATGCCTCTTCTCTGAAAATTTCAACTTAAAACGTTTTTAAAGTAAAGAATTTTTCGGTTTATAAGATTTTTTTCTGCATCGCATCTGATGAACTCCAACTTCTTGTTTTAATGTTAATATTGGATTATTTTAAGAACGTGAAGTTTATCACAATATCTTTTTAATATATTAAGTGGATTGCTTTTAAAAAAGAGTGCCTATTATACTACACCAAATGTATGCCCGACTTAGTTGAAATTATTCTGAGTGCTTATTACATTATCGTCATCCCGGTTGCTTTTTATGGGACCGCCTGAGGAAAACTTTTTTAAAACATTTTTTCCGATTAGTTGTTTACTGAAATATTCTCCCTAAAATAGCAACTCTGGTATAGAATGAACAACTTCTTTAATGTCCTTAACTTAAAACATTACTTCTTCATAATAAACATCTTATCGAGAAATATCTTAGTATATAATATATAATGTAATGCTATATAGATTTTCACTCGGTTCCTCCGTTTAAAATGCAACTATACTGCTGTAGTTAACCAATTTTTTAAATTAAAAAATGATCCATTTAGATCTTCTTTTACACATTATCGTTAAGTCCCGAGTTTAATCTTGAAAATTCTAACGCCTTGAACACGAAAAAAATATTTTTACCGTCTATATCCATATGCATCTAAATGATTTTTTTTAAATAGAAAGTTCTTTTCTTTCGCTGCGGTTCGCTTTATCTTGATCATACTGTGTGCACGTGTGATCCAAAAGAAACATCACACTGGAATTAAATTAGGACGAGTGTTTAACCATATATTTACTAATTGTAAGTACGGAAGCATAAACCATACATCTACTTCACATCGATGTCCAATTGTCACCCTACTAATACATTTCAACAAAATTTGAACTTCCGCAAGACGCCAGACAACTCACAATCAGATGAAAAAGATCCGCCGATATGCCCAAGTAACTCAACGCGGCGAACCGGAAAAGAAAGTTCTCTCGGAATTGTTTTTAGCGTCTCACTTCCCCTTCATCGTCCGCCGCAGTAACAAAACAATAAAAAATTTCGAAAGGCATCAGTATAGTTTTGTGCAGTCCTTGATGAAAGATAAGAATGATTTTTTTGTGTGTATGGAGGGAGGAGATAAAGAGAGAGACAGAGAGAGGGAGAGAGGGAGGGAGGAGACTCAATGGAGAGAGGAAGGGCGTAGTTCAGAGAAGAGAGAGAGACTGCGCATTAGCCTGTGTTAGAGGCGTTGGAGTGTTTAATAGTCCAGTATAGGAAAACTGGTCGATAAGGCCTCTCACTCTCCCCGTTCGACCATTGTTCTCTCACATGCCGAAACCTCTTTCGGCGAAATTCACGACTTAATATTTTATTTTTTCTTCAATCTGTCCTTCCTTTCGAATTTCTTCGTTTTTTCCATTCTCTCTCGCTTCGTTCGTTTTTTTCATTTTCCCACTCGCTGTTTCTTTAAACATCATTCCTTATCCTCTCCCGTATCCCAGATGGCTATCTACGTCGACATTTCTACCACATACACTTCCCAAATTCTCTCTAATGAATGCCTCCTTAAATTGTTAATGTCTGTTAATATAAGTTTATATGTTATATATAATATATACATATATTTATCTATTTATTTATTTCACTGACTGATAATCGATTTCAATTTATCTCAAATTTTTACAACTATTGAGTTTTTGAAAATTTGTTGAGTAATTGTTTATGATGTATTGGTTTCTATTAATATCATAAGTGATAAATTTTAATCACAAGAAATATTTTAAACCATTTTGTCTCATAATCTTTCGTTAAATAGGTACCTATATGTAATCCATTTGCAACACCTTGTTCTATTAACATTATATTTCTCCCAATCCCATGTTTATATTTACGTTTATGAAATTTCTACATTTGACATTTTAAAATTTAATTACACGCCATTAAGATAGAATATATTAGTTATGAGCTCCTACCCACTACCCACAACAATGTAAAACAGCTTTTGTAATTAGATAACTTATTCTTGACGAGTCAATTGCAAGAACCAAATTTCATATTGCAGCTTACGACAAGGAACGAATAAAGTATAAAATGAGATTATTCGATACCTATGAATACTTCAGTGTTAATCTTCGTACGGAGCACATGGTATGCCCTAAAAAGATAAAATAATTTAAAAAATCAAGTTTAGGACACAAGAGAACTAAATATTTCAAATGCTGGTTGTGGTGGGGCTGACCCTGATTGGAATCCCGTTGGAAGCAATTCTTCAACATTCGTGTTACGAGTAAAACACGCAAACAAAGTATTCTGACCTTCAAAAGGGGTGTTAAAGGGTGCACTTCATCGGTATTTCCGAAAGAGTAGGCTAATGCTGGCGTCCAGTTTTCCTCTCTTCTTCTTCTTCTTCTTAAAGAGTCGTGCAAGAAGTTCTTGCACGATAGGATGAAGACCAATATTTGAATAACAGGAAGTAACCTAGAAACTCTAAAGACGGGCATGGGAAAAGATAAAGAAAAATAAATTTTCAAAATACTAGCGGCCTTCCATTTTAATATATGCCTTAGAAATGTCTAAAGGCGGTTAGGATAATATTTTGAGCTCGGTTACCTATCGTAGAAACAGTTCCCAGTGATACGTCAAAACATCCACTTTTAAAATAATTCATTCTAACACATACAGAGAAGGAATTGTCATCATTATCGTTAAGTATTCTTGTTTCCTATATTTTGATAAATCTAGATCACATTTCTGAGACAAATGGTAAGGTGCACCAAACACGAACCTAAAGAAACATTCAATCTTTTACAGAGATTGAATGTAGGTCACAATCACGCTGCAACATTGTAAGCGCTTTACTGCGTCTTTTAGTACCACGAACGTGCAGTTTCATATCTGCTGAAATAATCTTTTCTCCATTGCAAGAAGAACTGAGAATGGCCGTGAGCTCGCTATTTTATCTTATGCTATAAGCAAGGACGAAAGGGACGGAGAAATAAAAACCGAGTTTATCGCTGCTTAAAGTCACGGTTGACGGACGTATAGTGATCCTAGTTTAAAAGCTCGTGGTTGAATCGTTCTTTTCGTTTTTGGGTTTAAAGCCCAGAATTTCGTTTAAGTCAATGTGCCCATTTTCGAAAAGCATTCATTGCCTTGGGATAGAAACTGTGGCTTTTATTCATACAAGCATTTAGCCGTATCATTAAAACTGTGCTAATTTTGCCAGGAACAAAACCTTCGCCTAAGTGAGAAAAATATTCAAAGATTGGAAACATGACGCAATGAAAATAGTTATCTCCGATGAGTTATATTTAACTATGCGAATGATAATTCTGTTTTCACTCGAACTTTTAATTTAGCATAAAAATATTTTTCTAGTTATTTTATTTAACAAATATACTAATGAGTACAAACGTAGGGTGACAGCCAGGTGGCAAAAAATATTTTCAAGAACGCAAAAAATACGAATACCTGTTCAGATGTAGTGTAACGCTCAATGAAATCAATTTCACTAATTCTTGCAGGGCGAACTAATTTGGTCTCCTGTAATCTGCTTACTTAAAAAAATAATTCCTGGCCTGAATATTTTAGTATTTTGGCAATACTAACCTCCTCTTTATGTATACTTAGCAAGTAGCGAACAGGCATTTTCAAGCTATTTTTAGTTTCCTCAAATTAATGAATGAATGTCATGATCAGGTAACAAGTATTCATATAGTCGAACATAACATTGTTAGTATTCTACGAATTACCGTCATAATCTGGTAGCATGTAATAGTATGTATATTAATACATTTATACTGGTCATCTTGTTAGTACATAAGTACTTGTCACTTGAAGATCATGAGTCGAAACCTGTATTTCATTTTTTTATAAAAATAGTATCATGCTAACAATTATTAATGTGAATTTTTAATTTCTTTATCTATCCTTTTCAGGGTTATTCCTGTTTTCATAAATAATAATATTGGTATGGTTGTTAATTTATGTTCTTTCCTAAACATTAGGATTACCCATCACATAATCCAAATTTCGGTATGCCCTTGCTGTAAAATTTTCCCTAGCTCTTTGGCCATCTGAATTTCTATGTATTATCAATGATCTAATGTTGGTATGCTTTCTTTTTGTCTTTTCTTGGTATTCTTTTTTCATTCTTTCGCACAACGTTGCCTGGATCTTTTTTTGTCAACGTAACATCCCGCGTTACGTATACATATTGCGGGTAATGAAACAAAAATGGATATATTGGGACTTAGAATCGTGGTATCCACATCAAAATCTTTACTCCGTGCTTACCCTATCTCCTTTGCTTTTTATCTCGATATCTCCCCTTCCAGAGACGCGAGAAAAATATTTTTTTTCATCCCTTGAAACCACTCGCTCTGTTTACATTCACGGCGTGCGATAACTATTAAAAATACTCCCAGCATTTGTCGTCTTTCAGACGTGGCTGTTTATCTTCCAAGCGCCTACGTATTTCATATCACCTCTTTCTCTCCAGGCGAGAACATGCTTTAATGGGCAACTGTACTTAACCTACTTGCTCACATCGCATCTATTGTGCCGAAACTGAAGACGACTGCTGACGAGGAATTCGGGATAGTGAACAATGGGAAGAGAGAGAGAAGCGCCGGCGAGATATTAGAAAGAAATGGAAAACCGGGAAAACCAAAGATACGCGATATCTACACGCACACGAGCGCACCTGTTTTGCGGCTTTCTTCGTAAAACAATGCTGTAAAATATCGGTGCATTAAAGAGGGAGCGAAATTTTTCCGGAAAACATTTTCATTCCTTTTTTAAAGTACTTTCCCCGCAATCTTTTTTTAGTCATACGTTTGGAAAAGAAAGAAAGAGGAACATGTCATTTATATCTTAACTTTTATTTACACCAGCCCCTCAACATTCGCGAGGGATACGTTCCCAATAACCTCGCGAATGTTGAAATTCGCGAATAAGAATTTTGCCCTGATTATACTACCCAAACTTAATATTCAACATTCACACTGCTTTGTGCTCAACACTAAACCTAAAATTAAAGTTCGCAGGCTAAAAATAAACTTACGAAAAAACTAGAAAACAGTTAAAACAAAATGAAAACGTAGCAACACGTAGTACGTATTATATAGCATATATTCTTTGATCTCTTTATACTTGATTCACTTTTAACAGATGATTGTCTTTTTGAAAACATAGATAATTAAAAATCGCAATTATTAAATTAAAAATTACAGTAATAAGTAAATCAAAGCGCAAAAACTGATGAAAAGTATGTAAGAGCGACAGTCTGAGCGAAATGCCAACAAGAATGAAAATGTCCGGGAGGTGGGGAATGGTGGTGGCGTAGCGTTCGACTCCTTGGCGCGGTTTTGTAACTTTGTATGTACATACATAGTGCATACTATGTAACAGAAAGATTCCAATTTTCGGAATTACAGCTTATTGTAGGTAGGACGTTATGAGTTGCATTTTTGAAAGGTTAACATCTACTGTCCTCAAGTATTTATACGGTTAAGACCAACTACTTAGATTCTACTTGCATCAATTAATACCTTATTGATTACAACAATTCTAAGCGCTTTTATCGCAAGATAATAATATTTTGGATAGTCACTTACACAGCTTATGGGATTGTTGACTGTCTAATTTTAATTTTATAACCTGAGAACGGTTGCCTTTCTGAAATAATGAAATTTTATGGCTACCTCGCGAATACCTGAACTCGCGAATGCTGAACTCGCGGATGTTGAGGGGCTGGTGTATTGATTTTTCAGGTTACTCGGTATAAGTTTTCCGTTTCCATTATATTTTTGTGTTGTGAGGTACTATTGAAAGACACTGCATATTTTCCTATATTTTTATTTTAAAATTTCAAGCATAAATTTTTAAACAAATAAATTTTAACGATTATGGCAATATGAAAGTCTAACAGTTCATTTTGCTAATAGTTCACAAACTTTAGTTTCTTGTTCTCACATATATATATATATTTTTTTTCAATAGAATGGAAGTTGAAAGATATTAAAACATCATATATCTCATGCATATTAATTGTTAAAATGCAGAAGTAATTTACTTAATAGATATTAAAATCTAAATTTCCTCGAGTGCGAGGAAATTTAAATTGACATCAGCTGAAATTTATGGCCACTGTCAAGGAGTCGCATTCTTACGAATTTACGCAATTGTAACACGTTTATATCATCAGCAAAAAGAAGTTGAAGCCTAACGCCAATAAAAGTATAATATGCGCACGAATATACTCCGCTTTCCGGGGATTCGAATATTGAAATCATTCCTTTTCTTCCTGTTTTATTTTCAGCGAGCTCGATTGTTTCGGAAACGACGTCATCACGCCACGTCTCCAGCACAGGGCCAATATAAGCATCCCCATGTTTTTTGGTGCACACACTCGTTCGGAATCGTTTTTTTTTTGCCTCACAGCGGGTTAAGAATGTGTGCACACACGGATCGATTCCACATGAACGCGATTGCTCTTCATTGGGACTGATGGAAAAAAAAGCTAAGCGATTCAGAGGGAAAGAAGAGAATGCGAGGGCACGAAGTAGTACAATTCGACTTCGAAGTTTTTACCGTGCTTGCTGCACGAGTAGAATAAAATGCCATACAAATAGTAAACAATGGGGTTTCAAAAAAGCGATAGATTTGAAGCCAAAAGGAACTGCGGACCCGCTATTAATGGCGAGGCATTGGGTGCCGCGCAGCAGGCTTACACAATCGGCAATTTATTTTTCTGACGGTTACTATTAGATTTTTATACCAGTGGAAAGAAATTGCCCAGCAAGTATTTATAGATGTGGGTTCGAGATTTCGAAGGAGAATAATTCTTTAGCTGCAATATATTACTGCGTATATCCTGAGACAAAAGAACATGATAAATGCATATTGTGCCGAAACTAGACTTCGAAAACGGATGCGGTTTTTGTATTTCGAATTTCATATCCCTGCTGCAAAGTTTTACCACCATCAACATCAAATATTGGACATTTTACCGATAAAACTATTATCTATCGTAGTCGTTGCTCTCATTAATGCCGCACATGAAGCAGATCACATGTCTATGTTTAATTTAACCCTTCATAGATTAGAAGAAGAAGAAATCGAGATGATGTATGAACAAATTAACGACATTTACGAATAAGATGGAAGAGGAAAGGTAAACTGCATACTAATCGGAGATTGGAACAGCATCGTTGGAGAAGGACAAGAAGAAAATATTGTCGGTCAATACGGACTTGGTAAAGGAAACCGAAGAGGAGAAAACTGGTAGAACTCTGCGTTAATAACGACCTAGTAGTGACTAATACACTATTCAAAAATCATAAACGAAGGCTGTACACAGGGAGATAGAATGATGTGCCAAATGGATTACATCCTAGTAAAACAAAGAATCAGGAACAGCATAAAAAATGCTAAGACATTACCAGGAGCAGACATTGATTCAGATCACATCCTTCTAATAGTCTATGTAAATACAAACCTTAAAAAATATGGAAAACGAGAAGAGAAAGACAGACTTGAAACTTAGAAAAACTGAAAGAAAAGAAAGATGCATTCAGCACGAAGTTGGAAGATCGCCATAGAAATTTGAAAAACAAACCGAAGACCGTGGATACAGAATGGGAGGAAAATAAAAACAGTATCAAAGACAATTTGGATAAACAGATTGGAAAATAAGAGAAAAAATCAAAAAACCATGGATCATTAAGGAAATGCTGGGGAAAATTGATGATAGAAGAAAATGGAAAAACGATAACAGTGAAGAAGGTAGAGCCAATTATAGACGCATAAACAATGAGTTGAGAAGGGCAACAGATAAAGCTAGGGAAAATTGGACAAAAGAAAAATGTGAGTAAATGCAACAGATGGAGAAGTAAGGACGGTACGATATGATGTACTGTAGGGCACTGGAGTTAGATGATAAGAAGCATAATGGGATTGGTGGTAGAGGAAATATGAATACAGATGGAAAAATAGTCGCAGAACCAAAGGATGCAGAACAGGTATGGGAAGAATACATTAATTAATCTTCGAAATGTGGACATGGAGAAGAATGCTGAAGATAAAATGAACAGATAGGCTGAGGGTGAAAAACGAGGAAGTACTACGAAGAATAGGAGAGAAGCGAACGATTATACAGACTATCAGAAAGAGGAAGGCGAACTGGAGAGGAGAGAGTACATGATTAAAGAAGTGCTAGAAGGAATACTGAATGGAAAACGAGAAAGAGGTAGGAAAAGGTTTCAGCTGGTAAACGACTTGAAAGGGAAAGAGAGATATCAAGACATAAAGAAGACTGCGGAAAATATGAGTATATGGAGAACAAAGTTTAACCATGAATAATCACGGACCTGTCTATGGACAGACTACCTATGACGATGATGGGATTAGCGCAAACTCTCATCGATTAGCAAATGCGTTGATACCTTGAAATATGCTTTTAGGAATATACAAAAGTTTTCATTTTTATTTCACGACCTTACGATTTTCCTTAACCGTTGGAGTTTGATGATTCGGAAAGAATTAAAACGTGCATATAAATGGGGATTCATTCGTTCGAGAAAGTAAAACTAGAAGTAATACGTACCGTGTCGTGTACAGAAGCCGTCTTCGCCGGAAGTTTATCGAATGTCAATCCAACGAAGCAATTCAGTATTCCACCTCTGACGAGTATTTCCTTTATTTAAAATGCCTGTCTAGTTTCCTCAACTCCATCATTGGCGCGGGGATACTATAAATCTATATACTTGTACGTGTCTATTAAAATAAGCTATTAAAAGGTAAAGCTCTCGGAATATGTGTATCATTGTCGTCCTAAATAAAAATTTTCGTATAGACTGGAAGAATGATATCTCGAATTTTCAACTTTCCTTACGCAATAAAAATATTCTTTTCCGATTTTACCTCGTTCTTCACTCAAGGTGCCATTTGCTTGCAAAGAAAGAGATTACGTGAACCTTTCGCTGCAACCTCCTATGAGATTGCCAATTATCTAAGAGCACATATCCTTTAACTACCTTTTTACTTTCTCATATTCGAAGTATATTGAGAAAGTATTGTAATCGCGAAAAAATTCAACCTCGATATTTTGACGCAAATATACGTTTTAGGTGTAGCTGAGTCCGAAAAAGTGGTTTTCGCAATGTCGTCTGTCTGTCTGTCTGTTATTGAATCTAGAGCCTAAACGGTAGAGCGAAAATGAATGAAATCTCGTACTTAGGCATCTTATCACACAGAGAAGTGGCTATGAATAAATGGTTGACATTGCTCAATAATTAAGGAAAGTTTATTCTACTCATTTTTAACATCAATTTGATTTTCTCAAATGCGACTCTAACGATTTTGATCAAATTTCTTACAGTTACTTGAGTTTACGTCTTCGATAATACCAAATAGTTGATATTTCTCAAAAAATGAATATCAGGCTAGTTTATTCTAGGTAACTTTAACAATAATTTGATTTTCTCAAAAACGGCTACAACGATCTAGATAAAATTTCGTACAATTACTTGAGTATATGTCTGCAATAATACAACATACTTCATATTTCTCAAAAAATGAATATAAGGCTAGTTTATTCTTGGGAAACTTCAACAAAAATTGGAATTTCTAAAAACCGGCTGATACTATTTTCATTTTCTAAAGATAACTAAACGATGCATTAGTATAGGAGAAAGTTTGTAAAATGTATGCTGTACAGAGTTTTATATACCTAACTCCCTTTTTCCCCGGCTTGCATTTCTTCCTATCACGGCGTGTTTGTTCCTTTATCACTTCAGTTAGTTATGCTCCGGTCGATACCAGACCTAGGACTCGGTATCGATTATCGTTACCGGCCTTTCTAGGTTATCAGCCCCTGTTTGCGAGCAGAAAGTCTTATTGCGATGCTCGACCAATGAAGATGGAGGGAACGAGAGGTAGCGATCCGATTTGGCAGAAGCACATCCATTTTCAACCGATGCACTTTGTCGAAGAAGGTTACAAGACTTACGCAATCGATTTTATCAGTCCGGCAACCTCAAAAGACACTGCACACTCCGTAGACGACCAAGTAAGATACGATCCATTCGATTGAACTTATATAAAACAAAAGGTATATCTTTGAAATGTTTTTGTTTATTACCGTTGAGCTCTCTGATAAAAACCTATAATGATACACATAAGCTGCGTTCTTCATACTCTTGATTTGTACCTATACATTTGTCGCAATCTCCTCGATATCGCTAAATTAATCAAACATATCTTTAAAAAATAAAACCATGTCGGTAGGCCGCACTTAAAAAAAAAACATGAGTATTTCTGTGGTTTCAGCGTTACAGAGAAGATCTATTCTACCAAATTTTTTCAGCGGCAAGAGTGCTCCTCCCGTCACGTGTCATCCCGTAAGCTACAAGCCTTCCAGGAATCGAATTCCCATGGTTTTTAGAATGCAGTCGCTTTAAAAAATAAATGAAACACCGACAAAAATCTCCGGAATAAGAGCTTCGTGAAAGCGAGTGGTCGGAAGAAGAAGAGGTTTAAAAGAAAACGAAAAAAACGTACCATTAATGGATTATTTTACAGTAAGAACAGAGGAAAATAAAGGGACCAGAGGAGATAATCCCGGCGGGGAAAAGGGTAGAAAGAGACGCGAAAGAGAAAACAATAGAGAGAGAAACACGCAAAAACGAAAGCAGAGTGGAAAAGAAAGAGAGGAGAGCGGAAAAGAAAGAGACACGAATTTGAGGTTGCGGCGTAGGCGGAAGGAGTGAACAAGGGTTCGGAAATGGGGACGAGGAAACGCTGATGG
The DNA here is from genome assembly GCA_036926305.1 of Uropetala carovei. NCBI lineage: Eukaryota > Metazoa > Arthropoda > Insecta > Odonata > Petaluridae > Uropetala > Uropetala carovei. Next base: position 241,271 of record JAXCHB010000024.1, read on the forward strand.
AGAGCCTCGAAGGTAGAGAGAGAGAGAGAGGGGAATGTCGAGCGAAGGGAAAGGAAGAGAGAGAGAGAGGAAGGGAAGGAGTTATATGGAGGAGTAGGGGTTTTGGGAGGACATGGTTCGAGACGGATCGAAATGGAGGATTGGGAATGGAATAAGGCTGGCGAAGGACTGAGTGAGTCTTAAGGGAAGAGGCGGCAGAGTAATGGCAGTACTCCATCGTACCTCTTTTTCACATCTCTCCACTCCTATCCACTCCCCTTCTTCCTTACTCTTTCTTTCCCATTTCCCCCTCTCCAATTTCCTTCCCCTACATCTCCCTGCCTTCCCCCTCTCTCTATCTCTCTCTCTCTCCTTTTCCGCAAAACGGAATAAAAAGACATTTCTTTTCGTTACGCTTTTCCCTCCTCTTTTATTTTTCGTTTGCCTCGTCCTCCTCGTCCCCCTTTCCATCGCTCACTCTGATCTTCGCTCGATCTCTTATTTTAAGATTCTTTCTGCCTTCCCTCATCCATCCCTTTTTTACCTCCATCAATTTCCCTCGGTTTAAGTTACCTTTTTTTATACCTGTTCGTGTGGATCCCTTAATCCATAATAATCTGGTTTTCCGCCGCCTTACCGGTGTCATCATCCACTTTAAATTGGCCTAACTGTACCTACTCTCCCTGTTCTCCATTTTTAGTGCGCCATTAATGTGGGCTATCCATTAGGATCTTTAATGTTTAAGTTTTTGCTGTAATGGTATCTCTCCTCAAACCTCTTTTATCGACGTAGCAAATTTCTTTTTCGGCATCGTCAAAATTCAGCGGATTTGACAATTCGGCAAAGGCATCAAGTGGATTTTAGATAGACAGAACGCATATTAATATTAATAAAAATTTTCCCTAACTCGTTATAAAAGTATGAATAATTTTGAAAACACCAATGTCAAAATAATTTTTTTAACATTGCTATTTTTGTACAAGGATGTTATTCTGCGCAACCTTAATTACAAAAATTCTGAATGGATAATGTAAGTTTGGAAATAAAAAGGTGGTTACCTCCGTTTTAAACACTGACAATGAGATCTTTGTCGGCGGCATAATACGTAACCTGTGCGCTGCTGCTCAATTCCCTCACAGTTTGTGTCCTATCCGGATCATTTTCATACTTGATCTACAACAGCCAGTGATTCCCACCGCCTCTCACTTTGCTTTTATGCAAGCTACGAGGAGTCTTCCGGATTCCATACCGTCCTTTCGAATAAAACCAAACTTAATATCTTTTATGATAAAACCTCGGTAACGATAAAAGAGAAATTTATACCTCGTACGTTATTAGGCGCGTTTCGCTTCCAGAGTGAGCGCCTACTACCGTCGGTCTGTCCGTCCGTCCGTCCGCATGTTCGTTCTCGGCTTCCATCAAACAGATTTTCATGAAATTTGATATTAAGGACTTACAATCAAATATAAGAATAAAATCGCACAAATGAATCACGTACGCCAATCAGGGGTACCACTTTACTGGTGACAAAAAATTAAATTTTCCTCATATCTCGTAAAGTATTGCTCATATCAAAATATTTTTCAAATAAAAGTTGTAGAACTGGTAAAGAAGAGTATTTCCTTTCCTATATATTTTTATCGTAGGAGTATCCGTTATCGATAAAATCAAACAAAAACGTCTTAAATCGAGTTGAACAGAAAATTTCTTGCATGGCTACTTCTTCCTTGTTGCTAACATAAACAATCTCACAAACAAACGTTTAATTTACTTACGTGTACATGCACTATTTTTAAATAGGAAGAAAATGGATTATTTATGGTGAATAAAAGAACTTTAAAAAGCAATTTCCCTTTACGTACAAGTATATAATTTCTTTCTAATACTCCATTGCACGAAAGGCGCCATTTGTGATACGTTGTACACTTTCCTAACTTGTTATATTTATATGTCAGGTTTATTTTAATTCGTTCAAAATAGTTCAGGTATTTTTATTTTGAAAATGATTAGCCCACACAATCTTTGTAAAGAAAACATTACTAATATTTGGAATATATGCTTAAATTTTTAAATATTGACTCTCATACAATAGTAGTGTTTAGGAAAATATGCATTTTTTCATTTGAGATTGGGCAGAGGTTGTTTCCGGTAATATTATGGGAAAATCAGGGAAGCGGTTATGCTTTAAAATTTTAAATGGATGTATCCTTCCTTAAACATAAAGGTTTTATTTGAGGAGAAAACGGGCTTACTATAATTTCTCTTGTAGATAAAATTACGCAAATGGGTTTGAAATGAATGAACATATCTGCATTTTAAGTAAAATATTTATTAAATGGATTTATCGAAAAAAACTTTATAAATGTAATCAATCACAAATGTAGTGTATACATCAGTGTGGTAAATAACGTGAATTGAGTGAATCCCTAAGGAAAAACATGAAGCTTTCTTTGAAATTTTAAAACGTGCAAAAATAAATTTCTCGATTAATAATTAAAAAATTGTGGAATACTGATAAATCGCACAAGAAATTAGAACGTAAATAGTTCAATTGTTTTTCTCTAGTATTAATAAAAACGATCGCCTATTAGAGAGATATATTATTACTACTTGATCTCAGCCATAAGGTGAGCTCGATAATTCTTTTTTGAAGTGGCAGGCACTTTCCGAGATTGGCCTAATTTGTCAGTTACGAAATATTTAGAACGAATTTCCAGATAATTAACTACAAAATACGAGCAAGTAAAAATGAACGTATAAAATAAATTAATACGTTCCGTGCGTAAATGAAAATATCAGACCGTATCATAACGACACCCTTCATCTTATGCAACCAACCACACGCGACGCAGCCTCTGTAACGGCAACTGCTCTGGATTAAATTCGGATTCCACCAGCGTTTATGTGTCAAAACGATTCAAATAAAGAGACAATATCCGCCTCGTGCTTCCACGACATCCATCACTTCCTATCCACAGCCGTTCCCAACGACAAATCCATTTCTTTTAAAGAAGGCCATTAAAAAAAAGTCCGAAATTTGAGAGGGAGGATGAATAACAAATCTGTTATCTATTTCCCCTGAAGGTGGCTGTGAGGAACAACTCCCCCCCCCCTTCCAGAAAACAAAAGGAGAACGGAAACACGCGGAAGTTATTAACGAGACTTTGATGGCGATTCGCGCTATATCGGTTCCATTCGAAGCTAGAAGAGGATGAGATTTAGAGTAGCACGGAGAGAGAGAGGAAAAAGGGGAGACAGTTTTGCGACGAATTGGGATTTAGTGGGAGGATAGGTAAGAGAGAGGAGACGTCCCAGAGAGAGAGAGAGAGAGAGACACAAAACTGGCAGGAGGAAGCGGCGACGTGATGTCTTTGATGTAGATGTGGCGGAGGAAGTGGATGTTTTGAGAGATGAATCGGATGGGGAAGCAGGAAGGAGAATGTTGAGATGGTGGAGGAGGGTGTGAGAGGCGATGGAAGGCGAGAGTGGATGAAAAGATGGGGGGGGGGAGGTGTTGTGGAGTTTGGGAGAAAGGGATGCCGGGTGAGACTACCCTTGGGATTTGTGAAAGAGAAGGAAGAAAAGAGAGACAGAGAGAGAGAGAGAAGAGGGAGAGGATGGAAGGGGGTCTCTTTTGGGATGAAGGACGCAGGGAAGTTGTTTGGGAAAGCCTCTCTATACGTGACGGAGGAAAGAAAAGAGTTGGAGTACGGGGAATAAGGCGGTGCTTTTCGGCGAAAGGGTGGAAGCAAATAGGAGTAGGAGATAATGGAGTGACGAGGGAGATAGAGGGATGGAGGGAGGGAGATACAGATATATAGAGGTAAAAGACGGAAAAGTTAGTGTGAAGAGGAGAGGAAGAGCAAAAAAGAGTGAGGACGACTATTGGAGAAATTGAAAAATAGTCTAGGTCGGAAATAAATATATACAAATATATATATATCGTATCTTCTAAGGGTAAAGAGCTCCAATGGTCCATGGTATTTAGTCGCCTAGATGGATTTGGAAGGAGAAGAGAAAAAAGAAGCGAAAATGTTGGAGATGTACTACGTAAGCCTAACGCGGTGACCTTTAGGAATGGAAATTTGCAAAATCCGCGTGAGGAATAAAATACTCAGATTGGGAATTTTCGAGTTATTCATTCACCTCTTCATCCAGCTTTTCTCAAGATTTCTCATAGGATTAACATCATTGAATGTCAATGCTGTCAAACCGATAAAAACGAGGTTTTCATTGGTTGAATGGCAATCCAATCAGGGTTCGGGATATCATTATTGAAGTAGTATATGTTCACCTTCGTTACGTAAACTGTTTACTGCGAGCGGATACATTAAAAAGTAAGTGCACGAAATTTTATTCTTTTCCTTTATGTTAGCAAAATTATCTAGTCAGTTCCCTTTACGATGAAATCGCAGGAGTGAAACATTAAAATAAAATCTTTAAATTAAATTTATCGCCTTAATTTATTAAACAGATGTAACAGCTATGTTATGTTTTGAAACGTGAATATTAAGTTACTAGATGAATGTGCCCGTTTAAAACAGCCTTTCAAAACAAACAATATAAAAATAAAACCAACAAACAAATGAAAAAAATTGGAAAGGGCTACAAATGAAAACAAAGGAATAGTTTTAAAAAATTAAGAGGAAAACAGTGTTACATCTCAATAATATTATTTTAGCTATTCAGTAGCTCTCTTATAACGGCGTTGCTTGTAAATACTCTTTCGTTTAACGGCAATTGTCCTTGATTATCTTTATCCTTAACCCAAAATTTCAAACTATGTTTGTCACATGTTCTAGTTATGGCTACATACAGCTGTCCATGTGAAAAAACTGCATCTGGAAAATGTAATTCATAATATCTGTTCTATTAAGAAGGCACAGCGCAAGCAACTGCCCTTAATATGCAGAAAGACTTAAATAAGACAACGAAGGCACGTTAAAACATCGTCGATTTATTTCAAACATTAGAATGTTTTAAAATACGTAATTTACCGCATTTATCCATCCAATTTACGTAAATGAATATAGGTTTATGAGCATATATATGGCTTGAAACAACAATGCCCGTTTCCAAGGTAATCATTGATGAAAATGAACGATTTTTCTTACATCGGCGAATTAAACGTGAAATTTGCTAAACTTTTATCTTTAGGTGAGAAAAGACGAACAAAATTAAACGGCCCGTTTATTTTCCTTTAAAATTGTCCTAATTTGAAGGTCGTAGGTCAATTATTTCTAATTTTATTTTCCAAAAGAGTAAAACTCGGCACGTTGAAAATTAAATTTTAGCGTGTAAACTTATGGGCCGAGATATGAGATTCATATGGAATGTAAAACATTCTCCAGGCGTCGAACCCGGGACTTTTTTGAAAACTTTTTTTATAGCATTCGCTTTTTGAACGTCTTCATAGCAATCCTACCGAATTTGGCTGGACTGGCTGAAGAAATGACCGAGATATGTTGAGATATTTAGCGTTACACAAAAAATGATGACCAAGAGATTTAGACTTTTATATCATAAGATAAGATATTATAGGATAACGTTGCGACGAATCATTCATTGTTGAGAAATCATAAATCATATGTTTACCTTCGTTACATAAACTGTTTAATTAACTTGAGCGGATATATATAAGTTTAAAACAGTTATATAGTAAGTGTACGAAATTTAAGTTTTTTTCAATTAGATTGGAAAAATTACATAAGGTACGATCAATTCTCTTTATATTTGTATTATGAAATATTTGCAATGAAAAAAGCATTATTTGACATCGAAATTATATATAATTCACATAGCTTTACGTGTGCTTCATTTAATCTCCTTGATTTAGGACAGCAATCAATGCCGTCAGTCCTTTTTTACGATCCAGTAGAAGAGGAGCAAGAATCCAGAATACTTCTTACATCATTAAATCCGGAACAACGAACAGCATTCGACAAAATTGGGATCTCTCACGAACACGGTTGGATACAGGATACATCGAAATTCCAAGTAAGATGATAGTATCTGGATCTTTATTCGAGGCTATATATGGAACTGAAGTCAATATGAACAATTTGAATGCATTATCATCAAAAATAATTTTAACTCCGATAAACAAAGACGCCTTAGATATCAACAACCAAATTTTAAGTCTTTTGCCAGGTGACCCAGTGGTGTATCACAGTGCAGTTTCGATAATTTCTGACGTACCTAATGAAATCAACAACTATCCATCCGTATTTCTGCATGTGCAAACGCCCTCTGGCTTGTCACCACATGAACTCAAACTTAAAATTTGTTCAATTGTCATAATCATTAGAAATCTAAACCCAATATAAAGTCTTTGTAATGGTACGCGGCTAATTGCTCGTGGCCTTCATCAAAACTTCATTGATACTGAGATCCTTACTGGAACAAACATTAGAGACAGAGTATTTCTTCCAAGAACTGATTTGATGCCCAGCGATACGCAGTTGCCGTTTATTTTAAAAAGGAGACAGTTTCCAATTCCAGCGTTTGCCATAACCATCAACAAGTCCCAAGGGCAAATTTTTAATCGCGTGGTATTTCTGCTGAATGAGCCTGTGTTTGGGCATGGCCAAATTTACACTGCACTGACAAGAACACGAAATCAAAACAAAATTTAATTTTAAATAAGAGATACGGAGAAGCAAGGATCAATGGCGAATGATAATCGAATTTTCACATCAAATTTAATTTATAAAGAAGTTTTCGAAATTGAAAATTAATAAAATATTTACAACGCATAAATTTCTAGAGCGGATTTGTAAACTCAATAAAAAAACGACAATTTCTTCTTGCTAGCGTTTTTGCTTGAAAATACGGAGAGGAAAAATAGTGATCTCTTCGCGTTCACCCTCTTCCCTTTGCAGCAAAAAAATCGGTACAACATACATTGTACAGACTTTCTCATATACTAATGCTTCGTTTAGTTATCTTTAGAAAATGAAAATCGTGAGAGCCTGTTCTTAGAAAATCCAATTTTTGTTCAAGTTGCCCAAGAATAAACTAGCCTTATATTCATTCATTGAGAAAAATTAAATACGTAGTATTATTGTAGATGTATACTCAAGTAACTGTATGAAATTTGATCAAAATCGTTGGAGCCGTTTTTGAGAAAATCGAATTGTTGTTAAAAAAGTGTAGAATAAACTACTCTTAATTATCAAGCAATGACAACTATTTATAGGTATACTCTGCTCAGTATGATAAAATGCCTAAGTACGAGATTTCATTCATTTTCGCTCTACCGTCTAGGCTCCAGAGCCAGTAACAGACAGACAGACGGCATTGCGAAAACCACTTTTTCGGATTCAGCGACACCTAAACGTATATTTCCGTAAAAATCTCGAGGTCGAATTTTTTCGCGATAACAATACTTTCTCGATACTTCGTATGAGAAAGTAAAAATTCTAACAAATACCAACGAAAAAGGAGTATATTTATTATTTCAGTTGCGTTCATCACACAAACTCCAACAAAACAAAATACATTACTCCTGTGCATTAAAATAATGTTCTTTGTTTTTGATGGTATTGGTGAGATGAAGGCAAAAAATGTTCACTTCGTTCGTAAGAAAATCATGATTGATCCTGTGATTAATAAACTATTTTTGAATGATCAATGTAACTTCAAATATTTTTCAGAAGTAAAAAACAGCAATTTTGGACAGAAAAATAAGGCATTAAATGTAGTTTATTAAAGAAGTTTTTGAATTTAAAAATCAACAAAAATATATTCATTACTCATGCATTCAAAAGGAAATGTTCCCGTCCTAAGACGGGTGGGTACACTAGTAAATTCTTATAACCATTAATTAAGTTTGTGCGTACTTGGACTTTTAAAAGTCGCGTTAATTGTTATTTGACATTGTGAGGGTAAAATTCTCTAGTAAAAAATCGGTACAACATACACTGTACAAACTTTCTCATATATGGGTACTAATGCGTCCTTTAGTTATCTTTAGAAAATGAACATCGTATGAGTCTGTTTTTAGAAAATTCAATTTTTGTTAAAGTTGCCCAAGAATAAACTAGCCTTATATTCATTCATTGAGAAAAATGAAATAGGTAGAATATTGAAGACGTAAAAACAAGCAACTGTACGAAATTTGATCAAAATCGTTAAAGCCGTTTCTGAGAAAATCGAATTATTGTTAAAGTTGCCTAGAATAAATTAGCCTTATATATATTTTTTTGAGAAATATGAACTATACAGTATTATTGAAGACGTAAACTCAAGTAACTGTACGAAATTTGATCAAAATCGTTAAAGCCGGTTTCGAGAAAATCGGACTGTTGTTAAAAACGCGTAGAATAAATTACTGTTAATTATTCATCAATGTAAACCATTTCTATGTATACTCTGCTCAGTATGATAAAATGCCTAAGTACGAGATTTCATTCATTTTTGCTCTACCGTCTAGGCTCCAGCGCCAGTAACAGACAGACAGACGGCATTGCGAAAACCACTTTTTCGGATTCAGCGACACCTAAACGTATATTTCCGTAAAAATCTCGAGGTCGAATTTTTTCGCGAAAACAATACTATCTCGATACTTCGTATGAGAAAGTAATAACTGGGACTTCAGAATGGTTGTAAGTCGGGAAAATTGCATTAAAAGTGACATGAGCATATTTCTAAGGCTTTTTAATGCGAGTGAAATGCATGGCATGGTAGCTAAGGTGTGTAGTAATAGTAATATGAGTCACAAAGTAGAGTATATGAGTAGGTCGAAAAGTTTTTTTTAATGGAACCCATGATCTTGAAGTTGTTACTCGGGCCTTGACAGGCGAAGCGTGTAAACACGCCTGAAAAAATTTCTGGCATTGAAACGCTCATTCGAGAAGACTGGCGCATTAAGCTGAAATAATTGAGCAAATATCTTAATATAAGCATGGGATCTGTTCATGACACTGCCTATGACCAGCTGGGATTCAGTACATAGTTTGCAATATGGGTCCCTTTTCGTCTTACATATGAGCTAAAACGACGAGTTGATACATACTCTACGTTACTTGCTCGATATGAATATGAATGAAGAGATTTCCTAAGCCATATAGTTAAATGAGGTGATTGCATAACTTCCATCCAGAAAGTAAACGAGTCAATGTACAGTAGCGTTATTCCAGCTCACTGAAGCCTGAAAAGTCCAGAGCGACACGATCTGCAGGCAAGGTCACATAAACGTATTTTGGGATGAAAATTGGATTATTTTGGATAGTTACACGAAGAAGGGGACAACTATAAACAATGCTTCAAATTGAATGCTCAAGAGCAAACCGTAGCCTGAAATCTCGAACAGACGTCGAGATTTAATCTTGTTTACAGCGCGACAACGCCCGTCCTCAGTGTCCGGGTAACGGTCAACATCAGCAAATATGTGTTTTGAAGTGGTATCACATCTCGCTTATTCTCCTTACTTGGCTGCTAGGGACTGGATTCTTTTTTGGGCCATTCAAAAAAGCATTAAATGGAAAGAAATTCCAGCCTGGCGAGCAGCGTTGCATGAATAGCTCTAAAAGCAACTGAACAAGTTCTACGTAATACGGAATTCAGTCCTTAATTTCGTGAAGGAAGAAGTGCATTGAAAAATCAGATGACCGTGATTAAAAACAATGAGGTTCCTTGACTTATGTTTCGATAAATAATTTTTTATTTAATGTGTGCCGTTTTCATACGTGTGCGCGTGTGTAGATAACAGGATAATAGAAAGAGTACATAGTAGAACAGGGATTAATGATCATGTCACAAAAATGATCTAATTTCCGCAATCAATCCCTTTTCCCATCCCTAATTTCACTGAATCCGCTCGGGCTGCATATAACTTTCGAATCGATGTTTTAGAATTTTCGCGATACGCATTTCACTCGCACTTAAAGCGTTACGGCAAACATGTGAAAGGGAATTTTCCCTTTAGTCCTGGATTCCAACGGGTGTGAATGCGTTCACAGATGTGAAGGTCGGAAAACAATGCGAGGCGTTCCGGGTTTCAACGGAGACCGAATGTCATTTTTCATATTGCGGCGTAGTAGGTATAATATTTAGCGGATGTTAGAAAAATTTTAATTTAAAAATGTTTTTTAACTACCGATTTGATTGAAATACACTGATCGTTTACCTGCTTTAATTAATTGCATTCGAGATTTATATTTCTGATTAAGCGACTTTATTTATCTAAGCCAACTTACTGCGTAATTTAATTAGACATGATTTATATTGCGTTCTCATATAACTTTTCGATAACTTTCACAATTTTTAAAATTTCAAACGCATTAAAATTTTGCTATATATGCATATAAAAATAAAGCTTTCCTAGGTAGTTATATAAAACGAAATCATTCTGGAAAAACGATTGTACCTTATGCGACTCGCATTCTGTCATCAAGGATACTCAGAAACAAATCCAGCCTATAAACATAACCACATTTATAACGCAGGCTAATAAATTACGAAAAAAGTATACTTAAATCCCATTTTCTTCGGCTTTCTGTACCGAAGAAAGCCGTCAACTGAAAAAGCAGGCTGCGCTGTCTCTTTCCTCAGATTTAAAAGGAGTAGAAAAAAATCCTTATTCTCGATCATCTCGCTAAAACTCTTCCTTTAGTAAATCATTCTCCTAGTCTTCTAACATACCGACCGATCCTCCTCACCGTGATGGCGACCCCTTGACCTTGGTATCTCTCTCCCGCACAAGAGGCAGACCTCCATTTATCTCTCGAAAGCGAGATAGAAGGGAAAGGTTGAGAGAGGTCTGGAAGAAGGGTTGGGGAAGGAGGTTTTTAAGCGAGAAGAGAGGGGATGTTAAGGAAGATGGTGGGAGTTTAAGATATGTCGGTTTAAGGGGAGAAGGGTGGATGATTTTGCGGGAGGAAGGAGTAAGGATGCTTGTCCCAAACAGCAAGGATTCCGCTCCTAAAGCGATGACTAAATGCTTTCCCTCTAGTAAAAGGGCTCTGAGCCGCATTATGGAAGGGAATCCCCGAGACCATTTCTTCTTTCCCACGGCTGAGTGAAGGGATAAGGTGTCGCTCACGGCTTTTAAGTGGGTACACCAGTTTGTGCTCCGCCTTATATTCCCCAAAACTTTTCTTTGTGTGTATTTAACCATTTCAAAGCTTGCTTTCCAAATATTATCCCAGGGTTCAATTTACTTCTCACGTCCTGCGTTTGTTTCTCTTAGAATCTCACGCCCGATGTAACATTTCGTCTCGTTTCCAATTTAAACACTCCTTCTCCATAATTTAATCGGTATTTCTATTTCAGTTTCAAATGTAATGGTAATGGACTATACGCCCCGTCGTTCATCCAATACACAGAAAATGCTTGGAATTTTTTTTGCCCATAAAAAGCGAAGACAATATTCTTAAACAAAATCAAAATAACCGGATAACAGGGTACGTGCGAGTAAGCCTATAACGACTGGTTTGAACTCACAATCAGTCATTATTTACTATGCCGGTGAACCCACGAAATGGGTGTCTTAGCTCGTCGCATCTCGCAGTTTGTGCGCGAAGTGCTCAGGAGCGAATTCTTAATTTTATCTCGGAATTTTATGTAAATAAAAATAAAAATTAGGAATTAGTTGACATGTAACAACTCTTTCTTAATATTGGACGTTAATCGATGCCAACCATACCAATTCCGCACCGTGACAGATTTTTTCACCCTTTTTCCGATCTATTTCAAATTTTTACGCAGAAAACTCAATTTCAATTGGAAAAAATCCATCATAAAATTTTCCGTCATATGAACGTGCAAGATTGCAAGGATAAAAAGAAAGAGCAACCTGTTCAATAAGCAACCCCTCTGTATAATTTGCTTGGTTATGCGCGTTGGCGTAATGCTCAGTCGGCGTTTTCATTGGTTGTATGGCAAGCCAATCGGAGTTCGGGACATACTTATGTCAGTGAGGCGAGTGAGGCTCGACTGCAGCGCCGTTTCCAAGGCGTAGAAGAAAGGCAAACTAATAGAATATACGTGATGATTGATTCAAAGTTACTTGTTGCTAGAATTTTCAATACATTTTTACTTTCTCATACGAGAAAGTATTGCTATCGCAAAAAAATTCGACCTCGAGATTTTAACGGAAATATACGTTTTTGGTGTCACTGAATCCGAAAAGGTGGTTTTTCTGTCTGTCTGTTACTGGCTCTGGAGCCTAGACGGTAGAGCGAAAATGAATGAAATCTCGTACTTAGGCATTTTATCATACTGAGAAGAGTATACCTATAAATAGTTGGCATTGCTTTATAATTAAGAGTAGTTTATTCTACGCATTTTTAACAACAATTCGATTTTCTCAAAAACGGCTATAACGATTTTGATCAAATTTCATACAGTTACTTGAGTATACATCCACAATAATACTACGTATATTATTTTTCACACTGAATGAATATAAGGCTAGTTCATTCCTGGGCAACTTTAACAAAAATTGGATTTTCTAAAAACGGGTTCATACTATTTTCATTTTCTAAAGACAACTAAACGACGCATTAGTACCCATATATGAGAAAGTTTGTACAATGTATGTTGTACCGATTTTTTATATTTGAAAGATGAATAAATTGTTTATAAAAGTAATAATATATTCCTTATATACTAGTAACGGACTTATATACTAGTAACCAAATGTTACATTAAATTATTCCCTTTAAATATTCCGTTCTCTTGTTTTCGCAATGTACTACTCCGTGTTGAAAACACACCAAACGAATTTGCCGTTTGGCCTTGATGCTTATTCCCCATACGTCAATAAGACATCCCACCATTCTATCTTTCTTCTTCGATTTCCTTCCCTCTCTCTCTCTAACACAGTCTCCCTTTCTTTATCTTTTTCTATTTGCCCACGTGCTCGGGAAATGAGGGCAAAGCTTTCTTTTTTTAGGCGCCGAAGGGCGAAGAGAAGATAAGGTGTGAGAGAGAGAGAGAAATAGATGTAGGAAAGTAAGAGTGAGAGGAAGAGGGACGTGATGTATTGAAAGTGAGAGAGAGAGAGAGCGAAATGGAAGCAACCTTGAGGATAAAAAAGTGGTAGGTAGACAGAGAAAGGCGGCAACTCCGGCGAGTCACGGAAAAAATGTGTTCGGCACCGGAAATGGAACTCCGGAGGAACGGGATGGGAGGGGGAGGGGAGATTCTCCGGAACCCCAGTAGCGCAAAAAGGGAGCTGGACCACAGAAAAAAAAGGGTAATGAAGGAAGGGAGGAAAAGTGAGGAGAAAGAGACGGTAGCGAAGGACAAGATATCGCGTCTCGCCGCTAAAGCGATCTACTTAAAAGAGGACGGAAGATTCTTCGGTGTTCTTTTTATTCCGCGTCCCGGAAGAAGGGAGAGAAGATGAGAGGAGATGAGGAGGAAGGACGGGCGACGCATTGAGGGAAGACTAAAGGAAAAGGTTTTTCCGAGAACGTGATCGATGCTTGGGAATATCTATTATTGAGGAGATGGTGAGCCGAGGAATGGAATTTCGTGTTGCAATGTGACTGACTTCGCAGCATAAAACAATGTTTGTTATTATAGAATATATTTTTTATCGTTTTGAAAGAAAATGCAAAACATGCAACCGAAATGTTTTCACCGTCAAAGTTGACAAATGAGCGCGGTTAACCTCTGCGCTCTAATTCCTGCGGAATTTCGATTTGCCATATTCCTGGTACCAAAAACTTGTTACGTTGGTAATTGCTTTTTAAACTTTCAATGATGGAATTATTATCGTAACGGCCTTAATTACTTGACTTGCAAAGAGATACATTTTAAATTTGTATATTTTTACAAAAATTAATTAATGAATTCTAACACGTTATGCGACTTAATATTCATTTATTTTACATTGCAAGAAGGCCATACGCCTGGTGGCAATGAAATATTAGTAAATATGCAGAACAATATCAATCACAAACATTAAATAAATTATTAAAACATCCAATAAACACATAAATAAATAGAACGATCGGTGGTCAATGAAAAAATAACCCGTAGCAATGAAGATATAGATATTCCTACGTTGAATTAATATAGTTGTAAATGTATTATAAAACTATTTTACTTGTTTGGTGGAAAAATAAGTTAAATGTTGTAATAATATAAGGGAAAGCTATCAATACATGAAGAAGAATGCGGAAAATATGAGTATATTGAGAACCAAGTTTAACTGCGAATAATCATGGACCTGTCTACGGACAGACTACCTATGATGGTGATTTATTATGTGATACTAGGTTAAAGTAATAGCGGTCATTTACATAAAGGATCTAGCGATTTAAGAACTAATCCGTTTTTAAGTTTTCAAAATAAAGTTTGTCACCATTCGTCATTTTTTAATGTCTTTTTTTCCCCTCTATTACGATTAAACGGGAGAGCATATTACCAAAGAAAATGTAAATTGTATGGATGCAACGCATTATGAGTTCCAATCGCCAACAAATAATTTGCAAATATTTCAGCGGCCTTTAAGACACATTTATCTAAAATATCTCGCCTTGGTAATAGGTCGCGCACTGTATGTAGGTTTGGAAATCTTCTAATATGTGTTTCTTCAAACGAAAATATAATGGGAAAATTATATGTCTATATTACAAGAAACATATTGCTAAAAAAAAAGAATTTATGAATAAATATCAGGAAAACAAAAAATATACATAGAACGAAACAGAAAATGTTGATGAAAGTAGAAAGTTAATTAAAAAGTGCATAATCTATATGAAAATAGAAATGGGAAACGATCATTGCGTCCCGGTTGAACTTTTTTGGGACGCCTAGAATAAAACATTAATCGGAACTGTCTTGGAAAAAAGCCTGTGCCGAACGGGAAAACTAAAACTTATCCACGATTAAATTGAATTTTCCACAGAACGTGGGACCAAACTTACTCGTCATGACCTACACAATGGGAATTACGGTACATACTATACAGCATCCTCTATCTAAAGATCGGAGTAACGAGATTTAGACGCGTTTTCCGTGGCATCGACTAGGATGATGATGGGCGGCGCCTGCCCCTTCCGCTTCAATTTAAATCTAATTTAATTCTTCGGAAACTAAAGGAAGGCATCTTCTCTGTTCGATCCCAGCAACATCATCGAATCGAGAAAATCGATAATGAGAACAAAGCCAAAGGCATTATCTTTCGTTAACCCGTCTTAGCTTCTCAGCCGCACTGTCAGACCTCAAAGGAAAGTCAGGACATCTTCCCGGAGAATTGGACGAAACATCCTCCCTTTTCTCTCATGAATAAAAAGGGTATTTTATAAAGGATAGGGAGAGAGAGGGAGAGGGCTGGAAAGCGGTGTGCTATTTTCGGATAGTGATGAGCCAAAGGTCGCGACGGAGCTCCTTAAAGCGGAGTCGTGAGAAAGCATCTCGATAGGTTTTTTTTTAGCCCTGCTAGGGAACGGATAGGTTTTCCTTAAAAGCGGCACGCCGGGAAATAAGGTTACGAAGAAGGGAGATAGGGGAAAGGAAGGGCAGGTGTTAGATTGATGCACAGAGATCGATAAGACTCAGGAAAGAGGTTGATGAGTTCGCGGGAGAGAAATAGAACATAAAAGTAAACAAATGGAGGAGATGAAGAGGTTTTTAAAGAGGGAAGCGGTGAGGTAATTGAAATAGACCGTTGACGTGAGACAATACCTTCTCATCTCAATCAACCTCCTCCTACCAATAAACGGAGACCTTTAAGATGTTGTTGATAACGCAGGACAGAAGAGACGCGTGGAGAAAATGAGGCCGCATGTTGTGTGGCGGGGAGAGTTGAGGAGGAGGAGAATGTCTCGCGAGATGAGAGGGGAAGTGGAAGGCCGATTAGAGGGGAAAGGAGGGAAAGAGTCATACGGAGGATGGAGAGAGAGAGATAGAAGAGGAAAGACGGATAAAGATGGAAAAGAGACTGGTCGGGCAGAAAGACATCGTTGAGAGTCAAGAGGAGATAAAAAGTCAAGAGATGGAAGGAGACGAGGAGGATAAATGGAGGAAGGGGGGGAAAAGAGGAAACGGTTTGATGGCAGAAGCCTCTTAGGCGGCCTTTTCGCCCGAGACGCGCATCGCGATTCACTTCTTTCCCTCATCCTCGCGGCCGCCTTTCCTATTGCCGACGGACGGGTTTTGACTGTGGTGATAATGTAAAAGTTTAACGACAGAAAACGAGAGTGGAGAGAATAAGAGCTCGAATAATTTTCTACGGCTCGCAGTGAAAATACTGGTAGTGAAACATGTATGAATTGAGATAGGGGAGGTGTTCGGCCCAGGCTGATGTATCGTTCTCTTTTTAGAACCGTTTACTGAGTCGACCAGGTAGAAAATTACTTATAAATTGCACGTAAAATCTTTACGCTATTGACGAAGAAATGTGCAGCGGAGATTGTGCCAATTCTCTTAATTCTAATCATGAAATTTTAAGTGGGATGCTGAAAATTAATCCGTTTCTTTGTAATCAAAGTTTATAAGGCACGAGAGGGCTATTACTTCATATACGTAAAACCCGCAGATACCAAGAGGTTGGGCAAACCACACACGCATTTCAGTTTTAAGATCAGTAACTAAAAAACTGTCCCTCCTACAGTCATAAAAAAAGGATCGTAGTCCATATGCTCGCCAATGGTGACGGCTTCTTTTACCAAAAAGAAATGCTCATCTGGTTTTCCTTATCTTTCAGTGATTATTGAAGAGAGAGACATTTTTTATTTTTCATTTAACCATATTTTAATTTCGTCAATTCTCTTAAATTAAACAGTATGGGATGGAATAGAGTTCTGAATAGAGGGCACCCAACCTTTTAGAATGGGCGTCCACGAAGAATCCGAATGGACGATGACGTGGAAGTTTTCGGTCATCCTCCTCCCCCTTCTCAAGTTTTAGAGGTATACCACATAGGAGAACTCGCTGTAAATCTGGAAAGAAAATTGATGGAACTTTTTGAGATGGCATTTTCATGACCTTAGTAGATTCTAGACGATTTGTTCGTTGAACCGCTAGGTTTATGACCATCAAATTTTGGATCCCACATGATGGTGAGTTTGATAAACGCACTGCCGCACAAAGGCAGGAAATAAATGAAGGAATGAAATACGGTGTGCAATGTGTCATCTTTCAGAACTCGTTAAATAGCATACATTTTACACTTCGACGCTTATAAAAAACAGTTGTTACTGATTCCTAGCTAACAATGAAAACAAATTCCGCTGTCGTTTAAAACTTCGCATCATAAAGTAGTAACAATGCGATTGACTTTGTATTAAATTTCTTTAAATAGCATATCCTAGCAATATATACTATTTAAATTCTTATCTGCATCTTTATTAATCAAATCATGACCCATTTAACATACAGGCAAAATCCTTAAGATTCTCCGATTCTCTAATTTTATACATCTTATAAAATATTGTTACTCTATGCTATCAATTCTCTCCTTAACTTTCGTCTTAATATAAGTTTGGAGGATTGTTCCTGCACTGAAGCTCATTCTGAATGTTTTTTTTACAACTCGGCGATGATCTTAACCCGTAACTTCAAAAAACGAGTGAACTCTTTCATACATCGCTCTAAAATCTCAATAATGCAACAAATAGAAAAACTAAATCTAAATAATTTTCATTCAGAGGGTAATTCTCCATGCAATAAATATACTTGAAATGTTGCAGACATTCATTTTCCATTGAAAAACTTATTTGTATATGCTGAGATAATATAAAGTGGTTAAAAAATCAATAATAGAAAATACTTTTTACAAACAAACAATATGTGTGTGTGTGTGCGTGCATGCGCGCGTTAGATACCTGCAACGAAATGACAAGAGCACATAGCCCACAAAATCGTATATTCATCTTTTTATTTTTCATCTTAAGAGATAAAACGATTTCTAATTTTAATGAAACCATACCTTTCCTCGTTTTGCCGTAATAAATACGCAATAAAACAAAATCAATTAAATGTATTTTTAACCATACTATATTTCAACGCGCAAATTTATAGCAATTCAACAGAGGTTTACTTTATGTACCATTGACTTGGATGTAAAATTCCAAAAACTGTCAAATGAATGCAGTGACTTACTCACTCAACACATTCCGCCAAAATTCTCACATCAATACACACCGTGTTTTCTCTTGCTCTTACGTCCTCCATTCCTCAACGATAACTCAAAGGTTTGCTAAACTAATGAGGGAATTGTGTCCAAATTCATATACAACAACTATGCGGGACACGTTTGTCACACCTCCCCAGCGTAGACCCAATGAAGCAAAAGCAGAAGTTAGCACTGGCTCAGAGACGGGGTAAGATTGTGATAAAGAAGCTTTAATGCTCTGCTGCAGCGTTTGAGTCGGTAAGACGCATGTCGTGCGAATATATCCTACTTCGGTTTACTGTGCGGAAAGAAGGGGTAGAGAGAGAGATAAGAGGAAGGAAAGTGGACGAGGAAAATAAACTGCGATTCTCCCTGTCCTTAAAAGAATAGAACGAAAAAAAATTAGGAATAAAAAATAGAGAACGAGGAAAAAAGCTCATAAATTTGGAAACGCTTCGCTTGATTTTTTTCTCCATCTCCGTTCATTCCCCAGCCCGAAGAGTTGGGATTTGGTAAGATGGCTGATAAAAACAGAATATCCCGGAAGTGAAGTCGTGCGCGAAGATGGACAAAGGATAGGAAAGTGAATTATGTATACGCCAGAGGAGAGAAACTGCGAGGAGATCCAATGCTTCGATTAGAAAGCTTTAGGGGTAATTCTGGTTTAATCGTCTCAAAAAATAGCAATTGGAATCTTCGCGTGTGAATTTTTGCGAACAAGATCACAAATTATCATTGTTGAAACGAGGGATGATGTATATATTTTTAAAATGTATTCACTATTATCTCATAAATCGCTTTCAATTTAGGATACTCAAGTTATTTCGATAAAAATCAGAAGTTGTTTTCTTCCCTCTTATAGAAAGCGGTATCTTAAAATGTCGCTTCAATTGTTTAGGAATTTTCAAAAAAGTTACTTGAAAAAAATAAGAAGTGCGCTCAGAGGCATATTAGTTATATTATGTAAAATTCACCAATATCCATCCACCACCGAAAACTGTTCTTGTAAATCTATAGAAAATAAAAGATAGAATGACAAGGATAATAAGGAATAAACGATCATAATAATGGTATATTGTTTAGTAAAATTTTCCAAGTACATTTTTGGGATATTATTGTGTACTCTCTTTCGTTCTCATGCCCTTTAATTGCGTCTGGACATTTCCATGGAATTTTTCGATATTTATTTACATATAGTTTGAAATTTATCCGCTAGAGTCTGTAGGCGACGAATTCAAACTTTGAAATTTCATTCCTATGAAACTTTTAATACTAGAGTACTTACACTTTCAAGGATGGTGAGGTCTAATAAACTTTTTTTTATTTTGTGCAGAGTTCGACTCCCCAATTTAAGTTCAGTTAAAGTTTTCTACCTAACCTCAGGATCCAGCTCATCCCTCCCAATTTTCCTTGGCCCTCTTCATTTTCTAGTGATTATCCATCTAAACTACAGCCGAGTGTCTTCACAGAGAAAATCATCATCCACTGACTCTAGCATCTGCGAAGATGAACCAGCTTGCATTGCAAAGAGAAAACTCTAAATTCATTTTACTCTATATCGAGCGTAAAAAATCATCCAGTAAAGAATGCAGTGGACCCTCGATATATCTGAATAAAGGGACGAAGGCCTGTCCGTTATATCCGAAACATCCGAAGGAAACATATATGTATGTTGGCTTAAATTGATAAAATCTGCATGTTATGAAAGATAATGTTTTACTATGCTATATGTTTATAAAATTGTTAGAGCGCGTGCAATAATTGCGCAGAGTTTTTCTAATGAATTTACAGGAAATAAGAATCGAATATGAATTGCGTGCTCATTTTTATACTTTACTAGTAAACGGTGCTTGCAGTTTGCAAGCAGGAACATATTTACAACAGAACATACTTAAAAATTAAATAAATTGTAGTGACCATAATAAAAATAGTTGGCAAAATGAAGATTGATTTTCCCATGCAGTATACTTATTTGAAACGGAATTATTCTTAGGAAACGAACTTGGGATACTTTTTCGAGATTTTAAATTTTTTCAGATTCTGGTGGAAATTTGAGAGAAAATAACAGTAAATACAAAAATTGTTTTAAGGCAGAAACCCTACGAATAACGCAGGTCAGTCCGTCACAACCAGTCGCAACGATCAAACACAGGAGCAACTCGTATTTAAGGATTTACTGCGACGTTAAATTATACATTACATCTAATTGTATATGTACATTATAGAATGTATGTAATTAATTACGTTTCGATGCATTCTTTAGGTCTCCCACGTCACGCTCGTGTGATAGGTCCGCATGAGATAAAATGTATTAGTTGAAATTCTGTCCGTTATATCCGAAGTCCATTCCATCAAGGTTGCATATACCGATGGTTCACTGTACATAAAAAAACCGGGAACAGCAGAATATTATGAAAATAAAATTTTATGTGATGAAAGCCGAAAATAATAAGTTATGTTAAAATAACCCTTAACTAATTCTGCTTTGACTACAACAAGCAACAGGAAAGCAGAGATTCTGATACCATGGAAACATGTCCAGTACTTTTAAATGGAAAATGAGAGGAAGGAAGGAAGCAAAATACGCATTTTATACTGTGAAATGAAGAAATATGGATAGTTATTTTTATTGTTATTTCAATACACGATTCGAGTATTTTAATACAATACAATGCAATTAAAAAATTTATTTCTTAATTGATAATATTACCTGCAATAAGCTAATGATTTTTAGTTCTTTTTCCTATCTCATTTAAGCGTTATATCCAAATTTCAATCAACGCCGCAACGAGTAGACTAGTATTACCCATATTGAATATAGGTTAACCCT
The DNA here is from genome assembly GCA_036926305.1 of Uropetala carovei. Classification (NCBI taxonomy): domain Eukaryota; kingdom Metazoa; phylum Arthropoda; class Insecta; order Odonata; family Petaluridae; genus Uropetala; species Uropetala carovei. The sequence goes on from JAXCHB010000024.1 coordinate 262,153, forward strand.
GAAAACCTCATTTAGAATTTATTTTTTATTTACACAGTATCACCGAGTCTCTAAATTCATCATCGTCAAAAACAATTGAAAGAAACCTATCTTAGGTATCTCCGATAGCCATAACAATGCTATTATTTTCGTAACCTTTTATGGTTGTTGGAGATATCTGAGATACGTACATACTTACTTTTCTATTTTCTTTTCTACTGAAGTGCTTTTTCTAGAATTCGTTCCCAGACATAAGACGAGCTCGAATGCACAGAATCTCTAGTTCCATAAAAAGTTTAAGTTTCCGCTTTCTGATTTAAGAGTTGGGAGATCACTTCAGCTGTATTTTCGATAACAGCAGTTTTTAAAAGGTCACATTCCAGTTAGCCTTCTAGTAGGATCTTCGTTTTAGTTTCCCATCAAGAAACCTTATTTAATTCTGATTTACACTATTTTCTGTCTGCGGGAAATGGCAATTCATAAAGTTAGAAGGATCTGCGAACGCTGGACTTTAAAAGCTCTCTCACCTATGATGAAGTTTTACGTAGGCGAAGATTCCACTTGTCACGAGCCAAATAAAAACGCCAAGAAAAGTTCGTGAATGAAAAAAAACTTCGCGGTGTATTTAGGATGAACTCTTTCCGCTAATATCCTTAATGTAGGTTCATCCCTGAGATTTTGTCGTTCCAAATCTTGCGCCGCTTTTTAAAAATATTTTTTTCGACCTAAAACGGCAGTAAATTCTTTTAAGTTGGATAAACAGCGCGCCTGGGTTTATCAGAACGTACGGTCCATTAGAGAGATGAACGTTAATTGGAGCATTCGTTTGCTGGGATCGCCATCTTCTAATTACGAGAAAAGATCCTGTTAAAGACCATCACATATTCATTTGTGTTAACCTTGAACTTTGCAAAAGGGTTTTATTTTTTCGAAATTTGTGTGTAAGGGAGCTAAATGTCAGTCATGCATGCTCTCACTGGTAATAGTGAAAAATATTTGTAATATTTCACGTAATTTCACTGTGAATCTACAAAATTATTACTTGAAAAACTTGAAATACTAATTATTACTAAATTACTAAAAGAATATTTTGAGATTCTGCATGGAATTTTAACATTATATTTCAACAAACACTTTGCTATCGCCCAATAACCAGTCGAGTATTTTAACATTGAAGCTTTTCATGCCATAAATTTGCTCATAAATTATTCACCTCAGGCATTTTTCCATAAATGATAGGAACTTTTTGCCAAATGACGCTAAAATTGCGCAGTTGATACAATATTTTTGTTGAATAAGTGCTATAAGTATTTCAGGAAAATTCTATCATTTTAAGGGGATGATACTCAACTGCTTTCCAGAAACACTTAATACTCCAGCATACGCCTGCATGCACAAAATTTAACAACAACAATTTCAGTTGAGCTTAACATAATCGCTACTTAGACGTAATCAAAATTTAACTAGCCTCGGAATGTGAAAATTTGCTGAGACACGACGTCCCGTTACAACTTTAGATGCCGGCATCTCACGAAACCATTCCCATTCGCGTGCACATAACTATAACGAACAAGGGAAAATCCTGTTAAAGCTATTGGATAAAAGTCGTTCTCCCCTGTAACTCGATTCCTCGGATGAGGAAGTTTTAGAGCGAAGGGAAGACGCCGAAGATCTCTGCGGAGTTAGCCGCCTTCCTCCATCGTAGCGCGTAAAAATTGTGACACACAAGCGAATCTCACATAATCACTTCGTTAAACGGTGAGGCAAGGGAAGGGGGGTGAGGGGGAGGGAGGGAGGGAGGAAGTCGCGAAACTCGAGGAAACTCCTCGAAACTGTTGACATAAATCACATCGGAGGTTAATCCAGGAAATATATAAGCAACTTTAAAACCTGCTTAATGTGCGTCAGTGACGTGCAACGTCATGCTACAGCCCGAGTTCTGGAGGGAAAAAAATAGTTACTGCTTGGAGCTGACTGAGCGAAGAGTCTCTCTCACTCAGTTTCGCCTAACTTTTGTTTTTTAAAGTTTTAGGGATAATGGGAATGACCTTCAAAGTGGACACAGAAGCGCCTTTAGCTACATGAACGTGCACATCAAACGCGCAGAAAATGTAACCGCTTGCGCGTAACTTCCAATATCCCTTCGTTTCAATTTCCGCCTGAAATTTATTTACCAGCAACATTTTTGATAATCAGATGAATAATTCCATTAATTAGTAAAGTAATTAACTGGAACTTGCTTCGCGCAAATCCCCCCATCCACAAAATCCTCTCACAGAGACGTGAATCATTCCTGCCATTCGGTAAGTTGGCACATTATTTATGGATCGCAATTTTTTTCAATCTCAATAGACTCGATAACGACTGACAATAAGATCCCATATTTAATTAATTCTAGTTAAAACTAAAGACACCATATAAACTCCAATTAATTCAAGGATATCAATTTTTTTTTTTATTTATTTATTTTTCACTAGCTCATAAACAGCACTTTATGGCCTTTACAATGAGCGTAACAACAATAACAAGGACGAAAACATAAAACCATGCCCTCGGTAGGATTCGAACCTGTGACCGTAGTATTGGGAGCTATACACACTAACCACCCCTCTAACAAGGCCGTCATTCAATCATTGGTTTACTGCAAGATGAAGCAAGATATTATCAAAGATGATACTTTATCGTATTAATAGCTAAATAAAAAAATTTAATCAAATAATTTGTAATGATAATTTGATTCATGAAAAGAGCCGAGGAATTTATGGAATTGTATTTATACAATATAATTCTCGAATACGATTTGTAACTTAGTAGTGAATTTCCATAAATAACAAAAAACAAAATTATTCGATCACGGTTTAGACCAGTGGTATCAAAGGTTTAAGAGGCACATAGCCTGCTTCCGCAGTCATCGGGGGCCACACGCAGTCAAAAGTACAGTTGAAGAATAAGTTAAGGAATCAAACGTTTATGTTTGGAGTTATTTTGTTGCTGATTTGTTTTCAATGTAATTATATATTGTGGGAATAAAGAGGAAAATACGATATACATATCGTTTTTAATTTATATATTCAGTTTAGGTTATAATGTGCTTTTCAATTGTTAAACCTATGGCAGGCCGGAAATAGCCCGCATGACGTGGTTTGGACAAAAATAATTTAGACTTTTGACCAGATGATTATTTTTAGAGTGGAAACCATGGTCGTATAATTTCGTTCTTTTTATCATAGGGATTTTTACTTTCTCATACGAAGTATCGAGAAAGTATTGTTTTCGCGAAAAAATTCGACCTCGAGATTTTTACGGAAATATACGTTTAGGTGTCGCTGAATCCGAAAAAGTGGTTTTCGCAATGCCGTCTGTCTGTCTGTCTCTGGAGCCTAGACGGTAGAACTAAAATGAATGAAATCTCGTACTCAGGCATTTTATCATACTGAGCAGAGTATACATAGAAATGGTTGACATTGATCAATAATTAACAGTAGTTTATTCTACGCGTTTTTAACAACAGTCCGATTTTCTCGAAAATTTTGATCAAATTTCGTACAGTTACTTGAGTTTACGTGTTCAATAATACTGTATAGTTCATATTTCTCAAAAAATATATATAAGGCTAGTTTATTCTAGGCAACTTTAACAATAATTCGATTTCCTCAGAAACGGCTATAACGATTTTGATCTAATTTCGTACAGTTACTTAAGTTTACATCCTCAATAATACAATATAGTTCATATTTCTTAAAAGATGAACATAAGGCTAGTTTATTCTTGGGCAACTTTAACAAAAATTGAATTTTCTAAAAACAGGCTCATACGATTTTCATTTTCTAAAGATAACTAAACGACGCATTAGTACCCATATATGAGAAAGTTTGTACAATGTATGCTGTACCGATTTTTTCATTACGTGGCATGATATGTGTACCGACCGAGAGAATTTTGAATAAATTATATTTACGCGGATCGAAAACAGCTGCAATCTCCCCTACATAATAGATGGTGGGGAAAATAAGTAGACAAACTAAGATTACAAATAAAACCTCTTGATTGGAAAATAAAAACGCTGATTATTTTAAATAAAACACGAAAACGAGAAGTAACACGACAAAGGACCGACAAGGAGAAATAGGATAATAATAACGATCGGTAAAGAAAACAGCACGACAAACTGGGAAATAGAAGGAAGTATTGGGGGAATTCGGTCATAAACATAAAAAGAGGTCGCAATCCTTTTTAAAAATAAGGCTCAAGAGTAAATATGAAGAGAAGGAGAAGAAACATTAAGTTACGATGGGTGAGGATAGGGTTTGCCATGCGGAAATATGGAGAAGAAGGGAGATAAAAAAGGGAGAGGCTGCGGTCGAGAGAGAGAGAGAGGAAGTGTGCGCTAAAATAAAGGATGTGAAGGGGCTTTTCGAGGATAGTATGTTGGAAGGGAGAGAGAGAGGGAGAAAGAAAAATGGGAGTTTGAAGTTGAGGAGAGAGGGGTCCGACATCCCTATTGGTTCGGAAGTGGTCTCCGGAGTTTAAGGACATCCTTAAACAAGTAAAAATATTTTTTAAAAATTCATAAATAAAGTCTTTGCCGTATAAAATAGGCGGTCTTAAAATAATAAAACAAGAAAAATTTCACATTATTTGTTCGTTATAAAAGATCTGCAAAAAATAAGCTTTCAAACAGTGTAACATTCTTTACGATCCGATCATTCGTCAAGAGATATGAGGGAACAAAAAATGTTCTACCCAAAAAAGAATATATATATATCGGACGAACGTATATAAAATATTTTATAAAAAGGGAGAAGAGGTGAGAGGAAGAGTGGAAAAATGAGGGAGAGAAGACCTGAAGGGAATAAGAAGACGAAGGGAAAGATGGGTGAGAAATCGCCGAGATAAGAATGAGAGATGAAAGAAGTGGGACGTAAAGGATGAGATAAAAAACGAAGGTACGAAGAACGATTCGAGACTTGCGAATATAAGATCAATGGCATTAATACATTAATTTAGTCGTTTTTCAAATGTTTCGCGAGAAAGAAGAATTGAAAAGAGACATTGTTGAGAAAAGACTAAGCGCGGAGGAAGAAAAAGAAGAGCGAAAGAGACGGAATAGATTATTAAAGTGAAGATATGAAGAAAGAGTTGAATTTTTGAATGGACAAATGGAAATTTTTAGGGCGGATAACAGGCGAGAGGGAAAAGGAGTTTAAACAATTTGGGAAATACAAAACGCTCACATTTTAGCTTAAATTATCCGCATTTTCTGTTACTTTAAGACAGATTTTTAGTTATTTCTTTCAAAAATAATATTTCTTAAAAATATCTACCAATGATTTCTAAGAGTTGAACCAAAATTTTTTTTGTTTCCCCAAAATGAGAGCTTTGATTAGCTTACAAGATGCAATTTACCGTGATACAGTTTTATATAGATAAAGGAGAAGTAGACGGTATTGTAATAGACTTCTCAAAAGCATTTGATACTGTAACTCACGCCGTACTATTAGCAAAACTAAAAAAGTTAAACATTGATAAGAGAGTGATTTCATGGATAAAAAATGTTCTTACTCGAAGGTCTCAGATGGTTAAAGTAGGCACGAGTCTCTCTGAACCAATACATATCACGTCAGGGGTGCCACAAGGGAGCGTTTTAGGCCCGCTGCTATTCCTTACTTTAGTTTATGATCTCCCAAAAAACATCGTTTCAGGAGTGCGCCTATTCGCGGATGACTGCATTATATATAGACAAATAAAAAATTAAAAAGTCAGAGAAATTTTGCAGGAAGATATCAAGAAATTAGAGTACTGGACTAGAATAAACAAAATGAATGTAAACATAAGCAAGAGAAAACAAGTCACGTTCTCAAACAAAAAATCCAAAAGTGATGGAAGTTACGAGCTATGTGGCGGGATTGTACCAAGAGCTGATTACTGTAAATACGTAGGAGTACACTTAACAAAAGATCTAGCGTAGGGTGGGTATGCATACTGACAGTATCATAGGAAAAGCACACAGAACCCTGCATTATGTAGCAGTGCAGCGAAGGAAAAGGCATACAACACAATAGTAAGACCAATTCTGGAATACGAAACAAACGTATGGGACCGGTACCATTTAAGGGAGATAAGAAAAATAGAGAAAGTTCAGAGAAAAGCTGCTAGGTACGTTCTAGGTAGGTTTAAGAAGGAAGACAGTGTTACAGAAATGTTAAAATCGTTGGGTTGGGATACATTAGAAAATAGGAGGCGAATTAACATATTAGGCGCTATGTATAAAACAAATAGTAATAGTGAGGCTTGGGAAGACTTAAGGAGTCGGTTAAAGATACCAAATTTTAGAGAGAAAAATAGCCATGAATTTAAAATTAAACATAGACCGCAGAAGACAAATACGTATTGCAAAGTATTCGTTCCTAAACAGGGGGGTCAACGAATGGAATAAGTTGCCTGAAAAACTCTTTAAGCCCTTACCTAAAGATGCTAAGTGCTTCGATCGAAGAATTAAATTGACTATACACAATTAATTATGTATAACAGATTGCAGGAAACAAGTGTAGCTATATGAATTAATATAAATTACATATTTGTGTTACGGGAAGGTATTTAGAAATGTATTGTGCCTTAGTGTTGGAGAAGTAGGGGATTGCTTGGTAGGGTGATGTACAATAAGGACTTCGTGAGCCTAATGACCGCTATGGTAGCCGGGGAGGCCTACCATGAACCTTCGAAAATCCTCACTACAGGCACAAATTGTAATTATTCTTATATGTATTACAGATTTAGCGGGTGCATTATATATATATATGAAGTATTTAGGTTAAATTAGTTCTTGTTACCACCTAGTCATACGACTAAATTGTAAAGACGATTTTTTTAATAAATAAATATAAATGAGTGAATATGTCTGGCCATAAACCATGAGGAAGAGAAGGAAACCAATTATGAAATTTCCGTATCTAGTTGATAGATCTCCTAATCTCTCTTTCAATTTGCAACCTGATTACCTTACGCGATCCGAATGTCATTTTTTCGTTATACATTTTTAATAAAACTATCAAAACTGACCTAAAAACTAATAAGTGTAATAAGAAGATCACAAAATAAATAAAAATAAATGAACGGGATTCGGGGATCACGTGAGAAGACGTTAAAGGAGACGTACACATATGTTAGACAAAGAGATATCAAGCCGATGACAAGCGTACGAAGATAAAAGGATGGGATAAACGAGGTCGGATGAGGTCAAGGTGATTGAGGGAGGATTATATGGTGGGAAGGAGAAGATGAAGGGCGTCTTGGAGCAAGCGGCGGTGCAGTGAGGAAAATGGACGAGGTGGAGAGAGAGAGAGAAGGTAGGAGAAGGGCTTTCCTGGTGGAATAGACAGATGTTTCGGCTGCGAGCAGGAAGATGGCCGGTGTAAGGATGTTTTTTTTTTGAGCCCCTTGGTATGGTCGTTGGAGATAGAGAGAGAGAGAGAGAAAAAAAAAGACTTGAAGGAGAGATGTTAAGGAGGGTTTATCGCAAAGGAAAGGAATTGCCCTCCAACACCGCATCAGTTTCTCTCCCTTCGTCCGATTAAATCTGTGGTTCCTCTCCCCATTTATCTTTCTTTCTCTCTCTCCTTCCCGTTTACTTCCCTCCCCCTCCCCCTATTTCTCCCTCCTTGTCTCTTTTTCCCTCTCTCTACCTTCGTCTTTCCCAGTTTCTTCCTTACGCTCGCACCTCACCCATAATCTTTCCGTCCCTCTTTCTCGCACCCCCTCTCATCCCTAAAGAGGGGGAAAAAGGCCGTAGCGGTAGGAGCTTTCTAAAACGTTTTGCAGGAGTAAATCATGCGAGAGCAATCGTGTTTCGGAAAGGATGAAAAATTTTTTGAAGTTTCTCCTCTCAATTGGTGAGGATCAGTATAACAACAGGATTTTTTTCTTTTGCTGACATTTCTTGACACGCAAAATAGTCGTTTCAAGTTGGTGAGTGTTGCATGTATGTTTTAATTTATACGTATGTGCGTATTAAATCTTATTTTTCAAAGGAGAGTAGTTTTTGATTTGGAAGATATTTACAGAAATCGTGAAGATTTGAATTCGAGAATGGGCTGTAACTTATTTCGGTTTAAAGCCAAAGTGTTTCGATGTGCATATTTTAATCTGAAAAAATAAAAGTCATGACCACAATCTCATACATGCAAAATTTAAAAAAATTAAAGCTGATGCTTATGGTTATAAAATTTTTTAACAATTTATCATTCTTGTAGTAATCTTAATATGTATATCGCCAAAGATAAAGTTCATGGTGAATAAATTCGTGTTTTCTAACCTACTTCACAAACTTGCAAATGCTACTATATTATAATTGGTCGCAGTATAACATAATATCTACTTAAATATTCATATTTGAGATTAATATAATTTCCTTATTATTATGCCATAAAACTTTAGGATATATACGTTATAATCAAACTACTAACTTGAATACATGACATTCAAGATCCTTTAATATTAGTAGTATTGTCTGTAAGCTATCTAAAGACAATGGCAGAAAAAATGAAGTGAGATATTATAAAATGATACTGGGCATATTTTTTTCTAAATGTCACAGAGCGTTAACGAAAAACATCTTACTTTTGTTACCGAGAAATTGTGGGATACGCTATCAAAATATATTCATAGATCGAGTGAAATTCCAAACCATTACTTATTATAAAATCCTGTAATATACGAATTTTCGCGGAGTACTATCTTTCGGGGAACGTTCCGTTAATTGGGATAACAGGCTCCGAAAATACGGAGACCAGTTTCGCTTTGTGTTAGTGACAAATTTTCAACCTGTGCTTTGTCTCAGTTTTCCTGCGATGATAACGACCTCTTTTTCTTTTCAATATACTATTATGAAAACTAATTTTATACTCTTTAAGAAACATGCATCGTTTCTAAAAATTAATGAAAACTTTATTCAGAAATTACGACCTTCTTTGAAAAATTCGCGTCAAGACTACAGTCTTAACTATTCAAACTCCGCTATTCATGCGAGAAAGGAGATAAAGTAAAAGGAAGGCAATAGGCGTCTTGTAGCGATTTTTCGGTCTCGGACCTAGTATATCCATACTAAAATTTTTCATTTATATACAGACAATGGAGCGATAACTAAGAAACTAAGGAAAATTGATAGAATGGTTGTAAAATTGTCTTCTTTCCGTTTCGTAATTCACCATGTTTCCATTTCCAAAAATAGGGCAGCTGATTGTCCAGAGTGTTTAATCAACCCATTCATTGCTTCAGAAGATCCCCCTCTCATTTATCAATATTCGTGATCATCAAAATTAGACAGGAACGTTCCTGCCCAAATTACTTTCTGAAAGATAATTTGTTATAATATCATGGTACCAATAGACTCAAAAAGGGACGAGTAGTGGTTCCAGAGGCCCTTAAACCTAGGTTATTCCAGTATTTCCATTGTTTGCCCACCGCTGGACACATGGGTGCTAGTAAAACTTGTGAGAAATATGAAGCAAATGGTTAAATGTTGTCATGACTGCCAAACTTGTAAACCTAGGAACACTCTTCCCCCTGATGAGATGACTTCCTTACTATCCAATTATCCCTGGGAAAGGTTGCATACGGATTTTGTTTGTCCTTTGCCCAGAAGTCGCAGTGGAAATACATGTGCACTGACGATAATAGATGGTTTTAGTAAATTTACCTTTATTGAACATCTACATTCTACATTGGCCTCCCAAGTTGTTTCCACTTTGTTTAATAAAATTTTCCTAAATTCGGATATCCCAAATTCATAGTTTCCGATAATGGCTCCCAATTTCAATCCTCCTTGCTGTCTGAGATGTGTTTTAAATATGGTGTTATGCAGGTTTTCACTGCTCCTTATTATCTTCAGCCTAATCAAGCTGAACGTGTACACCACAATCTAAAATATGCTTTAACCATCTTGTCACAGAACGACCATAGCAAATGGGATGAATTCCTACATAGTCTAACTTTTGTCTTTAATTCCATTAAGCATAGCAGTACTGGCTACACTCCAGCCAAAGTGTTTATGGGAAGGGAACTTCCTCACCCTTTAATAAATTTCTGGAAAATTCCTCCTCAAGTTCTGCCTGAGGGCCTAACCCAAACTGAAAGGCATTCCCTATGGCAAGATGAGTTCAAAAACTTAAAAAGTTCCAGGTTTAGGCAAGCCGTTGCTTTAAAAGAAGCCATACTGGTAATCCATTTAAAATTGTTGACCTTGTTTTGTGTAGGTTTCCTACTAGTTCAAAGGCTTTGCATAGAACTTCCAACCTAACACAACAATAGGGTGGTCCCTTTCCTATCAAAAATTTTATATCTCCTGTAACAGCTATTCTTGAATTGTCACCAAATAAGGAGAGAATTGCGAATATCTCTCACCTTAAACCTTATTGTAAATAAATAATTGTTCTATATATGTTCTGGCATAGGGAGTTGGCGAGCCCATCACCCAATGATTGTTATCATTGCAACCAGCCCCCAGACGTAAACCTGGTAAAATATATTAATATTTGGCCAAGTGCCATGAAATTGTAAAAAAAGCGAGTAGATGGTCAGGCATCGTAGATGGTATTCAGACATTTATGCATGTCAGCATGGCTCAAAATTTTTATTATTTAATCTAACCTAGCCATGCATTTTTTTGTTTGGTTGTAATAATTACCATTGTTGCCACCATTGTTATTGTACACTAGCCCCAATTGGGCTAGGGTACCTTAAAAATGTCTATATCTATGTACTATATGCACCGGTAACTATGTCTTGCAAAAAAGGTGGAATTATATCTTAAATTAACTGAAATATTGTACGAATTGCCACTTATAATTGTTGATGATCTAATCTTTTGTGAATATTTACTACTTTGAAATACTTATCAATATTATAATAATTAAATGCCTTGCCTAAGAATAAATAATAAATAAATAAAAGAATGCTGCTTAATAAAATGTCATGCTTTAAGTTCTAATTAATATCTATGTTAAGAAGTACGATATTTCCAAGAAGAAAATGTCATGAATTTTTTTGTTATTATATTCATTGACATTCATTCTGCCCTTATTTGAAATCTAAGGCAAAGTTGGGCATTAAAGTTTCGTATATCCTTAAGCCATACACTATGTGATATTGTAATCATTATTATTTGTTATTTTGGGGTATAATGAAATATGTGGTTGAGTTTTCATCTGAGTAAGAAGTCAGAGAAGAGCACTAAGTGCTTAATCTCCAATATATCAGCAAGTGATTATCCTGCAAACTGCCTTCTAAAAATTGTGCATCCACAGACTAGTTGTAACCAGGATACGAACAGTGAAAATAAGTGGTGAACTTCCTTCTGAGAACTTCAGCTGTGACAATAGCTTAGACTCTGATCTTCAGAATGATACAATTTCCATGTGTACTTCAATTAATTATTCCAATGTATGTAGAATATTATTGCATAAAAAACTACACTATGTTTACCAGAGACAATTACTAAGTGTAATGTGAGTCTTATATATGGTAGTAGCATCCGATGTGCAATGTTTAAAAAGGTGCTACAGGTATGTGAATAATTCAGTGAAGATAGTGACTCTCTCCCCAACCTATCAAAACTTTATTGCTTTTTCATCATTTTCCTGGGGAGGATATAGCGATTTTTTTCAGGTTATACACTTTACGATAGCACTTTCGTATTATCGCCGAACAGAATGGCTGCACTTTCTCCGCGCTCTGCTTGGAAATTATCACTCTGCCTAATATACCTGAAATATCCCCCCTCTTTCCTAACTTTTCCCCTTTCCTTCCCTTATGTTATCTCCCAAAAGAGGTAAACAAAAATGGGTTCTCCAGACACCTTTTCAAAAGGCCCGCCTGACGTCATCCTCCTCCCCCCCACTAAAAGCCTTTCCTTGCCTTGTTTCAACAGAGACATACAACAGAGTTCTCCAGCAGCACGTGATTTGGCTATCATGGTGTTTCGCGTGTACTGTGATGCACCAAGCAGCTTGAAGACTTTATTGTAACTATACCTTATGTAATATTACTGACTTTGAACACGAGACAAGATTCCATCTCATACTGTTAAAACTGTACTTGCTTACTGTGTTAACTATGTAAAATGTTGTTATACTGAAAGTGGTGTATGGCTTGAATTCCATAATAACTTTAGCATAACAGTTGTGTTGGTTGAAGTCTCGCAAATTGTGCATGACAATAGTCTGTATTACATGGCACATGTAACAATGGAATCCCCGACATTTGCTGGGACAATTCAGTCCACGTGATTATCACTTGTTGGCACCACTGAAATGACACCTCGTTGGCCTGCATATCCTATTCGGTAACTCTTTTGTGAAACAGAACTCAGTGCTCTGATTCCTACAGAATGGGCATGGAAAAAGTCGTTAGCCCAGGGTATGTCTTTTACTACACTGTGAGGCTATGTATAGCGGTAGTGTCGAGCAGAGTAATTTTATTTTTCATTTAGATTGAAAAACTAACGTGTTTTAATTTAAAATGTTTCTTCCCCTACTTTTTGATGACTCTTCATGCTAATAAATCAAAAAATTATTACTAAAATAGATTTTCTAGATAAAATTTTCGCTATATTTTTAAAATAATAAATAAAGATGTTTTAATTATAAAATGCCAAATATAATACATTTATTTATACAATAACTATGACATAAATATATGTTTATAGTCCCCGTGTAATATGACAGACACTGATTATAAATGATAAAGAAGTCATGGTTACGATTTCCAACAAGAAAAATATGGTCGATTTTATGTGATGCACTGAGATTTTTCTATAGTTTTGCATGATAGAATCACCTGTGTTTTTTATGACAACGGTATCTCAGATGCAGGCATGGCTTACTATCCTACCGTGCACTACTGAAGCTAAAATACCTATAAAACAACAGCATATTTTTGGATTAACTGCTGTTGGGCACATCTGCTCTTTAAATAAAGCCAGTGAATTGAAATCTGACTCGAAATATTAACTGCCGCACATCCAAAGTTTAAACGAGATTGCGTTGCTGTTTCAGAAAAGAGAACATTTTCAATTATTTGTATCCAAGATTTAAATAACGTCTACAGCAAATATATGCTCGATTGAAGTTTTTTACATCATTACCCTATCCTACCGTGCAATACTGAAGCTAAAATACCTATAAAACCAGTTAGCATATTTTTGGATTACCTGCTGTTGGGCACATCTGCTCTTTAAATAAAGCCAGTGAATTGAAATCTGACTCAAAATATTAACTGCCGCACATTCAAAGTTTAAACGAGATTGCGTTGCTGTTTCAGAAAAGAGAATATTTTCAATTATTTGTATCCAAGATTTAAATAACGTCTACAGCAAATATATGCTCGATTGAAGTTTTTTACATCATTATCCTATCTAAATATGTCACATTGTTATCGGAGCGAAAAAAATCAGAAATATTTTATACCCGTTTTCTTCAAGAGGATTTACAAATGCTAATGTGAGTCCTATTAGGTCTCACCATAAGATATTTCTCACATGAATTTTCGCCAAGTCTTCTGTGTACAGGTCACTTCACCAATGAGACCTTTCGTCCAAGCAGAACAACTCAAAGTTCCTTTATGGGAAAAACATATGGAATTAACAACGAAACGTATCATATAGCAAATGACCGGCAGGCGAAACACAGAGGATGGAAAATCATGAGTGAAATGTTTTCGGATGAATCGCCTTGTGGGAGAAAGATTTCGGAGTAAAAATCCTACCTATGGTACAGGTTCTTTTAATGCTTCCATTTTCATTAAAGCCCATTAACTTACATATTAACAAGGCAGCTCTACTTATTAGCACGACATTTTTTTTAATTCAATGTCTGCACGTGCTTAAACACACACACACACACACACACGAGTGCATATTTATATTATTATTGAAAAACGATACTATAAATCAGTCTACTACAATTTTGTAGCTTTATTTTTGCTTTGAAACGAAATTAAGGTTAATAAAAAATGCATAATTGTAAAAATTATTTGAAGCAGGCGTTTCTCCCACGACAGACATTAAGGTAATTTGTGCAGTGACCTTTTTTTTCGTGAGCTGAAAGAAAGCTTATCCTCGGAATTTAATCTCCCATCCGAATTGAAAAATTAAAGAGGTCCTACCATTAGTTTCTCTCGGCTTGGCTATAATACCGTTTCAATGGGAATCGCCAAAAATGTACGCTTCGTTCGAGCAAAACGTACGATAACATTTTAAAACTGCTTCCAAAGTTTTACTTGATGGTTAAACACCGCACTCTTTCCATACATAAATTACATCGCCTGCTCTATACTGATATAATTCGCGCATGCAATTTTTGTTAAGTTGTCGTTCGATAATTATAAATGTAGTAACTTGGATTTTAGGTGTAAAATTTCTAAGAAATTTCACAATATTAGGCACATATGCATAGATGAAATATTGCTAAAACAGACTTTGGAGTCAATAATGTCCTAAAGAAGTGTACCTGCGAAGAAACTTGAATAAATAACGAGATCATGGCAGGGTATCAAATTCGCAGTGTTGATTTAGTTTGATGATAAGGTAAGTATTTCACATGGCCCACATCTAATACACCTACAGGTTGTGAATAAGGACAAAGCTTTTAGGTATACCTTGGCAGCAATGGAGTAGTATATGTCAAAACCTTAGATTGCTCTAGGAATCTTTATTATCAAATTAAATTCTTAAGATTTATAAATGTTTAATTTTAATCAAGTTTGGTATTTATGCTGCATGAAGGCTTAAAATCAAAACCATCTCACACTATAAACAGTTAAGTTTGATGAGCAAATTGCAGAGGTTGGCTGTAAAAATTACATTTACAGTAATTTTTTCAACTATATATATATGTGGAATGTCCGTAATATTTTCATATATGGCATTTCTATTTTTAACACATGAATATTTGATATTTCGAAATATTTTGAACTATTAAAGGCATAAAGTACATAAAATTATCTTGAAAATAAAATCTCTCTATCAGCAAGCCAGGAATTGATATTATCCGCAATAATATATAATTCTAATCTCACGAAATAGCTCCAAGATCTTAGGGGACGAGAATGAGGCTTAACGCGAAACTTCTCACGTCAATATGTAACGAAGACGTTTCCTCTCTCTCCTCTATATCGTTCACCTCACCATTACACCCACTTCTCATCCATTCCTTCCCATCATCCTCCTCCTCCTCGTCCCATCCCCTACAGCTCAAATCCTCTCAGTTCATTGCACCAACGATTCTCCCAGAGGCGATCTGTACGTCACAAGAAATGCACTCATCTCATGGCAGATGTATTTTTAAAAAAAAAGAATCTATCCTCCTCTCCCTTCCTCATCTCTCCGGAAATCTTTCCATTTTTCTTTAACCGGTCGATAAAAATCCCGAAGGGAGAAATATAGAACGAGGTATTTTTTAGTTATTTTTATGCGATACATTTTAAAATACTCGAATCCTGTTTAATAAATTAAGGTTTATTTTATATTCGCTGTAGCGTTTTCCGTGTCACGTAGGAGGATTTTTAAATTCATTTATGACGCTATTTACATTTTATGTATAAGCTTCGGAAAGAGCTATTCCAGATTAAAAGCTACCTCTTATTGCTAGTATGGTAGATAAATTACAAATCCATTTATCCATTCTCTTTTAGATCATATACACACATATACGAGCGCGCTCGCGTAAACTCACTTAAGTATATGCACACACATACACACACACACACCCGCGTACACTATATCCCTTTTCCTCTTTGCTTCCAACCTTACTATCGTGTCGGAACCTATGACAGCGCATCCATATTAATCATTTTTAAAGCGTAAAAAAATCCCTCTCGACCTCACCCTACTGCTCCTCTTCACCCGAAAGCTGTCAAAAAATATTCCTCTAGAATTTTCTTTTACCGAGATCGGATCGAAAAAAAATTCCCATTTGTGAAATGAATAGCGCTCTCCCTATCCGGTTGGCGTTATACTGACGTAGGATGCTTCGCGAACAAATTGCTGCGATGGAAGGAAACGGGATAGGGCTCGGAGGGAAAGGAATACAGGATTCGTCGGAGGAAAGAGACTTAAGGCGAGTATAGAATAGGCGAACCTCGTAGCAACCTATTCTAAAGAGAGAGAGAGAGAGGTATAAGGCGTGCATTCGAACGCTATACGCTGACCGTTTTATTTGCGACAACAGAGGCGAAGATGCCATTCGAATAAATCTCGTTATTTAACGCATTCACGTCGAGTTATTGCGTATAATTCAGCCACATATTCTGTGCGCATGTAAAAATGTAACCGCATAAAAATACATATTTATATGACTACCTAAGTATTTATTTACGCAGAGTACATACTTCAAGTCGAGGAAATATGGTATCGACTGAGGAAGCCGTAACTTTGTGGAATTGCATTTCGTAAAATTTAATTCTCAAAAATCTGATGTGTAAAAATAAACTCTAAATGCGCACAAACAAAATTATACGAACACGATTTTCACTATTAAATAATGGCATTACATTTTTTGAGGAACAAATTTTATTACGTAAATTTACATATGGAACCACGCATAACGTCGCCACGAGAAAACTTAGCTATAGAAATAAGGAAGGTCTTGATTCAAATCCTACAGAGAAACACAAAATGTCTGTACCTCAGCGAGGAGGTTTATTGAAAAAAATTCACTATGCAGAAAGCCATTCTTCACCAAAAAGCATGGCGGCTCAGTAGTTATAGTCTCCGCTTCATAGGAATGGAAGACTCGGGTTAGATCCGAGATAGCGACCGGAAAATATTTTCCAGGGTTAAATTTCATAACCAACTTGTTAAAACAACGTAAAATATCACCGTACTTTATTTCCTAGGCGGTTAATGTCAGAAGACGTATCGGAAAACATAACAAGCGAGTCCTTTTGATGGTACTCATATGTTGGCGTCGTGGCGTTTCAATCACACGTCGAAACGAACGCACTCAAATCTTTCTCCGTCAGCACTGCAAAAAAAATAAACATCACGCTTGTTTGAACCCGCTCTCTCGCGATAAACACGACGTCACATATAACCGCGAGGTTCCTTCGCGTAATGCTAGAGCGTTAATCGAAGCGAGTACGGAGAATATACGGGAACCCTTCGTTCCATCCAACTCTAAACGGACGTAAACGTCCCAAAACACCGCAAAAGCGTTTTCCGCCTAATGGAGAGAGAGAGAGGATGGGAGTGAGAGAGAGAGAGAAAGCGGCGATTATTACGTAACATGCATGCGCGATCACGTGACTCTATGAAAAGTGTTGGGAGGAGGAGGGAGAAAGAGCGAAGGAAGGAAGAGGGGAAGATAAAAAAAAGAGAGGAAAATTAGAAGAATGCGGAATTGAGATAAGGCATTTCTACCCCCCCCCCTTTTCTCTCCTCTCCTCTTCCACGGTCGGTTTATTCGCGTTCGGAACACGCTCTTATTGAGGTCAAGGTCGTTCGCGTTGCGCTATATTGTGATGAGATGGATGAATAATAAAAAAAAGGAGAGATAGAAACCATCGGAAATGCGCGAAGGGAGCGCCGCCCTGGTGGCGGACGGAGTAAACGCTTGCGGAGATTAGAGAGAGAGAGAGAAAGAAGGAAGAGAGCGGGGAGATAGATGAAGGGAGACAGAACGGACGTCAGGGGCGTCATGGCTCGCGTTAATTTTTATCCATAGAACTGGGAAAGGTCCAGGCGCTAACAACCGAGCGTGTTGAATCGCGTCTCGCATGATTTTTTCGCCCCTCGGACTGAAGGGAAGTGCTGTCGCAAATAATTTCGACTCCGCCGAACGTTGTTGTTCCGTGTGAAGGAGTCATAAGGGGGCGTGAACAAAGGAACGCGACAAAAAAAAACTTGCTTACGACCAACCGAGCAGAATATTCCGCGGCTATATCCGAGATGAGAGGTCGTTTTAGAAAATTTATCACAACGAATCAGACAATCAGTTGGGCATTTCTGACCCCGTAGTTTTTTTATTGACGATGATGCAATCCTAGATTTTTCTAAAAACACGCCAAGCGGTAATTCATCTTCTTGAAATCTCACCATAGATATGAAAAATAGCAGAGTTTATGTAGTTGTGCCTTGGACGTCGATGATTAAAGTAGAATAAAATACACAGTAAATAATCTATTATTTAATCAGCTACTTCATATCATATCGATTTCTCTGCTGAAAAATCGAGTTTAGAAAAAAAAACATTCAAATTGAAGTTCCGGGTGCGAAGTGAAATAAAATGCTCAACATAGTCTCATTCGTGTTAAGAATTTAATGTCGAATCGACATGCCAGTCATGGAGTCATGATGAAATTCATTTCTGAAATAAACATTTTTGAAATAAGGAGCAACTTCAATTATGGAAGTATGGTATGGAAATATTAATGAGGTGATATATATCTTCTTGATTTGCCGCCATAATATTAGGTACATAATTACAACTCTGCGATAATTGCACTGCCACACTAATCCATACCCATTGCCGCAGTATCGACGATTTTCGGCGTTGTAATGGGACAACTGAATGAGTACGATGACGCAAAATTAGCGAAAATATTTTTAAAAATCCGCTTGTACATCTTTTATAAACAAATCATCAGCATTTCCCAGTATTAATTGTTCGTTTAACCAATCTTTTAACTAATACAATAACAATACTTTATCCATGATTAAATAATCAGTTAAGTTAACTGCCTTTTTATGATTAATAGAGGCTCCCGTTAAACAATTTGAATACCACGCAAATGCATCAGTGAAATTGTATTGGATGATAAATTTTAAATTCAAAAGTAGGGTTTAAATAAGTGACAACATAAGAATTTGGGTGTCCCAAAAGTATCTAGCGATAATTGTGACATCGGTTATTCATTTTCACGAGATTTTCCAACCACGTGTACGTTGGGGAACTAACACAAAAATCTGATGAATTCGTGTAAAAAGATGCACGCGTTTTCAATTCGGTTAAAAATGAGGATATCTATCTCCCAACGCATCCTTTCCTATTTCACTATTGCATTATGTAATTTTATAGCCGACTCCTGTGAATTAATTAATATCTGCGGCATAAATCACATTAAACTCATAAATTAATTGGATGATTTAATCCTCGCTGAACAGTGAGAGGTTTTACGGATTTCGCGCCAGGAATTCCCTACTAATCAATACTGCGGGATGTAGAAACAAAAAAAAGAGAGAATTAACCAAATTTTTGGAAGAGTAGATATTTACGCATCGTATAGGATGTAACGGATGCGTAATAGCGAGAATTTTGATTTAGTATGTCTATCGGCAGTAAAATGCGCTCGGTAGAAATTTTGAAATAAAAAATCTCATGCAATCCTTGCGGGTTAGGATTTTCTTCCATTTCCCTATTAAAACACAATTTATTACATCCGTAATTCTTCCTTTTGCAGCGATTTCTTGCGATGTTTTTTATTTACGATGCTGAATACTCGAACTCTGTTTTCTTTTTTCTTTCAATTTTTTTTGGCGGCACTTCTTAACCGCTGCCTAAATTGCTTTTCACATTTTGTGATTCTTCCACCCCCATAAGCTTCATTTCTGTAAAAAAAATTCTAGTCGCTATTTCCCGGATAACGGCGAGCACCATGCATTTCGCACTACATCTTTTTATTCTCAGCACGAAGAACTAGTTAATATAAATAACCGAGTGGTGTAATTGATTTTTCTCGAGCCTTTTGTGTTTTATGCTTTGTTTATCAGATTGGTAGGCAAAGACTAGTTTAGGGACCGTTTGTGTTAAACCTCACGTTCGCCTTTTCTAGATTTCGGGACTCTGCTTTTAACACAGTTATTCCCGAAACCGGGAAAGTGGTTGCTATTTAATCTCTGCTCTGAATCTTGAGAGAGCTTAGCAACGGTTGAATTATCCGTTTCTCGTTTCCTTTACAATCTGTTTTCTGGTAATCCAAGCGTATATTGTTTTCCAGCCCAGAATGAATTCCCATACGCTCCAGAAATAAAAATTCGCGAGTGCTGTTCGACTCTCTGACTTGCTTCTGCAAGGCTTTCATTTATTTTTAATTTCAATTTGCTTCGCCTAAATTCCATTTTTTCAGATATTTCAACATCCCGGTAATTTATTCTTTACTGACAATTATCTTATATTTACATACATTTCTCCGATTGCGCAATTTTCGAAAAGGAGGGCTATTTTTTCTATTTATCAGCCATTATCATCTTTCAGTTTTCATTTATTTCAAACTAGAATACATTCGCAATATACGTACATTTAGTACAAACCATGAAAATAGTTTTAAGCAGATACCTAGTGAAATTTGCAATGGCCGTCTGTTTCAATGAAATAAACGAACGGGCAAAAATTACAACAGTACTTGAATTTTCTCCGGGTTTTAAGAAAGTATGTACTTAAAAAAGTTAATGGGCGCGGATAGAGAGACGCCGTGAATAAGTTAAAATTGCTTAAATTAATATCCTTACTTTTAATTTTCGCAAACGAGAGAGCTTTGAACTTACAAACATAAATTTGCGAATACATCAATTAAGACTATTATTTAACTTCTCCGACAGAACTTTTTTTTTTAATCCGATACAAAGTCAATTACAAAAACTCTACAAGTTGGCATAGTAGTTACTAATGAAAATTAATCGACGAGATGCGAGGAATATCTCTGGAAAAAAGTCAAAGGAACTCTTTAATCACTTCTGGAAAAAGGAATGCTGTCGGAACTCTTTCGGAAGAGTTGATGGATCGGTTAATCGAGGATATTTTGGGCGATTAATCGTCTCACCAGAAAAAAATAAAGTTCTAGAGGTTTTCTTAGGATATGGCAAATACATATATAAAGGATAACACGTAAGGCTTTCCTTTTTCGGTTCAGGCGCAGACGCTTTCGTTCCCTTACGCAAGATAATCCCACTTTCCGGTTCGAGCCGTTTTGAATAGAAGGGAAAAAAGGTGTTCCTTTCAAGGATCAGAAAGGGGGTGTAGCTGGAAATGTTTGGGAGGAGGAAGTTGTTATTTAGGTCTATTTGTAAGATTTCGCGAAGCAACATGGGTGGGATGTAAGGAACCGAAATTCGCCGAGGAGAAGTAAAGAGATGCAAAAGGAAAAAACTCTTTATAGTGCGTGGAATGGTTTTTAATCGTGGGAGGATCGCGCAAAGGAAACTCGAGGAAAGAGAGGGAGAAAGAGAGAGGAGCAAAATGGAACGAAAAGAAAAGACAAGCTAGGGAAGTTGAAGTGAAAAACTTTAAAAGAAGGTAATCGTTAGGGGAAATTTTTTCGAAAGGTGTTTATTCGCTTGGGAGCATGAATGGCATAGGAACAGTAGGCGAAAGTGTAAGGTATTCCGAAGGAGGCTAAGGTAACTTTTAAGGCGCGTTTACGCTTACAGCGTGAGCGCCTATTATAGTCGGTCTGTCCGTCCGTCCTCATGTTCGTTCTTGGCTTCTACTGAACGGATTTTCATGAAATTTGATTTTAAAATAGGAAGAAAATGGATTATTTATGATGAAGAAAAGAACTTGAAAAAGCTATTTCCCTTACGTACAGGTATATAATTTCTTTCTAATACTCCATTGCACGAAACGCGCCCATTTGTGATACGTTGCACACTTTCCTAACTTGTTCTAAATAATAACAGCAGTTATACCTAATAGTAAAATGTCTGATAAGATCGATTAGAAAGATACGTAGGTGTTTCGACATTTAGAGCGGAGGAAAATGATAATTAATTGTATTATTGAAAAGATAAATATGGTTTTCATCATCGGAGGGTGTTTATTCCTATCAAATATCTATAATAAAAAGTTTCTAACAAACATAATCAACTTAAAGAGAGCATTGCTAAAAAAAATTAAAATACCAACTCCACACCACATCCGAAACCTCAATGCCCTTACATATAAATGAAAATCAAATAAAAGAGTGATAACTGAATTTTTTTTAAAAAGGGATTCAATGAGTAAATTTCACAAATCCGAAAGTTCATCCACATAGTCTTATTCGATGAATCGAAAAATCGACAATTTCTGTCATTCGTGTCACTGTTACATAACAAAATTATTCCAAAAACATCTTCTCGACATGTAGCAGCAGGGCCGGCCCGAGGTACGGGCCAGCAGAGCGGCTGTCCGTGGGGCCAAAGTCTTGGTGGCGCTATACCGATCATATATCTAATCATTACTTCCAAATTAATGAAAATATTCATACCAATTTGTATCGTAAAACAGGCTATAATCTTGATGTTATCCCTTTAATTTTTTTCGTTGTCGATGATTTTTACATAGCGATGAATAAATTAACATGTACTTCGAAAATATCTCAACAAGCAAGCTGGAGTGCTATCTTGCCCGGGTCGTCAAAATTTCTCGGGCCGCCCTTGTATAGCAGTCTCCATGGTTTTCTTGGTGCGAGTTTAAAGCGAGCATGGCAGCCAAAGCTGAAGATGGAGGTGGTGAGACCCTCTATGAATATTCCGAAACTCCGCATTGCATGGAACACAATAACTTTCCAAGACTCTAATAACATCACGTAAAGGAATTTCCAGAATTTTTACAGATAAAGAAACAGTTTTTTCCCCTCTTG
The DNA here is from genome assembly GCA_036926305.1 of Uropetala carovei. Classification (NCBI taxonomy): domain Eukaryota; kingdom Metazoa; phylum Arthropoda; class Insecta; order Odonata; family Petaluridae; genus Uropetala; species Uropetala carovei. Next base: position 284,740 of record JAXCHB010000024.1, read on the forward strand.
AGAGAGAAGAGCCGCGGCATGTGGAGCACAACAGATTTACGACCGGTCACAGCGGGGATTACCGGGAAAATCCAAAAACAAAAAAATTCGGCGATCGAGGACGCGTCGACACAGGCGATGACAGCGTGTAAGCACGCTCTCCAATTTTCATTTTTTTTCCGAAAGCGACGAAAAAAATTACTATTTCGACCGTGGATTCCCACTTTCTAGAATGATCCCGACGACGGAAAGAGAAAAAAATCGGGCGCGCCCTCAAGGTCACCATTCTTGTTTTGTCTGCAGCTCGGACGGACAGAGCCCGCTTCTCATGGGAAGGGAAAGATGATGGATTGAAAAGCAACGTACGTATTCCCTCGCGAAGTCGCACGAGAAAAGGTGATGACCCGCAAAACTCGCCGCACTAGGGATGTCAAATTTTCCGCTCAAGGCTGCACGTGTGAGCGAAGTTGTCCTCTCACCTCCCCTTTCCCTCTAACGAGCATGATAAAGCGAGTAGGAAGAGAAATGGAAACGCTGCTACCAGCATGTGCGTATGTGCCTGTGCGCGCACACACACACTGTTTGATAAGAAATTTTTTTACTAATAACCAGTGCCGTGGCTAGGGTATGGCGAAGGTGACATTTTCCATACGCGCCGCTAGCAAAAGGAGCCAATCGCCAATCTATCCCTCAGAAAAGGCCACATGTTTATGCTTTCATTTTACTTTATTTTTCGAATATTAACTTATTTTTATTAAAAATCCCATCATCCTTCGTTATAACGCAGAGAAATAATATCCTACACAACTAAGGTGTTTACTAGCCGTCATACCTTCCCGCTACAATTATTCTAATAATATCCAAAATAAAATACAATATAGCAGTGCTGTTTTCAGTACACAGTACTGTACTAAATGTCATTAGATATTCTGACGCGATCTGCCATCTATGGGCATTTTCGGTACAAACCAGTGAGAAAAGATTAGAGAGTTATTTATCAAACATCTGCCATCTATGGGCACTTTTCGGTACAAACCAGTGAGAAAAGATTAGAGAGTTATTTATCAAACATGTATATCTCCAAACACATTTGGAGCATGTGGATGGAACGGCCTTATGTACAGAAGTTGCGGCGTCGGCATGTATTCCCGCGGGCTATCCAGATTGGAAAAACTCAACATGCGCTACGGAAGATGGTGTCTCGGGAGAAGGCGGAATGGGAGTGAAACGGAAGGGTACAAAAAAAAAGGTGGTTGCCGTAAACAAGTTTGAGGTCAGAGCGGAAAGGGAAAGGGTTTAAATTCAATACGAGAAAAGGATTTTTAGGTGAAGGAAGGATAGAGGCGCGTGGAAAATTGGAACGACCGCTCGAAAACAAAAGTAAACCTTTCGAGATAACGACGACAAGAACGATCTCCTATGGCGAGAGAGAGAATAAAAGGAGTTTTTTTTAAGTGTGCATAAGAGGTGCGTAGAAAAGAATACGCGGCTGAAAAAAAGTGCGCGAAGCGGAGAAGTGTGATTAAAAAAAGGAAGGGAGGGTAATGAAGCATAAAGGGAGTAGTAAAAAGAATTAGCAGCGACATAGAGTGGGATAATACAAAACACGAGAAGAGAAGGGAGAGGGAACCAGAGGAGACAAGAGCGGTACATATAAAAAAAGCGGAGATAGAGTGAAAAAGAAGAGGAACGTGAGTACTAAGGTAGCGGTGGTGTAATGGGATAGGAGAGAAATAAGAGAGCAATAAATAAGGAAAGAGAAGGTTTCTTTTTTTTAATTGTCGCGCGAGAAAAATTAAAAATAGAGAGAGAGAGAAATAAAAGAGAAAGGGCGAAGGACGTTGAACCTTTTTAGACGAGTCGGATTTTTTTCCCTCCTATCTGTAACACGGCCCGAGAGGGAAACACCAAAAACGGACGAATGCGATGAAAACATCCAAATTAAATTGGCTTTTCCAAATTAGAAATACCCTTTTAAGGGGAAGAACCGACACGCAACAGACGGCAAAGAGATACTGAGAGATATACGTAAGGTGAGGAGGAAATGGCAAGGGTCGTTCTTTTTTTAAAAACATTATTTTCGCCTACGGTTTTTGCAATCTCCCGTAATGTAACCCGACGTAATAGGCTAGGATTGTAGGATTTTGGGTCCTTTTGTTTAAATGAATGAGTAAACAAAAGGAAAATAAATCGGAGATAATAAAAGAAAACGGGAGATGATGGAGATAGGTATTAAAAATGAAGGGCGAAATGCGGAAATGAAAGATGGACGAGGGTTAACTTAGAAGGGAGTGTGTGTGGGAGACAAGATGAATGATTGACAGATTATGGAAAAGTAGAGGGGAAAGGGAAAGAGAGAGAGAGAGTTAAGGAGAGGAAATCAAAATGGGATGGGAGGAGAGGTCGGGATTTGCGGGTTAAAGAAGGGTGTGGGGTGGGGACGCGTCGAGACGGGATACAGAGTCTGACGTGGATGCGGGAAGGGTAAAATGGGATGAGGAAAAGGGGTCATGAGGCGATATTGCAACTGCTAAGGCCGTGATTAATTATTAATCTGTCACTTTAAAGGAAGACGAGAAGGATTCTCATAGAGGGAGAGCAAGAAGGGGAGAAGAAGAAGAGTTTTGTGTGTGTTTTAGGCGAGAGGAATCTCTAACGAGTTGAAAGGGAGGAAAGGGAGCTGTAGAAGAGAAAATCGAGGAGAAATTTTTCGCAGCACCAAAGAATTTCATATGGGAGTGATACATTCCTTCCATTAAACTTTCTTTAAAATGGTGCTAATGAAAATGCGATTCGATTAAAATTTTTTGTAAAAATTAATATTTATATATCACCCATTTTCCTTTCTCATTTATTTTCCTATTCGAATGTAATACTTTTCGCAACGGCGTCGATCACCTAATCGTGCACCAAAGGAAATTGTATAATTTTATCAAAATGCTGATTATTGATGCATTCGGTCACGGCGCATCAAAATTTCAAACGTGAATTATCGAGCGAGTCCTATTACGTTTATGAAGCAAGATACGTAGGTATAATCGATAGTCATATCACGGAGGAGTGCTATAACGTACTACTTATCTATGTTACAGCAATTGGTTTAGTATTTCATGGTTAATTAATTCTCATAAATACCTACTAGACAAATTTCCTTTTTTTCTTCGACCTATTAAGATATAGTCATTAATATGAGGATCTGACGGATAACATGCAACTAATATGAAAACTTCAACTACGTACTATTTTTCACATCAAATAACCCTCAAATCCCACGGAATTTCCTTGAATGTTTTCGAAATTATGCTCCAATGAATGCATAATCAGATAGCGTGAGAATTACACAATTTTCGCTGAAGAAATTCATGTTTTATTTCGATGGGAATCTCATTAGATGTTTAATCTACTTCCATTAGGATTCCGATGAATCCCGCTATTCTATTACAATTAGCGGGAGATGAGCACCGGGACGCGTAATTGAGGTTTTTAGACGAAGAAGCACCAAAAGGGTATAATTAAAATTCCTCCTTGAAAAATGTCCTCTCCCTTAAACAATAGACAGCATTAAAGGGAACTCGTAAAAAAATGCGATAGCATACCTCAAACGTGTTTAGCGCCTAGTAGTTTAATTAAAACTCGCGAATCATATTTTCAGAAATAGACGATTGTAAACTCTGTTTTATTAAAACTGCGTGCTGGAAATTATGATGGGTTTTAACTTTTTAATTCTGTTATTATATTTCGAAAATGAAATGCAACAAAAGCTGATAATGAATTCAAATTCGCCTCACGGAATCGCTTTAATTATTACAGCGAAAATAATTATGGCGCATCACAAAATTTTAATCAATCCTTCCTCAGCCTCCAAAATGGAATAGGTCTTTGTAATTGGAGACTTATTTAGTTTCTGTCATTCATAGTAGGAAAAAACTTGTCCATTACAAAAGTAATGAAATTTAAAAATTTGTTTTTAATAAATTTATTTTGTAATGCGAAACGACATTCGGCAAATCGTCAAAATACGTACGATTGCATACATAAAACCCTTTTAAATGCGTATTACTTTGAAATATACTTATTATTATCTTTATCCGTTATTATTTTATGATTTGACTGCGGATTTCTCCAAAAAAAATGCCAAGAAATACGCTTTCCAAATAATGAAATTAAAAGTTGTTTTAAGAGACTTTTAGAATATTACTTTTCGCAAATTCGTCGTATAAACAAATTTTTGCCTCTCACGAGGGACATAAGATCCTTCTTGCAGAGCTCCCATCCAGTAATTTTGGCTGCGCCACACGAAGATACATATTAAAACCAAACAGTAAAACACCCCAACTTATGGTTTTGTTTATCGCAGCATACAAAGCGCATTCGACTTAAATCGCCGGAATTCTTTTTAATACCGCGTTACATCCTGACCCATAAAAATACTCCCCGTTCCATCCTTTTTTTAATGCGGTTCCGTCCCGAGGAAATATTTTCTGTTTTCTTTTTTAACCGGGTGTCGCGTCACTAGGATTCCCCTTTGTAAACTCCTCTTTCTAGGAAGGACAATAATAAAAAGATGCCTGCAGTCTCTCCGTATCCCTGGTTTTATGCACGGTCACGAGCTATACGCAAAACTTGCAAGACAGAAAAATAATTCTCATCCCTATCCGGGAATCTTTAAATATTTCCCCCTTCCTCTCGCCTCCAATCTTTTCCGTATAATCCCATTTCAATTTTTCTCTTCTCCTTCCCTCTTCTCCTTCCCTCTTCTCCTTTCCTCTTCTCTTCCCGTACCATTTCTTCTCTCACGTTTCATCCTCGATTTCTTTTCATACGTCAAAAGTAGTGAGAATTTTCAGCACCAAAAATATATCGGTCATTTAGACGGCATTTAGTAAGAGTAAATCATTTTTCACCTTCCGATGTGCATATACGTATGCACATATAAAAGTGTAAATATGTGTATGTTTTTCATGAATAGCCCATTCTCATTTTCTTTTTCTGACATGCTCATCTACATCACAGCTCTGTAGACATCTGTGATTATCCTTGGTTAGATCAGATTTGACAAATACTCCTGCTTTCCCCAATCTTGTTCATTTCTTGGTAGCTCTATTTCTCTTTTAGCTTATCTATCAGCTGAAACCTTTTCCTTCCTCTTTCTCTTTTTACCTTCAATTTTTTTCTTCTATCATTCTTCCCGAGGCATGTCCGATGCAGTTCACCTTCTTCGTCCTTACAGTCTGCATAATCATTAGTTTTCTTACATGCTATATACGACGACAATTTTCTAAAATCCCTTATATTAGAAAAATACGTTTATCCAAGACCGAAAAAAATGTTAAGAAAAACAAATGCTTGGTGATTAGCCAATAATTTCTCGATTAGATTTCAGCCTTATGATAACTGGGTAATTCTTTCTCGAATTCCTTTATACATATATTTAGTTTTTTCACCGCATGACTCCTTTTATTTCATTAGTACTCAAGTAAATAAATTCTTGTCCAGCGATCGTCATTTACGCCGGTAAAGTACGAGAAATCCGAATAGACTATAGATCAACGCTATAAAAATGTAGAGACGCATGATGGAAATTGCCGCAGTGGAGGAGTATAAGGAACCAAGGGATTGGAAGGCAGACAAGAGGTTGTGATGCGGTTACAAGTGCTACAATATGTAAGCCACTATAACAACAATATTATAACTGTCATTCTGAACTGTATCGCAAAATTCTCGAGTGTAGATGGACCGATTGATAAGAATCTTTAGTCTGGAGGAGAAAATATTGGACCTGTATGAAGCTCATTTCTTTTGGTGGGAGGAGTGATGATAGCCTCATTTTTAAACTTAAGTCTCCCCTGTTTTATATTTTACGTGCTTCGATCCGTCACGTTTATTATATAATTTTAATTTCCGGCTCCAGATTACCAAGGCGCAACCTTCTATATGCTATTCCGCAAGAATACGTGACTTAAGATTGAGGGGATGCAAATAGTTCTGCGTTAAAATCGCGAGAAGGCGTTGGATGTTTATGGAAAAATTGTCGAGTTTTTGGAGGAGGGATAGATTGGGCAGGAAAAATAGAAGATGAATCCGAATGCTTTAATGTCTGAACAGATCTTTTATCTCAAAATGGGCTAGTAAGAGATATTTTTTCACACTCCACTGAAAACTTTTTCAGGAAGATCAAAGAAAAATGCCTATTTTTCTCTAATTGTTCGCGAAATACTTAAATACGAAAAACAATGATGAGACAGGTAAAATTTCAATTATTCACAAGCCTTAATCATATTATAACCTACTGTATATCAAAGCTGATGAACCAACTAGTAATAAATATAGGTATCGATTACCTATCAATATCAAAGCGCGTTAAAAATACATTATTCTGAATTATTCTGTAGCACAAGTCCATTCCAACTCCAATACTTTTAACCAAAAATAAAAAATTCCTTCTTTGGTCACAAAACGGCGAAAAGAAGAACTTACGAAGCCATCTCGTTGGATAACACAGTTCGATTTGCCGCAAATGTGAAAACAATGGCGCATTCTAAAATCAGCACGACAAAATATTTTCGAGTGCGAAGATAAGAAGAATGGGACAAAAGAAGGGAATATGGAGGAAAAGGGTTGAGGAAGATAAGGGTGGACAGACTACGAATCATCCGTCCATGAAGAATTCCTTGACTAACCCATATCACTTCTCATGCTCTAAGCACGTGAGATATTCCAATTTCATTAGAGCGGAAGAGAAACATTGTCTGCACTTGATGTATCTTTGCGCAACGCGGATTTCCTCTAGGCGGATTTGATTACACCTGGTGGTATAGATTTGACACTAATTTACGTAACGCATAAAAAAATTGATTCACGCTTAGTCTCGAACTGGGCGCGAACAACATATTTACTGTGACGTAAGTAGCGTTCGTGAGTTTTCAATATACTGTATACGGTTTAAATTCATGTGCTGTAGAGGACGGTAAAACATGGCGTTGTGGACGTTTTACGAGTTTCTTTATAGCAGAGGTTTCCAACGCGGTTACTGCGGACGCCATTGCGCTCTCTGAGGCACGCCGAGGTTTGTTCTAGTACCTCCTTAACATCATGAGCTCTAAGAGTGTTGAGCATACACAGAATGCTAGAAAGCACCAATGTAATAAGACTTTATGACTCTGTCCAATAGAACTGACATACAATGAATTTAAAGATTTAACCCGCAGTTTTTTCGCCAGGGCAGGAATACTGGCATTCGCCACTTTCGCTTTAAAGTGGAATGCGTCTTTGTACACATAAAGTTTTGGAACCACTGGTCTATAACCTTAGCCGGAGCTCTTCGAAAAATGTTTTGCAGTAAAGTACATACACGCAACAAATCTTTATACTTACACCAACGGACTGACAAATCAGTAAATGCAAAAACACGATCAAAAGAGGAACTTCGATCTCATGTAATGGCTTAAAGCAATTCGCTAACCATCTCTCTCCAATAACCATAAGCCAAAGTGCACTTCTGGCTCTCCCGGGATTTTAAAAGATGTTTCATTGTCATACTTTGGCATTGAAAATACGCAATCGTGATTAAACCTTAAATATTTTAATTCTTTAGCAATTTTGTTTTTTATACAAATAATCATTTACAATCAATTAAAGCCAATAAATTTATCGCCAATAATTTCCATCAGCACTTTGGAAGCATAGTGTAATAGTCAATCTCAACGCATACTCAGTATTGCTCAATGATCATCCAGTCGATTGATATTTTCTGAAAAGCGCCTGTTTCTTATTATTTTCAAACTTAAAGCGACTTGAGGCAATCGATCATCGTCACTTAACGGCGGACGGATCTTTCATATACATCAAATTCGTTTCCATCGACAGCATCGTGATACTCCTACGTCATTTGCGTATTGCACATTAATCTTCGGTTTCTGCCAAACGAAAGCATTCAAATAATTCTTTCATTTTTCAAAGTAATCAAAAGGCGTAGCTCAAGCATTTCGATAAATCATACAAAGATATTCATTAAAAATAATCGTAAAATGATGAATGACTTCAACAGATAAATTAATTATAATTTCGATTTTTCCAAAGTCATATAAATGATTACTACGACATCCGTCGTATAAAATATTTTAATAAAGATATTATGATCGATATTAATCATAATATTTCTTAATGATCGCATAATAGAGGAGAAAATATCAGTAAACTGAAGGATCCAAATAATTTGAGCATAGGATTTTTTACTGCTGTTTTTAATGTTATATATAAACTGTCTGTTTGCGTTTACTTGAGAAATGGCTTTTTTATCAACAGAATTTGATACCTACATAATTTTATCAAGAAGTACCAATAAAAATAAAGAGAAAATTTTCGTCCGCCACAGAAACTAATAAATGTATTTAAAAATACAGATATATTTTAAGCAAACACCGGTATCCCACATAATTCGTCCTCGATACCGGGATAGGCCAAATTATAATTTAAACTCTATAAAGCTATTAATGTGCAATGATATCACTAATAATTTAATATCGGAACCCGCATAGAAAGTCAAGCTTACTGAGCTGAACGTTTACTTGGTATATCGTCCAATCTCTTTTGAATCAAGGCCCTTGTAAACTCAATGACGAGTCATATTCCTATCGTGGTCAATTTCATAATTAAGATAGAAGAAAGATACAACTCCATATTCATAGTTTACAGTTTCTGCACACTCTTTTAGGGTCTTTGAAAGTGAAATTGGCTGTATAAACCCCTGCTGGCATCCAATCCGCTTTTCCAGGTAAGAAGAGAAAGGGAAGGGTTAAGACGGTGGATGCTTGTTGGGGTAGAGTTGAATTAAAATGGATACTTGAAAGCGATGGGACGAACAGGAAACTTCTTTTACGCGTTGAATGTCTCTCTGAGTGATAGGGGTTGGATCGGTGAAGGGGTAAATAATAGGGAGAATTTGAGGAGAATAAACAGGGTAAGTATAGGGGAGAAGGTATCGGAGCTAAAAAGAAAAAACATAAAAAGGAATGTTGCGTAAGTGAAAGAGATTAAATAAGGAAAGAAATTATCGAAATGGGGCTTATTGAGAAGACTTTGCTTATGTGTGTATGTATAGAGCACAAAATAAAGGATTTTATACCACCAAAATTACACCATCTACCCCTTATACGCATGCCACCAAACATACACTACTGACCCCCTGATTTTATGCAACCCAAATTACATCAGTTGCCCCTTAAGCTTACACCACCCAACTCGCAAAATACCCCTTGATTTCATGCCACCCAACTTGCACTAGATGCCCCTTACATCTGCATCTATATAATACTCTGCAAATCACCAGATTGGTGGGTGGCAGGGAGCGAAGCAAACCAAAGCCTGCATAAAAACTTCTCTAGCGGGAATTACTCTCCTGCTATGATCACGTATGGTCCTTGGGAAAAACGAACCCTGATATCGCTCTGTCCCACAGTCGATCTCCTCGTGATCGTGCCTACCCATGTAAGTGCCTCTAATATTTCTGAAACCTCCTCTAATAGAACTGCCCACCTAAATTTCTCCAGAAGCCTTAACCTATCGCTAAGTCTGCGGTTCTCTAGCGACATCCAATTCAACTCCTTTAAGAGTGATGTGACGCTTAATTTTTGCTCATATTTTTGCTCATATTTTTGCTCATATTTTTGCTCATATTTTTGCTCATATTTTTGCTCATATTTTTGCTCATATTTTTGCTTTGTCTGCTCTACGTTGGATTCTTTCTAACTCAAGTATCTGTCCCCTTTCGTACGGGTCTCATATGCTGGAAGCGTTTTAGATCTGAGATCTGGCCAACAATAAATAACACGTTTCACGTACCTGTTCTGTGCTACTTCTTACTATTCTGCCTACGAAGCCCAATTTCTTATTGGCTGCGCCTACGACCATTCGAACATGCATGTTCCACGATAGATCACGACAAATGGTTACTCCTAAATATTTGACGTATTCCGCTGATTGGATATTCAATCTATCAATTCTGTACACCGAGTCTAATTCATTGTTCTTGCCCTTTCAGAAACTCAAAAAGAAACATTTGCCGTATACCACCAAACTAACACAAAATTTCCCCTTTATTTTATGCAGAAAGCTTACAATTGCTTCCCCTTAAACGTATGCAACCAAACAAACGCTAAATTGCCCCTGATTTGATGCCACTCAACTGCCCCCTGGACGCCCCTTCAATGTATGCCACCGAAATCACATTATCTGCCCCATAAATTTATACAATCACAGTAACGTCACATTTCAACTTGCCACCTAAATTACACTCTTCTTCTTATACTTATGCCACCAATCTCTCCTGATTTTACACCACGCAACTTGCGCTTGGCTTCCGCTTCCATTTTATTGTCAAAATCTTCCTCACTTTTATTTAAAATTACGTCTTTCCTACTTTCGCTCTCTCTCTCTCCTTTCTCTCTTTCTTCACTCTTAGGTTTTAACAACCTCGAAACTTTGCGTACAAAAAAGATTCGTTTTCCTCATGAAACTTTTAATCATCCCCAATCTTCAACTCCAACCAAACGAACTACAAGCAAAGCGGCTCTAAATCGATCCTAACGCTGAAGTTTAATCTTATTGACATCCGTAAACTTTCTACGGTGGATGCTTGCGTTTCCTTCTATTAGATTTTAATTCCATACAAGATATACGAAAATTGGTATCCTTCGTTTGAAAACGAATTCAAAATAATTGATAGCGGTAGTTTTGTTCGTTCTGGCGTGGAGCCAGATAATATTAATCGGTTTATAACGTGGCGTAACGAGTCTTTTTTAAAGAGAAGAAGATACCAAGGAGGGAAAGAGATAGGCAGACAGGTGTTACGTACGAAGAGAAGAAAGGGAGAAGGTGGTGAGGTGGGGAAAGAGAACCTTTTTAAAGATTTATTTTTTCGGGACAATTCGGGAAAATGTTTTACAGACAATTCAACCAAATTCATTATATGCGGCGAATGCTTTAAGAAGGGAATAGTAATTTATAAGGCACGATTTGCTATTTATCCAATAAAACTTGTATGTTATATTCTCCGTGAGCGCCGATAACTGGATTCCAGACGAAGGAAAGAAGAACAAATGATTAAGTAGCAGCCACGAATTCAATGAAACTTTAAAGGTTTATAACTGCTGTATATCCAGGATAAAAGAAAAAGAATGACGGATGGGCAAACTGGGAATGATAAAGGACCAGACGGGAGGTGGAAAATATAGGAGATGGTTAAACAGATCGCGGATGAGATAGGTGCAAGGAAGGGGTGGAAAGGTGAAAGTGTGAGGGACAGGGAAAGAGTTTTAAGAGATAGGATTTTGGTTGTCGGACGAACAGGAGGTGAAGGACAGTGTTTGAGTGTTGAGCAGCGGAAGGAGGCTGGGGGGGAGGAGAGGGGAGAGTTTAAGGGAGGAGTGGAAAAAATGAGGAGTGGCTGGCGACGCGACGGGCCCTTGTCGTGGATTTCTCTGAGTCTTCGCTGATTTATGTGGCAGGAAGTGCACAGCGGTAGGATTTACGGGAGAAACTTTTAAACGAGAGGGCGTGAAGAGAGAGAGAGAGAGAGAGATAAATAAAAAGATGTTGGAGAGGGAAGCGGTAAAAATGGAATGAGGGATCGGAAGGATAGGAGTGAGGGGGAGAGAGAGAAGTTGGAGAGTTTTGAATGAAAAGAGGTAAGTTTCACAGGGAGCGGGGTGTGAGGAGGAGAAGTAAACGTACAAGGTGAAAGAGAGAGAGAGAGAGAGGAAGGGGAGGAAAGGGTAGGAGAAAATATTGGGGCAAGTTTGGGGCAGAGTTTGTATGAAAAGATTTCGAGGTGTTGGAGTGAGGAAGAGTTCGGAGAAGCTGGATACCCTTTAGAGAAAGGAGGAAAATAATGAGAGATGAGGGGGAAAATATTCGGGGTGAGTGTGTGAGAGAGAAAGACGATTAAAAGAGGCAGAAAAGACGGGAAAAGTTTGAAAAGAGGGAGGAAAACGAAAATACAAGTCGGCGGATATGATGGTGAGATAAAAATGGTAGGTGTTATTCTAAATAAGAGGGAAAAGGTGATAAACTGACAGGAAGGGGGGGGGGGGTAGGATAATTCAAAAGGTGCTGGATCTGTCGTGGACAGAATGAAAAGTAGGAAACGAGAAGATGGCATAAAAAAGGATGCATGAAAAAGAGGACGCTTTTTGGTTTTATATAAAGAATAAGAATGATGAAGATTAGAAAAAATCAATTAGGTATGCACAGATTATAATTATGTACGAAAACAATCATGTAAAAATATTCTGAGAACGTTTAATTACTTATACAGATCTTGAATTAACTACGATACCTCAGGTTATTTATTACCGCCAATGAGATTTTGACAATTACATCGCCCCTTGCAATATATTATCTACATTTAATGAAAGAGAACGGTAGTGATTAATATTTCAACAGTACAATTTTCAGAATTTTCAGGTAATTTTGGTTTTGATACTTCTTACGTTTCCGCCCAGCTTTTTCCTCATATTGGACAAATTTTTTAATATTAAGGAGGAAAACAGCGTGTTTGTTAAGTATATTTTATGTTTCAAACATTAATTAAATACGCTATTGGAAAACTTCATTAGTCTACCGGAATCTGCTTAATTTGCTTAATTTATTTGTTTTACTTGACTGTCTGAGAGGCGTTTAATCTACCACATACAGTAATTATGATGACAAGAAATGCAACCAAAATAATAGAAATGCCCAAGTCCGGAGTACAAGTGATGCCCCGCTTTCAGGAATGCATTTTATTTGGCTAATAACAACAAGAATGTACAACTTTCCGATTGAAACAGACATCAGAAAGTGTAGTCTGTAAATCTTTATTTAGATTCAACTTTTAATGTTTTATGATACGATAGTACCTGATATATGAGGAAAGGGGAAAACAGCAGCGTGGAAGGAAGTGCATAAAAGTGCTGTGGTTGAACAAAGATCATCTAGCGTTACTTTCCGAGGCGTCCTCAACACGCACGAGAAACCATTAAATTTATATAAGGCATTAATTCGAAAACGAAAAGTTGCACATTCTTGTGATTATGAGGAAAATTGGATTCCAATATGTGACATCCTTTACGCCAAATTAAAATATTAATAGTTATTCTTTTGGAAATAAGCATACGTGTATATTGCTTCTTGAAAATTCGCAGAGAATCTTCTCATCTCGGCCATGCGGTTGAATAATTTAGCGTTCGCATAAACTTTATGACACGACATAATATATAGCATGGGAAAATCTTTTGTGTTAGAAAAGTAACCATTGCCTATATGGAAATTCATTCAGTAGAATACAGAAAGATATCCGATCTAGGGTTTTCGATTGGAAGATGAAATGAACGCAGTTCGAGGAATGGGATTTGTAGGACGGGGAGGTGGTGGCGAAGTCGAGGAGAGATATAAAACAGAACGATTGATAAGGTCTAAGTTTTGCTATGGGATTGAGTGTGGGTGGATAGCACTCAAAACTTTTCAAAATAGCCTCGTTCGTGTGTGGGCGATAAAGACTTTGGCAGACGAGTAGGGAATACAACTGAATGTCGGCTCCACGAAAAACTTTTTTATTGGTTATGTCGATCCTTAGTTTCAAAGTTATCAAAGTGCATTGAACGTATCTCATGTATATATTCGAGTGTTTTATGCTTACGTATACTGGATATGAAAAAAGGGCTGAAAGCACAAAACCAAAGAAGCCGACAATTCTCGGCAACATGTTTAAATCGAATACATTTAAAGATAAAGTTTAATAATTTCATTTTTTTTATTCAGAAATTTTCGATTTGGTTAGCTTATGTGAGCTACTGGAAGTTGTCATTAATTTGAATCAGTTTAACTAGCTCTATGATAGGTTTTGCTTATGGAATGGTTTTGGCTGGCGTTCATTTGGAACTGGACGTGTACGAACCCGACCACTTATCAGACAATAATATCGTTATAAGAGTTATCTTCCTAGATTTGATGCAAACGATATGTAAATATTTTGACGTAAACAAATTCCAAGAAATTTAAAACTATTTAGAATTAATTTTTAAAATAAGAACATTTCTATATATAAGCATTTAGGGCTACCATATGTCCAAGGATCAAAACCGGGACAAAACGATTTCTGAAGAAGAAAAACCGGGACAAACCCGGAATATAATCTAACATGACCGGGACATAATCCAGGATGGCAAGTCTTTTTTTCATTGACTAAATATACATTATTTCTATTCTTTTTTATTTTTTACGTTTTCAGAAACCAAAAAAGAATATTATGAGGATGCGGAGACGAAAAGAGGGTTGTTAAAAAATAACTAAAAGAAAAAACACAAAAGATTTCTAACATTTCAATATTAAATATATCAATACAATATACAAAAATCTTAGTTTATTAAAAGCTATATTTGACGCTAGATATAACTTTATCCAAAACCATTTTATCATTTTCGATTTTAGCATAAAATTCTTCACAATTCAAATCAATATTGATTTTACACTGTAATATCGCTCGTACTGTACTTTCATCCATGCAACTTCGGTCCAGGGACCCCACGTTATTCTTAATAAAGAAAAGTCGCTCTATTGGAGCTGATGTCCCGGGTGAACAGAATACGTATTCAACAACTTCCGTTAGATTGACAATTGAAATATTCTGCCCGAGAAAATGTCTAAAACGTTCAATTCATCTATCTTCGAATTTCTTTCCTTCTTCATCCCAACTTCTCTTTCTGTCATTATAAAACATAAATTGCTTCCGCTACACTTACTTCATAAAAAAGACTCGATATCAATTAAAAGCTTTCCATGTCTTTGATTGATGGTTAGCGCTGTTTTTTCAACCTCGTGCCAATTGAATGTACTATTTATCCAATTAAAACTGTTTTCTCACAACGATATGTATGATAAGCATCTAACATAAAAAACGTCAAATTCTTTGATTAACGTTTGAGAAATCGCATTCCCAGATTCGTCAAATTTCGTTAGCAAAATTTTAGCCCTTGTGGGATGAAACAGTTATCCTTACGCCTTCGAAAATTAATTCTAAAATTTCGTAGTCCACAAGCTACGTTTGTTGCATTACCTTTAGTTTTTTTCTATTTTCAATATTGCTTTATTAAAAAACTTAATGTGAGTCCTCCGAGAACAAATCGCAAATACACTTCCCCACATGGGTCTTCAAATTTTTTAAATATTATTTGTGGGCACTGTTCTTCTGAATGGAAATATTTTTTTAGACCTTCAAATACATCAAGAAGCCTTTCTAAAGCCGATAAAAGGGAAATAAATCTCGTGTTGCCCTGTTTTAAAACCTTTTTGTACTCAATTTCTGAAAAGTTGTAAAATATTTTAGTTGAGCAACACAAATAGTGTAGGTGTATGTGGAAATATTTACAAATATTTACTGCCATGGTTTTTATATCAAGCGGTAGAACATCAACCGCATTTTGGATGCAGTTGTGTACTATGTGTGCTGCACAGCAAATTCCAATATCGATATTGTATTCACCCTCTATTTTCACCCCTCCGAAATTCGTGTTGCAATTATCACCACAAAAACCTAAAATCTTATTCATAAGATGATGTTTTTTTATTGAAGAAACAAGTTATTCAGTCAATATTTCAGATGTTTCTCTTGAGACTCCATTAAAGTCAAGTAATTTTACCTTTAACCAAGCCTTTGGAAAAAATAGCGCACTATCATTGGAACGATTTTTATGTCCTTTCTGTTGGAAGCGTCAATTGTAACGCTCACAAATTTTGATTTATCTAACTCTTCATGTAACCCTTGAATACACATTGGTGTGATTACATTTAAAACTATAGCTTCACATTTTGTTCGAGCAACACCAAATTCAGAAAGCACACCTTTACGAAAAGCACTGCCGTTGCTTCATACTTATTTTCCGGGACAAAACAGTAAACCGACCGGAACGCTGGGACAAGACCTAAGAACCGGGACCTATGGTAATCCTAAGCATTAGTCACAAAAATAGATGTCACCATGCTTATTGAATGCAACTAAGCTTTCGCATAAATTTCTAGAAACGATAAAAAATACTCCCTATAAAACTCCATCACTCGTGAAAACTAAGTAATGGTAATACCCTCCATAACCAAAGCGAGAGAGAGAGAGATATTCCTTTTCAACGCTATAGAGGCGAGTGAGAATCTCACTCTTAAAGATTTTTTTCGATATCTCGAGAGAGAAATTATTTTTTCTGTTGCACGCCAAAGCAGTTGATCAAAAATGGCTTCCATTTTCAAAAAAACCGCGATGCCCGTTTTTTGCAAGGAAGCTTGCAACCTTGAGTAATTTTCCAGTCGCGAATCTTTCAAGGAGTAAATAATCCTGATATAGCAAATCGTCTTTGAGAGAGAGAGAGAGAGAGAGAGAAAGGGAAGAAAAGAAATTATTTCATAAGGAAAAATGTTTTCTCTTATTATGATCAATTTTATTATGACCTCTCTCTCTCTCTCAGAAAGAAACTCAGAAAGGAAAACTTACTTGCTTCCGAGTAAATGGAAGGACTCCACGCCTAAGGTAACTCATAATTTTTTTCCTGTCCTAACCGTCAAAATTTATTTGAGGCAAAAAATGAAGGGAAAGATAACGTTGGACCTGAGAAGGATGCAAACTGACGGACAAAGGAACATGCTCGCACGGCAGAGGGGTGAGTTGATGAATCGTGCTGATTTCTTGATGAACATATTGAAATTGTTTTGTTTTTCTGTCCCGGATGGAAGTTGGCGTCTCCTTTATTGTTTTTATGATGAAGACGAAGCCTTGAAAATGATCCATCGCCCACAGTTTTTCATAAAAATGACAATAAAACTTAACGTAATATCCAATAATAAATCAATACCTCTTTTATATTATTATTATAAAATGGATCATTTTAAACTCGGATAATATTTTCAGCAAATTCCTTACATTTATATACTGCATTTAGACCTTGCTTAGTAAATACGCATATAGAAGAAATGGGACGGCATGCTTGGAATCCAATTGCCTTGGAATCCTTATTTTTCATAGCGTGCGTCTTGGTGAAAACTAACTCACGCTCATCATTAAAGGTTACAACGCTTGGTGGAAAAAATGAGGAAGTGTAGATAATGAATTTTCAGAGACATGCAGTCCCATGCAACCCCATTGATTAATAATGCTTAACCATTGCTTCACTATTTCGTGTCTGGTGTTGCCGAGGAAGTTGTTTATTTTTGTTTTCCAATAGTTTCACGCCGTTCCTTCAACTTCGAATACGTTATCTCTCTAATTTGTGAGTTTACAAATAATCCATATTTAATTTTATTATCCACTCAATGATCCATCTAGCTCGCGGTAGAGAGGTCAGATGCAAAATCTCTCCAACCCATAACTTTAGCACAGCTAAACTCAAATGGAGAAAAATTTTACTGCGAAAGGGAATGTTTTTCGAGTATCAACTCATTGAAATATCGAAAATATCCTTAGCCACATCGTAAACCTCAGTGGCATGGACGGAATTTTAATGTTTCGGATAAAAAAACAGCCTAAAGCCGCAATTAAATCTTAGCACTTCAGATAAAATTATAAATTTTAAGTTCAGTTTGCTGAAAAGAGGTGGATTATAAATATTTCGAAGTCTTTTTAGTAATCAGCATGAAAACATCTATAAGGATCGCCTAATCGGAGAAACAAATTCAATGTCTATCGATATTTCTAAGAGTATTTTTCTTTCCCGAATACTGACTTACGGGTAGTGGAAGATTTTCGGATTAAACTGTTTAAGTAAATATAACAGAAAAATTTGGAAAGTCAATATTTATATTATTGGTAAAAAGTGTTAGTTAAAAAACCAATCCAAGAGTCGTTATTTTCGAAAGGTAAGATTAAATAAACGATGAACGTATAGAACCACACGCCTGCACACTTAGAACACATGCAGTAATTAACATTTATTAAAGAGTTTAGAAATTTTTAAGAAAATTCTCGACTTTAAAATACAAACGGTATGCGAATGCTTAGAACAAATCTTACGAGTTACTAAAACGCAATATCCATCTACTCAGGATATCAAATTCCGGAACTCATCCTTGCCAAGCCATAAATAAATCTATCAACCCCTTGATAAAAATGCACTCGAAGATTGCCATCATCCACACACTTCAAAAGGTTTTTAGAACGTCGAAAAAGAAAAATAACGGAGAAACAACATCCGAGAAGACTCGCGCCAATGCGACTTTATATAAAAGTTGTTCAGGGACGATAGATGGAAGATACGTCAAACCCCCAAAAATTGCAAACTTATGAGAGGCAGGGATATGGACACGCAGAGAGGAGTTCGTGCTAGGATTTTATTCTGTAAGGGAAGAGCTTTCTGAAAGAAAAAAAGAGAAGGAAAAAGAACAGGCACGCACCATAGAAAGAGAGGCGACGACCTTGACGCTCCAACGACGATTCTTTCTCTTTTTTTCGTGAAAACGAAGATTTCGAAGAAGAATCCTTATGTGCTAGCGGGCGGCGGCGGATGAGAAAATTGACGTTGAGATCGCAGAGAGAGAGAAGAGGAAGGGGGGAGCATGAAATGGAGAGAGAGAAAGAGATCCAGAAGGAATAGAGCGACATGATGGAAAGAAATAACAAAAAAAAGACGCACAAAATAATAATAAAAAATACGAACGAAAAATGGCGCATTCGGAATATTTCGGTCGATGGCTCAAAAGTTTCGGTGGAGTACGCTTGCTGCGGCGCCGGTTGATTCTTCAAGAGAAAAAGAAGAGCAGCGGGATGCGATGGCGCGCTTGACAAAATAAATAGGACGCTCAGCGACCAAAGACTCTACAGCTTTGAGTGTTAAAAAAAAAACTTTAAGACGCTTAATATAACTACGTTTTATCACGGAAACTTTGTAAACTAGTTCACGGATCATCGTTATTAAAATTTGTTCATCTTTACTCGACGAACAGTAAAGTACCCTCTCAATTTTAAGCAACTTAATCGGAGATAATGTGTTTACATATGTAAATATGCTCAACAAATTTTAATTGCTTTAACATAAATTCGATAAAAATTGATCACCATAAATGTTCACCGTTTCCGACATACCTATATATTAAATAAACAATTTCTGCTCGTAAATTCTTTTATCGTACTTAAGTTTAATCAGCGTCAAATATTAATCTCATTAATTTAGGTACAATGAAATTGAGGGAGCACTTGATTTCCGTGAACCGTTCTAAAATTCCATATAACATTATCTTAAGATGGAATTATTTTTCATAAACTTCTCATAGAATTATGGTACCGATGAGAATATATATTTTTATCCCGATTTCGCAATTTATTTGTTTGAAGTAAGCTCACGATTTCAATTTATAAGTTGAATGGGGAATTTCATTTTATATATTTGTATGAAATGTGTGCCTTTTTTTAGAACCAATAAACTCAAATGTTTGCTTTAAAGGAAGTGTTGTCATATTTGACAGCCGTTACGTTATATATGGATTAATTTTGATATTTATATTGAATGAGCAATTAACTTTGCCATAGGGTGATTTTCGCTGTTCTTCTTTTGATTAATTTCTAAACAAATAGTTTGTGAGCGAACATAAAATATATTTTCGAAAAAATTTGCGAACGTGAGAATTTCGACAGATGCGAGACAGCGCTATAAATTCACGGCGTACTTTATAAACATTCCCGCACACTGCGCTATTTATCTAAACTTCCTATTTTCCATGTATTTTCAACTTTTCCGTGGATATCGCTCGTATTGTTCCTCTCCCCATCGTTATAATTAAATTGTACGTTACTTATTTAGATATCTATTAATACGAGTGATTTTTACCCCGCATATACGTATTATTATTGATTAACCTATATCTACATTTTATTCGTTTCAGAGAAAAAATATTCGCCATTTAAAAAAATCTCCACCATGAAAACTTTACCAAAGGTTTTAAGATAACTTTCCAAGTGATTACGATCAGTTTTTTTTTTAAGAAATAGTTTGTAATCCATTGAAATGCGAAACATATTGCACTGAAAAAATTCTTTTTACACCCTCCGAAAGCGATGACACAATACTCTAGCACGATTTGCGGAGAAATGTTCCGTGATGCAAACAATGAAGCCAAACAAACTGTTGCACCAGGAAGCAATCAAGCGAAGTTCTATGAAAACAGCCGATGGAAAGGTTCCAACTGAAATTTGTTTGTGGAAGTGCCAAATAAAACATCACAGGATGCAACAGTGCGGTGACAGATTTGTCACACTTTACAAATCTAATCGCAAATATTGGCGCGCGCACGCACACGCGCACACACACACATACATACATATATATATATATACACATATATTTCAGATGAGCAGATCAATTAAAGAAAATATCATTGATAGATAATGACTTCGGATTAACCAAAAATGTTCAGCATTTTCCTATTCATAAAAAAAAGTTTCCCGAAAAATTGTTTATAATTTATATCAATTCCTTAGATTTTTATAAGGGTAATCAGAAGAAATCGATCGTTTCCACAATTTAACTTTGGATTACTGAAAAGGAAATATTTTACTGTCAGCCATTCCCTGGAATTTGATTTCGCGTGTTCCGTACGATTTTCTTTCTAACGAAAAGGATGATATTATGCGAGATAAAACAAGTAAATCCCAAATGCGTAAAAACCAAACTTTTAACGCCATTTGTACGGAGACGATCGCACTAGCAAAAAGGAAACATGCATATCCGTGACCTTTGCTAGTGACATTGATGAAGCGATCTCGCGCACAACAGGAAGGCCAATTCCATTGAACTTTCTGGTGATGCATTATCGAAAAAAGAATCTCGCGAGTTGAAGTTCCTTGTGAGTTTTTGGCCCAGACCCAAAAAACGAGATCTCCGTGCTCCAAGTGACAGAGGAGATGAGCATTTCACTCCGTCAGCTCTATTCCTCTACGCCAATTGTACCTCCGGAATAAAAAAATAAAGTCAGAAATTTCCTTGAGTTGTATTCAATTACGTGGTTTTCGTTGTCTTGACCCAGATTACTCCTAGACGGATAGAAAGGCGGCAGAAATATGTACTTGGCATAAAAACGGAGGTTCATAAAAAAATATTTTGTTTTTAAGTTTAATTTTTTTAGTTTAATTACATATTTGATCTTAAGCTTATTTTGAGACAGTTTTCACTCAAATACTCTACTGTAAGATTTCAATAACGAATATTTCCGCTCTAAATCACAATTTAAAATGAAAATATTTTGAAGTTGATTTTTGTTAATACAATAACATCTTAAGACACAAATTAACAAGGGATAGATAATGAAACCCATCACGATTGTTTTATTAGCTAGAATTCGCACATACCTACCCAATTAAAATTGACTTATTTAGTGCAATTACGCCAAAATGCACACATTTTAATCGAATACTTTTATCGCTCGTTTGTATAAAACTATAATTATGAGACTGAAATATTCGAATTCCCAATAAACATGAAATTCGAAAAAGATGAGTGAATAGACAAACTAATAAGCCAAAAACTGACATGTGCGTCATATGTACGCCACGTTGCATTATCTTATTAATACGCATGTACATATGTGTGTGAATACATAGGTGGGTATCACGCATGTTTACAAAGTATGAAAGAAAGTGGAAGTGGGAGAGAGGATTACAAAGACGCAAAAAAGTAGACTGAGAAAGGAAGATCCAAGGTCAATTGGGAAGAGAGTGGTTGAGGGAGGGAGGAAGAGAGAAAAAATAAATAAATATATATATATATATATATACACACACACACACACCTACGCTACAAACTGGAATCGCGTTCTTCTTTCCGGAACCAGAAAAAGAAAATATAGTCGGGGAACCCCAGGACGCAAAAAGGGGCCCCAGAATCCTTGTCGGTGGAAGTGGGAGGAGACGGAGTAAAAAGGTTTGGGTTAAGGATTAAATGTTGTATTCCTCTGAAGTAGTGCCTGGGATTAAATTTAAGCGAAGGGAAAATGGCAGAGGGGGTGTTTTCTGTGGGGAGAAGGGGGAGGAGGAGGGAGAAACTCCTCGGAGAACGATAACCGCGGATGCAGAAAAGAAAAATAGGAGACACAAGGGAAAGGGGGAGGAGGAAGAGGGTTGAAAGAGAGATATATGGATACAGAAATAGAGTGCGTGGGTGGCGCCCGTGTAGATTGGCGGTCGTAGAGGGAGGACAACAGATAACCTCCTACGAATTTTCTCTTTTGGCAAAGATCCCGTAGTCTTTGGTGACCCCATCGTTTGTATTACTTCCATTTCGGAGGACTACAGAAGTAGATTGCGTCGCGCATAATAAAGTTCTCGGGGACGATTTGGAGATCTTCCTACGTTCTCTCTTTCTCTCTATCTCTCTCTCTTTTGTATGTACCAACATTTACACTACGCCTCGTAGGTCAGTTACGAAAATTGCCTCCCCCGCCCTCTTTTACTCTACCCTCCTCCTCCCTCCGGCGGCATGGATGCCTCTTGAGCACGTAATGCCTCCCTTAAGCCATTCCCAACCCCATAGGCGGCCATACGATTCAGGAGCCTGAAAACTGTAATGAAAAATCCTTTCCGTCAAAAAAAAAAATCCCTCGAATCCGATTGATTACCCGTCTTTCAATAATGGATTCGTGAGAGAAGAGTCAATGGATGATTGATGAAGCGATTTATTTCTCGCGACGATTCTGAGCTGTTCTCTCTCTCTCTCTCCATCTCTATAGTATTATTATCGATTATATGAACATTCTAAAAAAATTATATTTCCAATTGTAAGCGTACACGTTTTAGCGCGCACCTATGACGACTGTATGCCCATCTGTTATAATTTATTAATAGTGTAACTTAGTTCATCAAATAAAGCGGTCGTACATTTACTTTCAAATATCAATTTCCACTGTTTAGTATTAGTAACGTTTAGCTCCTAATGCGAATTATAAAAACAAAAGTGAGCTGTAGCTATAAAACATAAGGCAAAACATTTTCATGAATAGACATCATTTGCTAAAATCGAGAAGTTCCAACATATTGTGATTGACTAGTAGGAGATGCTAGGTCTACACCAGTGGGCGATTTTGGATTTTTGGTGGGCGTTAAAGGACTCATCAAATGCTATTCTAATTTTTACACTGAAAAATAAAATTCTATAAAAAATCAGACATATTCTGTACTACTATTTTATGTACAACTATTACAGTTCGTTTGTCGTTAACTATAGTATCATATCATACTATACTAGCGACAATGTATCCATGCTGCGGTAAAATCGAAAGGCCCATGAGGGTTGTCGGAGTCTCTCGCAGAAGCAGCGAAGCGTTTAAGTTTAATTTTATCAAATATATAAAATTCTTTGCCCCGGGCGCCAGAAACCCTCACTACGCCACTGGGTGGGCGGTGAACTTATTTCAAAGGACAACATATGGTAAAAGTGGGCGGTGACTCAAAAAAGGTTGAAGACCACTTGTCTACACGAATAATTTTTAGTCTTTCGTGTGCTAGTGATAATCTTGAACATAAAGAAAGTCACCAAAGAGTATTAAAATTGAAATTAAATCTTATGCGTTATTATTGGAATACCATGTGTAATAATTATTGTTAAAATTTTCTGACACATAATACGGAAAAATCAATTGATGAAAGAATACATAGCAAGTAGTTGATTGAACATCAACAGGTAGAAAATAAAATATAAAATTATGTGAAATTTACAGTGGCTTTTTAACTGATCTTATTTGTCAAGTATTTACTAAAAAAAAGTGCATTCAAATCGTCTCTTTAGTGAAAAAAACACCCCCGAATTTATAAAATTTGTTAATTATTTCAAATTTTTGCCACATTTGGCAAAAATACTTATTTAAAAATTAAAGAAATAAACTTTTAAAATAAGCTCAATTAATCTTCACTAAATTCTATATTGTTTTTACTAATAATAAAGCTTCGAAATATATTAAATATTTGGGATACAAAACGATATGTTTATCGATACCTTAGGACGACTTCAAAGAAAGTGCATGTCACGAAGCGAAGCAATGCATGAATATAACGCTTTCCGTTAGCCACGTAACTGACAATGACGGGCTAATTAAGGGCGCTGATTCACCTCTCAGGTATCCGAGTTTATTTTTCACACGGACGCGATTTTTTCGCTCCCATGCCAAATGCGCCGCCACTCATTTTGACCGAAAAGTAGGAATAAAACGCGATGAATTTCGCTGAATCGTTTGCATACCCATTACAGCCTTGCAACCCATTTTGTGAAATCACCTCTTGGCCCCCTCTCTCTCTCTACACCACCCTCTATCCGGGTTAAATGTAAGAAGGGACTATATAGTCTCAATGTCGCCCTAATAAAGTTTGTCTGTCTGTCTATCTCATATTTACTCTCCTCTCTCTGCCTATCTCTCTACACTGCTCCGCCAACTTCTGCCAACACAGTTCGTCCTCCTTTCCCCCTCCAAAAACCTCATCACTTCATTCCATATTTTTGGGGTGTTGGGCCAGCACATAGTACGTATAAAGGGCGTCCGCCCATGAAATGGCAGGCCGTCCGAAAAATGTCGTGCCAAAATGGCAGACGGCGGCAGATGTCGCAGATTCGTCGGCGGCTCAACTAGTGGCAGCGGGAGTCCGTAATGGGAATAGGTTTGACGCGGCGAAATGGATGGAGTAATTTGCGGATTGGGATGAGGTCTAGGGATAACCGATTCCAGAGTCGAAACACGGGGAGAGAGGAGTGGAGTGGTGGAAATTACAGAGGAAATGTACTTTCTGAATACAGTTTTGTGTCTGCATACATACAAAGTCTATGGGTGCAAGGGGTGCATTGCACCCGGGCGGCAACATATTAGGGGCGGCAATTTACGGGCGGAAGCAAGAATATATTTTAATTTTGTGTTTTTACAAATATACAAACGTCCTTTACATTCCGATGTGCTTGTAAACTCATGTGATACATCGCCTTCTATAATAAAGTACTTTTACCTAATATATCGAGATGATTCGTATACGAGAAAGTTTGCGCAATGTGTTTTGCACAATTTATTTCTTAAATTAAATACAATAATTAATCTACAAATCGAAAAAAAATCTGGGCCAGGGTGCTTTTATAAGTCCGTAAGGGGCGGCATAAACTGCCAGGAACTGGGCGGCAAATATGCCCGGCGCGGTCTTATATACATATAAATATATTTATATATGCTGAAGGAAAATTGAGAGAGAGAAAGATCTCGCCAGTTTTCATTTGCGAGCTTCAAATAGAAAATGTTTCTCTGCTTTATGACCTCATTACAGCCCACGCCATTCTTCATCATCTTTTTAACTGGGAGATTCCAAGAATCCGAATCGGAGCGCGGATTTTTTTCATTTTTAAATTTCCTCAACCGTGCATTTTTCAGCTGTTCGCCCTATAATATATATTTCTCTCCATTGCGGAGATAAAAAAAGAGGTACCAGGTGGCCACACACACATTAATGTACGTGTGTGCGCAAGCATTTGTTTGTGTGTGAACACAATTGTGAGTATATACTATACGGGTAAATTTTTAACAAAAAGATTATTAAAGACAGTTAATTTGATTCATACGTATGTTATACATGGTTTCACGAACATTTCTCATAGAATGAGCTTTTTATAACTTGCTTGGATTCCCATTTACGGAGTTAATTTTGGTCGTATAAATACGGTAGTTTTTTACGATCCCATTTTTTTTCGTTTTTGTTCATTTATTTGCCCGTCTCAGACGGAGTAAAATATTTCGCTTTAATGGGAACGAAGAAAATAAGAAAATTTAATGCCCTAAATTCTACAAACCTCAACTACATTTTTAATGGCAAAAATCTGAGTAAGTTCTGGAATCTAAACTGACTGTTGATTCGAATTACACTTTTTCATATACATTCGATTTAAAAGTCAGGTCCTAAACATCTAGATGCCTAGGCACGTTTGACGTACCTCAGCCAATGACCCTCTACTATTAACATTCTTATAAAATATTAAAACAAAATATCTATTTAAAAACGCGCTCGTGTATATTTTTGCTTATATTTTTAAATTTGGGCCCCCTTTGGAAACTTTTCGTGCATTTTGCTGTCGATTTTGGAAATATTGAAGAAAAATTCCCAATTATGTGCTATAATAGCTTCGGCTCTCTATAGCATGGGTCGACAACCTACGGCCCGCGGGCCTCGTGCGGCCTCCGAGAGCGTTTTCTGCGGCCCGCAAAACCATGTTGAATAAGTGATCGGTATAATTTAACAAAGTCAATTCCATAATTTTTCAGTGAAACTATGCTCTCAAAACCTTTTTCGGTGGAGTATGAACGCTATTAAACTAATTATAATTTATTTTCACTAATATGAGACCGCAAAATCTCCAGGTAATGCGGCACTCCGAAGCATTCACAACAACTTATGCGGCCTGTCACGTTGAAAAGGTTGACGACCCCTGCTCTATAGCACTAAGAAAACGATGAATAACTTTTAGTCAGACCGATTCCAGCACAGAGTAGCACCTTTTCAATGTTAGCTGCAGATTTTTTTACTGTGGAACTTAATTCCGTCTCAAGCACTGATGCCGCTCTCGGTATAGTTCTGATAATACATTAACTCCTATAAATGCTACATCCAAACTCCTTAAAGTTTCCCTTCCCGCTTTCCTGATGATTGAAACTGACAATGAGATCTGGAATGAGGGGAGAAAGGGTGATATCCATACTGGCGCATAAACACACCAACATTAAAGCTTTAAGCGAGTGAGCCAATTAATGGATCGAATGATAGCGCACCAAGGCTATTAAAATTTCATGTCGGCGCGCACAAAATTTCGGAAGGCTCAAAGGCGCCCTCTCGGAGATAACTCTTTGGCACTTTGTAAACGATAAAATTCTCCATCGCGGATGGAAGAGCGGCGCAAAAATAAGAAATAAATTCCTCGACCACCTCCATTTATATGTATATATATATATATATATATATATATATATATATATATATATATATGTGTGTGTGTATATATATAAGTATATATATATGTATATATATATATAAACTAAAAACATCAGTAGCATGACTTTTCCATGCTTATATTTAGCCATTCCGATGTTTTTTTTACTTTGGAACTATTAAACTAGTAAACTATTCCTCATATAACTTGTATGACTCTATGGAAACCATAACTGAAATCTGCTTGGGACGCAGGAGTGTCTTGAGTCAGCCCTGTCTAAGACTATCATACGATTTCAAATTTGCAATTAAATGTGTTTATTTCCTCACAAATAAATCATCTTCTTGAAGTATACTTGATAATAAATTTAAACAAAAGTTTAGATAGTCAATCGAGTCGAGCCAAAGAGAAAAACAGAGAGAAGAACGGCGTAATTATTGCCGAACCTTAAACATGGCGATCCTTCGAAAACGTCTCATTTTATCTCTCGATCAGCGTTTCTCGTTTATTCATCTTATCTCTTCGTTCTAGACGGTGGGAAAAGCGAACGAGTCCTTCCTGGAGCGAAAAAAATATTTTAAATTTGCATTAAAACGAATTGCGGTTACAGGTTTAATTAAATTTTCAGAATGGAACGTAAAATGAGAACTGAACGTTTCCCCGACGAGGGAAGTCCACGGCGGTCCATTCATTGAATTTATGATGACGTTTCACGTTGTAAAAAAAATAATTAACGAACGTCGGTGGAGAGAGGTAAAGGAAGACGCGCGAAATTAGGTTGCATGTGATTATTAATGCTGAGGCATCATAGACGATCATAATAATAGTTCCCAAATATGCGATACATTTAATTAAAAAATTTTAAAATTAGTTTGCATAAAAAGTGTGCATAAAATGCTCCACAAATACCTAGGATCTACTACTGCCAATCTTGAACTCAATATACCGCCAATGAAAGTGTCAAAAAGGTTTATTTCTCGCCGATATGAATTTATTTTATTCACAAAAGTAATTTATAAATTTGTTGAGTAATAAGATGTTCCTTGTTTCTTTCTTCCTCGGGTATGCTATTTGCATCGCGTGGTGTAAGCAAGTTGCAATTTGCTTTGCTGGATTAGAGTATCTCCCGCGGTAATTTTTTACTAGATCTGACCGTAGCTACGACTTGATTATCTTCATATGTGATGTAAATGATTATCTTCACATGTGATGTAAATGATTATCTTCGTATGTGATGTAAATGATTATCTTAGTTACGTGTAATCAAAATATTATCACAGATATTAGACATTTGAATATCTTCTAAAATTCATATATCGCATTTGATCCGCATGAAAGTATCTCACAAACTGTGAATGAAAAAGCGACTGCACTATTGCTTAATAGCCATAGATCAACAAGCATTGTGTTATCAATGCTGATCAAAATGTGCCATTACTTTCAGAGGAAATGTTCCAGGCGACAGCAAGTTGTAATAGGAAATTTGACTACGTCGCTCCATAGCCCCGCGAAAGCAAAATCTCTGGTTAAAAGTTAAATAGTACCAAAGATCTTTTTCTCTAAACTTCGCTCTCTGCATTTCTCGCCATTTTCACTCTCCTTTCTCCTTCTTTTCACCCTATTCATCCTTCTCATTTCTCCAACCTTCTCTCTTATTCCGGCGTAACACTTCAAAATGTTAGTTTAAATAAAGGCAGGCAGCAGTCGCGTAAACGAAATGACAAGATCAGATTTTTTGTCACAATGGAATTTCTGGGTGATTCGGAATGGCCGTAAATATTAAAACTAAAATGTCGAATTCTCTGTCCTGATGTAATTTTTAAATACTTGAGATTAAGTATTTCCCTATCTATTCAGTTAATTGATGCAAACTAAATTTTTTTCTAAGCATTGTCCTATTTAAAATATTATTTCAAATACTCTTTTTGAAAAAACTAGTCAACTTTTAACAAAACGAATTCGAAAAAAATTTAAATTTAAAAATAACATCAATGTAATCATATAATACGGTCAGGATTTAATGACAGTTTACAAAAAATATGCAAACGCCCGAAAAAAACAAATTACAGTAGGACCTCAATAACCGTCGCCATCGAAAATCGTTGTTTCGATCAACCGTCGTTTGTCGCCAAATGGTACAAAAAAATGAAAAAGTTCCGTCGTCATTTTTTATTGAAGCAGACAGACGAATAAGGTGACGATTGTACTGTGACTGAGAGAGAAAGTTTGTTATCGCAGTGCAGGGCAACCTTTTCTGCATGGTGGGCCGCATTGGTGGCAGTGAACCCTTCGGTGGGCCGCATTGGAAATGGCCAATGGACTATAGTTATACCGTAAGTTACCTAGAGATTCATTGGCACCATATGCTTGGAAATCAAGTTAGAATTAGCCTTTTAGGGTTAACATTTCAATATTAAAAATCATGACGGAATTCAATCTTAGAAATATATAGACCAAGCGGAATGAGTCTTCTGTCGAAAAACTCGACTTCTAAGAAAAAGCATTCGAAAAATGGGCATTAGGTACATAACGGAATTTCTAAGCATTGTCCTCGATCTTTGGGATTACATTTCGGGATCTAATTGTATTTCCGTGCTAAAACTTTCCTTGGTCTTAGGAGGAAACCCCTTTCAGGAACATTAAAAATAATTCTTTTCGTGAAAATATTTCCGTCCTCTGCTAACTCCGTCACACATTTCTCAAAAATCCGTTCCTCTCGTCTTTTCATGCCTATTTTCTTTTTTTAAGCCATATTATAGAATCCAAGGTTTCCTTCTTTCTTACTTCCGTTTTTTACTCAGCATTCTTCCTCCTACAAATTCTTTGAGATTTTTCTTCTCTCCAAACATTTTCCAAACCATTTCCTGTCTAATCTGTCACAGTTTATAAGCGATTCATAAATACGCCATCAACGATGTTCACTTCGATGCTTTTCCGAAAAATCTGACCTTAGAATTTGGGAAAACTGTCCTATTATAATTATAACTCCGAATGGCAGACATTTTTCGAAAATGCTCTTTGCGACGAATAGTTTCCGACATGATATTTTATCGGATTATCCATACTGTCCTCACCACATGGCCAAATGGCATAATGATAAAATTCTAAAATGAAGCGTTTGGAAAATAGCACGATAATTCCTGGCATCACCGTACTTGTATATAGGTGACCGGACCTTCCAATAAATTTGAGAGAACAAAAGTTATAATTTCCAGCATTTTTTCAGAAGTCTTTTTAGATAGATGCTGGAAAATTATAAATGAATATATGTCGAAGTCAAAGTGTAATCTCATAGAAAAAGAAGTTCTTCGACATCACAAACAAGTGTAATTCTTCTTGTTAAACTCGAATGGTCCGCGTTTTCTAATCTTTTTATGAATGTTGGGATTTTATTTATTCATTTAAATTTAGCTATTTGGCGAACTCGATATTTCATTTTAAAAGA
Organism: Uropetala carovei; assembly: GCA_036926305.1. Classification (NCBI taxonomy): domain Eukaryota; kingdom Metazoa; phylum Arthropoda; class Insecta; order Odonata; family Petaluridae; genus Uropetala; species Uropetala carovei. The sequence continues at coordinate 315,112 of JAXCHB010000024.1, forward strand.
CAATCTTACTACGTAATTCAGCTAGTGATAGGCCTCTTTAGAAATAATAACTAAACCGCAGGAATTTCAATTTTTAATTTAAGCAAAACATTTAGTAGATATTCGGCTTCAAGATTACAGAGCGCCCTCCGTCCGGATGTGATTCTTTTCTCCAATTGATCGTGTTGAATATAACAGTTAACATTCTTTTTTCAAGTGTTGGATAGAATCGCGTTGATAACACGGGACTTGAAGCTAGGTGAGGCCAAAAGAATACAGTTAAGCTGTTTTGCAAAGAAAATTTCAAATTAGTCCAGAATCATCTCAAAAATTAAGCTAAATTCGGAAATATTTTCCAATTTACAGGGACTTATTAACAAGGAACTTAATTACCATGATTAGTTGCGTTATTTGTTATTCGCCGATACGTAAATTTGAAATAATTCTGATGTTCTATTATAAATTATAGCCTGAAATGTTAATACTTTAATAATACAATCTATTAGCAATAATACGTTTTTTGGTGGACTGCTTAGTGAAAGGTAAAAATTTACTTTAGATTTCAAAGATGAAAGGTAACCCAAATATAGCTTAATACAAATTTATTTCCAAAATATCAATTTACCAGTCGCTATGGTGAATAATGAGTGACCATTTTTATAGAAAAATAACTATCCGTAACAGTAATGTAAAATTATGGGCTTTAATTTCCATTTGGAATTTTTCAAACGCTATACTTTTATATCAGAACAACCTATTAACACTTCCAAGTAATTAGTTACTCTGCAAAAATATTATTTAAAAAAACGGTATAACTTACATTGTACAAACTTTCTCATATACTAATGCGTCGTTTAGTTATCTTTAAAAAATGAAAATCGTATGAGCCTGTTTTTGAGAAAATCTAATTTTTGTTCAAGTTGCCTAAGCATAAACTAGCCTTCTGTTCATTCATTGAGAAAAATTAAATAAGTAGTATTATTGTAGATGTATACTCAAGTAACTGTACGAAATTTGATCAAAATCGTTATAGCCGTTTTTGAGAAAATCGAATTATTGTTAAAGTAACCTAGAATAAACTAGCCTTATATTCATTTGTTGAGAAATATGAAATATTTGGTATTATTGAAGACGTAAACTCAAGTAACTGTACGAAATTTGATCAAAATCGTTATAGCCGTTTTTGATAAAATCGAATTGTTTTAAAAATACGTAGAATAAACTACTCTTAATTATTGATCAATGTCAACTATTTCTACATATACTCTGCTCAGTATGATAAAATGTCTATGTAAGAGATTTCATTCATTTTCGTTCTACCGTTTAGGTTCCAGAGCCAGTAGCAGACAGACGGCATTGCAAAAACCACTTTTTCGGATTCAGCGACACCTAAAACGTATATTTCTCGAGGTCGAATTTTTTCGCGATAACAATACTTTATCGATACTTCGTATGAGAAAGTAAAAATGGAGTACAATTTTTTAAATGGCTGAATTTCAAATAAATTATTGTTTTCCGCTTCATTTTTGCAGGAAAAAACGTTGCAAATTAATGTGACTCAACACTACATAGATGGCGTTTTATATTAAAATATGGCCCATAAATAAATTAACGAGACAGTCACTGTCAACTCCCACTTCAGTAAATGGCATCGACGGATCATAACATAATTAATGCCACATAAATGGCGATCGTTTTAGTTGACGTCTTCAAAGCACTTTATTTTAAACAAAATATAAATCGCTGGTTATATTGCCATTTCACGGGTTCATTTTTAAATACAGAAATAATTAATTTACGTGAAAAATATTAGGCCTGCTTCAACTTACTTCCTCCGAAGTAATTCCAACAAGTCGCATTAACTACGAGAGACTACGTTTTTGCCAGATATGAGTTTGTGTAAGAATTCTCAAATCTGGAACAATTTCACTAAGACAAAGCCGCAGAACTTTTGTTCAACCAACCTTATGCTGTGACGCTTTTGAAGGGTAATATTTAATGTTCATAATGCCGCATGGAGTTAAATAGTAGTATATACAAAGAATAATTAGTCGGAAAGGGTATGTGTAAATGTAAATGTAAATATAAATGTATTTTAAATCTGATTTTCAGGTTTTAATAAAATTCATCCCAGTTCTAAAGAGACCAAAGACTACAATTACAACATGGGTTCGATTCTTTTATCTTTTCTCCGATAGTCAACACGGCAAAGGGCAAAGAAAGAACTCGAAAATAGTGAATACCACTCCATCTATTTTTAAATTAGTTGCAACAAGAAAGGAAATTCATATTTTCAGGCATGTATTTAATCGCCATGATCGCAGTATCGTTTGCAGCAGTTAAACTATGATCAAATTTTTATTTATAAAATCTCGTCGCAGTTAAAAAAATACTGATTAACGGTTAAAATATTTTTAAGAATGTCAAAAACTGGCACTCCGTTGTCCTCTTGAAATTAAGTTTTATATTACAGTGGTTCTCAGGCAGATCTGACACGCGACCCTCTACGTGCGGATGTTCGGTCGCCGCGACCCCCCGTGATTTTTGAGAAATAATAAAAGCATATTAAAAAACTTTCTTCATTTATACTTTTTTATAAAGCGCATTGAAAATTATGAAATAATTTTTGGGTTCAAGAAAATATCTGGATCTTAAGGAAAATTTTCATTATATATGATCAGGAATCTCTTTTTTAAAACACGTATGGCATATGTTGATTAAATTATTCAGTACATTATAAATAGTCTGGAATACTCTTGTTGCTGTACACAGACTACAGCAGGAGAATAATTCTGCTACGGTAGTTCAGTGGTAAAATATTCGTCCGGCAAGTGGAAGACCCAGGTTTGATTCCCGGTCATAGCAGATTTTTTCACTTGTTTCCACATTTCCCAAACAGAAATTAGTTTATCAAAAGTTAAGATATCGCCATGAACTACGATAAAGATGAGAAATATGATAATTAAGAAAATGAGCGAACTTAATATAAGTCGCCGTATTAATTAAAGTTTTATTATTAAATTATATTTCTTATATTAAATATACATATATTAAAGTTAACAAATGCTTTATTTAGAAGATTCCAAGCCTTAAGGAAAGATAAAAATTAGACTTATAACCTATACACTGATAGAATGAGGAAAAAATCAGTTGGCATAACGAAGACTGCTCGCGACCCTACGTTTGAGAACCACTGTTATATTACACTAGCGGAAGTGCCCGTTGAATTTCAACGGATTTAGTGAATCTAAAATTTCGACCCAATTAACATGTAAACATGGCAAGAATAAGATAGTACACAGTTTTAACCGTCGACTAAAGCAAAAATTTTGACACGGCATGTAAACATTCTTTTAATTTAACTTAAATTGCAAAATATAGAATAATTAGATATATCGTCATAGAATATTTACCGTTCGTCGATAGATGGCATGACAGGCACTTCAGGAGTACAGGGGTTTTACGTGCCGTGGTCCGACATAGCAACAGCTGTAACAGGGATACGCTACTGCCGTCCTAATTTTAGTCCTAAGTTTTAGTTTCACAATATAATGTAATCCGCGGTGAAATTTTCTTAATTTGCTGTGCTCACTTTTCCTAACACCCTAATAATTTCAAAATTAGATATGTATAATTTTCATCCATAGTGTTATATTAATACACTGTATAATTCTACTTGTAACGGATGCCTTATCTCTAGACTAACTACGCACACCTCAAATAAGTAAGAGGGATGGGAGAATTCTTAACTAACCTTCGCAGCGAAGAAATCCCATGGCAAACGACCGGTGTCCTCCCGCGGCGACTGCCGTTGAAGTCACTCTTGACGGATTCGGAATAACCACTCGCACATTTAACAAAAACACATCGCACGCAAACATTGCAATGGTATAGGAAAAAGAAAATATTTAAAAAAATACGCGTAAACACCTTCACATCACACGCACAAACACTGCAAAGGTATTTGGGAAGAAGAAAGAGGGGTTACGGTGTACAAGCTACTTGATGATACTCCGGGCTGAAGAAACTTAACGTAGATTAGGATGCGCAAAGCGAATGATGAGAGTAGGCTAATAAATTCACTTGGCAAAGAATAGTAAAAACGTAATGAACCGGAAATATTAGGGAGTTTGGAAAAAGATACCTTCTAAAACTCGACTTTTCTCGGCTCTGCTGAGGCGCAAACGTCACCATACCGCAACTAAGAAAACAAGATGGATGTCGAAAAGGGGAATTGTGGGTAGAAAAAAAAACATTCCATATAGAAGGCGTAGCGTGGGTGGGTCGTCATCAACCTCGTTTAGGTGTTGTACATTTCCGCCTAGTTGTTAGTGAATTTGATAAGTTGGGTTGAAAACCGACTTTAGGCGAAATTGGTCTAAGAAAATAAAGTAAGTAAATCTCGGTAGTTGTCTTATGATACACATTTAAACAATATATTAACTATCTATCCGTATTCAGGTGCATCGAGTTCATTCTCGTCTCGACTCTTCTTAGTCAAGCACGGCATAAGCGAACCATGAAGAACGCAATGAAAGAAGCCATCACATCAATGCTCGGGAATAACGGTAAGATTGTATTTTATCATTTGGTGAACCCATTACTGAAGGGAGAGAAACAATTATGAAAAGTTATTCATACAACGGATAGAAAAATTGATTAATAGAAAAAGGCGCAATAATTACACTCGGTGATATATCGTGAAACTATTTCATTATTTTATTCATGAGGTAAGAAGCATTGAAAATATTAATAAGCAACCGGGCGTATTAAGATGTTTTAACTTATCTCGACTTCAAGATGTTGGCGAGAGGAATGAGTCATTCCGAATGGCCGCCATCTTAACAGAGCCCAAACATTCGGGCGAGAAGGCAGCGAAAAAGGTGTCGAGTTTCACCGCTCACATTCCAGAGTATTGGGTATCAAAAGAGTCGTCATGTTGTCGCTTTTCCTGTGCAAACTTAAGGTCGTATTATTGGTGAATATGGTGAAGTGTCGTGTGAGGATATGTATCTCGTACGTCTTGAGGTTATCATGCACCCGTAACCTAAAATGGCCGATAAATAACTTCACACTTTTTTATTTAGGTGGGAACAAAAAAATTAAGTTTTATTCTGAACATAAAATGAGCCATATCTCCTTTCATTCTGGGACGAATCATCTCGTGCATATTTTCCCATAACGAATATATATATATATATATATGCATATAAAAGAGGAGCGATGTTCAAACACCATGGCTTAATAATATTCTGCATTAACTTCTATTAAATTAATCTATTTACATCACATGCAAGATGGCTATCGTCCGAATATGTTCACCTATTGCCACAATATTCATTTATTCGTGCGTGATTACTAGTTTATCGTGTACTGTTTGTCATGTCACCATATAAATTTCGTCTCAGCTTTACAAAATATATTTCAGAATAAAGTAAACATGCAGAACAAAATAATTCCCGATACTTTCTTCCTGCTTTCTTATAAATGATAATTTTCATTAATTTAAATAATTTTTTATTGCGCCCAACAACTAACTAATTTTAACTATAGTTTACGTTCAAAAACAAGCACTTAAAAAATACTTGTCTCGAGTATCTCAAATAGCCACAACGAGGTAATAAAAAAACAGATGCGCACTTCGGATACAAATCAGCCATCTCAGTGGTAAATCACCGAAAATGGCTGGGTTTTTATAACCTTATTGTGAGTATTGGAGATACTCGAGACAATTATTTTTTTAAGTGCTTGTTCATGGAATTTTTTTCATCCGTAAGACGAGCTCGATAATTCTCTCCCGAATATAATTTATGTATTTAAAGACATGGGAAATGAAAGCAAATATACTATGGTTAATCTCCGCCAGTAAATTTTTGGGAATGATATTTTGATTAGAAGAACGCTTTCATTCAGCAAATACAAATTTGCGACGTGGTGGCAGTGGAAATTAACGTGTTGATTGTTAGAAATCTTATGCGTATTTTTTTTCAAATTATAAACTAATTCTTAAGCTAACTCATCGTCTTCCGATCATTACTCTCGTATCATGTCCCGTTACCTGTTCCAGACTAAAAGTCGACTCTTCAGTGCAGGGGTGAGAAAACTACGACCCGCGGGCCGCATGTGGCCCACGAGAGCGGTTTATTTTTCTGCCCGCAAGGCATTGGCGAAAAAGCAAACCCGTAATTTTAAGGCTTTTTTACCATTAAAACTTTATTTAAACATGACTTTAACTTATACACTCTAATACCGCCTCAACATTCATACAGAAATGAAAGAAACTCGGTGCCAGTGTTAGACAAACTTGCGAAAAGCGCCAACGGTGGTCCACTACTTCCAAGAATGTACTGCTGACATACGTGTCCTCAGAAGTCATAAAGAAGTAGTTAGTTGGTTTTTCAATCCTAACCCATTTATAAGTGGCATTTCAAAAAGTTTCTTATCAATTTCCATAAATCATCAATATCAAATTGGAACATAAATTAGGAAACCATTAAAGCAAGAATCCTGTTTTTGCGATGATTAATTCTTGGATCACATCAATCTTCAATCTTTATACATTTCAGGCATTTTTCATACTAATATAAAAGCCGGTCAATATGACGGGCTATCTTTAATTAACTTAAATTGGTTGCCTCCCTCCCTCTTTATCTCTCTCCCTCCCTCTCTCTCTCTCTCTCCCACTCCCTCTCCCTCTCTCTCTCTCTCTCCCCTCCCTCCCTCTCTCTACCTCCATCCCTCTCCCTCCCACCATTCCTCTCCCTCCCTCCCCCTCCCTTCCACTCCCTCATTCCCTCTCCCCCCTCCTCACGCCCTTTCCCTCGCCCTCGCTCCACCTCCCTCCGCTCCCACCATCTTCTCCTCCCTCCCTCTATCCCCTTCCTCCCTCTCTTCCTCCCCCTCTCTCTCCCTCACTTCCTCCCCTCTCTCTCTCTCGTATTAAAGCATTCAAAGCACGCTTACACCCATAAGCTGTGTTTAATTTCTGGGGGAACGCAAGGAAATGGCGTTCCCTCACTTATTTGGAAGTTTCTAAAATATTATGAACAAAAAATGTTTAAGTTACAATAATTTAAAGGCTGATGTATGAGTGTATATTTCAACCTCCTTCTTGCGGGATATCTGATTTGTATAAGATTTTTTTATTCTTTTATACTTTCCAAGTTACTTTATAATTATTAAAGACCATATATCTCATTATGTATTCAGTTTTGTTATGAATTGTTAGGCAAGGTTTGGCGTTCCCTTTCTTATTTGGTTACAACTTAAGCACTGCCCATAAGGCTTTATATAACAGCAGGATTTTGAGGTCTAACAATGTAATTGGTAGGCAAGGCAACATCCCATTAAAATGGCAAGATTTCCACAAAATATGTAAATTAAACGTTTAACATGGGAGATTTCGAGCTGTAGGCGAAAAAAGATGAACAGAATAAGAAACTACATTTTTTATTCAAATAGGTTAATTAATTCTAAATTTAATTTCCAAAACAATAAAAGGCTTCACTTCGAAAAATCGATTTTTCCGTGTTACTTCACGGAAAATGGAAATGTCGTCCTTGGAGTCGAACCCAGGAATTTTTTCGAGATTTATATTTGGCATCGCCTTAAAATGTGTGAATCAAACATTCCTGCCAAATTTATAGTTTTTATCTCGATTTTTTCTCAAATAATTCGCGTTATACCATAATTCGCCAGCAGATACCTATGAAATAGTGTGACCAACCAACCAACGGTCAGACTTAGGCTATTATAGTAATTATTATTCCATATAAATATATCTGATAGTAAAAATTTTTAACATTCTCAAAGATATCTATTTTAAGTGACGAAATTAAGATATTGTGATAACCAAGCGCTTATAAATATTTAAACGCTTCCCCGAGCAACGCAGTAAAGAGCGAGTTCTAGTAATTATGCTGTAAAGTTTCCATAGTTTTCCGAACAGATTTATTTTACAACGCGATCTTTACTCAAAGTAAATTCACTAATAGCAACAAAAGCATCTCATCCCAAACTTTAACTATATTTGCTAGGGCGTTATTACTGAGTTGTTCTTTGGTTACGTTCGCTCTGTATATACGATTTATTAATCAATTATGACACCTACATCTCCCATTCACTAAAAACCTACTAAGTCCCTTTATGTCTGTGGCATAACTCATATAACAATGCAACGTTCTAGAATAATACGAGGAATGGCAAGTGATATGGTCTTAATTAAAAATAAATATAATTCTGATGTCTGTCTGTACATTAGTTTTTTTTCAGAATTTCACTTTTATTGTGCATTTCGTGTGAAATGATGATTACAGCGATTTACAGACTTGGTGTCTGTTTGTTTGTCTCTCTGTCTGTTTGTTCCACCATCACGCCAAAACGGATTCGGATTTTCATGAAACTTGGAACCTATCTTTAGGTCTGCCCAACTTAGAATCTAGGGTGTATAGTATCCGGAAATTCTTGACGGGAAGGGGGTTGTGGGGGGGGGGGGGGGGCGCCAACCATACAATTTACAAAATCTCGCTTACCATTGATTTCAAAGCAAATATGCATATAACAAAACTTGCTTTAAATTAGATTTTGGATCTCTTTTGTTCTATATAAATTTTTGATAGGACGAATAGTTACTGAGATATCGATAAAAAATCTGTGGCCAACACGACTTTCTCCATATTTGGGGTATAGATATTTAAATTATTATGAATATCATTATAAGGCAAAGTTATTATTTCCTATCGTAGAAGAATACAGTCGTCCTTACTGTCGTAAATTAGGTATATTTTGAATATGTTTACAGAATTCACCACTAAATGGTGGTGGCGCTGTATACTAGAAAAAGCAAAATATCTCCGAAATGGATGTTTCTACGAAAATTTGCTTCAAACAGAACTTGGAAGAAATATTATTCTCTACAACTTTGATCCTCACGAAGATTACCAGTAACGACGTTTTTAGGGAGATATTTGACGGAAACCGAAAACACCGATTATTTATAAATAATTCCTAAACAATAACTGCTTTGGAAAATTGTTTCAAATGAAAGTTGTAGGAAATTACATTCTCTATAACCTTTGTATGGGATTGTATATATAATAATGTTGTTTTAACGGAGAAATATCGCAAAAACCGAATCGGGTTTCGAATAAACCACGACTTCCAGTTAACCGTTATTGTCCAAAGACTAATCAGTTCTTTGTGCTCATGCTAAAGTGTTATATATGAAATTTGGTAACGATATGGCGAGTACCTTTAGAGTTAGAGCGCCCACAATCACATACGCACACACGCACACACCGACATCATTCTAAAAATAGTCTAAACGTGATCTAGGGACCTCAAAACGTGTATTTCCGTTGAAATCTCGAGGTCGATTTTTTTCGTGATCACAATACATTCCCATACTACGTATGCTGAAAGTAAAAACGAGATCGGGAAAAGGGAGTGTAGAGTAGGTTGTGAGACGTGTTCCCGATCAACGACGGGGACTTTCAGCTAGTTAAAAATAAGAGGATGTTTTTTTTAAAATTCAGGATGGACGATTGAATCATGAATAAAAACCGCTACGGGTAGTGAAATAATGACGGCTTCAGGAATGACATTACAGCCAGGTAAAACTCGATCCCTGCATATGCCGTATCTTCGGAACATCGCCACTACGACTCAAATAGTGTGGCAATTCTATAATGTTTCCGCTTGAATTACGTTGACGATCGACTGCCATGGATGACTTGAGCAAATATGCTCTCGTCACTTAATTTGGGACAAAACCAACGCGCCTATTCCCTGGACGGATGATAATATAAATATGCCAATGTAATCGTAGATAGGAAAACGCTACACGTCACATGGGATCTCTCATAATAAACACCCGGTTGTCAAACGTGAAACCCGTATCTTCGAAGTCTGAAAGTAAAGAAATCGATTAAGGCTTCATTCGAACGATAGGAATCCCTTTAAAATATGAAAAAAATGGAAATGTCGAGCTATGTTAATTTGAATGTGTCATTTTACGTTACGTTTTCAATAAACACCAAAGAACCTTTGGCAAAGCAAACAGATGGAAATTAAATTCGTCGCGAACTATTTTTCCCCTCTATTGGTACAAGGAAGTGGAGGGTTGTTTACCCTCCGAAACTTGACCGAAACTTGGCAATTAAACGTCTCCACAAACCGTGAGATTTGTAGCCTCGGTGAACGAAGAGATTCTCTCCGCCCTCCGACCGCCCACTCTTCCAACAAGGATCGTCTCCTTCTCCGATATCTCCTCCGTCTCTCTCTCTCTCACATTCTTTCCCTGTACTTTCACTTTCGCCCTCCTTTCACTCGCCCGTCTTCTTCAATTATCACCTTCACTTCATTTTATCATCGAGTTTTCAACCAGATCGCACATCTCTCCTCTTCGTCTCCCTCTCTCTTAACACTTCATTTCTCCCTTCTCTCTCTCATACCCGTTGGAACTGTCAGTCTGCGCCGGCTTTCATTTGTTTAGCTTTCTCCCTTTCTGGATTTTCGTTCTAATTTTTAATATATATATGTCGAGAGCAACAAGGTGTTGAGAGACGATATCCATATTTACCTTTCCTCTTTCACTAGTGTATATATATATATACTAGCAGAATTTCCCGTTGAATTTCAACGGATTTAGTGAAGCTACTACAGCATAACATACAAACTCTTTAAAATATATAATAGATACTTTTTAAATTACAATTACCTTTTCTTAACGATTAATCATATTTGCTCGTAACAATCCGTTTCCGAGCCTATTGCATTCAAATATAATAATAATTTTATTTCATATCATATTACTTTCGCCAAATCCAGCTTCATTCCTTGTGTAATTATGCCTCGCTGAAATATTTACTTTTATGTCTTGTAAGCAAGAAACCCGTCAAAACGCAACGTACAGTTGTCCATGATTGGACACTGACTCCGGTAATTGTACACCATATACGTGAGCTTATTTACGTTAATAAACATTATAATGTAAACTATACTGATTTTACTTACAAAAAATGTAAGATTCCAGTATTCAATAGACGAAAGAAAGTTCAATTAATTTCATAAATAAACGCTTCCTGAATAATAATCAGTATCTATTTACGTTGCTGTACATAAACATCGATCGTTTCGTTGCTTAAACAAAAGTGCGAATCGAATAACGCTAAACTTTCGTCTATTTGTAAGCTTCATTGAAGCTAACTGAATCGGAGGTAACAATGACGGCCGCCTTGGCAACGCCCGGAAAGACTACGAAAAATCCACAAAATTTCGAAACAAAAGGCGTATTTCTGAAAACTTCGACGGTGTAACATGTAAACTTCGCAGAAATAAGACAGTATAGAGTTTTATTCGTCGAATAAAGCAAAAACGAAAAAAAATCGGTCCATATTTACGTATTTTAATGCTTGAAGGAAGAATACCTTGAAAGTCAAGAAATAGATTCATACGTGTTATCTTATGGAAAAAAGTTAATCCTCTATATTGGCAGCACTGATTAATCTCGGTTGACCAAACCTTGACGATTCACTAAGTTAGGATGTAAGGAAGAATCGTACCAAATTTGATTATTCTAACTTTTACCGTTTAGGAGGAGTTCCATGAACAAACCAACAAACAAACAAATACACAAACACACGCTTCAAAATATATTATAGTAGATATAGATATAGATATATATATATATATATACACACACACACACCAGTGGCGGATCCAAGGGGGGGGGCGATCGCCCCCTCCTTGGATAACCCCATTGCACTCCACTGGGAGCTTCATTAAATTCTTTCCGCGCAAAAGTCCTCAATTATACGCTGCAGATTAGGTCTGTATAGCAAGGGAAAGAAGGATTCTGATAGGGATTTTCAAACATAGGGCAGTTGGCAGGGGCGGATTCGATAGGTGGAGGGGCGATCGCCCCCTCCCCCCCTCTATTGAGAAGTTTCTGGATTCGCCCCTGATACACACACACACACATACATGCATACATACATATATACATACATACATATAATTTCTTCCCTCTCTTCTCTCCCTGTTATTTCAGTCCATTTCATTCTCAATTCCTCACTATTCCTCATTCCGTTCCTCTCTCTTTCCTTCCTTCTCTCTCTCCTCCCTTCATTAGCGTGTCACTCTTTATCTCTCCTCATCAGCCTTTCTTCCTCTCTGCCCTAATTCTTTAACGACAGAATGATGTTGCGCCGCTAACGTAGGCTTTGCAGTAATTTGTAAATTGTCTAAAGGTGGTTATATTAATGCTTTCGTCGACGCAAACTGTTTAGTTGCTACAAAGCTCACAATGCTTATGCTGTATCAGTATTATAATTTTCGTGAAATGTCGCTTATAATCTTTATCATCGCTGTATTATTAATATATGCCTTCACGTCCATTAGCCTTCACATTCGCGTATTCGTATTTACTTGCTAATGCCAATCTCAGAAAATTTTATAGTGACTATTTCCATAATGATCGGTTTTACGCCTGTCCAAATATTTCCATATCTATCCAACCACGTCTTACAGCAACTACGCTTATTTGCAATTCCATCGTCTTTTGCTATTAAGTCAAAAGAAATATCGGAATTCGAAGAACTACAATAAGATAATGCTTGAGAGAAACAGTAGAAAATTTTATATTTTCGAGAGAGGAATAAAAGGTTTACAATCAAACCCCGATTTAGCGCCACCATTTGATCAACACTGGGCACTAAAGCGGGGGTGACGCTAAATCGAGCCACCCCCATGAACTTGGTATTGAATATAAAATTTTCAAATAAGAATCATTTATAGGAAAAATATCAAAGGATTATGTATAAGTATGATTCAGCTGTCTAGAAAAATAGGTACAATATACATGGTACAAAATTTCTCATATACTAATGCGTCGTGTAGTTATCTTTTGCAAAATATGAACTATTTATAATCATTATAAACATCAACTTAAATAACTATACGAAATTTGATGAAAATCGCATGAGCCGTTTTTGAGAAAAGTAAATTTGTTGTTAAAGTTGCCTACAACAAACTTGCCTTATATTCATTATTTGATTAATATGAAATATGTAGTATTATTTCAGACGTAAGCCCAAGTAACTGTAGGAAATTTGATCAAAATCGTTGGAGCCGTTTTTGAGAAAATCCAATTGTTAAAGTTGCCCAGAATAAACTGTCCTTAATTATTGTGCAATTCCAATCATTTCTTCAAAGTATCTATTCTGTATAATTAAATGTCTAAGTACGAGATTTCATTCATTTTTGCTTTACCGTTTAGTCTCTACAGCTGCGAACAGACGGACACACAAACAGACGGCATTGCGAAAAGCACTTTTTCGGACTCAGGTACACATAAAAAGTTTTTTTTTTTTGCAATCACAATACTTTTTCAATACATATACTTCGTATATGAGAAAGAAAAAGGAAGAGATTAAAAAACACACTTTGGTACACAGCATTGATATAAAATAAGGAAAATGCAAGTAGACACGTACAGTACCGAACGTGCAGGAACCTTTCATCCGGATTCCACTTATCCGGAAATCCAATTAACCTGCTATTTTTAAAAAATAATGCATATTTCCAAATCTTGTTAGGAGAAAGAAATTTAAATTTAAAGCCTCGCTAGTAATTACCCGACTCACTACCGTACGTTGAGTGCTCTCCCATGAACAAGTGAACACGTAATTTGGAAGAGAACAAGGATTTTATATTGGAAAGTACCCGATTACCAGAGACGGCTAGGAATATCGCGGGGCCCGGTGCAAAGTGTGCGCGTGTACGCGCCGAACATTTTTTATAGTAATTTTTAATAAATAGAGCAGTCTCTCTTGCTATGACACTTTTAAGTGCGGGGCCCGGTGCCGTCGCACCGTTCTCAGCTTCTCACTGCCATGGCGCGCCATCAAGCATGCCCTACCGATTACTATAGTATTTCTATTACTATACAGTACAGACGTATATTATAATCACGGCCGTCCCTACGACATGGCGAATCGGGGCGACCGCCCCGGGCTCCGTGATTTCAGAGGCCCCGCGTTTCTATATTACAGCAAGAAAAGTCTCAATTTAATTTGGCGGTTAATGAGAACGGGACTCCGCATAAGTCGATTTGTCCTGGGCCCCGCACCTCTGTTGGGGCGGCCCTGATTATAATAGTGCTCGAAATGGAAAATATTACGAAACGGAACCCACGTTCTGGTAGTGGAACTGAAAGCAGCGGACGCGAAATAACTGATAGAACATTTACAATCGAGTTAAATTTTTAATTATTCCTAATGTATCTACTACGACGAAGAAAAGTAAAGAAAATTTTTTATATTATTTTTATTAAATGAAGTTAACAAAACGGCATTACTACATGTTTGACGAGACGGAACGATATATTATCGACACATGCGACGGACCAGAACACCGTTCCGGTGAGTTCTAGCTCTTTCCGAGCATTGTTTGTGAGTTTATTCCAGATAACCGGCTATTCCCATACAATGTAGTTATGTTGTTATATATTTCAAACTCACTTCTGAGGAAAATATTTTTCTAATTTTGTCAGAATTTTCTTTTTGTGACTCATTTTACAAATGGCAATGCCCAATCCTACAACATGCTTCATTGTCTTTGTTGTACAAGTTCTCCTCAAGATATCGACGAATTTTGTGAAGACATATTTCAGCCTCCTTAGCTACCTGTTCTTTCATCTTCTTCACTTTCACTGTCACATGTAGACACATACCCTTGCGTCAGTTGCTTAAAACGATGCAACCACAAACTGCTGTACACTAAGTCAGTGATCCCCATCAGATCTCCCATTAATTTTGCCTACCCCTTAATCACTTCATCATTTACTGTACCTTTTATGCATTCATTTGCCATATCCAAATAACTAACGCATCCACCACATTTTCATGTTTTGGACCCTTAAGCCGTTTCACATTTGCTCTAGTTTGATTCGCCCACTTATCTCTATCACTCAGAATGTCTCCAGCACAGCGCCGAATTATAGGTTTTATACTTATACGTTTTATTTAAAACTTTGCCTAAGTAGCTATGGCGTTAAAACGAACTCACTTTTTATGAAAAACCGTATACAGGTAGACCCCGATTTACGTTACCCCGCTTTACGAAGTTTTGAAGTTACGAAAAAACCTTTCTTTTCGTTATACAAACCAAAACCCCGAAATTACGAAAGAACTTATTTTTTCGTTGCAAATATCGTAAAGAAAGCGAGTAACAGAAGAAAATAATAATATTACTAATCAGTAGTAATACAGCAATAATTAATACAAAAGAAAAAACTAGTTTAAAATACATGTAATTTAAAATATATTAAACTATTGTGCTTAACAATCTTAGTTAATACCCAAAATCTCGAAAGGACAGAGTCGCGAATGGACGGAATCTCGAAAATTAATGCGTTTTTATTTAAAGGCGGTCGTTTAACAACATAGCGTTAATGATTTTTATTTTTATCGGCAGCCTTTAAAAACAAAATAGCGCCTGTTTAAATATTTCAACTCAAATAGTTCGGACGAAATTCGCTTTATTTGGAAGAAAATTGAAATATGAATGTGTGCTCTCGCGAGGTTTTGTGCGCCATATAATGTTGTCGAAAATACATAGTGTGTAAAAAGACATATCTCTAGCATTCGGCTGATCGCGGGATCAGATAAAATTTTTATCGTAACAGGCGGCAGGCGTGATCATATTAGACGGAGGAGATTTCGTGGTATAATAATTTTTCGTTTTAGAATCCGCATTTGTTTAAAACAGACGGCTGTTAAAAATAAGCGGTACTGTAATAATAATAAGCAGCATCTACTCTACACTAAGGAACGTTACCTTCCTTTAGTAATTTCTTATGGAGAAAATTCTCTCGCTTAACATATTTGCGCTTAGTCACGTTTTTAAGGAACGCAACTACGACGCTAAGCGACGGAAACTTGTAATTAATAGACGTTTAGAATAATTGCTTTCCGTAATAAATGTCCTAAGAAACATATATACAGTATCATTTAACTATATTTACGGGAAGATTTTTACTTTCTCATACCAAGTATCGAGAAAGTATTGTTTTCGCGAAAAAATTCGACCTCGAGATTTTTACGGAAATATACGTTTTAGGTGTCGCTGAATCCGAAAAGGTGGTTTTCGCAATGACGTCTGTCTGTCTGTTTGTTACTGCCTCTGGAGCCTAAACGGTAGAGCGAAAATGAATGAAATCTCTTACATAGGCATTTTATCATACTGAGCAGAGTATATGTAGAAATGGTTGACATTGATCAATAATTAAGAGTAGTTTATTCTACGCATTTTTAACAACAATTCGATTTTCTCAAAAACGGTTCTAACAATTTTGATCAAATTTCGTACAATTACTTGAGTTTACGTCTTAAATAATACCAAATATTTCATATTTCTCAAAAAATTAATATAAGGCTAGTTTATTCTAGGCAACTTTAACAATAATTCGATTTTCTCAAAAACGGCTTTAACGATTTTGATCAAATATACTTGAGTATACATCTACAATAATACTACGTATTTCATTTTTCTCAATGAATGAATATAAGGCTAGTTTATTCTAGGCAACTTTAGCAATAATTTGATTTTCTCAAAAACGGCTTCAGCGATTTTGATCAAATTTCGTACAGTTACCTGAAGATAATAATACTACGTATTTCATTTTTCTCAATGAATGAATATAAGGCTAGTTTATTGTTGGGCAACTTGAACAAAAATAGGATTTTCTAAAAACCGGCTGATACGATTTTCATTTTCTAAAGATAAGTATATATATATATAAACTAGGTAGTATATGAGAAAGTTTGTACAATGTATGTTGTACCGATTTTTTGCTATAGGAACGTATATCGCCTTCTATAATGGGAGTCAATGAGAAATTATACCTCGATTTACGAAAGGTTTTTGAAGAAAATCACTTTCGTAAAAACGGGTCTACCTTTATTTGTGGATTCACAGATGTGGAGTATGGCGGCTAGCGGGAACGGCGCTTTACCGAGAGGTTCTTTATGTAACCATATCGCGGAAGTTCTGTTCACAAGGATTCGTTGGCGCTGTGTCAGGTAAGGCTGTGTGGGAGTGGCACTATATACGGGGGCGTTAAATCGAGGTTTGGCTGTACATCAAAACTCTACAACACGAACGTCTTTAACTTGAGTTATCGATGAGTAGGAAAAGAATTTTTCCATTGGTATTCGTAAATATTTTTAAAAAGAATTAATAATAATAAATTAAGCTTTAACAACACGATCTTCTTATGTCTTCTATTAAGGTTTGAATTCATGTAATTCTACTGCTATACATTCGCTGACGTTTTGGCGCCTTCCGAAAAATTCCAATAATATCTCAAAGCTAGTTCATCTATTCTTTCGTGTTCATTTGCTCCTAATGTTTGCGTATATCTTAATAAATTGTATTTATAATTAATATTACAGTTTTACGCGCCTTTTGGATGAAGAATTATATAAATGATTTACTAAATTTGCCACTTTATTTTTCTCTTCCCCTTTCCTCGCATTCCGACCACAACCGCCATCCTCTTTCGCTTCCCCTAAAAACCACATTCCCCTTTGCGCCACTTTCCGTTTACCCGTTCGTTCACCCTCAGCACTGTTGTGAGAGAGGGTCGCTCTACCCACACCCGCTAAACTCCACCTCACCCCTTCACCCTCCTCCATCTACAACCTTCCCCAAACCCCTTTCACCGCCAACAAGGCCCGCTCTTCCGTGGGGGAGTCTCAGACGAAACCACAGCCGACAACGATAATGAACCTCCAGCTCACAACTTCATTCGCCTTTCTCTGTCTCCGTCTGTTCACCTTTCTCTCTCACTCTCTCCCTCCTCATTCTCTCTATCTCCCTTCCTCTCTCTCTCCCACTTCTCCCTCCCTCTCTCCTCCTCCTCTTACTCCTCTCCCCTTCTCCCTGTCCACCCCTACCTCTCTCCCCATTCTCTCTCACACTCACTCTCCTCCTCTCTCTCTCCCTCCCTTCCCCTCTCCCCCTTCTTTTACCCTCCTCTCACCCCATTCCCCCCGTCTCCCTTTCTCTTACTCTCTCTCTCCCACTCCCATTCTCACTCTCTTTCCTACTCCATTTCCCACTCCCATTTCCTATTTCACTTTATCTCTCTCCCTCCCTCCCTCTCCTTCAGTCCCTCTCTTCCCATCCCCCTCTCCCCTCTCTCCCCCTCTCATTCCCTCTCCCACTCCCTCTCTCACTCCCTATTTCACCTCACTCCTTATTTCACTTCTTCTCTCACTCCCTCTCTCTCTCTCTCACTCCCTCTCATTCTCGTTCTCTCCCCCCTTTCCCTTTACACCCACTCCTCTTTACCTCTCTCCCGAGCAGATCTCCCAGGCGGTCGTTAGTCCGCAAACGGCAGGACATTGGCCAAAACTGCACACATTTCCACGGAGTCCTTGGCACACTCCAGCCCTTTCCTCTCTTTCTCCGAATTTTCTCCTTCCCTTCGGTAAAATCTCCGGATCGATTCTGACGCCGTCAAAAAAGCGGAGATAGTGAGAGGAGACACTCTTGGCAAAGAGCCCCGCCTCGAACTATGGGTAAAAGAAGAGGAGAAAGAAGGGGGGGAAATGGGTTTAGGTCCAATTTGACCCAGAACATCTTCCCTTTATATGTAGTAAGTCGAGAGAGAGAATAGAGAGAGAAAGAGACAGCCGTACGTGGTTCGGGACCAGCCGGGTTTTCTTCTCTTTCCTCTTCTCAACCCCTTGGAAGAGGTTTGTTTTTTCCTCCTCGATTTTCTCTTTCCGTTCATTCTCCAATATCCCTTTCTATGTTTTCCTTTCTCTCTCCCGCGATCTTTTTGCGAGGGGAGGACGGCGGTGAAAAGTGTTCTATTGACAGCTTCACGTTGTCAACGCCGCATAGGCATTTACTGCTGCTGTGTACGGAAATGGTCAGCGGAGGGCTCCTTTTCTTGCTAGGTTTCCGTCTGTATTCCTGGAGTTTCGGAGGTCGTGCACTTTCGTAAGTTTTCATCGGGTTGAAACGTCGCGTGGAAGAATGATTTCTGTCGGGGGAGGGAAAGACGATCTGGCTCCGAAAACATTTCCTGTTTCGCGAATGGCAGTCCGAGTTGAGTAGGAAGCCCGTCGACTTCTCTATTTCTTTATTCCTTCCTCCGGATTTTCTCCATCTAAGTACATGAATGCTATGAAAGGTGGCGGAAAAATTATTACATAGATATAAAACCTGTTTGTTATATCTAAAGACGTTATAGATTAACAGGTTCTGTTTCTTTAATTTATATTTGTCGGTAGGAGACATGTTCGCTCGCTATCGCAATTTTAAAAACGTATAAGAACTGCATTTTCAGATGATAAAATTCGAATTTTTTTTAATGGACGATTTTAACTCTGAAACCTACTTATAGCTATAGCTATTTTATGGATATTAAAAGAATTGGTGATTTTCCGATTTGACGAGTATTTTTTACATGAAATACATATCTGGTTTGCGGCTGCAGAATTTAACTACATCATATATGGAATTTAAAGCATAAAATATAATATATATAACTTTTACTGTTTCCGTATTTTTGAATGATGAATTGCTCTTCGAAATTATGAATATAAAGAGTAGTGGACTAATGCTACCGATTAATTGTTGTTATAATTTATTGATTTAGAGAATGCCGTAATACAAGAAAAGTGAGATGAGAAGAAAACGATTTTAATGTGGCAATCAATTTAAGAATAATTTTCGTTTATGTAAAAATGGATTCCCTGTGCAATATCATATACCTACGTCATGTATTTTCTAGTCTCCTATTTCTGCCTAGAAAATTTTCTAAGGTTTCTAAGGCACTTATTACGGAGTATTTTTTCCGAAAATTTTTATCCAAACGTAGTTACATTATCTGTCAATGTTTACAGTGAAATAAAGTTCAAATTTTCGGGAAAAAACACGCGATTTGCATTTATCCATGGGGTAAAAGCTGAATCCTACATTGCTTTATTGCCATACTAGAACGCCGATTGCAACAATTATTTTCTCTTTGAGAAGGAGCGTAGTACTACTATAATGGGAGAAACGTGTATGTATTTCTGGAGAATTTCATAAAAATGTATCCAATAGTCATTATCTTATGATTAAATAATTTAAAATTTTCAGAAAACACTTTCAATGTATTCTCGCAACGTAGCCCTCATCAAGTATCACTCAATTACGAGGTAACGGCGATATTTGGAATAGAATGACTTATACTCTATTTCCATCGATATATTTTATTTTTGTCTCATCATCGTTACTATGAATCAACTGACGATCATTGCACAGTTCAACAAGCGTTAAAAAAAATTACAACATTTCAATAACCGCCGGTATCTCGTGAGTTATCCTGCACATTTCGAAACGATTCGATGGAGACGGATATCTCCATCCGAAATCCATTCCGACCAAGGAAGGTTTGAAATAGCTTCCATCTGCAGCAAACCGCAGATGTGCCTAATAACCTCGTGATGAAGCACCGGACATCACGACGTTCGTCTGTCCGACGGCGGTCAAAAAACCGTATTAACGTCACGTCGCTTTCGTTCATTTCCCACTCGGAATTTCTGGCGGGACCGTTATGGAGAATTAGGCTCGGAGATAATGGGTTTTTAGCCGTAGAAATCGACTCCCGGAGACGTTAAGTTCCGTCGCTAAAAAACGACGTAATGCGGCCTGCCACTCTCTGGGATACCGTGGACCGCGATAAAAAAAAGAAAGAAGAGGTTCCTCATCAAATGGACGCATTCACTTTGATCGAAACACTTTCCTCCGAACGTCTCGCTCTTCATCAAGGGCTTGATTCGGCAAAAGATTCATTCATTCATCGGTCCCTACGATTGCTCGGAAAGAAAAAGAGCGAGAGAAAAGAGGCAATCAAAGATAAGAGCCATAAAAAGGCCGTCGTCCGGGCGAAATGGCGAAAAGGTCCGCTTTACTTTACACACCCCAAACCAGCCAAATGAGGGGGAGGATGAGAAAGAATGGGAGATCAAAATAAAAGGATATGGAAGGGAGAGAAAGAGATAGAGCTGGAGAGTGGGCGAGGGCGTAAAACGGATGGACGCTCCACACCACCACCACGCCATAAGGGGAGGCCAGTAGTTAAAAGATTCGCCTTAACATGGCCGACCCCGTTTTCCGCGGCGATTGAAATAAAAAAGAGAAGAAAAAAAGGAAGGCAGCGCCATGGCGGACTGCGGGATTCCATCTTTTTTTCCTCATCTAGGGTGGAGGAAAATTGCTCGGAGTAAATCAAGCGGCCGCAAAACACCTGTACGCGGACGTTTTATCTAGGGTAACGACGCCGAGGGAAAGGGAACGTATGATTTGGAGCGCCATCTCTTCATCCAACCTCTCTCACCCTCTCTCTGTTGGCCGTTTGGCCGGGCGTCGCGCAGGTGCCGACCGGCGGTGTTATTATTGGGTCACGTTTGCAGCGAGTACTTTAGGGTAGGGTTAGACGGTCGGGATATGTGGTAGGGGAGGAGGAGTGGTAGGTGCCGAAAAGATGAGGACGGGGGTTTTGCGGCGTTGGTGTTGGAGATGGGGAGACAGACAGATGGACGGACAGAGAGGAAAGGGGTGGGTGCGGTTCGTAGGGGGTTTGTGGTAGATACAGAAGGTCCGTTCGTCGCCGCACGATGGTCCGATTCTTTTACATTGCCTATCTATGTTAATACGTGGCGGATAACGAAATGGAATAAACGAGTTGAAAATTGATCGAGAGAAAATGTGATTTAGGTTTTTTTGGTCCTTGATCATTGCATGTGGCGGAGATGTCGCGGAAATACGAGTCGAACTGTTGAATCGAATGTTTATTCATGTAAGTTACCCCATTTCAAGACTCAAAACGTTTTGCTCAATGTTTTATATTTCAATATCGTTGTAATCTTTTATCTACTTTTAACGAAAAATATAAAAAATTTAACAAAAATAAAGTTGAAAAAATTATACATATGGAAAGATAATTTCTTGACCGAATTTATCTAAAAATAAGTGAGGGAAGAATTGCAAATAAAATTACAATAAGTCACTTTTTTCACCAACTTTCCATCGGAGTAAATAATCGCAGATGCGATATATTGTTGTTGCCAGGGCCGCCGAGAGCCAGAACGGGCCCAGGGGAAAATAACCTTCTGCCCCTCCCCCCTCCGAGAAATATTTTAAAAATTATAAAACAAAAGGAATTATGAATTCCTGCAACACGTATGAAACGTATGGTCACTATTCTTCAGCGAATTTCAAAAAATATAAATTTTGATTTTCTCCTTCGATTTTTAACTAAATGAATATGTCACATCTAAGCGATAATAAATTTACTTAATTACTGACCCAGATATACTTAAATGTTGGTAATTGTTATTTAAAGAAAGCTATTGAAATCAAATACAGATTTTGAATTGCAGAAAATCTTTTGGGGAGGAAACCTGTAAGTATGTACAGTTACGGGTCCCAACTCACTGCTCCGAATAACTGATTTTATCATTGCGTTTTCCTGTCATGACTTGCACCTGTGTATTACAAAATGCGTATTATAATAGAAAAACCTTGTGACCACTCCATCTCGGGCTCCCAGAGCCCCCGGGCCCCGGGAAGTTCTCCCCAGTCTCCCCGCCCTCTCGGTGGCCCTGGTTGCTGTCCACACATTTAGGAGAATGCATTATTTAGCGACTTTTTTTTTCGATAACTCCCCAACAGCTGCTCCAATATAAACCAAAGTTTTACCATGTCTAGCACTCATATAGACCAATCAATCCTGAAAATGTGGCTTCTCCAAATTCTACGCCTAGAAGAAGCCACATTGCTCGCACATATGAACACAAAAACCTAATACTCAAACGATATTTTAAATTAAAAAAAGCGCGAAAAAGTATGTTATATTATAGATTATTATATTTTTTAAACGTTACTTTTTCACCAATTATTTTTTATCAAAAATTCAATAAATTTGTGAAACGAAGTTAGTAAAAGTTAATTTAATGCCACTTTTTGTGTGAAATTTATGAATTAAATACGTACAGCATAATTTTTAATAAAACATGCCCACTATCGTTATAGAAAGGTTTAGTAAATACGAGGGGCCTATGTTTTCGATTTATAAATGATATTATTTCTTTCTGAATATGTTATAGTATATAATTTTTTCCGAATTTCGAGTGCACATTTTTAGTATTTTTGCCCTTAGTTCGTTTTATGCTGCAGACGCTAAATTATTGAAAGTTAAGGGCAACAAACTTTCGACGGGCACGTCACTCCATTTACACTACGGTGGATATATGTAGTTGAAAGTTTAAATTCACGCATTGCGTCAGTAAGAAAAATGCATTAAAATATCACGAGCAGGTTTACCTTCCCTATAGATTATTAAAGAGAAACTACGCACAAACTTTTGTACCGTTCCTTGTAAACTTGCTATAATGTAGCGAACTCCTCCAAAAAAATAAACTTTTTACCCCATCAAAAGGCTATATAAAAAATGAATATCTTCTCCGCTCGACAAAAATCCTGAACAACTATTATTTTTCATAGATAAGAGAGGCAGAATCCCGCCTGGCGTTGTTGGTGATGTCTTCGTCAGGAAGTCGTATTCGGGTCGCAGTTAAACACCTTTCGACCCATTAACGATTCGTTTTACGGCTCTCAAACTTAAAACACACACGTACTCATTCACATAGAGGTGTACACAGGCACAAACGTGAAGGGTGGAGGTTACGACGAATTCCCATGCACTGTTCGCTTTAAAGGGTAAATTATCGGAGCTACAGACGAACTGCCTTCCTCTGGTTTGAGAATGACACTCACAGAAGGCAAACGAAAGTCTTTGTGCAGACATAAACGTATAATGCGACAAATAAACGACTTAATTCAGGATGGCCCAGCTGTCCTTGTTTAGTTCATAACTTTGAGACGAAATTTATCTCCCATTCCTAAATCTAAGCTCGGTTATCTGCCCCCTCTTTATTTTTGTCGTGCGTGTAAATTCTTACCGCCTGTTTTCGTTCACTAGATATTTAAGGGATAATTTTCCCAAGTTTTATGCATGCCAATGTTATTTTGCGCTGGATAAACGTGATGGATTCTTTTAATGTCAAGGAAAATGCATGATAATATTTTTCACCTGAAAAACGAAATCTGAAACATTGATAGAAAAGGCTGCGTGAAATAACTGACAGCATTTTAAATCAGCAGTTTTAACAAACTGAAGCCTGATATTGAATTCATAGTGCTGTTTTATTGCAGGGATGCTTTTATCCAATCACTTTAAATATTTATTTTGAGATTTAAAAAGATATTTTCAACGCTATAGATAACAGAAAAATTAATAACTCCAAAGAAATATCCGAGTTATTATATCGCACTTTCGTATTTAACAAAAAAGACTTCTAAATAGTCTACCTGATTATTTACGCAAGAGTTTCGTCATAATAAAACATTTTTAAAAATTGGCGATGTAAATACATCGGCTAGATAATCGCGTGATTTTTATTTCAGCTGAGATAAATTCTTGTTCAACCAGCATCTCTTGATGTCACCAATAATTTTCCTCTGATAATATATTATCGCAATATTAATCAATATTATGTCGTTATATTTCGTAAATAATGGACCCATAAAATTATTATCTCCGATATCCATATGTAGATAGACTGGCTGTCGCGTAATACGATCAGAAATGAGAACATCATGCACATAATCCTTTATTTGCAATCGATAGGATGTCATTATTATCCTCCGTTAAAGTTTTATTTGAGGTTATCATCAAACAATGGCCAATATTGGGTAAATAGCTTCATTCCGGTGAGAGTAGGTAAGCAAACCAGCAAAAAGACTTCGTCGTCTTCGATTGTTTTTAAGTTTACCGATTGAAGTTTGTATTTCCATTAACAATCCGCTCATCATGTGCATCGCCATTGCCTCAAACAAGTGCCGCTCAGATGCCGTCCATCGACCGTGATCCCGATGCATAATTAATTACAGGTTGACCATCCAATTTCGACTTTGTTCATAATTGAAAGGGTATTCGAGGGTTTCCCCAAATAGTCTTCCGCAAAACGAATGGAAATCAATAACGTACGATGAACGTAGTATCTACGGGATCCCCAATCGAGAGATCCATTATTTTATTACAATCAAATAACGAGCGCATAAACATCTCCTCTAGTGGATCGCGGGAAACAGAGCGAAATTATAGAGTACGCCGTGTATTTCTAGGATACCTACCATTAACTTTTCTCTCGCCGCAGCTCAAACGTATCCGCTAACACGGGAACAATTTACGCCAGTTTACCGGGCAAACATACACTTCGCTGGCGGAGATACACACCTGGCTCACAAAACGTTGCCGCGGGATTCTACGCCCGGAGAGAGAGAAAGACAACATCAGACGTCTCCCGCGCAAGGAGCGGCGACCACCAAAACCAAAAGTGCAAAATTCCTGCGGAGTAAGCCAAAAAAAAGCGAGTGCAGGCGAAGCTCAGTTTACAAAAAACATCGTGGCTAGTTAATTTCGCGGATATGTTGGAAGATTTTAGAATCCCTACTTCGAAAGATAAAAATGTGATATATTTTATTAAATTTGCCTGATATTCGCATTTCAGCGCTAGGATAGACGTGTTTTTTTATATTCTTTTTTTAAAGATATTGAAGCTGTCGGTCTACAAGGAAACAATTCGAATTGTTTTCCGTTCCAAAAAACTTGAAAGGAATTCTCTACGCGGAGATACCACGCTAATGGTTTTGGCACGTACTCAATAGGCATTAACTCCGAAACGATAGACATGAAACGCGCTTTAACCCTCGCTACCTCCCTTGGGGTCATTTTTGACCCCATGTGCAAGAAAACTAATAACTTTTTCCCTTGAAAATTTCTTTTGATATTTTATGAATGCCTAATTAGAACCTTGTGGTTTATATAACCGTAATCTTATTGTTACCCCCTTGCTTGCAACATAAATATGAACTTTATGCCTGCAGTGAATCATGACCATAGGATTCATGATTGCCCATACGATTCTTTCTGGAAACGACAGCAAATTTTAACTGCTAAACTTGGTAAAGAATGTAAACGTTGTCATCTTACTTTGTAATCTATCTGTTATCAAAATAAGATGGTTCGCTTATGACGCTGCACGTAATCTGAGATTTGCTGGCTCTTTGTTTTTCTGTCAGCTTCAACCACTTGGCCATTCCTTACTTTTCGTTAGCCTGCTTTTGAGCAAACATCAAACCTGTTGGATTCTTCTTGTGTTGTATTTTTCAACTGAATTGTTGCATGGTGTGTTGGCATGATTGAACAATATTTTTTTAACTTTCTCTGTATTTCAATACTATCTTTTACCCTTGGATAACACCTCCTACTACTCAACTCTATTAGGTCTATTATTGAAGGAACTTATAATATATGATATGTCTTCTCATAGTATTATAAAATTCTGAATCAAGTCGATTCACATGTCAAGGTTAGTTATTCTATTTGTAACTATTTCGTCGTAATATGTGGTCCTGTCTAATCAATATTGATTTTTCGGTTTTCTTACTAGTAACATACGTATTTACATCATATCCTCTGATCGTAGCAATATGGAAGCCCTTGAAGAATTATTTGATTCTGATAGAGAATGAGAGCGATGGAAGTGACGCTGAAGAAGATTTTACTGAAATGGAAGTGGGCGATAGCGAAGGGGATGAGCTGGAAACTTCAGACGAAGTAGTGGAGGAAAAAATCGATTTTGTTTTAGTAAAGATGGAAAAATAAAATGGGACACTAAGGAACCCGCAGGTAAAAAAACGTGTGAGAAATAACGTCAGGCAAGGTGCAGGTTTACCATGATCTATGAGATTTTTTCCAAAGCAGATTTCTTTCGGTGTTACATAACTGATGAAATGTTAAGCAAAATTTGTTTGTACACAAATCAGAGGGCATACGAAAAAAGGATAAACCAAGTTTAGAAAAATTAAGGAAACTTGATCATACTGTGTTTTTAGCATTCCTTGGTCTATGTATTACGTATGGCGTTCAGAAATCACGAAGAAACCAATTGAAGGAGTTCGGGTCAGAAGAATATGGTTTTCCAATATTCAGAGCTGCGATGCCCAGATATCGCTTTGAAAATATTCTCAGCTGTTTACGATTTGACGATAAGGAAACGAGGCAAGAGCGAAAAGAATTAACAGGGGACAAGGCCGAAGCTGTGTCAGAAATAGTGAATATGATCACTTTCCAATGTAAGAATTCTTTTATACCTGGTCCTAAACTGACGGTCGATGAACATTTCTGCACTTTTAGGGGAAGGTGTCCATTTAAAGTTTACATTCCTTCAAAACCAGGAAAATATGGCATCAAAATATGGATGGCTGTCGATTGTGAAAACATGTACATCGTAAATCAGCAAATAATCACTGGTAAACGAGGCGAAACACGTGAACAGCAGCACGGAAAAAGAGTGTTGAAAAGAGTGAAACATCTTACTTACAGCGGTCGAAATATTACCAAAGACAATTTTTTTTACAAGTTATGAACTTGGTCAGGAATTGCTCAAGTCGTGGAAACCTTATGGAAAAATAGTAAAGAATTACAACCTATGATGCTACCATCCAAAACCCGTAAAGTCTTCGAATTTTGCTTATGCAAATAATACACTTCTGGCCTCCTATGTTCCAAAAAAAATGGAACTCTTGTGAACACAGCATGAAAAATTTGATATTTCTGACATCGAATCAAATAAACCAGAGGTTTACTATATTAAAATGCAACCAAATTTGGAGTGGATACCGTTGATCAAATGGCTCGGCAGTATTCCTGCAAAAGATGTAGCGGAAGATGGCCACTGGTAATCTTTTTTGATATAGTGGATTTTGCTGGAATAAATGCATACAAAATGTATATAAGAGCATATCCTTCTTCTCGTGGAAAGTCAGCAAGACTATGGTTTTTACTGGAATTAGCCAAAGAATAGATAAAACCGGAAATTGAACATCGCATGCAGAACAAGCAATGTACGACAAGAAAGATCCAGAAATCCATTGAGAAGGCAGGGTTTGCTGAATGCCTTCCTAAAATAACAAAGGAAAGTAGGCCGAAAAATAGGCGAGGAAGATGCTCAGTAAGTCCACGTGAAATTGATTTTTAAAAATACATTTGTTGTGTGACACGTGCAATAATTTTGTATATAAGGATCGTGTTCAACATACTAATTTGTGTTTTCAATGCTATGAACCTATATGTGCAGATAGTAAATTTATGGACTCCATTTTTGAAAATTATGAAACATTATTTTATTTTTATTTTTAATGGAAATATCTAATGTAAAAATGTATTTCTTCATTGTGTAACCATCGTTCATAAATAATAATAAATATGCAATAGAAAAGGTTTTGTTTAAATAGAATAAGGGCTTCTTGTGCCGGGGTCAAAAATGTCACCATGGAGGTAAGACGTTATATTTTTAAATGGAGGTGTCGCGAGGGTTAAAAAAAACAAAGATCACGTCCCTTAAAAGCACAAGAGCGCGCGGCCGTAAACGCCTCTCCCTCCTTAGTATCTTAACCGAGCGTAAATCATACATCTCCTCCTCGGGGTTATTCATCATTCGTCCATTTGGAAAAGTCGGCAAAAAAAAAGACGAAGAGACGTCGTATACACGGCGGTCCCAGACGTGGGCCATTAAAACGGGCATAACCCAGTCAGTAAGTTCCGGACAAACGAGAGACTACGTGTCCATAACCCTCCGCGCAGATGACCCATCTCGTGAAAATCCTTGTGGGTTCCCCCTCAACACAACACCACCACCACGAGCCCACGGAAGGGACGGCAATAAAGACGAAATAATGCGGTCGTGGTAAGGAGAGAAAGAGATACAGGCGAGGAGAGCCGTCACACATGCAGGAAGCAGGATGTGATAGAAACGGGGGTAAAAAGAGGGAGGATGGAAATAATAGAGATAAAGAGGGGAGGAAGAAGCGGAGAAGAAAGAGTGGTGCGAAAAGCGGACGTAAAATAGTAACGGGAAGTAAACGAAAAAAGAGGTAGAGGAAGATAAAATTTTATGTGCGAAACAGAATGCCGTGGTGCATTAGTTTAAAGCAGTGTTTCCCAACCTGATGGATGCCGCGATGTGTTCTGAAAGGTGCCGAAAAAAATATTGTTTTCCCATTTTTAGGCTCATTTTGCATTGTCGACTTTCAAGAATGCAAACCAGAGTTACGTCTACCTTAATTTCGTCGCAAAGGCACTTCGAAATGAAAGGTGATATGGAGATTGGAGTTAGGGGTTCAACTTCAACACCATCATTACTGATAGTGGGTAGGGAGGAGTGCTGCCAAATTCTGAAAAGTCACTTAAGGGTGCCGCGACTCTAAAAAGGTTGGGAAACACTGGTTTAAAGAGTCAAGGGTGCGGATGAGAAAATAGATAAGGTACAAAGAACGGAAATGGGAATAATAGTGCAGTACACACATCCCTCGAACTACACGGTTTCGCTTTAAACGGTTTTAGCACGTTTTTTATTTTTCCTCCAATTACACGGCCAACAATTTCGCTTTTCGCAAGATTTGAAACTATCTCCGAAATATAGAAAACAATAAAAGTTTTCAGTTCGACTCGGGATTTTACGAAAGGACAAAGAAGCAGTGCTGAATGTAACGTAACTAAATTGTAACATGTTTAGTTCATGCCGGTTTTCAAATTCGAACTCATGTGCTCCTTATGATAAAACCTATTTTACTTTCCACGGTTTTTCCTTGCACGGTCTTCTTCGGGAAGGCACGTACCGGGGGACGGGCGTAATTGTCGACATAAAATACGAGTGTGTAAGATAATATATACGCGATAAGTCAAAAGTAAAAATAAATGCTATTACCCTGTCAGGCTACGTTTGTTCCTGAATTTTAGAGATGGGGGAAATAAATCTGAGAAGTGAAGTAGAGGAAATTTAGGACGCGAGAAGAAATTAAAGTAACATAGATTAGGCTGTAATCATTATGACTCACATTCTGATGAAAAAACCGCTGCATACGTAGGAAGGGAAAGTGAAACAAATTCAGAGGTGGATTTGAATATAACGCTGGTTAATCATGTCGCTCAAAGAAATTTTTGTTTACGTTTTTTTATTTTAATGTTCGAGGAATGTTTTATCCGAATTCTCATAGCTAAACAATTTGATAATTTTCGATTGTTAGAACCGAATTGAATATGATAAGAAAGTAATTTCACCGTGCGTAGATAAAAATCGTAGAAAGTTACTAATGAAAACTAATAATGAAAAGGCCAAAACTAGTGGGGAAAGCGAGCAGCATGAATGACGGTATAAGTGGTTTTTTTAAAAATCGTAATATACGTGATTGGTTCTATTATATTTTTTAAATATGTCAATTCAGCAATCATCCAGAGCAATATTATTGTAAAAAAAGTACCTTATAATGCGGCTATCATTTTTGTCCTTACCGCCGGCTTTTACTGTATATAAAAAGCTCCTCTCCCATATGGTAGAATATATTTTTTAATATGTAACAAATAATACATCAGTTATACACTATAACCCGCCGAGAGGTCGAGGTGGGCAAACAACCCCGAGACTCCCCTTACCAAACTGACACGAGTACTGTGGCAGTTGGTGCTCTACCGACTTTATCGTTCATTGTCCCCTCCCTCGATCAAACAACAGAAGTCAGCCCATAAACATAAAACATTTATAAATCAGTCGAGAAAGTTGTCAGAAACTCCATGAAGAAATCACTTACATGCTTGGCAGATACGGCTCGCTCATCCCTCTTTAACTTTCTCACGATTTGCATGTTGAGATTTCCCCACTGCGTTTCGATCAGCTGTCTGTTTGTGCCGTCAGATGAATTGACAAAGCACTGATGTAAATGTTACCGTCTAGACACCCAGAGATGGACATCTATAGTACACCAGAGTGTACAATATCAGGTCATACCTCGCGGGCACATAAACATTAACATTTGAGGAAACCAAAAAGTGAAGAGGTTGAGTACTGCCAAGCAACAACTGCGATAATAAATCCTGCAAAAACTCTCAAAAACGTATTTATTATGCTGAAATTCTTCCACTAAATTAGAGGAAAGAGGGAAATGTAGAGATTAGGGTAGAAGAGCGAGGAAGAAAGAAAAAAATCTAATGTGGCCAACACGACTTTCTCCATATTTGACTATAGATATTTAAATTATTATGAATAGCATTATAAGGCAAAATTATCATTTCGTATCTTAAAATAATACTGTCATCATTGCGGTAAATTATATTTTGAATATGTTTACAGAATTCCCCGCAAGATGGTGGCGCTCTATACTGGAAATTTACGAATAAATTAATTATCTACTAAATGGAAGGTTCTACGAAAATTTGCTTCAAACAGAACTTGGAAGAAATATTATTCTCTACAACTTTGATCCTCACGAAGATTACGAATAACGTTTTTAAGGAGATATTTGACGGAAACCGAAAAAACCGATTATTTATAAATAATTCCTAAAGAATAACTGCTATGGAAAATTGTTTCAAATGAAAGTTGTAGGAAATTACATTCTCTATAACCTTTGTATAGAATTGCATATACAATAATGATTTTTTAATGGAGAAATATCGCAAAAACCGAATCGGGTTTCGAATAAACCTCGACTTCCGTTTAACCGGTATTGTCCAAAAACTAATCAGCTCTTCGTACTTATACCAAAGTGTTATATATGAAATTTAGTAATGATATGGCAAGTACTTTTTGAGTTAGAGCGCCCACAATCACACACACATTCCGAAAATAGTCTAAACGTTCTTTAGGGACCTGAAAACATGTATTTCGGTTGAAATCTCGAAGTCGATTTTTTTCGTGGATACAATACTTTCTCTATACTACGTATATGGAGAAAGTAAAAAGGGAAGAGAGAAGAGGAAATAGAAGGGGGGGGAGGCGAGAATGGGAGGAAGGAAAACGAGGAAGGAGATACGTTGGAGGGAGAGGAATAAAGGATGGTATGCAGAAAAGACAGGCAGAAATAAAGTGTGCGTCAAGAACGAGGGAGGGGAGAGGGAAGAAGGGACTCTATAAAGGAGTTAAAGGAATAATAGCAAAATTGAGACTGAGAAGCAGGTGCGCATCCTAGGGTGGATTTAGACCCCTTAAAACGCTCAATTTTTCTGACTTAAGAACCTTAAACTCTAAAGAGTTTGTATTAACCAAATATGTAAGTACTCAGGAGAAGCCTCTGCTACTGTCTGTAGTTGAGTGGACCCCAAATTGTTTTTTGTTAGAACTGAGCCCCCCCCTCCTACAAGAGAAAAACCTGGGTGCGCGCCTGCAGAGAAGGAAAAGAGATGAGAAGAGAAGGAATGAGAGAGGAAGTAGACAAAAAATGAGAGATTGGCATACAAATGTGAGTAGTAGTAGTAAAACCGTGGGGGAGTTGTCGGTCCAATGGCATTGGGTAGGCCTGCTGCCAACGCGACGTCTTAATGTCCCGACATGTGAGAACGGGGGAGAGAAAGCTCCAAATCAATTCTATCGCCTCGTGTCTCACGTCGACCCAGTTCTCGACCCATGAGAGGTGGCGGATGTAGTGCTCTGTGGTATGAGTTCTATAGAGCGGCTGAGTCGATCAAAGAAGCCGCTTCATGGAAAGGGAGGGAGAGAATGGAAAGGGAAGTGGAAACGAGAGAGGTCGAATGGATCTATTCCATTGATATAATAGCTAAAATATTGGACGGTCTCGGTTGTCGAAAGAGGTTAATCGGCGGAGAACCTATAGATCGTAAGAGTGTGTTTAACTGCCTCGACGGGGTGTTGTGGTTTGGACAGCGAATCATACTTGGCTATTATTGTATCGACGTCAAACAAATTAGCATTTTTTAAACTTAACCTCAAAACCGACTCATTCTAAGTTTATTACATTTATAATTTTTAACCTATAGAAGTGAAATGTTCTGCGTTATTAAGCAAATACATTTCATATAGAATTTTTATTCTTATTGTTTTTTAATAAATCGTTTCATATTTTACACTGGCTAGTCCCTGGCCTAACCTATATCGATATTGCGATACATTGCGCTATATTGCGTTAAAGAATAATCTTCCTTCATCGATATCTTATTGATACAGTAAAACTCGTTTATTACGTATTTGAGGGGACCGACTCATTGCTTCGATGTAAGCGTGATTTCGTTATATACGAGAAACATGGTTTTTGGCCTAATATCTCATATAACACGTACAGACATACAGTAAAAGCTGTACTATCCGGCTATTTAGAGCCGGCCACCCTTACATACCGGCAATTACACAAATACAATTCATTTTGAATTTTTTTATTTTTTGTGAATTTTTGTATGAATTGTATTTGTGTAATACCACAACTTCCACTTTAAAATTTCTTAAAATATAAGATGTATATAGGTATTACGTATTTACTCCGTATACTTCGGGGATTCCGAGTAAGCATAGCGTTTTTGTTTACGTAAGCCATTTGCATTTTCTAGATGTTTTGGTGTACTTCTACAATTTCCAGTTTTATCGCTTTTTATTATTAAAAAATTACCCATCCATTGAATATGGCATCAAAATAAATATGTACCTAAAAGCAAGGGACAGGAAAGAAAAAGTTGTTTTAACGCTAACAGAAACGCTGGAGATAATCAAACAAATGGAAAAAGGAGAAAGTAGAGCAGTCATAGCAAAATAATTCAACATCGGATCTTCCATGCTCTATGATATCAAGGCTCATAAGGCTAAATTAATGAAATTTGTGTCATCTTCTGAGAGGAGTAAATCTATTAATGAACATCATACACTTCATAAGCCAACAATGGAGGAACTGGATAAAATATTATATGACTGGTTTTCACAGAATCTTCAGAAGAATTAAATAATTTTGTCCTTTTCTAATAGAGTAAACAAAGATAAATAAGAAAGATATAATCCAATAGATTCAATTTTGGTAACAGGTTTATTGTCGTACTACCCAAACTTCCCGGACGCCCTAAACTTTTCAATAATCTTTTGTTTTGCATGTAAGCGTAGAAACGTATTAAATAAGAATGGGTAAATAGAGTCTAGATCTACCTACGTGTGGAAGAATTAAAATGGAGCAAGCATAGTTATGTTTGGGGAGTACGATAGTGAACCTAAGCCCAATTTTGTTTGGTTAATGGTAAATTTGCGATGTCAAAATCAAAAAATGCTCCCCTAACCGGCTATTTCTCCTAATCGGCTATCCACAATCCCCAAGGTAGCCGGATAACACAGATTTTACTGTATTTGCAGTGAGTAGACTTCACTGCCGCACTTACATATGCAAAGAGATGCTTATCAACTTCGCAGCATGTAAAATGTTCGATTGCTATTACATACGATTTTTAAATGACCAATTAATATTATTATTATGGTCATTAATTTACATAAAAATTTCACATTTTTAACATCAATTTCAAAACAAAGGGAGCATGGAAATTCGTATGGAAGGGGTAGAGGGAGGAAGGGGACCTCTACCAACAAGTGCGCGATAAACGGGCGGAAACTATTCATTACTTATCGCTCCGCTCGCCAAAATTCGTTATATATGGGGCATTTTTGCCACGGGACCAAACATTTGTTCGTTACAGCAGAGAATTCGTAAAATGTGTGTTCTGTGCATCCGAGAAATTTAACCAATGCCTTTATGGAGAAGTTCAAGGGACCGAGACATTCCTTCGTTATAGCCTAGATTTCCTTTTAGGCGTGATCTTTATAAAGGAGTTTTACTGTGTGTTTTAAAAATTTTAGTTCATTCCCAATCAACCAATAATAGATTATTTAAATCCGTCATAATTGATAATCGCAGTGGGATCTTCTGTATTAAAAAATTCGAAATCAGGAAATTTTCAGAAATGGTTAAAAAGTTCCTAAGCTTTTTGAGGAAACAATGCACTAATTAGGAAAATTAGTGCAGGTACCTATATAATACTTCTTAAAATGATTTTTTATGAAGAAACAATTTCAAAAGAAAAATAAGCATTGTTTCTGTTTGTGTCGTGATTATTGTGTTATTTATGTATAATATCATTACTTATTTTTAATTTTATATGCGCAAAAGTTACTTAACTAATGACCTTTTATGAGGCTAAATTTTATAAAAATGTTTTTTTAATAAAATGTTGTTAGTCCCTTTCTAAAAATCAATATTTAAATCATAAATCCCGAAGATAAAAAATAATATAACACAAGCTTACGAATAATGTTCATGAGTACTGTCACAATTTTATAAACGTCTACATTGAACTTTTTTCCGCTTTTAGTATGAATTTCGTATTTGTTTCCCAAACTCTTCCTAACATAACGAAACCCATATCCGAATCAGAAAATAAAGCCCTCATAAATACCGTCACGCAGCAACTCATCATGCGAGTAGAGAAAAAAAACACGAAATATGAATTCCCCGACCAATTATTCATTTTACTCGAAACGGAGGATGTCAATAATATCAAAATCATCAATCCTTCCGAAAAACATCTGGGAAGGGGGGAAAAACTTCAAAATCTTTCCAAAAAAAGTTTTCTTCTTTTTACTCGGAACAGCGCCAATGAATTATTAATCGCCGCAAATTGGAGAATGGAATTGTGATTTCCTCCGAAATATGTTTTCCAAAAGCAATTTTTCAACGAATTATACTCTTTTAAAAAAACCCAGTCTGGGAAAGGGGCGGAGGGTGTTGGACTGGGGTGGATTAGGGGTTGGGGTTTATGTGGAGCTCCGGTGGCTGGATCCAGGGACCGTCGAGCGATAATTTTTTTAAATTCTTTAATTTTTTTCAGTCCCGGAGATAAGCATCGGAGGCTATTGGATGCCATCCTTTGAATAATGTAATTTTTCATGCATGTTGAACATCGCGATCCCCGACGACGAAAAAAAAGGGATTACACACACACACATATATATTTTAATTTCCGCCTCCATCCGATCGCCGTACTTCGGCCCCCACGCCAGGTGGAATTCCCGCGGTCCGGACAAGAAACGAACGATCTGCGATATCGAACGTCCCACCCTTTTCGACCTCGAGGTTGATCGATGAATTAGGAGCGTTTCGAATTGGTAGAGGTGAGAGTGGGGGCAAAGTTCCGAATGAGGAAATTGATGTTGCTCGAGATTTTAATATTCAGGTAGCTATACTGTGTATTTTTTTCGACCCTACGCGTTAGAGCGATAGATTATGAAAAAATGAATGGCCAGATGCGTCGTAGATTGAAGAGCTTGTTCCTTTCCGTTGGTGACATCTAAACTTAAGGACCGATCAATTTCATTCGTCGTTTTTCTCTTCTATGAGGTATTAATTTTTCGGATTTTTTTTTCAAGGTTCGTTAAAACTCGCGGCGGGAAAATGAAATTTAACCTCCGTACAAGATTTTAAGTATAGTTACTTTCAGTGGCGTAGCAAGGTGAAGCCGGGCCCTGGCTCGATAATTCTTTACCGCCCCCCCCCCCCCCTCTCTTCAATATATATTTTTTTGTTATTTTATTTTTTAAGGGGAAATTTTTAATGAAATGAGTTTCGTGATCTCGGATTCTGTTCACTGTATTCAGCAGCTCTTGTGGTTTAAAATGACACAAAGGGTAAAATTTTGTATATGTCGACCACGGGTCTTCGGGCCCCCTCGAGCTCCGGGCCCTGGATCGACCGATCCGTCGGATCCATCGTCCCTACGCCACTGGTTACTTAGTGTTTCGCCGGTTTTTTGAGAGGTCGATATACATGCATGTTATAAAGTCTATTATAATCACCAAGCAACGTAATATGCATATTTTCGGACGCAGAATTGCACAAAAACGTTTTAATCTTCGAATGAAAGGAGTGAATGTATTTCAAAATCGTAACTACTGTGTTTTGAAGCGCCCTGTACTAAGGGTCATGTATGTCACTCGATACTGAGGTATCGGGTGCAAATATTAACTATGACATGGATGTCTGTCTTAATCATTGTTCTTTAATGTTTATAAGTTATTTGTTAAAATCCGTTGAGCCCTTTATTAAAGCTAATGGACGATTATTTTTTTATAATTTTTCTAGTGATCAAACAGTTTTCCAAGACAAAACGTACAAATTGCTTTTATTTCATAAAAAAAACTTAAACATACGCAATGCTAGTTATTATTTTAATTTTCAAACAAAATCGTAACCGTGGTCGGATGAGTCATACGATTCGACTAATTACACACCTCGTTTCGGATCATAAATAAAATTATTGTTCTGTCGTTTTTTCTCTTACTTTCTTAACGGCAATACGAAAGATGATCGCGCTTCAGTGTTAACATCACCGCGAAAAATCGAGCACAGAACACTTGTTTCCGCACCTTTTTTACTGCATGCACGGCACAGTCGTGGTGAAAAAGAAAAGCGAACCGCTCGAGTCCGCCATTTTTTACATGTAGTCCGTATTCCACGCTCGATCATTACGCGCATCGTCCCCGCGACACTGGAGGCAAAAAGGAGGCTAAAATTAAATAAAAAACAAACTACTCTTCGAATCACCTCTCCAGATCCGCACCGTAAACGCTAATTGAAAACACGCTCCATTTAATCAACCTTTTCGAAATGATTAAAAAGCCGTTCGCCTGGGAGAAAAATGCATAAAAAAGAGACGAATAAAGCAAAGCTTTTTGTACGAACGAGGTGGTACTGATCCGTCTTCTCTCTATTCATTAGAGGGCGTAGAAGGTTTGTTTTTTTTTATAGCAAGATAGTGAAGTGGGAGATTGGTCACTGAAATGGGTAAACGCAATTCCTAACAAATAAAATCCGAGACTTTGAGGATAGGAAAAAAATGTCCACTACCAACGCGTATTTCGCGTCGGAACGATTGAAGAGTGAGAGAGAGAAATCTCGATTTCGTGGATTCGATTCGGAGACTTTTAAGTAGGAGGGAAGACGAAATGTTAAAGAGGTCGTCATGCGAAGGGAATTGGATTTTTAAAAAAAGGTAGACGATTCCGTGCGCGTCGAGAGGGCGGGGTTTCGATAAAAAAGGTAGCCCTTTTCTTAACGGGGTCTCTCTTCGCAAGCGGAGCCTAACCGGAATACGAATTAGCGCTCGGCGACTCCGCCGTTCCTTATGCCAGGAACCCCTGTCGCCTCTTGAGTAAGAGCCTTTTCACACGGGCGACCATGGCCGCGGCCACCATGGTCGGGCCACCAAATAGTCAAAGCCACGACATAAGTCACCACAGACGCCGCGCGGCCAGTAGCAGCCACCAACAGAGCGTTTGGGAGCCAGCGCTTGAGTTAGCTCGGGTCGTCGCAGGAGAAATATTAGATTCTAGAGCTCTTGACGGGTCACTGCTTTTTCTAAAACACAAAGCAGCTGCCTCTTCAACGTCCATTTTGGAACTTACGAATTTGGTGACGTCTGTGGTGGCTAATGTGGCGGCTTTGACTATTTGGTGGTCCGACCATGGTGGCCGTGGCCATGGTCGCCCGTGTGAAAAGGCTGTAAGAGGGGAGACCGCCAACCCTCCCTGGAAATGTGCGCTTCGTGTTGTTTCCTAAGCCACGTTTAGATATATATCTGAACCTTTGAGGGCCTTTTCACACGGGCCACCACAGACGCCACCAAATTCATCAGTTCCAAAATGGACATTGAAGAGGTAGCTGCTGCGTGTTTTAGAAATAGTGGTGACCCGTCTAGGGCTCTAGATCCTAACATTTCTCCTGCGACGACCCAAGCTAACTCAAGCGCTGGCTCCCAAACGCTCTATTGGTGGCTCCTACTGGCCGCGCGCCAAGGTGGTGGCGACACCACCGTGTGCAAAGGTGCCTTTAAAGCAATGTTCCTTGTGGCCGCGCAACCTTGGTGGCCGCGGCCATGGTCGCCCGTGTGAAAAGGTCCTGAATGTGTGGGAGATAGGTTTGCACTATTTGCCCAAATACCGAGAGGCAAGGAGAGCGAGGTCGAAAAGAGGGCGATGAAATGCGGAGGAAAGTGATCAGTTTGAGCACGATGGGATTGAAGAGGGGGAAAATCCAATGGGACGGCGGAAGAGGCGACGCGGATGATGCGATTATGGTAGATGAAAGTAAAACGGAGAAAAACAAGGGGAAAAGCTGAGGGACGATGAAATTTATTTTTTTCGTTTTTCCCACCATACAAAGTGACACTTTTCCGAATAAATGTTCGCTTTCCTCCTATTGCTTTCCATTCCCGTGGAAATTAAGGCTCTTGCGAATTTATGTTGCTTACGATGATTGACTAAAACTTCAATCGATTTCAATATATCATAAATTACACTTTGTTTATAAATGATGCAAAAAATGCATTTTGGATCTATTTGTATTATTTATTAATATTTAATATTGTAGGAATCCGTCTTTTCATTTTTCTCTAAAATATAGTATGTAGTTCCTTGTGGTAGTAATGTGGAAAAATCTAAAATAATATATTTTTTTTGCATATTATAAAAACGTAGTGGTCATCATCATCACGTGTAACGCCGAGGGAATGAGGGCAGCATATTTTCGTTTGCATTTTAATGTTACTTAGAATCATCGTACAAACTCGGAACTTGAACCAAAGAACGCCTAAAGGCATGAAAATTTATTTTCTTACCGTCGATTTACGAAAACGCATCGAATAGGTCCACAAATTTGATTTTAGCGCAAAAATTTCACGTTTTTAGAAGGTAAAATTTTTCTCTTTAAAGTAGACTGAAAACTATCATAACGTGTTACGCCTGGAAATATCAAGAAACATGCACGCTTATTGTCTTTCTTCATGGTTCTTATTACATAATTTATATGTATTTTTATTCTGCATCGTCGGTTGATCTTTGTGGTTCTTTTGTTGGTTTTCGCTGTTATTTCTTCGCGTATCATCTCTCGACGTAGGTACCAATTTTTGGACATGGTCAACTATATGTAGCTATATCCAGAGCAAACTCACGTCAGGGTGTGAAGATGCAAATAACTGCAAGTGTTAATAAACCAGAAAATAAGAATGATTAGAATAAGAAACCTAATTTTCCTTCAAAACAGTTAAAATTCGAAGATCGTACGTCAATTTTTTTCTAATTTTAATTAATTTATTTATCTATTAAATGGAAAAAATTCAAAAACAGCACAAGTCCAATTACATTGAATATCGTAACAGCAATAACATGGACGAAACACACGACCATACCCTCGGCAGGATTCTAACCTGTGACCCCTAGCCTTTGAATCTAGACACGCTAACTACCCCTATACCAAGGCCGGCGAAAGAATTAAGGCGTGCTCGTCGAAAAGTCGATCTTTACGTGTTATCTAATGAGAAACAGAAATCATCGCCTGGGATCGAACCCGGGTCTTTATGAAAATGAAAAGTTTTCCAGGAACCTCCTAGATATTAGAAACCAAACTTCGTCTACCGCATATCTCTACGACAAACGACTTTTGAGATACAGTGGGGGACGGACGGACGCTTCTAAAATTATATATATATTCCAGCTATTCGCGTGCCCCCCTCCTTCCCCTCCACTTCCCCACAAGCGTGGCTGAGTGAAACTGGAGGGTAAGCTTCGCTTCGGACTCTGACTGACACAGACCTTGCCCTAATCAATTAATACATACGTTGGTAGTTTATAATGAACTGTTAACTTAATTTCCTTTTAAATTTATTATTTTTGTTAATTTGCTTTTAAAGATTAAACATACAATTCTTATCAAATACATTTCATTCATTTTAAAAATAATATTTCCGTTATACTTATCTAAATCCAATACATGGTAGGAACGGAGTGACTGCGAGCAAAGGGATGTTGGCGTGCGGGAACGAGCAGGGCGCTTGTCTCCTAGTATTCTGAAAATAAATGACATATGATTGAATTGCACGAATTATTATTATTTTAAAATGCGAACAAAGTTTCTGACAAATACAGGCAGGAACTTTCGATTTCATAGCCGGGAGTGTTTTAATAACACCACTAAATGTTATTAAAACAGGCAGAATACTTTATAAAACACATTTCAACACAAAGGCCATAATCATACAGTGTTTAAATGCAGATATACAGT
Source organism: Uropetala carovei (assembly GCA_036926305.1). Lineage (NCBI taxonomy): Eukaryota > Metazoa > Arthropoda > Insecta > Odonata > Petaluridae > Uropetala > Uropetala carovei. Next base: position 356,146 of record JAXCHB010000024.1, read on the forward strand.
GGTTTGTGACACATATTTTGTTTCATTGAAAAATACTGCAAACATTGGCATTCGAAGTTTCAAATTACTCACTAAAGTGCGCGAAGATAAAATTTTTGAGTTTTAAGATAAATTTCGCATATACGAGCTAATATTTCCTTGTATTTTTCATTTCAGTAACGTGAGATTATCGGAGACTGTTGCGTATCCCTGAATTTTTCAGTTTTACCCTCGAGCAACTATTTCATTTTAACGGTTTATTTATTCTGTTCGTTGCTCTCATCTTAAATGTACTTGACTTCGTAAATCTAAACTGAGCAAAAACATATAAGAAATCACATTCAATGGAGTTGTTCTTCCAAAATATTTTCCTCGGCAAAAGAGTCCATGAGCATTTTAATAGCGTTGGAAAAAATCATGAGATAGAATATTCAGCCAATAATTAAGTTCTTATAAGAAAAAGGAAAGATTTGACTTGGTAACAATCCACAGAACTGCACTCCAGCAAAGATCGCTCCCGTTTCAATCACTTTGCCAAATTTTCATTCTTCTGACATTCGAGATGAGTTTCTTACTGTAATCGATCCTGTTGATCGCAAAAAGAATCATTATTGTCCAAGTTTTTTGGGAAAAAAACTAATTCCAAACGCGACTTTCCATTTTTTAACGTAATATCTTTCCCTTTTCTCTCTAGCAAGAATCGATTCCTATACAGGTGACTATCTTTGTGTGCGTGTGTGTTTCAAGGGCCACTCCTTGGGCGTGCCGCATGCGGAACGTAGACTTCCGTTCATTCATTCCCGATTTTTTTCCACTCAAATCTTCAACGTCGCTGCATGGCACGGGACTCCTATAGAATTCCTATTCAATGGATACTTCATATCGGCTGTGAGGGAAACTATTTGGCGACAAAACTCCCGAGAGCTTCCGTTACTTTTAAATCACCTGCCCGTCTATATCTCTCTCGTACCGTTCCCCTTTCCTTTCTACCCCTTTCCTCCCTTCCCTTCCAATAGTCCTCTCTACCATCCTCGGCGGTATCCCAGAGATAAGGCATGCCTCCGGGCAGACTCCACACCGACAACGCGTAGCCAGAATACTGCGCTATCCACACAATTACTCCGGTATCCCTTCCCGCGATCTATACCTTTCGCACGCCTACCTTCCCCTTCTCTCTCCCATTCTTCCCATGCCTCTCCGTCACCCCCGCGCCGTCACCATCCCACCTGGCAGAGCCAGGGATGTTTTTAATTTTTTTTTTCGCTCATGCTTCAGAACGCAGCATCGATTTTTGTTTTCGCATGCATCCTCGCCAGCACCGCCCGGGTATAAAAACCCGTCGTTTTCTTTTTTCTTGTATTCGCCTTTATCTCTCCTGTTCATTTTTCGGGTCAAATTAGGGAGAGGGAAAAAAAAGAAGCGGGATTTTTTTTACGAGAATGCCTATAATTAGCGAATGTGTGCCAAGGACGGAGGTTAACTTTCGTGGAGATTCTGAGCGGTTTTGGGAGGCGTTTCTTCAGATTGAGTTTCCTTGATGGGAGGCTGGCGGGAATGCGAATTTATTCCTCGATTTCGCGCCTTTAAGACGCTGCAGGAAGGCACACGTGCGTGTTTTCGAGGCAGGTAGTGGTGTCTCTCGCTCCGTTAAACTTTAAAACGCTGTTTTCTAGGCTGGGAACAATCGGGTTGCCTTGGCACGAACCGTGCACATAACGCTCCCTGATTCACCTCCGTACGAATTTAGCTTGCTTTGGCTAGTTGACGTTTGATACTATCTCACGCTCTTGACGTCCAATTGGATTCCACAAATTAGCTTCGTAGATATAACCCCTTCAACCATACAGACTGCGCGTCTCGGTTACGCAGTAGTTCAGTTCAGCAAACGTAGCGAATGGAATGGGGCGCTGGGAGTGCAATAGCCCCGAGATCAGGATGGAATAGACCCAGATATATTACGTTGGAGCTGAGCACGAATGCGATTAAATTAGCCAAGATAATCTCTCCTAGCATATTAAAAACAAGTCTCGGAAAACGTTATCTTAGCTACGCAGCTCGGGTTGGAAAAAATCTGCGTAATACGCTAAAAAAAATTCGAGGTTCGGTTTTAATTCTTTTGTCCCGCAAAGATATTTAGCTTGTGAAAAGTTTTTATGATAGTACCATGGGTGTGTTAGATGAACGAAATAATTCCCATCGATTTTGATTTTTTTTTAAATCTTTCAGTTGCTGTTTTGCAAAGTTTTTGTCATGGTGCCATTCATCACTTTCTCGCTGTTTATTTTGATTGTGATGTTGAATATAAAAGTAAAATTATGATACCCAAGCGTGTATCTGCAATTTAATACAATAGAAAATGACTTTAAACGGAAGAAACAGTAATTTTCGGCAGACATGCCATCTCCGTTCCGAAAATTTAAGCAAATTTGTCTCTTGAGACTTAATAAGGTTGTCTCATAATTCTCTGTATTATTAAACACTGTTGTGAAAGATTTTTATATTTTTTTGATTTTATATTATTTATTTATAGGGTGTGTAACTGATGAAAAAAACATGCATTAATGAAGAATTTTTAATTAAGACATGATTAAAAATTTAACTTAAAAACCCGAAAGCATTGTTTAAAACCGTCTTACGCGCTTGGACTGTTAGAATGAGACAGACTTAACTAGGCCTTTATCGCAAGAAGGCACTCCTTCGATTCTAGGTGGTCCAAACATCTTATCAGACGATCAAATCAAAGGCCTAAATTCTGACGGTGAATTAATGGTGTACTATAATAACATTCATGAGTGGGCGTGGTGTAAATATTCACTATCTCTAACGTCGGCATGCGGCTGCAATCGGGTAAATTCCAGACGAGTGCCTTCGTCGTTATCGTTGGCGCCATACGCGGTCACGTTTCGGATCGAAATGTTTAAGACGGTTGATGACGTATGGTTTAGCATTAGTTTTCTTCGGCTATCACTCGAAACTCGGAGCAGTACTTGAGAAAGTGTAAGGGTAATGCAAATAGAATGTGCTTCATACGAGATGTAGCTACCTACAGCGAAAATTTTACTTAATTTCACAATCGAGTATTTTTCAAAGTGTAACACACAAAGTTATGAAACTAATCGATATATGGGATGAGCAATACAAATTGAAATATAATTTTAAAAATATTTTTGGTTATAGTAGGAATTTCCTTCAATGGTAATGATTTAAGCATTTACTGGATTGAATTTGATTACAAAAGTTTCATCCTTAATTCCACTCAATCAGAAACCGATGTAAAATTCTATATTTTAAAGTGGTTCGGGTCTTTTGGGAAAAATCCTTTTTATTAATTTTTATTTGGGTGTGAAACAGACTGCTGTTGCGCTTCGCCACTTCTAATAAGCACCTTCTTTGTTCCCATTGTTTCCAAGGGAACAAAACCAACGCAGGTGGTTTTGATAAATGAAGGAACCATCAAATGGTGGCAGCCGGCAGGTAACAATGCGCGCCGTCTGCTCATGGCACAATAAGGCGAAGTTTCTGACTTCTTCATTAGACCTAACAATATTAAAAATAAACCTTGTAATAATAAAATAAATCTTGTAGAAAAAATGGTATTTTCTTGAAAATGCCAGCTCAAACAGATTTCTTGAACCTTCGAAGTGAATTTTATTTCTATATCGTAAAATTGACTGTTGAACGTTTACGAATGAACAAATCATTCATTACATAACATTTAAGCTAATGGAGAGGAGACCAAACGCAAGTGACTTTTTAAAAAATAAGACAAAAATTAAGTTTCATCGTCATCACGCTAGCTGTTGAAAACCAGAGCCGACTTGAATCAAGTGCCATCGCGATGCATCGGTGCCCCGCGCTCCGACGGGTTCCGCGCGGTCTTCTTTCACATCGAAACATTACAGACAGGCAGACGCCAAAGTGAAAGTATAGGAGCATTTTTTTTTAAAACGCGCTAAAAAGAAGAAAATTTATTATATTGATTGTACCTGCCGAAATCGCATATTAAATTCTTGCCTATTTTAAAATGCAACATTATGATCTCTGTAAGTAACTGTTAACCCAAAAATTGTGTAATACATGTACAACTTTTCGCCTCTTGCATTTCCAGATGGAAAGCAGCCAGGATCGCCGAGTGTTGCGGACACCTTGGAGAAAAAACTGACTTTACATTCGATTGGAAAAATATTAGGCAATTCTTTCGGAATGTGGAAACGGGGAAGGATAATGAAATGAAGAGACAGAGTTAAATACTAGAAATCACTGAGAGAAATTTGGAAAGAAGAAAATGTTGGTAGAAATTATAAGGAATAGGAAGAAGAGTTGGGTAGAAATTTTTCTGAGAAGTGCTTCGGGGTTAACTACGTGATATAAAAAAACTCAAACGCGAAGAAGGAAGAGAATTGTACTATTGTGCGACTTGTGATTCGGTAATGTTGTGTTGCGAAAATCAGTAATTTTTTATTTAGTGTATATTCAAAAGTGAAGCTTTGAACCAAAGAACGAACAGTTCGTGTGTAGTGTTTTTTTTTCAGTGCCAAATCAAGCCTTCGGAGGGACTGCAAGTCTAATCGGAGGTCATGCGTCGACGCAAGGGGACTGCTGGATGTCCAAAGGATTCGCCGATGGAATGAATTTTCCCTAAGGTCAGTAATTAATCGACGCAGATGGCACTCCCACCGGTGGACGACGGACGATGCTCCGGCCCCAGCGAAGGGTAGAAGAAAATTTCTGTACCACTAACCTTTAACTAACGCTTTAACTAACTTAGAGTAGCATTAGTGTAAGGCCGACGCAACAGAACATCTGTATGCGTCAATCACTTCTGTATTTCGTGTTTTATAGGCGCGAATTTTTTTCATCTTAGGCACGTTAGGAAATAATATTTAGGGAAACTTAAACACATAATTCTGATTTTGTTATTGTTAGTTAGTCAGTTTTAACACACTAATAACTAACTATTGTGCATGTTATGTTCACTATTCTCATCCAATGTTTTTTTCGTTTCACACCGCAAATGGGAGCCCATTGCCAAGATAACTGAATCGCTATGCATAAGGAGAAAGGTAATTATATTTTTAATGATTTCGTGTATTCTTTATCAAATTTTCTTTACAAAATTAAACGGGTTGTATTGTTTTCTTTTTCCCAGCAATCCTCTAAAGTGACCTAGCCACGAATGTTCACTACTTTTTCATCTACTTGAGGCATAAGCTTTTCCTATAGTGGACGGTCTGCAAGCAGGTGAGACTTTCATATGTTTATTTGAATTTTATCTTAATTTATGAAATTTTCGGAATTGCTTCCTGACGGGATGTCAAAAATATCTGCGGTCTTCCTTACAATGTGTCATTGAAAAATGTTTATTCGTCGTGGGCCCCGCGCAAACAGTTTTCACCGTGCCTCGCGATTTGAAAACGTACCACCATTATAAATGTTTCTTATGCCGTAATATCTAGGAAAAAAGTCGACCCCTTGAGAATTTCCTTCATATAGAAAACCTCACTGTAATATCATCTTCGAAAACTGGATTCACATAGTCCATACTTTATTTCAAGCTGAATGTTTTTATTTCTTCTGAATATCTAATTACTATTTTATACTATAATAGCCCAGGTCTGTTGGTTGGTTGGTCACGATTTCACGATGGCCGATATAGAGCGTTTTAACAAACTTCCTGAATAGGTAGAAGATTGAAATTTGGCAAGGTTGCTTTATTAACATATTTTAAGGTAATGACTAAAATAAATCTACAAAAAAGTCCTGGGTTCGACTCCATGGAAGACATTTCTATTTTCCGTAAGGTAACATGTAAAAATCAGTTTTTTATGTGCAGGCTTTTATTGTTTTGGAAATTAAAATTAGAAGGAATTAACCTACGATCTTCGGATCTGAACCATTTTCAAGAAAAAATTACAGTTTATTATTCTGTTCATCTTTTTCCTCATACAATTCTAAATCACTCATGTTATACGTTTAATTCACATATTTTGTGGAAATATTGCCATTTTAACAGAATGTTGCCTTGGCTATCAATTATATTGTTAGACCTCAAAATCCTATTCTTGTATCAATCCTTATGGGTGTAAGCGTGCTCTGAATGCTTTTAATACGAAATAGGGTGGGAGAGAGAGGGATGGTAACGCAGGGGGAGAGAGGGAGGGAGGAGGAGAGAGTTAATGAGGGGGAAGGGGTGAAGAGAGAGGGAGGGAGACAGACAGACAAATGACTTTATTGATGGTGAAATTGAGACTATATAGTCCCTTCTTACATTTGAGAGAGAGAGGGAGAGGGAGTGAGAGAGAGTGAGGGGAAGAAGGGAAGGAGAGAGTGGAAGGGAGTGGGAGGGAGAGAGGAGAGAGAGAGGAGAGAGAGAAAGAGGGGGAGGGAGGCAACTATTTTAAAGTTAACTAAAGATATCCCGTCATATTGACGGGCAATTATGCTAGTTCATTTATATTATGCTTATTATATAAAAGTTTTTCTCATAATTGTGTGATGCAGACATAACCCTTATATCGTTGTGGTTCCTATTTAAGTATTTAAGGATTGAGTTACTAGAGCGAGCTGATGTTTCATGAAAGTGACGCACAGGAACTGCTAAATTGTGTTTTTTCATGCACCCTTTCCACTCTGCTGTCAGGCCATGGCCGATGTTGTTTCTCTACCATTTCTGTAATTTTTCCTTGCAAATTATATAAAAATATCTTATTTCAAACACCATATGCATGTATATAACTCCAACTGCGACATCGTTTTTGCGATCACTGTCCATTCGTGCGATTGGCTTTTGTGTACACGTCCGTTCTTTGTTTCCTCAGTCTAGTATTTCTTTCGAGTTGCAGTATATTGAAATCAATCTTCGTTGTCTGGCATTCTATATAAATTTTTCTTTCGCCACTATTATTTGTAATTCTGCGCAGTTTTTCAGTTTGTTTGCAGAATGGTGCATATTATCACCGGTGAAAAAAATAAGTGATTATATAAACAGTGGTTGTGATATAACAGCATTCAGCGACGATGATAATTTTTAACGTCGAGAAGCCTTTCTCAAAGTCTCAACAGAAACTATGGAGAGTATTTCGAAAGTTATCATAGCGAAGTGACCAAATTTTTAAATTTTATTGTTCGTGCTCAATCTAATGAAAAACTAGTGTACTGCATAAGATAAGCTTCGGATCGTGTCGCCTATTATTTTACAGCGGTGATGAGATATTTTGAAGGAGAGATATTCAGTGAACTGAACTTCAAAGATATGGGCCGGGTTTCCATTAAATAGAAATCTCTCCATGACTCTTATAAATTGAATCAAAAAGTTGAGTTAAGAATAAGAAGATCAAAGAATTTATATTGAAAAAATCTCAAAAGAAAGTGGAAAGAAATTATAAAAGATATTTATTCGAATACACCTGAGGATATTACAGAGATAGATTTTATACCTTGGTGACTAGAATATCAATATGACATGGGTGTTCGACCGTTCTCATAATATAAGTTTGACGCATAATAAAAACATTAAAGAGCCATTCACGAAATCATTGCACAAGTAGAAGCCGTAACAAACAGTAATAGTCATAGGTTTTCAACCCGTTTGAGTTACTTTATCATAGGCCATATAAATTTATTTGTTTTCATGACTTAATAATTAAATGAAAAAAGGGTTGAACTTCCATATTCTCAATCAAATTCCGATCAGTGGTTTATTTAAAATAAATTTTATCTTGAGCTGAAAATTGAAGTAACGTTTAACCCTTAAACAGAAGAGCTATTTATTGTATAGAAATATTTTCTGTACTAATTTTAGAGCTATTATTTTTATATGTATATTAGTTAGTTTTTGAAGAAAGCAACATTTAAACTTTGAGACATCTAAAAATAAACCTACTTTGAATTTATTTTTTATTTTTTACTATTTATTACACAATTTCATAGATGGCGCACTCAGTACTCCGCTCGTCAACTCGTTGAAAAAAATAGGACGAGTCTAGTTAAGGGTAAAAAAAAAACAAGTGTGTAAGATATGCTTTATTCTGCAACGTATATAATTGATTCTGGTAATATTAACGAGGTTTCGTACCCAAAATAAAATTCATATTAAAGGTACTTAAAGACCGGAATAATCCTATATTAACGGAATATTCATTCTCAACCCTCTGCCTGTACTAAAACGGAAATATCGGAAATCGTGCGGTTGACATCGAGTCTAGATCTTATCATGGCCGATAGACTCGGAGGCATGGAGATCATTGATTTCACAAACTAAAGACGATGTCCTCCTGTACGAAATCCGATGTGTCGCCGAAATTCCATTATCCAATTCCCTTTTTGCGATTCCACTCCCATTACCCAGCACCTCTCTCTCTATCTCTTTTAAATCCCCTTTAATCCTTCTCTCTTCCTTCTTATATTCAACTCTTTTAATATTTATCTTACGAACTTGGAAAGGAACAAATGCTTTTTAATCTTTTGATTTGACCTCTTGAGATTTTTTTTATTCACGTCATGGCCCCAGAAATCTTCAGAAAACAGAAGTTTTTTCTCTCCGACTCTGACCTAATTTATAATTTTCGCGTGTGAAAAAGAAGTTTCTCGTCCGGCGTTAATTTTAAAAATGATTCGAAATTTAATTCCTTCTTTCCGTCGATGGCAAGGTCTTTTCATTAAAGGTCAAATTATTCTTAAAAATTTATGTTAACATTGTGTATAGGTTTGATATTGAAAGTCGTTGTGCTTAAACTCGTTTGTGTATCTAATCAAAGTCGTTGTGGTTATACTCGATTATGTGTCTAACTTTCAATTGATTGCTGCATTTTACTAAAAAAAACTTACAATAAATACAAGGTTAGACTCAAATGTTATAGCAAATACTTCATGTTACTCTTGTTTCTTATAGCATAAAATATTTTCAGCGAAGTTGTTAAAAAATCAGGCAAAACAATTACGTTATTAAAACTAAATCAGTCATTACTCCAACATCATATGTAAATGGAACTAGCCAAGCATAGGCAATTCTAGGATAGTTACGCCGGAAACCATTACCTATATAGAAAACGCTGCTAAAAAGGTCATTTTGTTTCCCTGCGGGTCCGAAGAATTATTTAAATCGGGAAAAACGAAACTTTTTTTTTTCGCCGTAAGCACCTCTCCGCCACTTCGGAAGCGTGTGTCGATAATCGCTCCATCAGGCTACTTACATCGAAGAACTAGCACGGACGCGATGTTTTCATAAGCTCCTTTTCATCGGCAAAAAAATGGAAGGGTTGGGAGAGACTGGGGAAGGAGGGAGAGTTGATAAACTTCCATTCCTTCACCTCTATTCTACACGGTTTTTTGCCAATCCTCTCTTTTTTAAAAATTCCGACTTTTTTTTATTTTCCAGTCGACCCTTTCATTCACTACCGTCACCAATTTCTTCGCCAACCTGGTCATAAAAAAAGGAACCTCTAATCCAAAGGCACCGTCCACATCCTCAACGATAATCTCATTCCACCTCTTCCATACCATGTCCCTGCACACGTCCCCTTCCCTATTTCTACGACGTCTTTAATTCCTTTTTTGTCTTCCTCCCTACTCTCTCTCTTTTCTCCCCCTACCTCTATCTATATTCCCCCCTTCTTTCTCGCTCCCTCTCTTTCCCCTTCTCTCCCATTCTCCCTCCCTCTCGCTTACCTCCCTCTCTCTCTCTCTCTACCTACCTCTCTCTCTCTCTCTACCTACCTCTCTCTCTCTCCACCTCCACATATCTCTCCATCTCTCTCCATCTTTCTCTTCCCTCTCTCTCTCTCTACTCCCTCTCTCTATCCACCCTCTCTCTCCTTCCTCCCTCCCTCTCCTCTCTCTCCCACCCTCTCTCTCACCCTCTCCCTCCCTCTCTCTCCCACCTCTCTCTCCCACCGTCTCTCTTCCACCCTCTCCCTCCCTCCCTGTCTCTCCTACTCTCTCCCTCCCTCTCTTCCTTCCCGCCCCTCTCTCAGTCTTTCTCTCTCTCTCTATGTAAATGTAAGAAGGGACTTCACAGTCTCAATTTCGCCCTAAATAAAGTCGTTTGTCTGTCTGTCTGTGTCTATCTCTCTCCATCTCTTTATCTCTCCCTCTCTCTCTCTCTCAAACACATCCTCCTTCCCCTCAGCAGACCAATGTTCAAGCCTTCTCCTCCTTTCTTGTCCCATCCAATCCGAGTTTCCAGAACACCTTCCATTCAGTACCTCTGCCAGATCGATCCGGTGGGTTTGTACCCAAGGCACCCGATTCCTTCTCTCTCTCTCTCCAAACTGCGTCTTACGACGCCTCGCCACTCCTGCACATCCTCCTCCCCCCTCCTCTCCATCCTCATGAGGCCTCCTTTCTTTCCTTCCCCGTTCATTTTGTTTCCCACCGACCGCTTCTCCAGCCTTTCTATAACACCCTTTCTCCCCTGCCCCTCCTCACAACTCCCTCTTTGTATCCCTACAAAATTTTAAGGGACGGCGATCGATATCGATAATTCGATAGGAGTTTTGTGTCAGATGAAGATATCGATGCGAAAACTTTCACGTCCATTACTTCGATTGCTTCTATATCGAGTGTATCGATAGTGTCGGATTAAAATTCAGTTTAAACTCGATACTGTTTTTGGAAACATTTACATTTACATCAATACTCTGCAAGCCGCCAGAAGCGTTTGGCAGGGGGTGTCACAACACCAAGTGAACTCTAACTAATTCCTCTGTTCGACTGTCTTATCGCGTCTGGGAAAAAGGATCTGTAGTATTTCTCTGTTCTAGCGATTGTTTCGACATATTTTCTCCTGCACTCTGATCTAACAATACCTACTCTAACAGCGATGGGGACGACTATGCCGCGTACGTCTTCAACGAATTCGGAGCTTTCGAATTTTTCAAATAGTTTCCTTTTGTATTCAATTCTTCTACTCTTCAACGTCTGCCATTTCAGATCCCTCAATATCTCTGATACACTCGCATCATACCGATATTCTCCTTTTACAAATCTAGCCGCACTACGCTGAACCATTTCGAGCTCCCTAGTTAGAACTCCTCGAAAGGGTCCCAGACGGCGCAACAGTATTCCACTACGAATCGGATTAGAGAAAAGTATGCGATTTCCTTCACATTCGAGGGGCAACCCCGCAGGACTCTAGAGGAAAGCCCTTGGACTCTGTTTGCCGATGCTATAACGGTTTTGATATGCTGTCTACTTGACAAATTGCTACTGATTGTGAGAGTTACTCCTAGGTATTTGTAGCTATTGACGTATTTTAGCTTTAATTCAGATATTTGGTACGTAACGGTTGAAATTCATGGAGCGGATGAAATTCATTGCGGCGCATTTCTCTATATTCAGGTCGAGTTGCCAATCTTTACACCATTTCGTAATAGCCTGAAGGCCCCTTTGCAAATTCTCCTGGTCGTGTATTGTGTTGATTTCTCCATACGCAAGTGTGTCATCCGCGAAGAGTCTAACTTTACACTTTATATTATCGGCTAAATTATTTATATATATCAAGAATAACAAAGGTTCGATTAAACTTCCCTGAGGTACGCCGGAAGTCACTTTGACGACGTGTGATGCAACTCCATCGAGAACTACTCTCTGGGTTCTATCGGAAAGGAACGAGGCGATCCAATTTACAATTTTCTTGTTAATTGAATAAGCCCTTAATTTCTGAACTATTTTCACGTGAGAAACGGTGTCGAAGGCTTTCCTAAAGTCTAAAAATACTGCATCAACTCCTATTCCTTTACCCGCTGCTTTCACAATATCGTGTGTGAGTAGAGCTAACTGAGTCTCGCATGATCTGCCTCTCCGGAAAGGTTTCTATTAAGCGCATCTTTGCTTTCGAGAAATCGCATTATTGAGTTACCGATAATATGCTCAAAAACCTTACAGAAGATTGACGTCAACGATATAGGGCGGTAGTTCTCCACTTTTAATCTACTTCCCGTTTTATGTATTGGTGTAACGTGGGCTGTTTTCCATATCAACGGAACTACTCCCTCATCTAAAGATTTTGTGAATACGATCTTAAGGTACGGAGCTAATTCGTTTGCTAACGAGTTTATAATGAATGCAGGGATGGCTTCCAGGCCTGGCGATTTTCTTTTATGGACCTGACTTATTAATTTAACGATACCGCTTTCGGATATTTTTATGTTGCTCATATCTGAGTCTATACGAGTAGGGAAATCAATGAAATCACCGCTGTCGATTGTGAAGCAATTTTCGAAGAACCGATTTAACATACTAGCCTTAGTAAAAGAAGCGTGTACACTTTCACCGTTGTCTGTACGTAGAAGAGGTACTGTGGACTGACCTCGAATTTCTCGCACGTACGACCAAATTTCTTTCGAGTCGTTTTTGAGTGAATCCGAGAGTGTCGTGGATCGGTAGGCGTCAAATTCCTTACGCGCTTCGTCTCTCGCAGATCTACGACTATTTCTGTATATTAAATACTCGTTCACGTGATCCCTACCAACTTCTTTAAGGTACTTTATGCGCGCGTGATGCCGTCCTTGTTTCTTGAGCAAGGCGCGGAGTTTTGGTTTCATCCACCGCGGGTCCTTGCGATCACGAATTGCTTTGGTTGGGACAACCGCTTTTAGCGCTTCGCGAATGATTCGCAAAATTTTCGTCTAAGAGTCATCTACGCTGTTACTATTCGCAAAATTGATAAATGTCGCTATTTGGTTTGTAACATAATTTTTGAAACCTGGGAGATCTGCTTTACTGAAGATATAGAGTAATCGCGTTGGCTTAGCTACTGTCGCAGGGGTGTATTTGAAGTCGGCAATTAATATTTTATAATCACCTATGCCGTCGTCGATTTGTAGGTTTCTAGTCGATAGTGGGTGGGTAGCGGCTAGCAGATCTAATATGTTTCCGTTTCCGTTGTTGTCATATTGCGTAGGCTCGTTGACGATTTGTTCTAGCGAGTTTAGAGTAAACGCTTCAATTAATTCATGACAAGCTTCTCTATTTTTCCACCACTAACATAGGTTACGGATTTCCAATCTATCGATGGAAGATTAAAGTCTCCTCCAAGAACGATTACTGGATCGTTCTTTCTCCTAGCGATCACCTGCAATGTACGATTGAGTTCTCTAATGTTCTCGACTCCTGAGAAAGGTGGGCGGTAAAATGAGCAAAAAAATAATTTTTTACCATTTCCCGTACGAAGGGAGCACCATATCATTTCGCAGTGTTCGCTGACGTTAACTCCTCTAATTGGCTTGATATACTGTTTCTAACGGCGATGAAAACTCCACCTCCGACTCTTTCCCTCATGTCTTTGGGATATACCACGTAATCTGGTGGGAAAATCTCGTTAGAATTAATGTCGCCCGATAGCCAGTTTTCTGTTCCTAATACAACGTCTGCACGATGGCTTTTAACTAAGTGGCAAAAATCAGCCCGCTTCCTTCGAATGCTTCCGCAGTTCATAATAATAATTTTTATTGCGTTTTCTATGGGTATTTTCGTTCTGGATTTCCCCGCCACTTGATCTAACAATTTTATTTTTCTACTTCTCACTCTACCGCTATTCTTGGACTCCCTAGGATTAATGTTGGCGGACTCTTTTGTAACAGATCTATTGGTTTTATCCTCGTCTAACCTAAAAAAACCCTATCGTGTTCAAACACCCTACGCGCTACCGCATCTGCTGCCTCGGCCGTATAGTGGACACAAGAACCGTTTAGGGGTACCCTACATGAGTCCAGCACCGGCCTCAAGTCAACGAAGTCCACTCCATTGCCCCTACAGAAGTCCCACAGCCTACGTTTCAGGCCCACCACACGGCTCCAAACCATAGAACCGCAGTCCGTCCGAGGGGCAATGCTGCTGATGGTAAACCGCACATCAGAACCCGACTCCTCTCGGACACGAGCAACCTCAGCGGCCAAGTTCTTAAAAGAACTTAAAACCTCCTCGAAGCCGCGCTTCGAGGCGTCGTTGGTCCCAACATGGGCCACCACCCGCAATGAGGATCAACCCGTGTCCAAAACCGACGCCCTGACCTCCTTCGTCACCTGGGGCACCGTACCTCCTGGTATACACCTGGAGAACACCCGCTCATGAACACCCCCCCGGCGGGCCCGTGACAATAAAGGCGCCACCACACGCCGGACATTGGAGCTCCCTATCACTAACAGCCTCTTTCCCCCCGAGCTCCCCTTGGGCCCGGTCCCCACCGAGGAGACGGGAGCGGGTGCGGACGCGGTCGCAACGGCTTCGGAGTCGTCCTCCGACAACACGCAAATTGGCGAGGGATACAGATTACGGCCATTCATGTGAATAAAAACCATGGCCGATTGAATGATTCGATATTCGATCCAATTGTAAGTTATATACGTTAAAGTCTGGGCTAATGCCGCTTTTATCGTTACTCTTCTGTTTTCACTCCTGCCTTCTTCCTGTGTTTACCCAACTTCTAAGCATCCATTCCAGATTGTTTCTTTACATATAAACATTTTTTCTTATCCTTCTTCCTAAACTCGCTATTATTTCTCTCTAACGATTCATTTTCTATCGCTATTGTCTCATTATTTTTCTTTCAATTAATTTTTCCCGAATCAATTTTGACTTCAATCTTTCTCATCAATTTCTTTTTTGCTCTGCTTTTGCTTTTCCTGTTCTCATCCTGTATCACCATTTTAACCCATCTCGTAAGCCGACTAAAACCCCCTCGTCCCGTCGCTCACTTCCTTTCCATATATTTTTCATCCTTACTTGTATCTCTCTTGGCCTGCTCGTGAGCCCAAGGGAAGGCGGAGTATAAGATGCCTCGCACATCTATTCCCATTCGGGAAGGATTTCCCGAGGAATATACACATCGCTCCCAAAACCCCTTCAGTCGCTCTTCCCTTGTAAACTCCGTGATACGCGGAAACGCAAGAGTACTCTTGCCGTAAAAAGGCGCGTCCTTATAATTCACTCATCTTCCGTGATGGAATAAGTATTATTCTATGAACTGGAAATCACGAATACTTAATCCTTGGTCCTTTCTTCCTTCTGGAAAATCTTTACGAATATTTTTTTTGTTTTTATGAACATATCTTGCGAAAATATATAATTATTAAGTTTTTTTTGGGTTAAAAAATCGTATAGGGAAGTCACCCATTCGCTTAGGATGCAATTTAACACACTTTTGAATGAAATTTTCCGAAAGCTCTGACCGGTCTACTGAACCTGGGATGTGTATATAAATTTTTCCTTGATATTTTATGACAACTGGATGTATTATAGTGTAATTTACTTTCTGAGTTTATCCGAATAACCTTTAACAAATGGCCATTAAGTAAAAGCACTCTTTTCTGATTATCTGTAAATATATCGGTTTGAACTTAGGATTCAAAGAATGGCATTATTAGGCGTTATTTAGTAAAAGTAAAAAAAATGAACGCCTTATGGCCAGGTCATATCCTTCTGTCAGTCCGCATGTTTCACCTCTGAAACTATTGGATTTTCATGAAGTACTTTAGGGCAGAGAAAGTAAGAAAATTGCATAATAAGTTCACACGACCAAGGAGCTGCTTTACCGGTGCCAAAAATTTACTTTCTGTCATATCTCGTAAAATGTTAGTCCTGCTAAAAAAAAGTCTCCAAACAAAATTTGTAGAAATAATTAAGTAAATTATTTTTTGGCCAACACATTTATATCGAACAAGTAGTTGTTTTCAAGAAAATCAAACAAGAGTACCGTAATTCTATTCTGAACTAAGGAAAAAATTTCCTAGAACTGAAGAAAACAAGATATGCTATACGAGTATACAAATAAAATCTGATGTGGCCAACACATGACTTTCTCCATATTTGGGTATAGATATTTAAATTATTATGAATAGCATTATAAGGCAAAATTATTATTTCGTATCGTAAAAGAATACAGTCGTCCTTATTGCCGTAAATTAGGTATATTTTGAATATGTTTACAGAATTCACCGCTACATGGTGGTGGCGCTGTATACTGGAAATGACGAAAAAGCAAAATATCTCCGAAATGGCGGTTCTACGAAAATTTGTTTCAAACAAGACCTGGAAGAAGAAAGATGTAGGAAATTATACTTTTTACATTTTTTATAATGGTCAATGTATACAATAATGACGAATTATCGGAGAAATACCGCAAAAACCGAATCGGGTTTCGAATAAACCTCGATTTCCGGCTAACCTGTATTGTCCAAAAACTAATCAGTTCTTCGTGCTCATGTTCAAGTGTTATATATGAAATTTGGTATTAAGATGACAAGTAGTTTTGAATTAGAGCGCCCACCATCACATACATCGACACACACATACACAGACATCATTCCGAAGAAAGGCTAAACGTGTTCTAGGGACTTCAAAACGTGTATTCCCGTTGAAATCTCGAAGTCGATTTTTTTCGTGATCACTATACTTTCCCTATACTACGTGTACGTATGAATAAATACGTTTATTTTTCTTTTGTGCGCTCAAGGCGTTTTGTAAATGAAAAGGAATAGACAATTTACGACGAAGGAATTAAATGTAAATATTACGTTACTATTACTAAAATGATTTTTGGTTTATATAATTTTCGATTGTTTTATTTATTACATCTGTTTAGGAAATAAATCGGCAAATCAAAAATTAAATATTTCCTTGGCATCGCTTCTGATACATCGTTTTGCAGTAATTATACATTAAACTTAGCCACTAATATTTTTCGTTTTCTGACATTATTACATAATTCGTAAAGAGAGCCTCTAGCATGTGTGCACGCATGGTGTGTATATCTTTCCCCTGTTGTCTATACATATACGTACAAACACACGCGTGCACGCAATTATTAAAATTATAACCTAGATCAGGCATGTTATTATCCTAATACGTGTTAAACAGTAATGGACTATCACTGATATGAAGGCTAAAGCAGGAAGGCTATATCCTAATCCGAAAATTACACGAAAATGACAAATATAATTTCGGTTTCCATGGCCTTTTTTCTTACAAACTTTCAAGATAAGATTTTCCGCTTATCTGCCGTGTATTTTTCAAGCCTTCTCACGACGGAGTCGATAAAATAAAACTAAGAGAACTGTACAACGTCTTCGACGTCGCAATTAGGTTTTATCCCTACTGTTCCACCCTCTTCTTCGGTCGCTTTCTCCTCGTATCTCTCCCTTTTGGCGACGAATCGCCGTCTGTTCAATCTGTCAGTTGTCAGTTAAAATTCCACGCCGATCCGAAATATAAAAAAAATCAAAGAGAGAAACCCCGCCGTATCAGGACGGAGGGTGGGAAGAGGAGAAAAGGGAGTATCGAGGATAGGTTATGAAGTTGGGAATTCCTGAACGGGACAGGTTCGCTGTCCCAGGACGAAATTAAGCAATTTAGATTCCGTCTCGAAATGTCTCTATACGAACACATACATCCGTGAACAGGAACCTATCTTTTATTCAGTATGATATCATTATAATTGCGTTATTGGGAATTCTAGTTTTTATCTTTTTTTTAGTTAGATGCTAGTACCTACTTATTCGAATCAAACTCTTCTTTTTAGTATGTATTGCCACTCGACCGCATTGCCCCCTATTCTGGATGTAATTTTGTCGATGAATATTCGTGTAGATGAAAAATATCTTTAGCCTTCCACAGGGAATGCTGGAATTGTTAAACTATCATATTCTGGTTTATAAACATAAATAAAACCAGGAGAATAAAAACTCGTTCTTATTTGAATGCCATAATTTTATCTTTATGTGGTCGGGAAAGTCTAATTTATCTTTTATAAAGGTGACTTGTAAACGGGATGACGTATAACTGAATTAACTGAACATAGGGTGACGCAGACAAAAAAAGGTTGAGAACCATTCAACTAAGCTAACTAAGCCAGTCTTCTTCTCCATCCTAGAGTTGGGGTATTTATCAAATTGTTCAGGTACTCAACAATAATGTGTAACGTGGGCATTTAAGAGTTGAGTTTTTATAGGATCTTTCCAAATGAAGCGCCATGCATAGGTCTTCTTCTCAAACCCGATCTGTCTTAGGATATACTTATTCCTTTGATACTACATTTTCATATTCATGAAATAAGCAGCCATGCCATGGAGGGAGAATGGAAATGGCGAATAAGAGAATAGTGAGTTTGTAATGAGAAAGGAGAAGAGTGAAAAGTCGTGAGAAAATATGGAGTAAAAAGTAGGAACGGGAAAATATGAGAGAGAGAGAGATAAAAAAAGACGGAAAGAGAAGATTAAGGATGAAAGAGAATTAAAGAAGAGGTTATAAGTCTGAGAAAGAGGGATGGGAGGGATAGGGATGAGAAGAAATTGAAGAGAAAATTAGCGAATTCGGTTGAAATGGAAATGAGAGCAGAGCGTTAAAATAAAAAGAGGAGAAGAGTTGAGAAAGATTGGAAAGAGGAAAGAAAGGAAGATTCAGGGGATTCAGGGTGTATGGAGACACGGGAAATGGTTAAAGTGGAGTGGAGAAGGTCGAGTTGAGCGATGGAGGAAATTTGTGGATGCCGCAGTCGCGACGGTGAATGAAAACCAGCCTCTCCAGAATCCTAAACCATTCGTCAATTCCTGGAATATCCTCGGTTGTCTTCTCTCTCCCTCTCTCTCTCTACTCCGCCCCCTAAGACTCGGGCGTGTTTCCGAGCTGCAAATTCTTTTCTCCCCCTCTTCTCCCCCTTTCCTCCCAACGATCCTCGCAACGGGAGGAGGAGGGTCGTCTCCCACAGCATGCCGAGAACAGATTCCCTTCTCTCCGCCTTGTTATCTATCATCGGTGCCGATCCCTACTCACCACCCTCTTTCTCCTTCTGTCGCTCTCCATTCTCACAATCAGTCTCTCTCTCCGCTTAAATTTTCCTTTCTTATCATGATCTCTCTCTCTCTCTATATATATATATATATATATATATATCTCACTCTCTGCCTTGTTTCCCAGCCGTGTGATCTGGTTCGTTTTCGTCTCCTTTTTCCTGTATTTATTCGTTTTATTAAATCCGTTCCTTTCCACACCTTCTATTTACCTTAGCGTTTTTTTTATTCCGAGTGCCTACGTCCCCGTCTACTGAATAAAGGCATTCTCTTTTTCCTGTGGATCATTCCAGTCGCTTGTAGCGTGGTTGGGAACTTGCTTTTCGTGCACTCGATACTGATACTTTTTTAGGCGCGTTTCGCTTCCAGCGTGAACGCTTATTATCGTCGGTCCGTCTGTCCGTCCGTCCGCATGTTCGTTCTCGGCTTCTACTGAACGGATTTTCATTACATTTGATATTAAGAGACATGCAATATATCTTATTTGCTTCGAATACAGGTTATGTGCTGTTAGTAAATTTATGAGCAAAGAATGTGTCATGCGGCTCTCTGACTTCTGAAGATTATGGCATGCGGCTCCGAGAGTAAGTACGGCTACCCCTGATACATATATAGGTATGTAGAAAATCGTAAAAGTCCGATATAATTCCATATTTTCGGGAGGAGAAGAGAGTTAAGTTGGCGAAAATTTGAATTGTTTTAGCAAAACGTGGTGCGTGCGTGGTTTTTAATGGCATATTGAACTGAATATGGAAGGAAATATTATCAAGCCACCGAAAATACGAGAATATACTTATTTGTTGCTCAACTTTAGCATTTACATAAATTTCGTAGTTTTTCCTAGAATTAAGACTAAGGCAAGCCTTTCGTAGTAAAAAGGATAGACTGGGACTTCATTGTTTTTGCTTATATGTCGCATGAAAACAAATTTCTATTCATATTTATTTGTTTGTACCAACAAACAAGCAAATGAACGTATGGATCTCCGAAACTATTATAATAAATACGAGCATCGCTCCAAAAAACGTAATGCCGTAAATCTACGCCCGCTAATGGCATCTCTAAAGGAACCTAAAAGGCTATAGTCTGAAAAGATGGTGATGTGGTAAATTTTGAGACAAATAATTAGCTTCAAGGGACACTTCAACAAAAAGAGGTATTTGATCTTGTTTCAAGACGGCGAAAAGGCATTGAGGGGTTAGGAGACAATGTAGAAAGGTAGAGCGTGTATAACCAATAAAAACAGTATTATCTTTGGGGGGTGTTCATTATTCAAATAAAATTTGCCCGAGAAAAAAAAGTGGGACATTACTTTTTGATTTATCCTAGTAACTTGCATTGAAATCCCTTCTTTTTTATATGTGCAGTCTCATCTCGTTCACATGGCTCCTCTATTAATATTCGCTGCACCTTTTCATTCCATCAATTACTCGACTAGCTCCTTGCCACTTCCGTTTTTTTTACGTCATACCCTTGTCGCGTATTGCCTCTTTTGGAGAAGGAAAGCGAAACTGAGAGCAAAAAGCTCGAGAGAGTGAGAGAGAGCCCTTGTCGCCTGTCTTTAGGGCCATCAATCAACCTAATTAGCCCCTTATAGAGGTGGTTTAACCTGCCGCTCTATCTCAGTATTGTCCAACATTCTCAATATATATTTCTCTCGACATTCTCAATATACCTTTCCTCTCTAGACTTCATCGTACTTTTGCTTTGTTTTAGCAAGTGGAGTTGATAAATATCAATCCGGGTGCTTCAATAACGTAGCATGATTCACTATGCACAGGTGAATTTGGCCCAACTGTATTCTTCATTAACAGATCGTCTAACATCTCTTTTTGTCATTTATGAGACGCGAATTTTTTGCTAGTATGTAGTTTGCTGAATTTATTTATATCGGGAATGTTATCAATAGGCCAGTATAATTAACTTTTACGAGAGTTAAATTCTCTATCTTATTCTCTACCGATTCCTATTGTTTTATTGTTTATAGTTTTTATTTAAAAAGTCAATTTAATAATGATTCCTGGGTATGTGTAAAATAAACAGTAATCAATTACTCTAAAAGTACATATTTGTCTATATTTTGGCAACCTTTTTACAAGCGATATGGATATAACTTTTTCTTATCTAGTTAAAACTTTTTCGTTCTTTTACGTACTATGTACTTCGAAATTAATGCAAAACTCCATCGTATAAATACTAGTGGCGATTTTATTGTATTAATAATGACAGACAAAATTTAAAAAATACAGTTATTCAAAAGCTCTTTCGTGAAGTCCACGCAAAGCTCAAATTTTCCGAACTTAAACTTTCGACGTTATCAGTTTCAAATCTAGTTCCTTTGGGCCAAAGTTATTCCGAAAGAGATATGCCCATTTTCTACTTGGCAATACGCTTGAAGAAACTTTAAACTCTTAAGACGTGAATTCTATATTGAAAACATCGACTCCTCTGATCCTTTCAAAATGCCTTGCCGATGCGAAAGAGGAACGAAAATTGAATATTCCGACATCCGTTTATTTTATGGTTACCCTGAGCATTGACACGAGAAGGCTGTATCCGCATAGACTTCCAATGGGTCGACGCCCTCAACTACAATTGAAAACAAAACTTCGCGGCGAAAAACAAATGATAATAAAAAACAATCAGAAGTATCTGTAAACGCTCAGAGAGTTTCCCAGGAAGTCTAAGAACACGTTTACTCTTTAAACAAGCGAGACGTTTATGGCCTTTTCACACGGGGTCACCATGGTCGCGCCACCAATATAGTTAAAGCCACCACAGACGCCACCAAATTCGTCAGTTCCAAAATGGACGTTGAAGAGGCAGCTGCTGTGTGTTTTAGAAAAAGCAGTGACCCGTCTAGAGCTCTAGAGACTAAACGGTAGAGCGAAAATGAATGAAATCTCGTACTTAGACATTTTATCATACAGAATAGAAGCTATGAAGAAATGGTTGGCATTGCTCAATAATTAAGGGAAGTTTATTCTACGCATTTTTAACAACAATTTGATTTTCTCAAAAACGGCTTCAATGATATTGTAATCAAATTTCGTAAAGTTACATGAGTTTACGTATACAATAGTACTATATAGTTCATATTTCTCAAAAAAATAATAAGGCCAGTTTATTCTTGGGAAACTAATAACAATTGGATTTTCTAAAAAAAACGGCTTATACGATTGTCATCAAATTTCGAATAGTTATTTAAGTTGACGTTTATAATAATTCTATATAGTACATATTATTCAAAATATAACTAAACGACGCATTAGTATATGAGAAATTTTGTACAATGTAAGTATATTTTACCGATTTTTTTGTACTTGGTGGCTATTCGTCTGAAAGCGCTCACGCCTTTACATGTATCTCGACTGATTGCGCCGCCAAGTTGAAGTGGACCACCACAAAGGTTGTCCCGACCGATCCTACTGGCCGCGCGGCCAAAGTGGTAGGGCCACCACCGCGTGAAAAGTTGCATTTGGAGCAGTGTTCCTTTTTGGCCGCGCCACCATGGTGGCCCCGTGTTAAAAGGCCCTTAGGGGTGGCAGCACAAGGAGAAATCGCAAGACGGTCGTTAGGATTTTAAGATTTATTGCCTCCTCCTCCTCCTCCTATTCCCTCTCCCTTTCTACTCTCTTCCATTCCGAACTCTCCCATTCCTCTCATCCTTTCTTCTCGGTTTCCCGTAGGGAGGTGAAAGGTTTTAAGGATTTTGATCGATGTCGGCGGATCAGGCCCAGAATGCAGCCCAGAGAAAAAAGGGAGTGGGAAGGAGAGAATGAAGGGAGTAGGGGAGAGAAAGAGAGGAGACATTAGGATAGAGGGAGAGAGAGGAGAGAGAGAGAGAGAGAGAGAGGTTTCTGCCACAGCGCGAAATCATTCATCATCTTTCCCTGCCATCAATCCGCACTCGTGAATTATTCTCACTTTTGCATTAACCAAGAGGAAATGACTCGGTACCGTTCGGTAGAGTTCGATAAGTTCCTCTCTGTCTTTCCTCCTCCCACGTTCCTGCAGTGTCCTGCGCAGATACTGTGTGTGTAATGCACGTGCGTATGCAAATCCACGGTTTAATATAGATATATGCAGACTTATGCACGTCTATGCACGTTTATCCTCCCGCTCTCAAAGTGGCGCGTTTTACATGCTCTTGGACCCCTATTTACTAGGAGGCACACGTTCAATGCTTGCTTTGTTTTCCTCCAAAAATATTATGATACTGCGTTAAAAGTTGGCACTAACAAAATAGCTTCTGTGTTTCTAATTTTTCATTTTATCGTTTCAAAAAATTACTTATATCCTTTTTGCCCTTCTCATTAATTACGATGATATAATCCTTCCAGATTTTTACCCTCCTTTTGGATTCAATTTATAAAATTGCAGCGTGTAAGGCGTCGTTAGAAATTTCCATCTGTACTGGTATGAGGAAACTCATTAAATTATTAAAATCCAAAGGAATAATTGAAGACGACAGAATAATAGGCAACTGGCTTACATTTATGTCAATTTCCGAGTAAGAATTTTTCACTCGGATATAAATATTTACGTTTACAACCCGTTTCGTGATGAAGGCTAAGTATAAAATGCATTTTGATTTGAAAGGTAATTATATTATTTCGCAAAATAAACTTTTCGCAGAATGGAAGTTAAAGTTACGCGTAGAGATAGTTCGAAGTTGCATAGGAATAAAGAGATGGAAAATTATTTCGCCGCACCAACCAAAAGGAAGTGTTTCGAGTAAGTTCTGAAATGTATATAAAATTTCTAATTGGGAAGTTCGGAGAGTGGACTAAATTTTAATTTAAGGCTTGTAGTCGCAAGGTTCCTTCCATCTTATGTTACCGAATCTAAACTGAAAAGTTTTTTTACCATATAACACTTTTTAATGGATTCTTTACGTGGAAAATAAGAAATTGAATGAAATTTATTTATTCGTGACCATTAATAACTAAGGAAAAGAAAACTTAACGGATGAGCACAAACTCGTTGGAGATCTCGCCAAATGGAAATGAAGCTAGGATAAGAGAAACGGAACAGGATAGACAGAAAATATTGAAAGACCAGAATAAATGAAAAGCGAGGCTAATGAGTCACCAGAAGCTGCAGTAAATCGATTGACAAACAATAGATTTACAGATGCAAGAAAACGACCAAATGAAAGTTCACCACAATCTGTATAGCGACTATTGTATATTAGGTTATTTATATTTATGCAACAAAATTCTCATAGAATGATTCAGCATGTTTAACGAATAAATCTTCTTTAACATACATCTTTGCCAAAAAACCTTTATATGCCCATGACTATTATTACTTTCTGGAACATTCAGTTATGTGGATTTTATATTAATTTTTTTACGTTTTAGTGCACATAAAAGTTGGTGTCATTAAATTTTATTTTAACGTAATGCATAATTCACGCATACCCGTCACATGTGAGGGGAAATTACGCTTTTTTATTTAATAAACTCTCCGCTGGAGGATTTTCTTTAAATTTTTAAATGTCTATCCAACCCCTTTGACTTTTGCAAAAAAAATAGTGTTGTTATTACATCTTCCAACCTGAGTAAATGTTGGAAAATATTTTCTAGTCCGTTTTAAACAATAACTGGAAACTATTTCCCCTTTCTAGCCATTTTTAAAATGTATTTCTTCGATTAGCTTCGTTTATCATCGTCCTAAAGTTCACGGAGAGAAATAAACGGATTTCGCTTTTCCAAAATTAAGGAAAGACAATTTTTCTTTAGCCGGTTCAATTTTATATTGAATCAGTACTCGATAATTGAGTTTAATCCATCAGTCCCGCTTTCTACGAAAACATGGAATACCTTATCTTGAAATTGAAAGAGTAGATTTAATAATCTCATAAACTTTATTTGATATAACTGAAGGAATATATCCGCCGCATAAACTACTAGAAGTTTTTTTATTAAACTTATCTTAGCTGAAAGTTTAAATAAAGATTTAATATTTCATTTTAACTTCCATATCTTCAGTGCGCTTACTTCATCACACCGTAAACACGAGGAGAAATATTTGCTGCTTGCAGGGCTGAAAAAACATCACCGTGATAAATGGTCCATAGTCCGCACTATCTTTTATCTTGTTATTACAGGATTCAACACAGCGTGGTAAGAGGATATGGTTCCGTTTCATTTTTCGCGTTATTATATTATCGTCTGCAAGAATAGCGTACGAATGATGGTGCTCTAGCATAGTAAAGTTAATCTCCGTGCAGGCTCATCAAATTTTGGAAGAGTGAAGTATATTAAATATCTCATTCAGGGTTAACTACTAATCTCTGTTCTCTGGAGAGATAAAATTCGAAAAGTTCACATAGTATGTGTGTGTGTGTGTGCATACGTTCGTGCGTGCGTGTGCGTATATATACACACACTAATGCAGTGTATATTTCTCTGAATTAAAAAAATTCCTTTGTTATTTAATGGCTTAAACCAATAAAAATCTCATTTGTCAAATCAATGAGATCTTTCATTTTAATTATCATTTGCTTATGAAATATCAGTTGATGCTATAGAAATGGAATAGCCAATAAAATTAGAAATTCTTTATTTTTTTAATGCAAAGACTTTTCCGTCATCAAATATTTTTGGAAGTTTTATTACTATACGTGCGATAAATCAAAACCGAAATTCATGCCATAATATTCTTAAGGATAAACCATCAACTTACTGTTGTTTATTCGTTTATATAAATTTTTACAGCATCTCTTCAAAAATAATCCTCCATACTTTCCACCAAGCAGCCGAACGAAAACTCTTTAGTTTTGATGTGAACCGTCTTCTTCACCCGTAAATGTCATTATACTTACAAATTCCGACAAAAAGGAATCGTCCTCAAATGTCTTTCGATCGCGGTGTGATTAAAGTTTTGGGGAGATGAGGGCGGTTGGAAGAGAGAGAGAGAGAGAGGGAGAGGGAAAGAAATGGATGAAAAGTGTAATCTCTTGAAACGCCAAGTAAAGGGAGAAATAAAACGCGAACAAAGCCCTCCTCTCCCTCTTCCCCCTCCCCTATCCGTACCTCACCATCTTCACCGTACTTCCTTCCACCTCTCCCTCCCTCCCTCCTTCCTTTTCGTTATCATCTTTACGAATCATACTTTTTTCTTCCCTTCTCCATTCCACTGGAGTGGCCCAGGGGGAAATCAATAGAACGTCACTCCCACATCTCTTCCGCCTTCTCCTCTTACTTCCCATTCCTCCCTCCCCCTTCCGACAATCCACCCCTCTCTCTCACACACCTCTCCGCCCCCTTCCACCTCCTCTCCCTAACTCCCTCTGTCTCTCTCACGGTCAGCCTCACCTGGCCTTATATACCCTCGGCCGTGTGGGACACGAGGCATCAGATCGCACACCCCATCTCCCCCCCCCCCCCCCCCCCCGGTCGCTTGAAATAACAGGAGGCCATTGTTAAGAGGGGTTGGATTGAGAAGGGAAGGCAGAATGGATTGTAATCAGCGTCCGAATCATCGATTTAGAGAAAGGGGTAGACTGAAAGCCTTCCTCTGTATGGCGTTGTGATTCTTCCGGGGTTGACAGGTGCAGTGTTTTTAGTCGTGAAAATTCCGGCGGCTTAAACCATTCGGTGATTCGTGTAGTTTACGTAACATAACGACATAACGACTCGGATGGTGCTTTCGGCGTATTTGATGAACTAGTGCTCGCTGATGTTTTGTTCATCCTTCTACCATTCCGACGATCGTTTTTATCAAAACATTTTAGCTCGAATTGCAAGAATTCCGTTGATATAATTATTTCGAATTTTTTTATGATTTTGCGCGGAGATTGAAGTGGACGAAAGTAAGTAATAGAATAAATAACAATATAGTAAATAATAGGTTATAAATTTTAATATTTTCTATCCAGATAAATGAACTATAGTCGAGTCAATTCACAGCCTATTGATGTCCTACATTGGCGAATTGTTTTATTTCCTTTTAATTGACCACAAAGAAAATTTAAGTAAATTCAGTTCGATTGTATGTCGAATCTGTGCGACTAAAACCTAAGGAATTTAATGAATATATTTTTCTTTTTTTACGGAATTCATTAATATTTTCATTCACCATGATCCGGTATGGTTCTTTACGCAATTTTTTGTTTTTGCATGCCAAATAATAACAAAAGAAAATAAATAATAAACTTAAGTTAGATAAATCTGTTTCAATGCGAGAAAACGAAGTGCGAAGATCGTTCCCGTAAAATCAAAGCGGTCGTATTCTCAGCTTTGGTTTAATCTTCACACTGGCTAGCAAATAATCCTTTCTGCCGCCTTAAAGTCTCTCCCTTATGAATATTTATGCGCTCTTGTCTCACACGCCGCTTTACATTTTTTTCCTTATTGCGCCTGTTGAGATTCAAGTCCTTGATTTCGCCTTTATTCTTTTTCGTGAAAATGGTCGTCTCTTTGTAATTTCATCTGTAAGGTGACTTTCTTTTGTTCCCTGCACACAAGAAAGAAAATACCATAAAACATATCGTGATGTAGTTTGACGTGAATATTGAGCGGATAACGAACGAGCAAAAGAGTCTCCGAAATAAGTGAAATTACGATGTGTTTTGAAAGAAGCAGAAAATTGAAAATTCTCGTCTCAACATTTTGTCTGAGAGTTTGTTTATAACAGAAAACAAACTTGCACATTTTTGTTGATGTTAAACCCCACTCAGGTTAGATAGAACTGGTAGGTGCAATTTAAGTGATGAAATTTTGTATGCCTAGATGCATGCTCCTGGACGTAAATTACACGATGACGAAAAAGAAGTTCAGAATGTTTCTTCCCCTTGAAAATTGTATAATAAGACTTCAGCTCTATGAATATTCGATTTAATTTAAAATAAGAGTCCTTCTTTATATGTAAAACATTGCTCTTTAAAGAAGGAAATGTCCTAAATTTTTGTTTTTATGTCTATTTAGACGACATCTAAGGATGCTAGCGCAGCCAAATATTGCGTGTGATATCATAAATGTATAACAATGGAGATGGAAGAACAATGTTATAGGTAATCTTTGTTTTTAATTTGAATGTGCTATTTCAAATAACATTTTTATGTAATTCACTATATTTAAATAATTTTAAAATATAAAAAAATCATCTGGCAACTGAAAAAACTATGGAATATCCCATAGACTAGAAAATTTTCTCCGTGTGTTTAAAAGAACTAGGATGTAGTTTCCCTGTAATAGAAAAGTGATTATCTACGACGATACTGCTTCCAATCTAAAATATTGTGACTCAATTATATATATATATATATATATATATATATATATATATATAGTGCTAGAAGGAAAACTGGATGGAAAAAGAGAAAGAGGTAGGAAAAGGTTTCAGCTAGTAGACGACTTGAAAGGGAAAGAGAGCTATCAAGTCATGAAGAAAACTGCGGAAAATAGGAGTATATGGAGAACCAAGTTTAACCTAGAAT
Organism: Uropetala carovei; assembly: GCA_036926305.1. Classification (NCBI taxonomy): domain Eukaryota; kingdom Metazoa; phylum Arthropoda; class Insecta; order Odonata; family Petaluridae; genus Uropetala; species Uropetala carovei. Next base: position 384,355 of record JAXCHB010000024.1, read on the forward strand.
AATCACGGATCTGTCAATGGACAGACTACCTATGATGATGATATGTATATATATATATATATATATATATATATAATATAGAGATGAATAAAAAACACGGTAAATTGTAGTAGTTAAGAATATGTTAATGCTTTTTCTTTATGGTATCGCCTCTTTCGGCTTATAATACATTCAGAAATTTTGCTTCCCTTAAACAATCAATTTTTGAGGTCATCTTAGAGGGAAACGTCAACTGTATTTTTTTACAATTGTTTTGCCTCTTCGCCTAAAATATTAGGTACATTGAATATTTTGATGAAACTCGTTTTAATGAAGCGAAGGTTTTTCGTAACAGGTCACCCTATTCATTAATCATTACATAAGTGCATTTTCGTACTCACTACAACAGCCATATATCAATGGAGATTATTTCCCTGGGTCGCTCGTCAACTTGATCCCATGCGTTGTAGCTGTGGTCCGTTGTACGTAATTACCGGTCCTTGCATTAGACATCTTTAGTCCGAAGAGGGCGTGCGCTCCAATGCATCGAAGGAGCGGCGTAGTCGGCACTCTCTCTCTCTGGAAACCATTAGCCTTATCGACCCAGATCAATCCACTTGAGCGAGGGCAATACCGGATCTCAAGCACCCTACATATGCGGCGCTTTACAAAGCTCCATGTCCCCTTCCTTCCAATAATTTCCCCCTCCCTCATTCACCCCCTCCTACTCTCCCATTCTCTCTTCCTTCATCCTGCTTTATTTCACCCTTTCTTCTGCTCTTTCTTCCGCTCCCCTTTTCACTCCTTCAACAGCTTCCAACCTTTCCTCCCTCCTTTTTACCCTTTTCCCCTCGGTTCCTTTCACTTCATACTCAGTTTTATCACTCCTCTCCCTTTCCCTATTATCATTCCACTTTCTCCTTCATTTTCTCCCTTTCTCCTGATTCTTTTCTCTTTTCCCCTGGATTTAACACTCACTCTTTTCCTCACTCATTTTCTTTCTCCATCTTCTCTGTCCACTATCCCCCTCTTCTATCCCCCTCCTCTATCCCTCTCTCTCTTTCCTCTCTCTCTCTCCTTTCTTTCTCCATTCTATCACCCTCCTTCCTCTCTTATTTCCCTTCCCCGTTCTCTTACTCCATCTTTTCTTTTTCCTTCCATGTTGCATTTCCTCTCTTCTACCCTCTTGGTCCCTTCATTGCTCTCCTGTCCATTTCTGTTTCCTTATGTCAGGGGTCTCCAAACTACGGCCCGCGGGCCACACATCCGGCCCGCGCAGTGATTTAATCCGGCCCGCCAGCCATACCCAACCCAACCACCCCCCCTTCCCCACCCTCGAAATAATTTGTAGCGGTGAAATTTCTCGATAACCACCCCCCCTCGAAACTTGCTCTTTGAAGTTTTCACAGTCATTTGAAAAAGTCTTAAGTGGCCCGCGCTGTCGTACATTAAGCCTAATGTGGCCCTTTCAATAAAAAAGTTTGGGGACCCCTGCCTTATATGACCAACCAACCGACTTTAGAAATCTTCTTCCCTCTCTCGCGTTATTATTTTCTCCCCTCCATCTCTAACCAATCATCCGCCCTTTCTTTCCTTCCGTTTTTAAAGCGCACTTTTAAAATCCTCTCTCCTTTTCCTCTTTCCTCATTTTTATCGATTTAAAGAGACTTGGGTATTTTGGAACCGCCGGTGTAATCGCGTCGAATTTACGGCACTCTCGTAGGTTCGCTGCCAATTTTACAATTCAAGATTTACGATTATGGTCGGTTGTCGAATGTAATATACCGCGTCGTTTTAAGCGCCTTGCATTTTTTTTTAATTCCTCGTGCGGCAATAAGGAAGCGAAATTTTAAAAATAATTGAAAAAAGGCGAAGTGGGTTCTGATAAATTTTGCTTACATATATGGGTGCGCGCGTAGAAAGTTAATGTTTTTATAAATTACCAAATATGGTATTTATAAATTAGGAATAAGTTTATTAATGTGAGCTCCTCGATTTCATGAAACAATATCCAATTACTTTGCACGAGATATTATGTTAATGTTAGGAAATTTTCTCAAACGGACACCATTTTTTATGTGGATGAAAAGGCAGCGATACTGATGGGAATATTGTTCTCCCAAACTGAGGAGTCGATAAAATGCTGCATTAAATTAATCAAGGCTCCCGAAAATTAAGGCGGCGTGAAATAAAAGTCAGGGATTCGTACTCATTATCCTGAAATTACGACATTCTTTGCCATTAAGATCGCTACTCCATTTGTTATAAAAAAAATTTCATTTTTAAAATCATTAATTACTTCCTTCGGATAATTGTTTTAATGCGTTCTAATTTTTTTGCGTAAGCCAAATATTATTTATTGCATCTCGAGTTATGATTTTTTTGGGCGATTTCAGCTACAGCAGAAAATAATAATGGCACTAAACTTTCACTTTTGTAAACACGATGGCAGCAGTAAGTAAGAAGTACAGAACGCCAGCCGAGGAAGTTTCCGGGAAAGTACAACAAAGTCAAAGTTCAACAATTTGAAGAAGAGACAATAAGGAATGGACCTTCCGTTCCTTAAGAAAAACAGTCGAGCCACGATCCTCATATTTCCGTTGCCATCTCTTACGTACTCCCGTTTGTTTTGTCACGTTTCCTTTTCTTTTTATTCGTCGCATTTTATCCCGATTTATAATCTCCGAGACTGTAGCTCGCGGACAGACCAAAGAAAAAAAGAGATCGTAAAGATTTCTCCGGGCATGACAAAACCGTCGGAAAATGGGAGGAAGAAGAGATGAAATAGGATGAAGAACGAGATAAGGGAATGAGCAAAAGGACACGAGGATAAGGAGGGAGTTAAGATGGATGAGTCGGTAGAGAGATGAATGATGGTGCATTATAGAGGAGAGAGGGTTAAAAGAGGTGAAAGTAAGAATATCGAGCTAAAGAGATGGAGAATGGTAAGGTGAAGGAGATGAGGGACATTTGAGATGGGAAAGAGAAGGGAGGGAAGAGAGAAAGGAATTGGGTATATGAGGAGAGACAGACAGACAGACGGACAAACGACTGTATTGAGAGCGAAATTGAGACTATATAGTCCCTTCTTACATTTAATCCTACGTTAATAATTACAGTGGAGAATAAAAAATAATAACGATTATATATACATATAAACATACAAACACATTCGCAGAAAATTACAAACCTGAAACTAAACAAAAGAAAAAAACACAAGATATCAAATTACAAATTCGGAAACTTCTAAAAGACAAAAAAAGAAGTGGAGCGAGGAACTAGTCAAGAGAAAATGCTGGCATGAAGAGTAGGAGCCGTGAGACGGAAGAGGGAAGAAATGAGGAAGAAGAAAATGGAGGAGAGAGTAAAAGTGAGAGATATAAAATAGATATTTGTGCGTATTACTTTCTTATATATTCAATCCTCCTTCATATGATACAAATTCAATTTTTTAAATTTTAGTTATTCAGTAAATGGAATTATAATAATAAAAATAATAGCCGAAAGTTAAACATTGGCATGTTCATATATATTTTTAAAGTAAAGGAGAGTGTAAATGTGGTTATGGCGTCTAAAAATTATGAGTTTAGCACAAGGAGATGATAGGAGGAGAAGGATAAGGGAGAGAGAAAGGGTTTTTTTAAAAAAAAAAGATGCAGAGAAAGAAAGAGAGAGGAGAATAAAAGGAAGTCGAGAGGTGCGTGGGAGTGATGGAAACGGAGCGGGTAGAAAGTGAAAGATGGCGAGAAGAGGATGGACGGAAGAAAGGAAGGAAGGAAATGGGGGAGAGGAAGGAAAAGGGGAGGAGGGTGAAGTGCAGTTGTTTTGCCCCCGGTCTAAAAGCGCACAACTGCGGGTGGAAAAATGGGAACCATAGTACCGAGATGGAAAAGGAGGAAGGGGGGAGGGGAGGGGGAGGGGAGGGGGGAGGGAGGGGGTAGGATGGTGGAAAAATACGGAGCTGACTCCCTGCATAAAAAAACCTACTCTCCTCCTCCCTGCATCTCCATTGTTGTTTGGGCAACAATGGCCTCGGTTCTTCCACCCGCTCGACCACGAATAATGGAAAATACGGAAAACAAAAGAGTGCAGGGGGATGGGTGAGAGCAAGATGCGGAGAAGGGGCGGGAGAAGAGGGAGAAAGAGTGGACCAAATAATGATAAAAAGAGATAAAAATGAATTGCGGTAAAAACCGAGAAAAGATACACGAACTTTGCGAAAAGACATAAAGCATACAGGCCGTGGCCTCTCGTGACCTGCGCGAAGAAGGGCTGGGTGGCTTTTTCACCCAAATTTGCGGAGAGAGGAAAAGATTGGAAAGGACATCCCAGAAATCTGTTTAAAAAGCTGCGGTTGGAGATGGCCACCTATTCTTGGAAGCCGTGTAATTAACTGTACTAAAACAGCACAGACGAAAGGAGCCTTTTTAGCTGAGTTAGTTTCAGGTAGCTGATCTGAAATTTCAGAAATTCCATATTTTTCAATTTTGACGGAATTTTTATGCATCAGCAAAATTCGGATACTAAAATTATAGCTAAAATCTCATAAAAATTTTAAATCAAGGTCTAAAGATAATTTCTGTAGTGAAAAACTGTTCAGGCCGTATTTACTTCATAAATTATCATAGTATCTTTAGTTTGCCAAAAATACTAATTAATTTTTTAACGAAATTTAAAATATTATTCATCATCTGAATCAAATTAATACAGTTTGTTTCAGAGAAAGTATTTTAAAAACTCGTTTATGATTGAATGCGACTTTTTAAATGACTTTCCCAAAATATAAAAGGTAATCAGGTCTTCTCGTGATTGTACATATAATATTCAGATGCTTGCTATTAAACTAAATTAAGTTGCCAATCAATAATTCATGTACATTTCTTTTATTTTCAATAGAGAAGGATAAAATAAAATTATTTCAAAATACTCAAAATAACGTCGGTTTGCTTGTCTCTCCAAGAATGAGTCTTGCGTGTAATGTATTTGGAATTCAACTATTTAGCACTTGAAAAGATTCGCGCCCTGCACAAATGCCATCCTAAACTTTGGAAGAGCTCATTGTTCGTTCACATTTGGAATTCCATCCGTAGATGTCCTTCGCATCGTCCATCATTAAAGAGAATCCGTTGTGCGCGAACTTAATGGCATACTGAGCGACCCCCACCTAATGGAAAGTTGGTGCAAATTAAAGCCCCCTCTGGCTGCTCCCCTCGGAACCAGGCACAGGGAGCGGCTGCAGGCCGCCGGTTATTTATTTTATTTATTTTTTTTTGAGGAGTTTTATTTCCGAAATTTCGGAGGAATTGCGCTCTCACTTCACCGGCGCCTTGTTTTTCTCCTCCGGGTCACAGATTGAATCAATCGACTTCTTCTTTCTCTTCGAAATGTCGGAGCCGTCATGGCGGTACCAACGTTTTAATTAAATCGCCCCGTGGAGAGGCGCCCGCGGAACACAAAAGGCGCCTCGGAGACAATCCCACAGTCCAGAGAGCATTGTCAAAGTGATCCCTTTTTACGTCGAGGCAAATTGTTTCGCATTGTCGAGGAACGGAAAGATCTAGTCGAACGCTATGAAGGGTCGGTCGTTGGAGGAGGGTCCGCGTTTACTGGGTATGTTCATCGAAGAGTTATCGTGAGAATATTAATAAATACAGTAAAAGTAAAATAATAATTAGATTAATACAATTCTATGTTTTCGGGTGGTGAAATTCAAATTCGTGGTATGCATTTGCGAAGAATTTGCTATTTTTTTATCAAAAAAAAACATGCAACATTCAAACCTAATTTCCACTAATACCGTGCGTTGGCTAGGTAAACAATATCCGTGCTTCTTTCGGTTGTTTTGAAGTAACATTTGCGAGAAACCATGTCAACGCATTCAATTCTTGATTTCAGAGTCCAATCTGCGTATCGCGTTGTCCAAAGAATTAGGAATATATCCTGGCGAGTTCTGTTTTACTCTATGGGAGTAATTGTTATTGTGTAACAACAAATACTGTATAATAAACTTCGTCCGGTTTATTTTGGATTTATAAGTATGACGGTTGCTCAGTGGCTTAGCTAGGACTGAGTGGGTCCCCGGGGTAAATTTTTTTCAGTGAAGTGAATGTGTTCAGAGGGAAAAATCCCAGATTAAAAGTGCGTTCGAGAACATTGAAATATACAACGTATCTAAAAAAAGTATCAAATCTTTTATTGACATATTTATATCCTCTTCATTTTTTACTTTTTATTCTTTAACTGTGGATTAGGTCGCAGGCTTCAAATATGCGTGTACTGCTTATGTTGGGTCTCTTGTGTTTTCTTCTCTTTTCACAATCTTTGGCAAACTGGGTAGATGCTTGAATTCCGATACCATATAGCCTCGCCAAAATAAAAAATCTGATGTGGCCAACACATGACTTTCTCCATATTCTCCATATATTTAAATTATTATGAATAGCATTATAAGGCAAAATTATTATTTCGTATCGTAAAAGAATACCATCGTCCTTTTTGCCGTAAATTACGTATATTTTGAATGTTTACAGAATTCTCCGCTACATGGTGTTGGCGCTGTTTACTGGTATTAAGATAAAGCGAAATATATCCGAAATGGATGGTTCTACGAAAATTAGTTTCAAACAAAACTTGGAAGAAATATTATTCTCTACAACTTTGGTCCTTACGAATATTACCAATAACCAATGTTTTTGAGATATTTAACGGAAACCGAAAAACCAGTTATTTATAAATAACTCCTAAACAATAACTCCTATAGAAAATTGTTTCAAATAAAAACTGTAGGAAATTACATTCTCTATAACTTTTGTATATATAAAACAAACTCCCATTCGCCAAGCGCAGTTTATTTTCCATTCATGCTTCAAAAAATTACGTATGACGTGCGGCTTCGCTATTATTAGCAGAAAATAAAATGCATCCTTTCTCTCTCTCTCTCTCGAAACACCATTTCACCGACACGTGACGCGAGAACGTCGTCCCCCATCGATTTCTCTATCTCTCCGAAACTTTTATTTTTTTATCCGCGCGAAACCGCTTCATAGCGGAAAAATAAACATCCCATAAAAAAAACCTCGCTCCCTTTCCAAGATTTTTTTTATTTCTCCCTGGCCCCAATGCCGCTAGCTCGCGATTTCATCATAGCGTTTTCATGGGCGAAAAAGAAAAATTAACGCGCGAAAACGTCACCGTAGCAAGCCTTTTTTTTTTAAATCTTCTTGGGCACCCGAAGAAAATTTTCTATTATGCATGCATTATTATATCTGATTTTCACGACGCGGGGATATTCATTCGCAGACCCTCTTTTCTCCCAGAGGAGAAGAAAAACGGCTCCCAGAGCGTAGTCTCTTATTATGGGGTGAGAGGGAGGTAGGCAGGCAGAGGATGGTAGTGAGAGGGAGAGAGGTGAAATTTGCTGCGGCTCGCGTCCTTGAAACATCCTCTCGCGGCGTGAGTTGTATGGGGTTGGAGAGGAGATGGGGGATGAAGGGGAAGTGAGTTAAATAGGGGGTGTGTGAGGCAATGGAAAGGGGGAAAACAAAGGACGTGATATTCCAACCTTATCTTCTCTCCGATCCTCTTTTGCCTCCCATGCACTAACAAGGAACACTCACGAAGTGTAACCGTCCGATTTGATTCATTTTTTAAAAAATATTAAGTGTGTGTGGTGACTAAATACGATTTGCGAAATTATACGTGCCCACGTTGCCTCTGAGCCGAATTATTTGCATTAAAATTTTTCCTTTTCTCCTTTCCGGCTGCCTCCGCCAATTATTGGTTTTGCAATTTATTCATTTTTTAACGTAACGTGCAAGCCGCACGTTTAAAAAATCGACATGAAAATTTTAACGGTTAAAAAAAAGAAAGAAATAATAAAGGAGTCAGTTCTTTGTCGATCGAAGAAGACAGAATCGTCGCGCGTAACGGCCGCGGCGTTAAAAAAAAATTTTTCTGCTTCGTGGAAGGGCTTCCATCTTTTCGAATGAAGACGGCATCTCGAGAGAAAAATTAAAGGGGTGTATTTTCAGCCACCGCGAAGCTGCAAAAGCTGGATCACGATTCAACGGCGATTCGGGAGACGTTTTATACAAAAACCGCCAGTTTCTAAATGCAGCGTGATGTATAGTAAAAAATTTTAAAGGGTTAGAAAAATGTGGGTCACAAATACAGAAGGCGCAGCTTGGAAACCTTAACTACGTTGGCAGCATATAGTCCGTTTCATTTAAACTAGTAGTACGTCGATCCAATGCACAAAAATCTCCATTGAAATACGATACTTAATTACATTATTTAAGTTCAGATGTTTAGATTCACTGGATTAAATTCGTCTTTGCTAGATGTTTTTTTTTGCCGTTTCCAACAAAATAGAATAAATTTGTACCAAGAAGGAACCGAAGAAGGAAGATTAGACTCAGAACCAAATAAAATCCAGCCAAAAATAGAATTGATCTCGACCAATTCGCACTGATGAAACGTTAACTCTCCCATGAAGGATTTTAGTAAATAAATAATCCATTCCCAGTAGAAAATCAATTGGCGCCGGCTGATCAAACGTCGGATCATCCAAAACAAAATTAGAAACATTCTCTCGAATGAAAGGGAAACGGCTACAGGAGCTTCCCAGTCAATTGCGAGAGAACTACGGCCTTTGTGGAACATCGGGGACGAGGCGTGCATTGGAGAGAGAAGACAAAACACGCAACCTTCCAAGAGTTTTAAAAGGTTTTGAGCTACCACGTAAAGTGAGCTGTGATACGGAGAAACCGACGCTTGAAGGCCTCGGAACCTAGGGCCGAAACCTGTGATCCCGAATCCACTATGATTCGGATGGGTTACAGAAGGCCCTCGCCATCCAAAATATGCGCCACCGATGTGCCCAATAGAATCATATGCGAAGCATCGCATTCAGTGGGCGAGGCAAGAGTGACGGGGTTAGCGACAGGCGAGGCAAAGCGAAACCCCGAAGAGACGGGCTTCGGATCAGTGACCGTCTTCCGAGAATTATTTCCAGGCCTATCGGCCAGACCGGGCGCACAGTCGAAGTGGAGTCAAGCTTGCACGAACAACATTAATATGCACACAGCGGTTGCGACACATACTTCAGATGACTTGGCATTCCATCTCCCAACTTATTCAGTTCTTTAGCCAAAGAAAACGCCGTAGAAATATTAGCTTGGGATTTTTCACGTTTGTAACGCAACAACTTTCAATGAAAGTCAAACTCTCTTACTCGTCAGTTTCGGGAATGGTTAGACGACGATCTGAAACACGACATAAATAATTAAATTATACTTCGAACTAAAACTCCCCATACTAATGTTCCCGGATTTCGGCACCAGGAATTTTGTACGTGCAAAGGGACTCGGCGTTTCCCACAACGAAGAAAAAATATTGTTTAAATAAAAAAGGAGGGCTGTGAAGAACTGGCCTTAACGATCACAAACATGAATTTTGGATATGACTTGGGAAAATGGGAGACAAGGAAGGCGCTTACCAAAATTGCGGCTTTGAGCGATATCCCAAGGCCTGGAGGTTGAGGTAAAACCATCTTCACTCACCGTTGAAGTCTCTATCTCCGTGCGGACTGCTCTTTCATAAGTCAAAAACGTGGGTTTTTGGCGCCCTCGTTATTTAGTACCACTAAACGAAAACAAAACAAGGTCTATTCCGCCAAGGAAAGGTTAGGGAGGGAAATTTAAAAACGGGCAGTTTTCCTATTGTGTGAGCACACACATACATAAATATTTATATATAAATATATATAAGGAGAATATATGAAGCATTTTTTTCCATCATGTTACATATAAATCAAAAAGTTTTGTGATACGAAAGAAGTAGCGACCATAAAAAGACTACGATGGTTTTCGCTGGCATATTCGAGGTACCCCGTCAACTCGTCGCAGTCAATTCGTAGCAAGACAATTTGTCGCACGTCAATTCGTCGCACGACAATTCGTCGCAAGACAATTCGTCGCAGAACAAACTCGTCGCGCATTGCTACAAAGGAATCGGTGTAGGGGGTTTTAAGTTTTCTTTTTAAAACTATTTCCCGTCAAGTTTCGAACTCGTGATTTAAATTATCGTAAAAATTTACGGGCTTCTCTTAGTGACGTGCGACGAGTTTGTCCTCCGACGAGTTGGTCATGCGACGAATTGCCGTGCGACGAATTGACGTGCGACGAGTTTTAGAACCCATATTCGGCGTGTCACTTCTGTGTTTCCGTGTCATTTTTGGCCGTACGCCAAAGCGCAATGCAAAAGTAAAAAAAATACTGCGAATCTCTTCATATAAGTATGTGAAATCTAAAGCTGAAGATAATTGCGTTTCCAAATATCATTTTAAAAGCATTTCCTGTTCGGGTTTTAATGGAAAACTAATTTTTGAAACAATTTTTAAATGAGATTCGTTAAAGACTACCTACGCTGCACACTCCTGCCTCCCTGTTGAAAATCGGCTTCCGCTATCATAGGTATACGTAATTCTGCAGCAAATAATTATCGAGTTGGGACGACATTTGCATCGTGTAACAATCTATACATGACGTGCAAAAATCTTTAAATACTCACGATCGCTTCTATCTGTTATATATATATATATACACACACACATTCATTCGTAGTTTTCAACTCTAAGATTGGTTTGAAATGACTAGGGAATAAACACATATGATGTGGTGGTTTCCCGTTGCCTTCCACATCAGACACACACATGATTGATGAAATATGAAATTATGAAAAAGACACAAACATCCATGCCCTTGGCGGGATTCGAACCCGCAACCTTAGTGACGGTAGGCCTATATATATATATACATATACATATATATATATATATATATACAGGGCCGTGCCCAGACATTTGGCCGCCTGAGGTGACATATAATATGGTGCCTCCTTAATTTTTTACTAAGTAATTTATTTTGATAGGTTTTCATTTTTGTCAAATTTTGGCGCTCCTTTTCGAGAGGCGCCTGAGGCGGTTGCCTCGCCGCCTCACCCATCGACACGGCCCTGTATATATATATATATATATATATATATATATATATATATATATATATATATATATATATATATATATATATATATACATATACACATATACATATATATATATATATGTATATATATATATATACACAGGGAAAAAATCTGCTCCCGGAGTTGGTATATATATATATATATATATACCAACTCCGGGTGCAGATTTTTCCCGAGAAATAACTACTGTTCCGAAACTATTCCTTTTCAAAGATTTTTCCGAGATCAGTTCGGGGTCCCTTATCTCTATCCTTATCGCGCATTCCTTACATATATCTGCCTATGTCTATCGGGCGATATCCTCTTCGGTTTTCCTTTCCTTAACCTTCTCCAAAACTTTGCTTTGCGCATTTCATCCAGCCATCCAAAGTAGAAAGAAAAAAGAGAATGTGTGTGTATTTTAGCGCATTTTATTCTCGACTTGGTCTATAACATAACGCCCTTTTCCTCTCTTTCTCGTCCTCGTTCCTACTTCGTCTCCTTATCGCTTTCTCCTTGCCGTTTCTCTTTCGTTTCGTGCTCCTAGACCTTTCTCCGTATGGATCCATTCGCATCATACCCGTCGCCATTTTCCTTTTCCCTTTTCTCTCTAACTCTTCCCTCCGCCTCCCTCCTTCTCCTCCTCCTACCCGCCCGACTCCCTCTCTCTCTCCCTCTCTCTCTCTCTCTCTCTCTCTCTCTTTATAACTCCTCTCAAAGAAACTCTCCTTCGAGACCCCATCAATCCTTAATCAGGCAAGAGAGAGAGAAGTTGCCGCCCAACCTTCCCCTTCGCTTCTCCATCTCTCACACTCCGCTGCTTGGTAACCGACTCCCGAAAGGAGTTTTCGCGTGTTTTCTGCCTTCCCACGTTGGTTTCATTATTTTGCCTGTTGACCCAGAATTTGTGGGTTTTTCCGGAAGAAATCTCTCCAATCAATTTTGACTTTTCGTGTACAATCGCTTGGTGAAATAGATTAAATACATTCGTATTCATTGATACGAATGTCGGGGAAATATAGGATCACGTCATGGGTATGGTTGAAGGAAGGCTATTTTGAAGCTTCTAGAAAAAAGTATGAGCCGGGGGACTTAGCTTAGGATGTTTTAGGAATTACTACAAATGCGTAAGGAAAAATCTGCCGAAGCAAAGAGTAAACGGCGTTTTATTTTATTAGACGAACAAATTGAGAGGACGTTGAAAACGAGACAGAATACCGAATCGATTGGCGAAAAACAGACAGACAGACAGACGGACCAACCGAACGCATTTATAAGTGGAATAACTTGTACTATCCAAAATAGCCCAACGAAAAAGAAAATAGTAAAAACTCAAAGAGAATCCATAGAATCAATTTTTTTATACCTCAACAAGGAAATAGTTATTGAAGTGCGATATTACGATTTCTAAGCTGGAATGCAAGGAAGTATTCAGAATTATAAGTTAAAGGTGATCTTATTCAATGAATTTTGGTCGTAGAAGTTTACCAATGCATTTTATTCGATTGCATCGCCTGCCTCTGGTCTTGTTAAAGTTCGTTTCCGATACAGTACCGATTGCTCATAAGTTGCGAATGTGACCGAGTTTGTGGAATGTTCCTCTGTAGCTAAACACGTTTTGTTACTCTGTGTAATGTCTAGGAGCGATTATTTGTCTTGATTTGGCCTCACTCCAGATAGATTAAGCCCCAACTTTGACTTTAGGATCACGTCAAATCGAAATATATCTTTTAGGAGTAAGCACCATATGGGTCCCATGATTAAAACGGTGTGTTTCTAAAGCGACACATTCAATGATAACATTCATTTTTCTCTAATCGGATCAATTTATCCCATTAAGAAAAAAACCCTAGCTAACATATTTCATCAAAGTAGTTTGACAAATGTCACAATTATCTTTCCTATTCTTGAAAATGAGTGAAAATTTAATTTATATTCTCAGGACTATTTTTCAAAAATAATACGTAAAATGTACGAAAAAACTTAGTGATAAAAAAAATCTTCAAAAACTCCATAGAGATTCATTTAATTGATAAAATCAGTCAGAGATGTTTTTTAGTCTGCGTTTTCAGCAGAAAATTCTCATATCTTTCTTATCTCATTTAAGTAAACTATCAATTAACGCTTTGTGGTTTGATGTATCTTTAAACCGCGTCATTATATCCACGTTATGGGCTTCACAAAGGAAACCCAAGAGTTAATGCTTTTTTTTGTTCTGTTTATGTCTTTTTAATAGCTCACATCATATTTCGACAGCCTGAACAAATTTAATTATTCATCAGAAACATCGTAAGATGGAAATGATTAATTATAACTTTATACAAACATCTTTGCTATCGCTCAAATTTACCTCGGCATACTTCCTCGGTGAAGATTTGCTGTCGAGGAGACGGAACAAATATTAAGAAAACATAGTGACGTTGAATGATTGATTATACGGCATTGCATCATATTTCATTGTGATGGTTGCTGCAAAGACGATGTACTGCTGAAGATAAATTGCGAAGAGCACTTCCCAGGCATCAATGATCCGATCGGGATGCGAACTCGGCGTCTTCTTTATAGCTCATCTATTTCAACTCATCATTTTAAGACGATCATGAGAATCGGCTTATGCAACATCGCTAGAAGGCATTCCCTTATTTACATGAAGTTGCGATTGGTTGGAGTTGACGAGTAACTGCAACTCGCATTACACCACTGATTCCCTATTGGAAAGTTTGCCGATGACATTAATCGGAATTGACTAATGCCGTTAAATTTTGTTGTGCAAAAAAATTTTTCTCAGAGCATTTCAAACTCCACGGTAAATTATTTAAGTTTGAACTAGTTTAAAATCAATATTTTGCCGCTCAAAAGACTGATCTCAAATTACGTTTCGCTAAACTTCAGCTGCTAAAACTCGAAATTATACGAAAAACCGCAGGCCTTTTAGGGATAAAATGTATAAAGCCCCACAGCTTTAGAAATCTAAGAAGGAACAGAAACATCGTAAAATTCACTATTCCACAAAAATTGAATTTATTTAATTGTATATTGAGTGGAACCGGTTACGCGTAACCGCAAAATCCGAGAGAAAATCTATTTTAATGACCTGAAATAAATATTCATTTACCGGAGCTTACATTTCCCACGGCTGCAATCATGGAAGCCGTGCTTTTAATCACGTGAATGGACTATGGAAATTTGGTTAATAAGCAGATCTTCAATAGCCCGAGCTCAGTGATAGAAAAAATGTGATTGAATGAGGAAGGCTTCTGCTGTATTGAAAATCGGATAATTTTATAATTTGAAAAAGAAAAGTTTGTCCCGTTAAAAAATTTCGCTACCAGTGGCATTTTAGTAGTGTTATCGCATTTCATTTTTCGTCTTGATTCTTCCTTTCGACGAATCCGCCAATGAGAGGGTTTCATTCCTCGTGAGAGCCTTCAGGGGTTTGCGAGTTCTCACGCAGCGTGATGGAAGAGTCCTCAGGCGGCGAGAAATTGAACCTCATCCTTCCCGATCCATCAACGTCCCAACTCTCTGGTGTTGCGCATGGCACATCGATTGGTCACCATAAACCTCGCACAGTTGCCAAAAAGGAAATGGTGACGTAAGAGATTACCAGCTGCTCTTTCGATTAAGGTTTTTTTTTATGTTCGGTCATGGTGGCGATAAAAAGATTACACGGTTTTCTGTCGCTTATCGCGCTTTTGTAATTGTGAGTTGGAACGTTTTCATGCTGGAGCGTTCGTTTTCATGCTGCATCCTATCGTCCGAGATTGAAACGCACGCTAATTAGCCGCCGAACTACTAATTCAGAAATAAATGACTTCTTTTTAACGATGCCAAAAATTAGAGAAATTATTGGAAAATTTATGCCCAACCAAAGTGTACGTTTTGCGTGTGAGAGCGATAACACAAAAAATACGTGAGAACGGTTCTTGAATTTGATTCGTTTTGTTGGGCATGCTGTTGGATTTCCCGTTTACCTTCTCCGTACAAAATGAAGCGATTAAAGAGGAATATGAAAATATACATTCGAACAAAATGAAATGCTCCGATACTCTTTTCAATTTCTTGGAATAATTAAGATTTTATAAAGATTGTTTTGAGTTATTATTGATGCGTTTCACATTAAAAACAATACAGTGATAGCTCACACAACAATAAAATCTTCATATAATTTGAAAGTCTTCATTTACAAAGTTACATTTTTACACATATGCTTACATTCAAATAGGAAACACTTCGACACTGAGAAGTGCAGAGTTCGGTTTCGTCTACATCTGTTATAAATGTCAGCGTCGATTACATCGACTTTATTGTGTGGGCACGGAAAAAAACCACAGCTATATTTAAGTTAAATGAGGCTACATTTTGAAAAGAAGTAAACCGTCTGTAATTTTAAAACAAGAGTTAACTCTTGGACGCTTAGTTGTTCCATGTTTTACACAGACAGATATCCAGCATGTCGTACAACCACTTTCGTATATTATAATGTACAAGAAAACACACATAGAAGGAGAGAAAACCTGCGTCGGCACCAAGGGATCAACACTGTTTAACAGAACCCTGATTCGCATGTCCTTCTCACAACACAAAATTAGGGGGTGGGGTAAGCGTAGGTTGAAAAACTGGCCGCTGCCAAGATTCGAACCCAGGACGCTGCGTGAAAATTCAGCACTCGGACCAGTTCACCAACCCTTCCCTTTGATGTTCTTTTTTTTAATTCTCTTCCGAAGTCGAGTATTTATAGTTCCTTCTTTATTTACCGCAGTGCGTAAAAATCTCCATTTTTATCTTTGTGGAAGAATATTTTGTTTTTTTTTTTAGATGGAAGCGATTCCTTGCATGAGCGACGATGCGAAAAATAGGAAGGGTTCAATAGTTATCGATCCACGGCAGTGTTATAGAAAATGTTTTACGTTCCTAGTCTTTCGATGAGACAAATGACGATCGAGCCCGATTCATCGAGTGTCATCCAGGATTCATAGCTCGTATTCTGCGTTATATAAAATCATTTAATTGTCATCTCCCACGTATTCATAAAAGCTCGGTAAATAGCAAAACAAGGTCAAAAATCGGTCATATATCGTTAGTAGTTTATAGAAGAATTAATTATATCGGTAGTCTGTATTTAAAATATTAATTTTAATTTTCAATTATATTACTTATATTGGATTATTTAAATAAATGAATTCCTATTCCCATTATGCGATGAGTATTTATAGCATGTATAATATGTCCAAACGTCGGATAAGTGTAAGTCTGTACAACTTTAATACATTTATTTTGGTGTGAGATACGAGAAACTTTTCATTAGATGCGGTAACTCGTGGACTATAATTGTTACAACCTTCACTAGACATATGCTCTGTAATTATACCATTTTAAGATTATTGAAATTCCAACTCCAACTCAGACATAATTTCCTCAATGAAGCCGATAGATCATTAAATGTTTAGCTCATCCATGGAATCAGACTCCACTTTGTAGTCATAACGTAAAGATTCATCAACACTGAAATCCTGAGAAATTTCAGACTTCTAAGTTTATTTCTAATCGAGTTATTCATAAAATTAGGGCGTTATGCATCATGATGACCATTACAATTTTATAATATAGAGAGATATGAAGTACTATGTGAAATTTATTTACCCGACTATAAGACGACGACACCAATCTAAATGAAAAAATCCGTACCTACAATATACGTTGTATCCCATTGTATTCTCATATACTAATGCGTCGTTAATTATCTTTTCATAAATATGAATTATGTAGAATCATTATAAACATCAACTTAAATAAAAATACGTAATTTTATGAAAATCGTATGAGCTGTTTTTTATAAAATTCAATTGTTATTAAAGTTATGAAGAATAAACTAGCCTTATATTCAGTTTTGAGAAATGTGAACCATGTAGTATTATTGAAGACGTAAACTAAAGTAACCGTACGAAATTTGATCAAAATCTTTGCAGCCGTTTTTGAGAAAATCATATTGTTGTTAAAGTTGTCTAGAATTAACTGCCTTTAATTATTGTGCCATGTCAACCATTTCTTCATAGTTTCTATTATGTATGATAAATGCCTAAGTACGAGATTTCATTCATTTTAGCTATACCGTTTAGGTTCTAGAGCCGCGGACAGACACACACACAGACGGCATGGCGAAAACGACTTTTTGGAGTAAGATACACCTAAAACGTGTATTCCCATCAAAATCTCTATATCGAATTTTTTCGCGATTGCAGTATCTACTTTCTCAGTATACTACAGTGAAAACCGGTTAACACGAATTTCTGGAGACTGGCACAACCATTTCGTGTTATCCGAATTTCGAATTAACCGAATGTCATGTTAACAGTGTTAATGGTAAAAATTTCAAATATGGAATTAGGCTCGTAGGCAAATCCATGTTACATATCAATAATAGGATGTAACACACAGCGAAAGATATTACCACAATCATGAGGAAACCTTATCTCAAATGCCATTTCGTGTTATACGAAGAATATTGCACGTATTTATTTTCGTAGGACCAAAAAATATTTTCTTGTTAAGCGATATTTCGTGTAAACCGTTTCGAGTTAGCGAATGAATATATACAGAAAGGTTAGGCACTGGAACGGACCAGTCACACTTTTCGTGTTAACTGATATTTCGTTTTAAGCGTTTTCATGGGGAAACCTTATCTCAAATGCCATTTCGTGTTATACGAAGAATATTGCAAGTATTTATTTTCGTGGGACCAAAAAATGTTTTCTTGTTAAGCAATATTTCGTGTAAACCGTTTCGAGTTAGCGAATGAATATATACAGAAAGGTTAGGCACTGGAACGGACCAGTCACACTTTTCGTGTTAACTGATATTTCGTTTTAAGCGTTTTCATGGGGAAACCTTATCTCAAATGCCATTTCGTGTTATACGAAGAATATTGCAAGTATTTATTTTCGTGGGACCAAAAAATGTTTTCTTGTTAAGCAATATTTCGTGTAAACCGTTTCGAGTTAGCGAATGAATATATACAGAAAGGTTAGGCACTGGAACGGACCAGTCACACTTTTCGTGTTAACTGATATTTCGTTTTAAGCGTTTTCATGGGGAAACCTTATCTCAAATGCCATTTCGTGTTATACGAAGAATATTGCAAGTATTTATTTTCGTGGGACCAAAAAATGTTTTCTTGTTAAGCAATATTTCGTGTAAACCGTTTCGAGTTAGCGAATGAATATATACTGAAAGGTTAGGCACTGGAACGGACCAATCACGCGTTTCGTGTTAACCAATATTTCGTTTTAAGCGTTTTCGTGTTAAGTGGTTTCCACTGTACGTATATATGAGGAAGTAAAAAACAGAAAACTCTCGTCTTAGGCTCGTGTTAGGCTCAAGTGAATACGGTACATATCTCGCGTCGGTGCCAGGGCTTGCAGTTATTTTGTTCATAGTTTCTTCTTTATTCAATGAAGAAATTACGGAATTTTTCACAATTTGCCAGTAAAGAAATATTTGAATTTTTGCATTTATAAATTTTCAAATAAGTCATATTGGAGCCGAACAGAACTTGTACTTCCTTGGGTGAATTATTTCGAATTCTATTTGTTTTAAAGAAAATTAATTTGTTTTAAAAGCTTCAATACCACACACCATTTCAAATTAGTATTCTACCTTTGAAATTCTAAACATATTCAAAAGAATAGTCGTAAAATACTGTAAACTCTATGGCACAACTTAAACCTGCTCGTTCTCGAATATATATCAATAAACGAAAATAGTAATTTGGATCTTACTTGACTAAGCGAACAAGCAATTTAATATGTCTATTCCTTTGTTTTGCAATTCTCTTTGGAAGAAAGTAAGAAGCCGCTTCAGTGAAAACTAAATCTTCCTATTGCTTTCTCTTTTGAGAGTAACTCCAAGGCCTCGGAGCTTAAAAAAGCATTATATTCTCTAGATTCAGTTATATCTAACATAAGTGTTTTCTCCTGTGTCGCAAAGACAAAACAGGAGTTCTTGAAATATATTTTATTAAAGAAATTTCCTGCTGCTTACCGTATTTTTTGCGACCCCGAGCCACAAACGCGCCTTTTA
Organism: Uropetala carovei; assembly: GCA_036926305.1. Classification (NCBI taxonomy): domain Eukaryota; kingdom Metazoa; phylum Arthropoda; class Insecta; order Odonata; family Petaluridae; genus Uropetala; species Uropetala carovei. Next base: position 403,435 of record JAXCHB010000024.1, read on the forward strand.
AATATCAGCTGCTCATTCCGATTTCCTCTCGACGCCCACTTTAGTGCGAATAAAACAAATATCTAACATATATTGATTGCATTTAAGAGGTGAACTTAAGCTGAGTAATCTAACCATACTTCTGAGATTAAGTAAGGAAAATACATTCTATACTACTAGTGAAACGTTTCGAAAAAAGAAATATCTGGTTCTCCTACTTTCCAAACAATAAATGTCTGTTGTAGTTAGATTTATTATCAGCTACTGAAATATTTGGAGTCAGATTATGTAAACCTCTACCCCTCTACCAAGGCCATTGATCCAGATTTAAGTAATAATCTCTTATTACCAATCATTGATATCTTTGGCGTTCAAATAAATTGGTTATTTTCAATTTAAAAACCCCTCTATAATACTAACTAATAAAATTTTAATGGTCGGCGAAATTTTTCAAACTATTGGGAAATATTAGATTGTTATTAAAATATTTACATAAATTTCAATTATTTTACATAATACTTGCGAAAATGTGCATTGTTAAGCCGTTAAAAGAAGTCAGGTTTGCTTTAAAAATATCGATTACTAGTGGAAACCCGTCAAAAATGACGGGAATACAATTCATCCTGATCGGATGAAAAAATCACTTTGACAGCTCTTTAATCACAAAAACCTTGGTGGTTTTTTCATTCATCAAAATCTTTCCTTGATAATTGGTGTCTCGTACAAAGACTCACATTTTTATAATTTCTTGCTCTTGTGAGGGCCACGTAGTGTTGACCATGTCCAAATACAGACTCAGGCAAGTGAACACCAACATGATCAAATGTTTTGCCTGAATTATATTAATTGTCATTGCAAAAGCCAAAATGACTGGAAATTGGCGTCTTCGCATGGTGAAAGGTAAACTTCTGTCACTTGCTATCAAATTAATGCGTGGAATAAACACTCGTTCTCCTTTGTTACTTCCCGTAATAATTTCTGCGTCAATGAGGTAATTTTGCAATTTTTTTACAACCAATCGGGTACCATTAAGTAGTCCTTTTTTAAAATCTAAATTCCGAAGTAACATGATGAATGCTCCAACTTTGAGACGAATATGATATTGTGGCATACCCGGTGGGCATTGCTGGTTCAGAAATTCGACTGAAAAATCAATTTGATCTTTTGGATCGTCAGGTGACATGGTGTCAATGCTGCGATATTCTTTCATTTCGCAGTCTATCAAATGCAAAATATTGATGTTGGGTTCGGTCGCAGTGACATTTTTGGGCGTTAAAATAACTTTTTTCGACACATGCATGATCTCTTCATCTGCGTTGGTTGCAATATGATCACCGTAAATTGATGAAATTAGATTGTTGTTTTCAGTCATAGCTTAAGCTAACTCAATTAGCTCTGGATCAAGTTCCTGATGCTCATTTGTTAGCGTACCATTTCCCAACTGCAACACCCATTCGTTAAAATAATCCTGACCAGCTGTACGCATGTTAGTAATTAAGCATTTTCTGCATTATCTGTTCGACGCTTAGCCGCTTGTTCTCCAGCTTCAAGCGCAAGTTGTGTTCGACGTCGTTTTCTCATGTATTTTCTCATAATAGGGTTACAGTCTTGACGTTTTCGTGCGTCTTGACTTGAATGATCAGATTCCTGATTCATGAGTTATGGTAGAGGGTTTTTAGGAAATTATTTTAGTTTTAGAATAAAATAATCTACTATAATATATTTTGAAGGGTGTGTTTGTCGGCTTGTGTGTTTGTTCATGGAACTCCTCCTAAATGATAAAAGCTAGAATAACCAAATTTGGTACGATTCTTCCTTACATCCTAACTTAGTGAATGGTCAGGGTTTGGTCAACCGGGATTAATCACTGCTGCCAATATAGGGGATTAACATTTTTCCATAAGATAACACGTATGAATCCATTTCTTGACTTGCAAGGTATTCTTCCTTCAAGCATTAAAATACGTAAATATGGACCGATTCTTTTTCGTTTTAGCTTTATTCGACGAATAAAACTCTATACTATCTTATTCCTGCAAAGTTTACATGTTACACGGTGGAAGTTTTCAGAAATACGTTGTCTCCAAATTTTGTGGATTTTTCATGCCCCTCCCGGGCGCTGCCAAGGCGGCCGTCATTGTTACCTCCGATTCAATTAGCTTCAATGAAGCTTACAAATAGACGAAAGTTTAGCGTTATTCGATTCGCACTTTTGTTTAAGGAACGAAACGATCGATTTTTAAGGATAACAACGTAAATAGATACTGAATATTATTTAGGAAGCGTTTATAACAGTTGATGAAAGTAATTGAACCTTCTTTCGTCTATTGAATACTGGAATCTTACATTTTTTGTAAGTAAAATAATTATATTCTACATTATAATGTTATAAACGTAAATAAACTCAGGTATCTGGTGTACATTTACCTGTCAGTGTTCAGTCATGGACAACTGTACGTTACTTTTTCAAGCCATAAAAATAAATATTGCAGCGAGGCATAATTACACAAGAAATGAAGCTGGATTTGGCGAAAGTAATATGATAGGAAATAAAATTATCGTTGTATTTGAATGCAATAGGCTCGGATACGGATTGTTACAAGCAAATGTGATTAATTGGTAAGAAAAGCTAATTGTAATTTAAAAAGTATCTACTATATAAGTATTTTAAAGAGTTTGTATGTTGTGCTGTAGTAGCTTCACTAAATTTGTTGAAATTCAACGGGAAATTCGGCTAGTATTTAATATTTAAACGTAAACTTTATTCTGTTTGTTTCTATGGAACGGCGTGCTATTTAATATTAGGGTTATTTAATATTTAAATATAAGCATTATTTAAATTTATTTATTTAACTTAATATTTAAATGTAAAGTTTCACGAAATTAATTTAGTATTATAATAAAACAATATTTAATGTTTAAATGTAAACTTTATTTTGTTTGTTTCTATGGAACAAAATGTTAACAAAATTGTTAAATCAATCAGTCAATCACAAAGAAAATTAGTAGTATTGGATTATTTTGCGCTGTATCTCGGCGCAATAATGTCGCTAAAGCTTACATAAAATATCAAATAGAAATGCTGACCCAATAAACGACGACAGAGGCGCATTCACAAATTTTACGCGTAGCACTCGAAAAGTGACTAAATATAACGTTATTTTATAGTTGTTTTTATCACTCGGATCGAGAAAAAACGTAACTGCGTCATCAAGGTCCGAGACTTTTAGGGTAACTGCGAATATTCAATAAATAGGAGATTCGACGCGATCCGTCACCTACTGACCCACGTCCATTCGTACGCGTTCGTACATTTACACAAATATTTTCCTTTCGTTTATCGATGGACACATCTCTCTCTCGGCCGTAAAAGGGATTGAAAAAAAACCTATTATTGAACTTCTCTGAATTTCTCCGCGGGTTTCGAATGCGTATGGAGTTTATATATATATATATATGTATGTATGTATGTATGTATGTATGTATGTATGTATAAGATTGCAACTAGTAGGTAGTATAGAGGGATAAGAGGTAGCCAGTGGACACTTACTTGGTGTTGTGGACGTCCATGGCGATAGAGGAAGGCTGTTTTTTGGAGCTTTCGGGCATCGGCCCTTCTTCGACACAAGAGTAATACTATATATACATACACACACACACATATATATATAGGTGGCAACAAGGTGTTGGAGGAAACCCAGTGGACACTTACCTAGATTGGAGAGCCGCTTGGGGTGTTGAGGACATACGAAAACACACACACACATACATATATATATATATGGGGCCGTAAATTGGACATTTAAAAATATTAATTTGCCCCTCGCACCGCCTTATTTACGCTCACCCCGTTTACCGTTCATTTCTGATATTTTTTTTGTTTCCGTCGTTAAGTGCGCTCGGGAGTTAAACTCGCCGAATACCTACAAGAGTCTCAAATGAAAAAAATATTTTCAATTTTTTTCCGAAAAACCCGTTTCTTCTTTTGCGTATATATATATATATATATATATATATATATATATATATATACACACACACACGTATAGTTATATATGTGTGTGTGTATCTTGTGCTTACGAAGGGATAATCCCGAAAGCTCCAACAACGTCTACAAATGTATCTCTCCTTCCGGTAAGTGCTAACTGGGTTTCCTTCAACACCTAGTTAACCTAAATTCGCAAGTACATAGTTGTATAATACACACACACACACACACACATATATATATATATATAAACAGGTAAGGCGAAAAAATATCCGCGATTTTTTCTTTTATTATTCTTCAAGCACTCCGATTTCGTGCGAGACCATTTTGCGATCCCATCAATCACTCCGTTGAATGGCGAAAATAAAAGAAAAACTTGTAGAGATGGGTGAGGGAGAGAGAGCGAGAGGGAAAGATGGAGGGGAGAGGGAGAAATTGGGAGTGATATGAGGGATAGGAGACGGTGTAGAAGACTAGCGATAACGAGGTGGGAGGGTGGGAGTGTAGTTATTCGTCTTAATTTGGGCCAGATTGTGAGGGAGGGAGGGAGAGGGGGGAGAGAGGGAGAGAAAGCGAGGGAGGGATGGGGTGAGAGGGAGGTGAAGAGAGGAAGATAGAGGAAGAGGAAGGGAGAAAGAGAGAGATCAGAGAGGGTGCAGTAGAGTTTTTTTTTATATAATCCAACCAGGCGATTCTTTCAACTCCAGTCTTACATACATATCTAGGAAATAGGGAGAAATAGAAAGAGTTAGGGAAGGGTGGAAATGTCACTCTATCTCGCGCGAGAAAGAACCATAAACAGGAAGACAGAGGGAGAGATTGGAGGGCAAGGAGGAAGCGAAAAACGCCTGGGATTCGAAAAGAGGACGTTTTTATATCACTTCCTTCTTTTTCGCTTCGCTTCGCTTTCCGAGGAATTTCAATCTAAAGAGACAGACCCATGAGGATGAAAACACATACAAACACACACACATACGAGCTCTAACAAAAGAGAAACATCTTCCTCTAGGGCACATCATCACCGCGGACGACACAAAATGTCCGTCGAGTATAAAACACATAGCCTGTCGAGACGTAAACACTTTATAGGAAGGGGAAGGATTACCGAGAAAGAGAGCGAATTTAGAGGGAGATAGAGCACTTTCACGAAACCTTTCGGTTCCGCGACTGAATATTAGAAGACCTCGAAGGTCAAGGACGTATTTTTGGGTATCATTCCCGCGGAGGAGGAATGAGAGGGATGGTGTGAGAGAAGGAGGGAGAGGAGTGAGACGGAGATAAGGGTGAGCTTAGCTTCCGGAATGGTTGAGGGAAGAGGTCAGGTCTTGTTATTTCGATTTTTAAAATTGGAAAATTCGAGCTCGGAACGAAATTGGTAAAGAGACCAAGAGCGTGAGAAAAATGTCAATGCTAGGATATCTGAAATAAAGGCAACGCCAGCGAAAAAATAATATCCGTAAATGTAATAAAAAGGTAATAAATGATTATCGGGAAGCTCCGTTGATGCCTGATCAGTGGAACACACACGGGGGGCACCGAGTTCGAACCCCACCCCACTTGGAAAATTTTGATTTTTCTAAACTGTGGAAACATACATACATATTTTATACTTGGATGCATGTGCGCCGTCAGAGAAGAATTGTAGACAGTTTGCCCCCTTTGCTTTTAACACTAATATAATGAATAATGCAATACGTGACATTGATATAACTTGCATACAACTTTTGTGCATGTCAAATATTTCGGACTGCTCCCCCCATTGAGAGAATCCTGTGTGCGCTACCGTGCTTGAACGTTTAATGATAAAAAATATTTACAATTTCGAGCGAATATATTTGAACACGTTGATTTTTAAAAAGGCGTTTGTATAACTAAATTATTGTTTAAATTATCCGGCGATCTCAAATATTGAAACTACATTTTTTCATCGTTGAGGATATCTGACATAATATATAATTTTTAAAGTCAGACTCACCTCTATTTGACCAAATTCGAATTTGTTGAATCGATTTCCCTCTTTTCAATTGCTGATTTCCGTTACCTGAGGTGTGTACAGATAAAACGACACGATGGAGTTAACTACGTTCATGCAGAACGTTCCAGTAACAGTTTTTCATTTGAATAAAAACTTTAATAATTTTAACTATAAGGTTATGAATGATCTAAAATGGAATTTTCCGTGGCCCGGACGAAGAACGGCGACAAAAAGTTCCGTTCAAATTTCCTAGATGGTTAATTAAATATAAAAATAAAAATATGCGTATATTTAAATCGTACGAGAACATAAAAATACCTACTTGATATTTTATGTATGGTTACGGGTCGCTCAAATCCACTCTATATGTGCGACGTGTGCGACGCACACGGGCGGCTAAACAACGGGGGTGACCGATTTATCGTCAGATACGTACAGTATTTTTAACAGTAATGCGGATTGTATTATATTATGCCGTATATTCTTTCATATTTATGGGCTATGGAAATTTATAAAACCATAAGGCGTTTTTTTATCTTTGTAAAGAACGCCTAAAAAGGGCGGCAAATGACAGACTTGCACACAGGCGCCCGTGAATCCACTGTACCAAAAGCGTCCCAATGAAACAATCAGATATTGTACTAATCCAGCTGGAAAGCTTAAATGTGACGATTGGAGCGTTAGTCGTGGGGATTAAATTTCTCGTTCTTGTTCAAGTTATTAAAGTGTACTGTTGTATTCGAACTCTGTTCGGTTTTCGTAAGTAGCCTATAGGCGTTTAAATTAGCCCAACATGAAAAAATATTTAGCATAACATGAATGCTAGTGATGAGTACACAACACAAGTTTTAACCATTTCGATAATAAAAAATATTCCTCACAAAAATCTAGAAATCCCTGATTTGTAGCCAATAATTTTTATCATAGTCGAAGGGTTTTGAAGGAAGTTGAACCTGCACAAATTTAAAGGACTTTTTACTGCTATATTTTATAGTTTACTGTATTCAGGTTTTTGTTCGAGACAGGCTGGTAGGTTACATATTTGGATTGGAGCACCACAAAAACAATAATTTTAATGAAGGACTTGAAGTGTTTTTTCCCTTCTGTGAGGTTAGAGGCGAGGGACGAAACTCAAATTGCCTGGCAGGCGACGCTTCACAGCGCAGCGAAGCTCAGATAAACAAACATATCAATTTCGTGTGATGAAAACGAATTGCCCACCTGCAAAAGAGAAATCATTATTCGTTTCTTCCTCAATGAACTGCCGGGCTAAAAGGTTCTCACGGCCGATCTTCAACTATCTTACGATATGTCCTACTCCCCCCTCCCCTACACAATTCGCCGAACGAAACTCGATACCCCTTGCAGAGGTCGAGCGCAAGAGTGTAAACATTTGTAACGTGGCAGGCTAAAACAAACATATTTTACTGAGCGGTTCTCAAACTTAATGAACCTGCGACCGCCTCTTATGGCATCCGGCCGGATCGCGACCCCATTAAGTCAATCCATCCACCAATAACTAGAAAAAGTTATCGGAACATTTTTAAAAAATCCGGTGTTTTGCTAGTATTAACAATGAAATGAAACTACGTAATTACGTACTTGAACAAAATAAAATACTGAAACTTTTGGATATTCACTGTTCCGTTTTCGTGACTCCCCCATTGAGATCGCGATCCACAGTTTGACAGCCGCTGGTCTATAAACAGAAAATATTCGAATCATCGCAACCACATATAATCGTAATACCTCCTTGGACCCGTGTATTAAATTCATTCCACTGCGTATTCGAATCGTCGCAAACGAATCTACCGAAGATTTTTTTTTTTGGGCATTGCGCCCGCATCTGATCGAGTCAAGCGATGGAACGAGATGAGACTCCAGTTCAATTGGGGGGGGGGGGGGGGGGGGTATCTTCGAAGGCAATTATGGTATGGACGCTAGGGGAGGGGAAATTATTCCTTTAGGTACAGTTGTGGTATTTTTACTATTATATATGCTAGATAACATAGATATGTACATAACTAAACTTTAGGAATACAGTAATACATATACATAATTTATAACATTAATAACGTTATTACCGCGATGATTCGAATACAGTCTTAGTGGAATATAATTTACAGAGAATGAAAACGTGAGTTGCGGTTTTTATTCTTTATGTGACCCAAACGATTCGAGATTTTTAAAAAAATTTCGTCCAGTGAATTTAATTCCACAAGCGACTGATTGAAAGTTAAGTAAATTTTATTTAGTTTTACTGGAGCTTTAACAGATCGTATATTATGACTTCTTCTTTCCGATCGCGTGTGATTCAACGATTTTGCTGTCGCAGACGATTTTGACGTGGCGCTAGAAATTGAATTTTGGCGAGAATTCATCAATTTCGCGTTGTTTTAGAACTAGTCCCTGACAAAATATACAACCTAAAAAACTTCAACGATGGATGATATACGTTGCGGCGTGTTTGTGATGTGTTTTGTATGAAAAATACTCTACGAAGTTTTTTTATTTATATTTTAAATTAATATATCCCCCAGTATTATTCAGAGTTGGCATTTGTACTCTTCCGACTGGACACGGGGCGTCATATTTCAGAGAAAATTTATTATCGAATATAACAATAATTTTTGGAAATTCGTTAAAGTTAATGGAGCGGGGTTTTGTGAAATCCTTTCAATCAAGTTGCCATTTTCTTGATGCAAAATATAAAATTTTGTAGCACTGATATATATATATATATATTTTAAATCTTTATTTCATCAAGAAAACTTCCTCGGGGTGATTCTTTCTCCCGTCGATTTCTTCATTACTGAAACCCGGTCCGCTGCGCGGAAGGCCAGCAACCAAGTCACACCGCCTCCGAAGTCACTACGGTGCGTTAAAAGTAATAAAAAATTATAAGCCTATCTAAAGTACCAATCAACCCTTGGACATACTTATTATATCTATCTATAAAATGGTGTATTAAAAAACAAATGTAAATAGTTTAATCTTAAATATAGTGCAGCTATCATAATTTAGTTCAATACTTTTAAAATATTTATTCGGAACTATGAAAACTTTTCAAAACAATAAAAGCAGTGCAGCGCAAAAATCCCATCGCAGCAGACAAAAATATATTATTTGAAGGTAATTCTGTATTGGTGGTAGAAATTTACATTGTAAATTTCAACGACACAGTGACAAAAAATATCGATGATGCATATTATACGAAGCATGAGAAAAATTAAAATTAACTTTAGTAAGCGTATTTATGTGGAATGTATCCATGATAAAACAAAAAATCACGAGGTTAACTTCCACTTCATAATACACTAAGATTTATCATAACAATTTCGTCGTATCCCCTATATCAATCCAGCAGAAGAATACAATAAAAGAATATTGGGAATACATTTTCCCGATCAATCCAGACCGATCGAAATAACATTTTGCGTCATACTTAGAAAATTAGATGCACTGCTTAAAACATTGTAGCTATAGGTGTCAGAGGCCATAACCATTATTGGCAGAGATAAAAGGTTCCACACCTGTCCGAACATCAAATAACCTTAATTAATCAAATTCAGTTAAATCCGAAAGATGAATAACACTGAATACGCTAAGCTAAGCAAGAAGCGAAAGGATTTTTGTTGTGTTTCCATGGTGGGTGGTTATTTCATTTTTAAAGGTTTCTGGAGATAATGGCGCTTGCAAACTCGTCATTCATGCTCGCTGAGGCATAAAACAACAACATTCATCTTTTTTACATACAGAGAGAGAGAGGGGGGGTAACGGCGCAACTGCATATTTCCATGGGTGAACCTATTCCTCTGAGACGTATGCGACTGGCGTTGATGGAATTTATGTCGCTTTGGCAGCCGAGATGGTATCCTAAGAGAGAGCGAGAAGGTATTAATTTTTGAAAAACTGAATTTTTAAACAATCATCATTTATCAAGGTTTTGGTGAAAATCCAAGATTCTTTTTTAACGAGAGCTGCACATTTCATCCACAGATTTGCTTATCTCTATCTCTCTTCATCTCTTTCTGTTTATTTCGCCGCGGAATACATTTCCACGGCGAGTTTTAGTTTGCATTTTCATCCCATCATCGTACAAATTTATTTGAGAACAAGATACCGTTATTTTTAGTATAATTAAAAGGAACTTAAATATAAAGAAGGATGAATTTTTATAAAAATTTGATTTCTTTTTATTTATTTATTTAAAAATCGTCGTTACAATTTAGTCGTATGACTAGGTGGCAACAAGGACTAGTTTAACGTAAATACTTCGTGTGTGTGTATGTGTATAAGTTATTTATAATCCACCCACTAAATCTATAATATATAAATATATAAACTTTGTAGCGAGCGTTTAAAAAAAACAATAATCACCTTTGAAACTGAAAGAGTGGGCGTTTACGACTCTTTAAAAAATCCATTAAAATAGCTTCCTGCGTCTCCTGCAGCTCTAATTCGATTTTCCAGTTCCCAGACTTGCGAATGACAGACGATATTGCTCTGAGGATATACGACGAATCTCTCTATCTCAAACGAAGTTCGCCCCAATTCCATCAATGTTCCTCTCCTAAACGTCCTCAATTATTTCACCTAAAAGATGAGGGATTCTCGGATATCAGAATCTCCATCCTATTTTTTACGCGAAAAGTGTCTTTCTCGGGAAGGAGGGAGGGAAGAGGAGAGGGGGGGGAATAATTCTCGGAAAAGCAGACGTCGAAGAGAACATTCCCTCTCATCGATTTCAAACATCTCGGAGACGTCCCTTAACGTCCGCGGCTAGGGAACATACAAAAAAAATAAATGAAACCTCGTCATCGTGACACTTAAGGGGAAAGAAAGAGAGAGGAATTCTGGGAAGTGGAGGCAATCCTTTCGCTTCCCCTCTACATCTACCCCCCGTGAACACTCAACCAACACACTTCCCCGTGGGAAGGAAAAAATTTCCTTTCTTTTCACTCCAATCACGACCTTGATCTTCCTCCTCCCTTGTCTTTCTCTCTTTCTCTCTCTCTCTCTCCCTCTCTCTACCAAAAAACCCTTTCTATCTCCCTCGCTACCCAACTTAACAGAGTTAACCCTGCCGCGTTTCCCGAGACACAACCACCGCAATCCTCCGGAGGGAACTGATTTCCCACTCTCCCGGTATCCATTTCTGAGCATGCCGAACCAGATACCTACGGCGTAACCTTCCCCTTATTCCCTTACTCCTTTTTTTCTCCCTTTTCCTCTTACATTTCTACTACTTCTTACCCCATCTTCTCTCACCACATCGCCCACCCACCTTCCCTCCCTCGCTCTCTCTCTCACCTCCTCTCTCTCTCTTTTCCTTCCCCCTTTCTCTCTCCCTCCCACCTCCTCTAGCTACATCCATTTCTCTCACTCTCTTCCTCCTCCCTCTCTTCCTTCCACTTCTCTCTCCCTTCCACCCCTCTCTCTCCTTCCCCCTTCCTCTTCGTCCCTTTCTCTCTCTCCCTCCCCCCTCTCTTCCCTTCTCCCTCTCTCTCTACTTTCCCCCCTTTCTCCCTTCCCCCTCTCTCTCCCTCCCCTTCTCTTCCTTAATGCTTTCTCCATTCCCCTCTCTCTCTCTACTTTCCCCCCTCTCTCTTTCCCCCTCTCTCCCATCCCCATCTTTCTCCCTCCCCCTCTTCCTTAATACTCCTTTTCCATCCCCCCCTCACTCTCCATCCCTTTCTTTTTCCCTTCTCCCTCTCTCTCTCTCCCTTCCTCCTCTCTTCCTTCCCCTCTCTATCCCTCCCTCTCTCCCTTTACCCCTCTCTCTCCCTACCTCTCTTCCTCCTCCTCTCTCTTCCTTGATCGTGTTTTTCCCTTCCCCACTCTCTCTCCCTCCCTATATCCTTTTCCCTCTCTCTCCATTCTCCCTCCCTCTCTTCGTTACTCTTCTCTCTCTCCATCTACCTCTCTCCCTTCCCTCCTCTCCCCTTCCTTAATTCTATTTCTCCCTTCCCCACTCTCCCACCCTCCTTTTCTCTTTCCCCCTCTCCCTCTCTCTCCATTTCCCCTCCTTTCCTTATTCTTCTCTCTCCCTTTCCCCCTCTCTCTCTCTCCACCTACCTCTCTCCCTTCCACTCCATCTCTCTCCTCCACCCCTCTCTCTCTCTCTAACCGGGAGGGATCCACACACACACACCCTCCCTCACACCCACTCTCCCTACCTCGGGGGTACAGCAAATGAAGGTTTTAATATTTCAGCGCCTGGAGACCCACGAGTGTCGGAAAATGCATCGCCTCCGGAAAAGAATCTCCCCCTCCCTCTCCCCGTTCGCCCCTTTTTCCTCTCTACCCGTTATGCCATTCCCATTTTCATTCCCTATTTCTACGGCGATTCCTTCCAAAAACTCCGCTCACGCGATTTTCCACGTCGCTTCCGGTTACTTCCCTTCCCCCTCTCCCCCCCTTTCTCTCTCTCCCCCCTCTATCTCTCCCTCTCTCTCTCTCCCTCCCTCTCTCCGCCTCCCTTCCCTTCGTGGGTGTTTTCCTGCGTGGTGTTTTACTAGGTTGGCCATGTCAGGTTCTTCCTAGGTTTTTACCACTTCTCTTTTTAGAAGTTTCCGAATTTATAATTCAATCTCTTAATTGTTTTTTTGTATTATTCTTTTTTCATTTGTTTAGTTTCAAGTATTTGTCTTCTGTTTGTATGTTTATGTTATTATTTTCATTGTTGTTTGTAATTCATAACGTTGGGTTAAATGTAAGAAGGGGCTATGTAGTCTCAATTTCGCCCGAAATAAAGTCGTTTGTCTGTCTGTCTGTCTGTCTGTCCCTCTCGCCTGCTTCCTTTTCGCACAATCTTCCTGCTGACCCCACTTGGTGCTGTGCATCTCTCTCCCCTCTCTCTCTCTCGTTCCTGACCTTCTCTCTCCTATTTCTAGGGTTTTCTTGCAGCCGTTCGTGCCGTATTTTCTTTCCTTTTCTCTTTTGTCTTTAATTCCTCCCCCCCTCTCTATCTCTCTCCTTCGCCCACATCCTTTCACTGTATTACTATCCTTCTCTTCCTGTCTCATTGTCCCAATCCCATTTACATCTTTCCACTTCCCTCTCTCCCTTTCTCTTCCACTTTCCTTCTCTCCGTTCCTCTGTCTCCCATTTTCCCTCTCCCGTTCCTTCTCTTCCTTTCCCTCACTCTTTCTCTCTCTCTCTCTTCCTATCTTTATCTCTCTTTCAAACATTTCTTCTCTCCCTTTCCCACTATCTATCCCTTCCTTTTCCTATCTCCTCTTCTCTCCCATTCCTTCCCTCTATTTCTCTCACCCGTTCTCTCCCACTTTCTCTTCTCATTGCTCGTTCCACTTCTCTTCGTTTATCTTGTTCCCTTACTCTGTGTTGTCCTTCGTTTACTTCTTTCGAAATATTTCTCTTTTTTGCCTCTGACTCTTCCTTTTTTCGTTTTTCTTCCTTCCTTTTTCACTCCATTTTCTCTCTACTCGATTCTACGCTCATCCTTATCGTCCAATTTTTCCTTCCTGTCTCCTCCTTTCTTTATCCTTCTCTTTTTCTTTTCTGATCTCCTTATCTCGTTCCCCCTTTTTCTTTGTCAGACTTCGTCAGCTTTCTCTCCCTCAATTTCTTTTTGTGTTTTCCGCGCCAACTCCGTTTTCTTTTTTACTTTCTCATACGAAGTATCGAGAAAGTATTGTTTTCGCGAAAAAAATTCGACCTCGAGATTTCTACGGAAATACACGTTTTAGGTGTCGCTGAATCCGAAAAAGTGGTTTTCGCAATGCCGTCTGTCTGTCTGTTACTGGCGCTGGAGCCTAGACGGTAGAACGAAAATGAATGAAATCTCGTACTTAGGCATTTTATCATACTGAGCAGAGTATACATAGAAATGGTTGACATTGATCAATAATTAAGAGTAGTTTATTCTACGCATTTTAAACAACAATCCGATATTGTCGAAAACGGCTATAACGATTTTGATCAAATTTCGCACAGTCACTTGAGTTTACGTCTTCAATAATACTGTATAGTTCATATTTCTCAAAAATGAATATAAGGCTAGTTTATTCTAGGTAAATTTAACAATAATTCGATTTTCTCAGAAACGGCTACAACGATTTTGATCAAATTTCGTACAGTTACTTAAGTTTACATCCTCAATAATACTGTGTAGTTCATATTTCTCAAAAAATGAATATAAGGCTAGTTTATTCTAGGCAACTTTAACAATAATTCCATTTTCTCAGAAACGGCTACAACGATTTTGATCAAATTTCGTACAGTTACTTGAGTATACGTCTTCAATAACACTACGTATTTCATTTTTCCCAACGAATGAATATAAGGATAGTTTATTCTTGGGCAACTTTAACAAAAATTGGATTTTCTAAAAACAGGCTCATACGATTTTCATTTTCTAGAGATAACTAAACGACGCATTAGTACGTATATGAGAAAGTTTGTACAATGTATGTTGTACCGATTTTTTTTTATTCTCATCAACAACTTATTCCCTCTATATATTTCGTTACACCTCTTTTCTCTCTCTCTCTCTCCCCCCCCCTTCCCTTCGTGGATGTTTTCCTGCGTGGTCTTTTACTAGGATGGCCAAGTCAGGTCTTTCCTAGGTTTTTGTCGCAATTACTCTTGTCTTTTTATAGAAATTTTGCGAATTTGTAATTTGGTGTTTTGCTTGTACTATGTTTTTCTATTTATTTTTTTCTGGTTCTTTTCTGTGAAATTATTATTACTATTTTATTCTCAATTGTAATTGTTGACGCAGGGTTAAATGTGAGAAGGGACTATAACGTATAGTCTCAATTTCGTCCTAATAAAGTCGTTTGTCTGTATGTATGTCTGTCTGTCTGTCTGTCTCTCTCTTTCCTTTAATAACAACTCCTCCAACTTGCTCGACTTTTTCTTATCTCTCTCTTCCTTTCTTTTTATTCATTTCCATCCTCTTAAGATTCAAATCCATTCACACCTCCCTCCCTCACTCTTACCTCTCTCCGGCAATTTTGTGCCTCTCGCCATACCCTCGGGCTTGCAAGCGTGGGAGAGGTGTAGAGAGCGTTAGTTTAAATACTTGCGGAAAATATCACCATTTGCTTTTCACGGAAAAACCTTCCTTCCGGGAAATATAAAATAAAGGAAGGAATGACCGGAAGCATTCCCATTACTGAAGGTCGTATCCCATTTCTTTTTATTTTACACGTGATTAATCTAGATACGACTTCTGGAATGTGTAATACAGACGTTATATACTTGTCATGGACCTCATCTGAAAATGTTTGCGAGAATTTAAGCAAATGTAGCAATCTTCCACAAAATCATTAATGAAAATAACTTTAAAATTGTAATTCTTGGTCAATAGCTTCGTTATAGTTACTAATCTAGGATTATAATTATTATTTATTGCGTTAAAATTACTTCTTCAATTCTGGAATGAATGTACAAAATCACATTTGTCCAATTCTATGATTATCAAAAACATTAATTTTCAGCGAATCATGTTAATGGCCACATAGGTTATTTTCCGAGTATACAGAAAAAATATCATAGCGTTAACCACCGTCTTGCATCCGCTATCAATATATTCAAGTTTTAATCCAGGCAGACAACTGATCGTTATTTATTACCCTTAACTCATTAATCAACCGCGCAACTATTTCTCCGGATTTCACCAATATTTACTCTTCCAAACGTTAGGTATGAGACATTCAAGTTAACTCGAGTAATCTCAACCCAACCACCCAAACGATATACCTTATGAAATGACATATGGTCTAACACATAACGTATCAAATATTTAAATAACAAGTTAGGAAAGTGTACAACGTATCACAAATGGGCGCGTTTCGTGCAATGGAGTATTAGAAAGAAATTATATACCTGTACGTAAGGGAAATAGCATTTTAAAGTTCTTTTCTTCATCATAAATAATCCATTTTCTTGCTATTTAAAAATATTGCATGCACACGTAAGTAAATTAAACGTTTGTTTGTGAGATTGTTTATGTTAGCAGCAATGAAGAAGTAACCATGCAAGAAATTTTCTAATTGTAAGTTCAACTCGATTTAAGACGTTTTTGTTTGATTTTCTCGATAACAACTACTTCTACGATAAAAATATATAGGAAAGGAAATACTCTTCTTTACCAGTTCTACAACTTTTATTTGAAAAATATTTTGATATGCGCAATATTTTACGAGATATGACGAAAATTTAATTTTTTGTCACCTGTAAAGTGGTACCCCTGATTGGCATACGTGATTCATTTTTTCGATTTTATTCTTATATTTGATTGTAAGTCCTTAATATCAAATTTCATGAAAATCCGATGAGAAAAAGCCCGAGAACGAACATGCGGACGGACGGACGGACAGACGGACCGACGATAATAGGCGCTCACGCTGTAAGCGAAACGCGCCTAAAAAAACGAACAAGAATGTAATCACCGTGTAACCGTGACCGTGTTATCTTGGTTGTTTATAATAACAGAGCGTAGAGTATGCTACATTATTTTCTGAATGTTACTTGTTCTTTAGTGCTGTGTTTGTGCAGTCAGCTTTTACGAAACATAAAAGGCATCAAGATTTTAATATTTTTGCTTCCCTTTTACGAAACTTTTCAATTGTTTTGTTTATCGAGTCAATAATTGGTCCAGAGTTGTACAGGACATATTATCCAAAGAATTTTCTACTAAGTGTTAAGCATTTAATTATTCATCACTTATTAAGATAAATGAACCAAAAAAATTAATAAAACAATATGAATCGAAATGGCTTAATAAGTAAATCAGTAATTTACGAATATATTTTGACACTTGAAAGGTTTTTTTTTATGATTACGTCGCAGTAGTGTTCTGATTACTTGTGTCATGTCGTATCCCTCGCCACATCAACTGTCACATCACGCGTCGTTACTTTAGCGAGACGACCTCCGTTAAGGTCAAGGAGTCAAATCCGACAGAGGTTTAAGGGGCATCATTAGGAATTACTTTCATTCAGTTGAACGAATAAGGCAGCATCCGAGATTAATTAACGCTTCGCTTGAGAGGGACTTAGGCCCCAAAACGATCATATCTCATAAACTGCTTCGTTTTTCATCCTTACCCACTCCACGTTTTCACAACTACTCTCACCCCCCATATTCCCCACGCAATTAAAAGTAAACACATTTCTATCTCTCTCGCTCTAATCTCGTTCATTCCCTTTATATCGTCTTTCCCATCTATTCAACTTATACGTTCTCTTTTTCTCCCCTTCTCCCACCCTTTCCCTCTTCTCCTCTCCAGCGCCTTTTATAACGCTCATCTGCTTCATAAACCCTTTCCTCCGTCGTATCCCACTTGTCATCTTTTCCATCTTCTTCTCACTCTCCTTCTTCCTCAACCTCCCCTTCTTCCTCTCCCTCCACTTCTTTCCCAACCTCCCCTCTCTTTCTCCTTATCTCCCCTTCCACTTGCTTCCCTCTCTCTCTCTCAGTTTACCGCACTCTGCGTCTTTCGAGTCTCCCCGGAATGAGAAGAGCGCTCTCTCTCCCCCTCTCTCTCTCCCTCTCCCCTCTCCCTCTCTCTCTCTCCCTCTCTCTCTCTCCCTCTCTCTCTCTCCCTCTCTCTCTCTCCCTCTCTCGTACTTGGAATAATTAGATGACCCAATTTTCTCGAAACCAAAAAATAAACACGTTCCGTATTTGAAAAACGCATCTCCTTCTAAGAGAGGGGGAGAGGGAGAGAGAGAGAGTTTCTCACGGTGCTAAATCTCCTTATGATGCTCTTAAGAGTTTCGTGATTCGTTCGATAATTACCTCTGCTCGATTTACGAGCTTTCCTCTCGTTTTCCGCCGGAGAAAAGAAATCCTTTGATGAGCAATTCATCGCGTTATTACGTTTTTAAAGTGCCCCGGAAAAATCAAACGAACGGTAAATCTTGAAAATTAAAACGAAAACAAAAACAATCGTTCGAAACCCAAGTTAACGAGACTATGAACTGCATTGAAAAAATTTCATGCCATGTTAAGATTGAGGAAAACTGTATATTTTCTAAATTGGTACACATTTAATGGACATTTATGTGTAACATCTACACCTCCATATTTGTTAAATGGCAGTAGATTTTATATAGTTTTTGCAGCTTTCTCCTCTCTAAGAATTTCATCGTGTAAGCAGATCATGTGTTATTTGAAGATTCTCATTTTTTTTTTTTCAATATTACGCCTCATAACTAGAATCCATAAAATGAAAAACCTTCTGATAGAGACGAGGCGTGCGCAACATACACGCTCTTCTCGCTTGGATACACTAGCCTTTGCTAGTAGTTCCTTCTTCATCCTTTCTCCTCCTTGTTTCGTTTCCATTCGAGTCACTTTCGTCTTCTGTTTTTCTCCCGTCTCTTCCCTCGCTTCACCCTTTCTCCTCTTCCTCTATCCGCTTCCTCTATCCGCTTCCTCTATCCCCTCTACCAAAACCTTCTTCCTTTTTCTCTATCCTCTCCTTCCGCACACTATCTCTGTCCTCTAACTATATCCTCTCTATCTGTTCTCTTCCTCTATTCCAGTGCTTCTCAGCCTTTTCTGCTCCACGACACACCTCCATGCATGCTTAAGAACATCGCGGCACACCAAACCACCCCTAATTAATTTCACTGCGTAAATACTCATTTTTAAAGATAGAAACTAGCGTGACAAGTAAAAGTCGCAGTTATATTAGATTGTTACGATTGGTAAAGCAATAGTATAATTTTATTGTACATTAAATACATACATAATTTAAAAATTATACATTTTCGGAGTGTGCGGCACAGTACCCTCTTCCTCCATCTTCGCTCTCCATCCTCTTCTTCTATTCTTTCCCACTAACCCTCTTCCTCTGTCCTCTCCCTCTAATCCCTCTCTATAGACTGTTAACTCCAAACCCCTTCATCCTCTCATGCTACAACCGTAACCCTCTTCATCTCCTCCTTGGCAACCTTCCCTTGGCTTTCTCCTCCTCTCCCCTCCTCATGCTCACCCCCTATCTCTTCCTCTCCCATAATAATACATCCCCCTCTCTCTCTTTCTCTCCTTCTCCTGGCGCGATATCCGCATTGCCGCTCTCCTCTCGGATGCGTAACGTTTCGAGACCCCGGAGCGCATTCATAATTCGCGACACGCGGGGGGAAATGTCCAGCGAGCCAAGACGTTGATTGGTCGGAAAGGAAAAAATGTCAGGCGCTTAAATGGAGAGTGTAAGAAAGATTGCGAAAGAGAGGGAAAGGTTGGAGGAGAATATTTTTAGCTCTCTCTTCTCTCTCTCTCTCTCTCCCTCTCTCTCTGTCTCTTATTTTTTCTCTCCGCGTTTTCTCCGTCGCCTTCAACTGTCTCTTCGTTCTATTTTGTTTTCTTCCTTATTCTATCTATTCACAACTCATTGACAGATCTTTATGTTACCTTTATCACATCGGTCTCTCTCTCTCTCTCTCTCTCTCCATACCGAGCCATTTTCCCATTCATTGTTATTTTACTATCCCTGTCTCTATCAGAGTAATTCTTTTGTTTTTGGCTTTTACTCGCTAATTATATGATTTGTTTTTAATTGGCTTGTTTCATCCAAATTCAAGTCCCACACTGGAAATGGCTCGTCTGTTTCTTTACTTACCATAATAATATATATTCCTGAGTATCCTCCTAACCTATTCTTTGGTGTTGTGGAACGGTGTGTAGGTCAGTTGCGCTACAGAAAAAAGTGGTCCATAGTAACGCTTTGCAGAAAAAGGTCAATGTCGTAGTAATTTTCCCATGCTTTTAAAAGGTCTCCTGAAAGGTACGTATCTTAATTGTTGACTTTTTACCGCGCCTTCGATCTTTATGCTACACCACAAATGAAAAACAAATTTCATGTACGTATGTGCGATAAATTCCATTAATTATATTAAGAATATTTAGTGCGCCTATACACTCGTGTGCCTGAATAATTACATTTTTCGAATACATTTAGATTATTCCTTAATCAACATGCCTCGGACTACGAAATAGTTTCTGACAATTAGAAATACCACAGCTTCCAGAAGTTAGTATCCAGGTCAGCTTCTTGGAATACTGCCGCTTACAGTTAGATCTAGATGTGAAAAGAATTCCATGTATCTAAATATCTAAAGAAAAAAAACACAAATATAAACAATTCGTCATTATTTCGTGGAGAGCATTTTATTTTGCAATAATCCAGTCAAAGTTGAACTAAACAGTGGATAATTGATTCATTTTGTAAGTAAAATCAATACGAAGTAGCAAAAAACTCAGCTTGGTATTCGAGTTAGTTTTTCAAAATTTTTTGCTAAAGTTCCTGTAATGAGGCGTTACGTAAAACTTATAGTTATTTAGAAATATGTCTCTTTCCCTTCTAGGATCGATTAACTACGTTCAGCATACTATAATGCCCGATGTCGAAAAAGCATCATTCATCTGAAATTATATTCCCTGTAAATCGGTTTCTCGGAAATTTTTACTTGATTAGACGATAAACTTCAAGACACGTTGAGAAGCCTAGTTCATATCTCTCAAATACAATTTTTCTTTTATGGTTGATTGTAAAAGAAGCAGGTTATTTGCGAGAAAATTTACGAACTGCTCGTTTTATCTAATATACGTTTAGCCTTTATGGTTCTATACTATATCGATTGCAGTTTGAAGAAATTTTTCTTTAAAAAATTCTAGTTTGTAAACATAAATAAAGGAAATCACGAGGTTTTAAGCTTCGTGTCATGGATTCTTAGACTGCTCCTTCATACCATCCCAGTTTCTGTTATTCATAAATTATTCATGTATGTATATGTGTACAAATACACACACACACACTCAGTGGAAAATAGATTTCGACGAGCCACTAAAATATTTATGGAACAAGTCATTAAAGGGCGTAGCACGCACATTTTCCCCTTAATGAGGTCTCCGAAAAACTCAAGGCAGCGAAAAATGGAAGGGAAAAGGTCGTGGCTCAAGTATTTCATTTCCAGGCTCTCCAGAATGCCATAAGTCTAAAAAAATATTTACACAAAATTATAAAAGGCTCCATCTCTTACGTGTCGAGTAGTAGAAGGAGAACATCGAGCCGTTTCTCCGACGCTTCAGGAGGACGCACGCACTTAATTCGACGTCTTATTCAACCTCCTCTGCCGCCATCTCTTTCCACCCAATGGAGCAGCTCTCACTCTCTCTCTCTCTCTCTCTCGGCTAAATTGGATAAGGGACTTTCACTAATTACCGCTGCAAATTCTTTCAGCAACGTTTGGAAGCTTTCCGCGGCGATTCTGAAGGGGAAGGCCGATGACGAGTGAGGATTGGGAGGGGGGTGAGAGCGAAGGAGAAGGTTATGAAAGATGTGGTTTACTTCGTTTTATTTTAAAAAAACAATATTTGAATCTGAGGGAAAGGAAGGAAGAGGGAGAGATAGAGAGCAGAAAGCGAATCATTAAGCACCCGAGTCCCCTCTTGTATTTATACGAGAGTTAACGTTTCCCTATTCCTCCCCCTCCTCCTCTCCACTTTCGCTCACCTCCCCCTTTTCTCCTCCTCATGGCCCCCCGTAAAACCCTATTCAGATACCTCAGCGTCCCAGAGCCAAAACTTTCTCTCTCTCTCTCTCTCTCACCTCTCCTTTGAGTCCTAACGCTCTAAAATCTCTAACTTTCCCCCTTTCTCTTATCATCCTCCATAAGATCTTTGCAAAAGGTGACGTAAAAGGGATTAAGAACATTTGTTGCGAAATTCAAACTGGTTTCTTTTTTTTTTGTTTGGATCGCAGTGTCAATTCGGGTACCTCCAGGGTGAATTCGGTTACTTTTTTGAATGTCGTGAATCAGTCTGCAAGAAGAGATATTCAAGGTAATAGGTTGCATTTGTCTCGTTTTGTGAGAATTCATGCTCGCGTTTTATTTGTCACGTCACAGTGTTTGGATTTTTGTAAAAATTAATGATATCTTCAGTAGACGAAATTTTCTTGTGTTATTTAACCATAAATCTTAATTACGCATGCTGTTTAGGTTAGTATTAAGATGAATGGCATCCCTTGCGTATCATGGCATGTTTCTTGCTGCCGTTATTCATTAGGCTGTACAAAATTAGTTTATGTCTTCACTCGAGATATTCGCACGCAAATAAAAAATAATAAGTACGATATTTTTTTTAATTTTCATAATTGATGTATTTTATAATAAACTGCTTTGACTTTTTTGGACCTGGGATATATCAATTTATTCAAAATGTAAAAAATATTCCATACTTTAAAAAAAAAACTCCACTTGGCGAAACGACAAAAAGAAATAACAGTCTCATCGCAGCTCATATATTTTTACGACCGTCCAATGAGAATATTCGAGAGGCAATCCATTCGTTAAAAAAAACCCCTTACCGAGGAAATATTCCGCGCGTCAAAAGAGCTCTTTGCCGAATAAACGAACGCGATAAAATCCCCGGTCAAATTTGATCAGTTGCCCTCCAAAGATATTAATCAATTTACCTTTTGCGTTGGAATATCTCCAGCGTCGTCACAAGTCTGAAATTCCTCTCTCGAAACATCCTCATCGTTACAACAACGTGGTGTTTATCAATATTCCTCACCTCCTCTCCACACCTCTCTCTCTCTCTGTATCGCTCATTCTTCCATACCCTCTCTTCCTCCAATATCCTTTGTAACACGCCTCTTCATGCTCTACATCCCTCTCTTCCGTCACCTTACCTTTAACTACTCCAAATC
This sequence comes from Uropetala carovei, assembly GCA_036926305.1. Classification (NCBI taxonomy): domain Eukaryota; kingdom Metazoa; phylum Arthropoda; class Insecta; order Odonata; family Petaluridae; genus Uropetala; species Uropetala carovei. The sequence continues at coordinate 426,070 of JAXCHB010000024.1, forward strand.
TCTCTCCCCCCCCCTCTCTCCCTCCCTCTCCCTCTCTCTCTCCCTTTCTCCCCCTCTCTCTCTCCCTGTCTCTCCTCTTCACCTCCAGCGCTTCGGCTCTTGAGGCCCACGGGTTGTTCATCTCCTACCCCTCATCCCAGAAGATGCATCATGGGAAGGAGGAGAGCGAGGGACCTCCCTAAAACACCCTTCTTCCCTCTTCTCGTTCGCCCCTTTCTCTCTCTCTCTCTCCGCCTCTCCTCCCGCTGCCCTTATCTCCTTTCTCCCTGTCTTTTACGCTTCTCCTGTCTTCTCTCGTTTTATCTTCTTCTTCCTCCTCGCCCACGCCTCGCAAGAAGAAGAGGTTCTACGAGTGGACGTGGTAAACTTGGCTGTTCTACGTCACGCCTCTCTCTCTCACTCTTCCTCTCTTTACCTCTCTCGGTTAACGACCTACCTCGAGAGAGGGAGGGGGAGAGAGGGAGAGAAAGAGAGTGGTAGAGAGAGAGAGGGGGGGGGGGAAGAGAGAGAGATAGATGTCTTTATTTTCAGGGCGAAATTGAGACCAAAAGTTCTCCTCTTCCATACGTTACAAAATATATATTACATGACAATATGCTCAAATAGTCTAAACTAGATGAAAATAATCGCAATAAAAACAATGACCGAGTGTGAATATACATATTCAGGAAACTTCTAAAAAAAAAAGAAAAGACTAGATAATTGTGGGAAAAACCTAGGAAGAACCTAGTAAAAACCCAAGCAGGAAAACACCCACGAAGGGAAGGGGGGTGAACAAAAACCTGCGAAAACCCTAGATACATAAAAGAACAATAATACTGATACAGGAGAGGGAGAGAGAGAGCGAGAGAGAGCGATAGAGCGAGAGAGAGATAAAGAGAGGAGGAAGGACATCTACACAAACTTCTTTCGACTTCCCTGCTGCAACATCCTCTCTAACCTTTTTCCTTTCGCTACTTTCTCTCCTTCCCTCCCCCCCCTCTCTCTCCTCCATTTACTTCGTTTTCCTCTTCAATTTTCATCTTAACTCATTTTCTTAAACGTTAATGCGTCGTCGATTCTTCCTTTTCTATATTAAATTTTAACATTTTTCCATGCATTATCTCTGGCTCACTTCAAATATTTTTTCTCTCCGCTCGCTCCTATTATTGCACGGTTTCCCTTTGCACATTTAAAGTTTAGCACGGTCCTCTTTTTTTTTTTTTAGAGAATTCGAATTGCACGGTCATCAATTTAGTTTTAGAACGGTTTCAAAACGGTCTCTGATAATTAAAAGGAATAAAATAGTTTAGTGCGACGTATAGGTTATAGGAAAGGATAACGGGAAGCAATGCTGAATAAAACATGCTTGAATTTTGCATGGTGACCACAATATGACGTTCAATACTCATACGGGAAAAATCTGTCTCACTCTGCACGATTTCGCTATACATGGGCATGTCCAAGCAAGTATGTTACAGGGCAAATCGAGAGATGGGAATTTTTCCCTTTATCCTAGCCCGCCCATTCTCCCTTTCCCTTCGGATCATTCTTCCTATTCTTTCCATTCGTTGTTTTCCTTCGTTTTTTTTCCTTCGGCATTTTATTCTCTTAAAATTTTCTCTGTTTTCGCCTTTCTCGGATGTCTGTTCACTCCCTCGCTTGAACTTTAATTCCCTCCGTTTTATCTCGTTTTTTCTCCGTCTTTCCCCTTCCCTCGCCCGTACCTTATCTCGATAAAGAGAAAATTTCCATTCCCGACGGACGCAAAATTTCCTCGAGGTGCCAAACGAGAACAATTTCGCAGCGAAAGACCGCGTCCAGGAAGTCACGCGAGAAAGGCATAATTTCTTTATTCGATACCTTTTGCGTAACGTAGATACGTTTTGAATTGCGCTGCTTTTACCCTTGTCTCACTTTTACAAATACGGCCTAATAAATTGGCAGCTCGACTTCAATTGTTCACGCGCACGCTGCAAACTTCACGGCGTCTCGGTTATTCTTTTTTTTTTTGTTACGGACATATTAACTCAACGCGGCAAATTTCACGTTCGACTACCAAGCAGACAAGGCCTCGGCTAGAAGTAAAAAAAAAATGTTTCATGATACACATGTTTGGATTATAAATGTTTGTCCGGAGAAAGAAGGTTTCCCAAATTTCTCGTTTAAAATGCATTAAAGGATACTGTTGGCCAGTATATTTTGAAGCAAAAAGCGATGAAGATATCAAAACTCCTGCATTATTTTCCTCACGTCTTCGAGGCCTTTACAAATGAGATAGGACCGCTTTTTAAGTGTGATCGGGGAAGACAACAAGATGGCTCGAGAAAAAGGACGTTATCAACTTTCCATTAAACCCTGGCTACGCCCGTCTCTTCTGCGGCACTCTGTATTCCAAACGCAGGGCACGAAAAATGATAACGTAAAAAATCGTTCTGGAAATCTTACGTATGGAAGCTAACGAAATAGAACATATACTTCTTTATGCGCGTTATGTAGAACTTGTAAATTTTTACTATGACATTTAAAGCATTTTCTATATGACATATATGCAATTTCCTGGCCGCGGGGAATGACGGTCTGGTTGCTATGAGCTAACTTTCTGAGTAGTATTATTTGGGGAGACTCATTCTTTTTTTTTTTGGATTTTCATTTTGTTCCCTTTTTCTCTGTTGTGGTTGTTTATCCTAAAATTGTCAAATTGCCTAACCGTTTTAGATTTTTTCTAATTTAACAATTGTGCGGCTAAGAAGGAACTAAGAAACCTTTTCCTTAGCCTGCAAACAAAACCACACAACATTTGACAAATATGTTGCAATGTAAAAACCAAAAAGTTATGTTTAGGAAATTTCGACGAAAATTACCATTAATAAGGAAATAGTGAATTAGAGTATGTCTAATCTTTATAACATAACACATAATTGAATTAAAACTATCAGCTGATAAAGTTAATGAAACAGCCAATTTTTCGAATTTCGGGGTTATTTCTAATGACACCTATTCTGCAGACATAATTTGGAGTGAACGAAAGCTTTATTATAGATGCATTTGAATTTCAATTATTAAGATAGCAACAAAGTTCGCCTCAATGAAATCGGCGTTCCTCCATTGAAACCTTGACTGATTTTCGAAATATGTAGTAATACGTAGTTATAAAGACGCTACGAATAAGAGAAAAAATGTCCTGCGATATTTCAATTTTGTCTCAATTAATTTTAATTACCTACAAGTTCATAATACATAGATACAGGGTGCTTTTAGCAACTGCCAAACAACTGAAACCTAAAAAACTATCACATTGCCAAGATAAAAATAGCTAACGAGGATCTCAATATTTTATAGAATTCAAACTAAGAGAAACTACGAAACAATGAAACTAAAGGGAAAAGCTAGTCAAAAATAACCAACCTAAACCAATTCTAGCCAACCCTTGCTTAATATGGTTAGCAATTAGCATTTTTTTTAATTCCCCTATTCTTACGTTGGTGGCGCTGAAGACAGTCCCCGAGGAATTCTGAGCTCCACATATTTTCAGTAGATATTTCTATACGCGCGCCCGTTTCTCTCATTTAAGACGGAGAAATTCATCCTCTAAATGAAATTAATGACCTGTGATGCAATTTTCAAATCGTTTTTGTGAGCGCCCTTTGTTTACTCATTAATGCGTCGTTGTAATCCACTTCAAAAATAAATTTTTAAGTTGATGAGAGCCTATGTAGTTGTCTCGGTTCGTTTTTAGGAAATCCATTATTCGAAGACGGTTGGCACTCGGTAATTCAGCCAGCCTTATAACATTGGATCATTTATTCCCCGAAACATTTCTTTAAAAACAGAAATACAGGTGACCCCCACTTAACGCGCCCCATCCAACGCTAGTTCGTTATAATGATGTTTAAATTAGATTGTCAAAAAATTAAAAAGCAAAAATTTTTTATGTAAAAATATCTTATGCGCAATGCGATCGTGGCCTAACATCTTATCCACAGTGCGAACTTAGGCTAATTGCTCTAATTCAGGGGTCCGCAACCTTTTTCCAATGATGAGCACCGCAATGACTTAATTTCTTTCGGGGAGCACCAGACGCGGTTCCGCGGAGGAGGGGGTTATAAAATATAGCCACCCTTTACGAATTAATTTTGAATGCCCAAGCGTTTCTCCAGTTTCTCTCACTCAGACTCTTAACGCCGACATCGACCTGAGCTACGCGCGAATAATCTGCTAAAATTGCCAGCGTCGTTAATATCGACTCCTAGTTTTCCGCCGCGAACTCTAAAACATATTCGATAGATGCCGCATGTTTTATGTTCAGTGGTCTGTACAGAGTTCAAGATTGATTTTTCTGCCGATTAAAAAAACTATTCCGATATCTCGAAAATAGTGTCCCGTGTAGATTTCGTACGGGACGCGGGACAAATATTGAAAATAAGGGAAATCACGGCCAATACGGAAAGCATGCTTAAGGTTTATAGTACACCCAGCGAACGCGGATTTTCGCTTAACGCGGAGTTGCCAGGAACGCATCTCCCGCGTTAAGCGAGGGACACCTGTACAGCGAAAAGCGTAAGATAGTAAATTGAGTTTTTAACAAAGATGAGCAGACAAAATTGTAAAATAATATCCCCTTTTTAAACCGTACGCTTTAGTCTTGTTGGAGACAGACGTTCATGAACTAATGGAGAAATTGCTATAACTGCATTCACTAGATCCTTTCCTCAGCTGCTGATTCATGGTAGAGATGGTAAAATTTTGCTAATTTCAAAAAAATAAATTTCTCCCTTTTTTCTAAAGAAACAATATGTCTCAGTCAAACATTAAGAAATACACTCCGAATGAAAATAGATTTGTTTCGAGGGTTTCATAAGATAATGGATACAACATTTACAGCAAGCGTATTTTCAATCAGTGCCTCATTTATGTACGAGATTGTAGTGCCATTTCTATAATTTAACTATACCGAGTCGTAAATATCATATATTTGGAATTCGTGGAAGGAACGTAGGAAATGGAGAAGGGGCGGATAAGAGAGAGAAATATAATCCCAGGGAAAAGAGATGGAATGCACTGACTGCTGAGGGAAATGTAACTCCGACCTCATTTGAGGACTCTACCCTCCTATTACTATTCCAAAAAGAATTCTAATGTGTCACGACGAAATACCAAGAAGTCATTTGAGTTGGAAAATCATTAAAAGCGTCTTATTCAGGCATGAAGCGCGAAAAAAGAGCAGGATGAAAAAAAAACCTTTACATGATCGTCTGAAATTAATTACGAAGCCCACGCTTCTATTAATTTCGCGTATGTGAAATGGGAATTCTTATTCTGCTGTCGCATGGATGGAGCTTACGCTTCCTCTTAAAACACGACTCCATATTTTTGTCTTATGACCTAGTTATTCTTGAGTACGCAGTAAGCAGTTTATAATCGAAAACGAAAAATTTCAAATTGAGGTTAGGGAACCGTTAATTGAAAAATGAATGCGTATGAGTGTATCATTTTGAAGCCATATCGGAATACAAAAAATCGAATTGTAATTATGAACGTTGTGGACTTATGAAGCTTGCCGTTGAAGGATTAATCTTGTTGAGCTCCGCCGCGTTGTTTCTCATAATTATCGTGATCTTCCGCAAGCATTTTGCTTGAAAAATTAAACTTTGTTAACAGACGAAAAATTTCAGTTGAAGCTAATGCTACGGAAAATTATGACTAAAATGATTCAATCTCACTCTGCAATGATATTTGTTTCCTTAGAACTAACTTGCTGCGCAAATTCGACATATTTTGTACCGAATGCGTCTAAGAGCGCACGTCGAACGAGGTTTAGGGGTTAATTTTTTCTAGCGTTCAGAAATCTTGGGGGGAAAGTAATTACCCCCTTTACCCCCTCCCCCTGTATCCGCCCATGGAATTAGTACGTGTTTTATTCGATAAATAGAAAATTCTCTTTAAAAAAATCTCCCTCCTGAAGTAACATCCAGCAAGGACGAATGTATGTAACGCACGCAACGATGAAGGAAGAGGGAAAACCGCAGAGCGAAAATGAGAAATATATAGGTACTACTGATACCAGCAATTACGTATGAAGCTAAGTTTGGATCCAATCTAAATTTCACCATAAAATTATTAAAGTCGTCTACATATCTTAACCATTAAAAATCCATATGCCATCCTTGGGACTGTTATACGAAACAAAGAATTTGTTCACTCGAAATATTTCCGATGAATTATCTTTTTTCCATCCCCCCGTTGTGTAATACTTCAGCCTCATTGGAAATACCATTACTTTGAAGTTTCTTTATAATTCTCGAGATGCTAAAACGGAAAATCGTAAAGCGGAATTTGACGCGTTCCGTATATTACATTGCATGTCTCAATGTTTAAATAAATTTAAACCGAACGACGTATCGGTCACAGAATTTATATTTAATCAGCCCATCGCGAGCTTTCTGACACATATCGAAATGACCTAATTCAACATCTGCCTAGCTTATCTACTTATTGCGAAAGGGCATTTTTAACTCACGAGAAAATTAGGCCAAAAATTGAATCCGATGGCTCGTGTGGACAACACCAGAGTTACCTGAGTTATGAGAGTTCTCAATTGATGGAAACACTCGGCACGTCTCAATCTCGAGAATCGATTCGCCGTCTCTCCTCCTCCTCCTCCTACCCCTCCTCTCCCTCCCATCCGCCCCTCTCCAAAGTTTCAAGTTCATATCACAGGCGCAAACTGTCGCACTTGGCGAGGTTTTTTTTCCGTTAAAAAAAAAAAGAAAACATCTCCACTTCGCAATTCCTCACGCTCCATTTCGTAGTACGGGATTTCTCATCAAATTCCACGATATAGACCCCTTCGGCGAAATATCCCTTCCCTTCCATAAACTCCACTTCACGTAGAAGTACCACTCCGCTTCTTAGAGAGAGCGCTCCCTCCCGAACCCCTCCTCTCCCCCTTTCTCCCTCTTCCCGCTAAAAAAAATAATTAAAAAAAGTCCTAGACCTTCCTTCATCCGTTTTCTCTTCGTTCGAAGCGAAGCATTTAATCCGTTAAGGCGTGTTGAAAAAGCAATGCACTCCGTACTTTACTGTCCCTGATTTAGGAGTTCCAGAACTCTCGTTTTTTTTTTAAATCTCTCTCTATCTCTCCGCTGACAACCTCCCGCCCCCCTCAAACCCCTTCGGCTCTAACCATATCCTCTACACGGAAACACGGAAAGTGCTTTTTCCCCACTTCCCCTCTCTCGAATACCAAAAACCACCCTCGCTCTCTTCCCTTGTCGCCTCGTTCTAATCCTACCCTTCCGCCGTTGCATCCTTAATGAAAAGGCTGCATCTCATTTTTTTCCACGGGACTTCTTATAAAAGGGTCTCCCGGGAAACGCTTATTTTTTTGTAATTCTCTTCCTGCTTACTAACCTTCCCGTCGCGAGGAAGGCTCTGTTCCCACGAGAGTACGGCCCGTTGCCGCCGAGATAGAAGGCGCTGCGGTCGGCGGCAACCGTTAAATGATGCGTTTCCACCTGCTAAATCCGCCATGAAAATGGGTCCGCGTCCCACTATTCGCTCCGTTATCTACCGAAGAGTGAAAGTTATTGCCAAAGTTTAGGTTGGATGGGTTTTAATAAGAGTCGGCACTCCCACACGCGACAGGGCGAAGAGTGAGCGAGAGAGAACTTAATTAAGGATTATTTCGGTTGTGACAAGCACTGATATCTTCTATCTTTCATAATTTAGAACAGAAAAAAGTCGATTATGTTGCTCGATTTGTAATTAACGATATACTTCCGAAATTTTTAATAACATTCGTATTTAAATTATTTCGGGAATTTTGTGACAGAAATGAATATTGTAGCACACTGAAAAATATAAATAATACATAAAGAATGAAATATATCTTTTGCACGTGTGTAGTTTGTTCATTATATCAACATTACCATTAACTGAGAGTTTTATATAATTCAAGTTACTTGTCCATCAGATTTTCCATAAATAATAATCGTTTAAAGTCCAAATACCTATGTTTATTGTGGATTTAAGCAGTTAATCTTAATTTATCGAGCAGGAATCACTTAAATTTTGTAGCATAGTAAACACAAAGTATTTCTTCAAATGGGTTTTTTAGGTGAGGCGCAACCTAAACCGTTGTTTGTTTCCCTCCTCAAAGCTTAGATATGGCGGCGAAACTATTGAGGCGATGGGGTAAACTCATAAATCCGCAAATGACCGACCTCAATTCAAGCAGCCAGTGCAAATCCCGCTTCATACCTCATTACCTCCGTCATCAATTTCATCCCCTTTTTTCCGCAAACCACGAAGGGACGATCCAAATGCGTACGCGAAAAAAAATACAGATCCATCGACCTCTCTCGTCTTCCGCTCCCATCCATCATCGAGATACGGGCGCAATGGTGACGGGAAATGCGGACGGCTGCTTTAAGGGACAGCTCCGAAAATATTTCACGATCATCGTATTTTTTATTACGGTCATGCGGATCCATTCTTTCTCTTTCCCTCTACCCACTTCTCCCCTCCACCCTCACTGCGTCGGAGAAAAAAAATTAAAGTGACTCGACAAGTAGGTAAAGCTCGCAATCAGTCAGAGCAAGATGTAATTATGTGGAGTTTCTAAGGAAGCGGCATTGTGAATAGCCCCAGGTCGGTTTATGATGTAGAAATTTTTCTTCGGAGGAATTTGTTGCCACTTCGGCTTACTTATAGGCCGAATAATGGTAAGATTTTAATGAGTGTGTTTACCATCATGCAAAGTGTAATTTCAGTTAAGTTCCACATCATAGCTTTCCTTTTTGTGTCCTAGTGTACGTCAGGAATTTGTAGGCCTTTTGCAAACAAACACTATTATTGAAGCATTCGTTTTCTTTCTTGGTTGAGAGAAAATATATTACTGCTAAAGAAAGCGTTGTGATATTTTGAATAAATTAGTAGAGAGGAAAGCTTTTTGTGAAAAAATCTTCTTTATAAAACATCTAACGTCCTTTTGGGATTTGTTAAAATAGGCGAAAAATATTTACTTCGTGACTGTAAACGAGTTTCCGCTTATAGTGGACATGTTAAAAGAAATGATGAAGATAATGATGTCACTTGCAGGTAATTCTTTAAAAAATACCGCTAAAAGTGGACGAAGAAAAGTCGGATTATCTTTTGATGTGCTCCTTACATAATTAACGAGGGATTCCAGAGATAAAAGTAAGGAAATTTAGAGAAAATAATGCATTTGTATACTATCTTAAGAGAAAGTCTTAGTAAATAGATGGAAGGAAAATGCTTTCATCTTCAGGGTAATCTCCACCAAATAGCTATGGGATTTACATATTTAAGTTATCTACTTCTCTGTATGTTCCATTTCACCCATCCCACTCTACAATATCCACAACGCAGTATGATGCTAAGTTAGTGCTGGTGTTACCGCCCGTGGTTTAAGATTTATATGGTCCAAGGAGCCTGCAGATTATGATAATGAGGTTGATGTGGATGTAGTCGTTTCTCAAAGTAAAATACAGATATACTCAATGACCATTTTATTCCCTCATATCACAAAGTTATCCATCCTTTTAAAATGTACAAAATTCGTATAATAATTTTGCATGCATATTACGCTAGCGAACTTATACCACGAGGAAAATTCAGAAAATACGTAAAATGTTTGTATTTTCCCTTCACAAGTCACCAACACGTCAATATCCTTTAGCATACACGGATTTTAATCAGCCGACCATATGGGAAGAAAACCGTTAACGGCTTCATGGTTAAAACTTCTCTTCAGTCCCATCTCTCTCGCTCTCTCTCTCTCTCTGGAATATTTTATCCGCGTATTTTCGCCGAGGTAAACCGCATTCCGTAATAAGGATATGAATATCCTGCTTTTTCAGATTTAGGTTTTCATGAAATATTAAACAGAAACATGGCTCCTGAACCACCATAGGTTGCCAAGACTGGGGTAAAAAAATATTACTTAGCCTCGGGGGGTCAAATGGAAGAGAAGCCAACAAGTCATAAACGAACATATTTCCGCAGTTGCTACCACCGGAAATTAACAACCAACACCAGCTAAAATACTTATAGATTATGCGGACGCTTGTACAAGCACATAAAATGCTTATAAATGTAAATGTTAGCGTTAAGCGTAGAAGAACGTGGTGATGTACCTATATGTTTATGGAAATAGATGACATACATTTACATATTATATATATATATATATATATATATATATATATATATAATGAGATTTCACTTATTTGTAATCAATTAATTTTCACTTTAGTTTTAATAAGTATGCACCAGTTGTTTCACGCCGTTCACACCGGAGAGGAAGTTAAAAAGTGGGAAAAGAGATCGAACCTGTTTCCTAATATTCTCGAGAGCCTCGGCCCCAGCATGCACTGCCTCTGCAAAGTGACCGTCGCCGCCGAGCGATAAATCTCGGCCGATGTTCGCAGATAGAGGTGGGGATAAGGAGCGTGTAAACGGCAAATGGGTTTTTAGAAACAGTAGGAACGATAAAATGATTTAGTAATTAAGTGGAGGAGTCGGAAACTATCGATCGCCGCAAAAATTCTACGTGGAAAGGATGCTTCGATGCGGCACTGGTGTTTAAACTAATATTAATCGGGGCGATTTTGAAAGCGTTGTAATTACGCACTAAGGAGGAGAGGATTTATGCTCTCATATATTCTAATTATTCCGCTACAGTTGAGGAGGGATGAGGAAAATTAAGATGAAAGAGCCATTAAATACAATGAATGATTATCGTTCTAAGTCAAAGGTTTTAGAAAATATTCTAATTCCATGGAGTTCATCGTCGTTAACAACTTAGTTTTGAAACTAACAAATTTTTTAAAATTCTCTTCAAACCTATTCTCTTTTTTAGCCCGAAAAATTACAAATTTTCTCCGGTGATAAGACGGCAATTCACCTATTTGAAGCTTGATTGTTTTAGCAAAACAATTTATTAAAGAGCGACGTTTTTGCTGCTTGAAACGTAACGGGTACATTCGTGAAATTTTAAAAAATGTATTCTTCAGAGAAAATTTAAATAGGTCGTAATTTGCGAAATGTTGTTTTAATTCTTTTAAGATTTCAACTCGGAAGAATTTAAATTTATGGAACGAGTTGATTTAGTTTCTTGGGATGGAGAGAGTCGCTTTTGACGAAATAACATATGAAGAAATGTGTATTTTAATAGCTGTGTAATGCTGAAAAGGAAATGAACGGATCCAATAAAAAATATCAATGCTAAGAATAGGAGAGTAGAGATCGATAATACAAATGATTAGAAAGAGAAAATCAAACTTGATCATGCATTTCCTAAGGAGATACTCAATGATTAAATATTTGATTGAAGGACACTTTGAAGGTAAACGAGGAAAAGAAAAGAAATGATTTCAGCTGATAGACGTCTTGAAAGGAAAAGAGTTGCCAAGAATTGAAGGTTGCCGAGAATAATAGAATGTGGAGAATCGTGTTTAAATTGTAATTACGGATCTGTCTACGAATCGAATAGTAATTACGATGGCGATGATGATGAGGGCAGGTACACAGAAATGATGTTTCGAATAAATTAAATGCCTTTATATAAATTTGAATGAAACACTCGCCGATGTGATAGAAAAATGCGAAAAGATTTTGCGTATACAAAAGATTTTACCCCAAATACAAAGTTAAATCGATGATCGGACGCTAAATTCATCTTTACCAGTTAATGAACCGGCAGGATGCACAGTGGCGGATTTAGACATTCTGAGGTCCCTGGGGCTAAACAAATGGGGGCCCTGCAATATAAATATATATCAAAACCTCACCTTACGATTACCCCTTTATTTGACTCCCCGTTTTAATAAATTAATTAAAGCAGTGCAAAGAAAACTAAATTTCCTTCGTGACTTTTAAAAAGAGATAATTAATATTCTGGGAGCATGCATGAAAACATTTTTTCGGGCCCCCCTCACTTCAAGTGCGACCCTCCTTAAACCCGTCACCGGACAGGCAACAGAACTGACCGCCAATTTTAAGATATTTTATTTCAGTCTTAATTATTCTAAACCTTGCAGAAAATCCATCCACTAAAAGAAGGAAATCACGTCGACGGGTAACAAGGACCGGTAAAAACAGCGCATACATATTCTAAACGGATTCTCAGTTTTACGCTAGTTTTAGGGCCGATCGTAAAACATTGTCGAAATCAGCGAGCCGAATAAACGTTCGTACTCGGAATTTCCTAGGGTTTGTAATCTCCTAGATCCTAGACGGTCGCACGTAGCGCCACTCCGGAGAAAACACCGTTCTTTCTCTCTCTCTCACGTCTATAGGAGAATTGAGATTGCAGTCCGGATGAGAGCCCGGAATAAAAAAAGAGCAAAAAGAACGAAAGGATGAGAAGGAGGAGGAGGGGGGGAGAGGAGGGGGGAGAGGAGGGGGGAGAGGAGGGGGAGAGGAGGGGGAGAGGAGGGGGGAGAGGAGGGGGGAGAGGAGGGGGGGGAGGTCCGTTCGTCTGTTCGCTTTCGAAAGAGAAAGGTGGAGAGGGAAATTCCGGAGAAAGGTCTCGGAATGTGAGACGGTGAAATGGGAGGAGGTGAGAGAGAGAGAAAGAAAGAGGAGATAGAAAAAGGGAAGGAAATAGTATGATTCGGTTGTGGGGGGGAGGGGGCGGGAGGATGAAGGAGGGAGTGAGAGGGGTGGAGGGAAGACCAAATAGAATTTACGGTTTGTCCGTCTACTAGTAAGAACGGAGAAGGAGAAACTGGGGTCAAATTGAAACCTCGAACAACGACCGCGCCTCTTGTAACCCCGATCGACTAATGCGTTCTACCATTGCGAGCGCTTAAAAAAAAAAGTGAGTGAGCAAAAAAAATAAAACAAAACAAAAGGATGGCTTGCGCAAGTTGGTGGAGACGTTGGTTATTTCGACCTCTCCGTTGTCTTCGGATGGCAGCAAGCCATGGGATGCAAAATATGGGTAACTGCGCGATTTTTATTCTTTTATTTCGGTCATCACGGCTGTCTTAATAGATATACGAGGCTCGTATGTATCTTGTCCCACGCGCATTTAAATCTTTCAGAATTCTTTTTTGAACCTGAAATTTCCTCTCGTAATGGCGCCATAGTAGCATAATATTGCATGAGAAGAAGTACGTAGGTATGATTATTCATGTATCAAAATTGCCCAGGAGAAAACATCCTTAATTTAGTTGAGGAATCTTCCTACTATTGAGTTGTTGCTCCCACAGCAAAATGAATTTTTATGTGCTAAGGTTTCCGCGGCGGATGGATGCTGGCGAAACTGTCGTCTACGAAATACTACGCACGCGGTGGAAATCCGAAAGCCATGAATTTTTGTTCAACTTCATAAGTTGCCGTTATTTACAAAAAATTACTAGGTTGCCTAAAGTAAATATTATTTGACTGCATTTTCATATGTTCTGTCCAAAAATATTGTCCGCAGGAAACAAGCATCGAGCAATATATAATTTAATTAATTAACAACTTATTTAATTTAGGAGATTCGTATTTAAGAGATCATTTTATTGATAAATGCGAGCCATTAGTTTTATTTAATGCCTTTCTCAACCTATTCTCAATTAAAGCTTTTCAGATATCCGGCGTTTAACTTTTAACAAAAACCTTTCGAAGTGAGTCACAGCGAATCGAATAAAATTTTCGTATCTGTTCAGTCTAACTTTTGATGGGAAATACTGTGCGAACCTCCATTCAGACTCATTAATTCTCTTATCTAATGGCCGAAGGCTTTTTCTTTGTAACTCGTTCCAAAAAGCTTCCCGATGGATGGAGAGTAATTAATTTGCGCTTCATCTGTTTTATCTTTCCTTCCTGACGATCTAACAGCTCTAAAAGGACGCCTCCGAGGCGATACAATGTGCAGACATATTTCAAACGCTACGAAGATAAATTGACGCTCGTGCGAAATAATACGGCCGAGTCTCTTTTAAGGGACATTTATGCAGGAAATATCTTCTCGGTCCCTTAAATTTCCTTCCTTCGAAGAAGTATTTACAGCGAATACAATTACGTTGAGAGCTTTGTAAGATCCGAAATGGAAGCAGATGGATTAAAATGGACTATTTGCGCGACGAATCTCACGTCTTTACGGGTATGTATACTGCAAAACTTTAACTTTAAAACAAATTACGGGAAGAATGATATGTCAACTAAAGTAAAAGATGCAGGGCATTTGAAACGGTATCGTATTTTCGAGTGATTTAATACTAGGTAAAGTAAACTGCGAAAATCTTCATTGTGGCCGTCAATTTTTTAAACCCACTGAGCGATGTAAGGTGACGTCAAATATAAAGAAATAAAATTGTCTTGTCAAGATACTCATTTTACTGCTTCTTCGTTCAGGATTTGGAGGTGCCTTATTTGTCAACTGTTTCATTTTTTCTGTTTTGTTCGGAATAGCAAATAAAGCATTCTTAGCATTTGATCTAAAGGAAAATCTTTCATATTTAGTTCAAATATCCCAATATATTCGCTTTCAATCCGTTTTATATTTTTAAAAATCTGGTTTAACGCATATCCTTAGGGGGTCTTCAGTGTCAGTGCATGTCTCCTTGGAGGATCCTTTTAACTTGGATCGAAGCCGCTAAGGGAAACGTGGCCATCGAGTATTTTTTTCTAAATAAGTCTGTTTCCAATACCATTCGCCAGTCTTCCATAAAATTTTCTCTAAGATCTGCTAAATTAGTGGGCATACCCTTAAGCTGCAGTAAAAGCTGTTATTATGAGTTATTTTATTTCATTCAAGCTATTTCGCAGTTCTACCTATTTTAGTCTTCCCAATTAGATCGTCTGTTCGAGAATAGTTCCGTATTTACTAGAGTAACTTATCGTCACTGAACCAGTTAATAACTTATTTTAGGGTATCGATCCGAAGCTGAACTTTAAAAAAGAATTCCCTACGACTCATTCTTGATTTTCGCTCTCATTTTCATTTGAGCCGCTGCGATGTCCAAAGGCGTGACATAAGAAAGTGATTGACTTCACCCATCCTCTACCCTCGATCACATGAGATAACCTTTAGGATCCTGAATTGGGCGCGCATAGTACTCTGCGTTTGGATGTGACATGTGAAGGCTCGAAGTATATGCGAACACGCGACGTTTTCCATAGAGTATTGAACTGTAAAGAAAAATGACAATCGAATCGTATCGAAAATATAATTTTTAATTTTTATCTCCTGAAGTCTTAGTTCAGTTCGGTATATGTAAATTCAGACTAATTGCATCTGATATTGCACGTTTGAACCGTGTGGCACTAACTGGGTTGCCACCTTAAATCTCATATCCTACATCTCTTGAGGGAAACCCGTCAGATTCATTCCACGCTTATGGCATGCATTACTCCCACTTTTTATTTGAATCGATGCGTGAGTGACAAAGCTTCGTACGCACAAATTAAAAATGTAAGGTGACCTACTGGAGTGTAGGGGAGGATACGTAGCGGAAGGAGTGGCGACAAAGGATGAAGGTTAACCCCGATGCGAATATACATGGGAAAGAGGGAAATGATGAAAAGAACGCCGAACGCAAATGAGACGTTTTAGAAACAGAAGTGAAAGAAGCAAGAGGTTTCAGTTTTGTATGCTGTGATGATTCATACTCCGAGCAAAAAGAGAAATGGAGTGGGTGTGTGGGGAAATGAAGAGGGGAGAAAGGAGCAGGAAGGGTGTAATAAGTGGAACCTTATGCAGTTGGATATATTAACGGACGAGTGTGCGAAATGGTCGAATAAACGACTCGCATAATCAACGCGAAGAATTTCAGAACTTATTTTTTTAATTTCGATTACTTAAATGCAATTTGAATTTTTGCTATGCCAATTTCGATACCTGCATGACAGATTGTGTAAATTTCTTTTCGACGTGTGTGTGTGTCAAAGTACCCTACACAGCAAGTGATAGTTATATTATTTGGAAGTAAATATAACTGAAAAAAATTGTATAAATTTTTTATTAACACACATGAAACCAAAGCAATATACTGCAAAATGCCAGCCCATATGGAATGCGTTCGAGCTGTGTGGGGCGAACAGCAGTAAAGTAGCAACGCGAGCGGTTTTCTTGCCCAAATTTTATGTAATTTATATACATTAATAGTCGCAAAATTAGTCGAGTAGCACGATACGAATATCACGGCTGCAAAACTTTTGACTGGGAAAGACCAAAATTTAGGCAGCTATACCAAATTAAATGGAAGAGGAGCAGCAGAGATGTACAGTTAAACTAGTTGGTCGAATTTCACCTTATTGTATAACATGTAAACCAGAGAAAAAATTACAGTTTCCGATTCATTTTTAACGCACGGTTTTATTGTGTAAATATTTAGCAACGCAAGCCACTTAAGTGCCATAACCTAAGACTATCGGTACATATTATTAATTTCACGAGTTATCTAGCCGATCAACGAGATACAGTAATTTTCCATCGATAATAGAGGATTTCGGTAATTTTTTCTCACAAGCTGATGCCAACTGCATCTAGAATATTTTTCCTTCATAAAAAGCAACAATTTTTTTCCACCTCTTCCTATCTACCTGTCCACTGCAAAAAAAATAACAACAAGAGACACGCCTCCGTTTTCAAGGGATACGAATCGCCGGGGAAGAAGTGATTTGCGGTTTTTGGGCGATGTCACGGCAAAAAATCCTTTTTGCGAACGCTGCTTTTTCTCTCTATTTCTCTCTGGAGATTATTTAAGCGTCGCGAGAGAGACTTCATTAAACGGTCTTCGATCGCCAACAAAAAAAAGAAAGAGCGATACTTCGAATCGCATCTCTCGTCGCTCTTATTTTTATACACTTTTATTGATTTTCACTTGGATCTTGTTTGTCACCAGCGTTTAGGGTTGCCAACTCACTTCTTTCTAAATTGAAAATTTTCAAAACAAATCGAATTTTGGCTATATATGTATTATAAAATTTTAATAAAAAGACTAAAAAGTATAAAATAAAACAAATTTAAAAAATTTTTAGGGAATACACTTTCATGTGAATTAAAATGCACTCAAAGGCAAAAAATTATTTTTTTTCTAAATAAATATTGTTATTGAAAAATTTATATGCTTCATAAAAGTGGATGGCTTTTTTTTATCAACCAACTAATTTCTTCTATTATACCAGTATCATTTCCCACAATAAGCCATCCACTTTTATGAAGCATACAAATTTTTCGGTAACAATATTTATCTAGAAAAAAAATAATTTTTTGCTTTTGAGTGCATTTTAATTCATGTAAAAGTGTATTCCCTAAAAAAAATTTTTTAATTTTAATTTTTTATCTTTGCTCTTTCACGCCATTTCTCAAACCGCACTCGCTCCTCCTCGGAAGGAAAATGGAACTCGGAAGAGGAATATATATAGAGAGGGGGGGGGGAAGAGAGAGAGAGGGGGGAAGAGAGAAAAAAAAGATTTTCGTTACAATTTCCCTAAAATCCCGTGCCACTCACTTCGAGGCCTCTCCTTCAATCCTCGGAAAATGCTTTTTTTCCTTCCTTTTTCCGATGGGAAAAGTGGAGTGCGCGAGCAGTAATTAAAAACGGCGAGCGCCTCAGCTGCTCCAACCCTTAACTCTATCTCTCTCCCCACCCCTTCTTTTACTCTCTCTCTCTCCCGCACTTCTTCAAAAAGAAAAAGAAAAAGTTTTGCTCCGTCCGCCACCTCTACCCTTCTTTCTCTCTCCCTTCTCTTAACCCCCTTTCATTCTCTTTCCATTCGCACTTCCTCTCGTCCTTCAAACTCTACTTGCGTGTCACCTTCTTTCTTTTTAGTTTCTCCATACGTAGTAATGGGAAAGTATTGCGATCACGAAAAAAATCTACTTCGATATTTCAACGGAAATACACGTTTTGAGGTCCCTGGAACACGTTTAGACTATTTTCGGAATGATGTCTGTGATTGTGGACGCTCTTACTCAAAAAGTACTTGGCATATCGTTACCAAACGTCATATATAACACTTTAGAATGAGCACAAAGAATTGATTAGTTTTTGGACAATAACGAGTAACTGGAAGTCGAGGTTTATTCGAAACCCGATTCGGTTTTTGCGTTATTTCTCCGTTAAAACATCATTATTGTATGTACAATTCTATATAAATGTTATAGACAATGTAATTTCCTACAACTTTCATTTGGAACAATTTTCCATAGCAGTTATTGTTTAGGAATTATTTATAAATAATGTTTTTTCGGTTTCCGTCAAATATCTCCCTAAAAACGTCGTTATTGCTAATATTCGTGAGGACCAAAGTTGTAGAGAATAATATTTCTTCCAGTTTTTGTCTGAAACAAATTTTCGTAGAACCATCCATTTCGGAGATCTTTTACTTTTTCGTAATTTCCAGTATACAGCGCTACCACCATTTAGCGGCGAATTCTGTAAACATATTCAAACTATACGTAATTTACGGCAATAAGGACGACTGTATTCTTTTACGATACGAAATGATAATTTTGCCTCATAATGCTATTCATATTAATTTAAATATCCATATCCCAAATATGGAGAAAGTCATATGTTGGCCACAGATTTCATTTTTCTTTCTCTCGTCCCATCTCTCTCATTCTCCCCCTCTTTCTGTCCCACTCTCTCTTTCTCTCTCCCTCCCCTCCATCTTTATCTTCTCTCTTTCACTCCCTCTCTTTCTGATCCTCTCTCTCTCTCATTGTCCATCCTCTTTTTTTCTCATTTTCTCGTCCTCTTTTTTGCTCCCTCTCTTTCTCCCCATCTCTTTCTCTTATCTTTTTCTCCTCTCTTTCTCACCCTCTATCTCTCCCTCTCTGTCTCTTCCTCTATGTCTAGGTTTTTCTCTCTCTGCATATCCTTCTCACCCTATCTTTCACACACTTTCTCTCCCCCTCTTCTCTTCTGTTTTTCTCCTTCTCCTCTCTGCCGTTCTCTCTCTCTCTCCTTCTCCCTCTCTTTCTCCCCCTCTTTCTCCCCCTCTTTCTCCCCCTCTTTCTCCCCTCTATCTTTCTCTCCCTTTTCCCTCTTTCTCTCCCTCTCTGTCTCTCCCCTTCTTTCCCTCCCTCCCTGTTTAGTCCTCTCCCTCCCCTACTTCCCTCTCTCATCCTTACACCTATCTTATTCCTCTCCCTTCTCTCCCTCACTCTCCCCCCTCCCTTTCTTTCCCTCCTCGCTCTCTTTTACCAGCTACTCCAAATTTCTTTCCAACTTTTTTCTCTTATCTGGCATTTCCCCCCTCGTCTCCTCTCCTTTCTAAGTTTTGCCTCGTCCTCATGACATTCTCTTTCTTCTCATATCACGCTGCTCATTACAAGTCCTTCTCACCATGTCTCGTGCCGTTAGATCTATACCTCATATTGTAAATAGAAAAATGTTCTTACAAAACATATATCCACTCGAATTTTCTAAAGGTGTCGTAGCGTCGAAACTCGACTATTTGTCATTATTAATACAATTAACGTGAAAATTTAAAGAAAAGGAAGTTTTAACTCCTTGTCGACAGAAGTGACCATTGATAGGCGGATGATTTTTTTAACTACCAAAGTTTTTCAGTCATTACATCAGGTCGAGAGTTGAAATTTGCTTTGTAGATTCTGTGCAATTAGTTCTCGTCCAAACCTGCCGCAGGTATGCGACAGAGAATGCGGAAACGCAACCTATTGCGAATGGTATTCGAAGAATCGCTCTGCCGTCGTTAATAGCGAGAGAGAGAGATAAATCGCTCTTACGCCCACACTCCAAGCACACGTTTTGATCGGGTCCCGTGTTCTCTAAGCTGTACTCTAGAATAAAATAATATTTTACGAACAGCGATGGGCAGTTGATTCTATGAGATTGAGAGTAAAGTTAGGGATGAAAGGAAAAAATAAAAGATAGTCATCTTACGAGGATGACCTGCCAGCTTCACAACGACCGCCAATCAATCAGAAAGCCATCGCAGTATCTTTCCTCAGGGCACGTCGTGGACGAAGAATTGTCTCTCCTCCACGACATATACTTCTGTCCCACTGTCGCTTTCAAGGCCATACACTTCTACAGCATTATTGCTTTTTCTATATGAAGAATGATATATATTCGAATTTCTGATTCCAGTTTTACGCGCGTCGTTTATTTTAACCTAGTTTCAGAAATTGTATATGGCGTGAACTAATTCTGTAATATTTCCTATAATATTCATGCTGTTTTGAAAGACATTCAGTTCCCATGGTATTTTATCTGACAAACACACTGGAGAAATTTTTCAAACATGTATTAAAAGAATGAAATGACACTTATGACTTGCTTGTACAGTCCACTGTGGAGAGATGGACAGATTACCTAGTTCTAATTTAAGGCCAAATCAATACAATGAACTCCGTTTTTATTACAACTGGTCTTTCTGCTGAAGTAAAGCCATAAAGCCGAAAAACTAGAACTTTCGAACAATTTACAGCAAGAAGTCAGACTCGATTTATGCAGATCAAAACATCATAATATATTGCAACAGCAAGTAGCTGCTATGATTCTCTTAAGGTTGACAATTAACTATAGTACCCTTAAAATGGCCAATTAATTCATCTTACAGATAATTGCTATTTTAACCTATAACCAAGATCCTACACCCAACAGTGTCACACACATGCGGGGGAGGGGGGGGGGGGGGGGGGGGGGGTTCCACTGGGTCCAGACCTCCTACTTGGAAAATTGTGTTTTTTCTAAACTGTGGAGACATACATAGTTATTTTAAATTTGGGTTCATGGGTGCCGTAAGAGAGGGATAGGAGACGGTTTGTCCCTTTTGTTTTTTAACATAAATATAATCAATAATGCAATACACAACATTGATATAACTTGCGTACAACTTTTGTGCTTGCCAAATATTTCAGACCTTCCCCCCCTTGAGAGAATCCTGTGTGTGCGACTGATACCCAGTACTTGAGGTGGAAGAAAAAAAGAGGTGGTATAGTTTGCCACGATTTTTAATGCTGAAAATAAGGTGATGGTATAGGCCAAACTGTACTCAAGTCTTCCTATTGTGATTGTAAACCAAACGTGAAAGGTTCAAGCTCTAAGGAACTATTGTGTTAATGAAATCAGAAAGTACCAGAATGATTTAACATCTACTAAATGCTGCCAGGATGATTTCTGACCATCTTAAGAACTGGTATGCCATACAGCCTCATACTGTCCCACCTCAAGCACTGCCTATACCTATAATTTTAAAATCTATACTTTCAAAATTACGTAGATCAACTTTTCCGATGCCAAGTTTATATTAACTTTCTGCCGACTTTCTGAAGCAGTTATCAGCATATTCCCTATGCTTTGTGTTTGAGAAAGTTCAAAGAAAAAGTAAATCTAGAACCCAACGGTTAATAATGATAAAGAATGGAGAAACCTCCTTATAACCATAAAATGAATTAAAAGGGAAGTACCCAAGCTGGTTTAGAGGAAAATAAGTACACCTGTGTGGTTTCTGCTTATGTCTTTTTGTGCATGTTATCAAAGTCTCTGGCATGGAGTAATTCCTGCTAAACCCAGCGTGTGTGAGATTACGTTAGTGTTTGGTCTCTGGCATGAAGTAATTTCCCATAAACTGGCATGCGAGTACTTCTCTTTTTATTATTTTTATGATTATAAATTTTAAGTTAAGAAGCTGTTATACGTCATTTACCTCCGTATACCTTCAACTACACCTGTATATACCATCACTGTTAATGAAGTCTTGGACATAATGAGTCTCAGAGCAGGAAGATTATAAATATTGTTTTAAACTTCTTATTATAATTATACTTGCAATTATCATACTCATATGTTTAATAAACATATTATTCGAATAGGATTTTTATTGTATATATTGCTGGAAATTGGTTTTCAGCCTCATCTCACCCCTTTCCTCCAAGTAAATTTTTAGGTACATGCTTGACTACAGGACATCCTTCTGTCATGACAATGGCAATATTTAAAAGACTCTCGGTTGTGTCTGTGCCTGTTTGCCATTTATTGTTAATTAGAGGTCAGGAAACATCAAATGTTTGTTTCTTGGGAGAGATAAATACAGAACAGCTAATTGAACTTGTGCGAGAACATTTAGAAATGTATGACATGAACCATCCCAAGTACAGTGATACCAAAATAAAGGGCAGGATGTGGAGTGATATAGGCAGAGAAATAAATCAACCTGGTTTAATATTCTCCTTCCTTTCTTCTGAAAAACTTTCATGCACTCCTCTTCCATGTATCTATTGATTGTTTCTGGTGATTATCTTCATCTAAAAGCACTGCAATGTAAATAAATTCATGTTCAGAGAACATTTTTACTGACATCATGTCAAGAAATGAATGGTGTCAGCTAGATTTCTATAGTGAAGTTGCCATCAAGTGTCATTGTCATGTCTTTAAATTTTAAACAACCTTATAAAGAGGACTCCCATGATAAAAATTCTATACTCACAAAAATGAAATAGTTGACACTTTTACAAGATACAAATTTTGGAAATTAGAATAAATTGAAATTACTGAGTCAAGGTCAACCATGGCTGATCAACCATACCTGCTTGTTTTATAATTGGTAATAACAGAAAATTGTGATTTATTTGTGATGATAATAAATGAAACATGCATTAAGTGTAAAATATAGTATTTATTTATCATTGTTGTAGTAATACATTTGTTTCTACAAATACAATTTTCATATAATCATTAATCAGATGCACAGTTTTAGGCTTTTTTTTTTTTGGAAAAAACTAGATCAACTGAAATTAATTTCAAATCTAGTATATTTTTCATGACTCCTTAATGCAAAGTTCTAGTATTAGGATAACATTTTCCTCACAATTAGTCTCATAATCATAGTTAATACTCTCCTTCAATAGAAAAGATCAATTTCTTTGTATATTCCCTATCCCTTACTTTGCTCTTGATACTTTTAATGATTTAAGTCCAAGTAAACAGATCTTCATAATAGTAATTACAGCTAATAAAATAGATGCTCATTTGGTAATTTAAATTTTGTAAAAAATTATCTAAAGCCACTGCTTTGTAACCTTTATTACGGGTTGTAGAAAAATGAATAGTGAAATTTCCTTACCTTAAGTAGCAAATGCAACATACAAACACAGATACATGCCCCCAATCTCTCATTCAGGAGTTTTGCTAAATTGACAGAATGCTATCTCACATTTCTGTAACAAATATGTACTTAATAGGTTACAAATTTCAATCATTATAAGGATCCATTTCCAATTCAGTTTAGCATAAAAGATTCACATGGTAACTCCAAGCATTATATTGGACCAAAGGTTTAAATGAGATAAAGTAAGGAATGAACAAGGACCTCTGTTGGGGCCCATTTTAAATTGATACATATATGGCAGTAGGCATAAGTGGTGACATGGTCCTCATTACAGGCATAAAAATTTTTCAATACTTGCACAAATATCCATGGAACAAACTGTGCATATTTGCAAAATACTAATACACAATAATAATAATAATGTACATATTACATTAAATACCCCCAGGTGCTGTCAACTGCTTATTTGATGCACACAATATCACTCCTTGTAGTGCAAAAAAGAATTACTTCCAACTCACTCAAACTTATCAGTTTTAATCAACACAGCATTCCTCAAAAAGTCTGATATCACTGTTAACTCAATACTGAGTTTTGATAGCATTACTTCCTCTTTGGTTAATTAATTTCAGCATGATTTTCTTCTATCATTGCATTGCAGTTATCAACGGATAATATCTCAGCACAAGAAGCCAGTTAAAAATGACTAGACCTTACACTATTTGCTACAGAAATCTTCAATATTTAACTCTAGAATTATGCCAGCAAAAATACTGATTTGATCGCTGTAAGAAATAAATCACGTTTAAAGGAACATTATTTTGATATAAGATCACAGAGATATTGTCCATTTTTGGCTCTATCCTGAAAAAGTTTCCATTTCATAAGTAATCAAATATATTTAAGTCTGTGCTCAACTATTTGAGTTACTACAATCCAAACAGGAATTCTGTATGCATATGAATATTCAAAGTGATTGTCAATGCAACAGAGAAAGTAATTTGTTACTGAAATATATTTAAATGCATAATATATTATAGCCTAAAGCATATCAGTTACTTGAGTAGCAGGTTCTTTAAGTAAAAAGTTTGAAATGTTTAGGCTTTTATATCAATGGTTAATTGAAATTCTTCTCTTTACGCATTTGGTGATGAACAGTCAATGTTGAGTGAGTCATCTTTTTTAACCTGTGAAAAGAATATTAAAACATCTTATGACACAGCCTTGTTTTTCATGCAATTTAATGGTAATTTCAATTCAAAATTCTCTAAGGAAAATCTTAAATTTTCTGAGAAAAGGGTGTTGCATTAATAATTTTCCCCTTCATTTTTATTATTTACACATTCCATTTGTCCAATGACATTATTATTAAAAAAGACATGATTTTCTTGAATTTAACATTAAATGAAAATACTACTGGAAAGTCTGCATAACAGTTATTTTTCACAGAGCTAAAGGAGAATATAGTAAAATCATTTCAAGTTAATTGCAATAAATTTAATTCGATTATGTAAAAAGTCCAAATTATTATTGAAAAGTACATGAAAAAATGCTTAATAAAAAGAATGGTTTAAAATTTACTTTATAACTATGCTATGAAATTTTCATTTCATTTGGAAGCAATTACAAACAAATATAATAATGTGGCAAAACTTTGAAAACCCATAATTTTTTATTTGTGGACTACTATCGTTTTATATTAAGTTTCTATAAATGATGTCCTTTTAATTTTTTCAACATTCTTGAGTATTTTAAAAGGCAATTTATTTATGCATAAGCTGTGATCTACTAATTTTTTTAAATACTTGTAGTCCAAAATCTGACTGGTTTACATAACACCCTTTAACACTAAAATGTATTTACCGATGATTGACAAAAAGATAAAGAAACTGACAATGGAAGAAACTTTTTAATTTTAAGCATTTGATTTGAGACTGCTCACCTTAGGCATAACAATTTTTTATTACAACTGAGTTATTTCTTTTCATATCTAATAATTTATATTTCAAACCAAAGTTGAAGTCCTTATTTAAAGCATGACAGAGGATATGAGAACACTGGAACATCATGTTAACTGTTGTACTGCAATAATTTGTGTTACCAGTAAAAAATCATTATTTTCAAACTTTTGACAACAAAGTTTAACCATATAATATGCCTTACATGCTACTACAATATTTTTAAATTTTCTTTATAGCCTTACTACAATATAAAAGAAATCTACCAAAGTAACATTCCATTTCTAGAAGATACAAAATACTGTCTTTGTAATAAGCAAATTAAGGAGTTATACATTATGCAAATTCTATTTTCTAAAATGATAAGTATTTAAAAGCATTTACAGTTCTACTAATTAAACTGCCAAGAAATTTTAAGCAATAAGCAAGAAGGATTAAAGTATTATTGCATACAATAGCTTAATTTCATGCACATAACTGCAACCTTTCAGAGTGAATAGCTCGGTTAATTGAATATCAAGGATCCATTAAACAGAGATAGACTTACCTGATCATATATCATCCACAGATTCCGAAACACGTATAACTATTTAAATAATGCTGAGCAGATTTGTTTATAAACAAAAATCTTTAATAACCTGTTTGACATCAATATAACAGTCAGAATCCTTTGAGCTAAACAATTTTTCTTCTCAATTCATTACACTCTTACAAAGATTGTCAAGCCAGATTTTCATCACCATGACAGCTTACAGTCGCTCATGAAATGATTACACTTTCATACTCACAATTGTACAAAGATTCAACAAAATTTTACTAATTCTCATAAACTAAAACAAACACATGATATACATCCAAAATCTTAGGACAATTTACAAGAATCAAAATATACTTTTATTCTAAATTATATCAGATATTGAAGATATGGAATGATATATTCACATGATTATGGTAGTATGGCAATATCACACATACAAATCTATGCCATCTATCATACATTTTCCCCATTCATAACATCTGTAATACAATTCATACTCAAATGCAAATGTCATTTTTAATGTCTTTGACCCTTAATATTTTCTGCATAAATATGTCTAAGTTTCATCTATCAATGTATTAAACAGTGTAGGATTCACGTATTTATGTACAAATTGGCAAAAATTAAAGCATATTGTTCCTCGTTCGTTTATTCACTCCCGTCTAGTATGGTGGAAAATTGAATTCTAAGACCTCCACCAATGAAAGGCACCATGTGTTCTACCTTTTCTTTAAAAAAAATGAAACCTGTAAGCGAGTTGATGGGACTTATCTATTCTGTGAAAATATAAAATCTGGTGCATTTCCTTAAGTACAAGGTTGAAATGTGACAAACTTGAACCACATGAGAAAAACCATCAATGAGATGAAATAGTAAAGCGAAACATGCCAAATCAACAAAATAGGTAATAACTGGGAATATGAAATAATGTTCAGAGAAAATACCTTAGCAATAGTCATAAGGTAAGCAATAACATGGAGAATGGCTAGCAATAAAAGGAATTCGAGAGAAGTTTAACAAAAATTTACCACCAGAAAACATAACGAATTCATGGCATCCAAATCTTCATATAGCACCTTTAAGCAATGGCTTTAGCTTCGGGAAGAAAAATCTCCCAAAACTTTATCAGCTGCAAAACATTAAAAAGTTTTTGTTAGAGATATGGAAATGATTCTTCAGCGATGATCTTCACTCTATATCTAGATAACATTACAGGGAACCATTTCATTATATGTCAACCAATACAAGCTCTATGTTCCTATAAATGTCTTCACTACCACAGTCCAATAACATGTTGTGAATATAAACTTATTTATACATTATTGGACTAAAAAAAATGTTTTTTTTTCTTTTACTTTTAAATTTTCTACACTTCATTATTTTTAAGATAAAAATGAATTTATAATTTTTACTTCATTGAAATTATAATAGCAGATTGTAATACTTTTGTTAAGACATTTTCTAGAACTAAAAAAGATATATGACAACAGACTCAGCTTGAAAATATCTGATCAGAGACATAACTAGGGAAGAGCCTGGGTGGGCCCTAGCCCCATTTATAAGTTATTGGCCCTCCTGCTGAATACTATATTAAAAAATGAATTAATAAAGTATTTTAAGTTTTTGTTCTTAATGAAAAAAAAATATATTCTATTTGTGACTTGTGCAGTAAAAATTAGTTAAAACATTTGTTTTTGTATTATTTTTATTGTATCTTATTAAATTTTGGTGCACCCCTTCAAATATTTTGACATGTTATAACCCCCACAGTTGGGAGGCTAGTTATGCCCCTGTATCTGATAATCGCATTACATACATTTAATTACAAATCATAATGGGACATTTCAAAGGTGATATCCCCTCTTAATTTTTTCTAGATATTAGCTTAAAATTTGATTGCAAGCATAACATGATTATTAGTCTTAAAAGGTGTAAATATTATGTTATAGTTTTTAAAATAAAAAACGTTATTTCAAAATTATTCATATTAAAATTTTAAAGTAAAAACATGCTATCTTGTGTTAATATGTTTACCTGTTGCTGGTGTCCAAGAAGGTTTTCAAGATATTTGATAAGAGTATCTTTAAAATCTCTTACTCTTTGAGACTCAAACATCTCCATTTCTCTCTTGATCATCTGAGATATATTTGTAAACTCCTCTTGGCCCCTTTCAACTTTAGCCTCCCACTGTGATTTAAAAGATGTATTAGAGTTGGCAACAAAATTGCAAGAAATTTTTCTTATAAGGTTGTTTACAAACAGGATCTAGTGTATTTATCAAGTTTAAGGAAAATAATGATCCTCATGAAAGAATATCTCCAACAAATGGGATGTTTAATCTTTATTATATTTCATTTATTAATTGGATATAGCCAACTTCTTAAAGTGTTGGATAAATCTAAACCTTCAGAAGCCAGACATAAATTAAGGTGGTATGCCTACATTTTTAAACCTTTCTTGCTGTCAACTGCAAGGATTTATTCACTCATTCAGAATGTGCTTAAGAATAAAAAATAGAAAAATAAACTACCTAAGGTATCTCCAATAGCCCTTAACAAATTTATATGGTTTTTATAATCTACAGTATAATAATTTTGTTATGTCTATTGGAAATACATAAGAAAATACTTAATTTTTCAATTTTTACTTTTTCATACAAAGTATCGACAAAGTATTGTTAACTCGAAAAAATTCAACCTCGAGATTTTTATGGAAATATACGTTTTAGGTGTCACTGAAACTGAAAAAGTGATTTCGCAATGCCGTCTGTCTCTTACTGGCTCTGGAGCCAAGACGGTAAAGCAAAAATGAATGAAATCTTGTACTTAGGCATTTTATCATACTGACAAGAGTATACATAGAAATGGTTGACATTGCTCAATAATTAAGAGTAGTTTACTCTACGCATTTTTAACAACAATTTGATTTTCTCAAAAACGGCTCTAACGATTTTGATCAAATTTCCCACAGTTACTTGAGTTTACGTCTTCAATAATACTATATAGTTCATATTTCTCAAAAAATGAATATAAGGCTAGTTTATTCTAGGCAACATTAACAACAATTCGATTTTCTCAAAAACGGCTCAAACGATTTTGATCAAATTTCGTAGTTACTTGAGTTTACGTCTTCAATAATAATGTATAGTTCATATTTCTCAATGAATGAGTATAAGGCTAGTTTATTCTTGGGCAACTTTAACAAAAATTGGATTTTCTAAAAACAGGCTCATACGATTTTCATTTTCTAAAGATAACTAAACGACGCATTAGTACCTATATATGAGAAAGTTTGTACAATGTATGTTGTACCGATTTTTTAATTTAAAACCAATGTTTGACTAGTATGAGATATACTTTCACATAGAAGTTAAATGTATATGCGTATCTTTTGTATTATGACGGCAGGGATTAATATTACTGTTGAATCTAAGATTAAGTTTATTCTAATTATGGACCTGAAATTCTCGAGTTTTCAGGAAAATGCCCAATATTTCCTTAAATAACAAATTTTATAATTAATACAGACACGAGTATCTCAATGTTTGGACTCATCCATTTGTTCGTACTACACGTAAGCAATTTACCAGATGAACTATTATCACTCAAATGACCAATTAACATTTCAAATCGGAGATTTATTTACTTAGCAGAGTTTTTTGCAACACCCCTGAAGGCATGTACACACTGGACAACATCACTTCAACTCGGCAACTTTCAACACCCATTCAACTTGGCAACATCGTCACCAACATCGTCGACAACGTCTGTCGGCAAAACTTCAAAGGAATCGCCTTGTTGAATGGTTGTCTGCTCAAAATGAGAAACAAGGCAATTTCCCGACCCTTCAACCGTACCCCACCTCCACCCAATTCTCGCTGCACATGCGTTTGGGTCAATATCTTAACCCACGTACCCCACAACCACCCAATGCTCACATGCATCTGAGTCAGTTGCATTCTGCATTTCACTCACTCAGAACAACTGTTTTTGTTCTCCCATGCAAAGGCCACAATGATACTGGCCTGAAAAGTTGAAACATCGAAAAAAAATAGTCTGCTGTGTGGACGTGCAACAAGCTGTTCAACATCAGTCCAACAATTTTTTATGTTGAAAGTTGCAGAGTTGAAGCGATGTTGTCCAGCGTACATACCTTAAGAATCAGCTACAGCATCCCAGTATGCTGCAACACCCGGTTTGGAAAAAACCTGCTATAGATACAGAAAAATGTCTTTCTGGCACATACCGTATCTGCCCGAATAGAAGTCGATCCCGGATTTAAGCCAACCCCCCAAAAATTTCCACAATTTTTTGGCAAAAACGTAAATTTCGTAGATTTTATGCTGAAGTGTGCCGGGCATTCATGCACATCTTAGAATACATTATTCGAGATCGAAGAAATGTGGGGGAAATGGTTTAGCTGTTGACATTTTGAAATATTACTCCAATTAATAATTTTGCATTGCTGAATTACATTCACATTCAGTGACAATAATTTCATTCATCTTCATTTTCACAAAAGATCAAATATAGTACAGTGATCTCGCCAAGATATTTTTTCATCCAAGTCTATTTCCAGTGAAATTAGCATTTACATTGCCTTAAAAAATTGAATTTTTATAATTATACACGTTCCATTTAAAGTTTTACCGAAATCCAAACAGTTGAGCGTTCAAAGCCGTCAACGCATTTTGCGTAAACATCAATTTACGCAAGCGATCCCGCCAAGATATTTTTTCATCCAAGTCTATTTCCAATGAAATTAGCTTATACATTGCCTTAAGAAACTGCATTTTTATAATTATACACGTTCCATGTAGTTTTACCGAAATCCAAACAGTTGAGCGTTCAAAGCCGTCAACGTATTTTGCATAATCGTCAATTTACTCAAGCGATCTCGCCAAGATATTTTTTCATCCAAGTCTATTTCCAATGAAATTAGCTTATACATTGCCTTAAGAAACTGCATTTTTATAATTATACACGTTCCATGTAAAGTTTTACCGAAATTCAAACAGTTGAGCATTCAAGCTGTCAACGCATTTTGCGTAATCGTCAATTTACGCAAGCGATCTCGCCAAGATATTTTTATATATATTCATCATAGGTCAAATATTTACTTTACGAAAAATATAGTACTATCATTTGCACGCGAAGGTAATGAGAGACTTCGAGATTTAAACATAACCCAAATTTTCCTCGGACTCGCATTTAAGCCGAGGGGTGATTTTTTCATGAAAGATTTTGACAAAAAACATCAGCTTGTATTCGGGCAGATACGGTATATAATTTAGTCTAGCTCTGGGTGCACTGAGGTATTATAGCAAGCATAGGCACAGAAAACCAAAGAAAAAGTATGAATTATGAGGTTAAATAATGATGATGAATGGAGAAAACTCCTGATAACCATAAAAATATTTTTTTTAAAGTACTCACATACACTGATCTTTTTTGATTGACCTACTGACAATGAAATCGTTGATTCCGAAATACATATTTAGACAATTTTTTTAAAAAGGAGGTACTTGTGTGTGGTTTTTCACTGATGTGTATTTGTGTGTGTGTGAGCAAAAAGAGGGTCCCTGGCATTGGAGTAATTCCCTTTAAATCCAGAGTGTGTGAGACTGCATGTGTGTTTGGTCCCTGGCGTGGAGTAAATTCCCCTAAACCAGTGTGTGAGTACTTTTCTTTTTAAAAATATTTTTATGGTTATTAGGAGGTTTCTCCAGTCATTAACAGAAAACCAAGTAAATGCCATTAAAAGAAAATAAATTAGACTCATAACAACTGTTAACATAAACCAATATATTCTTAGCATCTGAATGATCTGGAAACAGAAGGTGAAGAAAAAACAAGTTTTTACAAATAGTATTGATGGAATCAACATCAAGGCACTTTTGTTAGTACTTGTTACATATGCATAAGCTCTGTGGCATCCTAAGGGTTAAAATATTATAACAAAAAATATGAACTATTTTAATAATAAGTGCACACTAAGTATAACATCAAAATACCTCATTAACTTCTTCCGATGCTTGACTACTTTTATCGGTTTTCCCAGATATTTCTAGCTTTGCCTTTGCTTCCCTCTTTTTGGTCAAAGTAAGTTGAGAGTGCTGCCAATTTTGATACACTTTCACTCTTTCATGGAATACATCCTGTAAATAAAAAAATATAAATATTCAAATAAATTTGCTTTTCATAATAATTCAAGCTTTTCCATCATAAATACGTTTCAAGGTTAGCATCTTTGTTCTACGTTCTAATTATCCAAAAGTTCATCTGTACCAGTGATTCCCAACCTTTTTGACAGATAAAGGTTAGGCAGCTTCCCAATAATATGTAAATACAAACAGACTGTTACAATAGTTTTCTTCAGATGACCCCTCATGACCCTACTGAGGACCCAATTTGGGTCATGAAAAGATGATGGGAATCAATGATCTATACCATTTGTCTACCTTCTACTCATTTAGGCCTAACGGCAGATTAAACACCTAGAAATCTATAGCCAGCAGAATCATCAAAAGCAGGGTTTCCCAAACTTTTTTGGCCGTGTACCCCTAGATCTCACTTAATCAATTGAAGTACACCCTTATAAAAGAATACAACAAGTATTACAAAAGATTTTCTTCTGAAAAATTTGTCTTCAAGTCTAGTTGAGTCCTATTGGCTAGCATGGCACATCAGCAAGAAAATATGGTATATTCAGACTTCTTTATGTTACAATTAGGCAGAACATATACCCATAAAACAAAAAGCATGAAACATGAAAAAATTAAACATGAAATGAAATGATACAAAAATTTTGTTAATAACTGATAAAAGAGAGAAGAGGCATTTATCAAACACATGAGTTCTTAACCTATGATCCATCATCTTCTGGCAAACTTGCTGCAGATGTTCTACATTAGTCATTAAATTAACCAAAAATGTCAGCAATTTCGAAACCAATAAAAGATTACAACTTTTAAAATGAAATATTTTATCCTGGTTGGTAGTCTGTGAGTATATAAAGATTGATAATCCATTATCTGGCAGGTTACATGAATCAAAGGAGCAGGAAATGGGTTTTTTGTCTAAACTTCAGTTGAAAGGAAGTAGGAAGAGACAAAATGAGCTCTACACATACTATCTGTTTTAATGGGCAATTATGCTTATGAGATATTGAGTTAACTAAAAAATAATTACTTTGTTACAAGACATCTTCTTAGAGGGCCATTTTAAATTTAAAGTTGAATTCATTTGAGTTTAATATGGGATAGTAATTAACATTCATAACAACAATCATGGTTCAAGAAATAAATTCAACAAAAATAAACTCTTCACATACCTTCACTGCTCCTATTAGTGCAACATAATCCTTCATAAGTTCGCATAATAGTGATGAGTCAGAATTAGCCTGTTCATAGTGTAATATCTCTATCTGTAAAATTAAACAGAATATGAAATAATAAATATGAATTTGTTCCAAAAGCATATAAAATATAATTCAGAGCACTAAGTAATAGTACTACTTTGTAGGCATTCACTGAAAGTGAAAATTTCTGAGTATAACCAAAATTGATAACACATTACAAAAAAACTATTGATACAGGATTATCCTGCATTTGCATAATCATAATTCAATCAACTGTATGTATTCTTTGCCAAATTGCAAAGAATGCATTTGGAAACTGTATACTCCAACATGAAGTGTCCCTATCCATTCTTTTTGACTTAATTTTTGTTCAGGAACTTCAATGATGACAAAAAATGTAAAGAACGTGGCAAAATATTTTCTATGAGCATGTTATATTTTGTGAAATTAATTACAAATGTGAATTTTATAAAGTAATAAACTACAGCAATCAAAGTGTAAATTTACCTCAAAGTCATCCTGCAATTAATCCTTTAGGTTTAACGGCAATACTTTGCATTTATATGTAAAATTTTGAATCTGCCTCATGCAACTATATTTTATTAGGAAAGAGACCCCCAAAAATATCACTGATGTTCAAATTTATCACATTTACCTTAATCACTTAAGTAATGAGTTTTCTTGACACCCTTGATATTCCAGAGAAAATAGATACTTTCATAAAAGTTAGAAATTGTCCATAATTTTAGTTAAAATAAACTTTCTATAATACAATGATGTATCGATCCTCTAAATTTCATTGTAAATTGATTTTGGAGCCTTGAAAATTTCATGATATATTACATATAGCTTTACATAAAAATTGAACGGTTCTGGGATAAACAACTGGGTGATGATGACTCACAATTTTGTTGCTTAATGCAACAAATATGAGGTAATAAATCAGTGACATAGAAGACATTTTTAAGCTTTGTTTGATAGAGAAAGCAACATGTTTCAAGACTCAGAACTACTCCATGTACATTGATAATTTGGTAAGGCAATGAAAACAACTGTATTTAATAAAAATAATATTCCCCAGTCCTAGAATTTATGCATGTTAAGAAATATTCCCAATCAGAACTATCACCTTATTTTAAGACCAAACAATGCACAGAACAAAAATGAATTTTTAACAACTTTTATATTAACTCACTGCGATATATATATATGTATATCTGTAGCAGTGGCATATAGAGGGTTTCTGGCACCCGGGGCAAAGAATAATTTTGTGCCCCCAGTAGCAAAGCGATTTATGGAGGGGGGGGGTGCATATCGCACCTCGACCCGACGGGTGCTAATCTGATACTTTTGCACCCCCCTGAACTCGGCGCCCGGGCAACTGCATTTTTTAACCATAAAAATGGCACCCCCCAAATTTGGCACCCAGGGCACCTGCCTCACCTGCCCCACCCTAGTTACGCCACTGATATGTAGGAAGGTTAGTTTTAAGACACCACATATAATGTCTAATAACTCAAGAACAGCTGCATGTATTTTAGCCATTCTTTCAATTTTAAAGAGTGCCACAGAAAGACTTATGTGTAATCAACATGCCGAATAGCTTAATTCCCCTAATTGGATAACATGGGTGAGGCCTATAAGTCATAATTATATGCTCTTGCGGACTTTATTGTTGCAAATGTTGTCCTCTATCCAACTAAATTTATTAATCGTTACCTTACAGATCATATAAGGACAAGGGAGAGTAAAATACGGATTTCTTATTGTTGGATTAATGGAAATGGCGTCTCTTGACTGTGGTACCCCAAATGGCAACGGCCAAATGCCAAACTACGTCCTACTATCAATCCTTAAAAATGATTCCCACTCTTGAAGGATTTATGCGAATGTTTGGAGACGAAGAAAAGACCACGCAATTTTTAACTGACAGTAACATCAATGATTAAAACCGTTGGGTTGGGTTAGTGTTTCATCATTACTCTATACACTTCCTAAAAGTTGTTTAAATTAAAAAAGTTGTTTTTATATATACCTGCTAATGATTGAAGACTCACCTTTTCTTCTATGTCAGCTAGCTGAGACAGTGATCGGGAGAGTGAAGTGTGCTCTTCACAATTACTTAGAACAGCAGCACTGCGGGCCAAAGCACCGGTAGCTGCCGCCAAATCTCTTCTATGCAACACAAGTGCCTCAGTGGCCGATAAGAGTTCCCTGACTGCGCCTTCTAAACTCTCTATCTCTTGTATCTTCTCTTCAAACCACTGCCAAATGAGATTTTTAATAAAAAAAACTTTGCCAGGATGTCAAAAAGAAGACACCATGTAAGTAGTTTTTTGACAAAAACAACATAACAGATAGCACAATTCTTCATTAACAAGCCAAATTGAGAAATATGGTCATTCAATACTGAAACTCACCAAATCATTCTCCTCCATTTTATACGTCATCTTGTTGACAGTTCCTCCAACTTTGTTAAAAAGCCTTAACATCCCAGCACCGCTTAAAGCAGATGTGTTAGTTGCTCTAGGAAGTTCAGAATCTAAAAATTGGGGGAAAAATTACTATTTTTGATTTAACAGCCAAGGAAAGACTTTCTAATGCAAATAATTTTGATTATTTTAATTCTTTAGTCTAGAAATTTTATTAGCCAGATATGAAAATGTAATCTTATCAAATCAAGTATTTGGGTGTCAATTTCTTAAGAGAAATTCTCTGTGAAAAAATAATTTATCGCTCCAGACAATAATGAAACCTTTCAATATTACTACATACCTCCATTTATTATACAAAATTTAAATAACTGACCATAATGAATTTGTAGTGTTACCTGCATTCCCACTATAAGTTTATTTGAAATATTATAAACATTAAATAATATAAAATGTTGTTATGATGCCTTTTCCTATATGACTATTTGAAAAACCAATAGTTATCTGCAATTTGCATAATATAAAAAACTCAACATGACAATGTTTTCGTCAAAGCACTGCAAACACCATAATTTGACATTGCTGAACTGAATGTTTGATGCTGCAAAAGATTAAAAAACTGTAATGTGTCATCTTCACAATAAAAGCATTTCATAGGTCCTAAGATATGCAATACTAGCACATTTCACATTTTTTCCTGTAAATAGGAAGTGGGTTATATACAGTTATTTTACATTCAGATAAATACATTATCATCATTCTTGTGACTGTGTCATTTTATATTTTAGATTTTGCTGCATTAGCCTACTCTTTATGAAGAGCACAAAGGGGGCCAAATGCTTAACATCCCTTCTGAAGGACAGAATAGTGACTTGTATAATCAAGGAGTGAGAGGTTAGTACATCAAAAGAGTACACTTCTGAAATGCCATGAAAGTCTGCCATTATGCAGCCACTGTCAAGCCACAACAAACATTATATCAACTCTTGAGAGATAGAGTTAATAATGAAAAAACCTGACAATTTTTTACTTGCGTTAGTTAAAATAATAATAAAATTTTCCCCTCATTAGTTTTTCACTGATTATGGGATGAATCTATTACTTTCATCTCCTATGCCTTAATAACAGAACAGCAAAAGAAATTTCAATAAAATTCATAACTTTGGAATAAACTGAGTGAGGACTGAGAATAGTGGTCACTTAATGAACACTTATTTATAGTTGGGCATTGTGTGACTCCAGGATTGGCTCAGAAATGATGTGCCCGAGTGTTCCAAGCCAAGTGTCTGAGCTTGGACATAAAAATCACAGAAATTAAATGACTGACAGATAATTTCTTAAGTTTTCAAATATATTTTTTATTTCTACACTGAATGTTCAGTTATAATATTAACTAGGTATTGTAATTCACTTCATTAATTCTAAGTTCTCAACAACTAAAGAATAGGCACTTTTTCTACCTCACTGATTAATAATTTGCTGTAAATAAGAGGTACATGTTTATTCACAGCAAGACTGTTATAATGCTACCACTGAATTGCAGTCCTCTCTCTAACTCATCCCATGTAATGACCCTGTTCCTGAAAATAAAACAACGTCAACCCAAGAAGAATCGTTTTGTATATCCGACTCACAAGGAGTCCATACGCGTCATGGAACACCGATTTCAACGAGCATGTGGCAGGGCGTGCTGTGCGTCGTAACTTGCAATATTACGAAGTTAGAAGGTGCACCTCTCAAGGGTTTGTGAATAATGTGGAAAACAGTGTGTGCAGCGTATTATATGGGCCTACTACGAAGCACCTTGTACAAGAAGCCGCTGTAGTGTAGTGTATAGTGACTCTGACTCGCGTGCAGAGGATGCGGGTTTAGAGGTTATATACTGACAGTTCTTTTTCATTTTCTATTCATTATTTTTTGTATTTCATGATTTTATAATTGTTATTTATATTCTGACATTCTATGCTATAAAAATGTTTTAATTGTGAATTTTGGAAAAAATGATTACTTATCGTATTTCATGGAAAATTTGCAAGGAATTGATACTTCTGCAATAACAAATGCAGTTTCACAATTTTTATAAAAATATGTTCTGCACATCACAATAAACACAATGATTCATAAAATACCACGAAGAAGGAATTTTGAAGATTTTGGATTGCATTTTGAAGATTACTTTATTAAACATATAATAAGAACTGTGTGTATAAATTTGTTGTTAATTTGCCAGATTTTGAACAAGTTACAACTACATTGCACAGCTCTTCTACTACAGTGTCAAATTTTTTTGGACAAGAGGGCCAAATTTGTTAGAAGTTTCTTGAAAGCATAGAAATACTTTTGGCAATAATTTTCCTGACAACGTAAGCGCATATTGCACAGTGTAAGTATGAGATATTTTATTGAGGCTATGTTTTTTAACGAAAACCACTTTGGATCCTCTGTGTGTTAGCCTCCTGTCAATTGTAGATTGGTATTGGCACCCTGTCTGGTCAGGATTAATGATTAAATTTGGATCAAAGCGTGGAACCAGCACTTTAACTTGGTTTTACAGTTATCTTCATAATTAAAAATGGGTTTCATTAGTCTTGTTAGAGCCATTGCTCAAAATTCCTTCTCCACGGTATTTTATGAAACAATGTGTTTATTGTGATGTGCAGAACAATTTTTATAAAAATTGTGAAACTGCATTTGTTATTGCAAAAGTATCAATTCCTTGCAAATTTTCCATGAAATACAGTAAGTAATCATTTTTTCCAAAATTCACAATTAAAACATTTTTATAGTATAGAATGTCAGAATATAAATAACGATTATAAAATCATGAAATACAAAAAATAATGAATAGAAAATGAAAAAGAACTGTCAGTATATAACCTCTAAACCCACATCCTCCGCATGCGAGTCAGAGTCACTAAACACTATGCTACGGCGGCTTCTTGCGCAAGGGGCTTTGTAGTAGGCCCATATAATACACCGCACATACTGTTTTTCGCATTATTCACAAACCCTTGAAAGGCGTGCCTTCTCACTTCGTAATATTTCAAGTTACGAGACACAGCACGCCCTGCCACATGCTCGTTGAAATCGGTGTTCCATGACGCGTATGGACTCCTTGTCAGTTATATCCAAAATTTAGATTAAAAACAAAGCAGTGCTGCAATCTATTATGAGTGACCCAGAGACTGTACTTGTTTACTATGACAAATTTGTACATGGCAACCTAGCACTGTTTACATTGGATACGTCTGTGTATTTTCTTATCCAAGGTTGAACATTAATAAAACACTCATGTGGTCATAGACTAAGAATTAAGGTATTGATTTAATCGAGGTAGATTTTTAATGCAGTGGTTGAAAATTTATTACACTAAATCTGGATAAAACGCTAAATCATGGAACATTAATTTAAAGAAAATAATAAATTGCTTAAATGAGGTGTTTAAATGGAACTACAAAAACCAAACGCTAAATGTGGGACTTAAAACAGGATTTCAATCTATCATGTACAAAATCATCTCCTTCTAATTGAATCAACTGGTTTACAGAATCAAAGTCCCTAAAGTGATTCAAATAAGAG
Organism: Uropetala carovei; assembly: GCA_036926305.1. Classification (NCBI taxonomy): domain Eukaryota; kingdom Metazoa; phylum Arthropoda; class Insecta; order Odonata; family Petaluridae; genus Uropetala; species Uropetala carovei. Next base: position 464,961 of record JAXCHB010000024.1, read on the forward strand.
GAATCCCCTGTTGTTAACAATGCACTGCAACTTGTGTTTTAACATGAAATCCTGTAATTCTGGTTGAACTGAAGAGAGTTTACATGATTTATAAAATTGTCCATGAATATGAGATCTATTAATCATAACAAGAATTTTTAACCACCGACATGCTAAGTAATGACTATAATTCAGTATTCAACCAACCTGATTCAAGAAAATCACGGACATCAGGATCCACTCGCAGGATAGGATGATTGATAGTGCGCTTGAGATACCTTTCAAGAGCAGCCCGCCTCCTTTCTACGAAATCCATGCCCCCACTTCCTCCTGCTGAGCTCATATTTCCGCTTCCAGGAGACGTTGTACCAGGTTGTTCGCTTGGACTTAGGGATGATGACATCTTAATCTTGGTCATCCCTGGAAGAACAAATTAGACATGCAAGGATAGTGAATGCAGGTGCAGATTAAGGAGCTATGAGGTCCCTACGTGATAGTAGTTGAGGAAAAGCATTTAACTTATTGGTGGTATTTAAAACCCTCAATTAAATGATCAACTTCTATATGCATAAACAGGTAACTTAGGAGCTGATACATAGCATCAGTTACAGTGGTTCTCAACCGGCGTACGAGAATTCCAGAGGGGGGAGGGGGGGAGGGCTGTGAAGCTTTTCGGACCAAAATAATTTTTTTACAAAAATCAGCAATTTACGCAATTTGTGCCTAATGAGAAAGCATAATATTGTGTTGCAACAGTGTGCCTGACCGCCTCACGAGTTGGCCGACTTGAAGTTGCCACAAGTGATTACTGTCATAATCCTGTGTCTAATTGTCAAAATATTGTTTTATGCTAAGCTGAGAAGTGTTTGCAAGGAAAGTTGGTATGAAAATAAGCCTAATTCAGAAAAATGACTCGTTTTCAATTATTCTAATCTTGTGTTTGGTTGATCTCGGTCAAAAAAACTACCGTATTTAGTCGAGTAATACCCGTACCCATGTAATGCCCACAGCCCCATTTTTCGTGCTAAATATTCAGCAAAAATGGAATTCGTGTAATACCCACACTTCCAAAATTTTGATTTTGATGTTTTATGGCAACATCAGTTGAATAATCTATCTGAAGCAGAGTTTGATGATACAATTATGGCAACAAGCAAATATTTAAAAAGTAACTTCTAAAAATGACTATTAATACTTTTTAACATATGTAATCATTAAAAATTGACATCCAATGCTATTATATTATGTGGAGACTACTCGAAAACCTATTTTGAAGTCTAGTTCCTTGATAACGCAGCAAGGTTCCATTTTCAGCCATTACACATTCTCAAAATATTATAAAATGCACAGTATATTGCCCCTACCAAAAAACTCCAACTCAATACCTCACGCCAGGCGCGAAGTACTGAGTAGGTGTTTCGCGGGTGGCCTGCCCCCAGTAGATGAATGGACAAATCTCATGTAATGTCTGCATCCCCCCATTTGTAATGGGAACCTTTGGAGGAAAAGTGCTGTTATTACACGAGTAAATATGGTAATAAAACAAAAATTACAAATATTTTTTTGATAAAACCTCTAGAAACATTAAAGAAAATTTTCTGGGGGAGCAGAGAATGGGGATTTTAGAAGAACAAAGGGGGCACAAGACAAAAAAGGTTAAGAACCACTGCTCTAGTACATCATTTTAATGGACAAAAAAACAATTACACTTACTCAATTCATCCAATTATAGATTATACTATTAAAAGTCTTCCTGAAATAATAAAACTTAAGACAGTGATTAATTGAAAACAGATATACACTTAATATTTGCACAGTTGATAGGGCCAACAGTGGCAACAAATACTGATCTATAAGTCATAATAACATGAAGCTTGGAGATTCCAGATATAGCATAAGAAATAATTGAGTTAAAACTTCTTCCTTTAACTACTTTAGTTTAAATATTGCATTAAACAAATTCATCCCAAATTCCTTAATTTTTATTACACTGTACAGAGTATAAAATACTTCACACTTACCTACAATGCTCTTTTCCGGGGCAGGTGGAATGATACGACCAGATCTCAAGTATTTAGCTACCAATTTGTCATGCAAACCAAGAAAGTCAGAGAATCTGCGAGACACCTCTGATTTTGGACGGCGATAGAGAGGAATGTTGGTGCAAGTACAGACACGATAGAGCATGTATGCCCCCATGCCTTCCCCTGCACGCTGAGCTATCTGCACTGTTATCTCTATTGTGTGCTGTGAAGGAGGGTCAGGCACAGCAGATTTAGGTTTTGGGACTTCTTCCTCCTCTGCTTCTTCTTGTCTGTTCTTCACACGAGAACTAGTCTTTCCTGGACTCTTGGTCTCCCCCTATAGGAAAACAGTGCCATTCACATTTCTGGTAAATATATAAAATTAAAGCTTTCGACAGCTAACTGCTACTTCATTCAATTCAAATAATTGCTATCTTATATCTGTCGTAGTGCTTATTAAATATTGAATTAAGCTTCAAAAAATTTAAAATATAATATTTCTTTAAGTAATTTTATTTCACGTACATTAAATAATTAGGAAAAAAGACAAGACTAAATACGACAACTGGGAAAAAGCCTGGGGGAGAAGGGCTAACTTAAACTAAGTTCTGTTATCACCAATTGGAAACTCAGAAGTTAGCTGCAAATAACTAATATGATTTCAAAAAAGAAAACTATTGCACTTAGATGAAGGGACATATGACAATTATTGACATTAAAAATGCTACTCTGTAGAGATTTTAATTTGTTAAGTCAGATGATTGCCAATGAATGAAAAACAAACATTGGAACCAGAAACCAGAACCAGAATGCACTTGGCACCTTTATCATTTATTTCAATTATCTGAATATTTCATATACCATATATACTCATGTATAATGTGCCCTCATGTATAACGTGCACCTGTACTTTTTGCCAAAAACTCCTGACTTTTTATTATACCCTGTATATAACGTGCACCCTTGATTTTTGTGGCGTATAAGAACAAAATTTTAGAATTATATCGTCATTTTAAGTATTAACTAGAGTACTGTAAATAAATACGTTACAGCATTAAATTATCATTGGACTTGCCCATAAGTATTACATTCAATAAGGTCCACATTACATCTTAGAGAGACATCATCAACAATAAAAGCGAATAAGTTGAGATGGTAGCAACTTCATACAGTAAGTTGGGCAAACTGATGCAGCGTAGAAAACCGCAAAGCTGCTGCTTTAAATCAGACAAAAGGGATCTATAAAATAGAAAGAGTTTTGATTTATAGTGGATTTTGGTTCTCTCTTTCCTATCTCATTCTAAAACTGTTTAATAGAAGGAAAAACACGAAAATTTAACAAACAAATCTGGAAACAGGAAGTTAAGATTAAGTTCATACACTTCATTCTATGGATATTAAATTACTTACATTGTTAATTGCACAGGCATCCCTCGCTATACTATTTTTCCCGTCTTATGGCACATGACCTTGAGTGAAAGTGCTACTGTTGCAGCCAATCAGACACCAGTGACAAGCAATGCAGGGGGGGGGGGGCAGTGTCTCATTGACTGCCGTGGTGTTAACTTCGCTCTCCGCTCGACAGTGTTGCCAGTTATACAGCTATTTTACCTCACTAAAAAAGGCTAAATAGCGACCGCAATTTCTCGCTGTCCAAAAACTACCCCGCATGCATTTGTAGCAACGATGTTCAGTAGCTAGGGTCGTTCCGAGAGCTGCAAGCGGTGGTGGAAGGGGAAAACCCTCTCATTGGCCATTCGCTCTTCCAAGGTCATGCGCCATAAGACGGGAAAAATACTATATTCGTCCCCCCGATTTTCGTCTTTTCGCTTATTCGTCCATAACCAATTATAACCAAACTCCCATTCCTTCGTCCATTCCCTCGCTTATTCGTCAATTGAAATAGCTGGGACCTGCGAAGAGGAACTCTCAGACGATTACTCATCAAATGATGAGACGCTAAGGATTTATCGTTCTCAGCAGTATAAACTTATAACATTATGATCGAGAAATGAAAACATCACGTAGGATGTCTGTCTTCCCCTTGTGACAATGGCTAACAGCAAATGAAAGCACACCACTGAGATAATTTCATCATCATGTTCAGTTTAGGAGTTTTGGGTAATCTATTTTAGTATTCGTTCAACCACTGACTGCACTGGTCTCAGCTACTCGGCCTCACTCCGTGTTATTGTTCGTTCTTTCTTAGTTTCCGTTTCAGCGCAATTTTATATTATTGAGTAAGAATTTGAGTTCTGTGTTTGTCATTAAATCAATCAATTACGTGGCGGCCGCATTTGTAGTTGCATTTACACTGTGCCTTCGCAGGCCGTAGGCTCCTACAGATTGTGTTTATAGTATCAATAACTCCATAAAATACGGTAATATCAATATTTTGGTCAGTTTTTTGGGTTTTCATAAATGAATTATATATTTACTAGCAGAAGTGCCCGTTGAATTTCAATGGATTTAGTGAATTTAAATATTCGACCGTGCAGTTGCGTTTACTTCGCGCCTTTGCAGGCTGCATGAAATGCTCCCACGAGCCACAGGTTCCTATAGATTGTGTTTATATTACCAATAACAATACTTTGATCTGTTTTTTGGGTTTTCAGGAACAAATTCAGTAGCGTAGCTACCATATAGCAAGAGTAGGCAATGCCTAAGGGCCCTCGAACAAAAGGGACCCCACGAGCGTACGACAACGATTACTTAAGCGTCACTTTTATGAATTGTCATCAGATTCTTGTTTTCACCTCTTTTTCAAGAGGGCCCCAACCACAGACAAAAATACCAATAAAATATATATAAAAAAATCTTTTTACTAAAATATTTCCGCTTAGGGGACCCATCAGCGATTCTTGTCCAGGGGCCCGAAATCTCTAGCTACGCTACTGAACAAATTATACATTTATAATATTGAGTCTAAAGGAAAATAACCCTCGATATTCGTCTCTTTGCTTATTGTCGTTTCCACAGAACCATTAAGGACGAATATCGAGGGACACCTGTACGTACTAGAATCATTAACTAAATAAAATTATTTCAATTTACCTAGTCTTTGTTTTTTGTTTTTGATGTGTGTTTTGCGGGATGTCTACCTGGTGATTTTGCAAATACTACAGCAATCAGCTGATGAGCTAGCGAAATGTGGAATATTTGGAGAGGATGGAATTATAACAGTATAGAAGTAATTAGGTGTTCTATACATATAATTAATATATGTAGAACCTGGATTATTGATAATTATTGTGGTTTTCCCCATAATTCACCCCAAAAGTGAGTATCCAATTTTAAGTGCCCGAAAGTGTTACCTATGTATAACGCGCACTCCTACTTTACGACCTGAAATTTGGTCTTCAAACTGCATGTTATACACAAGTATATACAGTAGCATAACTGACAAACTGATTCAAATAAATTCAAAGCAGGTAAAGACAAATATCTATCCACAGTAACATAAATTGATGAGGGTCATGATTACTATTTATTCTGACATTGGTTAAATTTAAAACGGCTATTTAGGAACAATACCTGAATAAAATGTGTGCAATAGTAAGTCATACACTTTGTGAAATATCTATGAAAGTTTTTATTGGCACTGCTTTAAATGTGAAGCTTTGAAGCTGAGTGAGCTAGAGTTAATTCAATGATTTAACATCATGGTATGACATTCACGAGAATAACTGATTATAAGGATAACAAATGAATAAAAATGGAATTCACCCAGTAACTAATTAATTCATGCAATGCCTTTGAACAAAACAAACATAAATACTCCTTGATAAGATGCATCTAATCATCCTCCAATGGCAAATCCTAAGCCTATGAAATTTAAATACTTAAAAATTTACTTTTTAAAAACTATTTTTATTTATCCTTATTAGTATGATTCTTCAATTATTCCTGTTCCATGTTTTACCACGATTATGAGCATTTTTTCTATTTTTTCACAAAAAAATTTCGACTGCACAGGATCTACAAATTTTAACCACCATTAAAAATTTTAAGAAGTGTGTTATCAATGGTAAAATACGGTAATGTTTGTTTTTTTTGCCTTAAAAAGAACTGAATGAGACATTCACAAAATAAAAGCATTTGTATTATCTATCACTAAAGCCAAAAACATTTCACATTTAATAAGTCTTGGACATGGCAAGATGGAAGCAAGTAAAACCAATGACACTATCATAAAAAACATGTCAAAATACTATATCAGAGCTCCACCAGATAGACACAACTAAAACGCAGCAATATTTACAGCCATAAGCTAAAATAGGAAACTTTAAATGATTAGTATGAGCTAAAAGCAAACAAAATTTATGAAATATCACCTGGTGAAAATACACGAACCATTAGAGAGAATCAGGAGACAATATGCAAAATACCTGTGATATCTCTAACCTTCCGATTTCAGGAGGCGTATTTGAACCAAATGGATCTTCACCATTAAAAGCATCCTGTAATGCATAAGGTAGTAGTTAATACCTATCAATATTGATATTTACATTCAATTATTATACATGATTGAAACATAGGAAAGAATTGAACAAATTTAATTCACTCAAGTGTCTAGACGAGGATTTCCCAAATGGGGATCCACTGACCCCAAAGGGATCTGCAAAAGCTTGCAATACCAGTAGAAAAAATACTTTTGTATTAATTTAGAGAAGTGAAAATTAATGAATTAGTAATAATTTAAGGAATTATTAGCATGGAAACATTACTCCATTGTCAGGTCTTTCAAAGCAAATAACACATGCTCCCACCCTCGGTGTGTTGTCAAATGTAAAATCCCCATGTTCAAGGGATGTGTGAGGTTTCCAATGTTCCAGTAAGGGTTTGCAGGTTGAAAAACTCTGGTCTAGACTACAGTGCAACAAAGTAAAACATGAGGTGAAAATTTTGTCTTATTATATGAGTGCTTTTTCTTAGTTTGATGTGAAATAAACTAAAATCTGCATGATTTATAAGTGCTTAAATTATAATAAGAATCTGAATGGATACTCAAATCTTTTGTTCATCAAACAAAGACATGCAGGAATGTTTCTGACAATGGCAATGAGCTAATGCAATCAATACAAAACAAAAACCTGGAAAGGTAACTGTGAACATACATAAAATGTCCAATGGAAAGAAATTTATATAGGGAAAAAGTCCAAAACATCAAAGGTTTGTAATTTTTTCAATCTGCACTTCATATTCATTCTTATTGATCAATGAAAACTTGACTTATTTTTTCAATTAAATACAAAATTAAATCAAGCAAATAACAAAGGATATATAATTGATTTAAAACAGTTCCATCACCTGGTACTATATTATGATTTATACACATTTTAGAGATGATGTCAATGCTGATGATAGATGCTTTAGAAATAGATTTTAAAGAACTAAATTCAAATTCTTAGCTTGAATAAAAGGATATGAATTATAACATTTAAAATCATATGTAAAATTTAATTATCGAGTGCAAAGTGGAAACAACATACAGTGAATAGGGGATCATCCTCTGGTTTTTCTTCTCTTTTCAAATCTATTTCCTCTCCATTTTCGAATGGGCTGTGAGTTGGAGAAGCTCTAATGGTGTTAACTTGTGACTGCATACAAAATAAAAGTAAACTCAATTTAAAAATCAAACAGATTCATTCTAACGTCTTTAATTATACAGAAAATGTGACTTCATCTTAACCCAAGACAATTTATATATTTGTTAAAAGGCAAAACAAAGTTCAATGCAAATAAATCAAAAGTTAAAATTCAACCAAGTATAGTAAAGTGATATGTTGATGATTGAAAACTATGACTAATGGTCATTCACGTTCCATTACAGAATTAGGCGCGTACGTGTACTCAGTCTTTACCACCTAGCACAGCAGCACGATAATATTTTATTAAATAAAGTTGTGCTTTATTATGGAAACGGTTTTCTTGATGTAAGTCATAAAATTACACATTTTAAAACAGTACTGAAAACAAGTTATCGTGCGTCAGATTGGCTATCTTGGAATAATGTTACAACGTTACCTTGTTTTACTAAGAGCACAATAAAACTACAATAAATAAAATATATAGACAAACCTCTACTGCTGAAACAAATAGATCGTCATTGTCATCTTCTCTACAATTTTTCTCACTGTCAAATAAAGGAGGCGGTTCCCTGTAATCGGCCATATTACCTTCTCATGCAGGCAAGCAGTCAGCAGCTGTCTTCAATTGGTTTGATAAAAACACCAGTCAAGATGGTAGCACTGATTCCTATTCTTTATTTAAAATATAAATTTTTATACGATGACATTAAAATAACATTTAAATGTACATTTCAAGGTAATTTCATTTTTTTCTTCTTACCAATTTATTTCAATAATAACTTGCGGTATTTTTCCGTTTAGTTAACTTACGTGACGTGGTCAAGTTTGACATGTTGCACTTGCTGATAAATACCATTGTTGATAAGGTGGTTATATAATATTTTGTATTGATATAATCTTTTTAGTTTTAATACTAACTTTGTTTACAATATAAATTTTGTGAATACTTATAATTGATCTTATTATCATATCCATGCCCGCATAAGATTTGAACGTGACGTAAAGGTTTTATTAATCGATTTTTTTAAAAAGGGGCCTTTTTCGGCGAAATCATTCGAATCATCATATTTTTATTTAGCTTTTGCAGTATCTGTTGTTAATAGAAAATCAAGAAAGATTTGAATGGTTATGTTTTTTGTATCGATATATTGCGGACGTTTATAGTTGCCTGTGGTTAGCGGTCGTTGAAAGAAAGTCTGTTTATACTTTATTGTAAGATTCCGAATGTGATATCTCAAGTATAGGTCGTACCCAAATCATGTCAAAAATGATTCCACGTAATTTTGATCATTTATACCTAATTATAAATGTTGATTATCGTAATTTAAGGCACTTATGCTAGTAGTTAAAAATTAAGAATAAACGTGTCATGTGAATGACAGTTATCGGAGATAAAGTTATTCAGATTGAAATTATTATATGTACTTTAACTTGTCCTGAGACCTTTTTTATTGTCAGCGTCGTATTATAATTTCAGTGTTTGATGCACATGATTGACAATATACTGAAAGTATAGCTAAGCTTGTAAATTTATTTATTATTATACGGGAAGCCCCACTTACAAAATGTGAAGTAAATAAGATAATATACATTACAACAAAAATGAATATGATTTACATTGAGTGAGTATACAATAATTGAAGATTAGATGTAATGGAGTCGTGAAAGCATAAAAATGCAATACAATACTAGGATTCATTAAAAGTGTACAATTACAAAATATGTGATAAGAATTTACTAAAACATAATATCATGAGTACAGCAATTATTAGCTGTTCGTGAAATTAGTGATGGATTTAATGTGTTTAATACTGGTGTTGAAGAAATCGATGTTATTAAGAGCTAGAATAGAATTACCAAGTCTCTGCATTCTAGTTAATGGTGAAAAGTAAAGAAATCCGCCGTGCGGCTTCGCTTTTTTGAAATATTTTGCTCTGAAATTGGTGCAAATATCTTATAAGATGTGAAGATTCTTTTACATGGAAAATCAGTACTTTCCAGCATATTTATATCAAATTTATGATCTTTATTAATGGGTAACTTTAGTTTTGATTGAAATGAAAAATAAGTTCCCCAAAATATTTTCCAGTGTTAATTTGCTGTCAATAATGTAATCACTTCTATAGTTTTATACCCAATAAAAAAATTTATTAGGACATGAGTTACGATTGTATATAAGAATCTAAATCTTGACAATGCATGAAAATTCAAAAAGAAGAATTCTTCCTCTTTCATTGTCTCAATTAGGTATATAACTTTTTAGCTTCCAGGAATGGTAGGAGATTACACTTGTTTGGACAGCTTCAGTGATTGAGTAACAAAAATTATTTTTTCTGACATGGTTCTGGACACGTTGAGACTAGGATGAAAGTTAATGGAAAGAAATATATTCCCACAAATGATTAAAAAATTGTTCTGAAAATCCTGATATTCTAAGAATTGTATTCTAAGATCCTGATATCCTTGGGGGGGGGGGGGGTATGCACTTTAAAATTTACTTTATTAAGTTGATCCAAATTTTAATGAAGATGATTTTCCTGATTCATGAAAGTTTACTTTTTAGTTTTCTGCCTAAGCTAATTACATCAGTTTTTACCAAGAAAATATAACAGTTGAATGGGTTTGAACTTGGTGTTTTCTGAGTATTAACTGTGATAAAAGCATAAGTAACATTTTACATTGCAACAATATTGATAATAATTCTTTTTGGTAGGTAGTTTAAATTTGGGCATAACATTACATGAATTTACATTGCAAAAATATATCAAACAATGTGAATTTAAATTATCATGTATACTAAGGTCACAAGATTTAAGTTTGAGAGTACATGACCACACTTTATTATGCCATGGCATCAAAACCCAGGTAGATGGTTTTGAAATTTTAGAAGTCATCATAGTGGATTAGTTAATGGTACGAAATAAACACAATGCATTAAATATATTGCAGCCAAGGTGATCCCATTTATTCAGCACTTTTTGCAACCATAATTAAACAAATATTTAAGGATAAAATATTTTCCACAAACAAAGTTTATGATTGATTTCAGCAAGACTGAATAAATAAAGGTGTTGATAGTTTTTTAAAAACTAAGATTTCAAATCCAACAATTAGATATGAAATCAATTATAGTAGAATGTGTTTCTGAGATGTAAGTTTCAGATGTAGCACTAATGCTTCTTCCAGAGAGCAGATCATCATTTGACATTGAAAAAACATGCTTTTCACTCTTATCACTGTAAACTATTACAAGCATAAAAAGTACATGGCTAAGGATGGCAGGGCCATTGTCAATAATTTCATCATTGAACCACTCAAGCGTAATATCATCTGCTTGATTACTGCACCCATAGGTTTTAAGAGCTTTTCTAAATTCATTGCAATAAAACTCCAATAATTCTTTGAAGTGTTTGGATCTTATAATTTTTGGTACACTTGTGTACAGAAAGAAAACAATATCATGAACTGGGGATCTTATAGCTGTCATCTGAAAAAAATTGACAAATTACTTTATATTTACAATAGTTGGCTTTTAAATGTTTTAAGTTATTTTAATAAAAATGTATAAAAATCTGGAAGCGTAATTTAAATGAAAAATAATTAAAAATTTTATTGTAGACTTTCCAATACTATTTATTTATTCATTTATATTTATGCTTTAGTTTTAGTGTCTTCTAGCTTTGCATTGGTGGAATTAATATAAGATATCCAAGCTGATTGTTAAAGCAGGAGCAAGTTATTTATTTATAATTTCTTTCCATGAGAATAATTCACAATATATTTCCATAATAAATTTATTATTATGTGCTTTATGTATCTGTTATATACATAACTTATAATCATTACCTGGAAATCTAACAGCTTCAAATGAGAAGGATTTTTCCCTGAAGAGCATGTACTGTGGCAAATTATTGGTTCTGCAACGGATTCTTCATCTTTAAACATCATATTGTTTGTCCAAAGGTCCATGTGAGATATAGCAGCAAAGGGTTCCCGTGGTGGATTTAGTATAAGCATGTCATTTGTCAAATATCCCAAAACCTTTTCTAATATTTCTGGTGATAGATCTGGAAACTTTTTAATCGTGTCCATTACCTTTGCAGTCATAGGCGCCATTATTGTATGCATAACTTTTGCTTGATCTTGACCTTCCCTAAAATTCTTTGCCACTATAGGGGCTATTTTATTATAGACTTTTGGGTCCCGGATCTATTTTTAAAGAAAATTAAATCATGTAAACTTTCATTTTGTGAATTTTCTTAGGAATAAGAATTTTGAATCATGCTCTTTATGGGATTAACCATGTCAAATGAGGTCCCAATGAAGCAAAATATCAACTACAGTTCAGTGGCGTAACTAGGAAAGGCTGCAATGGTCCCCCTCACCCAACAAATATATAATCTTATTGTTAGATTAAAACTTAAACTCATTGTAAAAACCTACCAAGTTGCACTTATAAATTAATAATCAGGAATATGATGAAAAGGTTAGGCTTTTAAAATTACCTTGCCTAAAAATAATGATTAACTGGAAAGTCATTCAGAAATTAGAATAACAAGTTAGGAAAGTGTACAACGTGTCACAAATGGGTGCGTTTTGTGCAATGGAGTATTAGAAAGCAATTATATACCTGTACGTAAGGGAAATTGCGTTTTAAAGTTCTTTTCTTCATCATAAATAATCCATTTTCTTCCTATTTAATAATATGACATGCACACGTAAGGAAATTAAACATTTGTTTGTGAGATTGTTTATGTAAGCAACAATGAAGTAACCATGCAAGAAATTTTCTAAGTTCCACTTGATATAAGACATTCTTGTTTGATTTTCTCAATAACGGCTACTCCTACAATAAAAATGTATAGGAAAGGAAATACTCTACCAGTTCTACAACTTTTATTTGAAAAATATTTTGATGTGAGCAATACTTTATGAGATATGACGAAAATTAAATTTTTTGTCTCCAGTAAAGTGGTACCCCTGATTGGCGTACGTGATTCATTTTTGCGACTTTCTTACTATATCTGATTGAAAGTCACTAATATCAAATTTCATGAAAATCCGTTTAGTAGAAGCCGAGAACGAACATGCGGACGGACGGACAGATGAACCGACCAACGATAATAGGCGCTCACGCTGTAAGCGAAACGCGCCTAAAAAGAGATTGCTAAAAAATATTTTTCTATGTTTGGAAAAAATCGGGAGTCTCCTGGGTTCCTGAGGCAGAGGCATTTGCCCACCCTGTTATTACGCCACTGCTACAATTATAAGGAAATAATTCATATGGGAAGCCCAATTACTTTTATGTGGTTGATGCCATCTTTTACTTAAATTACAAAGTTTGTGTTTGTTTGTTTATGAAATATTTGTTAATAGCAAGGATTATTTTTCACCTTAAGTGCAATTGACATGGCATGCATTAATGCCATGCAATGGAGAACCAACTTTGCATGAGCCAAGGTCACTCCTTTTTCACGATTTTCTGTTGAATATCCTTGGAAAGTAAGATCTTCCAGAATAATAATAGCATTCTCTCCTTCCTCAACAAAGTCATGATATAAACAGTGTGGGAAAAAATTCACTGGTTGGATGCCTTCCTTTGTACATAATGATTCATAAGCTGGGATTAAAAGTGAATAAAAGTCTGATTCCTTCTGGAATGTCACCTGCAAAGGTTTTCATATCCATTATTTATCCATACAAAGAAAAGAATTTTATGTTGAAATACCATTGTAGAATGTTACATCCTAAACTGGAACTTACAATGCCTTAATATCCAAATTAACAACTAAATTAAATTCGTGACCGTAAAATGAATGTTTACAGTAGTTAACTAAATAACACAAATGTTTTTGCGGCACTAAATCAGTATGATAAATGCTTTGATTGGTTTGATTACATTTGCTACTAGTCATGCGGTGAAAATCTATGTATTAAAAAAATGCCAATGTACTCACCAGGTCTGCCGAGTTGGAGCAAGAACTAAAAACATTTCTAATATCATTCAAATTTCTTCTGTAGTCAATGTAATTGAATGGATTATACATGCACACTGCTCTAGGCACGAATCTAAATACTTTTTCGCTGCTGCGTGAAACTTAGTGGAGCTGTCTCCCAACTCCCACATTACGCGTTGTATACTTCACATGTGTAGTCGATTTAAATATAAAGAGTATGAGACCCACCCGGACCATTGTTGCCAACTCTTCAACAGCATTGTTAGGTCAAATATGTAACCCACATGGTGATTACCTTGTTAAGTAAAAATGGGAGGAAAAGGTCTCAATCCAGGAATCGGGAGAATTTCTGGAATATTGCCCTATTCCAGGAAACTCCCGGCGAATCCAGGAGGGTTGGTAACCCTAGCTAGAAACTTGAAATTTGGCAGGATTATGTTTTTTGTCACAGCCAAAGTAAAAAAATCCAAAATTGTTAAAATTCCAATTTTAAGGGGCTATTTTTAACCCATTATTGCCCCATAAGAAAAGCACATATATCAGATAGCTTAGAAATTGTTGTTTCTTATTTTTGAAGACAAAATTCAAATCCGTGTTAATTTTATGTAAATTTATAGTTTTTATCTGCAAAAAGTGGGAATTTTTTTGGGTCTCAACAATCGACTGCTATGGCAACAAGCTCAATGCTTTTATACGGGTAACCTTTTAATGGGAATCAGAGGGCTATATTATATTGACATTAATATTACAGTACGACCATTGGAAAAATCCAATATTGTAAAAATTCCAATTTTTAGGGGCTGCTTTGCCCCATTATTGCCCCATAAGTGGATAAAAATTATGGGGCACTTCCAGATGAGCTAGATGCTTTAAAACCTATAGAAAACATCTGACGTAATAAGTTCCAATTTTTAGGTGCTGTTTTGCCCAATTATTGTCCCATATGAGGATAAAAATTATAAGATAATTCCAGATGAGCTAGAGTCTTGAGATTTGGCACTATTATAGGTTTTTCGTCACAACCAATGGGATATTTCCAAAATGGTTGAAATTCCAATTGTTAGAGGCTATTTTTGCCCCATTACTGCCCCTTTTGGCATGCACGTAAATCGGTGCAGAGGCTTACAGATGAGCTAAAAGCTTGAAAATTGGCACGATTATAGGTTTTTGTTCACAACCAATGGGAAAGATTCGACTTCGCTAAAATTCTAATTTTTAGGGGTGGTTTTTACCCTATTATTGCAAGTAGGCTGAAATGCTTGCAGAATGCAAACACCGTCTACTAGTTATGTATAAAGAGAGCTTTTTCAGGATATCCTGAAACAATAGGACATCTTGTGACTATCAAACACAAGCCACCATAATTCCATTACAGGTACTCCTCGATTTATGCAACAGTTGTGTTCCAAAAAAAAGTCACAGAGGATGAAATCGCATAAATCGAACATAATTTCCCTGTAAGAGTCAATGCAAATGTCTGAGTTTTGCTAAAAAAAAAGCATAATAAGTAAGTTCAGCTAGGCATTCTTTTCCAAAACACCCCTGGCTCATCAAAGTTGAAGATTTGTTTTAGTGAGTACCCACGTATCTCAACAATTTCCTTGAATTCTTCATGAAATTTAGAGACTGCAACCTCATCAATGCTACCTCCTTCTCCACTACTAGTAAGTTTGAAGTTATGGAAGCTAGAATGTTGTTAGAATCAGTGAAACCAGTCACTGCTGGCATTAAACTCCTTTACTTCTTCAGGAGAATAATCATTATTGATAGAATCATAAATATTTCGAGCCTTTTCCTTGATGATTGTGAGATCTGCACATGATTTTCTTTGTTTGATTCTGTATCCAAGTTTAAAGCATTTTTTCCATTGTTTGCATTATCTCTAGTCTTGTTTTTGACATTCTAGTAGCACTTGCACAACTAGATTTTAATTTTTCTGCAGTATTTCTTGGATTGCTGTGATGCGAACAATGTCACACGTTTTCTCGTTTCTTTCATAACAATGATTCACACCAAACTTTTGTTCAAGATTTATTGATTTTCTTGCTCTCTTAGCTGCTGATTCTTTGGATGCTTCCTACCTATTCAACTTATTATTATAGAATTATTTTAAGGCTAATAATGAAATAAAACAAAAATACTGAAGGTTTCTTTATCCCCTCAAAGAGTGCCAGTAGTAGATGTGCACATAATACTCTAGTCTCCATTCCTCCCTGCATCTTTTGATCGGACAGCAAGCAATTTGCATTAAAGCAAGTGCTATTAATTGAAATGTCTAAATTAGTTGAGCGCATTAAAATGAGATTGCATTTTTCAAACTTGCATATAACGAGGAGTGCCTGTACTTTATAAGGGACTGATTATTGAATGCATAATTAATTTGCAATTAGATTAAATATCTGGAAAAAAATAAATATTTAAACAAAATGTTGAGTAATGTAAATGTTTTCTCTATGGTTTGTTTTGTGCAATGAAACGTTTGTTTTTATACTTGCTATGTAAAATAAAATGGATGAGCTGAAAAAGTTATTTAAAAAACAAACTGAAAAATAGGAAATATAAATTTCAATGCACTAACACACAAATATGAGAACAATTTTTTCGTTTATTGATTGCAAACAAAATTAATATTTTAGCTTGATTTGAAAATGTAGCCTTAGGTAAGAGTAGACTTCAAGCCTTCTGATTATGTTTAACGAATTTTTTGTTTGCCATTAGTCTTTTTGAGCCTGTCTCAAGAATCTATTAGACTTTAAACTTGCTTTAAGCTTTGAAGCGTTAAACTTTGTGCATATAATGCTGAGAAGAAATAGTAGATTACTGAAAGTTAAGGTTTCATTTTTGCCTCCAAAGAATTCTTTATAAAATCTCTATGAAAATAGGTATGGCGAGTATGTAGAGTCGAGGAATACTGTCTGAAAATGCAAGGTGTTAGGAAATCGAACAAAATCGCTTATGTATCAAACGTTGGGTTGGTTATAACGCGATTCCCGCGGTAAACATCGATTCTGACGCAAAGACGGGTATAATTTCACTCGAGTAAAAGTTTCTTGAACCGTGCCTCTTGATTAGCATTTGTTGAAAATGTTAAATATTTCTGACATTTAAAACCTTAAAAGTATTGAACATATACATCATTCTTCAATTTCCTTCAGATAATTGGCGGTATATTTGAATTGAGAAATGTGTATTAAGAGGTCAATTTAACGCTAGATTTTTTCCATATGTGGCTAGATAAAAAATAATACAGTAAAACTCGTTTAATACATATTTGAGGGGACCGACTCATTGCTTCGCTATAAGCATGACTACGTTATATACGAGAAACATGGTTTTTGGCCTATACATCCCATATAACACGTATACACATACAGTAAAGGCTGTGCTATCCGGCTATTTAGAACTGGCCAGCCTTAGATACCGGCAATTACACAAATACAATTCATTTTGTATTTATTTTTCTTTTTTGTTATTTGTATGTGTATAATAGCACAACTTCCGCTTTAAAATTTCTTAAAATATAAGATGTATATATTACATATTTACTCCGTATACTTCTGTGGCTGCCGAGTAAGCATGGCGTTTTTGCTTACGTAAGCCATTTGCATTGTCTAGATGTTTTGGTGTACTTCTACAATTTCCAGTTTTATCGCTTTTTATTATTTAAAAAATTACCCATCCATTGAATATGGCATCAAAATAAATACCTAAAAGCAAGGAACTGGAGAGAAAAGGTTGTTTTAACGCTAACACAAAAGCTGGAGCTGATCAAACGAATTGAAAAAGGAAAAAAATAGAGCAGCCATAGCAAAAGAATTCAACATCGGATCTTCCACGCTCTACGATATCAAGGCTCATAAGGCTAAATTAATGAAATTTGTGTCATCTTCCGAGACGAGTAAATCAATTAATAAACATCATACGCTTCATAAGCCAAAAATGGAAGAACTGAATAAAATATTATGTGACTGGTTTTCACAGAAATGTTCAGAAGAATTAAATAATTTCGTCCTTTTCTAATAGAGTAAATAAAGATAAATAATAAAGATAAATAAAAAAGATACAATCCAATAAATTCAATTTTGGGAACAGGTTCACTGCCGTACTCCCGAAACTTCCTGGACGCCCTAAACTTTTCAATAGTCTTTTTGTTTTGCATGTGAGCGTAGCAACGTATTAAATAAGAATGGGTAAATAGTGTCTATATCTAACTACGTGTGGAAGAATTAAAATGGAAAATGCAAACCCCATGTATAGTTATGTTTGGGGAGTACGATAGTGAACCTAAGCCCAATTTTGTTTGGTTATTGCTAAATTTGCGATGTCAAAATCGAAAATCGCTCCCCTAACCGGCTATTTCTCCTTATCGGCTTTCCACAGTCCCCAAGATAGCCAGATAACACAGCTTTTAATGTATTTACAGTGAGTCGACTTCAATGCCGTATTTACATATGCAAAGAGATGCTTATTAACTTCGCGGCATGTAAAATGTTCGACTGCTATTACATACGATTTTTTAAATGGTCAATTAATATTATGGTCATTAATTTACATAAACATTTCACATTTTTAATATCAATTTCAAAACAAAGAGAGCGTGGAAATTCGTATGGAAGAGGTAGATGGAGGAAGGGGACCTCTACGAACAAGTGCGCGGTAAACGGGCGGAAACTATTCATTACTTATCGCTCTGCTCGCCAAAATTCGTTATATATGGGACATTTTTTGCCACGGGACCAAACATTCGTTCGTTACAGCCGAGCATTCGTAAAATGCGTGTTCGTTACATCCGAGAAATTTAACCAATGCCCTTATGGAGAAGTTCAAGGGACCGAGACATTTCTTCGTTATAGCCGAGATTTCGTTTTAGGCGTGATCATTATAAACGAGTTTTACTGTATTTGATAGGTAAATCAAAAGTGAAATGAAAAAAGTTTTGAAAACTATGAAACACTGGCAGTGGTCAGGATAAAATTGCTTAGTGAGCTGCACCCAGTCCGCGGGCCACAGGTTGAGCACCCCTGCTTCAGAAACGTTATAGATCCAAGATATTTAAACACTTACCTTTGAATTAAAAACTTCCAAAAAGAATTCATTGGTGGGAATAGTCTTCGAAACGAGGAATATGTCATATGTTCCATCTTGGACTCCAGAACTAACATAAGACCGGCCTTTATCTAACAAGTTTGTATCTGACTTCACCAAAACTCGGATTTTGTGAAAGCAGCTACCATAATTTTCGCCTGGGGTCGAGCCAATAGACGTTTTGTATCTTAGCACTTCGAGTTCTGAGTCAAGGTCTTTTTTCAAGACGTTTGTCAAAAACTCTTTCGTGAGAAAAGGTATCGTTATATCGATGCTTTCACTGGTCGGCGTTTCAGCTTCCTTAGACATACTGCTATTATTCCAGCTTCCTTCTTTGGTTGTAATAATACGAATGATCACTCCGAAGTATCTTTCCTCGAACATTGTCCGTAACCTCGCTCGTTATCAGATTTTATGTTGAGAGATACATAACCTGGGAGTTGCATAATTGACGAGCAATAGGTTAAGACGTTTACTTACACTGATAAGCAATTCTTTTTCAAGATTATTACGGGCGGTAATTTGCAATACAAACTTCTTGAACAACAAGCGCGAATCCGGTAATAGACAGTTCAAAGGAACGATCCGGTTTTAAATGCTACAAACGAGTTCTTGAAAATATTCACAAATTTGACGTTTTTCTAAAAAAGACATTAAATATTCAAGGAAATTAAAATCACAGAAAATGTGGCTATGTAAAGAAATTAATGTGTTTGCTATCAAGTGACAGAGATGTTTCACGTCTTTGAACGAACACGATATTTGTACAATTATAGATAACAGATAGGAGTATTTACTGCAAATCAGTAGAGCATGTCATAATTTCACAAAATTCAAACTTTCAGACATTAGATAAGCGAACATAACTGTTGTAAAATTATTGAGTAAAAGCAAGGACGTCGGCAGAAAATTTTGCAAGGGGGCAAAAACACAAAAATGCCTATTACCCAGGGGCGGACGCAATTTTTTCCAAATTGTTTTGCGACGAATTGACTGCGACGAGTTGTCGTAGAACTGTAAATTTTACTTAACCGGCCCCCATCTGACCACAAATGCACACCAATGAATCACTATGAATTATATTATCACTATACTGAATATCCTCTTGAAATTAACTTAGAGTATATTTTAAATGACTAATTTTTTCCGCGCATGATGATTTGGCCTTTCTCTTAAAGCAAGTTAAAATCTGTGCTTGAAATGGAAAATGTTACGAAACGGAACGCTTGTATTGGTAGTGGAATGGAAATTTTTACGAAACTGAACGCTGGTTATAAGGGACGGTATTTCTACATGCTTGACGAAATGGAGCGGCGTTCCGGTTCATTCCGAACACTGGCTAAAATCCACTCCGATCGGCTAAATACTTCTACACAAATAACAAACGTATTAATCTTTTATTCGCCTTAATTTTCAAGAAACGATTAACGTCCAATATAAATACAGTAAAACTCGTTTATAACGATCACGCCTAAAACGAAATCTCGGCTATAACGAAGAAATGTCTTGGTCCCTTGGACTTCTCCATAAGGGCATTGGTTAAATTTATTGGATGTAACAAACACACATTTTACAAATTCTCGGCTGTAACGAACAAATGTTTGCTCCCGTGGCAAAAAATGTCTCACATATAACGAATTTTGACGAGCGGATCGATAAGTAATGAATAGTTTCCGCCCGTTTACCGTGCGCTCGTTGGTAGAGGTCCCTTTCCTCCCTCTATCCTTCCATACGAATTTCCATGCTCCCTTTATTTTGAAATTGATGTTAAAAATGTGAAATTTTTATGTAAATTAATGACCATAATAATAATATTAATTGGTCATATAAAAAATCGTATGTAATAGCAATCGAACATTTTACATGCTGCGAAGTTGATAAGCATCTCTTTGCATATGTAAGTGCGGCAGTGAAGTCTACTCACTGCAAATACAGTAAAATCTGTGTTATCCGTCTATCTTGGGGATTGTGGATAGCCGATTAGGAGAAATAGCCGGTTAGTGGAGCGTTTTTAGGCGCGTTTCGCTTACAGCGTGAGCGCCTATTATCGTCGGTCGGTCCGTCCGTCTGTCCGCATGTTCGTTCTCGGCTTTTACTGAACGGATTTTCATGAAATTTGATATTAAAGACTTACAATCAAATATAATATGAAAATCGCAAAAATGAATCACGTACGCCAATCAGGGGTACCACTTTACTGGTGACAAAAAATTAAATTTTCGTCATATCTCGTAAAGTATTGCTCATATCAAAATATTTTTCAAATAAAAGTTGCAGAACTGGTAAAGAAGAGTATTTCCTTTCCTATACATTTTTATCGTATATGTAGCCGTTATCGAGAAAATCAAACAAAAACGTCTTAAATCGAGTTGAACAATATTTCTTGCATGGTTACTTCTTCATTGTAGCTAACATAAACAATCTCACAAAGAAACGTTTAATTTCCTTATGTGTGCATGTAATATTATTAAATAGGAAGAAAATGGATTATTTATGATGAAGAAAGGAACATTAAAACACTATTTCCCTTACGTACAGGTATATAATTGCTTTCTAATACTCCATTGCACGAAACGCGTCCATTTGTGATACGTTGTACAATTTCCTAACGTTCAATTTTGACATCGCAAATTTAGCAATAACCAAACAAAATTGGGCTTAGGTTCATTATCGTACTCCCCAAACATAACTATGCATGGGGTTTGCATTTTCCATTTTAATTCTTCCACACGTAGATCTAGATACTGTTTACCCATTCTTATTTCGCGTCCAGCTAAACCGTACCCTCCTCGGCACTGTACGGTTTAGCTAGACGCAGCCGGGATTGAAACATTGCTGAAATTGGCCATTTCGCGCAACCAACGCATGGAGTTCTACGGCCGGTTACCATTGTCCGGGCGAGACAACTTACAGAAAATATTAACACGCATTAAGATAAAGAGTTTTATTATAACATGGATTAGAAGCGTACGGATATGAGAAAGTTTCCGCAACCAATTTTGCGCCATTTTTTAAAAGTTGTTTTTCTTTAGATATTATTTATTTCCCGGTTGCGGGGACCGTGATGTGAAACTCTACCCCAAGATGCAAGTCGCAGCAGTAAAACATCAACGATAACTGCAGTCAATGCGCTATATTGCTCCAAAACGAAAAATCCCGTATCTGTGTAATTTCTTATCAACGTCATAAATACATCGCACGATAACAAGTTTGATGTTCAAACAAGAAAGTAACAGATATAAAGGGAAATTCAATGCCAAGGCAAGTACACATGCTTGAACTGCTGCGGGAGAGTTGCAGGTAGTCCATCGAAAGATAATAATAATAATCTATTGGTCCAAAGATCAAAGTATGTACATTGATATAGGAATATCTTAAAGACCTTTTAACCAGATAGGTATACGAAAATAGAAAACGGGAATGCAAACTTTTGTTTATGAAAATTTTGCGATTTTTTTCTTGAAACGAATAATCTAGAAAAATTATGTTTCCGCGCGGCATAACTTTCCAGATAATTCATATCATTCACTATGCCGCAGAGGGTAATCCAAAAAGATCCAGAAATAGGCCTTGATTAGCAGTGAACCAAAGGGAGTGCACTGAAACCTTTTCCAGTGTCCTATTACCATGCCTGGTTTTGATATTTTGGTTTCCATGCCACTACGCACCAACTGCCGCCAAGCCGCAGAATCACTCATTTTAGGATAATGAATTCTAGTAAAGCAGACTCTCTCTCTTATCACCGAGATAACAGAGGAAAAATAATTTTGGATCTGGGCTCAGAGGATGGTGAGCATGTCCAAGATCTCATCCAGCTGAATCAGCATTTAGGACATTAACATAATGAACTTCCTTTAAAATCTTACAAAACTAAATTAATCATATTTACGTATGTTGTTATTGCAAGAGTTTTAGAAAGAATTTACACATCTTATGTTTAGAATGAGACAATGATTGTGCTTCTGTCCATACTTATCCTGAAAGTATAACTTAGCAAAAGAGGAAATATTTTAATTGTACCTCAATTACAGCAGGAAAGGGTGTCCAGTCCCAATTCACTAGAGAATTATCAATTTCATCTTACAACTAAAAACTAATTGAAAGAATAAGCACTTAAGAACCAAGAACTGAAAAAATAAAAATTATATTAGTCATAACAAGGTTATAAAAAAAACAGATGCACATTTTAGCTACAATGTAGCTGTTTTTGTTGGTGATACATTGAAAGTAGATTCTAAAAAATATAGAACCTATCAGAAATATATATACCACTCCCGTGGTTTATGCAATTAATGCGTTCCTGAAAAACTGTCGTAAACTGAAACCGATTTTCCCATAATAACAATGTTATAGCGAGGGAATGCATTCCAGACAGAAAAAAAATTAGACATTTTGATCATTTAAAAGGTACAGTAATACCTCGATTTATGACACTTCTATTTACGCCGATTCACTTTTACGCCGGTTGCAAAATCAACCCCAAAAAATTTTTAATTTTCAAAAAAATGTAGAAAAATCGGAAAAAACTATTAAAGTTATCTTGCATCATGAAGCAGTTTCGGACATTGTTGCATTCAATTGGAATGCAGAATGTAGTTGTTTGATCACTTGAGTGGAGAGGAGGTGGATTGCTACAATGTACATTAGAGGTCTGCACGGGCTGAAATTTTCTGCTTGATTAAAACATTTTCAGGTGATGATGAATTTAAATCTCAAAAAAATTCCTGGGTTGGACTCCAAGGAAGGCATTTCCACTTTACATCAGTTAACATGTAAAACACGATTTTTTTACATGCAGGCTTTTATCGTTTTGGAAATTAAAATTAGAAGTAATTAACCTACGACCTTTGGATATGAACCATTTTGAAGAAAAAAATATAAAGTTTCTTATTCCGTTCATCTTTTTTCGCCCACATTTCGAAATCTCCCATGTTAAACGTGTAATTTACTTATCCTCCTTTCTTTTGCAATATATTTATTAAATTTAATAAATTTGTAGTTATTTTGCAATTTCCGTTCTTTTGCAATAAATTTATAGTTATTAAATTACAAGTTCTTTTGAGTTTGAGACTGTCTGCCTAATTTAGCACCATGAACATTGGTAGAATAATTTAGCATGCTAAAATACAGAATTACCGAATTTTATTGGTTACACAGCAAAAGTGAATTAAATCCTCATCCCCGTGCTGTCGTCAAATATCCTATTAATGAGAATGACGGAAGTTAAACGATAAAATTTTCTTTTCGTTTCGCAACATTAGACATTTACAGTATTCACTCACTTTTTGTCGAGAAATTTACGGCGAAAATGTTCTGAAAAACGCAAGATTACGCAGGTGTCTCTCCTAATCCCAGACATCATTGCTGCAGTTTTTCAAAAAGAAGGAACCTAGAGAAGCTATTGACCCAGATGAGCCTTCGCCAGACCTGGCTCATTAACGCCGCCCCAGAATGCCACTGTCGAAGAACATCAACGTAGGGGCCAGACAGTGGGGTTGTCGCTCCAGCAGTGGCTCCGAAGGACCAAAGTGAAATTTTTATTTTATTATTGGTTTTATTATTACTATTTACTGTACTGTAATTGATTACTTGCATAAAATATATTAATATTTCATTTTCAGCATTTAAATTACCAAAAAGTACTTTTAGCGATCACTATTCGTGTTCTAGGAACATTCTACTAACCTATCTCATTTAACTACATTATAATTTTACCTCAATTTGTGCCGCTTCACTTTGCGACAGTGCCCCCTTGGAACCTAAACCCGGTGTAAAGTGAGGTATTACTGTATTTTGACACAGATGAATATATATGTTATAATAATATATGATAAAAAGAAATATCAGCACTAGCTGCCTCCTCTTTCTTCTTAATGCAGTTCAACCTATTTCTTTCTAGGAACTTGTACAGCCAACCTTTGCTTGCGTTTAAACCCTTATCTAACGAGCTGGAGGAATACTTCATTTGCAATTTGTCATAAATCGTCAAGGCCTTCTCTCTAATAACTGCAGCCGTAACACCAGTCTGATCTCTACCCCGTGTATGTGCATTGCAACATTAGAGAAGCAAAGGTTCCATATGAATCATATTTAGGGTTGCCAACTTTTAGATCTTCATGAACCGGAGATGTTGTTATGGGTTGCCTACTTTAAGATATTCATAATCCGGAGTTTGCTTGAAACATGGTTACTTTAGAAGAAAGAAAGGAATTAAATGCAATGATAAATATATTCAATATTCTTAAATTCACTCATGATTTTAGGACATAATTAAAAATTGTTTATTTTTTTACATATCGCTAATTAAGGAAATTGTAAGAGCATCGTCAATTTGTTTTTTGTATAAAACAAAATGCAATGGAAATTAAAGCGCAAACTATCTTAATTCGAGTCATTTATAGAAAACACAAAAAAGTCATAAAAAGGACTTTCCACTGCAATCGAAATTGAACCGAAGATTTGTGCTACTCACCCGGAGACCGGAGATTATCGCAATGACCCGGAGATCTCCGGCCCGAAAGCCAGAGGTTGGCAACCCTAATCATATTCTCACTTCTATGACTGCTACTATAAGTTTGAGGACCACTTACTGAAGCACCAAATGCTTCAGACTTGGACACCTTCTTCAGTTCAAATTTGTTCTTTAAAACTGTCCTTACCATAGATTTGCTAAGCCCCAATACATGACTGATGTAGCTAGGACCTTCAACACTTTCTGATCTTTGAATTAGGTATATCTAATTTAACTTCTAAAGTAATCACTTTCTTCATTTTTAATTCACTATTATCACCTGCACTAATTTTGACCTTTTTCATGCCATCTTGCAAGGGATCACTAATATTTTGAAGGATGTGGACAGACCTTAAAGCTTCAGGTAAACCGAAACACTTGCAACCTCAGATGAGGTGGTGCCATCTGGCATCAAGGATTCCAAAAATAGACAAACCATTCTTGCCTTCTCCGATGCTTCGGGGACACACAAATGCAAATTACTTGTTATTGGGAAAAGTGCTCACCCACGTGATTTTAAGGGGGTTAGAATATTTCCCGTTCTCTACCGCACAAATAAGTGGGCATGGATGACTACAAAAATAATCTTGGACTGGTTTGAGAAACACTTTGTGCCAGAAGTTCGTGCCCATTGCAATTCAAAGGGGCTTGATCCAGGTTGCAAGATACTCTTAGTTTTGGATAGCTGTTCTGCACATCCAGATACAGAAGTTTTGGTGAAAGATAATGTGTTTGCTACTTATCTACCACCAAATTGCACATCATTAATACAGCCGATGGACCAAGGCATTTTGCACCCAATGAAGTGCCAATACAGAGGGGGGTTCATGAGGCATATGCTGATAACTTGCAATGGTGGTGTAGGAGTAGAAGAATTCAAGAGAAATTTCATCATTAAGGATGCTATTTGGACTATAGCTAAAGCCTGGGATAATGTAACTGAAGATATGTACTTTGAAGCATGGGTGGCACAACTTGTTGTCGGCCATTAAGTTTGATGGAAATGAAAGTGCAACTGAACCTGATTTACAAGGTCTATGGATTAGTAAAGAAAAGATGCTTGTGTCAGGTTTAATGGAATTTGCCAAAGGCATTTATCTATATCTATATCTATAGTTCACCCTGCAAGCCACCGCAATGGTGTGTGGCAGGGGGTGCAATAGCACCAAGGTAAAGCGCATAATAATGTATAGTATCATTCTACGTCGGCTGATTTCCTTTCGTAACTTCTGTTCTGCTCAGCTATCGTTCTAGGGAAAAACGAGCCTTTATACCTCTCAGTCCTACAGGCTATCTCTCTTATTTTACGAGGATGGTCCGTTCTACCAATATAAGTTGGCGCTCTTATTATTTCTTCGACATCGCTGGAGAATATATGCGTTCTAAATCTTTCGAGAAGTTTTAACCTAGAGCGTGATCGGCGCTCAGCTAGTGATTCCCATCCTAAGTCCTGTATCAAGGCTGTAACACTATTGTTTCTATCGTAACAATTTTTGACGAATCTAGCGGCTTTTCGCTGCACTCTTTCTAACTCTGAGATTGATCCTTTCACGTATGGATCCCATATGCTCGACGCGTACTCTAATAGCATTTCATGTACTTTTGTTAAGGATTTACAGGAAAAGGACATTGAGCAATGGATGGATGTGGACAATGATGCACCAGTTGTTCTACAACTAAGTGATGGAGAGATCATGTACATGGTTTTTAACCTTGACAATGATAAACAGAGTAATAGTGATGATGATAATGTCAAGACCACTCATGAAAAAATATCAATAGACAGGTGCATAAAATTATGCGATGAATTAATTGAAAGTCTAAAACAGAAGAGTTTTATATCTGAGCAAGATATAATTCATGTGCTTAGAATACAAGAAAAACTAGTAAAGGAAAAGCCTACGTATATGAGACAAACTACGTTGCACAATACCTTTAAAAAGTCTACAAAGAAGAGTGTCGAACTATCTTCCATTACAGATTTACGTGTATATTCCACCCTTGAAAATCCTGTGGTGTGCACCTCATCAACATCAGACAGCATACTTTCCACCTCTCATCTCCTCCAATGTAAACACCTATCAGCGATCTCTACGCATATCACTTTGAGAGCAGAAAAAGTAAAATAATTTGGTATGTAAATAAAAAATACTTTATTTAATATTTTATTGCATTAGAAAGTATTTTATGCATGTATATTATTATTTCATATTGTGGCATATAGTGGTGAATTCATATACCACGCTCCCCTGGTCAAAGCATCTTTATTGTTCCCTGCCTGCAACAGACTTTCATTTTTTCCGTAAAAAATGACTTATTAAGCCATACGTAATTTAATAATAATGTTAGGTTCGTGACAGTTTTGATTTTCACAAATGATTAAGAAAACATTAGTATAATTTTTTTAATGTATGAACAGAAATATTGGTACCTAGAACTCTGGCACCCCTAGAAACGTTCCTATTACACCTAATGGGAAATCCGGCCCTGGACATATCAGCATTTATGAAGAAAAATACCTAATTGAAAAAACTGGGAAATCCAGAAATCCGGCAACGTCTCGGTCCCAAATTTGTGAGTGCACTGTACATACTAACATACAGCGATCTGAAGCCCCTAGCATGTAGGCCTCCCCTGGCATCCTAATTTAAATTTCCTTATGACTTTTTCTTTTTTAGAGAGCTGGTTCTTAATTTTATTCTAGCTCATCACTGCCTGTACTGTTCAGTAATAGTAATACTACAGTAATCGGCAGGCTTGATGGCGGTGCAAACAGTGCAACTGCACTGGACCTCACACTTAAAGAGCCCCTGTGCTCTTTAAAAAATTTGTCGTAGTTATAAAGTACATGCATTTTTAAAGAAAATCTGAAAAAATATCAAAGTCTCATAGCAAGAGGGACTGCTTTATTTATTAAAATTTGCTATTAAAAATGTTTGACGCACACTTTGCACCTGGCCCCACGATTTTCCTAGCCGGCTACGTAATTGGGTACTTTCCAATATAAATTCCTTGTTCTCTTCCAAATTATGCGTTCACTTGGTCACCGAAGTGCACCCAAATTACTAGCAAAGCTTTTAATTTAGATTTCTTCCTCCTAGCAAATTTTGGAAAAATGCATTACATATTTTTTAAAATAGCCGGTTAACTGGAATCTGTATAAAAGGTTCTATACTGTACCACTTTCTATACTACATGCCCTGTAGGAAAACAACTAACAACATATGTAAGTTCAAATTGATACAAACACACTCAATTTACACAAGGTTAACCATGTCAAAAAAAATGGGCACTACATTAGTTTATTTATACAACGTGACAATGTATCAAAATAATATTCCAAAAAAGTAGAAAATATTTTTTATTGTTGCAACAATAAATTAAAATACACTATTAACAATATATACAGTTGTCAATTAAAATTAATATACAGTTGACAGTTAAAATTAATCTGTTATACCAAACTTGTGTCTTAGCACTTTGAGTTTTGATTCAATATTTGCAAAATATTTCATTCTCAATAACATTTCTTTGGCTTTTTCTAAATCTCCTTGCTTTAATTCGTTTCCCACATCCCTAAAATGATAAAAATCATAATTAAAACTAAAGTACATCTTCATTAGTAGGGAATGCAACATTCTTCAATCACTTGTGCTTTTTACATACATTCAAATTCCAATAAACTCAAAACGCAAGGACTTAACACTAGGTTTACCATTCAAAATTTAAGCAAAGGAATTTAAATGCTTACGAATCAGAACAAGGAAATATATCTTTGAGTTATTGAAATTTTGATTATACATTTTTGATTTTCTGTTATTACAAGATGTTCTATTCAATCAAAGAATTATAAGGCTAATTACACAGTTATTAATAATGTGTACACTAGAGATCTGAACATGCTAAACCTAGTCAGACTCAATGGTTATACCTAACAGCAGTGTCATAACCTGTGTATGGCAAAGGTGGTATTTGCCATAGGTGCCGCTTGCAAAAGGCACCAAAAGTTCCCGAAAAAAGTGTGAAAAGTGCATTTTCCCATAAATAAATATTATTTTAATACTCGAACTTTAATTTATATATAATAATAATGCTTTTATTCTTTATTAAAATGCAGAAAAAATAATATCCTACATAACCAAGATGTTTCCTAAAATTTTGCCATAGGCGCCATATTGCCAAGGTACGTCTCTGCTGACAGGGATATACAAAAATTTACCCAAGCTCAACTAAAACTCAGTTTTCTTTACAGCAACATAATACATTAAATTACAGTGTCTATCTTAAACTATCATATTTAGATTGCAATATTACTACATATACACCATATTATAACAAATCCAAGACCTGAAGAAGCCCCATATTTCATGAATAATGTTAGTCAGTCACTTATTCAAGTCAAGTGCAAGCCCAGGTAGACCTCTAATGTGCACTTTTTGCTTTGAATGAAACTTTGTAAAGAAATGACATTTTAAAATTGAATGAAAGACGAGCAATTTTCAACATACAAGTCAAATATGGGAAAGAAACCATACGACCACTCCTAGTCATGCCTCTTTAAGGAAATACTTTTCAATCTGAATAAAAGCAACGGTAAACTTGAACATTTATGCATTCATAAAAGACCTACAGCATTTGTATTGATTAAATAACGATGGTGACAACTGGCATAATTGTCACAAAAATGAAACAGATACTTTTAATCCAAGGAAATAATGGCTTCACTTTTCCTTTACAATAATATTTCTAAAAGTTGCACAACAAATGGTCTTACAAAAGTAATCAGTTACTAAATGTTAAACATCACCATATATTACCTTGATAAATTCTGAAGAATTTCCTGATAAACTTGGGTCAATCGTTTTATTTCATCCACATCCTCTAAAGAATCCACTTCTTCGTTTCTTTCCATAATATCCATGAGAAACTCAGGGCTCATTTTATGAGTGCCCTCCGCAATTTTGATACCTTTTAATTCCAACATGTAGATTCCTCTATTTAAAGGATGGAGTAGCGTCGTGTAGGCTTTGTTTACGAGAGAAGAATAATCAGCAGATATTCGTTTCTCCTCCTAAAGTGACAAAGTTTACAAACAATTATCGACATTAAACTTCCAGCTCAGTTAAAAAATATTGTAAACCACAAGTCATTTAAGACAAGATTAAAAGAATTCAGAAATAAACTTAAAAAATTACTATTATGTAAAGGCTATTACAGCATAGATGATTTTTTGACTGATAAACTGTAGTTACTTTGTTGCCCCATATTGTAATGTGCACTATGTATTTTTTTATCCATTTCTATGTATATACCTGCATTTTCTTTATCTTCCTCTTTTTTTATTGATGTATTCCACGTCATTTATGACCAAAAGGAATTAATAAATATTATTATTATTATTTTGGCAACAACTGCTATTCAGTTGATTAATTTGTCTGCATGAACTTATTGGTTTTATTTTTAATTTATATTATTTGCATTCTATAGTTCCTTTTAGTTGCTGACTTGTCCCATCCTTGTAACCAAACTGGACCCGGGATTAATAAAGTATTATTATTATTAAAAATAAAATTCGATGTCATCTGGGAAATCTCACCTCGTCTTTATTGCCAAACCGATCCGGGTGCAAAAACCGCTGAAGGTTGCGAAACTTTGTCGTTAATTCCTTTAATTCCAATTCATAATTTTCATTTACTCCTAATATATCAAAATAATTGCTACTTTGGTCGGCAGTTTGTAGAACTTGGCATTTCGGGCAAAATAAATCGTTCTTGTCTACAAGAGAACTACATTTCCAGCACTTTCTTGACTGATTACAGTAATTTCTACATGCCGCACATTTTAGGGATTTGGAAAAGTTTTCTGCCCGTGAAATTCTTGTTGAAATACTTCCATCGGACCGAACTTGGGGTTTTACACTTCTAATAATCTTCAAGGCACAAGATACTCCTAAGCCTAAATTGATATATGATGCGTATCCCGCCGCATAAAATGCCATTCTTATCGATCTTTAACCAACCATGGGCGTAACTGACCCAAACTGACCTACGAATATTGCAAAACTTTCAACATTAAAAATCACTCCCACTCGATTCCTTTCTACATCGAAACGATCGAGACTACAATATCTATCGATATAGTGCAATATTTTATCGTCACTCGGTATGTATCGTATGTATATATCTTCGATTGTTTAAAGCGCCAATTTAAAATTACTTGATAAAGCGATAGGCTCAATAAATGAAGCCTAATTATACTATCCTCCTAAACAGAAAGCCTTTCAAAATTCTATATCTTTCTTAGAAAATGTCTCATTACTAAGTTAATTGATATAAAATCTTGCGACTATATTTTCTCTCTGTTTTACTAGAGCAGGGGTCGGCAACCTTTTTAACAAGAAGAGCCATTTTTTCAAAATGTGTATAGAATCCAACATAAGATGAGCCGTAGAGCATGTATAATGAAAAATGCGTAATAAATACCGTCAAGCCATATTTAATGAAATCAATTTATTTAAAAGCTTCACACATACCCATGTAATGATGTTTTGGAGATAATTCGTAAAAAGAACTTGAGAAACAAAAGAATATTTTACATATGTTTTTATTCTATGAAAATATAAGTACATTCAAATGAAACAAATAAGGAGATACTTTTAGAGAATGAATCTAGGACTATAGATGAAAATTAGAAAGTTGAAAATGAAATTTTTACTCAACAGCCCATATTGGATCCTTCTATTGAGAACGATTATATTATTATCAACTAGCGATAGTTTATCCGGCGTTGCCCGGGATCCAGAACAGTGTAAAAATGACCTAATTAAAAAAAAACAAAATCTATATTAATTTATTTTTATTATGTTTACAGTAATCAATTTTTGAAACATCTATAATTTTTATTTGTATAGAGCTTCAGGATATGCAATATTGCTCGTTTTTTCATTTGGGGCCATAACTAATTAATGGGGA
Source organism: Uropetala carovei (assembly GCA_036926305.1). NCBI lineage: Eukaryota > Metazoa > Arthropoda > Insecta > Odonata > Petaluridae > Uropetala > Uropetala carovei. Next base: position 497,079 of record JAXCHB010000024.1, read on the forward strand.
GGGTTTAAAAAACGAAAACAAAAAATCTGCAAAATTTCGAAAAAGGAAAGCGTATTGCTGAAAACTTCAACCGTGTAATATGTAAACATCACAAGAATATGATAGCACTATAGAGTTTTAGCCATCAAATAAAGCAAAAATAAAGAAAATCGGTCCATATTTACGTATTTTGATGAACGAAGGAAAAAAACCTTGCACTCTGAAAAATCAAAAATCCCGTGTAAACTTATGGGAAAACATAATTGTCTCCTGGTGCCGTTCCAAGCCAAAAATAAAAAATAAGCCCGAGGTGCACACCCTCAGGGTCAGGGGCAGATTGGGCCGCCAGGACTCAGGGCAAAGTCCCAGTGGGCCGATGCTGCTTCTGGGCCGGGGATGCCTGAGTGGTTGCTGCCTCGGCCACCAGTTGTTGCTTTTCCATATTCTAAAGTAGTATTTCTCAAACTATGGGCCGCGGCCTCCTAGGGGGCCGCAACATTATTTTAGTTGTTAGGTGGGCTAATATCCGAGTATTTGCCCAGGCCGATTTTTGCTCCCAATCCACCCCTGCTCAGGGTGTTCTTAGTATGTATGTCGAGTTTCAGCTTTCTAGGTTTATTGGTTTTGGAGTTACAGCGTTAACACACACACAAACAAGCACACATTCTATTTTGTTTATATGATGATTGAGACCATAATTGTCGTCTGGTATGCTTTAAGTGGGAGAGTGGGCATCGGGAGCCACAGGTCATTCCTCAAAGAGCCGCATGCGGCTCACAAGCCACGGGTTGCCAACCCCTGCACTAGAGGCATTATCACATTACGTCTTCCACTAATAGATAGTATTCAAAGCCCATAATCAAAATGAGGTTGCTGAGATAACACGTTATGATAATGGCAATTTTTTAGCACTGCTCATTTATTGTTATTATAAAAATTAGACCATGCTTAACTCCTCATCTGCGTAAACTTAAATTTTCTTGAAACAAATATATGTTGTGGTACTGAAATGATCAAGTTGAATGCTTTAGAGTAGAGGTTCTCAAAATGGTACCCTGGTGCTCACCAATGTATTTCTAGGTGCCCATCAAGACATTTCCCACTGCTCTAATGGCATGGCAATGCCAAAAAGACACAATATTGAAATACATTTCAAACCTTGTCATTCAACATTTGATATGCATTTCAAACCTTGTCATTCAACATTTCCCACCAGGTTAAAAGAAAGTGATTTGAAATCTAAATTATCGGTGCAGCAATCCTTATTTACCAAAACCTGTTGTAACCCTGTGCAAATGCTTAATGTTTTATTTTTTTTTATCCAGTTCAACTCTCACTATTCATTACTGTATGCATCACTTGGGTGTTTCTATTTGTAGTTTTTATAAATTGGGGCTACACAAGATGTCAGAAACAAAGAGGTTAAAAATGTACAATTTTAAAAATGAATGGGAAGAAGAGTTTTTTACTGTGCTCTAAGGGGCCGTCCATAAAAGACGTCCGCAGTTTTACACCACTTTTTGACCCCCCCTCCCCCCCTGGTCCTACTTCGTCCGATTTCGCAGACCCCCCCCCTTAAAAAGACGTCCAAAATTGCGACAACCCCCCTCCAAAAAACAGTACAATTTAATAAAATTTGCTATTTAAAAGAAAAATTATTTGTATTTTCTCTTCCTATTTCAATTTAGTAACAGCATTAGACGCCACTGGTCATAATTTCATCATATGATAAATTTAGTGAGAAAACAGAGCCAAATTCAGCATGTGGGTTCTCCAGTCGTGTTTGAAATTATAAAGTTTTTCTTCTAAATGTCACAAGAAGAGTAAAAAAAGGCCTAAAATTATTGTCTTTATTCAAGAGAGTGAACATGCATATTTCTCTCAATGACTAGTACTTCACTAAGCAAACAGTCAGACTGGCTTTATTATTATAGACAATATTCAACAAACGCGTTTGTATTATTACAAAAAATAATTTAAAAAACTGGCAGTTCAGTCTGCATAGCGACAACAATAATAAACAAAAATATCTAAAAAAAACTGGTTCTTCAGTCTCTTTAGTGATGATAATAATAAATAACACAAGTAAAGTATTTTTAGCAAAAATACGTTTAAAAAACGATTTTCACTCAATCTGTAATTATTTTAGCTTGTGACTAGTCAGAGTGTGTGAAAGGGTTTTTGATCCAATGCTCAAAGAACTTAATTAGAGGAATGGAATCCAAAGTATCATCTTCCAAGTCCAGTCCAGTGTAACCACCCTCCACATCATCCTGATGGGCCCACTTAACGTCCTTTGCCCCGTCACAGGATCCTGCACAACACACAGCACCTCTCCGTCACACTTAGCGGTGACCCTTGCTGGATTGATTTGGCGGCTTCTCGTGCCTTTCTTATGGACGTTCTTGTAATGGGTGTCCACTGACTTAAGAGAAGCATGGTACAGCCCACACTCGTTACAGGTTCTGTCTGTGAGTGAGGACTGCACTGAGGGACAGAAGAAGTCATGAGGAAGTACACTGAAGTTTGCATGTTCAGGCTCCATCTTCACAGCAAGACGGTACAGAAGGGGAGCAAACTTGGTGACGTCTTCGGAGGGGGGCGGTACACGAAGGCCGAGAGGGCCCTGCTCGATTGGAATAGGAGGTGGCAAGAATCCAGTGGTCAGGAGGCGCCGCAGACTGCTCCGACTTGGCCTACAACAGCTGCTGTCGCTGCACTTCACTATTTGGAAGCAGTACTGAGACTCCCTCACGTGAATTGAATACCACTCGTCAATGGGTGGAGGTGGTAAAGGGACGATTCTCTGGAGCCACGTACTGCGCGCCGACTACTGTTCATCGAATGATAATGTAATGAAAACAAAATTCATTACTTACGTTCACTTCTCCAACTGGAGTCTGCAGCACCGCCGTAGGTGGCGATATCGATGATTGCGGAGAGTAGACCAGGCTGCTCGACCTCGACCCTGGGACGGCCCTTGCCATCACTGACTTTTAGGTCTTTCTTCAAATCAGGATATTTTTCACAGGCTGCCTCAAGCTTCTTTTTCTGCTTGAGGTGGGCATTCCTTTTGCGGTCGGCATCGGATATTTTTTGTTCAGAGTGATCTCTTCAGCATGCAACTCTTTTCATAGTTTTTTAATTTGAGTTTCAGCACTTTCTGAAGCAAATCCTCTATCAATTGCATCTGACAAGTTCGTGATATCAGCTCTAAATTCAGCGATCCGTTTTCTGGCTGCTTCTTGAGCCGACTTCGCTCTTGAGCTTGAAGAAGACCTAGAGGATACTGCTTCCCCAGCAACTTTCTCATTTCCTTCCTTGTCCAGCAATATAGCACATACGGCGGGTTCATCTGCGGCGGAAACTGCAGGGAAACGATGAAATTTGGTGACAGGTCGAATTAATGTACCGAGCACTTTATAGTAGCTGACAGAAAACTGTTGAGATCGGCTGGCCAGGCCAGGGACTGCTATCTTTTGTTTACACGTAACTTGAGCTCGAGGTGACTCGCACGCCGCGCCAAGGAGGGGGAGGAGGGCTGAGTCCTTTGCCGGCAGTTGCGCGACTCTTTTCGAGTTAGCAGCTAAGTATAAACAAAAGGTTAGCAGTCCCTGGCCTGGCCAGCCGATGTCCACAGTTTTCTGTCAGCTACTATAATACGACTTGGCGCAGCAAAACGACTTACTTGATGCCGGAGTCAACAAAGAGACAGTGGATCCTGCGCCGTTGGTAGTTTGACTCACTCTCGTCGTGCTTGCCGTTTTGAAGAAACTCAAAATAGACTTCGACTTATCCTTGGTTGCCTTTTGCAGCAAGGAGTCCACACGACTTTGCACAAGAGACTCCAGAGTACTGTCATCTGAACAATCACTCTTTAATTTCCCCATTCTGCGTTCATACCCACCTGAAGGGATGCCTTCAGTCGACAAGGGAAGGCCTTCTTATAGGCCTCCTACAATTTGCCGTACAACGCTCCGCACCCAGACATGTTAACAGAACTTCGTTGGACACTGACAATTGCGTGCCGATCGACACTAAATGCATGCAGCGAGCAGACGTGTCCAAACTCGAACTCCTCGTCTGCTTCTGCAGTAGGCACCGAGCCGCTCACCCAGACAGCCGCCGGCACCACACAGAACGCGCGTCAGCGGCAGTCTCACTTTTCCACCTCGCAGGCGTTGCGGCTTCAATATCGCCATCATTTTATCCAACATTTCAAATTCAAGACTCTATAAATAGCATCTCACAGTCTAAGAAGCTTAAAGAATAGTGTAAAAGTCCTCCTAAAATACAACTGATGGTGTATAAAACCACTGAAATTAATTGTGTAACTCAAAAGTATTTACGTTTAACTTTTGGACGTCCAGAGGCCCCGACCCCCTCCTCCCCCCCTTGTCCGACTTCGTCCGATTTCACGGACCCCTCCCCCCCCCTAACCTGCGGACGTCTTTTATGGACGGCCCCTAATAACATGGTAATACCAAAGAGACGTAATATTGAAAAACACTTCAAGACTCATCATTTATTAAGGAATACCAACTGGGTTCAGAACTTGAAAGTTAGCGATTTGAAATCTAAATTAATGTAGCAGCAATCTTTATTTACCAAGTCTGTTATAAAGTCTAAAAATGCAACATTAGCATCTTTTAAAATTGCTCATTTATTAGTATCAAAGAAAAAGCTTCTTGAAGATGGCCAGTTTATTAAGTAAGCATTCATTTCAAGTGGTGAGCATTTCTTTGATGGATTTTTAAGTAAAGAAGAAATAATGTCAGCAATAAAACATTTGCAACTTTCAATCAACAGAATGGCTAGAAGACTGACTGCCATATCACATGATGTAAAAGTTCAACTGCAGATTGATATAACAAACGACTGCATTTCCTTCAACTTGTTGAAAGCATGGATCAGCTCAATAATTTTCATATCTATCACCAACCAAAACTATCTTAAATATCTTACCTTCTCAGATTTTCTCATTGCTTCAAAACTTATTGCACAGACAGACAAAATTTTGCATACAAATGGACAAAATTTTGCGCACGGATGGACGGACATAGTGAAAATGTAAGTTATTTTTTATAAAAATAGCTAAAATGGATGTTAGTTACTATTAATACCAGCTTGTATTGCTTTTCTCTTAATTCAATTTAAAATATTCAATTTAATGTGTTTTTATGGTTGTGCCTGCTACCTTCTTCCAGAATGTGTTGAGTGACCAATGGAGATAAAAGGTTGAGAACCACTGCTTTAGAGTGTCTTCTAATTCAGATAACCAAATAAAAGTTATTGACACTTCAAATTGGCCTTGTAATGTTGCTCTCAATAAGTTTTACTTTGGGAAGGTGAGATCTGTGAGATCCAACCACTAAGGCAATAAATATTGAGAGTCAATGCCTACTCCCAGTCTAGGATATCGATGAGGAAGAAATCATGATTATCAGATTCTGATAATCGTTATGTGGCTTCTGATTCCAAATATTTTATTGGTTATCACATTAAGACATTGCATGTTAATATCCAGAATTTGTGCCACAAAATAGATCGAATTGAATTGTTACTGAATCCTACTAGCCCTATCACAGACCTTGAGAATCTGGCTTCCCGCAAAAGTTTTATATTTCTTATAGATAAATAAATTCATAACTCCTCTGTATTTTTCATCTGACAACTACTGACACCTTTGAGAACTATGAAATTTTCAGTATTGATGAATGATTCAGGACTAATTTTTCATTACAGGCGACTCCCGAGATTCCACAGGGATGCATTCCTGAAAACGTGGCCGAATCTCAAACAGTCGAATGTCAAATCAGCACAAATTCAAACAATTAGAGCAGAAATAATTATGTCTAGACTGAAACTAACCCTCTTGTGGTCAGGCGGGCCAAAAATTACTTCAAATAAACAAGTTTCTAATTCGACCGATTGAGCGGCTGGGTTGATTCAACCAGTCAAATTCTCGAGTTGGTCGAACCTCGGGAGTCGCCTGTATTTGGAATTCTAATTAATAGAACTTCTTTTGGCATAGTTTGCATTTCTTCCAGGATTGGAATATTTTCTAAAAGCATCTATTACATACCTATGCATTTACTTAGAGGTTCAGATCATTTCTACATATAGATGACTTATTTGATATTTAACTTATTTCTGTAAATATTAAAAATAAGCTGTTTCTCATAATCTGACACTATTTGAGTTAATAGAAATATTTTTGTTATTCTTCTTCTTTTTGGTCTTTATGGATCCCTAATTAATTTCACTCCGTGAATACACATTATTAAAGAGAAAAAGTAGCATAAAACAAGTAAAATTCACAATTATATTATATTGTTATGATTGATAAAGTAATATTCAAATAATTGGATAATTCATTGTAAATTAAGTACATAAATAATTCAACGTGTAAAAATGTTATGCTCTTCGATGGAAAATTTAGGCTTGCCTTTTTGGTCCAAAGACGCTTTATATTTGGCTCAATAATAGAAAGAGCTACAAGAACTTCTTTGTTTAGGTTCTTTAAACATGCCCTTTAGATATTTTTAATATGGGCCATTAACTAACAACTAAATTCTCATAAATACGTTGTTGAATTTGGAAGATCATATCAATGGCATATTCAGATATTGAAGAATATTCATCTTTAGCTTTTAGACAAAAAACATCTGAAGGTAGCATACTAATTTTAAGTTGAAAGATCGTTGCTAAGGTCTATCAATTCCTCTCATAGTTTCAGGATAAAGTCCTTGGATGATAAAATTTATGTGAATTTGTTTGTTCCAAATACTTTTGTGAAATTAAATATCCTCTGAGTGTGCCACACAACACACCGGTTGGGGAGCACTGTCCTAGTCTATATCATTACTTTGGGATAGGGCCAGCTTGATGGTTGTGCCAATGGTGCAACTGCACTGGGCCCCACAATTACAGAGGCCCTATGCTCTCTAAAAAATAGTTATTGTACTTATAAAGTATGTAAAACCATTTAAAAAAATTAAAATAATCTAAGTCTCATAGTGAGAGAGGTTGAATTTTGCATAAAGAATTTATTATTCAAAATTTTTGACATACCCCAGACCCCCACATTTTCCTAGCTGGTTCTGCTTTGTGAATGTGAACCACTTATTTAGGTTAAGACTGCTAAATCTTAATGCATATGCTCAGAGCCATAGTGAGGGTGGGGCATCTGGGGCACATGCCCAGGGCTCAGCTTTGTAAGGGGGTGCCAAATGGAAGTCTTATTATACACTTGATAAAATGTGGCTACAGTTTTGGATTTTTGATCTCTTCGCAACTTATAATGGCCAACCTGAGGTTCAGCTGAAGGACCATGTCATAGGTTAACGTGTGCAAACTTAATTGGTGACTTTTGGCTGTCTCTACTGCATAATGGCTATCTAAGAGGTAGTGCAATTATCTTGTCTCTGCGAAAGAATAAGATGCAGAAGAGTCCGAAATCGATGGTCAATGATTTTGATGCCCATGTAGTGAGAAGAACAGTGCATCAATTCCATGTGAAAAACATTTTGTTTAAAGAAAATTAATAATATTAGGTTATACCCAAATTCGAAAAAAAAAGCAATCTGATGGTAAAAGTCGAACAAAAACCCGAAGTCTCCATACCAAATTGTATGCAAATGATGTGGAAGTGGTGCGCTAGGGAGAGGAATGTTATTTGTAAAATTCATGGTAGAACAGTAGGGGGTGGAGTGGCACTAAAGGGTTAGAAAGGCAGGAGCAGGGGGTAATTCTAGGAAGGTCTGGTCATTGATCGTTTTGTTCTGGAGTCCTTTCTGCTCACTGCTTCTTCAAAAACTTTTCCTTCCCTGCTCACAATCTACATCCCAAGTGTCGCCTGTCGTGCCACACGTGAAGACCCGTGTAAACGTGACTAAGTTGGTGAACCTGTTAAGCTCATTGCTCTTCCCCTCAAGCGTTCCTCCCCTTACGCACTTTCCCCTCCAATGCCAGGCAGTCAGCGCATCCGTCCGCCACAAGCTTTCAATCGGACTACATATAATGTTTCTTACAATGCCATCAGGAAAGGGGAGTAAAAGTGCAAAACTTAATACATTTCAATGCAGGAAAAATTGTTAAATAAGTATTTTTTGAAAACATGCATAAGATACATAAAATCTTATTTTTAGTTATAAAAACTGATATTTTTAAGGGAACACCATTCATGAAATAATAACCTCAAAACTGGGGATATTAGGTATTTTAATTCAAAGCAGAAAGGGTTGATTAAAAATGGAGTTTATAAAAGCATGGTTATAAAATAACTCCTAAAGTGACAGAATGAAGGATAAAAGAGGAAGGGTGGCAGTCAAAATTAACACAGAGCAGCAAAATATTAGCTACTGGCCCTGAACACATTTTCATTTCTAAAGGAAATACCTAAGTATCATTGGAGTTAAGATGCTTAGAATGTATTTCTGCACGAGCCTTTACTGCACCTTCCCTTCACTACATCATCCACGAGCATCAATTCTGAGTCAGATGTTTTAAAGCTCAAGTGGTACATGAAAATGAGAAAAAATAAAAGGCAACAGGAATTGTATTTTCTGGACTTTGTCTTTTTGCCTCTATTCTACTCAAGAAAGGCATATATTTGTCATGAAATGGATCATATCTCATATCATGAGTAATTGGCCAAAGTATGAACATTTCTTAATAGGTGATGAGTCGTACAGATTTCTGATGACAGGTGTAGGTGACCACATTGTTCACGAGTCAGGACAGGACATTCAGAAGCAAGGTTGAATAAAATATGTTGGTATAGATACAGATATGTAGACTGCATGGGGATAGAGCCCCCAAGTCTATATTATAATTGGAGTAGGATTCTTGTTTTCTTGTCCTCACACTTTTGCAGCCACTAGATGGAATTTAAGATAATTTCTGAGCAGGTACAAGTTTGAAATTTGGCAGGAATTTACGAATTACGCATCAAAAGGCAATGACGAGAAAAAAGTCCCAAAAAAAGACCCGGGTTCGACTCCAGGAGATAATTTGTTTCCCGTAAGATAACACATAAAATAAGATCTTTTGATGTGCAAGCTTTCACTCTTTTGCAAATTAAAATTAGAAAAAAAATGACCTACAATCACTGCACGTGGACAGTTTTAAAGAAGAATGTTCAAGGTTTCTTATTTTTATCATCGATTTTCGCCTTCCATTCAAAATTACTCATATTTAACAAATGTGAGACAAATTTTGACCAAATATTGCATTTTATCGATAAGTTTCCTGAAGAACAAATATCATTGTTAAGACTCAAGATTCCTATTATGTATTGCCTCAATACTTATGTCATACGATAGAAATACAAAGCATTTATGTAGATGTATTGAGTGAGAGGGAGGCAGAGGGAGGGATGGGAGGAAGGAAGGGGGATACGGCAACATAATCTTCTTTCCCATCATATTGATGGGCATTTACGTTAAGTACTTAAGTATTGTAAATATGAAATAAAATAAAATAATATTCAATAAACTTTCAAGCTTCTCTGTATATTATTAAAAATGCTGGCAACATTTCAAATTCTCTAGTAATATTATAAATAAGAAAATGGTCAATTTGTATTTAATAAATGATTTATTTTTAAACTCACAAATATGAATGTCAGTTTTTTAAACATTTACATTATGAATACACACTGATAATTATATTTTTCAAGTGAAAATTGTAATAGATAAATGAAGCTTCCTAGGTTTCATCTCCTCCTTCGGCTCTTTCTGGTCCTGAAAAGAAAATAAGAATTTTAAATGACTGGCAGAATTTTCATCAAAAAGTAAAAGTGTAACTATAAATATTTAAATAATGGACTAGTAGCAAATAAATTCTCAAAACTTTGTTCTTGAAATCTATATAAACTTTTATTGAAGTAATTCTCAAACTACTGACTCATGTGGCTCATACTGAGTGAACAGAGCTCTGCAGCAACCAACAATAAAATAAATATACCTTAACACACTAATCATAATATGATGATGAACTCATATGTTTAAGCTTAAACAGCTGATTTACAGCTTGATTTATGTTGCGGATGCATTCCCGGGAAAAGCAACGTAAAATGAAACAACATAACGAAACCTGATTTTCGTGATCCCATTCTCCAGCTTAATGCCACACCACAACACCTTGTATTTAACCTCCATATTGATAGATTTATGAGATCTATTCGCTGAAGCACTTTTTGCACATGTTCCAGTCATATTTACAAGTTGTGTGCAATTTAATGAATTAAAAAATCTGCACAACATACATTGTACAAACTTTCTCATATATACTAATGCATCATTTAGTTATCTTTAGACAATGAAAATTGTATGAGCCTGTTTTTAGAAAATCCAGTTTTTGTTAAAGTTGCCCAAGAATAAACTAGCCTTATATTCATTCATTGAGAAAAATGAAAAACGTAGTATTATTGTAGATGTATACTCAAGTAACTGTACGAAATTTGATCAAAATCGTTAGAGCCATTTTTGAGAAAATCAGATTGTTGTTAAAAATGCATAGAATAAACTACTCTTAATTATTGATCAACGTCAACCATTTCTATGTATACTCTGCGCAGTATGATAAAATGCCTAAGTACGAGATTTCATTCATTTTCGTTCTACCGTCTAGGCTCCAGAGTCAGTAACAGACAGATGGCATTGCGAAAACCACTTTTTCGGGTTCAGCGATACCCAAAACATGTATTTCCGTAAAAATCTCGAGGTCGAATTTTTTCGCGAAAACAATACTTTCTCGATACTTCGTATGAGAAAGTAAAAATGGGCAGGCCCACATTGTGTGTTTGGTGTTACAAATTAGACGACATTGGATATTGTAGGAGTCATCAGAGAAGAGATACATTGTATTTATTCTATGATGGTGCCTCTTCTACTGAGGGAGGGGCACACATTTGGGTGTGTCTGCTGACTCAAATATCATTCCTACCTCTCTTTCGCATTTGCCTGCTCCTATACTTGTATCAACATTGCTTTTAGATACAAAAAGATACATCCAGTAGCAATGTTAAGAATAAAAACATACATATGTACTTCACTTGTGAATATCAAGACGTCATGCAAAACTAATGTGGTAAATTTGATGTTTACATGAAATTGTGATTTAAAACAGCACAAAACGACATTAAAACAAAATAACCAAAAATTAGAGAGAAATTGTAGTAGAAATAATGTAACGACCTTCATGTTAAATGCCGATATTGTGCGAGGACAGGAGAGGCTAACTTGGCAAATACAACGGAGCCATAAGCTCTCTTTCATCCAATAAGTCGCAAAAACATTAAAACAATTTTCAATGAAAAAAATACACCAGTAAAAGGCCATAAAATAGGATAATTTATTTCCAATCATTCCATTGCGATGCTTTTCGTATATTTTTTTTATTATAGAGAATCCATTTTGTAACGTTTGAGGATAGACTTAGCCACATTAGGGAAATTGCACAATACTTGTTGCCACTGTAGCTAGTTGCTGCAGTGGCAAAGCAGCACAACATGGTGCCACTGTGATGGTAGGAATTTTCGGCAATGATGTTATATTGAAACAACGTAAAGCAGGACGACTTAAACCAAGGACTTACTGTAATGTCAACAATTTAGCGCAGGCAAATATTTTATCAACAGACCTACGAACATTAAGAATATCAATCATTTATTTTAATTAATACACTTGTACCTACTATTATCATTTTGACCTCCCTGGTAGAAAACCTCTGACCTATCAAAAGTAAATGATGTCTCAAGTGCTACAAGGAACTGCTTTTGCAACAGAGCTCAAGCAATGAACACATTTTTCATGATACTAATTTTCAATTTTAGGAAATCATCCTCAAAATTTATCATCTAATCACTTATCTTTTTCAATGACTAAAGTCAATCAACAATTTTATAAAGGGTAAACAAAAGCTCAAATAAGTTCTCCAAAAGTTTTGATATTTATATATACTGAATAACATAATAACAACCCAAACAATAAGTATCACAATTATACAGGGATCTAAGATTAAATAGTAACATACAAGTATGTAGTGCTTGATATTCAAAAGGACCTTAATCTTACACTCAAAATGGAAATTGCTGTGACTAACATTTCAATAGATTAAACTTTGAATTATTTCACTTGGTCATAAAACCAAATAGCCTCAACTTGAAATGCTATTTGTATTGATGATGTTTACCATCTCTAACTAAAAGAATCTGAAATTAATAGAATGCTAATGGCTGATAAAAATATCTTATAGAGTGAACTACTCATATTTTGACAATGCAATGCATATTTTCAATTTTTTAAATGTGTCAGCACATTGTACATTTTCCTGCTTGATTAAAACTAGCAATAAAAGTGAAGTTAACACTTAACTGGATTTTTATGACTTACTTTGGATAACAAATACTAATTTAATAAGAAGTTTAGAGCTAATTAATAATATTAATTAATACGACACATTATTAATATTTTATAATTAGGTATCTGTACTTACTTTTTAGGGCCCTTAACAAAGCACCAATCCACTGATATAGCCTGACCTAAAATGCTAGTTCCATTCAAGGCATCTCTTGCAGCTTGTGCCTCTTTGAAAGTCTCATATTCAATAAGAGCATAGCCCTAAAATAAAAATTATAGATAAATATATACCATAATTTTCCGATTATAATATGCATTGTTTTTCACAAAAAATTGACAAAAGTTAGGGTGCGTATTATATATGGTAACAAGCACATACTTTTTTTAGTAAGGAAATAATTTATATTTTCGGATATATTTTTACCAGTAAATCGTACATTTCAATGCATTTCGATAACATTCCTTTATATATCGTTTTTCATAACAAAAATAAGAATAATTATTTATTTACTTTTAGCTGTCCGAATCTTACCCTCTGAATTCATTATTGCTGTCCTCAATTAGTTTGTTGGCGATTTTGTGTTCTCACTCATCATCTACGTAAATGGCGTCACCGAGAACGTCATCTTCATCCTCACTATCCACTTCGACTATTTACTCATGTAATACCTGCACTTTTTTCCCTAAAACTGGACCCAGAAAAAGGGTGCGGATATTACACGAGATATGCCCCTTTACCTTTCGACAATAGGCCACCCGCAAAATGCCTGCCGTGTTTTGCGACAAAGAATGAATTCAATGTGTTTCATGGAAGGTGCCAAACACCGCAGATTTTGTCTTTAATTTTATGTGATTCATGCTTAAATTTGAAGAACACAACGGCAACGGGCAGGCTGAAACACGCTCCGCTCTCCGAGGTGTGTCAATGGGTGCTCGCAGCATGGCGTGCCATAAGTGAAGAAACTGTGATCAAATGCTTTCCAGCTATTCATTGCACAACCTCTTAGATACCCACTGTGCGTAGGCAAGAGAGAATCAGCGGGTCATAATAAAAAGTGACTGGAATTTCGAATTCATTGGATGGAACTGAGGACCTTTACTTATGGGGTGATTATGTTGCAGAGGAAGACCAGATCAGTGATTAGGTATTAGAAAAAAAAACCAAATGTGGAATTCCTAAAGAAGACCTTGAAATGCGAGTTGAATAAATTCTTTGTTTAAAAATTTGGGATTTTACGATATTTCTTGTTTTCATTGTAATTTTTATGGGTATTTACATACAATTTAATAATCAAAAGACAATAGGACCGCATGGAGCCTTAAGACCTAAATCGATTTATAATTATATTAAGAAAGAATTAAAATTCGTTCTATTGGATGTTGGGATTTAGTTTGTGCACATAATTTTTAAGTTTTCTTTTATGAGATCAGTGATGGTAGCATATCCATTGTGATTCCGAACGTTTAGTGAAAATAAAGCATGTACACTGTGCAGTGACTTAAAACAGAACCTTTTGGCAATATTAATGCACTGGCCTTCAATATACGCTTCTGACTTCCTTCCTTATAATATAATATTCCCAATAATATTTCTCGCCTAATTGTTGATTCGAGAAACTGCCAATACAATTTCTTGCCTGATTTGTGATTCGAGAAACTGCTAATACAACTTCTTGCCTAATTGCTGATTCGAGAAACTGCCAATACAATTTCTCGCCCGATTTGTGATTCAAGAAACTGCCAATAGAATTTCTCACCTGATATGTGATTCGAGAAACAGCCAGTACAATATATATACCGTATTCACCCGAATCCAAGACGACCCTGAATCTAAGACGACCCCCCATTTTGATGATTCCAAAAGAGAAAAAAGCTCAAATTGACCTTCATGACTACAAAAATTATAAATCTTGTGAAATATTTATTTTCTCTTATACTTTTCTTGAATGTCATTGTCTTTTAACATTTTAAAATCATAAGATCACATCACAAATAGAACCATTCAGGTTTTCAAACAAATTAAATGGTAGCATTCATTTTAAGATAACATTAAAAATAAAGTAAATACATTGAAAGAATATACTCATTTCAGGACAACAAAGAAACATTTCAATCCAAGTGCTGCATAAAATCATTTTATTGTGTTAGTCATCATCGCTGTCTATGCAACCTTCACTATTTTCCTCATGCTCACTATCTTTATCACTCTCAACTTCATCATCAGTCTCCCACAAAACATCATCCTCACTCCCATCCATGGCATTGGATAAGCAGCATTTCTTAAATCCTTTCACTATTACTTTTGCATTTATTTGTTGCCACGATGCCTTGATCCATTGGCAGAGCATTGCAACTTCAGGTTTCTTAAGATTTCCTTTTAGTGTTAAAGTGTGAGTTCCACTCTGTAACCACTCAGAATACAAAACCTTTACATTAATTTTAAAACACTTATTGACAGCAACATCTAAAACTTGAAGTTGCGATGTCATTCCTCCAGGTATTACAATAAGATCAATATTCATCGCACTCATTATGTTTTTAATTTCAGGAGGTAGGTGTCCTTGAATGCATCCAGTGAAAGCATTGCTCTTTGATTCAGTAAAGCTCCTGGCCGTCTATTCCACACCACATGTAACCAATCTCTCATTAGTTCTTTAGTCATCCACCCCTTTTCTTGACACCTAACTATTATTCCACTTGGCAAATGTTTCTTAGGCATTGTTTTCCGCTTTAGAATCACATATGGTGGTAATTTAGTCCCATCTGCTAAAACCGCCAACATTACCGTGACTCGCATTTTTTCGTTGCCTGTAGTTTTAATTAGGACGGACTTCGCACCTTTTTCGTTCACAGTATAATTAGATGGCATGTAAATGAAAACCGGAGTTTCATCGGCATTTCCTATTTGGCTCAAAAGGTAATTATTGGTTTTTCTAAGTCCAATTACGTATTTCTGGTAAGCGAGAAGTTTTTCTACAGTCTTCTGACAATTTCTGACACAGTGAAGTTCGTCGCCGTAAAGAAAAATTATTTCGTTGCATCATTCTCACGAACCAACTTCTGCTGGCCTTGAATTCTTGCAATGATGTATTAAGTCCTCTAGTAATTTCATTAGCTTTAAGTATAATACTTTCAGTCGAAACAGGCATACCGTTCTTCCTCATGGTGCGCACAAACTTGGCTACTTCTTCTTCAGTGCCATGAAATCGGCCTAATTTTGGACCACTGAGCGACGTCCTTGTGGCTTTGGCTTTTTCTAGTTCCTGTTTTGAGAGTTTCCATCGATGCACATTTGCCTCAGATACACCGAACTTTCTACTCGCATCACAGTTATTAGTTTTTTCGGCGTAATTTATCACGATCAGCTTAAAATTTGTATCTTAGCTCCGTCTAATTCCTTTGTTAACTTCCCCTTTGCACTCGTGCCACGTACTTCAACATGATCTGTCATTTTAACTTAAGGGTTGTGCATTTAAATCAAGAATGCACAACTCAAAATTACTGTCACACTTGTTGTTAGTGAATCGCGGCGCGTCGTTTGAAAGGGGAATCCCAATGATTTCCGCTCTCATTTGTTTTGACACTGCGGTTGCCATTACATGCAAGATGGAAGTCCGTCGTCTGTGTTATGATCGTCGACGATGATTATTAGTCTAAATAATTATTATTCCCGTCATGTTTTTCTTATTGTTATTACTATTTGTTTATTTCACTTCTTTATGTACGTACTTGAATTTGCTGTTGTGAATTGTTTACTCTAATATACCATTAGTTGTAAAAACCATTGATTAAATGCTTAAATATACTTTGTATTCGAATGTAAGACGACTCTTGATATTTACAGCTGAAAATTTGGAAAAAAAGGTCGTCTTAGATTCAGGTGAATACGGTATATATATCGCTTAGATGTGACATATTCATTTAGTTAAAAATCGAAGTATAAAATCATATTTATATTTTTTTAAATTTGCTGAAGAATATTGACCATACGTTTCATAGGTGTTGCAGGAATTCATAATTCCTTTTGTTTTATTATTTTAAAAATATTTTCTCGGAGAGGTGGGGGGCAGAAGGTTGTTTTCCCCTGGGCCCATTCTAGCTCTCGGCAGCCCTGTGTGTGTGTGTATATATATATCAAGACATGAAGAAAACTGCGGAAAATAGGAGTATATGGAGAACCAAGTTTAACCTAGAATAATCATGGACCTGTCAACGGACAGACTACCTACGATGATGATGATATATATATAGATATATTTTCTCTTCTTTGAAAATTACAAATTATTATTTCAGGAGAGCATTTCTACCAGGTCATCTTATTTTTTGCATTACAACTAGTGGTATTGAAATTATAAGACTCAGTAATTTTTATAGAAAAGTTTACTGGCATAAAGGGCATATCACCTTTAAAAATCCTGTCCGGCGGTCAAGATTGAGATGAATATTTTTTATTTCTCCAAATTCGGAAAATTTATCATGTATATCATCTTCTTGGGCCTCCTCGTGAACTGAAGTCACACACAAAATCCAACCTTCTACAGCTGAAAGTAAAAAAAAATTGTACTTAAACCAAAACAAACACTTCTACTCAACCGATTTTAACATTGATCTGACTAAGCGGTTTGGCAATGTTTAAATCAAATTAATGAGGACTAAAGCAAGCCACCCTCTTTAAAAGCTACGACAATAAATTCAGTATGAACTATAAATTGGTAATTCTTACTAGGATGCATTTCAAAGCCAAATTAATACAAATGATATAGTTTCTTTGAGATACTTAATAGTGGCAACACGAAATTTTAAAGACCTAAAAATTAGTTTAATAAAGATATAAGGTGTATGCCTTAGGCTTAACAGCTGACTAGCTAATTAACATTAATTCCAAAACATAGACCACAAGTAAAGAAAAAAGGTCCATTCAACAGTGATGTAAAGAAAAAGACTGAATGGATGCCACAATTTACATATAAAAGTAATTCGCATAATACTAGGTTCAAGAATAACTCTTAAAAAATAAACATCATACAATAAATATTTTGACAATTTATGTATACATGTATAAACTGAAGCAAGAGACGTTTAATATAAATTAAAAGTTAAGCAAATTACGGAATTCAGGTCATAAAATTGTTAAGTATGATAAAACTAAAACGACCGAGTATACACGGCTATTCAAAATAAAAATTAATCACTCGTCTATACAAGGAAGGCAAAATTCCTGAATCAATATCCTGTGAGAAAAGAAGGTATTATAACATACATCTTTGGGGTCCTGGCTCCTCATCGCCATCAACTTCCATGGACTCATAGTCGCGAATCTCTTCACGAGCAGAATTGTCTGCTCCAAAGCCCCTTCCTTTGCGTTTTCTTGCCTTTTCTTTGAGACGGGCAATTCCCTCTGAAAAATTGTAAACACCAGAATTATATTTATGTCAGCATACGAGAAGCACGTCAACAGCTATAAGAAAAAATTATTTATTGCAATCAATATTGATACGAATATTTATATAATATGCAAAGAAAAAATATACGGTATATTGTAAGACGTACGATCTCCCTCATCATCAACTTCAAACTCCTCGGCATTATCAATATCTAGCACATCAGCCATGTTTGTTTTATAAACGCTTCCTACGGCGGCTTTAGCGATGTAGCATTTATTTTACTTCTACAAACAACAGCATAACGAAAAGCACTATGCGCAACGCTTATTTTATGGTGTAAATGGGAGTGATGTTTTTGTATAACGTTTCATGAAAAAGTAATTTTTTGGTGTAATATCTATTAAGTAACTAGATTTGAAGTGAAACATGGTGAGGAATGACCTTAATATTCATTTTTCTCCGTATTAAACTTCAACTCGGCTTACTGGCTGTTGGAACTTAATTTAAATTGACTTATTAAAACTTGAAAAGCAATTTATAATTGTTTTCATGCCCTCTTATATTGTTAATATTTTGTTAAATATGCTATTATAGGCTTCAATCCAAAACGATGTTGTTCTTAAAGATACAGTGCCCACAACTTTGTTGATTCACAAACATGCTGATTTTATAGCTTCTTACGGTGTAAACAAAGACGATTACGTGAGTAAAATACAGGAAATTTAATTCATGCGATTGTTGGAATTGTATTTGTTTTTTAGGAGTATTGTATCACTGAATATTTAAGAATGTTTGGACTATATTGGGGATTAACAGCAATTGAATACTTAAAACGAATGCATTTAATTTAGAATTTTTTACTTCACGGAATTGTATTTGTTTTTAGGAGTATTGTATGACTGAATATTTAAGAATGTCTGGGATATATTGGGGATTAACAGCAATGGAATTAATGGGGCACTTAAAACGAATGAATAAAGATGAAATATTGGATTTTATTAAATCATGTCAAGATGATTCTGGAGGTATAAGTGCAAGTATTGGGCATGATCCTCACTTGCTGTACACCCTAAGTGCCATACAGGTAACGTTTAGTTGTCAGCATTCCTTTAAATCTCTTTAATTGTTCTCCTGGTTTTTCTGCAGTTTTTATAAAATTGAGCAAATAACGTGCATGCTATCATATTTACAAAAATATTCGATCTTATTTTATTCTCATCTAATAGGTTAATCTTCTCCATAGCTACTTCCTTTTAATTTGATGAGAAGTTTCGTTTTTTATATTTATCTTTGAAAATCTGGGATAGCTTGTAATAAAATTTTTCACTATAATGTTATATCATTTAAATATATTTGGTCTATGTATTTATTTCCATGTTTTCTCAAATTTAAATTTTCTTTCCAGATTTTAACCATGTATGACTCTACCAATGTGATTGATGTAGAAAAAGTTGTCAATTATGTAAAGGGGCTTCAAAAGGAAGATGGAAGTTTTACAGGAGACAAGTGGGGTGAAGTAGACACACGATTTTCATTCTGTGCAGTTGCATGCCTTTATTTATTGGTTAGTATCATTTGATGTGTGGTATACTCTTATTTGTTGAAATTCCTTTTAAAGATTGAATACTGTTTTTTTCTTGAATAGTAAAATACCAGCTTGTATTTATGGTTACAATTTAAATTTTACAATAAAACTTGTCACTGCTTTATCTTATTTTTTGATTTAATTGATATGCTGCTTACATTTCCAAAGGCTGAAGTTTCTTCATGTTGTAGAATATTCCTTCACCAGTCACATATCTTCTGGAAAGTGTGGTGAACCTAAATCAACTATAAGATCAGGTTTAGTTAAAAAATGAACATCTTATTTTTGCTTCCATTTCTCTTAACCATATAAAAAATTGTTGCTAATTTCATCCAGCATTAAGATTAATACAAGCTATAGCAATCTTTGGATAATTCAATTTTGGATTAGTTTTATGGTTAAAAGTTACTGCTGTTCAGAGCTTTCTTTTGTTGGACCCATAACCTAATAACCAACTACAGTAGAACTCAGTTATAAGAGCATTCAAGGGACTGGAAATTTATTATTGTTATAACCTAGTGTCATTATAACCGAGGTGCATGGGTACACAGAATAAGTTTCCAAATCCTAAATTTTATATTATGATCTAATAAGTACATTAAACATTGTATTATACTATGACTTAATACATAGTACATTATATTATGGTATAATAAGTACATAAAACAAAAATATTTTTAATGATTAGTAAAATAATCTGATATTTTTTCTGTGTCGTATGTTTCAACTTGAAATGTTTTTTGAGGTCCTCCTCAATGCAGTGAATAATACTGTCTTTTTATAAGTCTCCTTCGATTCATAAAATATCACTTTTATTGCTTGCATAGCTTCGTTAACCATGGGAACTTGTTCGTCTTGATCCTTTACCATTTCTTCATCTTCTTCGCTACACTTTTCATGTTGCCCTTCCATGACCTCCCTCAGGATTTCTAAGTCCGTTTGAGCTTCTGTTGTTATAACATCATGGTCGATTTCTGCATATGAATTGATATCTTCATAACTTTTAAAACTTTCTACATTCATCTTGGTTAACCATTATGTTAGCGTTGTTTCATTAAAATTGACGTCTACTGACTTGGTTTTAGAAAACGGCTCATGCGAAGCACCCTGAGCAAAGAGTTTCTGCTGTTGGGTGGTTAAGAGGGTGCCTTTGGTCCTTCAATGTATTGGCGATCAGCAGAAAGTATTAATAAAACCTGAATCATTTAATGACATTTATATGATATTAGTTCTCTTCTTCTCACCCACACATACAAAAATGTGTTGCACCGACCCTGTGCATACGCATACAAATATTTGTTACTTACTAACTTCCATTTTCGCTATAACCGAGTGTGTTAATACGTTATAACTGAGGTGAATATATTGCAATATTGTAGAAACGGGGATGGGACCTGAAGAATATGTCGTTATGTCTGAGTTGTCATATTAACCGAGGCCGTTATAACCGAGTTCTACTGTATTTAAAAGTAATGTTGCATATTACTTAAAGTAATTCATGAGAATTTTATTTAATTGACTTACATCATAAATTTCACTTATCCTTTCAAGTTATTATTTCTGATGTAAATGTTTACTCCTTATTTATTTTTATCTCTTTTGTACTTATTTACTGTGAGGCAACTATAGAGTTATTTAAGAGGCCCTAAATGCTAGAGAGCATTATGCATTAGCATTATGTTTGAAAATATAATAATATAATCATGATAAACAGAAAATTTAGATTTTGGAAATACAGGAGAAAGGTTAATGTGTTATAAAGAAAATATTAAAAATTTAAGGTTGTAAAAGGCTTTTAGAAATAAAAAGTTAAATAAGAATTAGCTTTGCATTATGAATAAAATAAAATGTCAAAAATATTAATCTTAGTTCTGGTTAAACTAGTTAAGTGCAGTGTATGTGAAAAGAATATAAGCAAAGTTTTAATATATTTTACTTTATTTGCAGGGGAGATTAGATGCTATAGATGTTGACAAAGCAGTTGACTTTGTTGCATCCTGTATGAACTTTGATGGGGGGTTTGGATCCAGACCAGGGTCCGAGAGTCATGCTGGATTGATTTACTGTTGCGTGGGAATGCTGTCTTTAACTGGTGATAGTATTTAATATCAAATATCACCTTACTATATAATAAGATACGTGACTTCATAATGTTATATGGAGTAAAATGGGAGAATGAGAAAAGTGCATATAACTTAAAAACTTTCCATACCTTTTTGATCAAACTTTTAGTAATTACTTGGCAACCCCACTTAAATTTTAAGATGCTTGTATTCTATATTATTGAATTCATGGGTTCAATTCCAGAAGCATTTATTTTCTCAATTTGATTAACACATCGATGAGTGTAGCACATTAATCAATGCATTTTAAAATTACTTAGAATCATTGTAGAAATTCGAGACTTGAAACAAAGAATGTCTAAAACTACAGAATTTTATTTTCTCACCGTTGGTTTTTGAAAATTCATTGAATTGGTCCACAAATTAGTTTTTAACATGAAAATTTGACCTATTATATTATGTGAAAATCTTTCATTGTCAAGGTGATTTGCAATGTTGCTGGTTTCATTAAATTGCATATGATTGAGTAGGATTATAAATTCACATTGCATTGGTCCACATGGGCATACCAAGGGAAGGAGGCCCACCGGGCTTGCTTTGGAGAACTTACACCACACGAAAAGATCATTAAAAACTATTTATTAGTAATATTTCAATTAAAATCAACAAATATTTGGTTTCCGTGTAAACAAAGCAAAATCACACAAATTGTAAAACGATATTACGTTAAACTTTTTTGCATATAAATGCATTGGACTCTCAACGTAGGTGACAGTAGGTGTTGTCATGGTAGCTTATAATTGGCATTGTCATAAAACTGATAAAATCATGTATTTTTCTGATTCTAAATGCATTTCTACGCTAATTCTATCAGAATTCGGATTCTGTCTTCGATAAAAATAAACTTTGTTCTTTCCTTCACAGAAACATCCAAGTCCCAATTTCGTACCATGTTTCTAAGTAATTTTAAAATTCAAATGAAAAATAAGCTGCACTCATCCCTATGTTATTCAAAAGGAGAAAATGAAAAAAGAAAATATTTTTTAAAATTAGTAAGGTTAATCAAAATTAATAAGAATCTGACTACACTACTGAACTCTTTCTTCCGGTTAAAATGTAGCGAACAAAATTATTCATTACACAGATTCCAGCTAATATGCTATATTTAATACAATTTTAAACAAATGACAAACTATGTGAGACAAAAACCTGTCTTGTATTTACAGTCAGTAATAACTAGAGCCTGGAAGTTCAGGCATTTTGCCTTACTTGCCTATTTTAGTGGTTTTTGCTTTACTTGCCTATTTTCGTGCTTTTTGCCTATTTTCATGCTTTTTGCCTATTTTCGTGATCTTTTGCTAATAAAGCCTTTTTCTTATTTCTTTACCTATTCCATTTTATACTTTTTCCAGTTTTTCATTTTGAGTTATATTGTATGTTTCATATTTAAAAAATCTGCTTTAGTGCATATCTCAGACATCTTGATACCTAGAAGTCCCATTTGCATTACTTTCCCAGGAGGCAATGGGCTCCCTTTCATTAACGTTAATGACATAGTATGTCCTTAAAACCTTCCTACTTTCGCTTCAGTTTTCCCCATTTTTTGTTCAGCATTTGTGTAGTGCACATCGCTTCCTACAAAATTGACTAGTTAGTATAGTTCATAGACGCTGATTTTAAAATGCCGAAAACTGCCTGCAGTAGTAGTGTTAGAGTTAAGCATTTTGTGAAGGAATTTGGTGAAGACTTTTTCAACTGATGGCAAAGTGTTGTTGTGCAAATATTGTGAAAAATCTGTAAATTTCAGGAAGAAGTACTTCATTTCTCAGCACCTCGCAACTTCAAAACACAAAGCCTCAGCTGCATGTAAATCAGGCGAAAGAAAGCCCAGTCTGATTTCTACTTTCCATGATAAGGTAAACGAAATTTCAGTTAAGCAGCCGCAGTTTTCCTTCGATTTGTGTGATGCATTCTTAGCCGCCGGTATTCCCCTTTGGAAGCTGAAAAACCAGTCGCTGAAGACTTTTTTGAGGAAATACAAGAATGAAACAGTTCCTGGTGAATCTGCTTTACGGAAAACGTATTTGGACATAAGTTACAACAGTGTTATTAAAAAAATTTGGGGTGAAGTCTTCGGCAAGAAAATTGGATCAGCGTAGATGAGACAACAGATGCTGTTGGGAGATATGTCGCCAACGTTGTCATAGGAACAATGATGCCTGATGCACCTCCTATCATTTATTTGCTAACTACAGAAGAACTTGAAAAAGCAAATAGTTCAACAATTGCACAGCTCTTTACCAGTGCCCTCACAAAACTATGGACCGACGGAATAAAACACGAGGATGTCCTTCTATTCGTAACAGATGCGGCTCCTTACATGAAAAAAGCAGCCAGAGCTATGCAAGTTTTTTCCTCAGATGCTGCACCTGACATGTATGGCTCACGCTCTCCACAGAGTGGCTGAAGAAATTCGCGGACTATTTCCCAATGTTGACCTTCTACTATCCAATGGAAAAAAAGGTTTTCCTTAAAGCTCCAACTCGAGTTAATCTATTCAAAGAGATTGCTCCGAACCTCACACTGCCTCCGCAACCAGTTCTTACTGGGTGGGGAACATGGCTATCAGCTGCTATGTACTATGCCAGGAATTTCAGAACATTCTCTGATATTATGGATCGATTTGACTCAGATGAAGCCACGTCAATTCGCGTATTGAAAGAACTATTAACCAAGACATCTCTTCAGAACGAGTTAAGTTTCATATCCACCCACTTTTCAATGTTACCGGATGCTATTACGTCGCTAGAAAAAAGGAATGATGCCCTTGTGAACTCACTAAAAGTTGTGAATGACATTGTAAAGGCATTATCGATCGTTCCTGGTGAAAAAGGACATGCTGTAAGTAGTAAGTTTGAGAAAGTGTTGATTGCTAATCCTGATTTTGAAAAAATAAAAAGTGTTGGTAAGATTATTGAAGGTAATAGTAAGGTTTCGGCCGATATGGAACCATTAACATTAGCTTGTTTCAAGTATGCCACAATCACTTCTGTAGAGGTGGAATGATCTTTCTCTGTTTTAAAAAATCTTCTTACTGACAAAAGAGAAGCCTTTTCTTTCGAAAACTTGAAAAGGCATGTTGTTGTAATGTGCAACTGTTCCTCTTTTTTGTAATATAGTTGCATTTTGTGTTCTCGTAAATTCTCTGCTTTGATGATTCGTTTTAAGAAGTGTTGTTGTTTTCTGTGTAGATAAGCTCAAATTATTTTGGTATTATACTGCGTCTTACTTAGTATATTGCTGCGTTATTTATAGAGTGACGAAAACATGTGAAATTATGTTGAGATTTGGATAAATTTACCTTAAAATACAAGTATTCCTTTTGTTTATAGTGCCTTTATTTTCCTTTTTAAGTGCCTTTTTTTGAGAAAATTTG
This sequence comes from Uropetala carovei, assembly GCA_036926305.1. NCBI lineage: Eukaryota > Metazoa > Arthropoda > Insecta > Odonata > Petaluridae > Uropetala > Uropetala carovei. The sequence goes on from JAXCHB010000024.1 coordinate 521,891, forward strand.
CCTATTTGCCTGCCTATTTTGCCCTTGTTTAGTGCCTGAACTTCCGGGCTCTAGTAATAACACATGAGATATAGTTACAACAGGTCTTGAAAACAGCTCGGCACATCAGCCTACGTAAAAATCTTTCATGGCGGTCTGTCCAACTGGCTTCTTGCGTTCCGCACACACCTTCCATAGTCCCCAGGCAAAAAAGATATGCTCTCCACTCCCAAAGCTAGCAGGCGAAGTTCTGGACACGTGATGTCAGCAGGAGGGGACATTTTTGCGGAGGGGAAGGGAATGAGGTGAGGCAGTTTTTTCAAATGGGCATCTCCAGGATTTTATACTGGTTTTATCTTTTAGGAGATTACATAATGGTAGGAAAGGGGAAAGTTAGGAAATAGGGGGGATATTCTGAGTATATAAGGCAGGTTTCTATATCGCCGAGCCCAGCGAGGAGAGCCTCAGCACGGAGAATTTTAGCCATTCTGTTCAGCGATAATACGAATGACGGCGATATACGATGGCAGTGTCATTCGAACATGCTTATTTGTATGCCGCTTTTCATAAAACAAATTGTTTAGGGGTATTTAAATTATCCGTCTGATAATTGAAATAGTATCTCTTAAGTTATAACTTTGCTTATGTTTGTATGATAAAATTTTATGATGTTGATAGGAATGCCTTTGCTGCCAAAGATAATTTTAATTGAGATCAAAATTATTCCAATACGATGTAGCATCATATTTTGTGAACAAATTCTTTTGTAAATCTTGTCAGCATTCCCAGCACCATCAACGATAATTTTAATCTCACATTGATATTTTGTTATCCATAGCTACAGGTAATTTAATCATTTTGTTATAATTTTTTCAATGTGAAATAATTCAAATCACTTTGTATGGGGAAATTCATATGTCGGACGCATTTTATTTTCATTTGATAACAGGTCGACTGGATGTAGTTGATGCAGATCTTTTGGGATGGTGGTTATGTGAAAGGCAGTTGCCATCAGGAGGCCTCAATGGAAGACCAGAAAAACTGCCAGATGTTTGTTATTCATGGTGGGTGCTTGCATCACTCTCCATTCTTGGTCGCTTACATTGGATAGACTCAGACCGTCTGTCGACCTTTATTCTGGCATGCCAAGATTCTGAAACTGGAGGTTTTGCCGACAGACCAGGAGACCTCCCTGATCCATTCCATACATTGTTTGGTTTAGCAGCACTTTCCCTTATGGGACATGATGGTGTTGCTCCTGTGGATGCCACGCTATGCATGCCAACCGATGTTCTCAAAAGGTTACACCTGAAACCCCAGAAATTATCCGAGTGATGTGAAAGGTATTGAACCATTGTTTTCATCATGATTTGGTGCACCACAGTCTCAAATTATCTAAAGAATATTCCGCAGATTCTTTAATGAAAAAATTTATTGTTAAAATTCAACCAAGTATTACCACTGATTGTCATTTCTTTTGTAAATGTTTCTATTTTGCCATCAGTAAATATAGTTTTTGTTGTTTCTTGTTGCCAAATATTTTATTAATTAATGATTTAATTACAGGGAGATTAAACAGCTGTAGCTGACAATATTCGTATCAGTGTTTATAGGATCTCTGTTTTATAGCTTTTTTTTATGTTTCTTTATTAGCATTCAAAATTATCATCCAGAGAATTTTTTCCCAGTTAGGGTTCCTCGACCAAGATTTTATCCCCCCTCCCCTCTCTCTTTTCCCCTCCCTCTCTCCCCCCTGTCCTTTTCCCCTTACCCTCTCTTCATTTAAACTGCTTATAAAACACGTTATTTTTACGCTCATAAACTATATAGATGTTCATACTATTAAAAGGCAAGAATCCCATATAAAAGCATTGTAGCGTTTCCATGGTAGATAAAATTTCTCATTTTTATGCAGTTAGAATCAAATATTTAAGCTAATTCGTGATGAATTTGTATTCTCTTTTCAAAAATAATAATTTTCTCTCTTTTTTCCGTTTAATTCTTCAAGTCTGGAGTTTGTATCATAATTTTAAGTAATTTTAAAATACAGTTAAAAAATGGCTTGCACCGATTTCAATGCTTTTCTTATGGGGTTATGAAATGAAAGTTTGGGGTCAAAAAGACCCTCTCAAAATAGAAAATGTTCGGACTTTTGATTTTTTCTATTGGTTGTGACCCATGACTGATCATCTCCTCAAATTTCAAGTATCTAGCATTTCTAGAAGTACATATACTTTCGTTTCTTAAACTGACATATCTAAGCCTTTTAATATATAGATAAGAAAATTTCTTAATTTTGCGATTTTAAGCAACCACTAATATTTCGAAATTTAAAATTGTAAATAAGGACACTACTTAGAATTAAATAGATGAACTATATAAAGAATAGTGAAACTGAAGAAAAATTATTTAAATATTTAACTGATTGTGTTTAATTATTTAAAAATACTTGTATAAAAACTTTCCTTTGTTTTGAAAAGAATTATTTCTTAATTTCTTGATCAAGAATATCAAAAAAATCCAAACACTTTACACTTCTGGTAAATATCCGGGAATTCAACCTAAGAACTTGGAGGGTGAATTAATTATAATTTCCCACTGGGCTAGGTGCTCTTGTAAAAATTGTTCTTTTTACTTTCTCCATACGTAGTAATGGGAAAGTATTGTGATCACAAAAAAAATCGACTTCGAGATTTCAACAGAAGTACGCGTTTTGAGGTCCCTGGAACACATTTAGACTATTTTCGGAATGATGTCTGTGTGTGCGTGTGTCTGTGTATGTGATTATGGGCTCTCTAACTCAAAAAGTACTTGTCATATTAATACCAAATTTCGTATATAACACTAGCATGAGCACAAAGAACTGATTAGTTTATGGACAATACCAGTTAGCCGGAAATCGAGGTTTATTCGAAACCCAATTCGGTTTTTGCGATATTTCTCCGATAATACATCATTATTGTATACATTGACCATTAATTATTATATATATTATTATATATATTATTATATATATTATTATTTATATTATTATATATATTATTAAATATAATTTCCTACACCTTTTATTTGAAACAATTTCCCATAGCAGTTATTGTTTAGGAATTATTTATAAATAATCGGTTTTTTCAGTTTATATTTATAACGCGAGTGAATGCACACGCTGAGTATTGGGCCAAAGCAGTCTATCCAAGACCTCCTATATACAAGGCCTGTGCGCTGTGACATCAGCATGGCGTGACGCCAGAAATAGTACGGACACTTCACCATTTTGGCTTGCTGTGTAAATGAGTGTTTGACTTATTTCACCAGTGTTAGTACTATATTTGTAGTGTGTTTTTGTTTGTGAGCGCTTTTTTTATTTTATATATATATATATATATATATATATACACACACACACACACACACACACACACACACACATATACATACACACACACAGTTCTTTTAAGAACTGAACATCGTACTAGTGAATCAGAAGTACCTATTAGTTAATGCATTGTATACCATGCCTTTCACTTGCGTTGTTTCAAACTCTAAAGGAAATTATAGAAATGGGCCAAAAGTCCAAGTGTTCAGTTTTCCACAGGATGAAGAACTTAAACGGAAATGGATAAGAGCCATTAGAAGAGAGAATTTTAATCCTACCAAAAATAGTAACGTACGTATTAGTTTTGAGGTTAACTCTAGGTTAAGTACACATTGATGTTTTCTTTATATATATATATATGAAGTAATTTGTCATTGAGAAAATGAGCTTAAAAATATTTTAATAACGCAAATGTGTACAAATATTTCATGTTGAAGAGAATAACAAATATCAGACCATTGAGATGAATGATAGGAACACCTATGCACATTCTTAGACCCATAGTCCTTATAGTTCAACAATGGCGGAGGACCAAAGTTTGCAAAAAAAGGGCCGAAATCGACGCGCGCGCGCTCTCAATCAAACGGCCGTTTCTCAATAAGTATAAAACATACAGTGCCCTGCATAGACTCATTTTAAAGCTCTTAAATCAGGCTTTTGGTAGTATAGGCTCTTTCTTTCCATTTGTAAAAGAAGTTTTCGTTTTATAGATAAATTAATTTTTCAAACTGAATTTAAACCAAAAAAATCCACTTCAACGGCCTCGAAAAAAATATCACCGTAATTGTTCATTCATTTTCATTAACTGACAAAAATGTGAAAGTGGAATTCGAACGGGATTTATTATTAAAAAATGTGATTTACCTCTGGGTCAAGGCGCCGCTCGCTTCCCAGGTAGATGCTCCAACGCCGGCACGTCGTCTCACAGCTCTTACAAAGAATATACAATGTACTTAACTTTTTATATATATATAGAGAGAGAGAGTGAGAGAGAGAGAGATTTGCGGCGAATTCACTCAATCTCTAGTTATTTTCAAAGCTTCAGTTCGGCTTAGAAGTCTACGAGTGTTGTCGTTTTTCGTTTCTTGTTGATGTGTAAGTCGTGTATAATTTCACTTTTTCAAGAAAGTGTTAGTGCTGTGAAATCAGTTTGTAGTGGACATCCTTTATCCTGTTCCCGAGAAAGCGTTTAACTCTGTTTACCACTGTACTCTGATATGCAATGGAGAAGAAATTAGTGCTCTATAATCACTGCTTCAGTCCTTTTGGAGTACAGAATCATGGTAGGAAACCTCAAAAGAATTTGTATCGAGTGCTACCGTGGATGCTTACTAAACTGAAGAAAACAGAACTGGCCTCTTCCCAAGGACCTAGAATTTGCGATACATGTTGATCAAAAATTTCAAAGATATCAGATAGAAGTGTGTGTGATAACGATGTAAATATTAGGGGTGTATCTCTTGAAGAGGATTTCGAAGACGCTAGTCCTTGCACAAGTGCCACTCGGATTGACAATGACAGTGACGTGGATTCATCTATATTGGAGAGGAATGAAAACATATCTAAGTTGAATGACAGTCTGGTTTCTTTAGGTATCTCTCGTATTGCAAAGAGGAAAATGCCTCAGAAGTTATATCCACGAAATAAATTACAGAATATACAGAAAGCATTTTCCACTAAGGTGTTCCATGTGAAGGAATAGGAAAAACAAGACGAAGAAGAAGAATCCAATGATATTCTCGCAAAGCTGAAAGAATCCTATCGTCTCACAAGTGACAGAAGCAGAAAGATTTTAATATTAACTGTATTTGAGAACTGGACATACATGCCTCGAATCATATGATTAAGGTTGCAAAAGAAACTGCTGCTGAAAAAGGAATTCTGTCAACTCCTAATTAAAAAATTGGGAGGGTTTTAGATGAGGAAGTAGCGGAACTAGTTAGAAATTTCTATGTTTCTGACGAAATAAGTCGATTAATGCCAGGCAAAAAGGCCTTTTTTTTGATAAAAGAAAACAGTGAACGATTGCAAGTTAAGAAAAGATTAGTATTAAGTAATATAATAATTCAAAGAAAAGCACATGGGAGTGAAAGTCTCGTTTTCAAAGTTTGCGGAATTGAGACCAAGGAACTGTATTTTAGCAGGAGCTAGCAGAACACATTCTGTTTGTGTGTGCACGATTCACGAAAATGTAAAGCTAATGATTTATGGCTCAAAGATACCAGTTATCACAGCAGGCACAGTGAATCCGCTGAAAACCTATCGGGACTGTTTAGCGCAGATCACATGTAACTAGGGTTACCAGATACCTGAGGTTAAAAAGGAGGGCATCGAAGGCGAAAATGCCGGACAAATCCGGACAAGTACTGCGGGTCACATACAACCAATAAATTTTTCCCTTACTTTAATTGATATCATGGCATTTCACGACTATTGTAAACAGTTGATTAACACAATAGCCAACTGTAAAATTATTTTTTTACAATTATTTGGCTTTTAACCTATCTCCAATTAATCGTAAGTTGGGCTTTAGTACAGACATGTCAAACTGGCGCTCATAATTTTGCATTACGTTATTTTATTTTTATGAAAAGAAGACGATATTTTGGCATTCTTATTGTTAGTAAGGCCCAACACAATGCATTTTCTAAAGTGTTACTTTTAATGACATAAAATGACGTCCAATCTTCTAGATAAAATTAGATTTTACCAAATCTAGCCATCGTTAAACAATTGTAAGTACTATGCGGCCCTTCTATAACATCCATAGCTTTAATGTGGCCCTGACACCTCTTCGAGTTTGGCAAGCCTGGTTTTGTATAACAAAACCTTCAGTATACGGAGTAATTCTGTACTAAATCCTCAATTTTTTTCAGGAAAAGCAAAGCGAAGAACAAATTAAAACAAAAATTCAATTTATATTAATTTTTATTAGAAATTAAGAAAAATATACAATTAATTTTTGCTTTATGGTTGTTATTTTTTAACATTTTGTCCTTTTCCCTGTCATCATCGGCACTTTTTTCTCTAAATATGGCAATTTTGGTGTTGAAGGTACAAGTACCTTATATTCTACATATTTTTCTGATGAACCTATTTTTTCAGTAGGTCTTCGTTTTTAAGAAGATAGTAAATAAATTCTTTGCAAGAAATCTCCTTCATATTGTATTAGGTAGGAATTATACCCTTCACTGATTGCACAGGCATTCGGTTCCTCTCCATTGTCCACTGAGCACTTACGAAAGAGAAGAATTTCCGAATTTGAGTTGTGCCGTTGGATGCTGAAGAAAAGCTCACATATTTTGAGCAGCTCTGAAAAGAGTTTGTACTCTTACAGCTCCTAAAGAATGAGCTCCACTGTTGATAAATGGGTTCATAAAAGAAACTTTCTTCTTGCTTTTCATTGAATAACTTAAGATTACAATACCGGTCTGTTAATTTATTATCACCAATTATTACATATTTTTCCTTACGTCAGAAAAGGCAATAATTCATCAAATTTTTTATTTGGTGCCCTTCTTAAAAATCATCCAGCAAAAACACTGAAATTCCTCAAACGGTTTTATCCACTTCCAAATAATGAATGCATTCTTGTTACACTAGTAGCGTCTCCTCGAGGAAACGCATTTTTTGTCCAAACCCTCACTTGTATATTTTTCATGAGTTCTCTTACACATAGCGGCACAAAATTTTCTCTTTGTCGCGCTTCCAAAGACGTAAGCGAGGCTTGCAGAAAGTTCCCAATTTCTAATACAGAGTTATTTTATCTTTCCATGGCCTCAATTTTGTTCTGGAAGACAAAAGATTGTGAGAGTATAAACCAAAGATACATTTATGAAAATTCGTTTTCAAAAAAGTTTTTTATAATAGTTGGGGGCCTATTAATAGATTGAAAATATTCCTTCAATGCAGGAAATAACCTCAAAAGTTTTTGTAGTGCTGGTAATAAACTAAGCCACCTGGTTTTAGTTGAGGATAACAACTTTTGATAATTGATATCTACATATTCACAAATATCTTTGAAAGCCTCCGTCCGAACGGTGTAAACAGAGAAATAATTGAATATTTTCAGAACGAGATTCTTCGTCCACTTTCGGCACATCTGCACCATGCTGAATGCAGATGTGTAGAATATGTGCAGGGAATCCTGTCCACGATGTTCCTTTTTAGTTTTCCATTTCAAGAATTAGAAAACAATTCTGATCCCACTTCCATACGCGCCTCCAAAATTAACATTGGCATTGTCACCTGTAAATGCAACACGTTTCGAAGAGAGATAATATTTTTCTAGTGTTTCCAATAAATAAGATGAAATGGTATCGGCAGTTTCATACGGAGTGGTTTCTAGTTCAAGAACTTTTGTTTTGATTCCATCCGCTTTCCAATCAAAACACTGTACAAGTATTTTGATTTTGAGTAAGACACGGAAGGGAACCATAAACGCATTTTCCGGAAAGAAAAGCCGGACAAATTACCGAATTTTAAAATGCCGGCCGGACAGAGGACGGAAGGAGAAAAAGCCGGACATTTCCGGCTTTTGCCGGACGTCTGGTAACCCTACATGTAACCCTCCCTCTGTGGAATGCTTTTTTCGAAATTGTTCTGAGTGTCCGGGTGCCATAAATTTATTTGATCAGTTACAGGAATTATTTGAAAGACGTATGATCGATAAAATTACAAACAATGGGTCCATGTCGATAGAGCAACACTTGAAACGATGGAGACTTGCATTGAGGAATTTTTTGGAGAATTTATCCACGTCACTCGAAGCACTGCTGAAGCATGCTTTTATAGCACAACAGTAATCATCTTACCTACGATATCGGAAAGAAAATTTACAGGCCACAGAATGTTTAGTCATAGCCGACTTTTCAGAGAATTATTCGTTTGTGTTCCAAGATGCAATCCAAGGAGTGCATTGGAATAACACTCAAGCAAAATTGCACCTATTCGTAATATATTATAGAAGTGGCACAACAGTGAAAAACAAGAGTTTTGTTGCTATTTCAGAGAGCCTAAAGCATGACACCACCGTCGTCCATTTATTTCAACGTAAGTTGATTACTTTCCTAAAACAAGAGTTGGGGGAAATATTAAGAATTGTATACATTTCAGACAGAGCTAGTTCTCAGTATAAAAACAGAAAAAATTTTATAAATCTATGCTACCATGAGGAGGATTTTGGGATCACAGCGGAATGGCATTTCTTTGCCACGTGTCATGGTAAAGGACCATGTGATGGAATAGGAGGCACAATTAAGAGATTGGCTGCAAAAGCGAGTCTTCAAAGAGTGGATAATCAAATCACTTCACCAAAAGAAGTATTCGAATGGGCGTCCAAAAATTTAAATAGTATTAAAGTTCAGTTCTTCACCGAAAAAGACTATAAAGACGAGGCAGAGATTTTAATACACCGCTTTGCACAGGCTAAACAGATCCGTGGCACACAAAGTTTTCATTCTTTCGTTCCCATATCAAGAAAACAGTTACATGTAAAAGTTTTTTCTTTTTCAAATAAAGAACTGCTAGAGAGTGTATCGAATTAAGTACATTGTTTAGGAAGGGGAGCTTTTAAAGTTGAAATTTTAAATGGAAAGAACTATGTATACGCATTATAAGTATTAGGTGCTGGTGAAACGCTGATGCGGGCTTGTAAATAAGTGTTGAACATTTCCCCTAGGCTCCTTATAAGTACATGAATCGTAACTCTAAGAGAAAACTTCACCCTCTACGGCAGTGTGAGCCTCTTGAAAGATTGTTTATAGGCAGAGAGAAAGACTTATTGTCACAGCTGTGAGACGACGTGCCGGCGTTGGAGCATCTACTTGGGAAGCGAGCGGCGCCTTGACCCAGAGGTAAATCACATTTTTTAATAATAAATCCCGTTCGAATTCCACTTTCACATTTTTGTCAGTTAATGAAAATGAATGAACAATTACGGTGATATTTTTTTCGAGGCCGTTGAAGTGGATTTTTTTGGTTTAAATTCAGTTTGAAAAATTAATTTATCTATAAAACGAAAACTTCTTTTACAAATGGAAAGAAAGAGCCTATACTACCAAAAGCCTGATTTAAGAGCTTTAAAATGAGTCTATGCAGGGCACTGTATGTTTTATACTTATTGAGAAACGGCCGTTTGATTGAGAGCGCGCGCGCGTCGATTTCGGCCCCTTTTTTTTTGCAAATTTTGGTCCTCCGTCATTGTTGAACTATAAGGACTATGGGGTCTAAGAATGTGCATAGGTATTCCTATCATTCATCTCAATGGCCTGACAAAGTCATATGAAGAAATGTTAATGTCATATTTAGCCGGTGTTCGGTTTGGCTTGGAATGACTCTCCTATGATCGGCTGCAGGCCGACAATGCCACCCTCGACCAATCTCACCTACTGCAGCAGCTGTGCATGGAGCGAAATTTATAGCCCTCTGAAAAGATCCGGACCGAAACGTTATATTTGTAGCCCGAACTGAAACACTTTATTTCCCTCCAACCGGAATTACCGTCCAAAAAGTTTCCGTACATTTTGGTTCTACTCCAGGTTGGATACAAATGTTTCGGTTCGGTTACATCGAAAGTGTTCCTGTAACAGATCGCTCCGAGAATCGCTTTAAAATTTAAAGGGATGTTGTCTTGCCTACCAATTCCATTGTTAGACCTCGATATCATATTGTTATTTCAATCCTTACGGATGGAAAACAGACACACACACACAAATATCTCACATGTGAACACAGAAATAATACACGCGCGCACACATTACGGGATAAAATTCGCGAGAGTCTCGGATATGACGTTCCAAAACAAAGCACTTGATGATCGTGCGTAACAACATACAGATGGTAAGATGGTGTGGTTTTTCACTTCCTTACGCTAGTTAAAACGAATAAAAAAGTAAACAAGTTTCGCTGAAAATCTGCATTATGCTCGCGGTCTGTAAAATGAACAAATGATGATTTTCTTTATCACACTGCACTATCAGATTCAGGGGAGACACGTTTTTCAGTCATAGCTTGCCGACTGCAGCCAAGGAGAGGACACTGTTGATTGCTGAGTAAATTATGTCTGTTGTAAGCATCAAAATGTTCAGTTGTTTAGAGCCAAACAGAGTGATGCATTCTGCAGACCTGAATAGATCTTTGTCAAAGTATTACGGCTTGGAGCCTTGTGAAATTAACCTCACTACTCTTCTATATGAGGATAAAAGCACCTAATGGAATTTACAAAATCAAGAAACAAGTCCTCGGCCGTCTGGTGCTTGCTTCTCCATATGTATTCTACAAGATATAACTCAAAGGTTTCCACCGAAGTCTTTTGGACCAGTAGCACTCGATATTTTTAGTGTGGGTTTGCTTGTCGTTCGGGCTGACGAAATTCACTGAATGATTCACCCATTGGTGGCGTCACGTTTGGGCACCACGCACAGGATACTCGCGAGTGGACCGGTCGATTTTTCCTACAATCCACCTTGTCTTGCGAATACGGCCGCGATTGTACTTTCGGTGCCCGAACGCACTTTCATCTATCTCCACCGATTTTGTTGCTTTTTTCTATTAGCCATACACAAACGAGCTCCCGAAAAGCTGAATTATCTTCCCTATAGTGTGCCTACGTAGCCCTGCTTCCCTGGTAATAATGGAAATAGGGTATTTTTGGATCCACCCCACTGCTATTGTCAGGACATCTTCGCAACTAGTTCGTAAATTCGCGAATATTCTCCCATTCTTAATTGAATTCCGTTTTCGGCAGTTCCTTATCCCGGGGCCGCGCCAAGCCGGGGTGCAAGGGGTGCACACCACCCGGGCGCCAACTAGCCGGGGGCGCCTTCCCATTAAGATATTTGTATCTTCGTTCATTTAAAAGTTTGCCCCTTCTTCGAAATGCTTTTAAGATAAAGCTGAGCAATTCGCTCGATTGGCAATTGAAAGCTAATATTAAACAAACGTAGCAAAGTTTAACTGTGAACATTATCGATAAATTATTTTTAAATTAGAGACTGCCCATAATACGAATAAGAACGGATATTTTCGTTAACATTTATGTAAGGGACAGTGGCGGTCTTTTTTTTTGTTAGGATTGACTAGTATTCACTTTGGGGGAGGGGAGGGGGGCGCCGCAGAATTATTCTGCACCCGGGCGCCAAACACCCTTGGCGTGGCCCTACCTTACCCCACACCTATACACAGGTAATTGCTCTCTCCCTCAAGAGCAAATTTTCCGCATGTATCCACATAAACATTTCCTCTTCTCCGAAATCAGCTCCATTGAAAGAAGGAAATAGATAATTTCCACCTTCGATATGTGCGCTCTGAACGACGAAATGCTGTTTAGGAAATCCGTCCTCTCTGCAACGGATAAGAAGCACGTCTAAAACTTTGGCTTAGGTATGTTAACAGACCTAAGCCAAAGTTTTTCCATTTTAGAAATCACAACCCCGCGCCTAGGACTGTTTATTGTTGTTATCAAATTACCTGAATTTATCACGTTCTAGAATTTTCTCCTTCTGTTTCACATAACTGCTAATAGTTGAACGAGACATCCCCAACGATCGTGCGATTTCAGCATGGCTGTCACATTTCTCAATACGCAATATAATATCTAATTTCAATTCATAAATATGAGTCTTATGCACTCTTTTATTTGATTCACTTACATTATCACTATTACATTTTCTTTTAGATGCCATGTCAAGTGATAAATAAATAAATTTAAATAAAAGATTAACCTACAGAAAAAACGATTGAAATCAGCACAAATTCAAACAGAGCAGAAATAACGATGTCTAGACTGAAACTAAACCTCGCGCGATTAGGCGGGCCGAAAATTACTTCGTGTAAATTAGTTCCTAATTCGATCGGCTGGGTCGAATAAGCAGGCTTCAATCGGTCGAAATCTCGAGTTGGTCGAATCTCGGGAGTCGCTTGTATTTTTCATGGCCATTTTATTACACTTTCCTATTCTCCACTGTTGTAATTTTAAAGTATAGTTAAATATTTTTGGTACTGGTCGGTTATCCCCTCGCAAAGGTTACTATCCTGTTTTGACCCCGGCATTATATTTTTCATGGTAAATATTTATTGTTGAGAGGCTCATGGGATCGCTATGTAATATTTTTAACCTAAAGCTTGCTAACCCATGACTGATGGGTCTGTCGCGACATTTACAAACCCGATCACCGGACAACGGGGAGGGATAGTTTGGTTCCAGCCGAGGCGAAGGGCGCGGTAGCGCCCGGAGACGACTACCCATTAAAACAAAGCGAGCCGAAGGCTCGTCAGTATATCCTTTCAATGTTATATCCTCTTGACTCAAATGAAACCAATGTAATTTGCGGGGGGATAACCGACCAGTACCATATATAAAAAAACTTGAGTTAGAAAATATGTAAATGGTATGTCATAAAATCAAACTTGACTATATGACAAGGTAGGATTCAACAATGACGACATGCATAAGAGAAATAGTATAATCTGAGATATGGAATTTCCATTTTCTCCAAATGTATTATGGAGAAAGTAGTTTTCACGAAAACATTCAATTTGACAGTTTCAGCGGAAATTCATATTTAAGACCGAATACGTTTTCGAAATTTTATTTCCTTGATGTTTTCAAAAATTTCATTAATACGAAAAATATGGTTGTCATAGAAGGGTGTGAGCTGTTAAATATTTTTCTCTGTTTTACGCAAATTATTAAGCACTGTATAGCATCTTCTACCGCAATATACAATAAACGCTCGCATTTCGATAGTCATATTTTTTTAGACGGTTTAATGCAAGGAGCTCGGGGACGTTGATGGTAGAATTCTATGATGTATGTTTTCTGTTTGGTTAGTTTTTAGTCTTTGTAACGTATTAAATTTTTCATATATATATATATCTCAACGAAAACTAATTATTCTCCGTCTATCTAATGAAAGTTACTGAACAGGCCTCTTGAAATTTCAGTACGGCATGTGGGATTAGTGATGTCATTTATATAAAAATTTAGGTAAGTATCGTTGTTCAAAATTTTTAGTTAAATGTTCATTTGGAAATGATAAATTTTAATAATCTTGAATATATATTCCGTATATTTAGCATTCGAAGCGAAATATGTTTAGCTGGCCATGCATCCATCGCGTAATAGGAAATGCATGCTGATTACATGGGTAAATCGTAATAAATTTTTACAAATTATTGCAGTAATGTAGAATAAATTGCATCATTGTTGCTAGTCCGTATACGATAGGCAACAAATTTTTGCTTTTATCATTTTTGTATTATAGTATTTAATCTAATGATCATTACGTACATCATTTTGATAAGAAACTAAGTGACGAATACGCTATATGCATTCAATTAAAGGAGTCAGTTGTTTCTGAAAGAGCCTTAACATTAGAATAAGAATTTTGCTTCGGGTGCACAATTTTCGTTTCCATGTTGCTGAGGAATTAGTAATTATCACAAATTTGCTAATCTAGAATCCCTTACACTGAATTCATAATAACATAATAGGTACTTCTTTTAGAAGTATTTCTTGTGCATTTTATTTTGTGCCATATTGTGAGCATAACATCCTATGGTTCAAGATTTCTAATTTGACTGTTTCAGAATTGTGGCTTCAAGAGATAAATACCAGACTATTTTAAACATACATAGCAGACACTCTGGATCTGCCAGGATCTCATCTCTTTTGTGATAACTAGAAAGAATGGTGAGTTTAATCAACTTTTGTTACAAAGAAGAAAGAATGAGCTTCCCACTTTAGATGTTGTATTTAGCAGATGGACATGTGTTATTCTTGTTTGCATCTTGCAAGGTGCCAAGTGACATTCCAATGCATCATATTATTATTCCTGATGAGGTAGTGGTTTTTTTTAATCTAAACCATTTTAGTATATTTTCTCAAAATTGATTTTTGCATGTACAAGCAAAAATTGAAGATGTTTAGACGGAGGAATTTTACCTAATGCAAATACTAAAAAATTTTAATGATTTTAAACACCTGCTGCAATAGTTAGCATTTGAATTCATGCCATATAATCAGTGACGTAACTATAAATCCTGGCCACCCCCTGCGAAAATTTAAAATGGGTCCCCTTTAAAAAATCTACATCAACATTCACTTCAAAACTGTTGATAAAAATGACTTTTCAATATGCGTTTTATTTACCTTGTACAAAAAACTGACATCTTTAACAAACACAACATACTTTTGGTATACGAATTTGCATGCACAAACACCGCACTGCCTCAAAGAGGGTTTAATACCAAATTATATGCCCGAATTTACAATACATAGGTATATCCTTCTCCGAGCCATATAATAAATGATTTTCCTAAAGTCCAGAGTGATGTTATTCACAAAATCGACAAACCAGGAATAGAAGCGATGGAGTCTGTTTTTAGTTCTGACCCGCCAATATTGAGAATACAAATTAGTAATAATGTTATTTTTACTCATCAAAGTTTGTGAATTACCCTCTCACAAGAAGATGCCTGTTCTTTTACTGCATGTTACTACACAAGAAAGAATTGGTTGTTAACACTCACTGTGTGGTCAGGTGAACTTATGTACTAAAGCGCAAATAGAGCTCTGTACAGGCCTGACTTTCTAGACCCGGCAAACGTTCTATGTTAACCCTCCAGTAGATGCGCTGTGTCACAGAGTGCTACAGTATTAGTTTTATTAGTCACGTAATGAGTGGAGGGGGAAATTAGGACCCAAGCACTTGTACATATTATTCCTTCTTTGTATCAGTGTCTAACCAACTGTTTAGCTGTTTGGTGTCTAACTAGTTCAGTGTGAAAATAAAACAAGTTGAAACCTGAGAAAGTCGTTTTCGTTGTACTGAGTACATCGCTCATCTGGTCATGTTTTTTTAACTGTTATTTTTATTGAATTGGCTAGTTTTCCTTTTATTTTTTGGTTTAATTGTTTTGTTACATATTAAAAATAATCATGGTCGTGATTTTTGTGTCTGACAACAGATAGTAACTTGAGAGAATGACGAAGGCAAGGATCATGAATACTCGTTCGCTCTTTTTGCAGTGGGTGGAAAAATACGAATTTCAGTAATGACTTGAAAAAAATGCTGTGGCCCCAGACCCTTCAGGCCTCCCCACGGTGGTGGACCTGGCAGCATAGTAGTTAAGCCCTGCGTATAATCAGAACTAGGCAGGGTATTGATAAATACATTTGTACTTTCTATGATCCTGAATATTAAATTGTACAGTATAAACAGTATTGTAGTCATAAAAAAAGCAGAGGGTATACTGTATACTAAAGTAAAACTTTGAGGGAGGGGGACTTTGATAACTGTCATTAATTGGCTCCTGAAAACCCAGATGATTAGCGAAACGACAATATTCAAAACCGATTTTCCAATAGAAACAATGTCACAGGTGAATAATTCGTTCAAAAACCTTACCTGCTTCATATAAAACTGAATGTTTATACCTTAGTTTAGTGGAAATTTTAGACTATGTGTCATTTTCATTCATTTGCTTCTAGTTTTATTTGAAGGGTTGTCACATTTCTGGACCTTGTAGCAGGATTGTCTCTACCACTGCATTTTGGGACAATTTTTATCACTTAATAAATATAAAATATTGAAGAAGTATGTGGAGGGTTATGTTCACTGTTGATAAATAAATTGACAGTTGTACTGCGGCAATCCATAAAGGAACCTTTTGCTGTTTGATTCTTAGATTTGAAAGCAAAATTCAAATACTATCTACACGAAATTTTTTCACTAAATATTCTCTGAGAACAGCTGTGGCACACCGTTCCGATAGATCAGGGGTGTCCAACCAGTGACCCGCAAGCCAAAAGTGGTTCACTAAACAATTTTATGCTGCCCACTGCCAGTGTTTCGTAGTTTTAAAAACTTTTTCATTTATTTTAATTAACTACAAAATATTATTTTCTGTGTAGCAAAATCTGTTAAGATATACTATAATGTTGAATTTTGACCTCTTAGTAAATATTTCTCAATTCAAGTAAGCTCTTTTTAAGGCTGTTTTTAATTTGTTTCCCAAAGACATTTCTAAGATTGAATTCCATCATGAATTTTAATATTGAAAGGTTAGCCCTAAAAAGATAATTCTAACTAGATTTCCACTCATATGGTCCCTAAGAAAGTCTAGGTAACTTATGATTTAATTATAATCCATTGGCCATTTCCAATGCAGCCCACAAAAGAGTTCACTGTCAACAAAACGGCCCACCGTGCAGAAATGGTTGTCCATCACTGCAATAGCAAACTTTCTCTCTGTCACAGTGCAATTGTCATCTTATTTATCTGTCTGCTTCATTCAAAAATGACGATGGAACTTTATCATTTTTTGTACCACTTGGCAACAAATAACGGTTGATCGAAACAACGGTTATTGATGGCGACGGTTATTGAGGTCCTACTGTACAGTGTACTCCTGTGTTACTAACTAATGATAGAAGATGAAAGCATTTGTATTTGAAGAAAATACTTAGTAAAAATATATAAAAAATTGTCCTGAAGATGATTAACACTAATCATCAATAAACCATATTTGAAATTAATTTAGTGATGTTTTGGGAAATCATTATTTATTTTAATTGCTAGTAAATTTTTTGTTAGTAATCTTGAATGTCATGATGTTGATAAAGATCTCCATTGAATGCTAATGCTGTTCAAATTAAATATAAAACCTTTTATCCTGCATTCAGGTAAACTGTGACTAGGGTTGCCAACCTCCAGCTTTGGGACCTGAGATTTCCGGGTCATTGCCATAATCTCCGGTCGAGTAGCCCAAATCTCCGGTTCACTTTCGTTTGCACTTGGAAGCCCTTTGTTTTAAAAATTATTTGAATTATAATATTTTTCGCGTTAATTTCGTTTGTATTTTGTTTTATTTATATTGCCCAACCTGCTCTGAGGTTTTCCCATAACTCGTATATTCAAGTTCTCGTTGTCTCCCGATATTTTCATAACTGTTTTATCTATATTTACTTTCTACAAAAAACTTGAACTTCTTGTGTATTTGTTGCTCATCCGTACTACAAACTGCTTTATTTCTGGATCGACAACATAACACAACCGACTGTGAGGCACCACAAAATATGTGAAAATCACTAGAGGAATTATGGAATAGTGTACTTTATTTTTACTCTGTCTTTTCATCAATTTTATTATTTCTTGGATGTGGATATTTGATAACTGCTTCGGCCTGAGATTTAAATAGAATGAAGGATTATGTAGCTTTTAACTTTAATAAACGAGCTCCTGCATTCATTATTTGTGTTACAAATTTCAGCAAATAATTAAAAACTAGTTAGGAAGTAGCATTTCGTCTTTTTAATAATTTAATTGTTTTAGCATTCAGTTATTTTTTATTGTTTGGTTTTATAATTGTTTTCAAATCTGAATAATTTGGATATCGTAAACTTAATGCACTGGTATATATATATCTTATTTGAACTTTACATAATACTCCAATTTTCTATTATATTATCCATGTTTACTTTCATATATTGTATATTTAGAAGAATATTTTTTCAGGTGGAGATTACTTGGTCACCAAAATGATAAATTTTTCACTTGTGCCAAATTTTTATAAACCCTTTTCCCTAAACTATTAACATGGAGTCAGAAAAGAAGAAGTAAAAAACGTCAAGTAATGATAGTGATGAAAATATTTTCCCAAAACCTTTCTTTCCGAGTTTTTTCAAACCTCCTTTTTACAGAAATTTTTTTCCAAAAATCCTTTTTACCAAGACTTTTTTCTAAAACCCCTTTATTTTGAGACTCTATCCTAAAACTTTTTTCCTAGTATCTTTTGCAAAATAAAAACTCATTTTTTCCGAGACTTTTTCCAAATCTTCTTTTTCCCGAGACTTTTTCCCAAAACTTATTTTTTCAGAATTTTTTTACAATATTCCATTTTTCTGAAACTTTTTTCCAAAAATCCACTTTTCTGAGACATTTTTCCTAAACACCTTTCCTAGACATTTTCCTAAACAACTTTTTTTCATAGTGATGAAAATATTCCTATTTTTCTTTTGAAAAACAATGCTTAAAGGAATGTTATTGAAATGCATTGAAATGTACTATTTATTTGTAAAAACATGTTCATTATCGAAATGCATTGAAATGTACAATTTATTGGTAAAAACATGTTCGAAAATATAAATTATTTCCGTACTGAAAAAAGTTGTATGCATTTATAACCATATATAATACACACCCTAACTTTCTGCCAACTATTTTGAGAAAAAAATGCGTATTATAATTGGAAAATTACGGTAAATCTTGGTGAAGAAGATTGCCATAAGAATATTTGGAATTTTATTTGTTATCAAGCAGATGAAGTATCTATATCTACAGTTCACCCTGCAAGCCACCGCAATGGTGTGTGGCAGGGGGTGCAATAGTACCAAATCCACATCTTACATTAAGTGAATGTTACTTACATTTTGTCCACCAATTTATGTATTTATTAACACAATTTGCCCTCCTACTTGAAAAAAATGATATAACTAGTACAGAAGTACATAATATAATGGTAGAACTTTTACACAAACTATACTCACCGCATCAAAAGAATCTGTCTGGGAATTGAAGGGGAGAGGAGGGCGGAGCCTCTCTCTGCCAATCACTCGCTTAAGCTAGAGCGCTGTGTTGCCGTAGCTTTATTTTTTCATTCAGTCTGCGTTTAGGTGTCTTAGCGTTGAGTTATATTTGCGTTTGAGATCTTCACCTTTTCAGTGTACGAACTGTTTTGGTTTAACTGCAAAATGTCAAAACACGGGTGTCCCAGTGGTCGACAAGGGGTGACATTACATTCTCAAGCTAGAGAAATGATGTGCAAGGTTCGCGATTACTTCGATAAAGAAAAGGAAAACAGTGGACCTTTATTACCATTGGTAAAAGTAGTGGAACGGACGGCGCAAGCCCTTCAAATCCATCCTAACACGGTTGATAAAGTAAGGAGAAATTAACACCAACTGGAGAACCATACACCATTCTGAAGACTCCAGGAAAGAAAAGACCCAGAGCAAGTCCTAAATCCAAAATAGATTCTTTTCAACAAGATGCTATTCATCGGCACATTTATGGATATTATCAGAGGAGGGAATATCCAACAGCATCTAAACTTATTGTGTCTTTAAAAGAATATTATTGCTTGGTGAGGTAGATTTTTGAGAGAAATAGTCAGAGTGAAAATAGAAGACATCATTTGGCTTGACAAAACCTGGGTAAATGCAAGTCATACAAAAAATTATACTTGGACAGACGAAAGTGTGCAAGGATCAAGGTTTTGTACCTAACACAAAACTTCTCTTCATATCAAAGAAGACTGGAGATTACCATTACCTAATGTTAAACCCAACCGCATTATTATTATTGATAACGCACCATACCACAGTACTCAGTTGGATAAACCACCTTCATCTGCATGGCGTAATGGCGAAATTTTTTCATGGCTAGAGGAACATGGAATTAAGGATTTACATCCTAAAACAAATAAAATGGAACTGTTGGAATTGGCAAAAGATCATAGACCCTGATTTCCAACATATGAAATCGATGAATTAGCCAAAAGACCCGGATACAAAGTAATAAGACTACCTCCATACCATTGCCATTTCATTGCAATTGAAATGATATGGGCACAAATAAAAAATTATGTAGCTGAAAAGAACAAAACTTTCAGAATAGCTGACATGAAAAATTTAGTGCAAGAAGGGATTGAAAGGATCGACAAAGCAGCATGGAGGAAAGTTACTTTGCATACGTTCAGAATCTTTGAAAATGCATCGGAACTTGATGGAACTGTAGATGAGCAAGTGGAAGAAATGATTATTGCTTTGGGTGCTAGCAGTAGCGGCAGCAGCAGCTCAGAAGATGAAGATGTCACAAGTTGGGAAGAGGAGGACTTGAATTTCTGTCAACCAATTGTGAAAAGGTATGTATATTAAAAATTATTAATGAAAGAAAATTTAAATTTTATTTATTACTTACTATTCTTTAATGTATACTTTATAGGAAACAAGATGAACCAACAACATCCCGAGAAGGCGATGAGAGTCTTGGTGTTTATCCTTTGCTGGATTGATGGAAGAATTTAATTAACACTCGGACAAAGGACATAAAGTTATTTTATTTTTGTAGTTAACATTTATGTCTAACCTATAATCTTTTAGCTGTTCCTTCATTAGTTAATAAATCTCTAATTTATGATATGATTTATAAAACTCATTTTTAGATTATGAATAATGTTTTTATTAAAATATGATACTTCGTTTGTTTAAAAATTAATCATACTCATATATTGAAAAAGATAACTATGTAATCAGTTTTGGATTTGGATGTAATAAAACTCATTTTCTTTCAATATACTTATTTCTACCTTTGGTCCTTAATGGGTTAAAACCATAATTAATATTCATATTATAGAGCCAAATGTAAATTAGACACTTTAGTAATTGATTTCTATAGTTAATAAAGAAATTTTGGATTTAATATAATTTACATCAACAGGTTTGAACGGCTAAGCTTCTCTATTAACATAGACCTCTGCTGAGCAAGGGTTTTTGCTAAGTAGGCGGAGTTTTAGATAACGGCGATCCGGCAACGTCGTCCCTCTACCTACAATGGAACTCGCCTCAGACACATTCTTTCACTGCGGTGAGTATAGAGTGTGGAAAGAGTGATAAATTTTTTCACCAAAAGTAAATGAAAATGTGCTTGAATTAAATCCAAGTAAGAGAAATAAGTTCACTGAAGAAGCCCTGATTGCCTATACCAGAGCAATAGATTATTTGAAAAAATTATATGATCTTGAAATTTCACCCATGAAGTATTTCTCTGCACTGAACCTAAAATCTGATGTACTGGAGAATGCTAAAGTTCTCCAAGCAGTAAAAACTGCAAATACGTATTACATTAAATAAAGATTTGCTGTATGATGAGGTTTGTAATGTTAATCTAATCCTTCTATAAAAGATCTACAAATTCCAGTTGACAGAAAGTGGGTGCTTATTTTTAAAAAGACTGAGATGACTGAATTGCCAAAGTTATTATCATTTGTCTTATCAATTCTCATTAGCAGAAAGGTTTTTCTATAATGAACAATACGTGCAGTGATGAGAGAAATAAAATGAGTATTGATCTCGTAAAATCTGAATTAATGGTTAAGCTTAATTTTGACATGTCTTGCTTAAGCTTTTCAGAATATATATTGAAAAAGAAAGAATGATGTTCTAAAAGCAGCCTTGAGTAAGAAAAAAATATGAATTTAAGAATAAAACTCCTAATTTCATGGAATATAGTCTTCGAAAAACTTTATGGACTATAGTCATTGAAAAAATTCATGGTCTATAATATTTGAAATAGTTCATGGGCTATAGTCATTGAAAAATTTCATGGATTATAGTCTTTGGAAAATTTCATGTACAGTGGTGGACAAAAAAACCGCACCACTTTACGAGTGCTTCACCGGAATTTCAGTGAACTACTAGTCTCGAACGAACTGTCAAGCGATATGGCAACAGTGATAGTAGAGGAGGGGGTGAAGGCTCTTTTTCCTCTCTCTCACCCCCTTAGAGAAGGATTTACAGTTCTCTCCTAGATCGGGTATTTTCCCTCAATATAATGGTTTTGAATTCAGTAGCGCTTACTTTCCCCATTGCGGTAACACGTGAATGAGTGTCAGATATAATTCTTTTCATTTCAAAATTAGTTAGAATTGAGACACGAACTCCGGAGTTTACCATATGGACGTCAAAAAGAACGATGTTTATTTTTCCATTGAAGATTAAATTAATTAAATTCCGAGTTAGCATAAATATTTATTAGGAATCGAAAGGAATACACATTTCAATGCCTTAACAATGAAAAATGTTTAGTTGCGACTACTTCACGTAATTGAACTAATAAAACAAATAAAGTAAAAATATACGCTTTTTATCTTTTTTCAATCAATCACCTTTTCTACACCAAGAATCCAACTCCATATTAGGGATTAAAATGAATTCAACATGATTAATTTACACCACATATTTAAAAATTCCATTTAGCTAATTATTGCGCTATTAAATATCACAGAGCAAAAGGCTCTAAAACAGGGGTTCTTAACCTTTTTACGATTACAGACCCCCAATGGATTGCCCAATATGTCCCCATATCCCCTTTGCCAGACTGTCGAAATCATCATCATCACCAGTCCTATTAGGTACCACCAGTAGTAGCAGTAGTTAGCAGCCTTGCTGCCTCAATCCGTATTGATAACGGTGGTAGTTTATTCTAATCTAACATAAACTTTTTTTTTAAATTGTTCAGAGATCGAGTTCCATACCCCATTATTTGGTTCCCATACCCCCAAGGGGTATGGATACCACCGGTTAAGAACCCTTGCTCTAAAATATTAATACTGCCGAAATTTTTCTCGATAATTTAAATTGCGTATTTTATTATATGTTGAAATTATAGGCATACTTGAAGATTACAAAGGAAAGCCGGCATCTTTGCAGGTGTCGTCTATGTGTGTCAGAGGAAGCCGACAGTATTAAGACGCGTATAAAAAAGTTGAAGATAAATTCATATACTAAATTTGTAAATCATTTTCAAAATTAACTCTTTTTGCTATATGCGATTAATTTATGTGATATTTTAATGTTCTGGATTATATTTTATTCAATTGTAATATTATATTACTGTAACGAAATTCAACACTGGGAAATAATTCTTATGAAACCAAACATCCATCGGGTTTGAATAATGGATTGAGCGGACTCGGTTTTCTGTAGAAATTTTTAACAACTGGTTCTAAAATTGCTTCAGAATTTAACAACCGGTTCACGCGAACCGGCTGCAGCTCACCACTGGATATAATCCCTTCATAATAAAAGTGACTAAACTTCATGATTACCTGATATTCTTCCGCTATCTATTCCTGTGCTATACTTTGGGAAAATAAAATCCGTCCTAAGTGGGATAGCAAACCTATTGCACGCAAGGCAATTGAGATTAACATGCAACAGAAAAAACTTTTTATATTATAATATAATCATAGTTAAATCATAAAATTATTTCTTTTGGATATATTTAAATTGACATTGTTTCAAATGGAGTAAGTTAGAAAACTTAAATTTCCAACCTTCCAATCATATTGAGTTGAACTTTTTCTTATTAACTCGAATTAAGATTAACTTATTTCATAGAAAAATGCATCCAAACGCATGTTTAACATAATTATATTGCAAAGAAAATGAGCAACCATGCCCTCAGCAGGATTCCTTCTTTCGCAGCATATTAATTCTCGAGTGTTTTCTGTCGCTGTCTATACACCTACCGCGTTCTCTCCTTTCATACCCTCATACTTTCTTCTTTCGTACATGATACTTATCAATCCTCTTTTTCCTACATTCCTCCAGCAGTTTCTTCTTCCGTTTCAATAAATCCCACAAAATATCAGTAGCGTAGATTTATTATTACAGTTTTCAGATTTAAAAAAAACCTAAAAGAAAATTGACATCAAATTTTTCATACAAATTGTGTACACATTCCGATATTCTTTTACTGATTACAGCACTAATACAGGCAGAAATAGGAAACTTACGTTGTATTTAATGGTGTAGCGGTATGCGGATGGTTTAATCATCGTAATTATTCTGTATTTATTTTACTTCATTAGCCCCAAGAGGAAAATTTGTGGTCAGTGGGTGAAATTTTTAAAATGGAAATCGCTCACGGAAAGGTGAAGTATATTTAATGCTACACATTATGTTGTAAATTACTGTGTATTTCTGAATGTCTGTCAAACCAAATGGCAATCATTTCTTCTTGTAAGCATACAATATTTTATAAAATGAGCAATACAAATGCCTTAAGCCTGTTGTACTACATGGACCCATTTATAATCATTTTATTAAAATAAATATGGAGTAAATCATATATTTGTAAGTATATTGCTCATCAAATTTATCCTTCCATTTTGTTAATAAAAATTAAATATGTACTCCATTTTATTTAGAAAACTCTGTCACCTTAAGATATCCTGCATTCCAATGTAAACAAGATAATCTTAATTTGCAAAAATTACCAGAAGTGTAAAGAAGATAGAAACAAAATCAATGTAATGGGATATTTCCATCTTGATGTACATAGAGTTACGTCTTTCTTATGAGTTTGTGCCTTCCATATCGATCGAGATTCTTCTGCACCAAGGTAAGAGTATGTTTTTCATAATATTTTTTAAAATTTGAATTAGGATAGAGTGTTTTATTTTTATAAATTCCTCAGTAATGCTGATGATTATACGACATTCAATACATTGTCAACAAAAATCATTTTAAGCTCATTAATTCAATAAAACAAACAATTATAGCAAAAGTTAGTGTTAATTGGAAAATGGATTCTGAGAGCTGAGCTTTTAAATAGTTATGGTAGTTAACAAAGAATCAAACCATAGCTATAAATGTATTGGTAAAGTTTAGTCATTTGTATTCTCAAAAAGTATTTTGCTTTTGTCTATCACTAATTCAACAAAATTATTGAGCTTGTCTTGTGGCAGAAAAAATTCAAGAACAAGCACTTTAACCCTTTCAGTGCTATTGATAGAACGATTTGTCACTTTCTTAGTCTCACCTCAGCAAATTAGTTTTGCATCATATTATAGCAGTGTGTTTTTACAGAGAATAGCGAAAACTCCTGACTTTAAGAGAATGGTTTTCAAAATGGCGCATACTGCCAAAACATTCAGCTCAGCATTGAAAGGGTGAAAAAAATACTTATCTCAGGTATTTCCAATATCCCCAACAAGGTTATAAAAAAACTGATGTACATTTCGGCTAAATTAACCGATGATGTATTACCACTGAAGACGGATTTTTTGTATCTTAAATGCACGTTTTTTTGTAACCTTACTGTGGCTATTGGTGATACTGGAGGCAAGTATTTTTTTAGTGTTTGTTCTTGAATTTGAGTATCACTATTTAAAACTTGAGTCCCATGAAAAAGTTAATTTTAAAATCCATGTGGTTTTAGCATTGCTCCATCAAATTATCTGATTAAGATTGATAAATAATTTATCTATGTCAGCTACAATTTTCATACAAGAGGAAGTTCTTATTCTCAGCCAATTAACGTTTGAATGGATTTCCATGATAGTAGAAAATTTAAGTAGGGAAACTCTGATAAAGGAATAGTTTGGAAATAAAATGACCTATTGTTGTTAACGTTTCAGAGGGCCAAGGCTGTTTGAATCAGTGCTTGAAATGGAAAATGTTACATAACGGAACGCTTGTATTGGTAGTGGAACGGAAATTTTTACAAAACGGAACGCTTTTTATAAGGGACAGCATTTATAAATGTCTGAAGAAACGGAAGGGTATCATCGGTTCGTATGACCAGCCAGAGAGGCATTCTGGCTCATTTCGAGCACTGGTTTGAACATTGACTTGCATTAAATTTACCACTGAGACATGAAGTAGGTTGGGATGGTCATTACTGAGATTTGAAAATTATAACTGTACACCTAGACTGAAAAAATGTTAGACATATATATTTTATGCTTATTTTTAATTATTCATGTATCAAACAGTGTTTTGCAAATGGTTCTCAGAAGATGATTCAGAATATAATAAAACAACAATTTTTAATGGTATTGAAACAGTAATGCGATTATTCAGACATAATAAATTCGATAAACATGACTACAGCATATGTTTTTCCTGTTCAATATAAATTAATTTAGTATTCCTTACTTTTATGGTAGCAATGAGTTAGTATGGCTGTCAATTTTAATTAATTATGTATTTTGATTATTTTTTCAGAATCTGTCAACAGCAGAGGAGGAAAGGAAAGCTGCACTGGAGGTGAAGAAATTTTCAGGCTTTTATAAATTTTGTTAGCTTAGAGTGCCACATTAAGTGGGGACTAAAATTTGAATGGCATGCAGGTAATCATCTTATTCCAAATATATTTATTCATAATAATTCCTTCCTCAGGGACCCAGCTATCTGCCTTAATGGTTAGCAGGACAGGTTTGTTGAAACTAGAGTCAAACAAAACACATTGAGATATAAAAACTACGATAAAATAATATCTTTAAATATTGTTATCCTAGGACAGTGTGGTGGCTTAAAAAATCGATTTAGATGCCAGTCTTTTTATAAGGAATGTTACTAAGAGTTTGACATGCTTATAAGTAAATTTTGAACTAGTTGAAAAGAAACAGTATATATTAAAATAATATTTAATGAAATAAATGTGCAGTTAACCCTTTCTTTATGCAGTTTACGTGGTTTGCAATTCATTTATTGTGATCTAATTTAAAAATGCCTCCATACTGACCAATGTTTAGTCAAAAGATGTTGCATTGATTCAAAAGCATCTTTTTCAAATGGGCTTGCCTAAAATCCCATTATTATGAACAAGAGCATCATAGAAGAATGGTAATATAAGCTCCAGCTAGTATTCAATGCATATGAGACTGGCTTTTTTGGAAAATAGATACCATTGAGAACTTAGGCATGCCTGTCCCAGTGCCACTTTTGTGCCTCAATTCTAGCCATTGTTAAATAATAACTTTAGGATTTGAATTTAGATGTATTGTTATTCTTTTTGGAAATTAACGATAATTTTACAGGAGAATTATGAACATTCAAATCATCTAGAAAGTGCAGCATTTGTAATTTGTTACATTTGAATACACCCTTCCCTCGCCAACCGCAGGGGTTATGTTCCTGAAAAGTACCGCGGTTGGTAAAACCGTGGTTGGTAAATACTTAAGTATATTGGAAATTGGGGGTTAGGTTCCACGGTTCATATTACTATACCATATATTATTGATCACTTACATTATTTGCTTATTTCTCACTTAAATACATTATATAAATATTACGAATACAATAACATGCT
This sequence comes from Uropetala carovei, assembly GCA_036926305.1. NCBI lineage: Eukaryota > Metazoa > Arthropoda > Insecta > Odonata > Petaluridae > Uropetala > Uropetala carovei. The sequence continues at coordinate 549,125 of JAXCHB010000024.1, forward strand.
GTTCTTTCCTTACGAGTTCTCTGGTTTGGCATAGTCGAAACTCCTGTAGATGAAAAATATGTGACGAAAAACAATCACGACCTTCTATGTGCTACTTGTGGACTAAATGCAGGAATAACTTTCTGCTGCATTCCGCTGTTCAGAACTACATATTCTACCCCAGAATGTATTCTTTTCTTTAAGAATTTCTTCAAACGTATCACACTATGCATAAGCCAAACTATTGAGTAAAACAATTACTGACTGAAGGATTGCAGACGCCCCATAGGTAACGGAGATATTACATGCATACTACGACGTACATCACATCATTTTATACAATTTACTACGGTCTTCTAATCTTACCCAATGTTTTTTGCATTTAAACAAATATTATTACGCACAAATTCAGAAAAATATTAAACGTTTAATTTATTTAGTATGCTGATATAAATAATACTCAACTAAACACGTCGTGTGGACTTGCGGTCCGCGAAAAGCATGTGTATGCTGATGTGAATAATACGCAACAAAACCCGTCATGTGGAATATAGAGACTTGTGGCAGGCGAAAGGCATAATCATACATTACGGCAACAAAGTAATAGCAAGCAAGTTAGAACAACAACATAGCCTTTGTGAGTGAGTGCAGATGAAAACAAAGTCATACAATGCGCGGGATTATCGTGTTGAATGCAGTGACTTGTGGCGCGCGAAAAGGATACGTAATCATGTCAGTACGGCAACAATGTAATAGAGAGCAAGTTACAAGGACATCAAAATCTTTGTGAGTGAGTTAAGATGACAACAAAGTCATAAGATGCGCGGTATTTAAAAGTTTTCTTGGTCTGAACCGTGGATATGCAAGGAAAATGTCTGCAGTTAGGAAGGGTAGAACTCAATCTGTAGACCGCGTGTAGTCGAGGGCCGCGGTTAATAAACGCGCGGTTGGAGAGGGAAGGGTGTATTCCTATTAAGCATTTGATAAGCATTTTGTATTATGGTAGTTTATGCCATCAACATACCTTGCTCATTTTCTTACAACTTGATTTGCCAGTATATTAGTTCATTGTTTGTCGGTTTCAATTGAATGTTTTGGTCTTTTTCTTAAGCTTGATTTAACATTGTAAGGCTAGTTTCATAGATTAAAATTCAACTTTCATGAAACAATCAATGCAGTGAACCATAAATATTGAAATGAAAGAATGAGATAAGGATATGTTCGAAGCCAGTCATCTGATTTAGGAATTCATACAAAAGAGGTTCAATTCTCTAAGAGAGGTTTTATATCAAGGTGATTGGTGACGGTGATGTGATTGTGATTTTAAGGTAACTTCAGTTGCTCTTGGACAACACATTCATTTAAATGGAGCCATTCGTACCAAGTTGATGGAAATGTGATGGTGACACAATTTAGAAGCAACTCTGCAACTCTAGTCACTGAGTGACTTTTCCTGCCGATTACCCGTGATTCTAGTCACCTGCCACTCACCTATTATCACCCTCAAAAATATAGTCATGTAAACTTCCAGTGTCTATAATTTCACTACTGCTTATGCTGTAAGGAAAGCAAAGACACTTTTAAAGCCTGAACTTTAGCCTAATAATCTATGCTTGTCAAATTTCGCATACTAAATATTTTCTTTTCCGAAAGCCACCCAGATAATGGCAGCATAGACATGATATTTCCTAAGTGAAAAAATTGTAAAAATTTAATTCTTGTATGTGAATGCAGAAACTTTCCACACCGTAATTTAAAAAAATAGGTATTACTATTAGGAATATACTAGCATGTTTCTTATTTATTATTGAAAAGGTTTTCTTTAACATTTTACTTTTTTTTAAAAGCCATACAAATTTAAGTAAATTTTAATAATAATATTTTAAAATGTAGGGTCCAATACTTCTTTATAAGCCATACTTTTTGTTTTTACTTTTGGGTAAAGTGACAAGTTTTCAGATCAGCTAAACAGGTACACTCATTTTTTTGCACCTGGAGTGTAGGCAATTTCTTGAAGGGTGTTTGAATACGAGTTCATATTCGTAGAACATTAGATAAAGCTTTCCAAAAACGTATTATTAAAACAGTAATCCCTGTCTCCTTTTTCTTTGCTCATTCGCTAAAACAAGTGAAATTTTTTAGGTTGTTGGTTTAACTCGTGACTTAATATAAAACAGCTATGTGGCAAATTAAATATATTAAGTGGGTGAATACTAAATCTTCTATCATTCTGCTTACTATGGCGACGCTGCCATCGTAATGTGCAGTAAAGGAGTATATCCTCTTAGCTTTAGGACATGTTTGATACTAGGGAAAAATAAATATCATATTACCATCAAAAATCAGTTGCTTTGATATAAATACATTGGTGACAGTGATTTGTTGGCAACTTCAGTTGCCGTCAAATCAGATCACTGTCACCAATCACCTTGGTATAAAACCTCCTTAAGAAAAACTTCAAATTTGTATTTAAATAGGCAGAGCTGAGGCATGTATAACAATATATCATACTTCAACATTCTCAGCAGTTCTATTAACAGAATTTAACAACAATACTTCTACTGTGTTTCATTTTGTATTTCTCCGTTAGCTAGTTTCATCAAGGACACTATAATATAATTTAAACATTTAATGATTTTACTTCTTTATAAACTACTTTAATAATAACACAGTGATTATTCATTAAGTTTAAATGTGATTGGAGGAATTTTGAACCAATGCATAAGTGTCATGCAGTGAGATGATGGTGTCTAGATTATGTTACAGAGAACTAGTTAATCATCCATGCCATACAAAGTGATCTCTTAACAAAAAAATAGGTGCTGCTAACCCAAGTCCCTTACTCCCTATTTCTCATTTAATCAAGGTCTTGTCGTTCACTATGTTTCCTTGAGAACCGCAAGGGTTTGCTGTATTTTGTAAAATAATACAATATGAATGTTTCAATTTCAGTTGTACTTGATCAACAGACATGCTAGGAGAAAATGCACAGATGTGAAACAATAAGTTGAGAAATTTCTTGAGGGGTTTCATGCACACTGCAATTCCTGTATGACGTGGTTAATTTACAATTTTCATTATGAACATTACCATTGCTTCAAATAAAGAAGTGCTGACCAGATTTACACTTAAATACAGCTTGTATTTTTATCAGGATCGATGTAGACAAAATTTATAGTAATTATTTATCTTTGGAAATGTTAGCTGAATTATTTTTTTAATTCCGTTGGAATTGATTGAAGAATTGTCAAAAATAATAGTAAAGTAAAATGACTTGATTTTTCATGAAAATCAGGATTTGGATTAAAATTTACCATGGAAGGCAAATCTATGGCATGAATGCCACTTTAGAAATGTGAGATGATTTTGTTTGGCACTCAGCAAAAAATCATTTATTATCTATCTACGTAATATTTTTCCATTTCTGACTAAACATAAAAGACTATTTCTAGCAAGATTGTAACTATTTTGATAAATAACTGTATAATAGTAACCTTTTGCCCAGGGTAAAGAAGCTAGTTGCTCCATAATTGTAGGCTGTTCTTAAATGATCTTGGGCAATGTATCTTTTTAGATAACTTGAATTTTATGTAATCAATGCATTGTTTTCTGAGCTTTAGTCTGAGAAAAAATGATCATGGTTAAACCATAAAATTATCGTATTCACCTGAATCTAAGACAACCTTTTTTTCCAAATTTTCAGCTGTAAATATCAAGAGTCGTCTTACATTCGAATACGAAGTATATTTAAGCATTTAATCAATGGTTTTTACAACAAATGGTATATTAGAGTAAACAATTCACAACAGCAAATTCAAGTACATACATAAAGAAGTGAAATAAACAAATAGTAATAACAATAAGAAAAACATGACGGGAATAATAATTATTTAGACTAATAATCATCGTCGACGATCATAACACAGACGACGTACTTTCATCTTGCACGTAATGGCAACCGCAATGTCAAAACAAATGAGAGCGGAAATCATTGGGATTCCCCTTTCAAACGACGCACCGCGATTCAGTAAGTGTGACAGTAATTTTGAGTTGTGCATTCTTGATTTAAATGCACAACCCTTAAGTTAAAATGACAGATCATGTTGAAGTACGTGGCACGAGTGCAAAGGGAAAGTTAACAAAGGAATTAGACGGAGCTAAGATACAAATTTTAAGCTGATCGTGATAAATTACGCAGAAAAAACTAATAACTGTGATGCGAGTAGAAAGTTCGGTGTATCTGAGGCAAATGTGCTTCGATGGAAACTCTCAAAACAGGAACTAGAAAAAGTCAAAGCCACAAGGAAGTCGCTCAGTGGTCCAAAATCAGGCCGATTTCATGGCATTGAAGAAGTAGTCAAGTTTGTGCGCACCATGAGGAAGAACGGTATGCCTGTTTCGACTGAAAGTATTATACTTAAAGCTAATGAAATTACTAGAGGACTTAATATATCATTGCAAGAATTCAAGGCCAGCAGAAGTTGGTGCGTGAGAATGATGCAACGAAATAATTTTTCTTTACGGCGACGAACTTCGCTGTGTCAGAAATTGTCAGAAGCCTATGTTGAAAAACTTCTCGCTTACCATAAATACATAATTGGACTTAGTAAAAGCAATAATTACCTTTTGAGCCAAATAGGAAATGCCGATGAAACTCCGGTTTTCTTCTACATGCCATCTAATTATACTGTGAACGAAAAAGGTGCGAAGTCCATCCTAATTAAAACTACAGGCAATGAAAAACTGCGAGTCACGGTAATGTTGGCGGTTTTAGCAGATGGGACTAAATTACCATCATATGTGATTCTAAAGCGGAAAAAAAATGCCTAAGAAACATTTGCCAAGTGGAATAATAGGTGTCAAGAAAAGGGGTGGATGACTAAAGAACTAATGAGAGATTGGTTACATGTGGTGTGGAATAGACGGCCAGGAGCTTTACTGAAACAAAGAGCAATGCTTTCAATGGATGCATTCAAGGACACATCTCCTGAAATTAAAAACATGAGTGCGATGAATATTGATCTTATTGTAATACCTGGAGGAATGACATCGCAACTTCAAGTTTTAGATGTTGCTGTCAATAAGTGTTTTAAAAATAATTTAAAGGTTTTGTATTCTGAGTGGTTACAGAGTGGAACTCACACTTTAACACCAAAAGGAAATCTTAAGAAACCTGAAGTTGCAATGCTCTGCCAATGGATCAAGGCATCGTGGCAACAAATAAATGCAAAAGTAATAGTGAAAGGATTTAAGAAATGCTGCTTATCTAATGCCATGGATGGGAGTGAGGATGATGTTTTGTGGGAGACTGATGATGAAGTTGAGAGTGATAAAGATAGTGAGCATGAGGAAAATAGTGAAGGTTGCATAGACAGTGATGATGACTAACACAATAAAATGATTTTATGCAGCACTTGGATTGAAATGTTTTTTTGTTGTCCTGAAATGAGTATATTCTTTCAATGTATTTACTTTATTTTTAATGTTATCTTAAAATGAATGCTACCATTTAATTTGTTTGAAAACCTGAATGGTTCTATTTGTGATGTGATCTTATGATTTTAAAATGTTAAAAGACAATGACATTCAAGAAAAGTATAAGAGGAAATAAATATTTCACAAGATTTATAATTTTTGTAGTCATGAAGGTCAATTTGAGCTTTTTTCTCTTTTGGAATCATCAAAATGGGGGGTCGTCTTAGATTCAGGGTCGTCTTGGATTCGGGTGAATACGGTATTTCTTTTTGGGTGGATTTTCAATTAATGAGAAGCCAAATTTTGTAATTTTGGTATGCAAGCAAAAACTGCCATCACTGGAATATACCATATTCTCCACAAAGAAAGATGACATCGAATTTAAGAAAACTCCTATTTAGATAAAAGTCTGAAGGGAATGATCTTAATTTGTACTTTGTGATCTAACTAGCATTAACTGATGTGCGTTACTTGTCTCAATGTTTACTCTAATTCTCTCACATGCAACAGAAAATGAATTGCAAGGCTAAAAGAAGTCTTGGTTCTTATATTCTCTATTGCTCATTTTCTAAATAAGCTTGTAATATCCATGTTGAATCTTCTGTATTAGAGTTTAAAAACTGTCCAGACCATCATTGCAGATACCGTATAGCAGTGTTTTCCAACTTTCTGTAGAATTTCATGGCATCTTCAACTTGAAAAAAGGTTTTATATTTTTATTGGTACAGTGGGTTCCACTTATTAGAATCAGTGGTTAATTGAATCAGCCGCTTTATTGAATCAAATCCGTAAAACCAAAGCCAATTTGTATCTAACGTTTTAAAAAACCTCCCATTATTGGAATCACTTATTTCAGTTTATTGAATCATGCGGCAATGAATGAATGCAGGGTTGTATACCTAAAGTTGCGAAATGCTACGGAAAAGCAGATTTTCATCACATCGAGCAGAAATGAAAACCGAAGAGAAGGAAGTTGAGGAAGAGTTCAGTAGATTGAATTCAATAGATGATGACATTGTTGAAGCACCTATTGACAGAAGATGACATTGTCATAACACGAAAAGTGAAATTTGCATTTAAAATTTTATTTGTTATAAACTTTCTTATATTATATATCTCAAAAATTAGCATAACCATGAAATTTTTATATACGAAAGAGATATGAACTTTATTCTAACATTTTCTTATTTGCCATAACTAAAATATGCAGACTCCGGATTATTGAATCAAATAACGGATTCCCGACTTGATTCTAATAAGCAGAACCCACTGTATCACAATGTATGGACACATTCGTTCCTTAGTGCTACATCATTATCATTATTTATTAGAGGGAAATTGTTGACTTAATGATCTATCCTCATTTCTAAATTGTTAATTTATTTTTTTAATCACTTTCCGCTGCTCCTCTGTTGGAAACTGCTATACAGGCGACTCCCGAGTCTCGTTGGGGATGTGTTCCTGAAAACCTGTTCGAATCTCGAATATTCGAGTGTTGAATGCCGTTTTTCCATATACTTGCATGTTATAATCGGGGGATACGTTCCCGCATCTCGGGAAAAAGTCTCCCTTCACGTTCTATAAAGATAAAATAACATTACTAATATGTTAATACAACAATATTAAATTATGAATAAATTATATAATAAACATTTTAAATGTATAACTTATTTTTTGCACTAAAAAGGAAAAAATAAATTTTTGTTTCGAACTTCAAAGATAGATGTATGCAATATGTCGTGCAGACAGCCCAGTCCTGATCACGCGAGTCATTTGTAACAAATGACTCGCGCGAGCTGGATAACATACCTGCGTACATCTATCTATACATACAACTATTTATCGCAGCGAAATTAATATAAAAGTTATTAAAAATGCACAAAATAACTTAAGAATAAAGAAAATAAAATTAAAAATATTTTCATAACTTAAATCTTTTTCAACTGCGCTTACTGGACTTGATTAATTTAGAAGTTGGAAGAAGACGAGCTATTGGGTGGGGAACTGTTTATTACTTTCTCCATACGAAGTAATGGGAAAGTATTGTGATCATGAAAAAAATCGACTTCGAGATTTCAATGGAAATACACGTTTTGAGGTCCCTAGAACACGTTTAGATTATTTTCGGAATGATGTCTGTGTGTGCGTATGTATGTGATTGTGGGCACTCCAACTCAAAATGTACTTGTCATATCGTTACCAAACTTCATATATAAAACTTTAGCATGAGCACAAAGAACTGACTAGTTTTTGGACGATAACAGTTAACCGGGGGTCGAGGTTTATTCGAAACCCGATTCGGTTTTTGTGATATTTCTCCGTTAAAACATCATTATTGTATATACAATTCTATACAAAGGTTATAGAGAATGTAATTTCCTACAGTTTTCATTTGAAACAATTTTCTATGGGACTTATAGTTTAGGAGTTATTTATAAATAACCGGTTTTTCGGTTTCCGTCAAATATCTCCTTAAAAACGTTATTGGTAATCTTCCTGAGGATCAAAGTTGTAGAGAATAATATTTCTTCCAAGTTTTGTTTGAAAGAAATTTTCGTAGAACCATCCATTTCGAAGATATTTCGCTTTATCTTAATACCAAGGCCGTCTATATGTAAGGTTCTGTCAACCTTTGAAGATGTACTTGCCGACTCTCCCAAGTGCTCATTGGATGAGGCAGATCACGTGATATACGTCCGCCATTTTGATTCCAGGCTTTGTCAGTCTTTGTACTCTATGCCTTATGCTTGTATGCCTTGTGCTTGTTTTGCAATCTTGCTATCACAACTTTAAATGCTTGCTTCATTTTATATTAAAAACTTCTTTTAAGGACTATCATCTTTCATTTTCACTTTTTCATCATCTATTTTCATCTTTCAACAACATTGTGCCTTATTGGTCCCACTTTGCAGACCTATGTTTTGTTTCTGTCTGTTTTGGGACTAAAGAATAGCACTATGCCTTGCTGCTGTGCAGTTGGATGCAAGAATATAACCGAAAACAGCTTTAGACTGTTTCGTTTGCCTTCCGATGCCACGAGGAAGAAAATTTGGTTAGCCAATATCCGATGTGATGCATGGGTACCTACTCCGTACAGCATGTTATGTGAGGTAAGCCTTTATTTTTTGTAATATATTTCCTATCACTTTGAGTCAATTAATTAAAAATTCAGCTTTATAAGTGATATACCACTTAATGGCATACCTTTAATGCTCTTAAGTTCCTTGAACCGCATACGATTCTGAAATATCACAAAATTAAAGTTTAGTAGATGTATGTGGCCAAATCTATTTTAAATAATCCACAATATGATATATCTTTTCAGATTCACTTCGATTCGTCTCAGTTTGAGTCCAATAGACTTGAGGGTCGCAAATTACTGAAGCTGTTTGCAGTACCCGAGATGTTTCCTCACCAATCAGTGAAACCTACCAGGAAAGCACCTGCCAGGAGAGAAGTTAAAGAGAAATCTATGGAGATCAAAATCTATCAGAAAGGTGAATATTTATATGAATTACATTTTTATGATAATGTAATTTGAGATATAATTAGTATGAATTGTTCAGGACATATTGAAGGGTAATAAAGTAATATATAGGTACTTGAGATCAGATATCAATGCAGACCTCAACATTTCTGTTGTTTATAAGTAACATCCAGATTAAATCTCTCATAAATTTTGATTTAAAATAATTGATAGATTTATTTTTACATTATGTTGGTTCTAAATATATATTTTTGTATTTACATCCGTTGATTATTAAGTAGCTTATGCCAAGTATTTTTTGTGATTTTCGATTTTAAAATGAGTTGTGGGTTTCATTTATTTTAACATGTTTTTGTTTTTACATCTGTTGCATATGAGTTAAGACCTGCCAAATATTTTTAGATAGTTTAGATATTAAAATGAGTTGTAGAATTAATTTATTTTAACATATGTTTTTGTTTTTACATCTGTTGATTGTTAAGTGGCTTCTGCCAAGTGTTTTTTATGATTTTAGATTTTAGAATGAGTTGTATAATTCATTTATTTTAACTATGTTTCTGTTTTTACATTACTCAGGTTTTTGTTGATTGTTAGCTTTAATTTAATTTGCATTATTTTTCTGCTTTTAGTTCCTGACATCGAGTCTCAAAACCCTGGTGTGGAGATGGAGGACCAAAGTCCTTCAGTCATTGTTATGCCAGTCAACGATTCATTGAAGGCTAAAGGAGGAGGTGATGATTCTGATAAGGATGAAGTCATCAGAAGACTGAAATTGAAGGTATCATCCCTACAGAGAAGAGTGAAGAAATTGGAAGTTTCCTTGAAGGAGACAACACAAGCTCTGCAGGCCTTTCTCAACCCAGACCAGATTCAATCTTTGGGAAAGAACTGCAACAAGGGCCAAAAATGGTCAAACTCCACGGTGAAGAATGCCCTTCAAATTAGGTTTTCATCTGGCATTAAAGGTTACAATAACCTAATTAATTTAGGGTTCCCTTTGCCTAGCGATAGAACCCTAAGTAGGCATTTGGAAAAATTTCAGTTCTTTCCTGAAATTCAAATGGAAGTATTTGAATTTCTTAAGCTGAAGGCTGCACTCATGAATGAGAAGGAACGTTTTTGTGTTTTGCTTCTTGATGAGATGGTCATCGAACAAAAGATTGAGTTGGACCGAAGTTCAAAAAGCATGTTTGGGTACATAACGTTACCACAGTCAGAAGAAATTGCAACCCATGCCCTGGTTTTTATGATAGCAGGGGTTTCCACTAGGTGGAAGCAGACTGTGGCGTACCACTTTACTGGGAATTCTTTTCCTAGCACTGGAGCAAAGGATATCATTTTACAAATTATTAATATGTGCTATGATATTGGACTTCTGGTAATTTGTGTAACATGCGATATGGGTAGTTGCAATAGGGCAGTTTGGAAAGAATTTGGAGTAACATGTGGGAAATATTCTAGAACTGTCAACTCAATTCCCCATCCGTGCAAGGATGGTTTGAGAGTTTATTTTATGGCCGATGTTTGCCATGTATTAAAAAATGTTAGGAACCATCTATTAGATGGAAAATGCATCTTTCTGCCTGATAAAGTGGTGCAAAGAAATGGTTTCACTACTGATAAAGTATTTTAGGAGCCAGTCAAGAAACTGCTACATTTACAAGTAGAAAGGGACATAAAAATTGTGCCAGAACTGACTGAAAGTCACGTTTTTGTGAAGCAGTACCAAAAGATGAGGGTTCGCACGGCATGTGAACTCATGAGCAACGATGTGGCAGCTGCAATAAGGTACTGCATAAAAAATTTTTGGTGGAGTGCAGAATACTTGGCCACTGCTTGGTTTTTTGACCTCATGGACAAGTGGTTTTCACTAATGTGCTCCAGAAATCCTGTGATGGCACTCAGCAGGCACAAAGTGGAAATTTATGATGCTTCAGTTGAATTCCTAAAGGAGTTCATAGAAATATTTGACTGCTTAAAAGTAGGAGATGGGAAGTGGAAACCTATTCAGACCGAAGTTGACAACATGTTCACTTTTAGACCTCCAAGATTTTCTCATTAGTGGAAGCTCTTTTGGCTACATCTTGACATCGAAGTTTTGCCAAGATTCCTTAGAAAATTTGTTTTCAACTTTACGTGTTAAAAACCCCATTCCATCTCCTGTACAGTTAAAAAATTCCATAAAAATAATAAGCATTGCACAGTTCATGATAATCCCTTCAAAGAGCAATTGTGAGGCAGATGAAGGAAGTTTACTTGCAGAATTTTTAAAGGTAGCAGGCAAGAAAGTAGGAGATGAACAGGATATGGAGGAGCAGCTGGAAGGGGCTGAGCAAGAATTTGAAATGGATACTCTCCATACAATGCCCTGTTTCACTTCTGTGGGTTTGTCATTAGACATATTGATAGGCAGTTGCAGTGCAATCCTTGCCGAAGTGTTATGTGTGGTGGTGGGAGTGACATAGATGATTGCGATAAACAATTATTATTATTCAAAGAACAGAATGAGGGTTTATTGATTCGCAGCAGCAGGTGGTGCTGGAACCTGGCAAAAGAGGCTGAAATCATTTTTCATGCCAGGAAGGGAGTACTAAAAAAAGCAGGGTGTGAATGTGATAGAATATTTTTGTAATGCAATGACTGCTGAAAATGCAGAAATACTTACATGCCATAACTTAAGGGCATTGTTTTTAAAAAAATATTTTCAAATGAATTCAAAAGCCATAAGTCAGAAAATAAATAAATCTAATGGATCGATAGGCCATGGCAGTAGGAGTGTATACATGAGAAAAGTTATAAAATAAAATAATTGCCAAAAAAATTTTAAAATCTTTCATTTATTTCCATGTTGCATTAACCTGTTCATTCCTTTTCAGTTGTAGGTGACGATAGACTGCATTTGGAAGGTAATAAAACTAGGTTAAATTGCAATTTCTTATCTAAACTTGATTGGTTATATTTGATAATTTAAGGTGTAACTTTATATATATATATATATATTCTGTTATAATATAAATTATATAAAATATAAGTAATGGAATTTAAATTTTTTTCCTTCTTGTGTATTAATCTTGGTCGGCTATTTTTGAATTTCACCATCCAAATTGCTTTTCAAGAGACATTCAGTTATTGATAATTTTATTCTGCAAAATTACAATTAGACTCACTGAATATATCATAAGATTGTGCTGAAGTTTAATATTTGTATTTATATCTCTTCTGTCGAATAAAGTAAATATAATGTTCTTTTTTGTATAAGAATCGACCTTAGTTATTTGTCATTTCATTTATTCAACTGACTGCTAGCAGAGAATCATCAAATGCCTTTTCTGAGATCTGGAAACCGTAAGCAACAGCGAAAGAGTTAATGTCAATCGGATTAATCTTCTTTCTGATATTTCTGTAATCAAGTCAATAATGCCTGCTAAATTAATCGTCGTATTGGACTAAATAAAGACTACACAATTACTCTTTTTAGAGGCAAAGCCATTTCAGTAATAGGTACATTTTAGTCGATAGGCATACATATAATAAATAATCTTCAACTAATTCATCCGCACAATGGTATAAAGTTGTTCAGTTGAGTGTGGCTCTATCTTTAAGTTGAATTTTTCACTTTATTCGGATGTAAAAATTATATTTTCACCATTGTTATTGCCTGTAACAGTGTAAAACCCTTCTGCTTCGGGAATCAAAATGGCTGCCACCGCGAGTTGTCAGAACCTTACATATAGACGGCCTTGCTTAATACCAGTATACAGCGCCAGCACCATGTAGCGGTGAATTCTGTAAACATATTCCAAATATACGTAATTTATGGCAATAAGGACGACTCTATTCATTTACGATACGAAATAATAATTTTGCCTCGTAATGCTATTCATAATAATTTAAATATCTATACCCCAAATATGGAGAAAGTCATGTTGGCCACATCAGATTTTTGTTGTTATCAGATTACCTGAGTTTATTACGTTCTAGAATTTTTTCCTTCTGTTTCACATAAGTGCTAATAGTTGACACATTCCCAACGTTCGTACGATTTCAGTATGGCTTTCAGTATGTGTTTCTGACACTGATCATCTACCCAAAGTTTTAAAAGTTTTTCCATTTTAGGAATCACAACAGTGCACCTAGGACTGTTTATTGTTGTTATTAAATTACGTAAATTTATCACATCTTTTTCTTTTCTTAAACATAGATACAGTAAGTAGGTTAGTCTATGAAATGAGGTGGTCCGCAGGGTTTGGAAGGGTTGCTGAAGTGGTCCACAGAGTTCAAAAGGTAGGGAAATGCTGATCCAAACCCACATTAACAGTTTTTGAAATGGGTAATAGAAGAAGACAACAATTTGGAGGGAAATTAAGCAATACAACAGATGAAATAGAAAAGCTAATATAGTACAAGCACTTTAATCCAGTGCCCTTGGGAAATAGGCCATGCCGGACTATGGAATTTTCCTGACCCGGTAGTTGGCCATAATGAAAGGTAAACAAATCTATGCAATAATTTTTTGTTTTATGATTTTATTTCACATAACTTTTCAAATTCACTTTGTTCACATCTCATTGTTCATATTTTGTTTTATTTTAGTGTCCATTTGGATGGTAAGTAGTTGAAGCAGAGAGAGCAGGGAAAGATATTAACTTGTGGTGACTTTATATTTAAGTGATTAGATTTGAGTTTCCTCCTTCCTATTCTTAGAGGGATTTAGTTTGTTATATGATGTGTATGAAAGAATTTAGTGAGTTTTTAATTTAAAGCCGGTATGTCAAACTGGTGGACTGTGGGACACATGAATCCATTTCTTTCCCTAACTACAACCCAAAAACTCATTTGATTGAACTAAAGCACTCAATATTTTATATAATTGCTTTATTTTTATGAAAAGAACAATATTCTGTCATTGTTACCGAGGTCGTATAGAACATGTTTGATAAATTGCTGTTTTTAATACCAAAAAAGGCATCCAGTCTTCTAGAATAAATCATTTTTTTCCAAATCATACTCTCATTAAGTAACTGCAATCCTAATGTGGCCCTTCTATAACATCCATCGCTTTAATGTGGCCCTGCTATCTCTTCGAGTTTTACATGCCTGATTTAAATGCACGGACGTCAGAGTTTAACTCTTAATATTTTAGTCTCAACATTCAATCTCTTCTGGGCCTACGGGCTTTGCCCAGGCAGTATCTATGTGACTGGAATCACGTTTAAAACTATAGAATTTAAACAAATATTTTTTATACTTTTTCAATAATTGGGAGCATAATAATTCTTCACGTAAACCCACTAAATGTACTGAAATGCAATTTTATTATACTGAGTCAAGTTCTCCTTTAATCGTTTTCTCGGCTTATTTCTTAGATCTCTCACTTGGAGACAGGATCAGTCCAAGCTGTAGGTGACCTCTTGAAGTGTTGTTCTTATAGCAGTGTAATTTTACATAAAAATTAGGCTGTCGTAAAGTGACTTGATTTTTCGATTTATAATTATTCCAACTCAATAAATAGGAATTAAAAATTAGAAAGTATTGTTAATTTTGTTTTTCTTTTATTTGTATTGGGCATTTTTTATATTCAATATTTGTCTTAGTTTTACAATGAATTTGCTCAATTTACTATAGACAACGATAAATGCAATTTTGCCTCATTCAAATATTTTCAATTAATAAATATTGATTTCATTATTTTTTAAACATTCCAGCAATATTTGAGATTTTGATTGTATTCCGATAAATTCCTGACATTTCAAGAGTTTATAAGCCGATGAGATGGGGTTGTGAAAAATTCAGAAAGTGCTAATATAAGGGGGCCTTACACGCGTTTAGTACTCACGCGAGTTACTAAAGCAAGTAACTACATTTTAGTAGCTCTCTACATGTAAACGAATAAAGTTAGCACTAATGCAAGCCGTATTTTTAGTGGCTTGTTTAGTCGAGTAAATAAAAACTTGGTCTATTTACTCACGCGAGTAGCTTCTCCCACTCCTCTTTGACTCTACTTACATTGTAACTAAACACTTCAGAACATGTCTGTCAAGTCGTTATTTGGGACCCAGTCGCAAAGAGCCCATCGTTATTTAATTTCACTCCCTTGAAGGCAAATATGAGCAATAGGTGGTCTGAGGAAGGTACTCTTCTATTTGTTCAAGAGTACAGATCTCACGAGTGCTTATGGAACAAGAAAATTCAGCTTTACATTTGCAGGTATTGCTTCCCTCATTATTATGTCTTGTAGTTGAATAGATGACTCAATCATTTCAAGTAAAATGTGAAAATCATTTAACGACATCCTCATGTAATTTCTGAATTCTGCAGGGTCTTCTGTAGCAAGCTCCTTAAAAATCAAGCATGAGGCACCACGTGTGTTCCTTTTTGCCAACCATTCTGTTGTCCACACGCTTCTTTTTTTTTTTAACCATTCAGACTCTATAGTCTCAACTACTTCGCAAAACAAGGAGTAGCTGCAATTTTACTAGCCTTTTAATTTTACGACAGTGCTCCAACTCATGGCCGAGAAGTGCAAGTGAGATAACTCCGTGTAAACGCTTCATACTTTTTTAGCTACTAAAATTTAGTTACTTGCTTTAGTAACTCGCGCGAGTACTAAACACTTGTAAAGCCGCCCATACCCATAGAAGAAGAAGTTCTCATAAGTAGAAAACGAGTTATGAAAGTATACCGTGTATTACAAATGGGTGCGTTTCGTGCAATGGAGTATTTGAAATGTATGATATACATGTTCGTTTTAAAGTTCTTTTTTTATCATAAGTAATTTTCTTTCTATTTAAAAATATTGCACACGTAGGAAAATTAAACGTATTTTTTGATGTTGTTCATGTTAACAGCAATGAAGTAACCATACAAGAAATTTTCTAAGTTCAACTCGAACTAAGACATTCTTGTTTGATTTTCCTAATAACGGCTATGCCTACGATAAAATTTATAGTAAAAGAAACACACTATTTTACTAGTTCTACAAGTTTTATTTGAAAAATATTTTGATATGAGCAATACTTAACGAGATATGACGGAAATTTCATTTTTGTCACCAGTAAAGTGCTACCCCTGATTGGCTTACGTGTTTCTTTTATGTTCTTATTATATTTGACTGTAAGTTGTTAATAACAAATTTCATGAAAATCCGTTCGGTAGAAGTCGAGAACATACATGCGGACGGACAAACCGAATAGGCGCTCATGCTGGAAGCGAAACGCCCCTGAAAAGCGGACGTCTAAAAATACCTACCTCGGCGTTTTCCTATCTATCATTTCCTTCTGCATGTGCGCGCCTTTGTTAGTAAGACAACTGGGTCTGTGTGATGGCAGTGCCAACGGTGCGGCTGAGCCGGGCCCGGTACTCACAGAGGCGTCGCGGTCAAAAAAATCTGTTGTAGTTATTGAGCCCACGCTTTTAAAAAATCGGAAATATCAACACTGCCATAGTGAAAGAGATTGCTTTATTAAGAATTTTTTGTCGCGTAAGAGGCTTCGCGCGCTCACTTGGCACCGGGTCACGCGATTTTCCTATACGGTTCTGGATATCACTTAAATCTCCGATTATGACTGGGAATGTAAATAAATACCCTGCAGCTCCAAGGCATCGAGCATTTTCGATAAGCCCTGTTTACTCGACCGGTACGTTACTGTGGTTTATTTCTCTTTCCGAGTCCCTATTGAAGGTTTTTTCGCGCTTCCTCGGGGTGGCTCCGTTAATCGTAGTGGCAATCCATCATAATAGGCTATATTTTAAAAATGTTATTGCATAAGTGTTGAGCTCATTATTTTTATATACTTAATCATGCGGTAGAATTTGGCGCGTTTTATTAGTTACAGTATTGTCTCAAGTGAACGTAAACTGATCTTAGATTTACTCGTTTCAACGAGTGATTTGTGTCGTTACCTTTCACTTTTATCCGGAACAGCATTCGCCAGGCATGATAAACTCGAAGATGCATCAGGGCCTCATTAGGATTACAGTTGTTTAATTAGACCCAGAGTTGTAAATAAATAAGACTTTCTGGAAGATTGTTTGTCTATTTTACAAAAACCCATAATTTAGAAAACGCGTTATACTGTACCATAGTAGCTATGAAAAAATTGTCACCTTTTCACAAAAATGAAGTACCTACAGGAGGTCGCCGAGTTAGGAACGGGTTGCGTTCCAAAAGTTGGTCGTTTATTTGGAACTCGGAACCAAGGACAATATTTTATAATTGGTGGTTAGATTCCCAAGTCACTCCACAAATGCCTATTTAACCCACAAACATCTATATTTGCTCTGAATAATTGTAGAAAACAATACTGTTGTAGGCATTCGTTTTGTTTTTCATTACTCTTCCGATCGTCGGACGTACAAGTAACTTAGAACGTAACGGGCCACTGTGTCGAAGAACACTTCCGCAGAGGGTTGACGGTACACTTCGCCGTCGCAATTAATTCTCGAGAGAAAAACATTCGTACGTGCGAGTTGGCGACCGTATGCCCTATTTATTAAAATACCTTATGTAGCTTCGTTCCTAAGTACGGATGCTCGTAAGTCGGGAACCTGTATTTATGTAAAATCTAACGATTTAGTCGAAACGAAAATTCGCATTCGGGCCGCACAAAGGCAGAAAGTGCAGCCGCCAGTTCGACATACCTGCCTTACGTGAACGACGAAGGGGTGTACTGTAATAGTCTCAAAATTACCCGAGCGACTGCCAAAATAGCCGCATATCAGCCAGATGAGTAGCGGTTTTACGTGAAGGTATTGATTTATTGAGAGAGTTGGTACGCAATTATCACTTTCTTACAGCAGAAACGGAAATTCTTCATGAATTTTATTAATATACAGAGAATACGGCGAAGTTTTTCCTGGACTTCAAATGACAAATACAAAATACATGTTTGCATGTTGGTTTGTGTGAGATGATGCTTCTATATTTGTAAGTTTTAAGTTACCAAAAAGGAACGAAATGTTATTCAGTTTCCGCTTAATACCATTAATTCACTTTTTAGCAAATATGGATAGCTTTTTCAAGTAGAAAGAAATCCGTTAATTGTTTTGGAATTGAGAAAAGATATAGGAAACCAATGTACGAGTAAGATATATTCACATTTCAAAGTAAAGAGGAATTCTTTTGAATTGGTTTTATTGTAATAATATCATAAACAAGATTGTTTTTGCTGGTGGAAAAGGTAAAAACACCATACTTTTGGGCGTTATAATTGAAGTGAGAGGAGCGGGTGACCTCTTGAGCTGATTTCTGTTTCTTATTTCAGATCCACCGTGATGAGCACCGTGGAAGTTGCTGATTTTCTGCCAATCACTGTCGCCCTTCAGTTATTATTTTAAGCAATTAGGCGAATGCCTAATTTGAAGAGCATTCCAAATGGCTACAGGGAAAATAAAGGGGTCATTTGGATCATAGTATCTTCAACCTGACCAGCCAGCTGTTCTAATAAAAGTTTTGTATACAGATTTCCCTTTTATTGCATAAAAAGTTATGTTTATTACTTAAATGTTTTAAAACTTTGTAGGTTACATCATTATAACTGCATAAATAAAAATGTGTAAAATAATATATTGTAAAAAAAATTTTTATTTATTTTTAAATTACCTATTATATAGGGTATATTCTCTATTAATAAATTATTTTAAAATATTACTTCACGCCAGGTTTGAGAGAAATATTTTACAGTATAAAGAGATTTAGATAGAAAAAATCTTTAATCCTATCAAAACTATGGTTTCTTCGTATTTCGTGACAATTGCCCATCAAGAATGAAAATTGAATCGTTATTCACTTGTTATGCTAACGCTCCGCCGCTGAGCTAGAAAATAACATGGCGTAACTCTCCCCAATAGCGAGAATATTGAATAAGTAAATATGACGTCAAAGGGCGAGGAGAACTGTTACGTCAAGAGGGGGGAGGAGGGGAGCTGCTACGTCAGAGGGGCGGAGGAGGGGAGCTGTGACGTCAGAGATGGTGACCTTGAGCAGAAGGTCGCTTTCACTTTCTTGAAAATTTTGAGGAAAAACCGAAAATTTTGAAAAACCTGTATAAGTAGACCAAAAACTGCGTTTGACCTTTATTTAACCTTCTCCGACCGCTAACTCACCTTAGATTAGTTCCGATTTCCGCCACCTGCCCAGTAAATGGCGCATGACTAGTTGAAGGCGGTGAATGGGCCAGGTTGTCATTGCGGTATTAGTTCTAATAGCCACGGTAGAGGGTTGGCTAACATATCTGGTTACGAATACTAAGCGCGCGAGTTCGAATCATCCCGTGTGACTGGATTTGTTTTCGTGATTACCTTTGTTATATACTAAGATGGTCTCGGCGAACCCATAGTGGACAATAAGTTTTAATTAGAGTTATTTCCACTAAATGGAATATTTTAAATGCATTTCTCCAATTTTATATCGCTTATATGCGTGATAAACTTAACGTTTTTAAATCGATTTTCGCTTCCAGTATTTACCCAGAAGAATTTGGGGATAGGACGTAGAATTGACTCGAAAACTTTAAATACAAGTAGATTTATTTACAATTTTTACTCATATATACAGATATAGGATTTTAGTAGTACAATACGTATCACGAGTACATAATTACACTCCTGTCACTGCGTCGTAAATCCGTGTAGTCTATACAATTTCAAGTTGGCGAACACGTCAGTAAATCGGCCAAACTCCTTCGTTGTTACCGAGACTGGGTCATTCCCTTCAGGTCCGCTCCATGCGTTTGAACAGCTGACTTCGAGTATTTTCTTCTTGGCGCTGCTTATGATGGTTAAGTTTTCGCCCGAAGCACACGGCCGGAAAAATGAAACAGTGATCTTCGGAACACTACAAGTAGGGGACAACATCCTTGGCATCCTGTAAAAAACACAAAGAAAGCATTAACATGGAATTACCGTCCTCTTTGTTATGGAAGTCAGTGGCTCTTGACACATGAGTTAAAAATTGCTTTAATCTTGTATTTCTAATTTTATTAGTTTCAACGGTGAGAAGGTGCAAAACGATCTTTATTGAGGCGTAATTCGTAAAATACCGCATAACCTGAGACATAGGACTTTAAAATTTTATTGCGGGAATCACCGTAAGAGATGCATTTCCCGTGTTTTTACGTGGCGACCACAAAAATACGCATGGTGAACTATGGAATACAAATGAAAAAATTAACAAAGATTAGGCCTAAAACATTTCGAAAGACTGAAATTCAGTAATAAATACCAGAAAAATGTACAAAATATAAATATTAATGAAAATAATGAACTATTTCGGAGAATTATCTGGGACCGATCAGGAACATATGCACATCGCCGTATACAAAGGACAATACAGCTGAAAGAACTACGTGAAAATCCTGGGACGCACAGTACTTTACACAAACATCCTGCATGCGGAAAACGCTAGATGAGGGGCTAGAAGGTTAAAATAAGACTTCGTCGTATAGAATAGCAATACTATAGTCTTTTTTTTAAGACCTTTACGCGTGGCATGCATTCCGAGTGCCGATACGGCTGTTTTAAAGCGCAGATCTTCCATTCTATAATGCATTATTTAATAAATAGATAAACCGCAAAGAGAAGAGAAATCGGAACGCATTCCAAACCGGAACCAATACCCCCGAAATGCTTACGTGGAAGAACTATGATTATACCTTGGCATATGTCGGACTACGCCATCTCTCGCGGCATATTTTGATTTTCCGGTAAATATAGCCTGCAAAAACTACGAAAATTGTATGTATGAAGGCATGTTCGGTCGATTCTACATTAAGAGAACGCGTTTGTCAGCGCTCCGTCCTTCGGAAGCGACGTTAAGCGGTTGGCCCCCTTGGTCCTCTTCGTAAAGAGTAGCCTATTGCCGGCACCGGGTTTCTCTAATCTTTTCTGTGTTTGTCCGGTGTGGAAGTAGTTACGGCTATAATAATCTTAGAGGTTGGTTAGCCAAAAATACATACAAAAAACAATTAAAGCGTTCTATATTTTATATGGATGCTTTACTTTTATGAAAAAGGATACAATGTTCTGTCATTATTAGTGAGGACCAATAAAGCATGTTCTCTAAATTATTGTTTTTAATGCCAAAAATTCCTTCAATTCTTCTAGATTAAATAATTTTTTTCCAAATCTGGCCCTCATTAAGCAACTGCAATTCTAAGGCCCTTCTATAACATCTATAGCTTTAATGTGGCGCTGACGCCTCTTCGAGTTTGACGTGTTTGGTCTATATATACATTCATCCCTCTCGTTCTGAATATCACTTCATTAAAAGAACCGCGTAATAATTGAACGAATTGCCTGAAGTATATACTCCTTACTCCCTTTCCGGGAAGTTAAGGTGACTTCAGGGGCGTACTTCAAAATAGTTATCATATAATTTACGCGCAAATTTATATATATATAAATCTGAAATTCTGCTTTTCTTGGTACTCTATATAAATCCACACCTTTGAAGATATCATCACGAAACAGCATAGGTGTATAATTTTACACTGCGAGTAACATAGACTATATGGCGATACAAAATTTGGAGGTGCTTAATTCAATAATTATATCTATAATTTTGCTTGGTTAGCTTGCTACGCGTGACCTTGGTCGTACGCAGATAGATACTTCGAGTGAGGGGAAGTGGAGGGGAAGGAGACGCATAAGTCATAAGCGCAGTAGTAAGATAGAGACGTATACAAGTTCGTCCGTAACTTGGTTGGCATAGTTAGAAAAAATATTGTCAAAGAAGTTAAGGTGAATTTAGGGACGTACTTCAAAATAGTTACTATATAATTTACGCTAAAATGGTCATCATATAAATAAAAGCCTTAGCAAACGTTGTGTGTAATGCTTTTTGAAGTTTAATATCTCGCAAACGACTTAACCGAATATGATGAAATTTTCAGGATAGCATTATAATATAATAAAGAAACTTTTTAATGTATCCAACTCGAGATCAACCAAACAACGTGCAGGCTTTCATTCTTTTTTAGATTAAAATTAGAAATAATTGACTTACAATCTTCGGATATAAACCATTTTGAAAAAACCATTATAAAGTTTCTTATTATTTTCATCTTTTTTCCGCCTACAGTTCGAAATCGCTCAATTTAAACGTTTAATTCACACAGTTTGAGGAAACCTTTCCATTTTTAACGGGATGTTACCTTGCCTACCTAATCCATTGTTAGACCTCGATATCATATTGTTATTTCAATCCTTATGGGTATAAACGTGCTTTGAATGCTTTTAATACGAGACAGAGGGAGAGAGAGAGTGGGGGAAGACTGGGGAGAAATGGGGGAAACGATTTTCAAGACAGTTTTTTCTGATGTTAATATGATCTCCCTAAATAGTTTGAACGATCGTATCTTTCCTCCCGTCATTTTTGACGGGCATTACACTAGTATATAACAAAACTCAGATTATCTGAAATAATAAAATTGAGACCAAGGATGATTCGAATAATCAAATTTTGTATATTTGCTTAAGAGAAAGGACTTTGACTTTTAAAAGTTTTTATTGCCTCAAAAAACATGGAAATAACATGTCTTTTAACAATAGATTTAACAAATAACATTTAACAATTGAACCTCATATTACACATGTCTTTAAGGACAACGCCTGCTTAGGCTAGATGTCTCTTCTGGATGGAAAGTCCATACAATTCGAACAGTTTGTAAGCTATCTGGCAGGAAGATGTTTGCCATATACACGGGGAGCTTACCCTGGTATTCGCCTAAAGCCGGAGGGGACACCCGGAAAACCTTCCGAAGGTTGCCTGCATCTTTTCAACTCGATATTTAATGTAACAAGGGAAAGCGAAAGAAGAAAATTATGTACCTACCTATGTATAAAGCTCATGAGATAACAGAATTAGTGTAAAATATATTTCATTTTATAAAATTTGTAACAGACTAACAAGGGTGAATAGTTTTATAATCGTTATTTTGTCCTAAGATTGCCCGCTTTATCACTTTGCACTTTACACCGCACTCTACACTGTTCGTTGTCTCTTTCTCTGCGAGTTAAAAACAGTGAGAAAAGAATCGCAGAGCAAATTACACATTAAACTTCTTTAAATCCCTGCAGTAGTTAAAAGCAATTGTTTTTTCGAAAACATTTACAAAAGTTTGCCTTTCATTATGTTAAAATCAATGAAAAAGCATATTTCTTATTTTAGGATTATAACGTCATCATAATATTACATATTTGGTTTAAATCGAGGGCATCATAATATAGATTATAAATTTCCATTAAAAGCATTATATGGAAAGACAATACTACAACAAATAAATATCAGCACCTAAGCGTACTTTTTGTAAAAAACCAGAAACAGATGCCAAAGTGAAACTATAAGCGCATTAAAAAAAAGCGCTAAAAATACATAGTAAATATTCTTAAGGTGAATTTTTTTCTGTTAACAGTTACTTTTAGACGGATGTAAAATTACACTGCCATCATTTAATAAAGAAGCGTATATATTGTTTGCATCACGTGAGTCAGGACTTTTCATATTTTTCCAGGATCGCCACCTCCGTGAAATGCGAGAGCAACCGCTTTTACAATTGACACGATATTTGTTTATTCGCAGATACGGTATTTTCCCCAGAAACGAAGAGGAAGTGGAGGTTTCTGGATTTTCGAAAGCTAAGAAAATTTAAGCTACGCCTAATCAAGGTTCGAACTTGGCGTGAGCCAATATAAAATGATGCCCATAGGGTTCCCGTTGCTAAAGTTTTCCAATTCAGTGTATAATAACGTTAATCCACCACTCAAACCGATGATTGAAATAGTAAAAATAACGACTGGCAGATGAATTAGTCGCATAATCTTTGCGTACTATACAATTTCAAGGCTTACTTTAAAGCAGGGGTCTCAAACTCTGACGATCCCCGGGCCGCATTCATTACTTTCCCAGTCTTCACACCTTTTCGTATTCTCTGTATTATATTCACTCTCCCTTTTCACAAGAGAGGAATCGCTCTATTACGCGTCTTACACGCAGTCATTACAAAAATGCCAGATTTGGCGTCGAGTGTTAAGTCCTTCTGATACGCAAGAAACTCGCTGGCAGTGGGATAAACATTCTTCAGTAGGTAACTCAACCGTGCAGGCTGATATAAATTGGAATGATTTAATACACTTCTTAGATTCTTTAGAAATATTTGCGTGAAATATTTGATAAGAAATAGATTTGAGTTCGGGTCGCGTAGTATAAAGTAAATTGCTTCGCGGGCCGCACAAATGCATCGCGCGGGCCTCATGCGGTCCGCGAGTTTGAGACACCTGCTTTAAAGCATACATTTTTTATTTGCTGGTGGTTATAGTAGATAGCCACGATTCTACCACGAGAGAAAGAAAATCTTTCGGTTGGTATGGCAATATGTTCTAGGCAAGAGACTCCTCTTCCGTGCAGATTCTCTACCCTCGGCGGGGTTGGGAACAGATTTTAGTGTTGAAGGGGTGGCAGCTTTCATATCGGAGTTATCGAAGGTGGTTGCAGGATTCAATACGGACACTGGATATTTCTTTCCCGGAGTGAGAGGCCTACCTCCAGGAAGGTGATGTGTGGGGAAGAAACGGTAGGTTAAGGATAGCGCAGGATGGGAAGATAGGCGTGACAGAAAGGAGTGGATGGAGGCATAGTTCACCAAAACCGTAGTTGCGCTCTCGTACAGCGGTTCTCAACCTTTTGCATCTTATATCCCACCAACCATTTTGTCAAAAAATCCGGGTCCCACGAAGATGGCAGAAGAGGTTGAACTTTTGAATAAGGCAGAAGGAGAGGCCGCGGAAGACGAGTTCATTATCCGCGAGGATGAGATCGTGAGAGGTTGGCTTCATGAAATCCTTCTAATTAGGAAGGGCTTGTGGTGTGGATGGGAGTTAAGGAGGAATAGTTCATCAAAGATAATTTTGAAAATATACACAAATATTAAACTAAGAATATTAATCTATTTACTATTGAGGTTGCAGTAGGACATTAATACAATCACAGATCTGTTGCTAGTTATATCTGAACAATTAATATTCAGTACAGGAAACTTCTTTGGACTTTTATATCAAATGGAAAATGATATAATTTTTAGTTTTAACCAATTCATTTACGAATCTTAAAGCCGGTTCAAACTTAAACTTGGGATTATGGGCGGTTCCCCTCCTTATAAGGACGGGTCTGGTCCACCAAGACATTCTGATCTATACTCCCTGTTAGGTCCCTTCGAATAATTTTAAGAAGACATTTAAAAGTTTACGCTAACTTCTTTATAAGTCCTGAGAAATGAAAGGGTCGACTCCGAAAAAACTGAAGGAATGCCGTTGATATTCCGCCTTTTCAGAGATATTTATTACTGGAGTTCGTTGGGAAAGCGCACCATACCCAGACAGCCGTGGATACCTCAGGCCAGGCATTTTAACCGAGTTACTCTAGGTCAGGGATGGAAAACTTATGGCGCGCGAGATTTGGGTTGGCACGTAACAAATGTATTTATTCACTGTTCCCTTAACATTTTTCCATTCTGACACAGCATAGAACAGTGGTTCTCAGGAGATATTTTGTAGTTGCCGCAACTGCGAGCAATCTCTCGTGGCCGCATCAATGAAATATTACAGAAAATGTAACTATAATCACGTAAAAACATACACATGCCTTCTAATTCAATGACAACGGTTACTTATTTATCATTAATAAATGATTTTATTTAAATAATTCCAATTATTGAAATTTTAATGTGACCGCACCGAAATTGTCTGATAGCTACACTTGAGAACCTCTGGCATTGAAGACATTCTAGCGATCGTATAGGGATACATTTTTTGTGCCAAAAGTACTTGTTCGGATCGTAAATGTTAATATAACGTATTTCTTAAATAGCAATTTAACAAAAATTTTAAAAAGGCGGCACAACAGGCGATTCCAGCGTCAGAGGGCGCAGTGGCCCTTCTGACCCTCCGCTGGACACCCCACTGCCTCGGGACGGATAAAATAATGCCGCCAGTTGGACAGCGCTACTCTACACCACAAACTAACAATCCACTTACTTTCATCGAACCAAGCTTTACAACACATTCGCGTGTTGTTCAGAGCTCAGGCAGTGGCAGGGGAAGTGGGATAAGGGCCATCGACCTCTTCTCCCTGGATGCGTTCTTAAATCCATTCCGCGCAAAATTCCTCGGTTCGGCGTCGCGGGTTAGGTGCGTAGATGAAAGAAAGGATTATACTAGGGTTAGGTAGTTACACAATAACGGGTCAGTGGCAGCGGAAGAGTCGATGTGAGGAACACTCCCCCATCGGGGAATTTCTGGATTCGCTCCTGAGCTCAACGAAATGTTTTCGAAAAGAACATCGCAAAATGCAGCTCCATTTCCGCATTGAATAATGGATAGTAAAGGTGTCCCTTTCGAAGGCCTTCGACAAGGAAACCTTTATCTAAGAAATGTCTCTGACCTTTTGTAATGGAGGTGCGGTTTATGATACCACGTAAGTTAGAGGGTCAAATTACTCCACTACTTTCCATTAGTTTATATTTTACAAAGAAATAAAGTGAATATGTATTAAGGTTTTTTTCTTTTCATTGCCTCCTGAACCTCATGAAACATTATTAAAAACGGAAATTCCAATAGAAGATACAGCTAGAGAATAAATATTAATGAAAACCTTTATTATAATGTTATCATTATTTCACCCCATTATCTAAAGTAAAATATTCTCTTTTGATCGACCACTTTTTTCGTAGCTATAACTAATGGTAATGGTGATGGTTTGTTTTTACTATCACAAACACAGACTATGGATGGAAATTCAAAGCTTTGAACAGGATAGCATTAAAATACAAATGAGCTCAAAGAAAATAATTTAAATACAGTGTTACCTTTACTATATTGTGTTAACAAAGCTACGAAATACCAATAAAATAACATTAAATGCGTAAGAGTATCTCAAAAAATTCAACATAGAATCTATTTTTCATTAATTATTACCATTATAATGCATTCTTTTAGATAAGCGGTCGTAAATGTCCTTTAAGAAATAATTTTTTAAATTATTTATTATTATTATTAATTTTTCTGTTGAAATTTCTTAGCGGATTACAGCTGTAAATTGTATTATAAGACGCAAAATATTCACGAAGTAGGAAGAAGTTACGGTTGTGAATTTCTAAAACTGCTCCCGGCAACCTATAACATTATGAGATTAACTCAAAAATGAAAAAAACTATCTATTTCTCAAAGACCACGATCACGATCAGGAGGGTCATAATTTTGATAAGAATGACATGTTCCAACACTTCGTGACTGATCAACTCGAACAAGCTGTTGCTGCGTCTAGTCACAGAACTTTTAATGGGTGTTGGCGATTAACCTGAACACAAAGTCACCAAACCATATTCAAAGTGAAATTATAACTGTTGCATAACTTTCGGATCACATTCCAGTTATCCAGGAGAACCAGGACGATTGCCTGCGTCTACAGCAATCCCTCTGCTTGTCTGCATGCTTGGTGGTGTAGTGCATGGACAGAAACATATGACGACGGTCTGGAATGATCATCATAAAGTGGACGTTGCTGTAAAAGTGAGAGAAAACAAATTATGATGGGATTACTACTCTAATATAAGAAAAACTTCACAGACTTTTAGGAGACAAGATAAATACTAAATTATAACTTCCACATTTAGTTTTACAAATAATAATTCAAGTAGCTGAGTCCCGCGCAATTATTGCATGGATTTTTTGCAATTTTCAAAGGATGTTGTTCGACAGTGCTGCTTAAAATACGATTCAAAGTAAAACTCACAGATAAATCCACCACAAAGGCGAAATTAGAGTTCGTAGTTTAAGCATTTGCTTAAAACTTTCACAAATATAAAGCATCTGGCTTCTGTATGCTCTTTCTTGAATGGATCTCTTACTGCTATAAAAACGGCAAAACCGCGGAAAATGATATCTGCACGTAAATGGTACTAATATATAGACCCCGTATGAGTGAAAATCAAGCCTGATAATTAGTTATACAATACATAAATATCAAATACATATAATGTGAATTGGCGGAGAGTGGTGGTGAAGCATTATTGCTGGACAAAAATGTTGATTGACGTCAGAGGACTGGGGAGATCTGTCGCGAAACTCAATAACGGAACAGCTTGCAAATTGTACAGCCAAAGATAGTAACACCTCCAGCTGCCAAATAATGTACTATCTTAACTTTCAATGTCATATGCGGTCTATGAAATGGTATCGCCACAGAGTATTAACTTATAATTGTAAATTAGTCAGAACCCACTCAGAAATACCTACATTTACGGGTAAGTTGCTGAGAGTTCTTCGAATTTTTCTACGTGATGGAAGTGGCAAAAAGGTTCTCATGTACATATATGCTTTTGGACTTAAAAAGTGAAGGCCTAAAGCCATTGCCTTTATATTACCCTTATTTTTATTCTTTTTACCTTTTTCAGACATTAAGACCAAAGCCTTCATCTTCTCTGGTAAATATTTATCACAAAGGGACTCCAGTGACCTAACTCCTGCTTGAGCATCCTGCAGCTGTTCTTTCAAGAAATTGATCAATTTCTTCAGCCTGTGAATCTCGACTCTCTGCCTGTTTATGATTTTCTTTAATCTACTGATCTTATCAATCATACTGTTGCCAGCAGGTAAAGAAGATGGTGGAGATAAAATATCCAAATTTTCACTTCCATATTCATCAGCAGTGCCTTTTGTAGCATTATCCCCTATTACAAGAGAAGTGTGAATGAATAAATGAATAATGTATTTGAGGCAGGATTGAGACTAATAAGTCTCCTCTTCCATCTAATCCCTTATCAAGCTAAAAGCTAATTTAATACATATAAAGATATTGAAAAGCAAGAAAAATATATATGTACAAAACAGTGGACAAAATATATAACATGCCCACTTCATAAGGAAAAAACTAAAGAAAGAGAGAGTGAAAAACCAGCAAAACATTCTGATATCACCTCAATTGCTACAATTATAATTAATTACTCAAACATAGGACATACATGGATGTTATACATATGCAGTAAAGCAGATGAATTCTCTTAAGAACACAAAAATGAAATAAAGGCATCTGTTAGATATTTCAAAGCAAGATCGCCAAAAATAAATGAATGAATGGAGGGATTAATTAATTAAAATTAATAAATAAATGAAATAAAACAGAAAAATAAATAAAAATGAAATCGAAAAAATAAAGAATAAATAAATACAAGTAATACATTCAACCTAACAGATGTTCTTAAAAATATAACATATTATGAACAGAAGAATAGATAGGATTCACATAAATGACAAATGCTTATATAGATTTATAGAGTCACATAAGTTAAGATAGACTAAACTGTAACAAATTATTTGTGAAAAACTTTTATTAAGTTTTAAGTCACTTGAGTCGAATGAAAGACGTGCTATGCCACAATGTGACATTTCTAAAATACTGGGTATTTAAAGTTTTAAAATTAATGTCTTATCAGAAATTTATTTGCCTACTTCCTCCTACACTAAGATTTATTTGTAAAGGATTTTTACACACGGAAGTATGAATCAACTGCACATATTGTATTATTAATTACCAAATACACAATAAACACACGCACTCGCAAAAACATGTATGAGTGCATTTGTGTGTGTATATATATCGTATGTATAAAAGAGCATTCAGCAGTATAAATACCAATCTCATTCATCAATGCTAACCCGTATACAAAAAACCCAGTCACTACATATACACATGTACATACATACATACCTACAAATATACAACTATCGCCAATCGACGTGTTTTCCGAAGAACATTCTGCATTTACAGATTGCCTTTCTTTTGAAGGCTTTCTTTGGCTTCCTATCAGAGGTGGTGGATTGGGCACGTCGAATTTAGTCGGCACAGCATGGCTATTCAGTCTATTTTTTAAATAGTTGAGGAACATATTGTCTTCAAATGTACACTATATATTCTGCAGTTGGCATGCAAATAGCTCACACTCTTATTTTCTAGATCTTTCAGGCGTAAGTGAATAACCCACTCCTTGCACCTGATGAGTAAACACATGTTCAGAAGTTGCAAAGTACTCATATTAAAGGAAGGTATAGTCAATTCGAAAAATACTAATGCTCCCTAGAGTATAAAATAAATAAAAAGACATCATTTACATTTACTTTGTAAGCCTAGGCTTATGTAAAACTTACCTAATGGGATCCTTCAGAAAACGGAAGAAATTGTAGTTGTTGTCCGGCATTCCGGAGTTCTTTTGGCAATTAATTGCTAACACCAAGCAAATCATACTTTCTTTCTTCTCATTTATATCCCTCCTGTATCTTACAGAAAACAGGAATGAAGTAAATACTTCTCCAAAACGTAGCACTTTCTGAAAACACTCTGAGCCATAGGTACCTAAGCCATGGAAGATTCCACCCAAAAGAAATAATTTTATGGTTTAACAATGATCAGTTTTTCTCAGACTGGAGCTCAGATAACAATGCATTGATTACATAAAATTCAAGTTATCTAAAAAGATACATTGCCCAAGATCATTTATGAACAGTCTACAATTATGGAGCAAATACCTTCTTGACCCTGGGCAAAAGGTTACAATTATACAGCTATTTATCAAAATAGTTGCAATCTCGCTAGAAACAGTCTTTTATGTTTAGTCAGAAATGGAAAAATATTACGAAGAAAGCAAATAAATGATTTTTTGCTGAGTGCCAAACAAAATCATCTCACATACCTAAAGTGGCATGCAT
Source organism: Uropetala carovei (assembly GCA_036926305.1). Classification (NCBI taxonomy): domain Eukaryota; kingdom Metazoa; phylum Arthropoda; class Insecta; order Odonata; family Petaluridae; genus Uropetala; species Uropetala carovei. The sequence goes on from JAXCHB010000024.1 coordinate 579,819, forward strand.
GCCATAGATTTGCCTTCCATGGTAAATTTTAATCCAAATTCTGATTCTCATGAAAATTCAAGTCATTTTACTTTAATATTTTTTGACAATTCTTCAATCAATTCCAACGGAAATAAAAAAATAATTTGGTTAACACTTCCAAAGATAAATAATTACTATAAATTTTGTCTACATCGATCCTGATAAAAATACAAACTGTATTTAGTGTAAATCTGGTCAGCACTACTTTATTTGAAGCAATGGTAATGTTCAGAATGAAAATTATAAATTAACCACGTCATACAGGAATTGCAGTGTGCATGAAACCCCTCAAGAAATTTCTCAACTTATGGCTTCACATCATGAAAGTCTCATTGTCTTTCTGTGCATTTTCTCCTAGCATGTCTGTTGATCAAGTACACCTGAAATTGAAACATTCATATTGTATTATTTTACAAAATACAGTAAACCCTTGCAGTTCTCAAGGAAACATAGTGAACGACAAGACCTTGATTAAAAGAGAAATAGGGAGTAAGGGACTTGGGTTAGCAGCACCTATTTTTTGTTAAGAGATCACCTTTTGTGGCATGGATGATTAACTAGTTATCTATAACATAATCTAGACACCATCATCTCACTGCATGACACTTATGCATTGGTTCAAAATTCCTCCAATCACATTTAAACTTAATGAATAATCACTATGTTATTATTAAAGTAGTTTATAAAGAAGCAAAATCATAAAATGTTTAAATTATATTTTAGTGTCCTTGATGAAACTAGCTAACAGAGAAATACAAAATGAAACACAATAGAAGTATTGTTGTTAAATTCTGTTAATAGAACTGCTTAGAATGTTGAAGTATGATATATTGTTATACACGCCTCAGCTCTGCCTATTTAAATACAAATTTGAAGTTTTTCTTAAGGGGGTTTTATACCAAGGTGATTGGTGACAGTGATCTGATTTGACGGCAACTGAAGTTGCCAACAAATCACTGTCACCAATGTATTTATATCAAAGCAACTGATTTTTGATGGTGATATGATATTTATTTTTCCCTAGTATCAAACATGTCCTAAAGGGAAGAGGATATACTCCTTTACTGCACATTACGATGTCAGCGTCGCCGTAGTAAGCAGAATGATAGAAGATTTAGTATTCACCCACTTAATATTTTTTATTTGCCACATAGCTCTTTTATATTAAGTTGCGAGTTAAACCAACAACCTAAAAAATTTCACTTGTTTTAACGAATGAGCAAAGAAAAAGGAGACAGGGATTACTGTTTTAATAATACGTTTTTGGAAAGCTTTATCTAATGTTCTACGAATATGAACTCGTATTCAAACACCCTTCAAGAAATTGCCTACACTCCAGGTGTCACCAATGTATTTATATCAAAGCAACTGATTTTTGATGGTGATATGATATTTATTTTTCCTTAGTATCAAACATGTCCTAAAGAGATTGCCTACACTCCAGGTGCAAAAAAATGAGTGTGTTTAGCTGATCTGAAAACTTGTCACTTTACCCAAAAGTAAAAATAAAAGTATGGCTTATAAAGAAGTATTGGACCCTACATTTTAAAATATTATTATTAAAATTTACTTAAATTTGTATGGCTTTTAAAAAAAGTAAAATGTTAAAGAAAACCTTTTCAATAATAAATAAGAAACATGCTAGTATATTCCTAATAGTAATACCTATTTTTTAAAATTACGGTGTGGAAAGTTTCAGCATTCACATACAAGAATTAAATTTTTACAATTTTTTCACTTAGGAAATATCATGTCTATGCTGCCATTATCTGGGTGGCTTTCGGAAAAGAAAATATTTAGTATGCGAAATTTGACAAGCATAGATTATTAGGCTAAAGTTCAGGCTTTAAAAGTGTCTTTGCTTTCCTTACAGCATAAGCAGTAGTGAAATTATAGACACTGGAAGTTTACATGACTATATTTTTGAGGGTGATAATAGGTGAGTGGCAGGTGACTAGGATCACGGGTGATCGGCAGGAAAAGTCACTCAGTGACTAGAGTTGCAGAGTCGCTTCCAAATTATGTCACCATCTCATTTCCGTCAACTTGGTATAAATGGCTCCATTTAAATGAATGTGTTGTCCAAGAGCAACTGAAGTTACCTTAAAATCACAGTCACATCACTGTCACCAATCACCTTGATATAAAACCTCTCTTAGAGAATTGAAACTCTTTTGTATGAATTCCTAAATCAGATGACTGTCTTAGAACATATTGTCGCGATATCGATCGCGGAATACAATATCGGCGCACCACAGCACTCTCAATGGATTCCAATTCTCACCACGCGTCACTCGTTCATCCTTACTCTCTCCCTGCCTCGGCGGCTACTTACCGCTTCTGCCCGCGACAGCCCCTACATCTAGCAGCAACCTGCCCGAGACAGTACAACCACGATGTCTGCTAAATAGCGACAATATCCTTATCTAATTCTTTCATTTCAATATTTATGATTCACTGTATTGATTGTTTCATGAAAGTTGAATTTTAATCTATGAAACTAGCCTTACAATGTTAAATCAAGCTTAAGAAAATGGCCAAAACATTCAATTGAAACCGACAAACAATGAACTAAAATACTGGCAAATCAAGTTGTAAGAAAATGAGCAAGGTATGTTGATGGCATAAACTACCATAATACAAAATGCTTATCAAATGCTTAATTGGAATATTCAAGTGTAACAAATTACAAATGTTGCACTTTCTGGATGATTTGAATGTTCATAATTCTCCTTTAAAATTATAGTTAATTTCCAAAAAGAATAACCATACATCTAAATTCAAATCCTAAAGTTATTATTTAACAATGGCTAGAATTGAGGCACAAAAATGGCACTGGGACAGGTATGCCTAAGTTCTCAATGGTATCTATTTTCCAAATAAGCCAGTCTCATATGCATTGAATACTAGCTGGAACTTATATTACCATTCTTCTATGATGCTCTTGTTCATAATAATGGGATTTTAGGCAAGCCCATTTGAAAAAGATGCTTTTGAATCAATGCAACATCTTTTGACTAAACATTGGTCAGTATGTAGGAATTTTTAAATTAGATCACAATAAATGAATTGCAAACCATGTAAACTGCATAAAGAAAGGGTTAACTGCACTTTTATTTCGTTACATATTATTTTAATATATACTCTTTCTTTTCAACTAGTTCAAAATTTACTTATAAGCATGTCAAACTCTTAGTAATATTCCTTATAAAAAGATTGGCATCTAAATGGATTTTTGGAGCCACCACACTTTCCTTGGATAACAATACTTAAAGATATTATTTTATCGTAGTTATTATATCTCTAGTTTAAATAAACCTGTCCTGCTAACCAATAAGGCTGAATGCTGGGTCCCTGAGGAAGGAATTATTATGAATAAACATATTTGGAATAAGATGGTTACCTGCATGCCATTCAAATTTTAGTCCCCACTTAATGTGGCACTCTAAGCTAACAAAATTTATAAAAGCCTGAAAATTTCTTCACCTCCAGTGCAGCTTTACTTTCCTCCTCTGCTGTTGACAGATTCTGAAAAAATAATCAAAATACATAATTAATTAAAATTGACAGCCATATTAACTCATTGCTACCATAAAAGCAAGGAATACTAAATTAATTTACATTGAACAGGAAAAACATATGCTGTAGTCATGTTTATTGAATTTATTGTCTGAATAATCGCATTACTGTTTCAATACCATTTAAAATTGTTGTTTTATTATATTCTGAACCATCTCCTGAGAACCTTTTGCAAAACACTGTTTGATACATGAATAATTAAAAGCCTCGAATATATATATGCCTAACATTTTTTCAGTCTAGGTGTACAGTTATAATTTTCAAATCTCAGTAATAACCATCCCAACCTACTTCATGCCTCAGTGGTAAATGTAATGCAAGTCAATATTCAAACCAGTGCTCGAAATGAGCCGGAATGCCTCTCTGGCTGGTCATACGAACTGATGATACCCTTCCGTTTCTTCAGACATTTATAAACGCTGTCCCTTATAAAAAGCATTCCGTTTTGTAAAAATTTCCGTTCCACTACCAATACAAGCGTTCCGTTGTGTAACATTTTCCATTTCAAGCACTGATTCAAACAGCCTTAGCCCTCTGAAACGTCAACAACAATAGGTCATTTTATTTCCAAACTATTCTTTTATCAGTTTCCCAACTTAAATTTTCTAATATCATGGAAATCCATTCAAACGTTAATTGGCTGAGAATAAGAACTTCCTCTTGATTGAAAAGTGTAGTTGACATAGCTAAATCATTTATCAATCTTAATCAGATAATCCATAAAATTTTTCGAAGACTATAAGTCCATGAAATTTTTCGAAGACCATACTCCATGAAATGTTTCAAAAACTATGGTGCGTGAAATATTTCAAAGTCTATAGTACATCAAATTTTTCAAAGATTGTTATAGTCCATGAAATTTTTGAAAGACTGTAGTCCAAGAAATATTTCAAAGACTATACTCTTGAAATTTTTCAAAGACTATAGCTCAATAAATTTTTAAAACACTAAATATTTCGAAGGCTAGAGTCCACAAAATTTTTCAAAGATTATAGTCCATGAAATTTTTCAAACAATATAGTACATATTTTTCAAAGACTATAATCCATGAAATATTTCAGACTATAGTCCATGAAATTTTTCATAGACTGTAGTCCATGAAATTTTTCATACTAAATTTGACGAAGGGTATAGTAGAAGAAATTTTTCGAAGGCTATTATGCATGAAATTTTTCAATGACTATAGTCGAAATTTTTGAAAGATTAGAGTCCATGAAATTTTTTGTATACTATAGTCCATAAAATTTTTCGAAGTCTATAGTCCATGAAATTTATCAAAGACTATAGTCCAGAAATTTTTGAAGACTATAGTCCACGAAATTTTTCATAGAATATAGTCCATGAAATTTTTCAAAGACTATAGTCCATGAAATTTTTCAATCACTATAGTCCATGACATTTTTCAAAGATTATGATAGTCCATGAAATTTTTCGAAGGCTATTGTCCATGAAATTTTTCATAGATTATAGCCCAATAATTTTTTAAAATCGTCACTTATATCAAGTATTTGTGAATTTGAAGCTGTATATATGAAAAAGATTCTACTTTTCACGAAGCAATATAACAAAGATAAAGGACCTCACCATTAGAATGCGTGCAGGTGGCATAACTTCACCGAAAATGCCCGTGAAGATACATGAATTTTAAATCCTCAAATGCATTACTCGCGTATTGTACGATCCCAAATTTCTGCAATAAAAATTTGGTCGTAAAAACTCGTACTATACACGAGTATATACGGTAATAATTTTTTCCCGAGATGCAGGAACGTATCCCCCAATTATAACATGCAAGTCTATGGAAAAACGGCGTTCGACTGTTCGAGATTCGACCACGTTTTCGGGACCGCATCTCCGTCGAATTTCGGGAGTCGCCTGTATTTATAAAACCTGGCCTGCCGGCCTGTAAATTTAACAAAAGTGGCCCTTAGGTAATTTTGAGTTGGCCATCCCTGGTCTACAATCTTTGAAAAAATTTCTTGTAAGTACTATACTCTTTGAAAAAAATTTCAAAACTATTGTCTGTGCAAGGTTTTCATGATCAGCGAAAACTTTTTAAGGACCTCTGAAAAAATTTCATGGAATTTAGTCTTTGAAAAAATTTAATGGCCTTTAGTCTTTGAAAGATTTCATGGACTATAGTGCTTGGTAATTTTAAAGGACTATAATATTTTTTGAAAAATTATAGTCTTTTAAAAAAATTCCTGGACTACAGCGTGGACATGTGTGTACATTAAGACTGTGGACATATAAGAGTTGATATAAAGGATGCGGACATAAAGACTGTGGACATATACAACGGTGGATGTAAAGAATGTGGACATAAGGGCAGACTAGTTGAATTGCCCGTTAAATTTAAAGGGAGAATTACGACCATTCGACTCATTCATAAAGCGAAACGCTTCAAATATAATGCATCCGAATACTCAAAATAAGTATTCTACAAGGTCATTGTAATTTTCGTATGTGATAAATTATGGCATACACACACACACACACACACACACATACACAGGTATCTTGTTCTTTTTCTTACGATGTGATTTGCCAGTCTCTTTCTCATTTGTTCTTTTCCTTTTTTGTTGTTAGTCGTAAAAACATTGGTAAGGACTAGGGAGAGTGAGAAAGGTTAATAATAATAAGCTGCTCCCAACAAGAGAGACTAATTTCTACTTTTTCAGAGAAATAATCCCAAAGGAGTTCTCATATTTGAATTGGAAAGAAATAAATTTGATAAAATAATAAACTTCAACTAAAATTTAAAATAAAACAATGGATAAATTAATATATAATAATATCACTGGCAAAAGCTAAATTATCGAAGACGCAACAAATATAGCATCTGTCAATAAGCTTATGAGAAGCAAGACTGATGAGCTCTATATTCTGAACCATCAACATAAAATAATGGAAGGAGACAAAAAAGAACACAGACATGCACAACCCAAGCAACGCTATCTCTAGGATAGCAAACTCAGCATCTTATGAGTAGCAGAGAGTAAACGCCTCAGATGACCCACTCCAGGGCCAAAGGAAAAGTCATATTTCACTCAGAAATGCACGAAAAAAAATTGTTTTCCTCTTAGGCACAAATGAAGTCTCGATAATATAAAAGTGTTGACAAAAACCCATAATTCACGCTGCATATTGTGTTCGAGGCATCAAAAACCACAATGACGTATTGGGACGATTTTAGGTACACGCTCGATCGTATAGGGATACGTTTTGTTGTGCCAAAAGTACTTGCTCGGATCGTAAAGGTTAATATAAGGTAAATTCTTTTAAACAATTTAACAGCTTCAGAGGGTGCAGTGAGCCTTCTGACCCCCCGCTGGACATGCCACTGGAACACAGTCATAATACGAGAAAAACCTGCGGCATTTCTTACAGCGTGTCATTGAAAATTTTTTATTCGTGGGTGATCCCGCGCAAACACTTTTCACCACGATTTACCAAGTCAGCCCTGTTTTTCAGAGTGGGGACATAGCCACTTCTCAACACGCAAAAATCATTTAAGATTATTAGAACGTTATTGATAACAATAAAAAATCATTCGTTGTAATTCATATGGTTTATTGTTGGCGTTGTCTCTTTTAGTGCTGGTAAACCACAGCGTCGTCACTTATTAGCCATTTTTATATCCCTTTACGAGAATCTGGTTGAGAAGAACAGGTGTGGCACCCAGATAAATCTGGGTTCACGGTGTTCGTTACGGTCCATCAGAGTGTTACGCTTCACGGCCACATCCACTATCGGCGAACCTCCGAAACTTGGGACACCTGTTCCTCTATTGTGCCGTTTCGTAGCCGGCTGTCATTCCTCCGCTGAATTGTGTATTTAGGTTTAGAATGAAACTACGACAGTCTCACCTCTTCCAATTTCAAGCCTCCCGACCTTCGTTGCCCTTCGCAGTCTTTCTCAGAACAGGAGATCCTAGAAAAGCCTGTAGTCACCCGGTCATTCCGGGCGGCATTCGTTGGGAATTTAATTGAACGGATTCTACCTCAAAGTAAAAAATGTCGTCGTTTCTACTCTAAAAGTCTTAAAATTCAACTATGCAGTGTCCTTGGAAATGATCGCTTTCTATGTTAGAACTTAGGGTATAGGCTTTAATAGACATTAGGCTTATGTCTATTACTCGAATTTTCGATATTAACCTTCTGCAGGCGTCCCTGTTAGTAAATAGAAGTTGTATTACTTTCATGAAAACAGAACAAAGTAGTTGGATTTAAAAAATTACATTCACATACATTATATTCCTCAAATAAACAGTCTCTCAATTTTTGTTCCATAATGCTGCCTGCGATTGGCAGACGAATTAGGATGCGTATTCATGTTTTCTCAAAAAGTTAGGAAAGTGTACAGCGTACCACAAATGGGCGCGTTTCGTGCCATGCAGTATTCGAAAGGAATGACTATTTAAAAGTTTTTGAAATCGTTCCTTCGTTGAAAATTATTCATTTCTTTTCACTTGCAAAACTCTTTGAATGTATGTAAAAAAATAGTGTTTTAAAGTTCTTTTCTTAGTCATAAATAATCCATTTTCTTCCTATTTAAAAATATTCCACGTAAGGAAATTAAACGTATTTTTGTGAGATCGTTTATGATAGCAACAATGAAGAAGTACCCATTAAAGAAATTTTCTAAGTTCAACTCCAATTAAGACTTTGTTTGATTTTATCGATAACGGCTACTCGTACGATATAAAAGTATAGGAAAAGAAATACTTTTATTTACTAGTTCTACAAGTTTTATTTGAAAAATATTTTTATATGAGCAATACTTTAAGAGATATGACGGAATGTTCATTTTTGTCTCCTGATTGGCTTACGTGATTTTCGTATTGTATTTGACTGTAAGCCTTAATATCAAATTTTATAAAAATCCGTTTTGTAGAAGCCGAGAACAAACATGCGGACAGACAGACGGACGGACCGACAGACCGACGCTAATTGGCGCTTATGCTGGAAGCGAAACGCACCTAAGAAAGGGTGGATCGCAAACTTTTAGGGAATTTATTGCTAAATCGCTGGCTCTGGAAAAGTCACCAAGAGTTGATTTATTTAATGACTTCGAAAGAAATATCGAGTCTCTCAAACATTTTATAATTTTTTACAATTAGTGTAGGCCATATAGAGGGTTTCTTTTACCAAGACAAGATACTCGCAACCGCTACTCGAAAAAATAACCCTGCGGTAATGTCATGCCATCTTATGGTTCACGAGTTATCAGGAAATAATTAATTTTTAACAATAGAAATGATAACGTTGTGATTTGTGTATTAATTAAAAATGTACTTGCGGGAAAAGAATTAATCATGTATCGAATGTTTTATAATCGGAGCACACGAAGATCACCCGCGATGTGATTCCGTCCGTTCTTCTTGTCACCCATTCCTAATTTATGCTTCCCAGCTTTATCTTGAGCCGCCGCTCAATCTTTTTAAGTAAATTCGATTTTTTCCATTACTGCTCGACCCTCCTTACACTCACCACACTAGCAGCCTGTCCAAAATCTATTCTACAATTCCGGGAAACCTCAACGTCCAAACAGTCGGGCATTGGTTTCTCCCACGGCAGCGTCAACTCCGTCCTAAAAAAGGTAAAACCAATTTGATGTAGGAAAGGGCTATCAAAGGAGAGAGATCCTCTTTTTGAGTCAAAATGTGAAAGGAAATCGTTTAGTTCTGGATAAGTGGAATGAAGCCTAGCGGTGACGTGAATCGATCGACAAACAGTTTGACTCCGACATCTGGTATACAAGGAAGGCTTCACCGTTTATTTCACTGAATATTCTACCTTAATAAAGGGAAGAGAATCTCTGAGGGAAACGCGATTAATCTCAGAATGCCTTAGAATAATTTTTTCCTGATTTCTTTAAAAGACTGAGTCTCATAATTATTAAGCACAATGGAGAAAGGCAACGGAAAGAAATAAACTATATTTACTTTTAAAAATGAAAATGACTTTTTGGTTCTTTTGAAAGAGAACCTCCATGGAGAGAATAACTTAAGTTAAAAATATAAAGAGATTATTTGCGTCTGCCATCATCGGAAAATTTTGTGTTTTAACTCGTTGAATTATAGAGAAATCTTGATGAATAGCAATTTATTTCTCTCTTGACATACATAGAACATTATACGTATAGTCTATATATGTGAATCCAGTAGACGGCCATCAAGAAGTTTCCAGTCATTAAGGGAGCTCAATAATTCAGTTAAATTCAATTAATCCAAAGTGGTATTCGTTATCGATATCTGCACATTGCTTAATAGTGGATACATTTTGGATAAAAATATAACTATCGCTTATTAGGAACAATAAATAAATTAACGTGTACGTTTAAAATGTTTACTTAAATTATATGATGGATCGCTGATATATATTCTCGTCCGGGACTCGGGACGCTCCTACTTACCACGAAAGTCCTTCTTATTTGAATGCTTAAATTTTTACTAATAGTGTCACATGAGGGCCTATGTACCGCTGTGCGGTACGATCTTTCAAATGACTGATGTGTAAATTTCAGTGAGCTGGGTTTGAGAATTTTTTTATCATAAATTGTCCTATACGGCCATATTAAAAGAACAGAGCGTCCACTTGATCTATAAATATCCTCTCCATTTCATAAACGATATCCAATGATATCGCCTACTCGAGAGCCGTAGTTTGGGGACCTCCGTTTTTGGAGATAAGCTTGCTCTTTACTAGCCGCAGATATTGACAATTTTGGCCAATCTTGAGCCGCGAATCAGCGAATCATAGAAAAATGGCTTCTAAATCTTTAAGAGATTTTTCATTGTATATTAGCTTATTAAACTAACCCCGAAGTAGATATCGCCTATGCCATGGAATAACAAGTCAGGAAAGTGAACAGCGTACCACAAATGGGCGCGTTTCGTGCAATGGAATATTCGAAAAAAATGATTTCTTAAAAGTTTTTGAAATGGTTCCTTCGTTGAAAATTATTCATTTCTTTTCATTTGAAAAACTCTTTGAGTGTACGTAAGAAAAATAGCGTTATAAAGTTCTTTTTTCATCATAAATAATTCATTTTCTTTCTATTTAAAAGTACTACTTGCACGCGTAATGAAATTAAACGTATTTTTGTGAGATTGTTTATATTACCAACAATGAAGAGGTACCATTAAAGAATTTTCTAAGTTCAACTTGAATTAAGACTGTTTGATTTTATCGATAACGGCTAATCCTACCATAAGTATAGGAAAAAAAATACGTTACTAGTTCTACAAGTTTTATTTGAAAACTATTTTGATATGACGGATAACATTAAAAATTATAACATAGTGACTTGATTAATTAATACTAAAACAGTACAGGTTGCATAGCAACTCATGCTAGATTAAGCGTCATAATAACAAAAAATACGCACTTTTACGTATTTTTAAAATTTTCAAGATCAAGATACAATAAAAGACCGCTAAAATAAAACAATTTAGAATTTTGTTCGTCTTTTAGTTTTTGTTTGATGTTTCTAAGTTAATACTTAGGTATTTTAATGAGCAAAAGAAAAAATGTCTGCACGGTCAAAATCGTTTTATCCCGTGCTTTTAAACGGCAATACGAAAGGATATCTGGAGTCGAACCAAGGACACTTTATGTAAAAGTAATAAAACTTTATAGTAGTCAATGTGGTCATCTAAGAACACACCAAATTTCATATCTCTATCTGCTTCCGGTGCTGGAATACTGAAAGATTCTAAGAGCGTTATACACAGAAAGAAGGAAAGACAGAATTGGAAAACTATATGAAAGATGAGCAATACGAGATATGACGGATAGTTCATTTTTGTCACCAGTAACGTCGTACCCCCAATCGACTTACGTGATTCATGTACGTGACTTTCTTATTATCTTTTACTCTAAGTCCTTAATATCACATTTCATGAAAATCCGTTCTGTAGAAGCCGAGAACGGGCATACAGACGGACAGACCGAAGCTAATAGGCGCTCATGCTGGAAGCGAAACACACCTTAAAATGCCTTCAAAACTATCATTATTATCTTATGAATGGTAAACAAGTCACGAAAGTACTGCGAAAGCAGATATTATATGGCGATTTGTTTTTCAAATTCCACCTATCCCAAGAAGGTGATCCCGGATCCACCAAATTCCTGCCACAGGTAGCTCTCATATGTAGTAACCTATTCTGAAATTTAGGTTAATCTAGGTTGAACCGTTTCAGAGATATTTCCTGCATAGGCGTACAGACAAAGTGAATACATAGCTAAAATGGACACCATAATCAACTTCATAAGCAAATAAATAATGTGTAATATTCACTCTTCTCGGTAACTACGTTGCAGGGATCCGTAATGTTTTACTTAAGAGCATAAATTTGCTCTTAGGAGTGTTATCGTGTACTTCTACGATGCTAAAATTCGCCTTAATTTGATTTGTTCGCAATTTTTTTTAAAGCGTACGAATGACATTTTCAATCACTTTTACGTTAATCATAAATTTTCAACAAACGGCTCGAGCGATCCGGACGGAGCCTGCTGGAGCACACCTCTGCCTAGAGGTACCTCTACGTCAAAAGATTTGAAGGGGTACGCGAAAGTGTTAAAGTTTATAATTTTTCTTCTTCTTCTTCAGAATCAAAAGTTGCAATGTGGCGACTATGAATAACGTCATAAAATGGAAGAATGGGCCAAAAATGCGAATTGTTACGTTATAATAAAGAACTATCTGTCTATATATGTGCCATTAATTTCATTATCACTTTAAATGTATTGGGAGTACGCGAGCATAGAAAACTGCTTTAAGGTGTACGCGGCCATTAAAAAAAAGCACTAAGGGGCACGCGAGTAAAATTTGGTTGAAAACCCTTGCTCTTTGAGAGCGAAGTTTTTCGGTCTTGCGCCGGACGCCAAATTTCCTCCACTGCAGTTATCTGTGTATGTGTGAATAAAGAATTTACTAGCAAATGAAAATAATTTGTCTTGCTCTAGACCAGTGGCGCCCAAACTTTTCGGCCAGAGGGCCACATAACACATTTATGCACGTGTAACATAGCTCAATTTCGTATTCTTAACCTCCACAAGGGCGAGAATTATGATATTTTAAAAATTCATTTATGCATTGGTCTGTAAAATTGTAAAGTAATTTATAATGTAAAGTAAAAAGAATTTAATGTAGATTCCGAACTGTCCCGCTATATAAATAGGTTTCCAACATTTTTTCACTTGAAAACATGGCCACATTAGGAGACCCATGGGTTTCACGTACGGCACGTTTAAGGTCCCACACAAATCGTAAAATTTTAACAAGTAACAGATTATTGCAAGCTTTGTGATCTGTGCAGCAACACTTTGAAAGGTTTTCGGCGAGACGAAACGAGATTGGGTAAGTTCCCGGCCATGGGCAAGTAAGATACGTACAATAAATTCAACGCTTGGTCTATCTAACTTTACCAACGGCCATACCACGATGAAAACACCGGTTCTTGCCCGATCGCCGAAGCTAAGCAATACTAGTACGTCCTGGGAACACCGGGTGCTGTTGCCATTATTGCAACATTTTCACTCGTGTTTTATGTTTTATGGATCCAATGGAACGACTGCTACTTTTTTCGGCTTACACAATATAAAATATTTCCATTATCTTTGCTCAACGGCACGTTATCGAACTGCATCCGTTCAACTTAATTCGGTCAGCTTGAAAGTACATACCTCGAGCCGGCCCAACACTCAGTCGAAAACAGAGTTTAAGAATAACTTAAGAAAATCAAGGATTTAGTTGCGAGTCGAAATTACCCGATTTGTTTTAAATGCATTTATGTAGTAGAGGGGTATACACAAAATATATCATTTTTTATAATTTTCTATTTTACTTGTATGTTAAATTGTGTCCTTTAGTTGTAGTTTGGGCACCACTATTATATTCCCTATATATATTTTGGCTAGGCACCCTTTCAAAGATGAAAAGTATTTTGCTGCACCTCCTCCTTAAAAACAAGATTGCATATTTATATACTCTGCTATCACAACTTATTATTTGTTTGTGCCACATCATTATGAATTCATCAGAGAAAAAATTATTACCAAAAAGAATCGTCCCTTTATTTATTCAGCGCCGTTTTTCGCGGCATCCCGAAGAAGCAGCCGTGGCACCTGGTTTGACGACCATTGCTCCTTAGCAGTGGTGAGCGACCTACAGTCCGAGGGCCGCATGCGGCCCTAGAGAGAGTTTTATTATCAAAAAGAATATAATTGTCCTAAACATGCTACTCTTGCTCTTCTGAGAGAAGACGCATGCCTCATCTATCTCTCTCACATCAGTTGGTATACCACATCATATTAAGCCTCTACCGTCCTCAAATTATTCACGCATTTTCGCTCAATTTGGTTTTGGTACTTTATAAAAAATTTATATAAATATTGTAAAATAACATCATTGTTTTCTACTTGGGTTTTATCTTGGAAGCTTTATACATAGTGTGTTGTTAAGAGTGGTGGTTAGCATGTCTCGCCCCCGAAGCTATGGTCACGGGTTAGAATCATGCAGAGAGCATGGTTGTATGTATTCATCTCTGTCATCGTTATTACGCTCAATGTAAAATGCCATTAACGGCTGTTTATGAGTTACATAAAAATAAGTAATTTTTTTAATTATAAAATTTTACGGCGCCCTCTAAGATCCTCCACTGCGGTCTCAACCCAACACTGGATTACAGTATTTACTTTAACCCCAAACTGTATAGTATTTTTTTTAAAAAGAACACGTGTTCAAAATTTCGATTACGATCGAATGTTTTATTTCTCTAATTCGAAAGAAGTCGTCAATAAAAGTAGGTTCGGAGAAAGAGTATTTGCTCCGAGATTCGCTTCACTATGTCACTTGAACAATTAACCGCCTAAAATATACCAAGATTACACGCGACTCAAAAAGACACACTCCGGACGTAACAGCTAAAAAAAAATCAATTCATTTTTTACCGAAGGCACGAGGTTCGAACCCGGATATCTTGACATAAAAAGAATCTTCGTCCCACTACCGAGCAACCGTTTTTTTTTTCAATTTCCACCGGAGTTAATTTCAGAAGAGTCCGAAGAAACCAAACGCTGTATTTTCCGCACAGCTCTCTCTCTCTCTCTCTTTCTCATTCAAACGTGAGCGAGGCGATTCGTTGACGTGTTGGTGATCCCTCGTTTGATTGGCGGTTGGACCGACTTCCGCCGCCAACCCGGTACCTCAGCGTAACCGATCGTTCTTGGCGCCCTCCTCGCACGCAAATAGGTGGGAGAAAGATAGAGAGAGGAAAAGAGAAAGAGAGGTGGAGGACCTTAAAAGATAGCACTTCGTGTGAAGCTAGGCCGCCTTTTTTTTTTTGCGGGAGCGATGTGATCACAGGGGAAAACGTTCTTGTTTTTCTCAAGCCTCCGTGAGCATCACGAATCGCGACGACTCCCACAAAAACCCGTGTGTACACGCGCGCGTGCATCGGAGGGAATCGATCCCACGCGCATGGATGGCCTATCTGGAACCGAACGTTAAAGGGCGTCACTCCCGACATACCTTCTCCTCCCACGCCTGCTCTCTCTCTCACTCTTTCTTTCTCTCTCGGGTGCAATTTGCGCGGAGGCAATTGGGAACGCGACGGGAGTATGGGATTCTTTTGTCTTTTTCCGAAATATCAAAGGCACTTACCTTATTTATTTTCATTATTTCTTTTTGTTTTGGTTCGACCTGGAAAATCACGTTACCCGTGAGATATTACTTCGGAACCGCAGCGTTGTTTTTTTTTTGCTTTTTTTCTCTCTCCCGGGAGATGTATTGAATATTGGTCGGCGAAAGATGAAAGGACGGCGTTGGTTCGAAATATTAGGGGAAAAGGGTGAAATTTTCTTGTTTTGGCGCCGATAACTTTCCAGTACGACTCCTCGGAATCGTAGCGTATGTTGGACGAGCGTTAAATAAAAAATGTTTTTAGAGAGATTGGTTCGAAGGTTGGATCTCAAGTCCTGCTCATAGGAAATTATGTGATTTATGGGTATGAATAAAATTATGAAAAAAGCTACGTCTATGAAAATATATTAGTAAACGATCATCCGAATGTACACCCATTTTATAATTTCTTAGAATCTATTGCAGACATTTGGAATTTTGTGGAGTTCAAAGGTTCAAAACACACAAATATATAAAGGAACTGAATTTTACTAATTAGTAAGTGGGCGTAAACATTTTTAATAAATACGAGGGGTTGATCAATAAGTTCGTAGCCTCACACAGAAAGAGATAAGATTTGGAAAAACCTAGCTATTGTTATTGAGTTATACATTATTGAGTATTGTACACAAACTTGTATAAATAATCCTATTAGTTTAGTTTATATTTAGATTTGAAACATTGCAATTCGACTCTTCTTGAGAGATGGAGAAATCGGAGCTTTGCGCTGTTATTAATACTTGCAAAAAAAAGAACATGATTCCACAGCAAATACACACCGACATGGTGGCAACACTGGGTGAGTCTGCACATTCACATTCCACAGTGAAAAAGTGGGCAGTGGAATTCAGGATGCAAAAACAACAATGCAGATTTCCATTCGATATTTCATTTTTACCATTCCTTATTCAGGCCTGACTCAGAAAACTATAATTTTACGAATACATATCATCAACGTCGCATATAATGCCTGAATTAAACTCTCCGCAGTCTGCTCCGTCGCAAAAACATTTTTTATTTTATGTAGACTAGAAATAATAATTAATGACAATGATTTGCTCGTTTCTCTGATAAATTGAATCAGTGAGTTTTTTAAAAACTTATTATCAAATATTCGTTCGAAAGAACCGAGTTAGAACAATTAGAATTTGGAATATTCGCCATGATCCATTTTAATGGTAACTGAAACATTTTAAAAACTCATAACTTTCGAGAAATTGACATTTCTTCAGGATCCGTCACTACAAGCTTTTGTCTGGTCAGTACGCACCTCTAATAAAATAATAAATAAGTCTTCAAGACAGGGTAGAGGCGTGTAAACGTCTGATATGAAAATCAGATCAAAACACAGGTACAGTAAAACCCCGCTGTACGTTGTGTCGCATATACGTCGCCAATCAATTAAGGAACATGTTTTGTTATAAGTTGTGTCACTTCGCATATATGTCGTTTGTGAAACACTAAAAGCAAAATTTCTGAAATTCCAATTGTGGTGCATAAATTATAACTATAACAATAAAAACCTTCTATTCGGCTTTTAATTTCATGTTTATTATTATTTCAATGAATTAATTTAATTTCATGTTTATCAATTCGTGTAAAATCATAGAATAAACATTTGCTGGCCATGTGTTTGAGAGATTACGATGGGTTAGGTGGTTCAGAAGATACATAGGGGATTAAAGGGACTGTCCCAATTTTAATGACGATGTGTAAAAACCTATTTCTGAGCGACAGTCAGCTATAAGAGAGCTTTGTGAACAAACAGTTTTCTCTAACATTTTGTGTCCTTTCATCCCGGTTTACGTTTGCGTTGATATCTCATGAGATATTGGATATACTTTGGATTGCGAAATCTGCTTGAAAAGTGCTTTTACGTGCGTATCAGTGTACGTGTAAGTAAAGAAAGAATTTATATGCTCCATCACACTATAGACAATTATTTTCGGTGATTTCTGAATTTATTATTGCAATTGGTTACTCGTTGTTACGATTAAATGTATATTAAACCCTAGTAGCAATGAGTGATAAACACATAGTGGTAACATAATATGTCCAATGTACTGTATTGATATGTATTATTTGGGAAGAAAATGTGTCACAAAATATCCGCCAGGAACGTAACCCCTAACTTTTATCATAGTTCTTATGGTAATCTTTGTTTCGCTATACGTTGTTTCGTTATAAGTCGCTGTTTTCAGGAACGCATCTCCGACGTATAGCGGGGTATTACTGTACATGCATATAGGTGGTGACTTTGCCCTTAGAAAATGTCACTTGAGGCGATCGCCTCTCGTTCATCTCGTGACACAGCTCTGCATGGACTTTGTTAGAACATCTCGAGAACAAAAAAAAGTAATGCCGTCAAAACAATAAAATGTGGATATTAAGTATCAGAACTGGTCGAGCAACTGGTGAGACATGCATCGAGCCATTTTATCCATTTTTAGTGCGTTTTTTTACGCGTTCATAGTTTCACTTTGGAGTATGTCCGTGCACTTGCTTAAATTGAAATTGTTACGAAACCGTAAAAGACAGGGAGTTGAGAAGGAGAATGTAGGTTTATGTATGTACTACTGCCATTTGTTTTTCTTTAGATTTGAGTTTTGAAAGATATACAATATCAGATAGGGGTTCATAAAAATTAATAACTCCGAAAGTATAAAAGATGAGAAGCTGAAAATTTGAGCGAAAATATTAATATTGATGGCACATACAAAAGAGGATTTAGCGACGGAATGTGTGGCGGTATAACTACATAAAAAATTAGCCACATTTACACATATAACTGGCGATCAAATTCTAAATTCTCCTCGGTTTATCAATTAGATTAATTGAAGAAATCTTCATAGCGAAATAAGAAAATATATTACCGAATTAAATCGTTTCATAATCGTATTATTTTTTTGCGAAATCACTTGGTCTACAGCATATTTTTTCTTTGAAGATTAACAAAGCATTGACGTTTTACATGCAATTAGGACAAGGGATTCATTTGGCGTTTGGGGGACATCTTTAACTACTACCTCTAAGTAAAATATTTATGTTCATCTGTTTAAAGAAGTAAAAAGCTAGGTATTCTACTGGGTCCCTCCGAAGATGACGCATACAACTTACAATTAAATGATAGTTTGGCAGGGATGCTTGATTAACATTGAAAAATGATGACGAATTTAAATCGCGAAAAAATTCCTTGGTTCGACTCCAAGGGAGGCATTTCCATTTCCCATTACTTAACATGTAAAACGCGATTTTTCGACGTGCAGCCTCTTATTCATTTGGAAATTAAAATTATAAGGAATTAATCTACGACCTTCGGATTTGAACCATTTTGAAGAAAAAATTATAAAGTTTTTATTTTGTTAATCTTTTTTCGCCCACAGTTCGAAATATCCCATGTTAAACGTTTAATTTACATATTTTATAGAAATCTTGCCATTTTAACGGAATGCTGCCATGGTGATTAATTATATTGTTAGACCTCAAAATCCGATTGTTTTATCAATCCTTATGGGTGTAAGCGCGCTCTGAATGCTTTTAATACGAGATAGGGAAGGAGATAGAGAGATTATAACGGAGGGAGTGAGAGAGAAGGAGAGAGAGGGAGGTAAGTTTAACTAAAGATATCCCGTCATATTGACGGGCAATTACGCTATATGGGTATAAACGTGCTTTGAATGCTTTTAATACGAGAGATGGGGGAGGGTAGAGGTAGAGGGGGGAGCGAGAGGGAGAGGGAGATAGGAAAGTAGAGGGGGGAGGGGGAAGGGGGTGAAATGAGAAGGGCGGAGGGAGAGAGAAGGTGTGAGAGGGAGAGAGGTTGTAAGATGGGGGAGGGGGAGAGAGAGTGTGAGAGGGGGAGAGGGTGTAAGATGGGAGGAGGGAGGGAGAGGGTGTGAGAGAGGGGGAGGGAGGAAAGAGAGGCAATTATTTTAAGTTTAACTAAAGATAGCCCGTCAACAACACAATATTCACTAGAAATGTTGTATATGGCAAAATATTTCATATGTAAAAGTGTGACATTAATTATTTTAAATGAAAATAATAATAATCTATCTATCTATAATTCTTCCGTTGATAGTAACGGAATGTTGCCATGGTGACTAATTATATTGTTAGACCTCAAAATCCTATTGTTAAATCAATCCTTATGGGTGTAAGCGTGCTTTGAATGTTTTTAATACGAGATAGGGAGGGAGAGAGAGGGAGGGGAGAGAGAGAGAGAGAGAGGGAGGGAGGGAGAGGGAGGAAGGCTAGGTTAACTAAAGATATCCCGTCATATTGACGGGCAATTACGCTAGTAATATTAGATTGCACTCCGGACATTAGCAGGATTGAGCAAATGTCGTTTGTAGTTTTCATTGTGACAAAAGAAGAGCAGTCTAAAGAATATTTTATTAAATTTCTGCCTGTTGAATTAACCACTGGAGTTGGACTGACCAAATTGATATTGCAAGAGCTGGATACATTGGGCATCAAAGTGAAAACATGCACGGACAGGGTTGCGATAACGGGGCAAATATGAAAGGTACCCATTCCGGTGTCCAAATATGGATTTTAAATCAAAATCCTAATGCCTTTTTTGTACCTTGCTCGTGTCATTCGCTTAACCTTGTGATTAATGATGCAGCAGCAAAATCTGGAGAAATTGTTAATTTTTTTAGTTCAAGAGATATTTGTATTTTTCTCAAGTTCGACAAAAAGATGGACTTTACTAAAAAAGTATAATAACATCCTTGACTTTAAAAAGTGTTAGTACTACGCGGTGGGAAAATCGTGTGTATGCTGTTAAACCATTAAGGTACCAATTGGGAGAAATATATGATGCACTCGTGGAAATTTCTTTGGATGAGCAGAGAGACAGCGATACCAAAAACAAAAGCAAATCTTGGCGGATAAAATTCTAGCTTTAAATTTGTTTGCAGTGTTATTGTTTGGTACGACGTTTTATCAAAAGTTAATGTTGCATCAAAATTATTACGAAGACCAAACGTGGTAATATCAGAATGCATTAAAATTTTACAAGAATTAGCTCATTTTTTGAAGAATACCGTACTAATGGTTTTTAACAAATTCTCTACTCTGCCAAAGAAATTGATCTGACAATGGAAATAACAGCAGAATGTGAACTTGCACCTCCGATTAGAATTCGACGAAAAACAGACAATTTGAGTAAGAGGGAAGAGATACACGAATCGTAGATCCTTAAAAAAATTGAAGTCGAGTTTTTTAATTATGTAGTAGATGTTTGCATCAATTATATCAAGATTTTCCCAACTAGAAACACATAACCAATTATTTGAATTTTTGTACGACATTACATTTTTTATCCATATAGATTCAGATGTTATTTTTTTAATGTCAAGATTTGCATATAGTATTGACAGATGATATAGAACCTTTAAATTTGTATAATGAACTTTTAATTATTAGAAGTGTTTTAAAAAGTTTTAAATGTTTTAAATTAGATAAAAATAATTTAGTAGAAAATTTTCCTAATATCTTTATATCACCCATTGTCAGAATTCTGCTAACTCTTCCTGTGATCGTTGCCAGCGGAGAACGATCTTTTTCAAAATTGAAATTAATTAAAAACTATTGACGTTCTACAATGGCACAGGAATGGTTGACAGAAATTGCAATATTGTCCATCGAACATGACATTTCAACCAATTTAAATTTCGAAGATGTTATAGACGATTTTGCTAAAGAAAAAGCGCGCAAAGTACAGTTAAGTTAATTTTTATTGTTTTTAATTATATTGTTATTTAAAGAAAAGTTTAATTTAATTTTGTTTGTATAATAAACTTAAATCTATCATTTTAATTTATGTCATTTCATTGCTGTATATCCACGTTTCCTTGCTCCTCCCGTACCCCCTGTTACTGTACCAAAGGGCGGCATAAAATGCGCTCGCCTCAGGCGACAATTTCTTATGCGCCGGCCCTGATTACGAATATAAACGAACACGAATAGTTCTGATCCAATGTACGCAATCTACTTTTATCTATAACGAAAAAACCTACATCGCTGAGTAATTTGGAATCTTTCGATATCTATCGCGGCAACTTACTCGCGTTGCTAATAACATTAGATGTAATACTTTAGGTATGGTGAATTTTAGAAACCAACATTTTATCTGCGGTGTGAAATACAACTCCCCTAAAACGAAAAGCAGGCCCCGCTTAAAAAAATCAATTTAAAAATGTGTTTTTTTGCTATATTTGTGTAAGTAGCCCCTGCGAGGTGAGCAACCAATGCTAATGGGCGAGCATTTTGCCCCTCCCTGAAAAAGTTTCTGCGGGCACCTCTGGTATCTCATTACCAGACCTAGGAAGTTCATGCACAAAAAATCCCCAAAATATGCAAAAATATGCAGCAAAAGAAATCCAAAATATGCAGCAAAATATGCTAGAAATATGCAAAAAAAATCAGTACAACATACATTGTACAAACTTTCTCATATATAAGTACTAATGCGTCGTTTCTGAGAGAATCAAATTATTGTTAAAGTTGCCCAGAATAAACTAGCTTTATATTCATTTTTTGAGAAATATGAACTATACAGTATTATTGAAGACGTAAACTCAACTAACTGTGCGAAATTTGATCAAAATCGTTAGAGACGTTTTGGAGAAAATCGGATTGTTTTAAAAATGCGTAGAATAAACTACCCTTAATTATTGATCAATGTCAACCATTTCTATGTATACTTTGCTCAGTATGATAAAATGCCTAAGTACGAGATTTCATTCATTTTCGTTCTTCCGTCTAGGCTCCAGAGCCAGTAACAGACAGACGACATTGCGAAAACCACTTTTTCGGATTCAGCGACACCGAAAACGTGTATTTCCGTAAGAATCTCGAGGTCGAATTTTTTCGCGAAAACAATACTTTCTCGATACTTCGTATGAGAAAGTAAAAAGACAAAATGATTCACACTTAAAAGTACTGCTCAATTTTTACTTTCTCATATGAAGTATCGAGAAAGTATTGTTTTCGTGAAAAAATTCGACCTCGAGATTTTTATGGAAATTGGTGTC
The DNA here is from genome assembly GCA_036926305.1 of Uropetala carovei. NCBI lineage: Eukaryota > Metazoa > Arthropoda > Insecta > Odonata > Petaluridae > Uropetala > Uropetala carovei. Next base: position 602,150 of record JAXCHB010000024.1, read on the forward strand.
GCTGAATCCGAAAAAGTGGTTTTCGCAATGCCGTCTGTCTGTCTGTTTGCTACTGATCCTGGAGCCTAGACGGTAGAACGAAAATGAATAAAATCTCGTACTTAGGCATTTTATCATACTGAGCAGAGTATGCATTGAAATGGTTGACATTGATCAATAATTAAGAGTAGTTTATTCTACGCATTTTTAAAACAATCCGATTTTCTCGAAAACGGCTCTAACGATTTTGATCAAATTTCGTACAGTTACCTGAGTTTACGTCTTCAATAATACTTTATAGTTCATATTTCTCAAAAAATGAATATAAGGCTAGTTTATTCTGGGAAACTTTAACAATAATTTGATTTTCTCAAAAACGGCTATAACGATTTTCATCAAATTACGGACAGTTACTTGAGTATACATCTACACTAATACTACGTATTTTATTTTTCTAAACTTTCAGTTTATTTAAATCGCGTTGAGGAACGGAGATCCGGAACTGCCCTACTAGTGTAATTTAAATTACAATAAACAATTAGAATCTCTTCCAAGTTTTCAGTAATAAGGCCGTGCCTCTTGTCTCACAGCACCACTTTCAATAGTAACTTGTAGGGGCAAGTCCGGTCTTGAGTGGCGTTGTTTTTCATTTCCATACGCGTCTACGCTATGACTCATCCCGAAATCACGTGCTCCGAACATGCAACATTGTACAATATAAGGATAACATAATGAGTTGCTCACCGGACAAATTTTCTCTTACACATTTACCCTCTCCCCATCCTTTTGTCTCACAGCTATGAAGAAAAGAGAGGGGTGGAATGGCAGGGCGAATATTTCTCGCCACACATTTCTCGGCGTAGTGGATCATCATTCTTATAACTTATAACCGTCTTTAACCGTTTTATCACAGTATAAAATGAAAATAAAGTTTAATTTGTTTTTATACACATATTCATTACAGTTACCACGGTACTTTTAAGGAACGTAGTCCCCACAGTTGGCGTGGGATTAGTGCGTAATTACTTCTGTAATGTGATTTTTAAATACTTCGAACGTAAGAAGCGAAATATGCAAAAACATGCAACGTGATGAGGAACCCCCCAAAATATGCAAAAATATGCGCATATGCAACTTCAAATATGGCTCAAATAACGTAATTTTACTTGAAACGGATATTTACAAAATCTTACATAAATATGACCTTCCAGTAAAAACATGCATTTCCATAAACTTCCGAGGTCTGCTCATTACACTTATTATAACTGTTTGGATTAATGATATATGTACTACAGGGGCGCATCCAGGAATCTTAAATGGGGGGTGAAATAGAAAATGATATTCATATTCATACACAAAAATATTTCATAAAGCCTTCTGGTATTTTTCTGATATTTTGGCTTGTACGCCGTTGAATTTGCCAGGCATCGCTGCAGTGCCATCATACACTTGTCCTCTTAAATAAATCGCATTCAAGCCAACAGCATTCAAAGTTTTTATTAAAGTATTAGTCAGGTCTTCATCACGTGTAGACATTACTGGAGCGAACTATAAACCGCGGATACGAACACGTAAAAATGTTATAATCTAAAATCTGAAGCCTTGCAGACACTAAAACAGAGCACTGCGCCGCTGCGCGCCGTTTACGTTTCACCATTCGTCTTTAGTGAAGTTCGTTTACCACTGATGTAATGTACTGGAATTTAACTTAGGACCAATAGGGGGGTGCATATGCACCCTTGCGCCTCCCCTGACTGCGCTGCTGATGTACTAAATTTTTTTTATTAATGATTTCCTCTTCTCTACTTCTGAAGCGAAAAATATCTTCAAATTTATTTCACATCATGCAAAACAGGATTTTTGTTTATTCTTCTTCTCGGACATATATACGTACCTACATACTTTTTCCAGTCATCACTGTCTTCCTTTTTATATTGCTCATAAAATAAAATTAATAATATTAATATATGTGTTGAAAGCTCTCTTATCTTCCAAATTCCATATGTATATATGTATTTAGATGATATTTCTTTATCTTTTCAGTATCGGGGTGGCGATCTCCATATCGCTCGAAAAGATTTTAAAAGTTTTTCCTGCTTTTTAGGCTAAAATTATGTTCTTGAGATCCGAATAAAATTTTAAACCCATTTCATTAGCACGAAACCCATGGAATCACTATTAAAACAGAGAGATGACTAAAGTATCTCCAAAAGGCATTGTGCTTAAGCTTTAACCCCAGATATTCCATCTACTTACGCAGGTGCGAGGCCCCAAAGAAAAAAAGGACCGAGACATTAATAGCCATTTATATTTCCCTTCCAAGAGGCATGAAAGTAACCTTTTCCATAACACCGCCCAGACCAAACACCCACTTTTCCACGCACACGCTTTCGGGAAGGACCGCACAAAACCAGTTTGGTCTCATTACGCCATCCGCCACTTCTCAATTACGGCGCTGCGAGCGGTCCCCTCTTACTCCGTAAAGCATGCCTTGAGCATTCCGCTCCCGTCCGCTACCGTTAATTAGGAGTTCTTCATTGGCCGTGGAAAGGAAACGGTATGGAGAATAGATGGCAGGGAAGGATGAGGGGTTAAGGGAGAGAGGACAAGTGAAGTAGAGACATAAGGATTCGGATGCGCCGCTTTTTTGCGGAGTGTCGTTTGAAAGGGCGAATATTAATAAGGAGAGCGCCACAGGAATAGTTTTTTTTTGGAATTAAGTTATTAATGAGTATATACGTAAAAATAAGAGGATGGAAAATAACTGCGTGTTATAAATTTCTTTTTTCACGTCAATTCCACAAGGGACATACTCTTGTGTTTGACATCGTTGAAAATCAAGTCTTGAGAGTTAATTTGAGGCGATTTCTTTATTTTGCGGCAGGGAGTTACGGGAAGGGCAAAGTATTTTCTCTGATTGGAAAACAAACTCAAAATTTTACTCGCTGTCATGTGAGACGTCACAAGCGTGATGTATACCTAGAGCAACTCCCAAAAAAAATCACTTGAGGTTTCAGTTTATTTAATACTAAGGGTGACGTTATCATTTTGGCAATGAATTCGACTATTTCGACAATTCAAGACGCGATAAAAATGTTATCCCAAAGATTCCTTCGTAGTTTAATATTTTTGTTTGGCAAAGTGAGAATTTTAGATTTATTGTTACTATAGGTACAGTAAATCATTTAAACAATCTCAGTCGGCGTTTACTAAAAGTAGGATCTTCAAAAGAAATTTCTTATTTGGACAAACCAGTAATTTTTCAGTCAAATTGATTGCTGAGAAGCTTCAAACAGTAGGATGTTAATTAATTTTGCATGAGGTCCGTCGAAGGTACAGTTTGCGAGTTACTTTGAATGACGCATGAGAACGAAACAGCGAATTGAATGAACAGTATTATTTCACATTACACATATCGATAAATGAAGGAATGACATAAAATTCTCTCGAATTCACGTGAACGATGATTACAGATAATGCAATGGAAGAGGAACCGATAAATCAAGAACTGCAATAATTTTCGATTAGACCGAAAGAAGATGAAAACAATCCGTAATTCGACATAAGTTTTTTTTTAAAAACAGGGTAACACAGTCGAAAAAGCCAAAGAAAAATTCGGCATTGATCGGAATTCGGAATTTTATTTGTTCTTATCAGGATAAGGCAGGATGAATCGGTTCATATATCAGATTTAGAAATCGGGTGAGGAGGGTCATGCAATTGGTCAACTTTAGTAGGCCTTGGTTAGAACTGAGTACGATTGTAACAATTTCGATTTTATAAATACACCGCTCAAGAATAACGGTGTACCATTATGCTTGAAGAAGTTAGATATTAAATGGTAAGGAGAATTTTCAAACGTTTAATTCTTTAACCCGATTCATCCTGACTCACCGTACAAACTTTTACCAGCTTCTAAGTGAAACAGAAAGCAATTTTTGCGTTATAACATTAAAAATATAGCCAGTATTTTTGGGAACAGTTCATTTCACAAGCCTGATTTATGATGGCACACGAATATCCGCACGCCTAGAAACATACGCGATAAACTGAAAATGAGTACGAACGGCGAGCTTGAAAGTAAAAAAAATTGCATTAGTTGTTTTCGCATTAAAATATCGCGTTTTCGTAAATGCGTGAAAAAACTATTTTCGGAGAGTAAACGGTTTTTGGGCTCGTCTATAATTCAGTATTGTAAATTAAACAACAAATGCAGCCTATACTCTCATTTGATTCCGCGTTTTGAATCCGTTGCTCAACTCTCTGCCATTTGAAAATGCAAATTTGTGATACACAACACTCATATTTTATTTTGTTCGCGTACACACATACCCACCTAAATATAACCACCGTAAACTTATTTTTAAACAGATGCGATGAAAATTACTCCCAATTCTAATAATATACCCAATCATCCGCATTTTTATATGAAAATTGGCACCACAATTTCACCGTCTGGAAAAGGCACCCTGATAGCCCGATTATTGAAAAAAATTATATTTTATATATTTATTAAACGCGTCGAAAAAAAAACAAGGAATTCAATTGGCGAGGGTATCCCTCGCCGGATATTTCTTAAAGTTTTCAGAATAAACATATCGTTTTTATCCTGTCAATTGTAATTGTTTTAATTAATTACAGCCGTAGCCCGGCTAATGTATCCACGAATAACAGGTTAGCCTTAATTCCCTCGGATATCTCCTCTTTCGATAGGTATGGCGATAAGAGAGGGAGAGAGAATGTGAGAGAGAGAGAGAGAGGGAGGGAGAGAGATGGAATGAGAGAGCGAGAGAGACGAAGCGGGTTAAGAGGCTTCAGGCTTGTTTTAAGAACGAATATAGACGATGTCAATAATATAGTAAAAGACTACCAAGAGTAATCTTCCCGAGCCGGCTTTTCTCGAGACCGAGGTAACCGGTCGCGCTTAATCAAACGCCATCTCTTAAAGATCTCCCTCGGGGGACGGTGGCGGCATCAATGCCGATGTGGCGGAAAAAAATGAACCAAAGAATCTCCTCTCGCGAGAGGGAGGGAGGGAGGGAGGGAGAGCGAGAGAGAGGGAGTAGTATGTAATGAGGTAGGGTGGGCGTGTGATCAAGGCGACGCCTTTGGTTAGCCCTTTGATGAGATAGATGCGGCGAAGGGGCGTAACCGGCCCCACTCCTCCGCAACCCCTTTCGCTTCCCTTAATGAAACACCCAGGGGAACCAGAATGCGATGAAATTGATCGAGCGAGCGAAAAGGGGGAGACCGCATAAAATACCAATCCGCTCCTTGATTGGTCTTAATCGCTTTTTGGAGAATTTGAGTAGCTCTTTTTTCCCTCTAACCCACTCCCTCCCTCCCCCCCCAACTCCCCCCAATTCCCCCCAAAGCACCCTCGTAAGGCGCGAGACGATTTACGAAATAAAAAAAAGAAGACCGCGCCATTAGCCCTTGTTCTACGTGAAACATCCTCATGATGCATGAGTCTTGTTCGAAGTTCGAACGTCGTGTTGCGTTACAAGTTATTATAAATTTTTTTCCCCCTAAATTTCCATGCGCCCGGGAGGGGAAGAACTATTTTCGGACGAACGTGTCCATCGCCCTCCTCACCCAACCCATTATAATTAAGCGCATTCGAAGACTTTGCCGCCCAAAGTTTTTCATCCTGCGCCTGCTGTTTCTTTTTTCGTTAAATAATTGGCCTCGTATGTCGATTCGTGTAAATGTTATGTTTATAAGTCGAAAGTTATGAGGCTATTAGAACAAATGTTTTGTTTGCGAAAGACTTCGGTGACTACAAACGGTTTTTACTAAAGAAGTTGGCGGGAGGTGATATCATCGACGGAGATTGAAATCGTGATTTGTGTATGATGCAATATATAATGACGATTGTCGTTGCTGAATAATTGTATCGCAGCAAACTGTTCATATATTTGTTACACAGTTTACACGGGAGTGTATTTTCGACGGCGGTCTTGTCATAAATTTAAATAAGAGAGGAATGAAACTTAGATTCAGGTCAAAACCAACTGAATAGATAGGTAGTATAAGAGATGTCCAAAGCCATGAAACGGTTGAATAAGGCATACTAACATTTGTGCTATAAATTAGCCGCCATCAGTGGTAATTCATCGATTTCTGATTCCAAATAGCATTTCGAGAGATGAACAGCATCCATTCTTAAGTCGTAAAACGGTTGAGCAAGCCAGTTGCTTGTTAAAGATTTTTAGAATAATCGATGAGTGCATCAATTACAGTGAACAACTGCATGTACAGTAAACAACTGATTTATGTATACTTGATTCTTCCGGTTTGAGCCAATTCCGGTTTATCGAATGTTCCGGTTGATCAATATGCTATGAATATTTAATCGTATCAGAGTACACTAAATTGAAAAAGGAAGAAAACGTTAATAAGAAAGTATAGAAAAAAAATGACTAATTTAATTTCAAAAAGCACAGTACAGGTCAAGTGGTTCTGTAGTATTAATACCATAATTAGTAAATACCGCACATCTTTAGGCACGTAATACTGCATAAAAAACATCCAAGTTTTAAGTTATTATAATTCAAGTTAATCGACATTACGGTTATTTTTTATATGGTTAGTGGGAAAATTACTGTCGCTTGCTCGATTATGTCATGGCTGTAAAATGACCAAGGTAAATAACAATTAAATTTTCCATTTTCGAACTAATATCGGCGTTTATTTGTATTTAAAATTGTCAAATTACATTACAAGATGGTCACCTCGAATTATACCTACATACGTATTTGGCTTGCTCTACCGTTTTAACGCTGCCATGCAATTTTTTGGGACGAAATGTTATCTGTGATTGATGAATAAACTTGGAAATTATACGAACATCTTTTTTTTCCTTCTCAAAGATGTCTTTCCACGACTTTTCCGCTTAAAATGTTAAATTCTTCACCATTCACCGGCATCGAAAGACAAAAAATATCAATCATATCCGATCGCGGGAGCATATACGCCATTAATGCTTCAGCTTCCTAGATAAAACGCGCGCAAACACTAACGAGAGTCGAGCGGCGCTCGTGATAAAATCGTATCGTTCCGATGATCGTCCATTTGTCACCTCCCTGCGGCGAGCGTCTTCGAAAATATAAGAGGCGTCTTTTCGAACGGACCGTGAACTGACATGGGAGTGCGGGAACTAGGCGGAAAAGAAGAAACACCCCGGCATCTATCATCCTGTGCGCTCGGAGATGGGGAGTCGATATCACTCCCTCTCTGCACGCTAATGGTGTTGGACCCCGAGGACTTAAGGCGGGAGCGCTTGGAGTCGGTAAAAAAAAAAGGAAGAGAACTCGGATATGAGGGCAGATCTCTTTCCCTATCTATTTTTCTCGTATCTCCATCTACGAAGGAACGTGGTCATATGTGTAGAAAAGAAGGAAAAGGGCAGGAAAGAGAGTGAGGGAAGGAGACAGAGAGGGAAGGAGACAGAGAGGGAAGGAGAGAGAGAGAGAAAAGGAGAGAAAGGGGAGAGGAGACAGAGAGGGAAGGAGACAAGAGATGGAAGGAGACAGAGACAGAAGGAGAGAGAGGGGGGTGAGGAGAGAGAGAGGGGGGAGGAGAGAGAGGGGAGGAGAGAGAGAGGGGGAGGAGAGTGAGAGGAAAGGAGAGAGAGAGGAAAGGAGAGAGAGAGAGAGGGAAGGAGAGAGAGATGGAGGGAGAAGAAAGATAGGGTGAGAAAGACCACACCCAAGCGAGATGGGGGAGACAGAATGGGATGACTCCCATTCTCAAAAGGCACGCCCATTTTACACTGCCCTTCATCCATCTCTCTCTCTCTCTCTCCCTCTCTCAATCCCTCCCTCTCCTCGTACTCCGCCCATTCTCTCAAAATTCCCGCTTCCATAATTCCTTATCTCTTCTCCCTCTTCCTTTATCTTCCGTCTCTTGCGCAGCATCTCTATATACTCCATCCGTTCCCGTTTTCCGCAGTTATTTTCGGATATATCCTCACCATTTCGGAAACTCTCTTCGTTAAGTCATCAATTTCTATTCGCAGTCTTTTTTCGGTTCCTTCATTCCTTCAGCTTCTTTCTTTATGATTCATCGCTAATACCTGTGTTCCTATATTTGGTAAACACTTGAGAATATAATATTGAAAAAATTAAATACTTGTACTAGGTAATATACTATATGACATTAAAATTATATAAACTTGTGATGGCTATATTGGAGATGCACAAGGCAAGTACTTAATTGCTTTTCAATTTTTCTTACTTAAATGTTCCTTCTTCTTCTTCACCTTATGGATTAGGCAATTTTCCTTTTCCGTATTCACATTCATCTCCATCTTTTCCTTGGTATTCCAACGTCTCTTCGTTCACTCTAAAATTTTTCTGTAATTCTATCATCTCCCATTCTATCTATATGCTGTAGCCACCTCCCTTATTCTATTCTTTCATTTATCGAATATATATCCAATTCCTTTCTCATATCTTCGTTACGTATGTAATCTTGTGTTGTACAACCCTTTTCTTTTCTTAGAAATTTCATCTCAGCTGCTTGTATCCTACTTTTGCGTTTTTGAAATAATGTCCATGTCTCACTTCCATAGGTTAGAACAGGAGTAGCCATTACTTTGTAATATTTTAGATTTGTGTCTTTTTTTGTTTTATTTCCTAATGTTTTGTGTATTGTGCCACACTTCATTTGATATTTATGTACCTTTTTATCAATATCATTATCATAATCATAGCTTATATCACATCCTAAGTAGTTAAAATGGGATACCTGTTCAATGATGACATTATAAATTAATATTTTGGATCGTACAGGGAATTTTCCTTTGAACGCCATAACCTTCGTCTTTTTTGTTGATATTTTAAAGTTATAATCTCCACATAGTAGGTTTAAACAATAAAGTGATTTTTGTAAGTCGTTTTCACTGTTTTACACAATTATTTGGTCGTCTGCAAACAGTAGAGTGCTTAATCATATCCCGAAGATAATTTCTTCTTTCCATTGTCAATGTATATGTTAAATAAAGTAGGTGATAGACTACACCCTTGTCTGACTCCTTGGTTTATTATTATTGGTTCTGGCTTTTCCGTTCCTGTATTTATTATTATTACAGTTTTTGCATAGACGCTTTGTATTGATTGGATTAAGTGTTCGGGATAACCTCTTTTTTGTAATATCTCCCATAATTTCTTTCTTTTTATACGGTCAACTGCTTTCTCATAGTCCTTGAAGGCTAAATGTGTTTCAAGCTTAAATTCAATTATTTGTTTTATTACTGTTACATTATCACTGCATGATCGTCCCATCACAGACCCATTTTTTTCTTCTAATATAAGTACATCTGCAATTACTCGAACGCGATTATTGATGATCTTAGAGTAGGTTTTATTTATGATGTATGTAAAAGGCTAATTCATCTGTAGTTTTCACATTGGTTTCGTTCCCCTTTTTTTGAAAAGGGATATTACTTCTGCCGTTCTCCAAGATTCTGGGATTTCTTTTCTTTGCCAGCATTCGTTAAATTTGTGAATTAGCTTAAGTTCTAGAGAAACTCCTCCATATTTTGTTAATTCTGCATTTATGCCATCTGGACCAGTTTCTTTGCGGTTCTTCGCTTGCTTTAATGCCTTCCGTAATTCTTCCATGGTTATTCTATCTACTTCACATATTTTATTTTTCTCATTATGAATACAATCATATTTATTTCCGGATCAGCTTTGTCATATCATAATTCAATATAGTGGTCTATCCATTGTTCTTTCCGTATAATATGTCTCTTTTTCTGATTTATTGAGTTGTTTGATCATCTTGTATGCAAACTCTTGTCTACCGTTCACGCCATATTCTATATTAGTGGTGGGCTTGTCTAACTAATATTTTTGCATAATTACGTTTTTCCTTTTATATTGCTTTAGCTTCGTCTCTATTTTTTTCTGTAAACTTTAAATTTATGCTTTCTGTTTTGCTTGTACGGCTTCTTCTATTAATTTATTCCATATCCTCAGACCCTTTTTACTCCTTCTCTTTTTCTTTTTCCCTAGGGATTCATATGCTGCCGTTTTTATACAATTCTTTATGCTTTCCCACTCTTCATTCAAGTTATTACTAGTTGCTGTTGAGAGTAGGCATTGTCGTAGTCAATTCTGATATAGGCGTTTATATTTTCGCCCTCTAGTAAGTATACTTGATACACTTCTTCTGATGCTTGTTGTTGCTTTATTTTGCAGATTTTCCACCTGGTTAACATGGATATTGTAGCAATTAGTAGAAAGTGATCTGAGTCAATATTGCTTCCTCTGTAAACTCTTATATCTTGTACAAGTGAGCTTAATATGTTGTTAACAATCACATAATCAATGAGCGATCTGCATCCCCTTCCGCCTATTATCCTACATATAATAATATTATATATAATAATGTTAATTTTACTTTTCTTCAATATTTTATTTAGTTCTCCCTCTTTTGATCCTAATCCTCCGGCATTCCACGTAACCACCTTTAATTTATCCGCAATCCCAAATCGTTTATCCTTACCATGCCTCGGTCGTTTTCGATAAGATCCGTCCGGCTCTGAATTGTGAAGATTTTCAGTATTTTAGATTTCTCTAATGCAGATTATCAGTCTGCAGCTAGGTAAGGCGCGTGCTGGGGTTGCCACCTTAAGGTTCCTCGACATGCCTGATTTTCTGTCGGAGTTCAAATACACCAGGTTTGAAGCGCTGCCTGGAGACTTGCCTTCGTCCTCTCTCGTTAGTGTTAACCAGGGGTCAGGACGGGGTCGTGGGAGTAGAACTTGCTAGCAGAGGTGTGAGCGGTGCTCGTCAGATGGCATTACTCAGTTTTTTTGGACCGTACATATTGGCATCTGCACGTTCCCTGAGACCATATACCAGCTTTGACCCCCCCCTTAAATGCTTATTCTGGAATTTATTTTCAGCCATAAGACAAGATGGACGATTCTCTAGAGAATTTCATTGAGATTGATAAACTATTTCTCTCCAATACAAATGATGGGAAAATATTGAAGATACTATATACTTTATCATTTTGAGTTAAGCTATAAGACTAACTTAACAATTCTTTCGTGAACTCTTTTGCATTGAACAGTTTATGTCTATCGTTCATAGAACAAGTAATTTGTTTCCTTGGAAATGTTTCACATTCAGAATAAGAAGGCATGAAGAAGATATGTCTCTGTTTTAATGTTGCAGCAATAGAGAATATGGTTTGGTCATATTTTGGTAGGAAATGGAAGGAAGTCGTAGAATACAGAATGCTGGGATTTAGCCAAAGAGGGTGTATGGGAAGGGAGATGTTAGATGATTGAAAATGGTGTGAAAGTTAAGAAAATACGGTTATCAGGGCTTTAAATGTTATAAACTGGAAGGGATGAATCGAAACAAACCGAATGGTAGGAATCTTGAACGTTTGTCTTTTGAGTCATAAGTTAAGCTCGCTAATGAAATACGAATTCCCTCTCTGAGTGCATATTGTCAAGTCTACTAGATGAAAAATGCGTTCAAGCGATATAACATCAAAGGTATTTAAATAGTATATTGAGATAAATTTGGTCCATTTCATTGTGAATCAAACGGAAACAGTTACCACTCGTAAATGATGTGGTAAAGTAAAGAGAGGGTCGAACTATTTCAAATGATGGGCCACGTGTTTGAGACCTCTGAACTAGAGGGTTCTTTTTCAGATATACACCCTTTAGCTCCTAATTATTACTAATATAAATATGTAATTGTGATATTCAGAGACTATTTTGAAGAGTCTCTGCGATTAAACTAAATGTTATTCTCTTGCCTTTACACCTATCCTGCTGTCGAGTTCCCTTATCTATACTAACCATTTTATAAATTGCGGTTTTAGGATTTAAATTTAGGAATAGTGTTATTCTTTAAGGAAATTTGTCTATATGATATGACACTAGGTTCTTTTAGAAATTTAGGAAATGAAGCTCGCTCATTACCGCACTAGGTTTCAATAACTAATTGAGTTTACGGCTGCCTTATTTTCAAACTGGCGAAAAGAGTCCCAGTGTAAAAGAGAAAAATCGGTACAACATATATTGTACAAACTTTCTCATATATTAATGCGTCGTTTAGTTATCTTTAGAAAATGAAAATCGTATGAGCCTGTTTTTAGAAAATCCAATTTTTGTTAAAGTTGCCCAAGAATAAACTAGCCTTATATTCATTCATTGAGAGAAATGAAATACGTAGTACTATTGTAAATGTATACTCAAGTAACTGTACGAAATTTGAACAAAAACGTTAGAGCTGTTTTTGAGAAAATCGAATCGTTAAAGTTGCCTAGAATAAACTAGCCTTATATTCAATTTTTGAGAAATATGAACTATACAGTATTATTGAAGACGTAAACTCAAGCAACTGTACGAAATTCAATCAAAATCTTTTTAGCCGTTTTTGAGAAAATCGAATTATTGTTAAAATTGCCTAGAATAAACTAGCCTTATATTCATTTTTTGAGAAATATGCACTATACAGTATTATTGAAGACGTAAACTCAAATAACTCTACGAAATTTGATCAAAATCGTTACAGCCGTTTTTGAGAAAATCGAATTGTTGATAAAAATGCGTAGAATAAACTACTCTTAATCATTGAGCTATGTCAACCATTTCTATATATACTCTGCTCAGTATGATAAAATGCCTAAGTACGAGATTTCATTTATTTCCGCTCTACTGTCTAGGCTCCAGAGCCAGTAACAAACAGACAGACAGACGGCATAACGAAAACCACTTTTTCGGTTCAGCGACACCTAAAACATATATTTCCGTAAAAATCTCGAGGTCGAATTTTTTCGCGATATCAATACTTTCTCGATACTTTCCTATGAGAAAGTAAAAAACTCTGAATTGTACAAATATTATGTTGAAATGTTGTTTTACTCCGCCTTTTTTTGGATTAAATATTCATTTGTGGTTTGTTCTACCCATAACAGAAAATATCGGTTCACTATTCTAACTCCGGTTATTAACCACCGGTTTATTAAATCAATGCCTAGCTATTCGCCAAGTTTCCGAGAACTTCCACTTAAAGTAATGGAGTAATCCAATGAGAGGGTTAATATTTGTGTTCCCCACCGCGGTAAATAAAGATGGCTCAACTGCGCTGCTTTTACTAGGCAGACATAAATCACATTTTTTCAAATAAACGTTTTCATCAGCTTTCTTGAAATTTTTATTGCCAAAGGAAATTTACTGCGCGTCTCCATATCCATCTCAAGGATACGGCTGCGAAATTAACAGGTAGTAGTAGCTCTCATTTTCTCAAACAAACGCCATTTTCAATTCACATTCTGCATAACTAATAAATATATTCTCGCTCCATTATAGTGCCACAAATTTGTCCGAACGTTGGAGGATGTTATCTAGCTATCTTTTAAGTATCGTATCCGGTTTCAAACCCATCCATCTTCGAAGACGTTTATTAGATCATTGAGGCGGATGTTTGTGGATCCACGGCAATCCGCCACGGAATGAGTAAAGAACGATCTGCCGAGAATGCGAGCATCCAGAGCGCACAATTACCGGGAAAACCTTCGCTCCTCCCATAATTTCTTCCCTCCATTTAAACCTCCCTCCAGAACATCCCTCAATCCCACCATAGTCCCTTCGGCTGCCATATCCCACCACGCCCCGACACATTCCACGCAGTGCTCTTTTTTAAGGGCGACCACCCACATTGGGGCAGAGAGGAAAAGACAATGGCCGAGCGATTGTGTGCTTGCGTGTGTTTGCGCAAAGGGAGCAGCATTACGAGAAAATAAAAGATGGAGGTTATGGGCGGAAGGGCGGAATTATTCAAAGAGACCTCTCGGAGAACAAAGCTCGTGCGGCGAGTCGTTTTAACTCAACGTGGGAACTTGAAAATGGAGAAGAAAAGTTTTAGGGCTTCGCTTTAAAGTAAAAAATATTTTTTGCGTGACGTTTCGAGACTACAAGTGCTGTCCAAATGTGGCGTTGTACTTCTTGCGCCAACCTTTTACGTAGGTAATTTTAATATTAAATATTAATTTTAATGGATGTACGAAAAAACTTCGTGACTCCGTGGAAGTTTTTAATATTATTCACTAGAAAACAAAACAGACTTACAATTACTACTTTCACTTATCTTGTGGAAAACTGTTTTGTTTTATTTTGAATAAATTCCTGGATACTTTTATAATGTTTCGTTCGCTTCTTTCCCGGCGCAGCTGTGACCGAATTAAATAAAATTAAATCAGCCTTCATATAAGCAGGCACGTACATTAAAATATACCGACGCGCATAAAATAATCCCAAGCAAAATGAAATATTCTACAGCATGTTGTGAAGTTATGGAGAGTCGGAGGAAGCTGCGGAAAATATTACATTTATACAAAAATAATCAGGAGAGAAAATTAAAATGGCATCGTTTTGGAAGTGAAAACTGATCCACTCGATCCCGAGTATGGATACTGTATGAGAATAATTTAAATTTTCTAAAGTAATTGCGGATTCGGGATTGGTTTCGCAGCCTCACGAGATGGACTGAGTGTTGCTAACGTTGTCGGAAAACAACTGCCGGCTGAGGAAGCGTGTAATTTATAATGGATCGAGGGAGTTACCAGAGGTCCTGTTACGGCAAGGATGTTGCCGACGGCCTGTCCTTTCGAAGGGAACATTAATAAATGATATTTAAATGGATGAAGAGCCAATGGCTATCAATATTAAACGGACATGATAGAACTGGTTCTTAAAGGTCGCATTTTCCGATATTTCATGGCGATAAATACCGTGCAAATTGTAGCACGTCAGTGTAAAGAGTAATTCGGTTGAAGACAATTTACTGACGTGAATATGTCGTTAAAATTTCAAACGATATCTGTGGAAAACGTTTCAAATTTTACTTATGAGAAAGACTCGTTTTTACTTGGGTTTAGGAGATATTTACTTAGAAAATTTTTAAAAATCATTGAAATTTTCCTTCTGAAATTACTAAAAATTTCCGCGTATTAATTTTCCACGGTTGTAATGATTCATTGTTTCTAGTTTGTCAGGCAAAATATATATTACCACTTTGGTGTCAAATTTTCATAAGGTATGTTCTTCTATTCATCAAATGCATGCATTCGTTACATCACCCCTTCTCTATTAGTAATCGGAGGACTTTCAGTTTGTCAATGTAAGCAAATAATTCCTGATATCCCTCCCCCCCTCCCCCATTATGAATGCGAATGACATTTGCTAGATGCTCAATAATAGGGCTGTGAAAGGGAAATTGGTTAATTTATGCCTAAAAAAGCTCACTCTTTGAAACCAATATTTCTATGAAATATCAACAAAATTCTAATGTTCGAAAATAAATCAAATAAAATAGCTTATTTTGCAACAAACGTATGAATTATTTTGTTCTATAATCAAATCCGGTTAAATTTATGATTCTCGAAATAATTTTCCCTTTGACATAAATAAAGTAAGTCTCCAGTATAGTTCCCTCTTAACTTTTTTCATCCATCGGCGGAATGAAAATCGCTATGCGCGTCTACACATGACGGTAACGCGCAGATGTGCGCTCGGGTTGGCGCGGCTGTGGTCGGATATATCAGGACGCAGTCCTGCGCGCTTGATAAATGTAATGCGCGGCACTTCAAAAACTGCTGCGCGGCCGCGCAGTCGCGCACCTCAGAGGGAACCATGTCTCAGGTGCGCAACGTATAACGCAACCTTTTTTCCCATAGACATTTATGACGAAGGTCAGGATTACGTTCCTTTCGGTGATTTTGTGACACATTTGTACACACAAACATTATAATGCAGTATGTAAGACATAATATATTAAACACAAGCAAACAAAATGGAATGAAATTAATATACATAAAAACACTCACATGGGACGATTCTCAAGCTGAAAGTACTACATACAGGATAATGTCCATATATGCGATGTGTGCGGCGCACACAGGCTGTTTAGAATTGGAGTGGCCACTTGCTCTTAGGTCAAAATAAAATGTCAGTAAAGGTTCAGTAAAGGACGGCCAAATACGGACTTGCATACATTTACATTAATAGCGTTTGGTGTTCGCCGGCCCTGACTACGAAACACTGCGACCACCTACTGGATCATTCAGCATCAAACAAAGACACTTTGCGAACCCATATAGGGTGGCGAAATGAAACTGAATTACATAAATAATAACGAAACATGAAATTAAAAACACAAATTAAGAGATTTAAAATTATGGTGAAATTTTATATAACACTGCAATTGGAATGCCCTGAATTTCACCTCTGGCTCTTCACAAGTGCATATGCCAAGCGACGAAACTTATAATGAAAAACGTACCTTGATTTATTGACGACGCATATATAATTTAAAAATTACGTGTGATTAAACCTTCTAGAGACAAAATAGGAACCATTGGGGCAATTACGACGAATGGAATCAAATGCTAAGGCAGAGTCCTATCATCCACAAAAGTAATTTCCTGCAAAAGTTTTGGAAATTAAAAATAGAGTTTACGGAGGTGGACAGACGGGGTAAATTCTAACAAGTGTTTTTATTTAAAAAAAAAGACCGAAAATGAATAATGGCAAATCACCCTTAAAGCAATTTCCTAGAAATTCCTGTATTCCTGTATTTACGAAAACAATGAGTAAACCGCATGTGAATTTTAACAGCAAAGTAAGTGCTTTTCAAGAATTAACGGTAAATGAATAATAGCTGACGGAGAGAGATTTTGGGTTAAATTTTCAGATGGCTCAGCCATTTTTTAGCTGAAGAGATTAGCTATGCCATTCATTAAAAACAAGCAATTTATTTATGATAATGAACGGAGAAACCTCATAATAACCACAAAAATATTTTAAAAAAGGAAAGTACTCTAATTATGGGAATTTGCTCCACGCCAGTGACCAAACACACACGCAATCTCACAAACCTCGGGTTTAGAGGGAATTACTCCAACGCAGGGACCCTTTTTTTTGCTTACACACCTTGATTCCGAAATACGTATATGTATTATAGGCCTTTTTTTTTTAGAAAGGAAGTACTCGTGCGTGGTTTTTGGCTGGTGTGTATTTCTATGTGCGTGAGCAAAATAATTGTCCCTGGCGTTGGAGTAATTCCCCTTAACCAGTGTGTATTTCCTTTAAAAAATATTTTTATAGTTATTAAGAGGTTTCTCCTTTCCACAACATTATTTAACCGTAGGGTTCATTATTCACATTTTTCCTCTGATCAACTTATTTATGTTGGATTAAAACTATATTTTTATTTCTTTTTGTATTTCTTCACTTATGTACACCTACCGATTTTTCATATTCGATTAAATTTATATTTTAAATAAAAATTCAATTTCTTTAATATTCCTCTAAGGACTAACCGCCTACAATCAACCTAGCAACTACATTGTGCGCAAAATGCGTAAAAAATCCAGGAAATTGAAACGTGGAGCGTTTCTCCCCCCCTTTTATCCCGGTGCTTCATTAACCTCCATCGGGTTTGTTTAATCCAATTTCACTTTCCCCACTGCAATCACGCCATTAGAGTGCATTTCATTAATTCCTCCCCGGGGCGCCAATTTACCCACCTTTTCCGTGTAACAAACGAAAATTCCAATTCTCCCGTAAAATAAAGGAAAATAGCAATTTCTTCCGCCCATTCTCTCTCTCTCCCTCCCTCTCCCTCAAAGGTAGACCGCATAATAACTTTGTTAATTGGCGGCTCTAAAAAATAATGTTACGACGAAAAAAAGTTCAGGCAAGAGAATCAGTCTTTGCGACGACAAAACAACTGTTGCATCGCGCCGGAGAATCCTTAAAAGGGCGATTAATTTCCAACGACTTCCGGCGATTTCCGCGGACGTATTTTTCAAACCACCTTCCTTTTATATTTATTTCGTCCTGGAATTAACGGTTCCTAAGTTCTCTAGTGCCTATGAACTCTCGAATTTCGATTGAATGGGTGATTCGCCTTAAAAAAAAAAATAAAGAAAAAGAAGTCACTCCAAGGGACCCGCTAAAAAGAACTCCTCCTCCCTCCTCATTATAATTGAGATTTTTTTTCGTTTTCTTCAAAATGGCTAAATGGACTCTTTTGAGTCTCAAAATTAAGGGTTTCCACGCGTTGTTTAAGAGGTTTCCTCGTTACGTCTTCTTCTTCTACTCATTTCATCCGAGGAGTTCAAAATGGCGGACGTCGGTGATGATTTCCTTTCTCACGTAGGATCCAGGAAATTTGGCCTCACAAAAGACTCGTTCGTTTCTTTTTTTTTTCCAATTCAATCCACCCTCTCTCCCTTCCTTTTAGCGTTTGGGAAACCGCCAATTTATCGCCACCGAAGAGAGTCTTTGTTGGACTTTGTTTTATATTTTTTCCTCCGTTTTCACCGTTATGGATTCTTGTTTCTTTTTTTTTGTTGCGCCTATTAGAGAATAACGACATCTTAAGGCTTTGGTCTTTCACGTGACTTCTGCCGTTTATTTTTAGAAGGGGCAATTAATTCTCTCCGCAGTGAATTATGGTCTTCATGTTAAGATTTGCATTAATTTCTTCCACGAGAAAAGTCATTGGGATTAATTATGCAAAATGTTTTCATTTTAAGAAAAAAATTAAAAAATGGCTACCAAGGGGAAATTCTGCACGCTGTCTTGGATACGGGACGTGAACTTTCTCTTTTATTGAAATTTTTGGGTAACGCAACAATTTTTTGTCGCCCGTTGGCGTATGTCGATAAATAATGTCAAAGAGGGAAAGCAAAGGCAGCAGCGCGCAGGTGCCTTAAATGTCTGCGGAGTCCTGTAGCAGTCATTCGTTCGTGCTTTTGAAGAAACTAAGTGAAATTTTTTTAAATTTGCCGGCTGCCCCTTCCAAGGTGTTCACAAAAAAATCTGATATGACCAACATATGACTTTCTCCATATTTGGGGTATAGATATTTAAATTATTATGAATAGCATTATAAGTAGGGTGTCCACAGGCCGAAGGTGCAAAACCGGGACATTTACTATTTCGAGGACGAAAAATCCGGGACAACCGCGAAATTACTGGGACATAACCGGGATATAACCTGGACAAATGCATTTTTAGTCATTTTCTGTAGTTCGAGTTATTAAAATATTGTTTTAATGTATTTTTTGCTTCTGTTACTCTATTAATAAGAAAATAGGATGAGTTTGAACTTCTTTCTATTATAAAGTTTTGAACTTTTTATTTATACACTTAAAATTAAATACCTACATAACATATTGTATTTTACACGTAAGGAAATTGAAATCATGATCACATAAAGAAGTCAATTATCTAATCGATTGTTCAGAATGAGTGGTTACGACATAACAAATATTAATTTTTGATACGAATGAAACATAAAAATTGCACATTAGTTGTGATTTATAGCAGTGTGTTTCAACTGTCGCGACGCGTCGTCCCGCGAAACTTTGGTCGAAAGTTTAAGATAAATTTATTATTATTTTGACAGTTTGATGTTTAAAATGTTATGTGACTGTACTTTATTCTTATCTTTTAATAAAATTTCATTGAAGAAAACAAACAAAAATTATGTACTTTGCTAAATTTTACGGTCCTTGGTGGAACGTTCACAACATTTACCGGTCCACGGCAGATTTTCGGTTGAGAAACACTGATTAATAGAATATTACCCTTCGAAACATCTAAATACCATAATTACAAATTAAAACAAATTGTAATAGATAAATCGTATTAACATAAAAATATTGATCACTATTACATTATAAACTTAAAATTACAAGAGATATGTGAATTTTAAGTCATTAAGCATGAAAAAGCACGATTATCACGAAACAAAAATCAATTTTAAGTTACATGAACGAATGAAATATCAAAAATTAAAATCTTCATTACAAAATCAAATACTAGGTACATATATGAACCATTATCACATAAGAAAACATTCATTATTAACTGAAAAAGAATTAATTAATGAGCTGTGAATTTTTAAAACAAAAAATTCCATTCATCAAATGTAAACCTTAAAATTTAATTTTACATTTATATTTGGCTGATCCTTGCGCATACTTTAATATTTCTTCATTTTATTTTACGGAATTCATAAAATCTTCACAACTTAGATCTTTTCAATTAAAGACACACATGAGTATTGCGTTTACTGGACTGATTTCTAATCTGTTCCGTTCATCAGTCCATTGAGCGTCTGATAAAGAAAAAACTATTTCCCAGCTTGCATTGTGACCCGGAATTGCAAACAGATATGAACAAATTCTAATTAATTGACTTTTTTTCTAGATAAATTCGATTTTCATAAAGATAGTCATCCACTTATCGTTGCAATTCACCGTTTTCCAATTCACATTGTTTTTTATTTCATTGCTAATCGCTTTCTTCAAAAATACAAATTGTTCGTACAGAATATTTTCCGTAAATTTAATTCCATTTCTATCAAGCTATACACAAGAATATGCAACATCATCAAACTTTGGAATAGATTTTAAAGTCAACCATTTCAGAAATGTGTACTGCTTTAATGGTTCAATCCAATTCAGTAAATACTCACTTGCTGTTGGATAAAATTCGATGTCTTCATTGCTAAATTTATTTTTTTCTTCATCTTTACATAGTTGCAATATTTCTTAATTTTAATAGACAAAAATTTATTAAATACTCCACTAGCAATCATGTCAATTGTTTCTTCAACAATGTTTTTTACCTCTATAATAGTGATGTTTTTTTTCTCAATCTTTAATATCTGGCCATTCATGAATTGCAAGAAGTTGTGTAGGGTACACAAATATGCTTCTCCCAAAGCATTATTTAAAAAAATTCAAAATGAAAATAGGAGCCTTTTCATCAGACATGAAATGATATTTTAAGCCTTCAAAAATTTTTAAAATTCGTTCAATTGCAGTAAATAGTGACAACCAACGAGTTTTCGAATGAGATAGAAACTTACTATACTCTACATCAACAAAATCACAGAACTCCTTTAAACGTTCCGTTCGAACAGTGAACGTGTGAAAATAAGAAAATATTTTAATCGCTATCAATTCTACGTATAAATCTAATCCCTCTGCTTAAGTTTGAGCACCATTGTGAAGAACGTGGGCCGGACAACCAACGCCTCTAATACCGGGATTTAGCGCATTCTTCAATCTAGAAAACATGTTATCAGCTCCAAATGAAACACACTTTTCTGCGGAAATTCCATATCCTTTCAAAGAATTCACAATATACGTAGTCGATAACTGTCTCTGAAGTTTCATTGGATAAGCAATCAATATTGAGGAGTTTTACCTGCATACCTTTTTCTACTAATTTTCTACTAATGAAGTAGTAGTGAAAATACCTTATCAGATTTCTGGCTGCAAGCATCTCTCGAAACTCCAAAACACTCGGCCTTATTTAAATCCTTTAAAACTTCATTTAAAGGAGGTTCCAGAACATTCTTTATTAGAGAGATTCCTCCATTGATAACCTGCTCACCTAGCGGATCGTATTGTTCAGGTTAACGGAGTTTCTAGATGAGATCCCGTCCTTTGCTGGTACTATATGAATTGAACAATATTTTTACCGGGCTGTCCCGTGGCAATGCCGTTGCCGATGATGTGCGAGTAGGCCTTTATGCGGCGAAAGGTGCCACGCTAGCGCCCACACTGCAATGTTTATCGGCGAACACGCAATTAATTAATAATAAAAAGTATGCACTGGAAATCTCGATCATTGAAAACAAGTACGAAGAGTGCTCCTATAAACTGGGACAATTGGGCGTCCCGAAAACATTTTTCGGGACACCGGGACAGATGACTAAAATCCGGGATAAATCCCGGAAAACCGGGATGTATGGACACCCTCACAATCACATACACACACAACAGACATCATTCCGAAAATAGTATAAACATGTTCTAGGGACCTCAAAACATGTATTTCCGTTGAAATCTCGAAGTCGATTTTTTTCATGAAAACAATACTTTCTCTATACTACGTATATGGAGAAAGTAAAAAGAAACGTTAACTCAAGCAAAAATATTATTATTATTACTTTCTCCATACGTAGTATGAAAAAGTATTGTGATCACGAAAAAATCGACTTCGAGATTTCAACGGAAATACACGTTTCGAGGTCCCTAGAACACGTTTAGACTATTTTCGGAAAGATGTCTGTGTATGTATGTGATTGTGGGCGCTCTAATTCAAAAAGTACTTGCCATATTAATACCAAATTTCATATATAACACTTTGGTATGGGCACAAAGAACCGATTAGTTTTTGGACAGTAACGGTTAACCGGAAGTCGAGGCTAATTCGAAACCCGATTTGGTTGTTGCGATATTTCTCCGTTAAAACATCATTATTGTATATACAATTCTACACAAAGGTTATAGATAATATAATTTCCTACAACTTTCAGTTGAAACAATTTTCCATAGCAGTTATTGTTTAGGAATTATTTATAAATAATCGGTTTTTTCGGTTTCCGTCAAATATCTCCTTAAAAACGTCGTAATTGGTATTCTTCGTGAGGACCAAAGTTGTAGAGAATAACACTTCTTCCAAGTTTCGTTTGAAACAAACTTTCGTAGAACCATCCATTTCGGAGATATTTTGCTTTTTCTTAATTTCCAGTATACAGCGCCACCACCATGTAGCGGTGAATTCTGTAAACATATTCAAAATATACGTAATTTACAGCAATAAGGACGACTGTATTCTTTTACGATACGAAATAATAATTTTGCTTTATAATGCTATTCATAATAATTTAAATAACTATACTCCAAATATGGAGAAAGTTATGTGTTGTCCACATCAGATTTTATATTCTTTCAAATGGCATTAGTGGTGCTAAAGCCAGTTTCTACACGTACGTGGTAAAACTTGATTACTAAGTGGAAGTCTATGCATAATAAACCAATACGGATCAACCTTACTTCGTATTTTCACGGGTCAAAAACAATTTAGGTCCAAGATACCAGGCATATAGGTATATTGTGTTGATTACTGTATCTTTAGACCTATGCATCAAGGATAGCCGTTCCCAGATACCCGGTAGTAGAAGATTATTTGTATAATGATAAGAAGGACACTGGCAGCGATAAGGATATTCATAATGAAAGATCGTCGATCGTTGCCAGTGGCGAGTTTGAGGGGGTAAGATGGAGGCGGCACCCCTCTTCCATTTTGATAAGTTTCTTCATCCATTCCTCCATGATATGTACGAAAGACACTGAAATTAAATGCTCACATGCACTGTTTTAAAACTTTAAATCGTAAGTACTATGTTACTTTCTCAAGAAACTGATTACTCATAATCCACGTGAAAAACAATGACTTAAGAAACGCGTTAATTAGAGCATTTTTATTGTAAATATTTATGTATTTTTGTAAGAATTACTAATGATGGCTATATGAATAAAAGTGAGACACCGAGCTAATTTTTCACGGCAGGTGTAAAAGCCTGTGTATAATAATCCATGTGAAAAGCAACGACTTAAGAAACGTGCTACTTAAGAGCATTTTTATTGTGAATATTTATGTATTTATGTAGGAATTACTTATGATGACTATATTAATAAAAGTGAAACACCGAGCTAATTTTTCACGGCAGGTATAAGAGTCTGTGTATTAGAATTTAGATATTATTTTTAAATGTTTTTCATTGTTTCTGGAAGAATTTTCAGCTCTGTTATTGTTTATCCAAAGACTAAAAGGACTAAAAGGGAATTTAGTTATACATTATGTATGTTATCGGTTAAAATGTGCGAAATTGGATATTCACTTCCCTGCAAGTAAACTGGCGTGGACCTAACTGCAGTTAAAATTTTCCCGGTCGCACCAACTTACCAATAATCCCTTTCTCATTTTGTTTGTTGTATTCTTATGAAACAGCATCCTGTCCGAACGCAGCTTTTTTTTGGAACTTCCATCTGCTCAGCCATATGTTTAACCACTTCCTTCATTTCGTTCCCTACTCCGCTGTAATTTGTTGAGAGCGGTCCACGATTTTCTTTAGTAAACCGTGGCGGATTTTTCGATCGATTGCTTTTCGGGAATTAATAAGTCTGGGCGTGGCAGAACCTCCTTTCCTGCCCCGGAGTTCTCTGGCCCGAAATGAATGCTATTTGCCGGAAAACCAAACGGAGATGAGTAAACAGGGCGGCGAGTTCTCTTGGTTTTGATTCGCTAGGAATTTCTCATAAGATATTTATGCTTAATCCAGTTTTACCGCGACTACCTAACATTATTTTGGAGTTAGTAATGCAAATACAAGATAAAGAAATTAAAAAATTATCCACAGCTGTCGGATTAACCATGTCTCTGGGTGCCTAGAGAAAAAACAGAATAGGTACAAAAAAAATAGACGTGATTAATTTTAAGAAAATAAATGTAAAAGGTATTTTAATTCAAATTTAATATTTTAGAATCCATGACCGACGTAAGGGAATTTAATGGTGAAGATTCTTGAGGTAATTCATGATGATTTATCTAAAACAGATATGGGTAAACCGGACCAGTGCTTCACGGAGCGTCAAAATCTTCCCGAGTAGGTATCTCTCTCTGCATTACTGCAAGTGCAGAAATGATAAATTGCATTGGTGAACAGGCGGGATCTCAGCGTTACTCCAAATTTTTCGCATACATTGTTTTTATTTTCAAGGATTAAATTAAATTCAATTCAATTCAATCAAAGCAATAAATAAATTAAAATGCCTTCTTACAATTACCGAAATGGAACGCTGAAATGTATCATATCCGGGACGTGAATACTGCACACTTGCCCTCTGGAAAAATTACGGTCCTCGGACCGGACAAGCCTGTCTGTGAAGATATGAAGAAAGATAGACCTATGAAAATCAACTGAGGAAACTTGAAGTTAAATAAAAAAAAGTAAATATCTTATAAAAAGCCATCGCATAAAAAATTTTGCTCTCTGAAGCCGGATCAAAGCATTGAGGCCGATTATTCAGTCGCGGGGGCCTCTACCGTCTCTAAGCTGTTATTTCAATAATATAATGAAAGGCCATACTTTTTTGAGTGAAAAATCTACAAAAAATTACATCATCCGGTGTACCCAGGCTATCACCCATTCAAGTTATAACCATTTTCTACCAAAGATAGCTTCCGTAATCGGACTGGAATCGATATTTTTATCGTGCCGTGGTCGTTGCTCAATACTAATCAATCAAAGCATATAATTTATCCTATTTTCCTATCTCATCTTACTGACAAAGATGCGAAGGTGTGCGCGACCATTTTACGTTGAGTTTTACAATTACAGACTCAGAAATGAACTTTTCTGAGCATAAACAGGGACAAACATATCACAACAGCGCCCATACCATAAATGCCGTTACGTACGCATTAAATCGCTTCGTCCGTCACGAAAATGAACCTCACTGATGAAATGCTCCTTTAATTATGTGGGCCAACTTAGCATCGTGTTATGGTCCAAAAGAAATGAATGATCTCGCTTTATAGGGTTTAGGAATGCGTATATGGATGAAAGACGAATGCTTTTCATGCCATCATAGTTTAAGTAATCCTTACGATCGGACACGCACAGATATAAAATTTGTAGGGACACGCAGGGCGGTTTTAGGGTTACGTGGCCGCCACTGTAGTTTAGGTGTTACTTCAACGGGTTTATCTCATTGGATTAATAAGAAATTTGTTTTTGCATAAATGTATCAGAAATAAGGTTCACTGTATTCTGGGATAATTTCTGCAACAATTCCTTGTTAGAATACAAAGCAAGAAATAAATTTTTTCTCGAAACGAATTAAGTGAATGCATTAATCCGTCGAATCCCACGCACAAGGTAATCCAACCAATGAAACGACGAAGGAAAAAGTGATAAATATAACGCACGAATTCCAAAATAGCTTAGGTTTTAATACAAAATGGATATTTTATGGATATGATTCTATCGAACTATAGACGTCGAGCGTCGCCCCTTACCTGGATATTGAGAATCAAACTATTACAAAATCTTCAAGCCGGAGGAGATTCTTTAAGTGATATTTGGACGCTAAGAAATACAGAAAGATCGAAGACTTTCAAAACGGCTCAAAACTTCGAACACGGTCGGTCGCTTCATTTTTCCCTCCGGGCGAAAGGCGTTCGAATTAATCGAATAATAATCGCCCTCTTCCTCGATCCTCGGTATTTTCCGATCTCCTCTCTCTCTCTCTCTATCCATCTCACGCTTCCTTTTTACTCGTAAAAACCAATTCCCATTCCTCGAAAACTTTCTCCGAGAGAGAGAGAGAGAGAGAGAAGAGGATGCGTGACCTCATGACGTCGCCAAAAGAGACGCGACTCGAAATGGCGGCAACCCTTTCACCTTCGATCAGAACAACGCAAAGCGTCCCTGCAAATGGGATACTCCCGTCACGATTTCCCTCAGCCACTCGCATCCGTCTCCTCGGTAACGCTTTTTATCCGATTATGAGAACGTCGTTACGTCGGGCGTATGCACAACAGAAACATCGCCATTACACGCTCTGAAGCGCCCTTTTCATCTCCACGAGGGCCATTCCAACGGACGAGCTGAAAAGCTTGAAATCAATTTGAGATTCGAAGCAAACTGAGACTTAGACACGGAATCTTAGGAATGTTTGGTAAGGTTGTGGAGTTTAAAGACTTTTAAAGTACTGTATGAATCGGTTTGAACCTTTAGATGAAAGAAATGCATCTTTTCCGTTTTGCGATGTCTACAAGATGTGACCAACAAAAAAAGCGTAACTTTCTGAAGTCGAGAGAGATAATACAAAACATTTTACAAATCTTCTTAATAACATTTCTATTATTAATACAGTCTAAGTACAATAGCATAAGGTATAGTATTTGATCACCACATATTATTATGCTATGTTATGGCGAGGAGCTATAGATAATGAAAACTTTGCTACGTGTAATTTATAGGAATGTTTTTTAGAACTTAAAATATAACTTTCACTAATTATAGTTAAGCTCTCAGTTGACACAAGTGACATAAAATCTTGAAGATTAAGCCGATTTAAATACGTTTGGAGGGAAAACGAAAAATTTATTCGAGATTTTGAAAAGTAATCGGATGGGATGAAGGAAGGGTGTTCAAGACGTCCCAGTTTTCGGGGATTGGTTCCGGTGTCCCGAAAAAAAACTCGACCTATATTTTATTTTTTCACACATTAATTCTATTTCATAGCGTCACATTATTTTCTCGGTAATCTGTGTGAAATTTGTCTCTATAATCTCTGTTCTATAATAATATTTGCTACGTATTGCCTGAATTTGAAAAACTTTTTCCTACCTTCGATAGCTACGCAAAATAGCACATTTTCGCCATTGACTCTGATTTGCTTCCTCAGAATCTGATCACCCTAGATTACGAAGAACTTGGACTCAATATATAAATACCTTCATGAGAGAGAAATATTTAATTATCCACAGCATATACTTACGATATTTTTTTGAAAATGAGGCAATATTTGATAATGTCTGAATAAATGACAAGGAATTTAGTTCGAAAAATCAGCAGAAAATTCGTACCTCTAATGAACTGGGACTTTGTTTTTTCTTTTGACAGATAGCACTACCGACTTTTTTCCGATGGTAACACTGTGCTGCTTTGCTGAAATTGTATAGATACGAGTTAATTTTTTTAAAGATTCAGTTGAGTTGTTAAGGTGTCAGATACAAGTGAAACGTTCACCGACGTATCTTTTGCTACTTTCAAATCTAAATTCTCCTGGTATATTTTCTTTAAATTTACTATTCAGAGCTTAATATACTCATTTAACTCTTCTCTTCCGCTAGTATATATACACACACACACACGTGCACGCACGCACGCACGCGCACACACACACACACACACACAGGGTGATTCACGTTATCCATAAATGCTTCAAACAGCCGTAATTCCTTAACCGTACCGAATCGGACCATTGTTCATATGACCCTTTTTTTTACTCAAAATCACTTGATTAACATGTTCCCGAAGTTTGGCAGATTCCTCGTGAATCACCCTATATATATATATAAATACTAAGGAAGAGGAAAAGTAAGTAAGGATATTTTGGGCAACTAGGTGTTGAAGGAAACCTAGTGAACACTTACCGGAAGTAGAGCCGCTGGGGTGTTGGAGAGACACATTTGTAGAGGTTAGAGCTTTCGGGATGATCCCTTCGTCAGCACAAGAGAGACACAACTCTACAAATGTGTCTCTCCAACACCCCAGCGGCTCTACTTCCGGTAAGTGTTCACTGGGTTTCCTTCAACACCTAGTTGCCCAAAATATATATATATATATATATTACACAGCGATGTTTTCCATCACTTATTCCTTTATCTTTGGAAAAATGAATGTTCTCATCAATTTGTTTTATATTGTCTATATTGAAGCACGAAAGATTATTCATAATCAATATTTATACCTAGATTTAACATTTTTCTTAAGTTTTCTGCCATTGAACAGAATTAGATGAGTGAGAAAATAGGTTAACCTGTGTACAGCTCTTACTAATGCATCGATTAATCCAGATAAAATTTGTTTGGGCTGCAAAATAATTTAATATCAATACAATTTTATTGTTTTAATGATGTTTTAAAAATTGATCTTTGCCGCAGGGACCACTTTTTATACCTAGGTAATAGCATTATAATTACAAATTTACATAGAGAGGTAGGAAGCATAATAAAGCGCTTACGAATCACCTAGTCTGCAGCGGTAAACAATAAATCGTCAATTAAGTTATTATCTTTGATTAATGTCATTTCGGAAGCAACGTATGTAAAATGTACGTATCTATTCCCAGGCGCATACTTTATCACCGACATTAAAATATATTCATTAGTAATATAAAGTATAGTTCGCCTGAATTGTGTTAAAGGATTTAAGACCCTTTTTTCTCCGAATTATTGGCCATAAAATACATGGTTCAGGGAAAAAAATCGAGGGCGGCGGTCCCGGTTCGTATTTAATTATGGATATTCCCTCTTCCAACTTTTTAAAATGGCTCTATTAACTCTCAAATGAAGACGGAATTTTTACTGTATCAAATATACAGATGACGCCCATGCCCGCCATTGAATACTTTGAACTGGCCTAGTAATCTAGAAGCGTAACCTTGTACTCTTTGATTAATATCTTATATCCAATTAAATAGGTTTATTTAATGAGAGCAAGTTTCTGAAATATCAATTCAAGACCGTTTTTCTCTTATGCATAGGGCAGTTCAAATTCTCCACCGGAAATACACGTCAACTCATCCGAGTTAACTCCAATTCAAAAATAAGC
Organism: Uropetala carovei; assembly: GCA_036926305.1. Taxonomy (NCBI): domain Eukaryota; kingdom Metazoa; phylum Arthropoda; class Insecta; order Odonata; family Petaluridae; genus Uropetala; species Uropetala carovei. Next base: position 631,384 of record JAXCHB010000024.1, read on the forward strand.
ACTTAAGTATCCAGAATTGAAACGAACGATTAATTGTTTTAGGTATCTCCAACAGCCATAACTACTAAGCCAAGTAGTTATTTTTTCAGTTTTTAGTACTTGGGTTATTTTTAAATTGTTTTTAGTCACCAAACAAGAACGACAATTCTTTAGTGAATTAATTCGAGTTATTTTTATAGTAGTTCTGCAATCTGTATGAATACAAGGATAAACGCTAAGAGGTTTTTTGCAAAAATTTCGAAACAAAGCCATTTATAATTTAATCAGCCACTTTTTCTGACAATTATCGCGAAACTACCATCATCTGGCATCATTTATAAAACGGAACTAAGTTAGTCAATAATAAAAAAAATCAGTATTAAATAATGGTATAGAGCAAATGTAACTACTGAAATGGTAAATTTGAATGGCACATTTGAATTACGTTTACAAGTACACCCTAAGGGAATACTTTTATATGAGATTAGGATTTACGAAGTTCCTACCAAAACCTCATGATCTTGTTTCTATTAATATATATTTTATATATATTTTATTTAGAAATACGTATTTCCTTAATAAATTCGCAAATTTACAAAATAAATCCTCCCAACTCAATTAACATTTTATCATTGAAAGAATACAGAAAAACGTAACATATATAAAGATATTTTCTTATATTCACAACATATGCGCAGGACTATCGAACGAATTAACGTCGCGTGTGCTTTATGTAATTTATTTTGAATATTAATGTCTAATTATAACTAATTCAAAGCTTTTAGTATAAACAATCGATGGTTACGGGGGGTAGGAGTAAGGTATACTCTCAAAGCGCTGTCGACTTCAGGTGAGGCAAGAAAGGTGGACAATATGATCGAAGAGTTTTGCCTTTACGCAGAAAATTAATTGGAGAAGGACACAAGTGACGAAATAATAAAAGAGCAGAGATCAACGATAAATTCTAATTTAGAAATCACCCTAGGAGAGAGTAATTTATGGCAAAATTTGAACACCGAGGAGCGAGAGAAATGTAAATAATAAAATGGGTAAATATTCTTCTACTAATCCACTGATTTACATTTTTTCATTACCCACTCCACCGATTTGGTTATTTAATGATTTAAATTTTAAGACTCAAGATGGAAGGCGCTTGAGAAAATGTTTTGCGCGCCACCTAAATATAAAATACTTTAATCGGAAAATGGCGGAGTGAGGGGTAAAAAGAAACAGAAACTAAAAATAATAAGTACGAAGAGTGAGGTAAGGGACGAAGAAGAGGCGGCGATCGAAGGAGCCGAGGAAAGAGGGAGATAGCGAGAGAGAGAGAGAGGGAGAACGTGGAAGGGAATGGAAAGGTAGAGGGAGAGATGGTGGTTGGGGGAGGGAGGGAGGGGGTGATGGGGGTTGAGCAGAGGAGGTAGGGTGAGAGAGGGGAAGTGTAGACGCGCGCACGGAAGGGCGTTAAACGTGAGCAGTGGCCAAATCGCCACCCTCTCATTCAACAGCGATACCGACAGCCCCGAGGACAAACCGTGCACCTCCATTAGTCCAACCCAATAATGCTCCCCTTCCCACCACAACGAAATCTCCATTTCCCCCCATCAAAAACCTCCCTCCTTTTTTTTTTATTTCCCCCCCCTTCCTCCCGTCACGGAACGACCTCTCTTCCTATCCTTTCTCCCCTACCACCGTCTCCTTATCTTCCCTCCCTCTTTTCCCCTCCCTCTCCACACTTTCCACCGTCTCTCTCTCTCTCATGTCAGCCAATTTTCTCTAAATTCACCTCCCTCTTCCCCTATAATCCTCTTACTATTCCCTTCCTTCTGACTTACCACCAACCTTCTCTCTACTCTTTTCCCCCAGCTTTTCCGGCCAAACTCCTTCCTCCCCCCTTCCTCTCATCTCATCTCCCGTCTCTCAACACCTTCCAACTCGACCGGTTCCCTTTATTCTCCTCTCTCTCTCCTTCAATTTTTCATCTCTTCCCGTCTTATCTTTTCCGATGATCTCTTCCCTCCTCTTTCCCTGCACCCCATCTCATTCGATCCGTTGTTAATGACGCCCATCCTCCTCTTCCTTCTCTTATATCTTCCTCTTCTCCCCCAATCATCTCTCCACTCCCTCTTTCCTCCTTTCATCCTCTCTTTATATCCTCCTCCATCCTTCCTCCTATTTCCTTTTCTCTTTTCCATGCATCCATCCTCTCCCTATCTCCTTCCCCCTCTCTCCTACCCTCCTTCCCCTCACTTTCCTCCTCAATTCTCTCCCCTCTCCCCCCCTCCCCCTTAGCTCTTATCCCATCCTCCTATCCCACTTTATTTTTCCTCACTCCTCTCTCTACATCCCCCTCCTTTCCCATCTTCCTCCCTCATCTCCTTCCATCCCCCTACCCCTCCTTCCCTCCCCCTACCCTTCCTACCTTCTCCCTACCCCTCCTTCCCTCCCCCTCCTTCCCTCCCCCTCCCTCTCCCGTCTCACCCTCCTCTCTCTGTTCTCGCTTCTTCCTTTCCCTCCTCAACTCTGCCTCTCCTCCCCACTTCCCTACTCTCCTCTCCCTCATCCTATCTCCTCCTCCTCCTCCTCTCTCCCTCCTCCTCCCTCCCCCTAACATCCCCTCCCATCTCCCTTCCCCTCCTTTCTCCTCCTCTTTCTCTCCCCGCTCCGCTTTCTCATTCTAAATATATCCCGACAACTCAAATTCTTCCATTCTCTATCTCCAGCGGAAATCTGCATTTTCAATCCTTGGAATCATTTCGAGATTGCGCCAGTGCGCCGTCTGCTGGTAATATACACGACGACGGTCGATCGTGTCCTTTTATTTTTGTTATTGCTGGTTCGCTCACTGCATCTTCTCTCGCGTCGTCGTTTTTGCGCTTATCGCGTTTCTCCTACACTTCCTTTTAGGGCGGCCATTTTCCCGTTTCGAAATCGTTTAAGAAAAACACAAAGGAGGGAAGGGGCATTGGTTTGATTCGTATTCTTCGAGAGGAGAAAGTATCGATCAAAAAGATAGAAACACAGGAGGCGCAGGTCAAAGGATTTCGAGGAAGGTGAAATTTTCGACATTTGTTTTTACCTCTCGACGTTTTTTTAAGGTCATTATCTATATTATTTAATAATTCAGAATTTTGGGTATTTTTTTTATTTATCTCATTAGATATGGTCTTTACTGTAAAGACATTCAAGTAAATTTTCATGCGATATATAATTATGTTTTAAGAATAAATCGTTTCCCTTAGAATTCCTAATATTTATCTTGACCATAAGGAACAGTGCGCAATTAAGAAGCCAACATTTTCTTTGTATGGGCACAACTTAGAATGGCTAAAAGTTTGTGTTGCGTATAACTAGGGAGAAAGGAGTAGTTTATTCAAAGAAATTAAAGATGGCGTAGATATTTTTAAGGGACGATGCGGATGGGGAATTTTAAGGTGGTGTTCGAAAAATGAATGTTGTCAATGAAAGATTAATTCTTAAGGTGGTTTTAAGAAAAAGAATAATTTTGAGTAACTAAAGGCAAGGTTTTGGGAGGAAGAGATCCTGCTGGAAGCATGGAAAAATTCGATTTTCGTATATTAGAAGTACCGTGCGGCCGCTTTAGTTGTACGTGATGATAATAATACAGATATTCATCGCCAATCTTTCTTGACTTACCCGCGTAGGGTGTGGGCCAGGACTTAAGGGAAATTGAAGGTTCGGATCCCTGAGAGGCATACTTAAAATCCTACAATGTACACTTCAAGGTTAAAAATAGGCATGCTATGCTTAAAAAATGTTTATTATTTAAAATGCAATAAAAATACAGACTTTTGGTCCTATCGGGAGCTAGAAGTACTCTCACGTATTTCCTTCTGATAAAGATTAGTTAGTATGTAGCTTCTTCAACATCATACATTTTAATATTAAGTAGTAAAAATAACGACCGCGCGGAGAACCGTGGCACTCAAGACTGGATACCGCAGTTAGCAAAAACAGGTATAATTTTCGAATCGTGAATACTCAAAACCGCGGTTGGCGAGTAAGTATTGTAATTAAGTTTCCCTAGTTACTCATGCATAAAAAATAATTTTTAAATATAAAACTCAGCCAAATACAGAGAGGAAAATTTGTCTGGATATAGTTATGACAAAATAGAAAAATTACTTTTAAAAAATCTAAATATACTTTCTTAGAAACCAACAACATAATAGGTGATGTTTCTTCCATAAGAGTATTTGCGGTTCTTGAAAATCAGAATTGATATATTACAACCGTTAAGGTGCTCTGGTAGTTTCATTAATATTTATGAATAATAATTAAATTCGCGATAGTATTTTGTTAGATAGTACGGCGATCTTACGAATGTCTAATGATTTTTATCTCGAGTCTTTATATAAAATTTTATTTCGCCATTTTTATTAATGGGCGAAGAAACTTATGTGTTTACATAAGATAAAACCTTCTTTCTTCTCGATGATACATTCTATTTTAATGACCTAAGACGTTAAATTTTTATTTCTTTTGCAGATAAAAAAGTTCATGTTAGTGGAAAATAAGGAATAATATTATTTATTGAATATTTTTTTCATTAAAACAGGCGATCCTTGAGATACGCTAATTTACACACAAAGCGAGATTTCAGGATTTTTCTTCTTTATGGATTTTATTTCACAACGAGAGTACTTTTAAAGGCTTAAATTGTAGTTAATTATCATAATAAATTAATTCGGTAATAGATATAATATATGTGACCTTGATTTTTACCAATCCCTTTTAACGCTTTTTCTCCTACCTCGACATTAAGTAAAAAATAGTTTAAAAGTTTCCATCAGGCTATACAGAGATTAAAATATACATTGGGAAAGACAAGTTTTCTTTCTTCGGTTACGTCAAGACATTCCTCACTCATTACTCGACGACGAACAGAATTCCGAAAAAAAGGGGCGCTCGGCGGAGATCACATTATCCTTTCTCTTTTCACCTCGCACTTTTAATTAACGCTCCTTCATTTAACACGGCGAAAACGAGTCACGCACTATGATAAACATCGATTTGTTACACGCCGCGTATTACCAGCCGTCCGGACAACAAACGTTCCGCTCATCACGGGCCGAATAAAAAGGCGTTGAAAAAATATCAAGGAAAGCCATCTTCGGAGAATTAAATAAAAAAAGAATCTTTTGTTTTTCCCCACCTTTTCGGTATTTCAAAACATTAAAAAAAGAAACTTCTCCCGTATTTTTTTTTAATGGGTTCGGCTGTAGGAAGTAATAAAGACAAAAGAATATGCCGTCGATCCCTTTATGAATAATAATTTGGCGTTCCGGACGCTTCACGGTGGCTATCCTGTTTGCTCATCCATAGACACGCTCTTTCTCGAAATTAGCATAGCGCACGTCACGTTTCCCTCCTCTAAATTTCCCATCCCGAAATCACACCGACTCCGACACCTTCATATCTCCCGCTTAGAGACGATTAATGCTCGCCGACTCACTAGGAATTCGGCACCTCTTCCCTCTCTTTATTCTCACGCCGACTGCAGCACCTTTTTTCCTCCTACTCCTCTCGCTCCTATCCGAAACAACGTCTTTTTACCGGCGTTGTTTCCCTTCGCGTCCATCCAACACATCGTTCCGAAGTCAGCTCCACAGCCTCGACACTAACGAAACCCTCGCGCGGTTTAAACACCTCTTAACTCTCCTCCATCCGTCTAAGCGTCAATTTGTACGTCACACTAGTCCAACACCTTGCCTCACGAAATAATATCTCTTCATCTCAAAGACCAAACACGTATCTTCCCGTTTCGTTCCGTGCTAAAACACATCTACATTTTACCTACGAGATGGCCTTTTCCCGTAGGTTTAAACATCGCTTCTTTTATTTTTTGTGAACGTAGATGGATTATTCCCTCGAAAAATAAGAGAGAGGGAGATTTGCTTCCTTTCCCTTGTTTTTCCTTATTTTTTTTTAAAAAACACCGCTCCTTCCCAACCCTTTCCCTTCCTTCCTCTCCCCCCCTCTCTCTCTCCGCCCCTTACAGTTTTGGCCTCCGTTCCTGCGAGCCATCCTCTAATCTCCGACAATCAAACCCACCGCCACCTTACGCGTACCGCCTTCTGATCTCCAACCATCATCCTCTCCCCCTTTGCCTATCCCTCCCCTCTCCCTTCCCCTTTCCCTCCCCCTTCCCCTCCTACGCCCGATAAAAATACCCTCCCCTTCCGTCACCTCTAACGCCCTCTTCCCTTTCCCATTCTCACCTTTTTCCGTACTCCTTTATCTTCGTTTCTCGACGTATTTTCTCCCTCTTATATCTTCTTCCTCTCTGCCTCGTGCCTCCTCTTCCTCCGATGTCCATCGCTCCCTCCATTCTCAATAGCATAGAGGCGTACCTAGGCGATATGGCGCCTATGGCAAAATTTTAGGAAACACCTCGGTCATGTTGGATATAATTTTTTCTTCGCTTTAATATAGAATAACAGCATTTTTATTATGAACATATCAACGTGTGAATGTTGAAATAGCACTTATCTATGGAAAAATTAACTTTTCGCACTTTTTGCGGGAACGTTTGGCGCCTTTTGCGAGCGGCGCCTATGGGAAATGCCACCTTCGCAATACCCTAGTTACGGCACTGTATTCTCCCTCCCATTTTTTCCTTTTTTCCTTCTCATTCTCTCCTCCTTTACTTACTTTCTCCAATCTCAATCTCTATCCTACTTGTTCTACGTTTCTCCTCCCCCCTCTATCTCTCTCTCCGCAATCTCCTTTTCTTTCTCTCTTTCTCCCTCCATTCTCTCATCTAACTCTTCCTACATAACTTTTCCCTCCCTTTCCCTTCTCACTTCTCTCTTCCTTTAGGAGTTATATGGAAGAAGAGACTGTATATAGTCTCAAACTCGTCCAAATAAAGACGATTATCTCTCTCTCTCTCTCTTCTTAATCACCTCCCTCATTTCTCCATTCCAACTTCAATTCTTCCTTCCTCTCTTCTTTTTCTCACATCTCGGTTTCTTCTTCCTCTCTCCATCCTTCCCTTCCTCCTTCACTCCTTCCTTTCTCTTTTACTTATCTCTCCTCTCCTCTCGTTGCTCTATTCTCTCCTTACTTTCTCCTCTACCTCTCGTCTCCCCTCACTCTTTTCCCTCCTTCCTCTCTCCTCTTTTTTCTTCTCTCTCTCCTCTCTCTCCTCCTTCCTCTCCTTCGTATTCTTCCTCTCCCCTGTCTTTCTCTCTCCTCTCCTTGTGTTTTTCTATTTTTTTATGGTTCTCATTCTATCATTAACATTTGTAACTGTTAACGAAGGGTTAAATGTAAGAAGGGACTTCACAGTCTCAATTTCGCACTGAATAAAGTCGTTTGTCTGTCTGTCTGTCCTTCTCCTACCCCTTCTTCCTCTTTCCTCCCTATACCTCCCCCTCGTTTCTCCTAGGCCAAATTCACTTCCCTCTCTCTCCTTATTCGTGAAATGGCAAGGATATTCGCTCCTTATCGTAAGGTTGCCGGTTTGAAACTCATGCAAGGGAAAACGAATGCTATCTTTTTTTTACCAAGCTAACCGGATGAGAGACGAGGTAGAGAGTATCCCGCTGATCGGCGATCCTAATTTATTAAAACACATTTATGCCAATTATTTATTTGCCACATATAAGCTTTTCTGCGATCTACTATAATCCCTTTCCCTTCCTCTCTATCTCTCTCTCTCTGTAGCGTTTATGCAGGTCGCCGCGTTGCCCTGTGCGGCGTAATTTATGCTAACGAGATCGTAACTTTATAGAGCATTACCTTAAATTCTACCTTTGAGAAGTCAAATAAATTACCTCCGTTGATTCGTTGCTACCAATTTTTACTCGTTTAGATTTGAACTTAATATGGGGGTGAATATGGTAATGCATTTCGAAATGAACGAGTTAATGTTATGTATTCTATCGCCGCTCACCTTTCACCTCTCGGCTGTAATCAAATTCCATGCCTTTGTGAACTTCACTTTCTCTTCCCTCGATATAAATTCCATATCGGAAATTCTCGACCCTCCTGCTTATATTCTAATGTAAAGTACGTTCCGTTTTCTCCGTTAACATTACTCAAATTGTTCGTGCAGTTATTAATGCTGCACTAGATCCATCTTATTCTTAATTTGATTCCCATGTTCCAAATTCTTTTCTCTGGAAGTATCCCCGCTTTGTCTGACGATTATCCGTTTCTTCAAATTTTATTGATTGTTTTCTGAATTTTTCAATGACAAGTAAAGAGATCCACTTGGAAAATTCAATAAATGTTATTTTCCATTTATCGGATAGACGAAAGGAGCACAGTTCAAATGACAACGAAAAATTTTCGCCAACAGCTTGATCCTTTTTATTTTTCTGCAATATTTTTTTGAAATCGTAAAATCTATACAGTAAGAAAATAGAGTTATAGTGCCGGAAATAGCTTACATTTCGATTATTTAAGTGATATATCGCAAGACTAATACTTATATTTAATCACGAATAACAATAAATAAAGGAATTTAATATCTAAGGGAACCAGCAATCCTTTCTTTTTCAAATTTCTGTCCAAGTATCTCCATTCCTTCAAATTATATTTTTCCTTCACTGCATATCCTTCCTTCAATTTTCCACAACCTCCCATAAAGCGTTTTCAGCAGATTTTCGACTTCGTTATGTCCCACCTCTTTCGAATCCGTGTTTTCGGCGCTTTACAGTACTTCTCAATTAGTGCCACCACACTTAAAAAAAAAAAAACACCACCACCCTAAATGTTCCCTTTCAGTCGGGTTCGCCTATCTTTCTCCTTCCTCCACCCATCAAAACTCTCCTTTTTCCCTCGATTCCTCTTTCTGTTCTTTGTCGACACCTCTTTTCCCCTCTCGCCTTTCTTTTTCGGTCAACTCCCGTCACCTCTCATATCTCCAACATTCTTTTACTTTCCCCTCCTCTCCAGTTCCCTCTACAGTCTCTCCCCTTGCTTTCTCTCTCCTCCTCCTCCTCTCTCTCCCTCCACAAACCTAAAACCGCCCGTGGCTTATTACTCCCAGGCCGACGACAGCAGTTTTCCTCCCTGTAATCTTCGCCTACACTATCCGACCGTGCATCTCGCAGTCGGGCGGGAGCCGTAATTCCTGCCCTCAGCGCACAACGCGGGAGAGGTGGAGGTTGGAAGAGGGTTTGGGTGAGAAGAAAAGGAGGGAAGTAAGGGACGGGGGTGGGGGGGGGGACGAGAGGAGGAAGGGTAGCAAAAGGGGAAGGGGGAGGGTGAAAGGTGGAGAGAACGGTACGATAGAGAGAGAGAGAGCCCGTGGCGGAGGTGACTTGAGGTGGCAGAGATGGCAGTGCCGAAGTATGGAGATAGATACTAGCTTTATCACGTATGATTGCTCCTCCTCCAACCTCTCATCCCCTCGTGCTCCCTCCGTTCCTTCTTAAGCCTCCGTAACCTTTCCCTCCTCCCTCTCCCCTTCCACTCCTGGAAGAGAGTCCCTTTCATCCCGCCGAAAGGGAAGATGGTGGCGGCAAGGGCAGAGTTAAGACGATTGGGAGAGAGGGTGTATCAAAGGAAGGAATGGAGCGCGCGTGTTTTTTTATTATAGATATTCACGAATGTATGCGTCTGCATATAGGTATAACAAGTAAGAATTAAAAAAAAATCAAAAATAAAATCTTTTTGCTCTATAAAATAGGCGGCCTTAAAAGATCAAAACAAGAAAAATTTCAAATTATTTGTTCGTTATAAAAGATTTTGGTGTCATACTATTTTCATTACTGTTGATTTACATATCATTTATGTAATAATTTCGCTTTGATAAGAGGTTTTCAAGGCTGAGCTTCATTAATAATTGTGTTTTGCTATTAACTTTATATTCAAAATCAATTTACTCCAGCTTATGGAATGAGATTATTACGTAAATGATATGTAAAGTAACAGTAATGAAAATAATATTACACCAAAATCTTTCGTAACGAACAAATAATCTGAAAATTTTCTTGTTTTATTCTCTATAAAGAAAAAAGACTTCATCTTTGAATTTTTTTAAAATTCTTACTTGTTTTCATTTTAAGTGCGAAAATGAATAACATTCAATGAAAAATAACGAACATAAATAATTTAACTCAATCGCTTTCTTACAGCGATTGATTTGTGGAACTTTGTGACTTCATACGACTGTAGCGCCAGTAGGCTCGTCAGTTTAAGTCGCAAAGCTAATAAGAAGAGAAACCCGGTACCGGCATTAGCCTACTCTTTTCGAGAAGCACCAAGGAGGACCAACAGCTTTATGTCCGTTCCGAAGGATGAAGCGTTAATTCGCGTGCTGTCTTCTAAACACGCAAATAGGGGGTCGCAAGACCTATCGAAAAAAATGCAACTTTCGCAGGCCAACGCGCTCGCCACTACGTCACGGCACCCCATTTCGCAAGTTTTGAAATTTCGAAGATACTTTTCTACCCAGAAGCTATCTACCGCAGCGTGAGGTATAAAAATACATTCCCAAATGAACCATCTACTGATTACGAGTTGTTAATTGTTTTATGAAAAAGTTCAAAATTTTTAAACGAATAGTGAACATTATTGAGGTATAAAATGACAATAGAAACAAGCTAAAATTTTCGTACAAGCGTCATAACTTCTCTCGCCATATATTGGTTAAAATGACAACTCACGTTGAAATCCGTATTTCCTGCTATCATTTCTAACTTTGGGGCAAAGAATGCCGTGATTATGTAGTAGTTCAATTTCTTGCTAATAAAACGACCCTAGTCTCGCGTGCAGAGCCACACCCGCCTAAACGCACGCACTCAACAGCTCTGCATTCAAAATGTCTTGTACTTCGTCGATTTAGAATTGAAAGAAAAGATAATACGGTATATGTCAAAGTAGTTACGTAAGATATTTTTCCGTACTATTCGCAATGCAAAAAATTGAGCCAAATTTTCAAATCTATACTACAAAGACTCGTAGAATCTAGGTTGGATACTCAAGGCTGCCGAGTTTAATGCCGTCAAAACTTAAGAAGTTTAAGTTAATGCAACAGTTTTCTGTACAAAAAATGGTGTTAATAAATCCTTTGTGACGTAAACGTTAGATTCAGCGCTATTTCCCATTCTCTGATACTTACGTATACGTATTTGTTCGTTGCAAGGCACACTCAGAGCGATAGGTTGTGACATCCAGTGTGGGTAAAAATTCCCTTAGGGTATCAGAGAGGCGTGAGGTTAAAGTTCTCCCGTTCGATAAACGGTTTGTAACGAAGAGGAGGAATATGGAGAAAGAGAGAGAGAGAGAAAATTAACAAATCGACCTCTTGACCTTTTGATGTGGAGTGAGATTTTTGAGAGACGGGAACTTCCTTTCACGACTTACCGAGGACGATGAGTGATGCATATATGCAGCAGTATAGGATGCCGATGGAGGCTGTTGGAGGAAGGGGAGATTGGCATAGAGGGAGAGAGAGCGAGAGAAACGGATAGAAATATCAGTAAGGTAAAGCACGGAGGGAGAATTGTTTCATGGGGATGCTAAAAAATAATATAGGAAAACCGTGATAATTTTTCCCGTAATCGCGAATCGCCTTTACGTGCCTACATATGGTGTCTGCTCGTTGTCATAGGCGTGCACCTTTCAGCATTATGCAGGGGATAATCCTTTATGTTATACTGACTGGTAAATGTATGTGGTTAACAAAAGATCTAGTTTTCAGAACATGTTTAAGAAAGTTACCTTATATTGGTATGAGTGCAGAAACGCTGGAAATGACATAATATACCTCCAATTAATTAACCTAAGACGATTTTCCTTCATTTCAAAGGATTATATTTTACCATATTAAAAAATAAAAATACATATTCTGGTAGCTACTAATACACGTTCCGAATATGTAAATTCATCCCTTTTCTAATTCTTCCGAATTCAGTTACCATCTGCTATTAGGAGTTAGTTGAATTATTCTAAAATAAAATCTTCCTTTTTTCGTAAATAACACAACGCAAGATTTTTTTAAATATTCATTCTCTCATCTCTTTGTTAAGCATATGGCATATCTTTAAGATTTAAAAAACCCTTCTTTCTATTCTTTTACGATGATGCCTTCAGATTATTTGTGACGGTTATAAAGTTTCTCGGAAATGTTTCCATGAAACGCCTATGGAGTCAGTCCAATCTAGAGCTCTGCATGGGCCTGATTTTCTAGTCCAAGCCCGTACGATGTCGAAGAAATTGTAGGCTAAGCCCGTGAGACATTACGGAAGACCAGTGTGACTCGCGTGATTTTTAAAGCCCGGACAAGTAATTAATTCCAAAGGATCGGCCCTTAGCCGGCCCGTGCAGGACTCTAGTCATGATTTTCGGGGAGGATGCAGAATTTCGTATTCCGAGCAGTGGCAATTATAATACATACTAAAATTTATTGAACTTTCATTTTTCATATGGCCGAAATGGCTTTGGTTTCACTGATAACAAAGCTCATTTTCATGTATATATTTATATATTGTATTACAAAAATGTAGCGTGTTCTTGCAGGGTGAATTTAGAGTCGTCTAGGATATGTATGCGCAGATGTCTCATTTTATCTCTTCTAAGCAGAATATTCCGAATTTCCGTTTGCAGGTGAGGATCCAGATAATTCCTAAGAGGGAGAGAAGAGGGGGAATCATCTCTATCGCTCCCACCTTGGACCCACCGTTTCCGATCGCCTAAAACCCTTCATTCTAGTGTCCCTCTTGCATTAATCTGAAAGACCTGATATACTCACTTGGAAGACATTGGCAAGTTTCGATAAAATAAAGTGTTCTTATAAACCAGTCTGGGCGTGGACAAAACGCCAATTTATGTGTAAAACTGCATCATCGATACACATCAATCTGAAAAGACAACTTTCTCGCTAGAGTGTAAAACATCGTATAAAAAAGTGGGAGAATTGCGCGAGTAAATGAATTATCTAAACAATTTACATTAAACATTAGACGTACATTCTTTTTAAATAAAAACATCTTTATATAGGTATAGAACTAATCTTTGATCAATTACTGCTGGTAGATCGAGTTAAGAAAAGGAGTGAAAAGATAAAAAAAAACCTTCCTTTCTATTCTTTTACGATGATGCCTTCAGATTATTTGTGATAGTTATAAAGGTTCTCGGAAATGTTTCCATGGAGCGCCTATGGAATCTAAGGTCCCTAGCACCCCAATTTTACTTTATTCGAGAGGGAATTTTTTTTAACCGCAAGAGATTTTCAAACCAAATAAATCCAGAAGGTAATAAAATATAAAGGAGCCATTCCGCTCTTGATTCGTGACTTGATCTTGCATTCTCGATGGAACGCCTTAAGGAAGGCCATTAGAGACGTTAAGTGCACGTTGGGTCCATATCACGGGTTGTGTGATAAATGGCCGATCGAGAGTTTTGTTTGGGGTCAATTTCCTATTGCCTCATAATCGAGGAGTGCACTTATGCGTGCGTGTGTGTGTTCGCGCGTGTTTATATATACGTCTGTGTATGTGCGGTTACCGCGATAGATTCGATTCGATCATCACGCGACGGTGTCATTGGCGATAATGATATTAGCACATGAAAGGCGTTTCCATAACGCCGTGAAATTGGAATTTTGTTTCGGAGGATAACGTTGTTTTGGGGAAATTTCAGGCGTATTTTTACCCAAGGACTGCAGCTTTCATGGCGGAAATGAATACATAAAAAAAAGGGGAATGAGATGTCCTTGAAGATAGTCAAATTACGTATCGCAGAGATGAAATCTACTTCTCTACCGCAACGGTTGACACATGCACTGATATTTAGGTGGATTTATCCCTCAACGCTTTGTTTTCGGTAAATTTCGACGCAACCTTTGTGTTCGGAGACTTGAAAATGACTTAATGGGGAGTAAAAATATCGAATCTGTCTAGGATACACGAGCAGAACGGATTTTATGGGGGTGATTATGATATGAAGGTGACCTATGGAAAGATTGGTTTAAAATATGAGTTCGAACGTAAAGAATCCATAAATAAGGGAGGTTATAGGGAGGAAACGATAAAAAGAAGTAGGTGTTGTGAGGAAAATGACTAAGGATCAGGTTGATTGGCATAGAAAACTGTAATGTTAAGTTTTAGCTCACCGGTAATATGTTCATTGAAAATAATGCTTGCAAGGACTGTATAAATCGAAGTATTTGATAGCAATAATTTTGGATTCGATTAGAAAAGTTTCTCTTCTTACACCTTCCTTAGTGGAAAATTTCATAATTGGAAAAGTGATACAATGGCCCAGGAAGAGTAAATTGTATAAGGATTATATCATTATTTAATGTCAGTATATTCCATTTCCATTCTCAATAAATAAACCTTGTAACAGCTATAATTACACACAACTATATTCTGGTTTCAAGAGTTACCTATATTATTTAGTCATATCATTTAAACTCGCACAGAAACTCCCATTTTAAGGAGAAGTAATTTGAACAACACAAATCCAAAGCTGGATTCATACAAACTACTACTGATGATGAACGAGAAAATGAAAACTACATCTTATGAACACGTGAATCATTATTTAATTGTTTTCCTTGGAAACATAAACACCACATTATACAAATAATTCACGTTTAAAGAAGTTATTTTTTTTTAACAGTCGCACATATTGCTGGTGTATACTTCCCCGTGTCGTCCTCTCTCCCGCGATCTCCTTTCGAGTGCATTACGAAAACCCAGAGTAAACGAAGGTAAGGACTAAACCGAAAAAAACAGGCACGATGGTGGATTCTTGTTTGCTCATCGTCGTCGTATATATGGCCTAACTATCGAGCGGAGAAATAGGAGGAGTGTAGAAGGACGGGGTGAAAAGGACGAGGGCGTGCCTCGAGGCACACGAATCGGAAAATCCCTTCCTGACTCCATTCCTTCGAGGGCCCGTGGACACCACTCCCATCCTCTCTCTCCTTCACCGCTCCCCAATCTCTTACGTCCACGCGCAGTCGAACCTCCGCCCACCACGATTCACACCACATGCGCTCGTTGTGATAGCTTGACGAACATGATCCTTCACTTCTTCCCAAGGACGCCATATAATGTCATCGACTCAGAAAAATTGAAGAAATACGGCCGATTATACTTTCATTGTTTTCCAAGGTTGTTCCACTCTCGCGGAATTGCTCATGGTATCCTCGATCAACGAGGAAAAGGAGGAAAAAAAAACGTTCGGAGACGTGATCCTGAGGTTAATAACGCTTTTTGAATAGAAATTTTTGCTGTTTGTAAAAGCGCCAGAGAATAGATTTGTCCTGCGGTATAATAGTTCTCCTTTATATGGCGCTTCAACGTTTTGCTTGCTATTCGATTCTTTTGCGTTATTCTGAGGAATATTTTTTTTTGAGAAAATGAACGATTTGGTGATGTAAGAAAAATTTGCTTGATTTAAAAAAAAAGTTGTTATAGGTTGATAGAAGAGAAAATGGATTAGGATGTACTATATATGTGAAATCAATGACAGAATTTATTATTTTCTCATTTCATCGACACTTTAAATGTAATTTTAAGAAAAATTCAAGAGAAGCGGAAATTATAGGCAAAGCGGTTTTTTTCTGAGGGACGCTTTATCAAGATCACGGACCCGATGAAAAGATGAACCGTTTACTCTTTTTTTCTAATCGTTAGATTATTGTTTCCGGCGATAGGGCATAAATTAATTGGCTTCCCGCGAAATCAACTAGTGCTAACGACACCTTTGATCTCGTTAGCATATTTATTATTCGGATCGGGTGTTTGAGAGAGAGAGTGTTTGCATACAAATCACTTCATTGTCCTCTTTTCATTTTTCTCTGATTCGTTCCTTAAATAAAGTGCCGCTAAGTCCATCATCATCATCACCATTCCTGAATCCGAAAACTTGTATCGTGTATTTTTTATGCGAATATTTGCGCGCCATATCTGAACTCTAGCTCTGCACAGATTGCATTTGAAGTAAAAACGATTTTTCTTCCACTAGAAATATATAAGAAATATAATGCCAGACTACGTAGCATCGAAATAAAATGGCGATACTCATGTTATAGCGTGTTAAAAATGCCGAAAGGGTTGTTGGGGTCAGGCGGTAATAAGAATTAGCAATTTTATTACTACATTTTTCAAAATAACGAGGGAAATACGTCACGGCGGCTTTACAATTAGAGGTATCTCAAAGGACAAGCCGTTTTTAATGTAATCTTGGTACGTATTGATCACGCGGAGTTCTTTTTCATTCTCTCTCTCTCTCTCTCTCTCTCTTTCTCTCGCTGTAAAAAATATATTTGCACAAATCATTTTTTGAACTCTCGCGCGAGTTTTTCTTTCATATATAACGCAAAGGATCTTACCCACACAATTTTTATCATTCATATTTTTCTTCTCTCTTTCTCTCTCGAAGGAACTAGGATAATGGCCTTCTGCACGGCAATTTTCCCCAGTGATAAATCTCTCCGCCTTCCAAAACAATCACTTTTCGGATATATTTCCCCAGTTTCTCTCCCTCTCTATGCCTTTTTGTATGTGCGCCTTCCCATTCCCTTTCACACGAACCGCCATTCTTCCTATCCGTTAGCTATCGCGTGCCAACTCTACTCCACCCATACTATGTAATATCGTGCGCAACCCGCAATTCTTTTTTATTCCGTAATATACTCGTACACAAAACCGATACGTCAACGTTATCCATTGCGCACCTATCATTTTGTGTCTCTCACCCCGTTTTCATCCTTAAAATTAGATCTAAAATACGTATTGCTCAACGCTCTCCAAAGTGTAGGCAGTATTTAAGGGTTAACGTGTTATAGGGCCGAGGAGCATTTGACTCGCATAGTACGCCACAGAAACAATTGAGCTTCTCGTTCGCGTGCAATATTTCTTTCGTATATATACGTCATTTCACTACGCTCAATTTTTACCGGAAGCGGAAAACATTCTTGGTAGGTACGTCAGAATGACGACCTTCAAAATATTTCATCCTATATTCCTTCAAAACTCAGTAAAGATGTTCGAATTAAGTAAAAATTAAAGCTTTGCAAATTGTGCCCATTCGCTCAAAACAAAATTCGAATCTGCAGTCCAAACCTTTCCTCCAGTATGACGATGCCGCCAGGGTTGATCTCTATATTCTGCCTATGGCACCAGCACTTCACATCGGCCTTGATATCAGGGCAGAAAGAAAATTTCATCCACGAAGTTGATCTTTAAGTTTAGGGAACGGATGAAAGCCAGACAGATCCAATTAGAAGGGGTGTTGAGGGCAGTGGCGTAGCTAGGGTCTTCGGCGCCCGGGGGCAAGGCATCTTCTTGGCGCCCCTAAGGGGGGATATATTCCCATTCTGGCCCATATGACTTTTTTCTTGCCGCCAAGTTCCAGGAGGAGGGGTTTATGGGATCTTCTGTGCTTAATTTAGTGTGTTGACGTCTTTAAGCAATTCCCAGTTTTGCTACCATATGCAACAAACATATTTGAATGGGAAATTGGTGCGAGTAAAGCTAGATGGCAGGAGATACCTCAACTCAATTGCAAACCCCCCTATCCCGTCGGCACAACATCATTTACAAGTGAGATCCAGTCTAAGGAAATATATAGGCAAAACAAGAATGTAACCAGAAACTCGAAGAATGAGCGATAACCCTAAAGACTTCGGGTGAGACATGAAAAGATGGCAACCTGAGTGGCCATCCGAAATTCGTCAATGACCTCGAGATTTCCTAATCTCACCCGGTGATTTCCTAATTTAGCCCAGCGATTCTCATATGTGAATAAATTGAAGTATGTTTACTGTTTTTAAATGTTTAATACAAAAGAGATAATTAGTTTCATAGAAATGTGAATGTGATGAGCCATATTTTGTCGCTCTCTCACGCAACTTGGCGGCTCCCTCGAACACCAACGAAAGATTGCAGGGGTACCTACTTTATAACAGCGCCACCAATCCAAAATCACCGAATAAATGTAGTAACAAGAGCTACGAGCCATTAGCTGAGATTCAGAATTTGTCCTTGCTGTAGATATGGTGGTAGCAAATACTACACCGAAATGCGAGTCACCCACAGAATATTAGCTGCTGATGCCATAATATTTTTTCCGTGCGTATTTCACAAATTAGACGTGTTTTTTTAGGATTCTAAAGTCTCATGTGTTTCCAAACTAAAAATAAATGTGCTGTCCGAAGAGATAATGTAATATCGAGGCCCTCGAGACTATTACTTCATAGAGAGCATTCTGACTTATTTATGCACACGTGGCGATATACCATGGGTTTGGGATAGACTTCGGACAAAACCCAAGCGATAGCGATTTTCATTAAAAAATACGGACAAAGTATTGATTTCACACGGGAAGCAGGACATTTAAGAAAAATCGGTACAACATACATCGTACAAACTTTCTCATATATGGGTACTAATGCGTCGTTTAGTTATCTTTAGAAAATGAAAATCGTATCAGCCGGTTTTTAGAAAATCAAATTTTTGTTCAAGTTGTCCGTGAATAAACTAGCCTTATATTCATTCATTGAGAAAAATGAAATAGGCAGTATTATTGTAGATGTATACTCAAGTAATTGTACGAAATTTGATCAAACTCGTTATAGCCGTTTTTGATAAAATCGAATTGTTGTTAAAGCTGCCTAGTATAAACTAGCCTTATATTCATTTTTTGAGAATTATGAACTACATAGTATTATTGAAGACGTAAACTCAAGTAACTACGAAATTTTATCAAAATCGTTTGAGCAGTTTTCGAGAAAATCGGATTGTTGTTAAAAATGCGTAGAATAAACTACTCTTAATTATTGAGCAATGTCAACCATTTCTACATATACTCTGCGCAGAATGATAAAATGCCTAAGTACGAGATTTCATTCATTTTCGGTCTACAGTGTAGGCTCTAGAGCAAGTAACAGACAGACAGACGGCATTGCAAAAACCACTTTTTCAGATTCAGCGACACCTAAAACGTATATTTCCGTAAAAATCTCGAGGTCGAATTTTTTCGCGATAACAATATATACTTTCTCGATACTTCCTATGAGAAAGAAAAATATAGACTAAAGAATTCACTTAAGTTCGCGAATGCTCTCGCTATACCAATGAGCAGAAAAAATATCAAAACACTTTCGGAAAAAAAATTGAACCGCAAATGCTTTGAATTTCATCTATAAACAGAGTAAAAAATAAATCGACAGAGGGAAATTCGTTTAGCATCAAATTTTGTATCGAACTCTGATCGTTTGAACTCATTTCAGGTGGGTTTTTTGAATTATGTTCCCATTTATCTCGCCTCTACGTTATGGATTCCCGCAAACCGCATTCGTCCAAAGAAGCCACACAATCTCGGAAATTCGCGAAATTCCGGGACGAAACGCTCGTTCCCAACCCCTCCCCAACTCCTCGTTCGAATTCCTACGTTCTCCCTTGCATCCGGGTCATCTCCTTCTCTTCATGTCTCTAATGCATTTATCTCCAGATTCACGAATATATCGCGTGTACCTGAAAAGCAGTTCGTAAACCGGAAGCGATTTTTTTACGCGTACGTATAATAACGTATTGGAAAAATGCGTGTCAAAAGCGAAATGAAAAATATAAATCAATTTTTTTTCAGCGATGAGATAAAAAAACAATTTATATCTTTTGTATGGCGGTATTATTTGCTACAGGTATCGGAAAATTATCGAGCGCGTCTTACGGCAGAAAATATATTCCGGAATAAACAAAAGTATCAAGACGAGCAAATAAGATAACAACTTCAGGCGAAGGTTTTCGCAGCGTCTTGGTAAAAAACTGGAATCGCCTTTCGGTGTCTATTGAGTACGGTGGATCATTATTTCCGAAGTTTTTGATAACAACTTTGTATTATCCACTGTTTTAACATTTCAACACAACCCTGGTTTCGATGTGATACTTTGACCTGAAGATGATATATCGAAAGCCGATTGGTGTTGCAACACTAAAACTGAAGAAGACAAAGTTGTTATTATATCTGTCCATCATGGACAAGTTACCTACCACGGTGAATTTTATTCACAAGTAACAAAATAGAAAAATTAAGTATTTGTCCTAGGCCAGAAGTGGGGAAACTACGGCCCGCGGGGGAACTTTATACGGCCCGCGATATCATTACGAAAACGAACCATTAAATGTAACACGGACTATTTCGTATTTTTTTGTCTAAAATTACTTCCGGTAAACCTTTTCTTGTGAAGATTAGACGATAAAATATTATTAATTATCAATTTTCACGGATAGAAACCTTCGCATTCCCTCAAATAACTTCCGATGTGAACCTTGATGTGTCCTTCCGAAGCATTTTCATCTGTTAATGCGGCCCACATAAGCAACCGCAATAACACCTGCGGCCCGTCTCGTCCAAAGCTCCCCCGCCCCTGTCCTAGACATATCCAACATTTATAAAAATGTTACTGTTATTGAGCATACCTAAGACGAGTACTTAATTTTTCATTTTTGATACTTAAGCATTTATTCTAGATTTTACAGGTAGTAGAGGTTAGTAACGTACATAGCTACTGATGGGTTGGGAAGATACCGGCAGATGAGTCGTCTGCTATCGACTCTTTCTATTCGCTGACAGACTGCTACAGCGTAAGCATAGTTAAATACACGAACGTCTTTATAAATATTTCATTTTTAGAACTTTGTTTTCAAGGTTTTACATTTCTTGAACTTGGTGAAGCTAGGGAAAAGACACTGATATAAAGTTTTAAGAGGCCGAAAGTCGAATTATAGGCGACAAAAATCATTGTTCCTTGTGATCGAGAGTTCGTAACTCGGAAAGATTTCCTTTACGTGGTTTACTTATATCTTTGATCCACGTTTCGCCTTTTTTCTGGTTTCTTTTCGAAGGGAACTCCTCCTTTTTCCTCTCCTCCCTCTCCGTGCCGTGGAAATTCCCGCGTGCGTCTCGAAACACGCCCACGTAATATCACCCAAAGGGCCATTTTTATTCGCGCGGCGACCGGCTTGCGAAGGAGAGTGAAAGAGAGAGAGAGAGGAAAGAATGAATAAGGGAGGCCGCCGCACCATGACAAAATGAATGAACGAGTTCCGCGTCCACGGCGTTCCTGAGCGTACGCCACCCACCACCGGAGGCGGTCGGTTTCACGGCAGCGAACAATAAGAAGGAAGTATCGCGTGTCTTTTCAAGGATATGGATTCATGAGGTGTGCGTAGCCATGGGAACCGCAACGCGTGTTCTCCGGACCCGATCGGTTTGGGAGCTTAGCCGCGAGGAAGGCCGTCTTTTCTAAAGGCAGCGCCGCAGCTCGAAAAAGGGGATGGTTGACGCGTTTTTAAAGCGTTCAATTCGCGTTTTTAACATTACCCTCGGATCGGAACGAAATAACCGATCGTTGGAAGAAAACGCTTGAGTCGAAAAATGGTATGTGTATGTACGTTGCATAAGAAAGTAGCAACCACTCTCTAGGAGAGAGCATCCTCGAAGAGATTTCGAAGGGCGCTACACAATTGCGGGATATTTACGGGTGCTGAACTATGTATTTATTCAATGGAAATGTATTGCAAACACTTCTTTGCTGTTGAAATAGTCATAAAAAACTCGACTCTCAAGCCGAAGAGATTTTTTTACGTTGCAGATATTTAGGTAACGACGTCACGCAAGTACCTGAGGAACATCACGGAGATGTTTGTATATTATTTTAAAGAATTATATTTCAAAATTCACATTTCTTTAGAAATCGTTTTCGCAAGCGGCATCCGTATTTGAATGGAGCAAGATAAATCCAGTATTCAGTTGGTCCGCGGGAGTTAAGAAAGAAGAAATGAACGCATCGATATATTTCAAAACAATTGATAGCGATTTTAACTGTTGTTATTATATCGCTTCGCTTTCCATTGAATACATACAAACCTCGATTTAGCGCCACCAATTGTTCAATACTGAAATGGGCACTAAATCGGGGGTGGCGCTAAATCGAAACTTAGAATATTTAAGTACACTTAATATCGCATATAAGGCTGACACGACGATGAACTCCATCGAAATAAACTTTAACAAAAACGCACAAATATAAGACTTCGCGTCTGCTACTCTGTAAATTATAGTAAATGTGATAACCACTTACTCCGAAATTAAAACGTACTCTAAATATCATTAGTGGAATTGTACCCTTACGAAATCGCGACCATTCAATAGCAAACTTAAAGCTACGCTATTATAATATACAATCATATTTATACGTAAATATTATGAAAGAAAAGGTTGCCTTTTTGACAAAAAATCAGGAGGAATCTAGAAAAAATCCTAGAACGCAAACACAACGATTCTTCTTCGACATCAGGTCAAGAAAACGGGAAACTGCTGCTTAAAACGATGCAACCACCCACCTGATATCCCATTAATTCTGCCTGCTTCTTACTCATCAGTTGCTGTACCATTTTTTGCATTCATTTCTCTATCCAAATAACTAACGGAACCTCCAGATTTTCATGTTTTGCGCACTTAAGGCTTTTCATATTTACTCTTATTTGATTCACACTTATCTTTTTCACTCAGAATGTCTCCAACACAGTGCCGACTTATAGGTTTTGTACCTATACGTTTTATTTAAAGCTTTGCCTGAGTAGCTATGGCATTAAAACGAACTCACTTTTGACGCAAAACCGTATATTTGCTGGTCCACAGATGTGGCTTATGGCGGCTAGCGGGGGTGGCACTTTACCGAGGGTTTCCGTATGTAATAATAATGCGGAAGTTCTATTCACAAGGATTCGTTGGCGCTGCGTGGGGATGGCGCTGTATAGAGGGAGGTTAAATCGAGGTTTGACTCTATTTATTTTTAATGGCCGATAAAATAAATGACATATCTAGGCTCTAAATAAAAGACATAAAATAATAAAGCGAACATAGAGTCAGCAATTTTCATACATGAGACAATGTCTTTTTCTCTTTTAAGATTTGTTTCCCAGAAGCATGGAGATAACCTTGAATTGGCTCAATGGTTATTGAGGCGAGTTTAAAAAACGTGATACCATTTAAGTATGCTCAGACGAAATAACTTTTAAGCATGGTAACAAGCTAAATTCTTTGTGAGACACGATAACTATCTCTTTAAGAGCTTGTTAAGTTTTTGGCTCATGCGCTCGTCACTTCGGAACGATTCCAATTTTTTGTGCCGGTTTCACGATTACGAGACGAAAGAGGAAAGCCGCCTTGTTCTAAAGCGAATCCTAAAACTCCTATCCGTTACGCATAATCTGCCATTAAAACGCTTTACGAGTTTCCTGGCTCATGCGGCAGCCTTCGCCTCACTCCTCCTACTCTCTCTCTGTCTTTCTTTTTCATTTCTTGTTCAACGGACACAAACTATGAGCTCCTTCTTCCTTCCTCAACGAAAGAAAATTGTAAATTCTAAAGAAACAGTTAACTGAAATAGAGAAAAGAAACTATTCATACACACTCTATAAATAGAAATACACTGGGTTAAAGGATATAGCCCTATAATAACAAGTACAAACACTTCTCTCAAGTAATGTTTATTTCTATTTGTCCAGCATAAAAAAGTAATAATACGTGAAAAATTCAAGGATGAGTTATCTAGTTTGAATCCAATAGAAGAATCTCTCAATTTTCAGAGGGGCATATCGTATCGTTGGCTCTATTGAGTGTATTACTTTGGTATAGGGATATTAAAATTTTAAGCGGTTGTCACTCTCGCAAATTCGACTGTTACGAATGTTTTATACAAACGCTTGCCTGCATTATTGAGGACACGTCACCCTTTCGATGATAAACATAATTTCAGAACATCCCCTCCATGAAACAAGACTGTGTGTTTATGTATACGGATATCACGACGTTTGGAATCTACTCGTTCATTGGCACTATATCACCACCAATTTATTATAGTAAAAAATATTGTCCTAACAACCTATCAAATCATTAATTTGTTTATTTAAACAAAGGTTTTGGCGGAACCCCTTACAATCGGTTTCGGCACCCTAGAATGCCAAAGCACGCTGCTTGAGAATCACTGGTTTAGACAAAACAATAAATAAGCACTTTAAAATCACGGCTGAGGACGGCTGCATCGTAATCGAAATTCACGTCCGATTTCTCGTAACCTTATTTGGGCTATAGGAGATACCCGAAAAAGGTACTTATTTTTTTATTCTTATTTTGTTGCGCTTCCTTCTACTTTTTTTTCAGAATTTCATCGAGCTCGATAATTGTCTATTTAACTGGTTTAAATGCCAATGCTCCCCATTAGAAAGCCACTTCCAATCGCTCTGAACGCAGTGTTAATGATGAACAAATACAAGAGGGCTAAATAAACAGTTATATAAGCTAATTTTAGACGAAAACTTCCTGATTTTGTTTCAAAATAATTCTCCCACCCTGCATCATTAATGTCTTCGATAGCAATAGCGCTAAGAAACCGTCACATTAACATTCATTATTATTTTTTTCATAATTCTCGCTCGAAGAAATCCCAAAGTCGAAGGAAATGGCTCCATTACAAAATTGAAGAGCGGAAAATTTCCTCTAAATTGCTAAACGCAAGCCATTTAGCACATCAAAGCAATTCTTTTGATCGAAGAGAAGGAGAGAGAGAGAGAGAGAGAGAGAGAGAGAGAAAACTCCTTCCGCGTACACTTCGCTTAGCACGCTCGATACCTCTCATGAAGATCGTAATTGAGGACACTAGAAGAGAACGACAATCACCTCGGCCGAGAAAAAAAAAAGAAACACCGCGAGCCATCAAAACCTTTTTAAAGTTTGCTCCCAGGAACACGGACAGGTGGCCTCGGGTTAGATTCGGCCAAGGAGCATTCCCGTGTGCTGTTTAACACACTCATCAAAAGTTACAATTATACGCCGATCGACGTCATCGTGATGGATTAAAATTTCGGACGAGCATCTGGTCGTGTTGCGAGGATGTAATTACGTTTTCAAGTGGTTAGGAGCGAGAAAAAGGATTTATCTATGCAGATCGGTCAGAATGAAATATTTCATTTAAAATAATCTGTACGGTCAAAAAATTCTGCGCCTTTTCCCGTTCTTGTTCCATTCGGTCGCAGGGATATTATTAAATTTAATTCGGTTGGAAGCTAGGGAAAGGATATCTTTAGATCAATTAATATATAGCATTTCATTTCAAATGAGCTGCACAATAAAAATAACCGAATCAATTCTTTACCAAAATGGTTTTCATGGATTCATTAGGCTCCCTAATGCAGGGAAACGAGAAGTAAATGAATTATTGGAATGCGTACTTATCCTTATGTTACTGGCATAAGCTGTAATGATGAGAAATGTGGAAACATAAAAAAATCTGCTATGAGCGGGAATTGAACCCGGGTATTCCACTTGCCGGGCGGTTATTCTTCCACTGAACTACCGTAGCAGACTAATTCTCCGGTTAACATTCTCACCGGTTGAGAGGATAGGGATTTTCTTCGATGTCTCCTTGAGGACATCCGTTGGGGTTGGTTGATACTAGCATAGCTAGCCCGGCCCTAACCAAAGAAAATATACAGTGGTAGAATATCCGCCCTGCAAGTGGAAGATCCGGGTTCAATATTCCCGTTCTGAAACAGGAGAAATTGTCTGCTACGGTAGTTAAGTGGAAGACCCGGGTTCAATTCCCGGTCATAGCAGGTTTTTAAAAACCTGTTTCTACATTTCCCGGTAAGTAAATGCTTAAAAATTTTATCGTGATAGTTATTAGGGCTTCTTTAGACCGATGTCCCTTTCATTTTCAATTTATGTAAAACAAATAATAAATCAGGACGGTATATCCAGGACCGGTTTATACATCTTAAATGTATGCCGTTCAGTGAATTAAATTAACCAACGGAATAATTTAATGTATCAAATGCTTGATAAAAAGACTCGTTTTTACGGATACAATAAAAGACCGATAGTATTTCATATTTTGGTAAAGAGGGTAGTTATGAATAAACAATCTCAAATAAGTATAATCACGTTTTTATTACGAGTATATTAACTGAGCACCTTTTGGAAAACTAATCCGATTAGGAATTTGCTAATTTTTAGAGCGAGCGAGATATACGAAGTACTCTTGCTGAAATCTTATGAGATCTTTTGGGGGAAACCAATAATTATATATTTGATCATGAACTATGCTATCCATTTTAGCTATCGGTATGCACGGATACCTCGAGTTCAAAAGAAAGCCACAGGTTTGAAGTAGTGGAATCAATCACATAATTGAGGCCATCATAATGACCGCGAAAAGAAAAGGGGTTATTTGGCTGCAGCTAGCTAAGAGGTAGCAAGAGCGCCTATGTTCAGATACGTGAATAACACAAATTTAGGTCAAGAAAAAGCAGTCTGTTTAGAGAGTAACGTGGAATAGTATTCCATGTTACCCTCTAGTTCTGTTACAGACGCAATATTATTCCGTCAATGAAAAATTATTTTTTTAAAATGGATATTTTGTTTCTATGGATACATTATACAACAAGGTGATTAGCTGAGCTATACTTCCGTGTTAATATTTTTCCAAAACAGTCTTCCTGTCATGCTTAAAAACTAAATGACATTCCACAGTACTCCCACATACTCAACAGTTCAAATACTAGAGTTGGACAGTTATTAAACAGGATTTGTAACGTATTTCTCAAACTAACAGATATAAAAATTAAACAATACCTTTCAAAAATATTTCGCTCGGTAAGTATTTCTATTATTTCACCCAACGAACAGCCGAACAAAATCATCACAACATGCCAGGGAGATTCCTAATTTCCTTGTTCGCATTTTTATAATTACGCATGTTTTCACTTTATGACAATAATTTCCTTACGTTAACCATTCTTTCTAATAATTAGAATATAAATAGAAATTGCGATTCCTTTCGCGCATTAATAAGATGGCACGGACTCAGAAATATCCTCTAGATATAAAAGCGTCCTCGAATCCGAAACAATGCATAATTACATTACTTTTCCATCGTGAGATAATTAAAAAAAAACTCAACGCCTGCCACAATTAAATTCATACAAAGGAGGCCTTTTCAAAACACCGCAAAGGAAATGATACTCTATAAACGCCTTTCACTAAAGGACGGGCCCACCAATTAGAATACTTAAAAAAAAGCAATCGCAATTTCTCTCGACGCCAAATAATAAAAAAAATATAGCAGGCGGACCCAAACGTTGCTTAATCGCAAATTAGAGTTGTCTTCTTTAATTTCCGTCCCCGTAATCGCCGACCGTTTATTCTGGACGACTCAATTAAAAATTTTCGATCCATCACCGTGACGATCTAATGAGAGGGCCTCTTTCTCTATTCACCTTCCCATACTACTCTCTCTTCTCTACCTACGTCTTATTACGTCCATGAGCGGCGTACGATGATCACAACACACACACACACACACACGGATTTCGGATCCGTGACGAACGCGGGTAATTGAGAGGAGTGGGGAAAATGGAAGAGGAGAGGTAAAAGGAAGAATCGTTCGCGGGCATCGCGGGAGCGTCCCTTCATTTCTGCTCACATTCCATTTTCGTTTCCTCCCTTCCCCCTCTGTCCTCCTCCCCCCCTTCCCTCTACCTCCTTCCGCGGCCGGCTCGCACAGGCGAATCGCTCGCTCTGTTTAATGAGCCGTAATTGAGACGTCCTCCAATTCCCTTGATTGCTGCTCCCCCCCTTTTTTTTGGGAACGCAACGTATACGCCCATTCCCAATTTTCCGCCAAAATATTTTCTCCCGGGATTCCCCATTCCACGTGCATGTAAGTTTTGCCCCAACCGCACCCAACCTCCTCCCAAATTCCTCGTGCCGGAACGTTCACGTGTAATGAACACGATAATTTTTATGTGAAATGATTCTTGCTCCGAGCATCCCGTTTAGGAAGGCTGAAATCAGAGCAAGTTAAACTTAAATTCGAATTTTGGACAAAATTGTATTTTTCAGGAGAGAATCACCTAACTCGCCTTATGGACGAAATCAGACTGAGAAATTATGCCTCTTTAATAGCCATAAAAAGATTACAAAATTGATGGAATGAATGATCCGAAGATCCTTATGCGACAGGCATAAGCTGTATTGATGGGAAATTCGGAAACAGGTGAAAAATCTGCCACTGAACTACCGTAGCAGACAAATTCTCCTGTTTCAGTAAGATTTTTTCACCTGTTTCCACATTTCCCACAAAAAAGTTAAGTAAACTAAATGCTCGTTTCGGATAGAAAGCAGTAGCCATTCATTTCGATTTTAATTATTCACAGAAGTTGGCCATAAGGCCAGGTGGCAATAGAGTAAAATGATATCCAGAGTTAAAAAAAGTAAGTTCTCACATGAGATATATTTTATCTCCCATTTTATGTATAAATTATCCAACAAAATCTAAAGGAAAGAGTAAACAGAGGTTTACATTGATGTTTTCACTTTGAAATGTTTATGAAGTCTAATATAATGATTTACTGGGTTCCTGGAAGGTATTTCCTATTAACAAACAAGTTACGTGATCCAAGATGGTCTAACGAAACCACCGTACATCATTCCATCAGCCATCAATAATTATTCGCTTATAGTAATGGTGGTGTAGTGGTTAGCGTGTCGGCTTCCTGTTACATAAATCCCAGGGTTCGATCCCCGTGAATGGAAGTTTTTTCACAAAAAAAATAAAATAAATTTAAAAAAACTATCATCGGTGCCTGGCAGTAGGCAGCAGTACTGTCAGTATAGAGTATAGAGCCGAAAACAAATGATGTCTATATCCAATAGAGCTGTAGGCGTGATCGGCACAATTTGGTCGGCTACAGTACTGCGATGTGGAAAGCAAGAGGGAAACTACCACATTACAATTCCCTAGTAATGATTAAATGGTTGGACAATATGAGTTCTCTCGAAGTAAAACATTCCGGAGGTACAAATAGTCCCCCAATCGGATCTCCAGGCGGGGACTGTCTTGAGGAAAGCATTTGTCGAAGGTAACTTACGCTTAGGTACTTTGAATGTAAAAATCATGAGGAAGGCAGGAAAGCTGGAGAGCCTAAAGGAGGAATAAGAAGAAATAGGATTGACATAATAGGGATGAGCGAAGCTAGATGGGAAGGAGAAGGTGTTTAGGATAGTTCTGAACGACCGATTCGGAACAACCGATTCGGTGATGGGACTATTCGGCACCGGACAGTTCGGCGCCAGCCGTGTTCCGCACGGCACAATCCCATTATATTTAGGAGGGGATGTCGTCATGATAATATTAATATTACAACTATTAAGTTACTGAATCTATTACGTAGAAACGAAAATGAGTATACTTAAAGGAATATAGATTTAAATTAACTTTCGTGAGAAAAAGTACGGGATAAAAATTGCACGACGAAAAATCACCGGATGATATGCGTAATGATTTGCACAATTAATTAATTATATTAATGTTAATTTAATGCAAATGTTACTATTAACTTAAATTAGTTGATTTGATTACATCGAACCAATACTGTTTAAATAAAAAATTATACTTTTAATGAATTTAAATCTATTTTCCTTTACGTAGAAATAAAAATGACTATATAGATTCGGTAACTTAATAGTTGCAATATTAATATTAACATGACGCCATTCCCACCAAAATGTATTGGAATTGTGCCGTGCGGAACACGGCTGGCGCCGAACTGTCCGGTGTCGAATAATCCCATCGCCGAATGGTCCCGTCGCCGAACCGGTCGTGCCGAACTGTCCCATTCCGAAGGAGAAGGCCAGTTCGACTCGGAAGAATTCACCGTACTTTACTCTAGGACAGTGTTTCCCAAACTTAAAATAATCGCGTACCCCTTTTGAGAGGTAAGTCTTACCGGCGTACCCCTTCTTACGCAAATTTAATTTGAGGTTAGTAATACTACAAGCTAGACTAGATTAAATAAATCTATTGCATCAAATTACACATTAATAGGTATAAAAGTTATACATATATATCATATGTATAGAAATAATGAAAAATTAACAATTAAAATAATAGAAGTAATAATAAAAATCAAATATACTTTATGGGTTGTTTATGTTGGATTCGTACCGGTCTGAAATTGAAGCACGCATGTTAACAAATGAATAAAAGCATGTTTTTAATACTTACCAATTTGGTATTGAAGCTGTTTAGTGCGAAGGATGGAACTGCTTTTGACCAGACACCAATGCAGGGATATCCGGGTCGATGTTTGTGATTTTCAGACGAAGATGGGGTTCCACGTCAATAAGACGGTTTCGTTTTTTTGTTTTTATGCCAACTAGCGCAGAGAATCCGACTTCGCATAAATATGAAGTGGGGGAGGGTAGAAGATACTTAATAGCTTTGTCAGATATAGTTGAATATTCAGAACTAATGCTCAGTCAAAATGATGACAGTGTATTTTCAAGAAGCCATCTGCAGCCAATTCCAACAGCTGTTCTTTTTCTGAATTTATCATGTTATTTGGTAATGTTTGAACAGTGATATTGAAAGGATTCCTTATCCATTCAAAATTGTTTTCCAATTCAGGGAAATATTTAGGTAAGTAGATTTTTCTGCAAACTTTCCAAATGTTCTTTTATAGTTAGTAACATATCGTCGTCAAGTTGGTTAGCTGAATGTATTACTAAATCGTAAAGAGATGGAAACGAATCAAATTCTCCACAGTTGCAATTTTTCTATCATGGAGTTCACTTTGTCATGAACATGAAATATAGTTACAGTAAAACTTGTTTATAACGATCACGCCTAAAACGAAATCTCGGCTATAACGAAGAAATGTCTCGGTCCCTTGAACTTCTCCATAAGGGCATTGGTTCAATTTCTCGGATGTAACGAACACGCATTTTACGAATTCTCGGCTGTAACGAACAAATGTTTGGTCCCGTGGCAAAAAATTCTCCACATATAACGAATTTTGGCGAGCAGAGCGATAAGTAATGAATAGTTTCCGCCCGTTTACCGCGCACTTGTTCGTAGAGGTCCCCTTCCTCCATCTACCCCTTCCATACGAATTTCCATGCTCCCTTTGTTTTGAAATTGATATTAAAAATGTGAAATGTTTATGTAAGTTAATGACCATAATAATAATATTAATTGACCATTTAAAAAATCGTGTGTAATAGCAGTCGAACATTTTACATGCCGCGAAGGTGATAAGCATCTCTTTGCATATGTAAGTACAGCATCGAAGTCGACTCACTGCAAATACAGTAAAAGCTGTGTTATCCGGCTATCTTGGGGATTGTGGAAAGCCGATTAGGAGAAATATCCGGTTAGGGGAGCGATTTTTGATTTTGACATCACAAATTTAGCAATAACCAAACAAAATTGGGCTTAGGTTCACTATCGTACTCCTCAA
Organism: Uropetala carovei; assembly: GCA_036926305.1. Classification (NCBI taxonomy): domain Eukaryota; kingdom Metazoa; phylum Arthropoda; class Insecta; order Odonata; family Petaluridae; genus Uropetala; species Uropetala carovei. The sequence goes on from JAXCHB010000024.1 coordinate 662,661, forward strand.
ACATAACTATGCATGGGGTTTGCATTTTCCATTTTAATTCTTCCACACCTAGTTAGATATAGACACTATTTACCCATTCTTATTTAATACATTGCTATGCTTACATGCAAAACAAAAAGACTATTGAAAAATGTAGGGCGTCCGAGAAGTTTGGGGATTACGGCAGTGAACCTGTTCCCAAAATTGAATTTATTTGATTATATCTTTCTTATTTATCTTTATTTACCCTACTAGAAAAGGACGAAATTATTTAATTCTTCTGAACATTTCTGTGAAAACCAGTCATATAATATTTTATCCAGTTCCTCCATTCTTGACTTATGAAGCGTATGATGTTTATTAATTGATTTACTCGTCTCGGAAGATGACACAAATTTCATTAATTTAACCTTATGAGCCTTGAAATCTTAGAACGTGGAAGATCCGATGTCGAATTCTTTTGCTATGGCTGCTCTATTTTCTCCTTTCTGAATTCGTTTGATCAGCTCCAGCTTTTGTGTTAGCGTTAAACCAACCTTTTCTCTCCTGTTCCTTGCTTTTAGGTATTTATTTTGATTCCATATTCAATGGATAGGTAATTTTTTAAATAATAAAAAGCGATAAAACTGGAAATTGTAGAAGTACACCAAAACATCTAGACAATGCAAATGGCTTACGTAACCAAAAACGCCATGCTTACTCGGCAGCCACAGAAGTATATGGAGTAAATACGTAATATATACATCTTATATTTTAAGAAATTTTAAAGTGGAAGTTGTGGTATTACACATATACAATTCACAAAAATTCATAAAAAAAGAAAAAGGAATACAAAATGAATTGTATTTGTGTAATTGCCGGTATCTAAGGCTGGCCGGTTCTAAATAGCCGGATAGCACAGCTTTTACTGTATGTGTATACGTGTTATATGGGACGTATAGGCCAAAAACCATGTTTCTCGTATATAACGTAGTCACGCTTATAACGAAGCAATGAGTCGGTCCCCTCAAATACGTATTAAACGAGTTTTACTGTATTAGTTTCCCTTGCATGGATAGATTGAGATTGTTTAAATGGGAAAAGATATCTGCAAGGTATGCTAATTTACATAGCCATCTCCAATCATGTAAACGGTCCCGCAGATTAAAGGTGTCATCTAGAAAAAAATTAAGTTCTTCTCGCAGCTCAAACAGACGACTGAAGACTTTTCCACGAGAAAGCCATCGCACTTCAGTGTGAAATAGAAGTTGGGTGTGATCACTGCCCATTTCATCACAAAGCTGAGAAAAAAGCCGTGCATTCAGAGGACGGCCTTTTACATAATTAATAATTTTAATAGATTCAAAAAGCACTAATTTTAGATCTTCAGGAATATTCTGGATGGCGAGTGCTTCTCTATGTATACAGAAATGTGTGGATTTTGCTTCTGGCGCAACAGCTGGAATACGTGCAACAACTCCTTTCTTAGGACCAATCATGGCTCTTGCACCGTCCGTGCTTATTCCAATCCAAGCTATTGTCATTAATAAAGTCATTAATAACTTTAAAAATTGCTTCCTCGGTTGTATGTGTTGGCAAACTTTGGCTGAACAAAAGATCATCGTGGATTTCATTATTCAGCTCGTATCTGACAAACAATAAAAGACTAGCAAAATTCACAATATCTGTAGATTCATAAGATTGCAGTGCATATTAACGACTCTGGCGGACTCGTGACAATAATGTCTGCCTTACACTTTCGGCCATATCTATGATTCTACGATGAACAGTGTTATTTGGGAGGGGGACACGGTCTATAGCTTTCTTTGCAACATTACTTTCGCTGCATGTTTTACTAATGTCTCGCCAATTACTTCGGGAGCTCCTGATTTTACTATTAAGTACGCCGCTCTATATGAAGCTTCACAAGCTTTCATATTTTCACCTTCTGTCACACTCCGCATTACTTTCTGTGAATTTTGAAGATCTTTGCGCCTATTATCGAAGAATTCTACAGGCTTTCCATGGTACTCACTATGTTTTGTATCGAAATGACGTTTGAGGTTTGCCGGTTTCAAACTTTCATTTATGTCTCGTAGAAAATCACACACAGCGGAACAGGCTCTAACTCATCACCAGTCCATGAAAATCCCAATTTAAGATAATTTTCATGATATTTGCGGATTTTTTTCACTTTCTTTGTGTTGTGTTCACACACTCCACTTAGTTTATCACCAGATATGCCTGCTGCAGGTATATTGCTGCGTTTTTCCTGAAAATTGTAATTAACACGTTCAGTTTCTTCATTATTTTCACTTTTACGTTTCACACATCCAGTTTTTAGCCAACGATCCATATTAAAGGATTAAATAAAAAAATAATAAAAAAATAGAGAAATTCTGTCAATTAATACACATGGCAAAATCCGATTTTATGGCATTCCTTCTTAAGAAAATTAATTTATAATAATGCAAATTAATATAAAATATTTTTCCCAGTGCACTTTAAGTTTCAGTAATAATTGCCAGTATAGATGTTACGTATCTACTGTAAAAGCAAGTATATCACCAGCACAACTGATGATATTCCGTTCAGTTCCACTACCAACGCATTCGTTGCAATCAAGAACACTATGCCGGCGATGACGCACATACTTTGTCGCCGATTTTCGAGCGTTCACCGGTACAGATGTAATATTTTTAGTGTGAATATAAGTTGACATGGAACAAAACAGACAGAAATTATGTCGGCATAATGAAACGGTCACTTATTCCGAAGAGCAGAAAATTTTTATGAACAGGGAGGAGCGAGCGGGCGAGCGACTAATACGAAAAACAAACTGGCTTTCGCGAGATATCAGCTTAATGTTTCTCTACTTGAAATACAGTGTAGTAATATGTATCTCTCCCGCAATTATATATCTTTTTTTGTATTCAAAATAATACATTCTACATTCGGATTGGTGAGATGGAGGGTTGTTACCACGCTTCAGTAGATTCAGTCTATTGGTTGCTATGTATAACATAGTAATAAATTTTTCTGGCATAAATTCATAATGATAGGATTTTACTTTCAATTTCTTGGTTTATTATTAAGTCATATGTGATCGACCACAATAAGCTTCACGATCGGCCGTTTGCTGCCTCCTGAAATATCTTCTGAAGTACCCCTTCAAATTCTTCCGCGTACCCCATTTTGGGAAACACTGCTCTAGGAAATAGTGAGGCAAGGGGAGTGGCCCTGGTACTTGGGAAAGATATGATGAAGAGCGTGACAAAAATAATAGCAACGAACAATAGGTTGATGGCCATAAAGCTAAAAACAGTTCCAGTGGACATGTTGATAATCCAGGTATATTTGCCACCGTCCGCTCATGAAGAAGAAGAAATCGAGATGTATGAAAAATTAACGACATTTATGAGGAAGAGGAAAGGTAAACTGCATAATAATGGGAGATTGGAACAGCAGCGTTGGAGAAGGACAAGAAGAAAATGTTGTCGGTCAATACGGACTTGGGAAAAGAACCGAGGGGGAGAAAAACTGGTAGAATTACAGGAGCAGACATTGATTCAGATCACATCATTGTAATAGTCGATGTAACTACAAAGCGTAAACAAATAAGGGAAACGAAAAGAAAAGACAGACTTGGAACCTAGAAAAACTGAAAGAAAAGAAAGATGCATTCAGCACGAAGTTGGAAGATTGCCTTAGAATTTGGAAAACAAACCGAAGACCATGGACACAGAATGGGAGGAAATTAAAGCAAGTATCAAAATTACCTTGAATAAAGAGAATGGAAAACAAGAGAAGAAAATCAGAAAACCGTGGATCACTAAGGAAATGCTGGAGAAAATTGATTAGGGAAGAAAATGGAAAAAAATTAACACTTATGAAGGTAGAGCTAACTATAGACGCATAAACAATGAATTGAGAAGGGTAACAGATAAAGCTAGGGAAAATTGGATAAAAGAAAAACTTGAGGAAATACAACAGATGGAGAAGTTAGGGCGGTACGATATGATGTACGCTAGGGCACTGGAGTTAGAAGATAAGAAGCCTAATGGGATTCGTGGTAAAGGAAATATGAATAGTCGCAGAACCAAAGGATATGGGAAGAATACATTAATGAACTATACAACAAGCAAGCAGGATCGGCACAAATAGAACTGGAAGAAGAGGATAAAATTGAAGAAGACAACTTGGCACCAAGTACTATGAAAAGAGAAGTAGAAAAGGTAATACTGGAACGGAAGAAAGGAAAAGCTACAGGCAACGATGGAATACCAGCAGAGGTACTTAAAGTAATGGGATCGGAAGGACTAAAAGTGATTACAAAATTAATTAACAAGATTTACGACTCGGGAGAGTGGCCCCAGGATTTCTTATTGTTAGATGTAACAATGATCCCTCTGAAGAAGAAGCCAAAGGTAATGCAGTGTAAAGACTACAGAACGATAAGTCTACTGTCACACACATCGAAGATCACGAGAATTCTTAATAAATGGCTGGAGAAAAAGGTCGAGGAAATGCTAGGGGAAAATCAATTCGGCTTCAGGAAAGAACGAGGAATCAGAGATGCTATCGGTGTAGTGAGAATCATATCAGAAAGGGCAATAGATTACAGCCAAGATTGCCGCGTATGTTTCGTCGACTGGCATAAGGCATTTGATAGAGTACATTGGGTACTACTGATGAGGATATTAAAGGATATAGGTGTAGACTGGAAAGACAAGAGACCGAGCAGGAATCTATATGTGAATCAAGTTGTAAAAGTCAGATTTGTGAATGTGGACACCAATGGAGTAAATATCGGTAGAGAAGTAAGGCAGGGCTGTTGTCTGTCGCCGATCCTATTCAATATACGTTATATGGAGAGAGGCTAATGCAGAAAGCATTAGAAGGCACGGGAGAGATCAAAATTGGAGGAAGGGTTATAAGAACAGTGAAACACGCGGATGATCAAGTACTTCTAGCAAGAAAGGAAAAGGAACTCCAGAAAATTATAAATACACTAGTGATAAAAGGTAGAAAATACGGTATGGAAATAAATACAGAAAAATTCAATATCATAAGAATATCAAGTAAAGAAAAAGGAAATTTGAAAATAAGTATTGGATGAAAGACATCAGAACAAGTTTCACATTATAAATACCTTGGAAGCGTCAAAACGAGAGAAGCAATATGTACAGATGAATTCAGGACTAGAATAACGAAAGCAAAATCCACTTTCAGAAGAAAGAAACTCTCAGAAAGAGGAAGGCGAACTGGATTGGACATTACCTGAGGAGAGAGCATGATTAAAGAAGTGCTAAAAGGAAAACTGGATGGAAAAAGAGAAAGAGGTAGGAAAAAGCTTCAGCTGATAGACGACTTGAAAGGGAAAGAGAGCTATCAAGACATGAAGAATGCTGCGGAAAATAGGAGTAAGGCAAAACCGGGTGACGCGCCGCACTTTTTGAAAATCCGTTATAAATCGATACAAATTTAAAGGCCTAAAAAACCTATATGTATATATGAAAGAGTGGTCCTTGAACTACACATTTCGACTAGAAAAATAATTTTAAAAAATTATTTAGATGGCATTTACTGGGAAAGAAAAGAAGTTAGCAGACAGGGTGAGTTGCCGCATTGCCAGGTGCTATGCCGCACCCTTGAGAGAGTTGCCGCGTACATGTAAAAAATGGAAATGCCTTTCATTTTTGTGATAATAAAATAAATTTTAGAATAGAATGTGAAAAAAAGAATAAAATGAATTGTGAGAGTAGTATTAACTGTTGAAAATTATTTATTGAACATATTTTCAAAGGGAAAATTCAAAAACATACAAGGCACTTAATCAATTTGAAAGTGTAATTACAGAACTATGTAATTGGCCTCAACAATAAAAAAAAAGGATTTAATATTATCCTAATGTTCAGTTTTCAAAATTAAGAAAATTTTCAGAAAACTTTTAGGTCTAAAAATTAAAACATTAAAAATTTGGCAAAAGGAAAACAAAAAAGTTTCATTGTCCTCTTGATAATACAGAAATACAATTACCTAATGAGAAAACAAATTAAAATAGAAAATAACATAAATGAGAAAAATAAACTAGCAGTTTTCTGATTTTCATGCCGTACTTTGGTTCTCCCACAGTTGCCACACAATTCACCATAAATTGTGCAAGTTTCATGGAGCCAATATTTACAAACTTTACACCTAATCCAGTCTGCATTGCTTTCTGTCACATAATAATTCTCCCAACATTCGAGACATTTGTTGCTATCAATACTATTGGGTGTGGCATGTCGCCCTTAAAAAACCGCGGCAAGTGTCCCGAACTCCCGGGATAGATGCCGTACCTAGCTGATAAGCTTTAACTTGTGTTATAATGGACTTTGAACGAAGAAGCATCAGCACAGAGACTATTTTCGTTTAAAATAATTAGCTACAGTAAAACTTTGAAAGAAGTAGTTTAGAAAACGATAAAGCAACTATGAATAAAAAGTTTCATGATAAAATTTGTGCACGTACCTAACAAAAACAAGAGCCACGACTAAAAAACACAAAGGAGTTTGACCACGTGTCATCACAATACTGTTCTTCACTCAACGGAGCTGATGCCATGGTCAGTGGAGCCATATAGCTTCATACTTAAAAACTACAGCTAGTGCGGCAACTGTCCCGGTGCGTCGCGTCACCCGGTTTTGCCTTATATGGAGAACCAAGTTTAACCATGAATAATCACGGACCTGTCTACGGACAGACTACCTATGATGATGATGGCATAGTAGATCCTATTTAGAATACTATCCATATTCACAAATACATTCTAGTATCGACTGAAAAAATAATTCTTTACTTGAACTGACGCTATATGTGTCTAATCAAGAGGGCTCAACGAGATGTTTACATTAAAAACAATTCACGTTAAAAGTGCTTCACAATCTAAAAGTAATAAATTCGTCCTTAAATTCCATTTATTACAATTATTAGCGTCTTATTAAAATTAACGTCTAATATACACTAGATCAGGATTTTCCAAATGTCAGTCCGCTCTACCTGTAGAAAAATACTTTTGTATTAATTTAGAGAGGTGGTAATTAATTTACTAGAAATTAATTTAAAGGAATCTGAATCTATTTCCATTGAAACATTACTCATTGTCAGTTGTGAGATTTTTCAAAGTAAATAACACCTACTCAAACTTCTCGGTGTGTTGTCGAATGTCAAATCCACGTGTCCAAGGGGTCCGTGGGATTTCAGATATTCTGTTAGGCATCTCTAAGTTAAATATTTTTTAAAAAACCTGCACTAGATGATTGACTTCCTGTAAATGTTTTCCTATTTAAACGAACAATAAAGACTACATTCCACTGTTTACTGAGCAACTCAGAGAAAAAACATTACTAGCCCATATAATACGAGCTTTCGAAAAAAAAAAGAAAATATACTCAAGCTGTGATGTTATTTTATGCATGCCCCGATATTCCGATAATAATTGTCCTAAAAACACTTGTTTCATATGACGGAGATTCATAGAGAAAGACTGAAATCGGTAATGGAGGCAATTGTGATAAATAGGAAAAAAACAACTCTGCGACGTGGAAATTGATTGCTATCTACCTCGAATACACACACACAGACATTTCGAACCAGGATCGTAAAATTAAGAATTAGATTCAGTTACATGAAACCCAGTCATGCGTTTTTCGAAAATATTTACGCGCCTAATTTTAACATTCAACAATTTGAGCTCGTAAAGAGCGCTTTGAAGCAGCCTTCACCAGTATAGCCTCTTTCATCAAGCAATTGGATAAAAATGGATAATCCATTTAGATTAACGATACGTAATAAATTAAGAGGATCACAGCTGTAGAATGTTAACCAAAACGAACGCACGAATCAAAACATAGTAATATTACGAATCCTACAGCAATATTTTGTTGTTCATTTTTATCACAAAGTGGAAACTGTATAAAAAAACAAACTGTTCATAGGCCATCAGTCCCGCCCTTTCGCCATCGCTGAGGAGGAAAATAAAAGACATAAACATCTATATTTTTCCCGTCGTCATATATCACTTCAAGCGACGGCCGAGAATGCGACACGTGCGGTAATTAAATACCGAAGGCGAACTCAGGATAAAAAAAGAAAGTTCACCGAAACCTCCCTTTTTTTTTGATTAATGGATCAGCGGCGGAATAAAACCTCCCTCCTTCTACGCAATTAAAACAATAACGCCTTTTTAAAAAAAGTAAGAACTTCGTCTCTAGAAAGCCGAGTTGCCCTTAAGGGGCTTGCGGACGCGATGATGAAGCGATCTTAAAACAATCCGTCGGCCATAACTCACGCCAAGGCTTTTGGATTTTTTCTTTAAAAAAAAGGATTTTTTTTCTCGACACGGCGGTTTTTTTTAAAGCGCGAAGAGGAGGGAGGATATAATATATATTTTTTTATAATTCCCTCTACATACCGAGCGAAGGAGAGAGGGAGGAAAAATGGAAGTCTTTATGAACGACCGTTAAGGAGAAAAAGAGAGAGAGAGAGAGAAATAATAACGCGACTCGAAAAAAATAAAAGAGGAACGAAATTCGCCCGGGAGAAAATTAATGACCGTGGTGTTGCGGAGGGATGCCTCTTAGCTGAGGGGCTATATCCTTGTTATAAGGGGGGTGCCCTTTATACGAAGAGGGTGGAGCGCTTTGGGGCGTGGATGAAGGACATGGGGAAAAAAAAGAAAGAAGGCGAGGGAGTCAAAGAAAGTGACGCGGAGGAAATATACTCTCTTCTTTCCGGTGAGGAGGTATTGGCGAGGCGAAGAGAAAGAAGAAAGGGGAGTCACTAAGGAACAATGGAAGCGTTAAGGGAAAAAATATTAATAAAGAGGAAGGGAATCGATGATGAAGTTGTCCTCTTCGGAGAGGCCTATTACGCAGGGAGAAACTCCCTTGACTGAGCTGGGTGCAATCAATCTTATCGGAGGAGAATGGGTGATGGAGGGAGGGAGCGAACCCCTCTTCCCCCCCTTAAGGCAGCTGTCATCTTGGCCTGCGGAATACCTCGCCCCAGAGGCCACGTGACTCAAGAGGTCCAGCGCCAGAGGTTTATAAAAGTGCTATTGTCGAGGGGGGGATAATTGAAGCGACGATTAAATTATACGCAGGTGTTCCACTGTGATGTGACTTTTTAATAAAGCCAGCTTGACGGCTAAGGGTCCTCGACGGTATCGCCGCAAAACAAAATGGTGGAGCAGAGAGAGAGGGGACTATTTGATTCAAATGCTGCGGGGAAAATTTTTTTCGCGAGCTGTGCTATTAAAAGTGTAAGGTGATTTGCGATCTTTCGTGATGTAACGTTCAGATAATTTCCTAACGAAAAAGTCTAAGAAGTTTACATTTTTGCATCACCATAAATAGTATAGGTATATATCTCGTACAAGACTTAGCCAATTAAAAAACAAAAGCGAATTATTCACTTTGTAAATATCGTAGAGAAGGTTTTCAAACGTTTTTCTCAAAGGCCCGATGTTAATAACATAAAATACGTTATTTGGCCTACCAATATTCTCTCATAAAATATTCTAAGAATTTATAAGGATGTATTTAAAGTGAAATTTAATAGCCTTTAAACCTCATTGGTTGATTTTGATCGACTTGGCGACAATTTTGTCCGAATTTTACTTCAAAGTATCTTGAATAGGCCCTTCATTGAGACCTTTATTGACCGTTTTGCGGTCCACCGTTGGGCCACGGCCCATACTTTGAAAAACTCTGTCATAGAATTAACCAAAAGTATTAAAAGGTATTCATATGAGTTTCTCAGGAATGAAAATTTGGCAAATAATATTTTTACATAATTATATTTATTTGTATTTTTTCTATCTAGTATCCTTTCGACTAATCAAAATTCTACCGGCGACGAAATAAAACTCGCTAAAATTCAATTCGGTTCCTTCTGGTTTTTTCTGGACTCCATTAATCTAAATTCCAAACGAAAAGTCTCATTACGCTTCTAAACTCGTGTCTTTATAAAGGATCTTTTAAAACCCTCAATAAATCCTGAGATGAGGTAATTTTTCGGAAGGGAGAAACATACCTACAACACTGTTTTCTCATTCAACTCAATAAAGTCAACCATTTAAAATTATTAATGGCTGTTGATACCCTAAATATGTTTGTTTAACAAACAATATGCGACAGTTTTAGATCTGTATGTCTGTAAAATGACTTGAAAGGAAAGGAGGGCTACAAAGATATGGAGGCTGCGGTGTACAGGAGAATACGGAGAGCAAGGTTTAACATGTAATTACGGACTCCATTGCGGGTATATTACCAATAATGATGACGTGAAATTTTTATAGGCTAAAATAATTCAAATTATGAACATAAATTGAAAATTTCAATTTTATGGCAGCTTACCTAATAATTTAGTACATTGTATTCTGAAAAATATTAGCAAATTTCATAATCCGGCATGATAATTCTATCGAAACTATAAACTGGATTTAACCTGATCAACAATCTGATTCAAGTCATAAGTTTATCTTAATAATCCCTATTTTGATTATTCAGTTTTGAATTAAATTTAGGTTTTCATTGGTTTCTGACAGCACTAGGACGAAAGTTTGAAACAATACTCTTGAATTTAGTGAATACGTGCAAATTGATTTACGATTTCCGTTGTTCAAATCATTCAAAACATATATCAGAGCTTAGCCCATAATAAGTGCATGTCAAGAAACATTACATACAATCATATTTTAGAATTGCTTAGGGAAAAAAGAACTAAAACCATTATACAGACAGACGACACGCCAGATGAAGAGGTGCATCAGAATCGAAATGGATAGGTATATAAAAAAAAACATCTTGAATACGCAGCTATATCCATTGGGATACAAGTACTTGGGAGTGTAAAATTTGCGGCGATAAAGCGAGCATGTAATTCAATGAACTTAGCATTTAGCAGCGCAATGAATTTTCGCCGGGCATTAAAAGTCTTCCTTTATTGCTCGCATTAAACCTTTCTCCTTTCCTCCTCCGCCTTAACCTGTTACGCCGCCTAGTCCGATAACAACCCTCCCGTTCCGTAATCCCTTCCTTCCTTCCTTCCTTTAAGGGCATAGCTCCCATTCTGACCGACTCCTTCCGCCATTCCTTCCTCCATTTCGCTTCCATTGCTCTCGCAACCAGAGCCATCCATCAATGTGCGAGGACGTGCCTCGGTTCTCCAAAAAGGCTCGTCTCTGTCACACACACACACATATAAGAGGGAGATATCCTCGAGGACGAGGGATGGAGAGAGCGCCTCTACCTCGTGATAGACTTGAGTCATTCCGCGAGAGAGAGAGAGAGGGAGAGAAAGAGGGAAGAGACGAACACCTGCACCCCAGCACCAATTGCAAATGACCCACCTACCTCCTCACACGTCTCTCCGTCTCCGCGCCACCCAGACGAATTATCCTTTTTTTTTGGCCGAAATGCTTCCAAGTCTGTTGGTCGGCGACGTGACGCGTGGCTTCACGGAATCTCTCGTTTCAATCCGAGGCTTATGGGAAAAGGATGCTCCGGGGGATGGAGGAGTAATGAGGATGGGACGCTATGGAATGGAGGGAAGGGAGACGCGATTTTAGAACCGTGCGCGAAGTGGATCGTGTTTCCGAGGAGCAAAAACTTCGTGTTCAAATAAAAACTAGTAGAGATGCACTCGCTGAAACAAGGGGTATTAGGAAGATTTTTTTACGAGCGACTCGGGATATTCTAGCAAGAGGGTGCCTGTTATTTTCAAAAACAAAGAGAATTTCTATGAAATTAATAAGAAAAGATAATTGAATTTTTTTTTCACTGTGTTGGAGAAACGAGGTCCTAATGCTAGGGATTAATTTACTTGAATCTTCAACGTTTTATCCTTAAATTTAAATCTCGGTTTAGAAATTTCGGCAAAAATTCTAATTTATGGAAACAATATTCCAACGCTTACGAAAATATTTAAATGCAAGAACGTTGGATGAAAACATATGGATGTAAAAGGTGATAGACAGGCAACCATACAAATGATAATGCATTTTTAATATGAGCTTGAAAAACATTTGGAGGATCTTGATGGCCACTTAAACAGACAGGAAAAGCGTATTTTGTGAAGCTGTTTATTCATTTATTTGTGTCGATTATTATTTGCGCTTCAAAAATTCATCTAAAATGGCATTGATAAATCCGCTGTTAAATTACCTAAGGTAACTAAAGCGCAGCCTTTTCGTTGACTGGTTCGAATCTCGGGAATTGTGTTGCGGGCATTCAGCCAACGAACTCATCGAACTATCATTTATCGGTATGTGTTACATTTCCCTCTTTAAAATAGTTTTTTTTAATTAGTGACTTTTGTAAAATTGCGTATCTCTCGATGTAGTCGGAGAGGTAATGAAAATATCACGAGTTTAAAGGAATATTATCACTGCATTTAATCTATCCAATTCAAGTATGTTTACTGGCCATTTTCATAGACGGACATAGTGATTTATAGGCACTCAAGGGATAATTTTATAAAATGCCGTAAAAATAACGTGAATAGGATTGGTTTAAAATGCTACGCTTCCTCGTCCATTTTAGAAGGCATACGCTGCATAAAATATTATGTAAATTGGTCTCAATTTACGCGAGGCATGATCTCACGATAAGATGATTTTTTTAAGTCCTTGTGAGAATATGAGAATGAAGCATTTTTGGCCGGGAGCATGTTATTTTCACCATGGGAAAAAACATTCTGCCTCAAGGAATACAATATAATGCTTTAGCGTTATATCTAGGCGTATCATCTTCGGCATTATCATATTTCATGAATATTAAAATAATTTCGGTGGAAAGAAATTAAATTGATAACATTCTGTTTACTTTAGTGACTTAAATATTAAGTTACGTTTAATACATCACAGTAAAAATTTTAAAACGTTTTCCTATAAAATATTTTGTTGATTCAGTTATAAATGATGACGGAAACGACTCATTATTTTAGTCCTGAGCCAATCCTTGTTCAATGTAAAGCTAAAATAAAAGAAGATTACTGAGATTCATATAAAATATGAGCTTTCTAGAGCAACGATTTTCAATTTTTATCCCTCCACCCAGAGATGAAAAATATCAAAAGGTGCTGTTCCCTGAATCCCAAAAAAAGAAGGTTAAAACATTTCATCTTTGTTTCGTAGGTATCTACAATAGCCATAATACGATTTCGGTTGCACCTATGACAACTGCTTAGTTTTTCAATTTAGTGTCTCATAATAAAAGTAGAACTTGCTTTCCTTTAAGATGAAGTTCAACAAAGGAAAGGCTTCTTCGGTGGAGTCAAGTGTTTAACCTGGAATTTAATGTCAGTCACAAAAGGAGCTCCATATTGGATTTATTTTATGAATAATGTACGGTAAAGTTGCAACAGAAAAGAGAAAGATTCGAGAAGGAAGCCATTTATGCAATTAGCGCTTACCACGCAGATTTTTCAAGCTATTCGGCGAGGCATATCCTGCGATCCAATACCGGAGCGCGGCCCGTGCTTCCAAGCAACATTGTTCCAGCGAACTGCAACTTGAACGTCCAACGAAAACCCAGATGAAATCAAATTTACTCTCACCGACAAAAAAAAAAGAAACGGAGAAGTCGAACATTTGCCGGATTTATAGGAAAAACCGCAACGGTAACAATACAGGATGCGAATCGAGGGAGCTTCCGAGAAAAAATAAACAATCCGGATTTTTTCCTTCTCCACCGCACAGCACACCAAGGTGTTTAGAAGGAGAAGGGGTTAGAACACTCTCCTTTATTTTTTTTGTACGCTCCACTCTACCGGATCATAGGAATTCCTCGCTATACCGGCAGCTCGCCTTCTCTCTCTCTCTCTCTCTCGCCCCTCCCAACTTTTTTCATAACGTTCCTTCTTTTTTTGTCTAACTGGGAAAAGCGCGGTCCTCGCACCTGTATGCCTCCCTCCCCCCCCCTCCTCTCTTTTTACCATCTTCCCGCCTTCCTCTCTCTTTCTCTCTATCTTTCCCACCTTTCTCGTCCTCCATACACACCCGAGAAATCGTACGAGCCGGTTATGTGCGCGGATCGTCACAGTGATCTGCCTATGGCAATCATGTAGGAGTCGCCAATCCATCAATCATCAATCGGATCGCGAGGAGAGAGCGTGGAAATCGGTCGGAGGGCCTTTGAGAGACAGAGAGAGAGAGAGGGAGAATTAGAGGGGAGAGTGAGAGAATAGAAGGGGAGAGGGAGAGAGGGAGAAAAGGAAAAGAGAGATGCGCCGCCAGCGCCCCGGGACCTGTAGCGGCGGATGAGGTAGTTAATCCCCTGACGATTCTTGGGCCTCTCTCTCTCTCACATTCTACCATCTCCTCTACCCTCTCCTTCACCCCGCAAGTTCGGTGGCCGGGAGTGAATATTCTTCTTCCCGATCCACCGGTACAACCATTCCGTACGCCCTCCTCTCTCACTCCTCTACCCAATCCCTTCCGCTCCTCCATCCCTCCCCTCCTCCGCCTCCTCGCACACTCGAATCGGCGGAATCATTAAAGATTAGGCACGCTCCCCCACAGCATAAAGCGGAGGCCACTGCCCGTAGGCGCGCATCTAAGCTCCTTTTTAATTCCGACGATTTCCGAAGAGCTCCGGAGGACTCTTCTCACTCCCTTCCAGGTTTTCCTTTACCCTCATCCTCCTATGTTCACCCTCTTTCGTTCCCTCTTTATACTCCTTGCCCTTTAGCTACTTGCCTCTCTCTCTCTCTCTTCTCAAAATCCTCCCGTTTCTCTCCTTCCCGATTACCAATTCATATTTTCTTATCCGTCGTTAATTTGTTGATACGAAAAAATATCGCTTTGCTTACAATTTTTAGATTTGGGAATGGTTTGAAACGAAGGAGAGGTGATTTTTACGAAAGTTTTATTCCTTCCTTCGTGAGAGAATAATCTAGATCGTCTTATGGGTTTAAAAAAGATCAAGAATAATCACTATAGGTAATATTAAAAAAGTACTTATCTCGCGTAACTTTGATGTGACTATTGGAAGTACCTGAGATAACTGTATGATAGTATTTATTGAATCTAATGTCTGAATGAATCCAAATTTTTCTTAACTTAACAGATGGCAATGTGATGAATTACTCTCGAGCGCTCTAGAAAATCATACTGAACCACGAGGTAAGCGATTAGGGACACATTAGCGTTTTAGAACAAATTTTTGCCTCTATTAAACACTTATTTCTTAAAATGGAACCCATTATGACCTCAGATTCTACACCGCCAAACGCTTGCACTTAAAAGCTCGTTAACCGTACACATGCTGCAAGAGAAAATTTTATGCGATATTTTAGTCTCGCGTCAAGTGAAATAAAGGCCGATGTTCACTTGAGCGTTATAGTCGAGCGGTCGAGAATGTACTTCCTTATTGGTTCATTGACATATCCATGGACAAACGAACGACGATAAGTTGTTTCCGGGCTTGTTCTACGGAAAAATAGAGGACATTTAAAGATTATTGATTTTTCTACGCAATATATAGTACAATCTGGAAATTAACTGGTACATTTTTACACAATAAAGAGAACGAAAACTAAAACGTCCATATTCAGGGAAGTAGCTGATTTCTTGACCTTTATGTTCGAAGGCAGATATTGCACAAAGTTTTATCGCTACTTCGTTTGCTGAAATTGGATCCGAGGCGATGAGTAACGGATAAAAACGTAATGTAAACGAAATTTGTGTGTTGGTGCTATTTTACAGTCAGATCGAGAGAGCAACTGGGGCAAACTTAATCGATTTTCTCGGCATGACCCCATTCGTTCCGACCGTAAAACAAGACTCTCCCTAATTTATTTTAATAACATAGCTGGAGATTTCAACGCCTGAGACGAAAATTGTATCGTAACGTTACGGTCGGTTCAAATATTTGTACTGCAACTGGAACGCTGACACGAAATTCAACCAAATTTGTAACAACACCTTCGGGGAAGATTCGAAATTAGTCGGAATGTATTAATATGAGCAAATGAGGACGCTTTCTTTTTTATTCGCGTCGTCTTCGTAGATTCGGAGTAGATTTTTTCTTGGCGGCAGTAATTTTCTACTCGAAGCTTCCGCGATGATTATCCGGTCGAAGCGATTTTCGCCAGCTGTCTTTACGCGAGTAATAAAGGCCATTTTCCTAAATCTGAAAAAATTCGGGATTTTACGTAATTCCTAAGGAGAGAAGTGGATGGAATCGTTAATATGCGATCTCCTTCCTTCTATAATGCGAGACTAACGGAACCCTTTGGCTTTTTGTGCATTTAAAGTCATTTTTTCTTCATATCTCCCTCTCTCAGTATTTCCATAACCGTGAGAATGGAAAAAGAACAGAATAAATTCAATATTGTAGGTTATTTTTCCTTTCTATTCAGAGGTAACTTGAAAGGGCTGCTTTACAAACTTCCGAAGACTTTCACGAGGGAATCGTGTGGGTAAAGTATGGTATTAAAGGGAAATATTA
Source organism: Uropetala carovei (assembly GCA_036926305.1). Lineage (NCBI taxonomy): Eukaryota > Metazoa > Arthropoda > Insecta > Odonata > Petaluridae > Uropetala > Uropetala carovei. Next base: position 679,115 of record JAXCHB010000024.1, read on the forward strand.
AACCAACTTATTATGTAATAATTTTATATATACCTACATATAAACTAAACTATATAGAAAATAACTTACGCGGAAGAAATGGGAAATAATGTCCATTTGCCTATATTAATTCTTATATATTTTGAAGTAATGCATGGTAAATTAAAACATTTCAATTTGAAAAATATGTGACATTACTATATTATCATATAGGTTATTTAGGAATAAGGCGTCATGTTATATGCTCATTTTTTTCGTAAAAGTTACAATTTTCGCACAAAAAATTCATACTGAACGCAAATATGTAGCGTTGATGCAAAATAATTAAAATACAAGAATCAACCATTTCGTTTCCCAGGCTCGTATTCTCATTTTCAATTCTAAGAGTTCAAACTCGACTGTCGTGATCACGTTGGTATTTGAAAATTTTCAATATTTTTCCTCCTGGTTGAGGTTTACGGGTCAACACGAACTGTTACGCCATTGTTTTCAGGCTCGTCTTCAATTGATTTTTAATCGAAAATCGTTCCGAAAGAACGTTTTCTATTCTCTGCCATTTTTTCCAAGTCTCCTAGCCAATATCCTATTTCCCATATCCGATCCTACGCAACCTATGGTCACCGTCGAAACGTGATAATTCTTTCTCTCGCCGGCAGTCACGCGTTAAGAACGTGATATTAAACCCAATGGTTGTATCCGTGATTTCCACCCACGCCTGCTCCGGCGAAACCGAATGGAGTCGACTCGAAAGGAGTAATGCATGCGTATAGAATACAGTGAGATTAGATTAGATATGGTCTTTATTTGAGCGAGATTGAGACTAGGAGGTCCCATCTTTCACCTAACAGTAAGTAGGGAATACGATCAAAAAAAAAGTTCGCAAGCTTACAGTTCTCGCAATATCCGTCGCGTCGCTAACGAAAACCTCACTTCCATTTACTTTGAAGAATATCTCAGATATTATTAGAACCAAGGACATCTACTTTCAGTTATATTCTTCCAGTCATTTAGTCGACCCAATGGCCTTGCTACTAAGGGACAAATTATTTTTAGGCTTAAAATATTTTATTAATTACATTTCACTCTAGTTTTCTATTCAGGAGAAATTGAATTATATTGCAAAATTGTTTTTTTTAGCCGCTATATTTTCTCTGTTTGAAGTTTGGTTTCTTCCTCCATTCGAACGTTGGAATTATTTCTTATTATGCATTCAATAAGAAAATATTTACAATAATATCAGTTGTAACGGATATGAATATTATGACGTCAAAAGTTATTTTGGAAGGAGCGCGGAAATGTTTAAAACCAAATTCTTTTTTCAATTTTTTGAGACTATATAACTCTTTAAAAATGCCTAAAATTTGCATAAAATGTTAGTTATCAGTATATAAAACAAACCTACAAAACTACTAGAAACTATGAATAGTCATGTATAAGATAATTTTATAGTAACGCAACTCGGTGGCATAGTTGCCAATTTAGCGATCTTGTCGCTATATTTAGCGACTTTTTACTTCCTTTAAAAAGGAGTAGCGGCCAGTCACTAACTTTGCGATTATCTACTATTCTAGCGACAAATTTAAATATTACTTTATGTAAGCAGAAATAAATGCAATATACAACATAAACCAAACAAATTAATTTTATGGTAGCTTTATTAAAATCTATACAAGTTTTAATAAACTTTAAAATATTTCTGCAGTTACTTTCCCAGTTATGATATTTTAAAAACATTTTATACTAATTTCCAAAGATCTCATTATAATTTACGTTGAAAAATGCACCATAAGACGCAGTTAAATTACAGAAAAAATGATTTCTATTAAAAATTAAAGAATTTATCCTTTTCGGTGTAGAAATTAGACATCCATTTTTATTATAACTTAAATATTTAGTAGATGTGGATTTTGATGATTATTGAACGCCCACCTCATAAATGAAGCTTACTTTGCTTTATGATTAGAGTTTGTTGTCATAAGTGGATGCGTGTACATAGGTATATCAGAGCATTTGAAGGTGGTACATTGAGTCATTGACTCACCTCTCAGTCATTTGCGTTTTTAAGTTATTCCAAAAATCCAAAAGTTTTATTCCCCTTATTAAAATTGAGCACGAATGTAAGTTTCATAGATTGATTTATCATATTTCAATGATATTTACAATGTAACGCAACATTTTATACATTAAATGATAACTAAGTGACTGATTCCAGATTCTAGGAACGAATGCTTGCTATTCGCGGGTATATAAAAAAATCATTGAATATGAGCCGAAAAACCTCCCGGCGTCTTATTTTACAGTATTTTATTTTTCTACTATAAAATAAGCTTGACCTAAAAATGTTAATATTTATTCCATATTTTATTAATAAAAGGCTTGGAAAAATTCTCCCTTATTTAATACTAATAATTAAATATTATCTAAATTGATATTCGTTCAAAGAATAGATAATAAGTTTACTAATTAGATTAATAAGAATTATTTGAAGTATTCATGCACTATTTTATTTTTAACGACTTTTAAGCGATATTTTCTTTGTTTAGCGACTTTTTACCTACTTTTTAGGGTGGATTTAGCGACATTTTCAAATTTATTTTGGAAATTATATTCGGTGGTCTTTTTCACTTCAGCCCTAAAAAGTAAGAATCTCCTCGATTTTTTAATGCATTTTGAATATTTTAACCATTTTAGACTTTTGTTATTAGAGTGCATGCCTTGGTAGAAGGGTGGTTCGAGTATCTGCCGCCGAATACTAAGGTCGCGGGTTCGAATCCCGCCGAGGGCATGGATGTTTGTGTTCGTCTTAATGTTGTATGTAAGAGTGGACTTTCCTAGATCCGACTATATAGTTTAAATATCGCCCTTGAAAATAAAGTCGAATTATTATTATGTATGTCGATCAAAATTTGAGAATTAGACTGAAATCACGTAAAATTGATACTGATTACTGATTATACGCGTAATTTTAAACATTATTATTTAATTACAACATTAGGAAACTGCCTCACAATTATCGATCGAAAAGTAATGACATTAAAATCAATATCAATAGTTCTGATATGTTTAAACGATTTCAAAAGATAAAAGTTGAATCATCTTATTATCTATTATGCGTATCACATCAGTAATAAGTTTCTTTCGGAAAACTGTGAGAATTTAGAACACAATTCCTATGTTTTGGCCTGACCATGACACAGTCAAGCCTTTGCGTGTCTTCCGGCACTAATCCGCTAATACCTACCTTCGCGTATAATATGCCGCTTAAACCACGTATTTGTTATCATCGTTCAGTTCGTTTTACAAAAAACTACTATCTTCTGTCCCCTTTCAAGTCTCTTCCTTAGGCTCAATTCACAAACGTATGGGGATAAGGTCTCTCAAAAACGCGACTAAGAGTTACTTTTGATTCCACCGTAATAAGTTGGTAGACGGCGTGGAGGATACACTTATTAAGTTTCATAAGGGTACGAATTAATATAAATATCTTCAATATTTAAGAATCGTACGATATTTTATGCTTTAAAATAAAATACGTAATATTTTTAGGTATGTGGTCAAGTTTCAACAAAACGTTCAGACGAATTATTGTGATATGCAGTTCACCATGGTATACGATATTACGATATCATACATTTGGCCTTCATGCAATCTGATTTCAAGACCATTCCTCTGGATTTATAAAGCATCGTAAAAGAAATACGTGTTTAAAATTTTAAAGTGGACGGCCAATTGTAGGAAGATATAGAAGGGAGAATTCTAGAAAAGAGGCAGAGATAAGAATGTAAAAGGAATAGTTTAACCCTAAGAGCTGGTCGGCATTTTCCTGCGTGGACACCTTCCAGAGGTAACGTATGCATTCCCACAAAATATACCTAAATTAGAGCGCCGATTATCAGGATTAAATTTGAAATTGGTGGATATTTCTTAACTTCAGCAGTCAATTTTCTCATAGAAAGGCGACATCGAATGGCCATATACACAAGAAAAATTTGCTAATGCGAGTTGTCGCAAAATTTTATCTCAAAATGATGTTGTCTATCTTGGCCGCGTAGAGGAGGCGGAGAAGAGTGTTGACAAAATCGTTTCTGTAAACCCTACCTTATCTTTTTCGCATGCGATCTTATTCTGTATTATGTATGGCACTGCTTTGCGATAAATTTAAAATTAAAATCGCCCGCATATTTTTCAACTCAAAGTTTCTCTTTGTTGGCGTGAAAATATCTACGAAACAAAAAGTAGTTCTTTTCTTGAATGACAATGTGGACAATGTGAACAGGCTAAAGAAAGGCGAATGTGACAAAAACTTGGCAGAGAAATATGGTGTCGGAAATTCTGCATATGCTTGTTGAAAATTATTCATTTTGTTTTTTATGGAAAATGTAGATGGAAGTTCAGTTAATGTATTTTGAAGTAAATGTTCAAAATACCAGTCCTTCCTCATTGACTAAGGAAAAATATGCGCTTCAATCATTATATCAGTGTGTGTGTGTGCTTTTATGCGAATCAGCCTCTCGGGCTGTTCTCCTCTATATATATATATATATATATATATATATCAGTGTTTAAAGTTTAGAACATTTGAGTTCAAGAAGCATTCACCTAGAATAGAGGTTTTCAACCGGGGATACGGTCCCAGAGTTTTAAAAGGGTAAGCCTAAGTATCAATGAATATAATTTTCCCTCTTCATCTTTCATACAGGACTTCGTAAGTTGCGATTTTACGATTACGAAAACGTTACTAAACAGAAAATACGTAAAAATGTGAATTATAGCGTTATAAACATGAGGTATCCATTTTAACGAAAGTGTTGTTAAGTTAATCGTCTCTTTAAACGTACTTGGGAATGTACGACCATTAAAAAGATACCAAAGGGGTAGATCAACAAAAAGAAATCGAAGAGCCCTGATCAACAAAATGTAGATCTAAACAGCTTTTCCTTAGTGTAAAATTAATAAAATAAATATAGCAGGAGAACGTAGATTTACCTTCTACGATGAAATGGAGTTCAAAATTAGAAGATGAAGACTGAATGGAAGTGATCGAGTTAGGAGTTAGGTGATCATAATCCTACTGAAAAGTAGACAAATGCTGATTCAAGTAATAATGATTGTAGATTTATCTTGATATAAATTTCTTAGCGTTCCCACATAAAACTACTATAAAAATTGCAGTAGCAAATAAACCCGCCAAAGTTGTTTTTTTTATAAACGGGGAATATTATCTGTATCCAAGGAAGTCTTACAATTAGATGAAATAGTTCAGTAAGGTGATTAGGTTCACCAAAAATATTATTATGGCTAAAGATTAGATTAAATATGCTTATAGAACAATATCTTCATTTGAGAACCGTTAATTAATTAATTAACCACTTGAGTTCCTGATAACTAACGCGCAAACACACACACACACACGTAACAAACTCCAAGAGAAGGCAGTCAAACGATAATAATAAAAAATAACGTTTAAATGGAGGAGAATAAAAACAGATCAAAGTTACCGCACTGCTATTAACGCCATAAAAGAATATGGCGCAATGGTTTCTCTTAATAAAACAGGAATTCTTTTCCTCGCTTTTATTCCTTGTACTTTTCGCTAATGTTTGTCTTTTTCAACCCTTTCTCCCGCCCTTATATTTTTATTCATCTCTCTCTCATTCCTCTGGGGCTCTCCGTCTCTCTCTCTCTTTCCTTCTCTGTGTCTTTTTCTCTCTCCTTCTACACCCGTCGGACATGGCTTAAATGACCCCGAGCATCCGGATTCAATTTCCCAGATGCGGAATGGGGCGAAAAAAAAAGAACGGATTATCGAAAGAGGGTGAGAGAAGAACGGCAATGAGACGGAGAATTGAGTGTGTGTCACTGTAGTACAGTTTCCAAGATATAAGAAGGGCCGCCAAAGGGATTATTTTTTTTATTTCCCCAAGGCGATACGTGATCAAGGTAACTCATGCGGACATAAAACGGTCGAGCAAATCAAATGCGCCTTTGGGCAGCGAAGTAGCCGTCCTCAGCGGTGATTCATTCGATCGTCGAATCTTCTTTTCAGTATCTGAGAGCGGCGGATTAACATTTAGAACGAATCCTCTGTTGTCGAAATGCGCATGCGGTTTACTTACTTAGTGGTTTCAAGGCAGCAGGAATTACCTAGGTAACATATTGAATGCGAGGCACGAAGCGGGCAGGATTCTTACCGAGTGTTCGCTGGCACCGCCGTGCTCTTGGATAAGATGAATAGGTGCTCATCTAAATTTATTACAATCGCGCTCAATCGAGCACCATGAGTTTAGTATGTTATTTCTAAAGGTATAATATGCGTAATTAATAACTTTGATGTAGGTATATTTTATTCGTGATTATTCTAACTTTTCCTAAATCCAATGGTGCTCGCTCGGTGTTTTATCAAATAACTTGGTACTCGAGACACTAAAAAGGTTTTCCCTTAGATCAGCGTTTTTCAACCTTTTTTGAATGGCGGAACACTTTGGAGTGGGAAAAAATGGCGGAACACCTACGGGAGAAAGTATCCGCAATGTATTTTTAAAGTTTTTGTTTTGTTGGCTGCGCTACTAATTGCATGCGCAACTCTAAGTGTGGACTCTCTTAGTCATTTTGGTGTGGTTTCGACCTTGAATGATCAGTTATCGTGTCGTTGTAGCGGTGTTAACATGGCCGCTCCACTTGCCGTATGCATCAAAAAAGAGCAGCGTGCAGTGATTCGATTTTTGTGGACTGAAGGTGTACCAGGGGCAGAAATCCATCGAAGACTTTCAGCACAGTATGGGGACAGTGCTATGCCGCAGCGGAGAGTGTACGGTTGGATTAACATGTTCAAAAACGGTCTCACAAGTGTCACTGATGAAGAACGAGTGTGTGTGAGTGAGTGAGTGAGTGACATTGGGTCCCTGGCGAGGATTAAAAATCCGCCAACCTGTAAGTAGTTAGATATACATTTTTTATTATTTTGTTTGCTTGTGGATCTAGATATTTACCTTGTTACGGTTAAAGAGTTCCTTGTTTTTGAAATAACTAATTCGCCCTAGTCTCCAACCCACCCTTTATTATTGGAGTGATAATTTGGAGAAATGGAGTGAGAACCGCAAAATTAGAATGGCGACTGATGGATGTTAGAAGATTGAAAAGGGTGCGAACCACAGTGATGATTGTTACAGAATGTTCGAGAAATGGATTAGTTGAAAATTTGTCAAAATTTGAAAGAATCAAGGCTCTAAAAAGAATATAATTTTTCTTTCGTTCACATACGTGAATAGAGCAATGATCTTTGTTTAATCTCTGCACCATGGAGGACGCGAACTTCGTGTATTGAATGAGATACAAATGAAATTTTTATACCAATGTCGAAAGCGAATAACATTCTCACAATACAGTTGTTTTATTCTTCAATTTATAATAATGAGTGCATGGATGTTTATCTTTTTATAACATAACATCCGGTTTGTAAATATTTCATCCATACATTTGATTTAATGAATTATTGTTTCTTAAGACATTATTCAAGAAAGAATTATCGAGAAAACATTTTGTCCGAAATATAATTTTAAAAACATGCTCCTCCAATGACCATTAAAAAGTTAGGGAAACCAGATACGCATTTCGGCTACGAAGCAGCTACAATCGGTGGTGGTTCTCCGATAGTTGATTCTATTATACCAACTGCTATCGGCGAATCACCAATAGAGACAGCTTATTTGAGTTATAAACGAAATGTGCGTCTATTTTATCCAAGCTTTAATAGCCGTTGGATAAACGTGGCTTTTCAATTTCACAAAATAATGCAAGTAAAACTGACAATTTTTTTAATAAATAAAAACGATAGTTTCTCTAAAAATTAATTTTTTTCTTATAGTGAAACTCCACAAAACAACCCCCGAGTCCATGAACCCTGTTTGACAATTGCCTAGTGTACTCATACATTGTTATTATAGATTTTTCATAACATCAGAACTATTCCAGCGAGGAAGAGTTACTCGCGAATAGCTCTTCTGCCAAAAAGTGTCTACTTCAAATTCTTCCAATTATGTTTCTATCTTTTCCCTTATAATACTCACTAGATTTATGATCCGTTCCTCCCCATGTCACAGACCGAAAAACGAGGTATCGTAAAAATACGAATGAATAACGGTCGGTTATGATTCACATCTTATTGGTTCGTAAAGGCTTTGGAGTTTCTTAGACACCTTCCAAAAGGCGAACGAGAAATTCTGAGAAGGGAGAGACCGCTTCAGACGAATCCCTTTCGGAATGCAAATGGTTGAAAGCAAAGCCCGATGGATAATGGGAACTGGAACATGAGAGAGATAGGCGTGAATATGGGTTTTTTAAAATATGTGTTTTGACCCCTTCTCGTTGACAGGGGTCGACGCTTGCGGTTTCTGGTCCGTGGAAGGTTAGAGGTCAGAGAAAGAGACTGTGGCATACGAATACCCTCGAGAGAATGGGGAAGGTCACGCGCTTCACATCTTTTGCATATATATATATATATATATATATATATATATATATATATATAACTGAGAACACGTGATGTACCTTACCAGTTAAATATTGCAATCCATGGCTTTATTAAGTACTATTACTGGCATATCACCTTCAGTCGAATACTCGAAATGTTTTGTCGATTCATACAATGCGATTTTTGGGAAAACGGTTAGTTTTGATTGATCCATAAGTAGAAGCAACGATAGCATGAAATATCAAATGATATAATTTTTAAACGGAAACCCTAACAATATTTTAATAAAATTCTGGGAGTCGATAATGTTTTGCTCTGCCAAAGTAAAGGCGGATTAGACGATTGCGTTTTCAGTCATGATTTTACCAACATCACTGAAAAAAAGGATCACTTACACCTTTTTGTTGTCCATTCAACTTTCAAATATTGTCGGTTTGGACAATAGCTCCTTCCTGGACATTAATTGACAAAAAAAGAATTACTTTCCTTCCACATTTCCACGCAAGAATAGTTCATTCCTTTGTCACTCCAAGAGTCCAAAAAAATAATTTCCCAACGCTCTCCTGTGTCCAAAAAAAGGAGAACTATGTAAAAAAAAACAAATCCTGAACCGCCTCTGCTGAGTCTCTATGGTTTTTAAGTTAACAAAGGGAGCGTGCAGAGATTCGGTAGCCGACGAAATTGAAGGAGCGAGAACAAGAAAGGAAAGTGGGATATGGAATGCGTGGGTGAAGGCGAGAGAGGAGAAGATCTATCTCTTCGTGGATGGTCTTATGTCCCTCTCTGGTTTGTATAGTTGGTGGTGGGAACCGAGCTCGATTTAGACGGTGGGATCAAGAGGGTAGTGAGGGGGAATGGGGGGAGGATGGGAGGTTGGGGGGGGGGTGCTGTTCAAGGTGCGTTAAAGATTCCTTGTTCGACGACAACAGAGGAGAAGAGCCGCCTCCCACGAAGGCTCCGAGATACGTTCCTATTTCATTCGCCACGCTAGTTCAGTCAAAAGTCCATGGCGCCCTCATCCCTTCAATGGCTGTCCGAGAGGGAGGAATTTCTGGGATTCTCCCACGCACCGGAGGATGAACCTATTTGGGAAACCCATTGTGGACGGGCGATCTTATTTGCCTAATTTGGGTGGCCGTTGATTCAAATGGGAATTACTTCCATTTCCTCAGGATAGACGGTAAAGGTTGTTACTCGGCTTGCATTAAATTCCACGAAACAGTTAAATTAAAAACGAACTGATTCCACTATGTTGAAAGCACGACGAAAGATTTTTTTAAATTCCAAGTGATTTTCTGCCGAAACCTTTACGAATGTAAAAATATTTAATTTGCACAAAATTTGATTTTTTTATTATAAAGTTATACCGATGGTGTTAACTTGGACCACCTTGGATTCTGACTATCCAGAGGAATATCTTCAACACAAACCTCTAGTCGCGGATCTCATTATGACATAATAAATGATAAACTTTATAATTTCCACTTTTGTTTTAAAATATTGCAAATATCTGGTGATGCAGTGTTAACAGAAAAAGTTTGGAATATCTTATGAGTAAAATTGCTAATTTCATTATTATATTCTGTAATAAATAGTTACTCCCGGCGCTAAAACTATTCATATATGGGTAATGAACCATTTGGCCACCCCCTAAGTGTAAAAAACTATAGAAGAAAATTTAGTTTGATTAAAGGATATGTCATAGGGTAGCCCCTGGGCCACCCCTAGAACTAGGCCGCCATGAGCGGTCTCCCACGTAGCCCATACTTACAACAGGTCCTGCTCCTAAGTCAGTAGAGTATCTTCTTTTTTTTACACCTATGTTTTCATTTTTAACGTTCTAACTTCAACATACTCGTATCTTCCGAAGAAGTCCCCCCTCCCGAAGCCTCCTTACGTAAAATTTCTTCTATCTGGACGGATTCGTTCTCTTGGCTAACATTCGGATGCCGAGGCCACCTACGAGAGAGAATTAACAGAGTGCAGGAAAGGGGAAAGCCCGGTCACTCCGGAGGAATCGATTTCCTATCTGAATCGAAACCAATCCTTGCCACCGTATTTACTCGACTGATTGGATGGGATGAACACAGGAGAGGGACCGAGAAGAGAGAAAGGCAAAAAAAAGCCCAAAAACGACAAAATCGGAGTGACAAATTGGACGGCGTCCATTTTTATTCTCTTCTCCACTCCATTCGTTTCGCGTGCATGAGGTCCCACTCCGCCGAGTTTCTTCCTTTCTACGCTGAGAAATCCTCCCAAGTTCACCGCCTTCCGTCCCTTTCTCACACATTCTCTCACACTCTTTCGCTTTCATCCATTTCCAAATCCAATACGACTTTTCAGGAACGGAACCAATGTCTCCTCATTCAATTAACTTTCCGTCTTCGGACCGTCTACTCATTGAATCCCTTCGCAGGAGGAGATTTCTAAAGAGAGGCAGTGAAATCCTATCGATCCGTTTCTGTTCATGTGTGTGTGTGTGTGTATGTACGGATGTGTGGGCAAGCGAGGTTGGAATAGGCCGGGTTAACCTCCTACCGAGATCTATAGCTCAAATAAGGGAAATTGAATTAGGGAACTTTGACAGATAATCCGAGTGGGAAGAAGAAGCGTTACGTAGCGGAAGCGTTCGATTCGTTTTATGGAATGTCGACCTCGGAGCAGAAAATAATGACGATATTTTTTCAAGCAAAAAATGAAGGAAAATAATTTGGCAAGATGGAAGTCTTGAATCGGTGGCGATAAAAAATATCTCTAGATCATTACCGTTACATCCCGATACTTCACTTCACTTGGGTAAAATCGTACGTTTTGTAAAAATTTCTCGGCTTCAACCAAAAGAGGTCTTAATGTCTTCCTTTTAAAACCCATGGACAAAAAAAAGGCTTATGCATGAAAAGGAAACCATCAAGAATGGATTCTTTGCAAAGGAAGGTAAACTCTAAGAATGTTTCAGTACGGATGGAAGAGTTCGTACTTTTTTGTTTACTAAATTATTATTGCCGAATAAAATAATTTTCACTAGCAGAACTCTTAAGATAAAATAAATAATACGTAGCATGGGGATTGAAGAGGAAGAAGTCACCCTCCATGTTGAAGCCGTCGCATTCGTTTCGCCGGAAGAAGACACCCTAAACAGAGCACTCTCACATGTACCCTCCGTATGGATAAATAAACATCGATGCAAAGTATGAAGATAAAGTACGCTAAGGCAGAAATTGCAGGAAAAACTGTTCGAAACGGCTTGACCGATTTGGGACTGAATTAAATGGCTGAAAATGGCCAATTAAAAAAAAAAATTTTGAGGAAAATACGATTGGAAAAAACTTGAACTCTGATCTGCTCTAAATATTTCCTTTATTACGAACAGGGACCACGGTAATATTTAAAAACTTGCATAGGCTTCTGGCGTGTTCGTTACAGGAGACTCGTTTGGTGTTCTCTGAAGCAAGTGTCAATGCACAGCCCCATTTTGCGAATGGAACACAGTAAACTTGTCCTCTTCCTTATTCTTCTTCCCCTATATACCGCACCATCTTTTTGCTTCACTATATTCTTCTTATTTCTTTCCACTTGATCGGAATAATGGCACTTTAAAATTATGCGCAGTAGAAATATTTGCCCGCGTCCTCGCCAATGATGTAGCTGGTTACACCTTAAGGAATAAACTTAAGAGAGTGCTTTTTTAAAAAAACCTCAATACACTCACATCCTAATTTATCCTCTGTGTAAGTTGAAGAATAACCACCTCTCTCTCTCACTCAATATGCCCTCCCTTACTTTCTGCCCCCCCCCCTCTCTCTCTCTTTACTCTTTCCGATTGTTCCTTGCATCGCCTCTCTCTCTCGCTCGCTCGTTCAAATCTCCATCACGCACTTAGAATGCAAATCTGCCTTCTCACGTTTCGAAAGCGCAGTCCAATCACTCAGTCACTCACTCCTTCTCTCACACCACGCGCCTCCGTTTTTTGTTGAAAAATAAAAGACCTCCCACGTCGAAGATCTCTTTTTCGATTCCCTCCTCTTCTCCCCCTCTCCCTCTCTCCCTCTTGGTATTTCTCTTCGTTCTCCCCTTCTCTTTCTCTCGCACGCCTTCTCAAAAAACATATCTTCCGCCATTCTTATTGGAGTGCCTCACATTTTAATGCGAGCGCCGTTTAACCGTGAAAAATTTTTTGATTGTTCAGAGAAAGAGAAAGAGAGTGAGATAGAGAAAGAGAGAGATAGAGAAAGAGAGAGATAGAGACACAGAGAGACACAGAGAGAGAGAGAGAGAGAGAGAGAGAGAGAGAGAGAGAGAGAGAGAGAGAGAGAGAGAGAGAGAGAGAGAGAGAGAGAGAGAGAGAGAGAGAGAGAGAGAGAGAGAGAGAGAGAGAGAGAGAGAGAGAGAGAGAGAGAGAGAGAGAGAGAGAGAGAGAGAGAGAGAGAGAGAGAGATAGAGAAAGAGAGAGATAGAGACAGAGAGAGAGTAGGCAATCGCGAGGTGTTCCTTTGGGGTAAAGGTTTCATTCCAGATAGAATCGTAATCAAGTACGTCACGTAGAGATGCAAGTGCCTGTAAAATAAATTTACATTTTTCATTTGCCTTCGAAAATTATTCTTTGGATATGCTTCGCAGGTCGATTATGTTTCTCCTTAAATTCTCCTTACATTTATCAGGTAGGTAATTGAATAACTTTATCTGACGATTTTTCTCGGCGTGCAATCTCAACCATTGTTCAACATTTTGATAATAATGGGACGGTCGGTTTATTCTTTACGCACAATCCGGATTGTCTTCGGATAATTGGTTTGAAATGGATTGATTGGAAGATATTAAAATTTCTAACGGAAATTTATAAAACGAAATTACTACAAATGAATATTTATTACTTATATGAAGAAGCTGAAGTTGCAACTTTTTAACTTTTGTCTGGATATGGAAGTGTATGGGTTGCATCGGACATATGAAAGTTTAATCTTTAACTTTTGACGATTGGTACCTGAAATTTAACAATTTGCTCGAAAACATCTCATTTCAACTCTTCCGAACTATAGTTATCACAGTTGTTTAAGGAAATTCTGTCTGTGCCTCAACATTATTAGGCGGGTAACATTTACTACTTAGCCATTTCTCTACAAGTGGACCCTAATTTGGGGATGGAGAATAGGTGTGATTGATAGAACATTTTGTAGATCATAAACTCGACAAGTAGTTGAGCATCAAAGGTTTTGATTTCCGGCAAAGACTCCTTCGAGCAGATGTTCTCAGCTGTAATACGTTTCCTTCCATTTCTCTCCACCTCTCCCTCTCTTAATTTTTTTCGACCGGCATTTTTGATTATGCAAAATTCCTCGGTATAGTAACTTCAATTCTGTTAATTATGATTTCCTCATTCGGTGTGTGCCGAGTCACTCTAAAAATCAATGAGAAGCACAATTACCATGCATCGAGATACCATATAAGTGGAATGGAAAACAGCTAAAATGCAAATTTTACTTTAACAGGAAAAAGCACCTTTTAATACGTAAATAGCAAATGGTTTCCAACGTACATTTAATTACATCCTCTTAGAAAATATTAGCCTTTAAAGAGCTTCAGAAACAAAAATGATGAAGGCCACCGCAACCAAAATAACCAATTCTAGAAGTTTTTTTTCAGGGAAATGCAGTAAAAATGAAATGGGGAAAGGAAAGAAGACTTTTTCACGTCGAAGCTCAAACCGGAGCCGAAAGTATCAATTACAAAATCATTCGAGACAACAGGTGAATCGAGGAAGGTGCAAGGTGGCAGGTGGGCGTTCAATTAATTGATTGGAAGTTACCCGAGGTTATGGTGCAACAGTCTATGGGGAAATTTTATGTTAATGCATCCCTCAAATGCATCCGCGACATCAGAACAAAACCGTCATTTTTATCAACCCGCAATTACCCAAATCGACCCTCCGTGAAAGTTTCTATCTGAATAACACTTTTTTAAAAAATATTCATCCGGACTAATGTGAAATACCTTGGAATATTTAAGCAAAAACTTGGCCATTATCGTTTTGTTGAAGGTTATATAACTTTATTTTTTTGACGGACCTCTCTGGACGGATATTATTATTCTGGATGAAGTTCCATTTTAATTGGATCTGTGTGAAAAAATTCACCCGGCAAAGTAAGGTAAAATCGAACCTTTGTATATCAGCATAATGCATATCAAAGCCTCTCCGTTTAAATAAAAAGTTTCGTATTATTTGGAGTATCGAATTCTTACTGTTTTTCCACATGGGTGCGATATTATCGTGATGAATCTTAGTGCAATGATTGTTTGGCATAATTCAACGTTAACTCAAATATTTTAGTCTAAAGTTAGTCTCTTTCTCTGTTTTCCTTGAGGGATATTTAACCGCTTGGTTATGGCAACTTCACAGTTTGAAAGGAGGACGTTGTTAAAAAAACTTTTGCTTTTTGAAATGTAATGAATTACTCAATATTAATTGTGTTCCGCTTTCAAGCTTTTAATTGTCCATATAGCTCAGTAATTTAGATGTGATGGTTCCAACTCACGCTTGAGTTATAATTTTCATTGTGCGATGATGACGTTTTGTAGCCTAATTTAATTGAGCGTCGACAATTAAATTGATATTAGTCTTCCCGTTGCAACTTTGCTTGCAATTTGGACATAACGGTATAAGGATATGAGAAAGAAAGGACTAAAACATTATTTTTACAGATGATAATTATTATTTAAGAAATATAATTTAGAGAACATAATTCTGTGCTTTGATATTAAAATTATTGATTAATGTTATAAAATCTTAATAAAAATTGCTTCCCATCTAAAAGAATTACATCATTTGAAAGTATTGGGCTTGTTTCCAAGGTAACAGAATTTCTCATTGTTAAAAACTACCACTTCCACGCCTTTGTGTGACGCACGCACGGAGATGGATGTAAATTTCAAAGTGAATATATCACTCTTGAACGGAAGTGAGTATTTTCTAATGTTAATATATATTTCAAATACAAACGTGTCGGAAGCTCCTGTCCAGTCGAATGCCGGGTGAAGGTACTTGAAATAATTATTCAAACGCCAAATATTATCCTTTTTTACCGAAGCGTAGATAGAAATTTAAAGTTGGTCGTTTCAACTAGCGAGAAATTTCACTTGACCACGGAAGTTCTCCCGTCACCTCATCGTGAAGCCGTAATTAAGCATAGTTAAAAACAATGTGAATTGATGCGTACATCCCCGAATCATTTATACTATTCATTTATGATTTTTATCTCCTTACACGCTCCTCTCCCCCTCTTCTCAGAGAATGTTTGACGTCATATTTAACGTTTTAGTTCCGCCTAAAGGAAATTCACCTTCGAAGAAATATGCGCGAACTTCTACTGTTTTTCCCATTATAATGTAATATAGGGAAAGGTTATTTTAACAGATGTCGTTAAAGTGCGTTCACTCCTCATCACGGGACCTTCACCACGGGTGAAGTTTTTGTAAATCGATAGCAATATCCTGTCCTTCAGCCGATTATACACTCGTAAGGATAGGGCACTATTTTTTATGGCGATTTCATGTATTAAAAGAGACACCAATAATGCTATATATTCCCAACGGATTTTTAACTTAGAAAAATAAAGTTTAATTCGACACAAACGTTTGGTAAATTAACATTATCTTACCCACAAAGCATTTCCGTTTTATTCGCCATAAAAATGTGCAACGCAAAATATAAGGATTGCTATTTTCAATCAATGAGAACGAGACGATTTTGTACCAGTTAAATAAATTGTATTAGAGTGACTGAAATCACGAAGTAGGAAATCGGAAAGAAACACTCGTCCATAACCGGTTCTTTATTGCCCCGGTTCATCCGGAAAAGAACGGCGGTGAAATAAAATAAGTTGCGGGAGCCTGTGAGAGCATTAAAGAAAAAAAACGCGCTGTTCTTCCTTTGATATCGCTTCGGATGTCGGACTCTTTGGTGCGGGATCTTTGATGGATAAAAAAATAGTGATTGATATTTGAGTCGCGTCATAATTTTACGGATTTTTCTTCCATCTTTCGGTTCGGTTTATGAGAGTGAAATTGGTTTCTGCTTCTCAAAATGGCGAAAATGGTTATGTACATTTTAAAACTGATAACCTTTTATAGGTGTTTTTAAAGGGAGTATGTATATAAATATGAAAACTGGATGGAAAAAGAGAAAGAGGTAGGAAAAGGTTTCAGCTTGTAGACGACTTGAAAGGGAAAGAGAGATATCAAGACATGAAGAAAACTGCGGAAAATAGGAGTATATGGAGAACCAAGTTTAACCATGAATAATCACGGACCTGTCAACGGACAGACTACCTATGATGATGATATATAAATATATAAAATATATATTAGCTTCACAACTGTATCTCGGAGCTGATTGAGAACACGCGTAATAAGTGTGAGAATTGCGACTTTGAAACAATTTTGAGGTTAGTTCGTATCACCGGAAGCTATTAGAAATTTATGGGCTCCAGTTTCGCTTTAAAAGTTTTAGTCGAGGAATACTTTCTTAAAGGTCTTACTGAACATTGTATTTACGTAACTTAGTGAAATATGGACGTAACTAAGAAAAGTTAGAGAGAGCTCTTAGGCCGAAGGCCCTTGAAAAAGGAATTATGGGTTGTTTCCTATCCATAACGGAAACATGGTCGTTTAACCCTGCATTTTTTCTCTGAAATGCAACCACGATTTTTTGCCGATTCAAAATGGATTATCGTGAAGGTTAACGCTTTTCATTATTTTACCACTACACAACAACATTTTAAAATCCAAATGAACTGGCATACTATTCAGAGGAACAATTTTTACTTAATTTACACGTAAATAACACTTCTTTTTGCGGAATTCGTGATTAAAAGTAGTTGTAAAACTTTTGAAAGTTTCAATTTTTAATATTCATAAATGTTTAGAATTTTAGGTGATTTTACATCGATGAGCTAAATGGATGTATATCATCTCAAATGTGAAAATATAATCGGCTTTGAATGGAACGCCATGAAATCTTGCCTTTGCGAGTGTTATCTCGAACAATGTTTTGTTCGCGTTTCAAAACTTAATAAAATTTGCCAAGACCATTAAAATGTTTACTACGCTTTTTAAGCTACATGGATGATGACTTCTGACGACAAATAAGGAGTGATAGTAGTCAGGAATGCTTGAGTTCCGTGTTAATATCCTTAATTTTGCGGTTTTCCTACATGACCTTTCATCCCTGGTCCCCTGTAACCCCTACCTTTGCATTGTTCGAACGAATGAATAATTGATTACCCAACTTATAATTCGGTGAACGAGAGGTTACACTACTTATAGAGAGCACCAACTCCTTACGCATAAATAATTAACTGCTTCCAAACACGGCGCAATTTTATTCCATCGACCTATTCAATCGTTAACGCCGCGGCTACGGCGTGAGAGAGAGAGAGACCTTCTACGCACGGAACACCGCATGAAAATAAGATTACTTGCGGTTCACTTGTTAATGAAATACACGCGTGCAAACGCTACGTGTTTGTACAGGAAAACGAGGAAGATGCTCGTCCGAACCACCGCCGGATGGAGACACTTCATCCCCCTCTTTTCCCCGGATGATGGCCATCGAGCAAGCCGAAGAAGACGCGTTACAATTTTATTTTTTACGGCGCCGTTTTTCCTTACCGCAGATCGCGACTCGCATCGCTTGGCCTCTCTTTTAAACTGGCCTCTTACTCGCTTTTATAAATACCGGAATATAAAAGGCCTGCGCAAAACACCGCTGCGAATGAGAAAGAAAGAGAGGAAGACTCGTAAGGAAGCGAAGAGCCATCTCGCGTCCGTTCCCTTTTTAATGATCCTTCGTGGCCGAGGCCGTTAATTCCGAACGCTCTTAAACCCATTGCTTTTCTCTTTACGTACTCCTCCGCCTCTCGGGACAGGGTAATTGAAAATTGGCACGCGCTTTGCATCGGTTCTCCCTTTTACGCCGTCACGGAGGGATGAGACCTCTTGCATGGGACGAAGGGAAGGCGTGGGGAAAACTTCCGGCCTCGTCCACCTCTCGGGGAGGTCAGGACGAGGGTACCGCGGTCGTGTCCCAGGAGAGGCATTAATGAGACAGCTACCGCGGAACGATTTGGGGTGAGGAAGAAGAGATAAGAAACACCGGAGAGAGCCAAAATAAAAGGACTCGGTGAAACCCATAAGTCCCGGAAAGCAAAAGGAGAATAGAGGGCGTGGGCGAGTTGCAGAGCAAGGTAGGGAGCGAAAACAAAAGGAAACCGTAAAAAAAAGGAGCATCAGCGATGCGTCGTTGGAGGAGGTAGGGTCGGATGCTTCATCATAATCTTCCCTCTCTTTCCTTTTTCATTCCTTAAATTAACGGTTATTGTCGCCCTCTCGAACGCGCAGGTGTGCGGTTTCGATGGGAAGGGGAACAGGGAGGAAGAATTACTGGTACGCGGAATACCCCAATAATAGAATAAGTGCATCGCTTTCCTAAGTGCCCATTGTTCGGAGACGGCGGTAGCGAGGCGGGTTGGATGGATCATTTCTCTCTCTCTCTCTCTTTCTTTCTCGCCCGCTCACGATTCGCGTTTTCTAGAGGGAAAGAGAGATGGGAGATGGGAAATATCCTTTGGCGGCGCTTCCTCCTTCTTGAGGAGTCGGCGGGAGGTCAGGAGAGAAGAATTCCGATGCTCGTTTTCGGTTTCATTGAAAAAAAATGTTCGAGGCGTTTACCTGAAAACCAGGAAACAAGATGACTTACGTTTGGACCATTACGTTTCATTTATTAGCTTTGAACGACTTCAGTGCGGGCAAGCACCGACAAAACTCTTGTTAAAACTTCTCATTTAACCTGTTAACAAGTACTGATTAGCGTTAATAACAATGACAAAAGACTGCTAAAAGGTAAAAATCGCGTCTCTCAAATCTGTAACAAATGGCAAATTCTCATATTTATTTCTTGCCGTGATACACTAAAAAAGTCGATATACTGATGAAAGAAAATTCTTACTGATTTTTCAACGATTATATGTCGGCCATTGAAATTCATCTAAAAAATTAATTGATAGACTTAAGAAAAACTTGAACTGCGAGCAATGCATACAGAAACCTAACATGACTCACTTTATTAAACAAACCAGCAGTTTCACAAGATAGATCACTGTTTATTTGCGCGACGTAATCAGAGAACGACTTGCAAAAAATAGTAAATACGCATCCGTACGATGGTTAGCTTACAGTAGTCTATTTCCTTTCCCTTTCATATCCGGATATAACTCGAGTATTATCGAAGATGGACAGTTAATATAACGCTGCCGCTAGAATATAATAATTTCAAACGAACCTGTAAAAAAAAACCACGTTATATAAAAAAACAGAATTCATCACCTCCAATTCTGCGAAATGCAATTTCAGTCCATAACGAAGGCATAAAACGAGACTTAAATGGATCGACGGCATAAGGTCTGCGTGGCCACCCGCACCTGTGGCCTCCTCTCTCTCTCCTCCCCCCCTCCCACCCCCCACACTAATGCGGTAGGATTTGAAGGGGTGGAGGGGAGGAGGTCAAAAGAGCTCTTAAGCTACGATGGCTCCGGGAGAGAGGCGTCGACCCTTTACCCCACAACCACCCACCACCACCCGCCTGGTCACCTCATAAAAGGGTTTCCGAATCAAATGAAGGCATGTGGCGAGAGGATAAGGGACTTAAAAAAAAAGAGACCTCGGGGGAAGGAACACTTAATCTCACGTCGCAAGGAAGACGGTCACATTTTTCGAAGCGAGAGGACTCGTTGGGAGGTTTTCCCCTCGAGGGCCATTTCTTTCCCTCTTATTGCACCTCTCTCTCTCTCTCTCTCTCTCTCTTTCTTTCTTTCTACGTTTCCAAGGAAAACCCGAAATCGCCATGGAGGAAAAAAAAACGAAATATGTTCCGGTCGAATGAGAGAGAGGGAGAACGAAAAAATTTGGAAGAGAAACGAAAAGACAGTTAAGGAATTGCCGCAATTTTTGAAGATTATTTCCAATCGTATAATAGAGTCGCATCACGCGCTGGAGCGCTCGCCCGAGACACGTATAAAACGCGTCCGGCAAAACGTTTTTTTTTCTTCTTCTCTTCCCCTTCCTCGCAATCGTAAAAAAATTCCAGAGCGGCACACGACTTCTTTCGGTGAGAGAGAGAGAGAGAAAGAGGGAAAAAATAGGAAGAGAAGATGCGCCGGAAAAAATAAATTTCGGAAGCGAGAGCATAAGGTGTCTCTTGGTGGAGGGAAAGGGAAGAGGAGGGGGAACATGGTGGAAGGGGAGGGCGCACGATTATGCGCGGAATCGGATTTTAATCGAGGGGCTTTGGGAAGGATGGACGAGGAATAAACGCAGGGGCCTCACGACCACCCGTGTGCATGTCTCTCATTGGCCGCCCTTCTTAGGCGTTCTTTGCAAAAATGAAAAAAAACGTCTTAGGGTTTGATAAATTTCCGTGACCAATAGATATGAAAAAAATACGGCGTATTATAATGCAATCCGCATTGCTGTTAAAATTACCGTACGTGTCTGACGATAATTTCCCCCCCATGTGCACATTGCACTTATGGATAAAAGATTCCTCTGCCGGTTGGTGCAGGGGAGAATGCCATCGGGCGATGGAAATTTGGTACACTAATTCCTTCCTTTCTGTTCTCTTATTTCGAATTCGAGGCGTTTCGAAGGGAACTGTAGTCGTTTGATTCAGGAATAGGAGCAGGAGGGAGAGAGATCTTGACGGAACGGAGTTGAAAGAGGAAATTTGTAATGTGTCGCGTGGGTCTCGAAAATACTTGTTGGATGATAATCGAAAAAAATGTACTTATTAATCTCTTTTAGATTATTCCAACTGTTTGTTTTTACAATTTTTAAGCTTTTTTGATTTAATTAAGGCGTATTCGACTATTTTATGATACAATTATTTTAATGCAACAGAAAATGCAGTATTTTAAATACGTTTGGCAATAACAATAAAATATAGCTAAGTATCCAAAATTAAATTTCGAAATGTTGAATACAATAATTAATTCATAGTCAAAATGGAGAATAAATAAAAGCTCAGGTAATTGTTGAAATAGACATTCAAGATAAACTCCTGCAACTTTAAAACGGTTCAGGAACCCAAATGTGATTTCCAATCACAATATCCAAGGACTTTGTTAGATTTAATGATCAATGAAATAAATTATATAAGAATGGAATGAACGATCTTCGTTGCAAAAACACCTCTTAAATTCACAAAAAATATATCAATTACTTGCGTCAGTGAATTAATAAGCGATGCTGAAAAACAAGTCATTATTTATCCTCCTTTTCACGTTAACTGAATTGATAACCAATCTATTAATACGTTTTTCACCCCTCAGTTAATAAATAAATATAAATCACCAACTATTCAAGCAATAAGTCGCCATTAGTTAAACGTATTCCTTTAAAGATAATAGCCGGTCTCTCATTCTCTTCGAAACAAAAACGTAAACGAGCGAAAGACGGCGATTAATCTTCTTTTAAGTCTAAAAACCTTTATGATATCATCATACGCCGCTTATAAAAGATTTTAGTACCGTAATAACAGTAAAACTGTCGTAATATACTATGAGATATCAAGTGCGTCACACGCGTACTACATACATTCTTGGCGGCAAATTTTTTTTTTCAGAAAAGAGATAGAAACTTATCGCTCTCCGGAATATTATTTATTGAAGTATAGACAACCGAGGACGATAATTGCGCACTCGTAAAACATTTAAGCTCGACGTGCGAGCCACGTGGAAATAGTCGCAAGAGGTACATAAACGCCGATGCGACTAAGAGTAGGCATTGAGATCCGAAGTGATTAATGCCTTTTACGCTGATTTCTTCGTTTGACATTTAGAGGGTAACTTTTTTTTGCCGGAGGAGTGAGAGATAGCCTCCGGTTTTCGTTTTGGAAGGCTCAAGGAAAGTCATTGCGAGCGAAATGGGATTTATGGGCTGTAAATTTTATCCCACGTATATAATCGTGTCCGTTGATAGTGTTCAAACGTTAATTTACCATGGCATATTTTTATCGCATTTCTTTAGCTGGCATTGGTTAAGGCTTCCGGACATGTTTATGTTCATTCTCGCATTGTGGACTGTTGCCGTAAAAGATAGTGTAAGAAACAGCTGCGGAGGTCTTTAAAGGGAGTACCGGTGCATTTAACCTATCGCCATTCGTTCAACTTATTGAAACGTGTACTAGAAAAATAATTATAGAGCTAGAAATAATATAAAACCGTGGAGTCTTTTAAGATGTGGCCTCAGTTCTTTTAAAGCGATTGGTGATTATTTGCTCAATGAATTTTATTTTTAATTGCTGAGATACTAATGCAGTCCATAATTGTCGATACTTTATAATTATAATCCCGAAAAATTATTTCTCGACTGAGAACTTTTGGATTACGGTATATTCATCCGCAGTTTATTCTACATAATATTTTGGTTAAATAATTCATGGACTTTCATTTGGTTGCACATTTAACCAATGCACAGCCTATGTGTGAACACACTTTAATGCTGTTTAAAAATGATCGTTTCTTGAAATATTTGTTTTCGTTATTACGTTACATTCATGAGACAATTATATTTCTTGTTAAAAACAATTTTCTTTACGAATGGATTAATAAACCGGAAATTTTAAATACTTTTATTACATGCTTATAAAAGAAATTAATGTTCATTTTTTTGATAAGTAAAAATATGTAGATGTTACGATAAGTGAAATGTAATAGGATGAGAAAGAGAAGATGCTCTGAAATTTACAATTTCTGAAATTGAGAACGCTTCGAGAATTTCGGTATCGTGGTTAAAAACCTAAATTGTTAAAATTATTCACAAATATCCTACTCCATTACTATAACATTGAAAAAATCATTTGTTTATATATATGTGTATATATATATAAGTGTATATAGATATATATATATATAAGTGTATATATATATAGAAAAAGTCATTTGTTTATATATATATATGTAGGTATTTATTTATTTATTTATTCACGTATTCAATTTCCTTCCGTTTTCCATGCCGTTTCACGAACACATCGCTAAAAAAAACCCCAGTCGTCATTTCGTACCAAATTCCCCTCCTGACGTCTCCCCAAGAGTTACGGAGCAACACAAGTTTTCGAACTCATCGGCGATCTCGTCTGGCTCGTATAAAAAACAAAATGGCGAGGGTGTTGCCGTCGACTCCTGCTCCTGCCGCCAGTTGGCTCCACGGAGAAACCTTCCCCCCAAATCAGCTACTCGGCCGAACGGGGCGGAGCCTGGAAAACACTTTAGCCCCTCCCACAGAGGGAGAGGAGCGGGAAAGGTTTTCACAAAGGCGTGGAGGGAGTGAAAGGGGAAGCGGGAAAGGAGTGGTTGGGTCAGGAGGGGAAAGCGAGAGGGAAGGAGGGAGGCGGATCGCACGGCAAAGAACGGAAAAAGGGAGTCGGAGGCAGCCGGTATAGTGGCTCCACCGAGGTAACGGGTCGTAGACGACCGGACAGACACGCGCATCGCCCCCGCAAGAAGCTCCTCGACGGCTCCCGAAGTATTCCCGCCTTCGAAGATCCCGCCCCCACGTGCCTCTTCCATCCATCCATCCGTCCCCCGCTCGCACAAAACACCCTCCACCCCACTCCCACGGTTCCGAAAACGCCACCCCCGCAACTTTACGCCCCCTCTTCCCTCATTGTTTCGCGCTCTCCCCCCCCATCCCCCTCCTTCCGCCCCTATCTCTCCTTCACCACCTGCTGCCATGTACACCAGTGACAACGGAAACACAATAAACATTGCACGTCCGTGGTCGACAAGTGTGTCCGCTTTGGAGTGTTGCGTCGGCAAGAGAAGAAGAGCGTGAAGTGTTACGAGAGATCGCCAAAAACGGGAGGCATCTTCGGAGATCCTCCTCGGTGTCCGCCCCTCGGACTCTGCATCGCATGGACTCCGGGGGGCAACGGGGACTTCCCCAAAGGATCCGATCCGACGCAGATATCTTTCTTCCTTCGTCGCCAAACTCGGCCGAAGAAAGGATCTTCCTCCGCTGTATCAAGGCACCGGCACCCTGCTGGTGGAGCCCATGGTGAACCAAAACCGGAGGAAGATATGCCGCGGCCGAGCCGTGAGTCTTACGGCGACCAGAAGCCACCCTATTCCTACATCTCCCTCACGGCGATGGCCATCTGGAGCAGTCCGGAGAAGATGCTCCCCTTGTCGGACATCTACAAGTTCATCACCGATAGGTTCCCTTACTACCGGAAGAACACCCAGAGATGGCAGAATTCCTTGAGGCACAATTTATCCTTCAACGATTGCTTCATCAAGATACCGAGGAGGCCCGACAGGCCCGGGAAAGGCGCTTTCTGGGCCCTACATCCCGCCGCAATCGACATGTTCGAAAACGGCTCGTTTCTGAGGAGGAGGAAGAGGTTTAAATTACCGAAGACGGAAAAAGAAGCTTTGGAGGCGGGTCTGCACAGGGCATCGATAGCTTGCTGCTCCACCGGAGCTGTCCCAACGGTCTCCTCGAGGCTTCCGCCTCCTCCTACGCTCTCCCACACGTCACAAGCGTGTCCAGCACCGACTCAGAGGAAGTCCTTTAGCATCGATAGCATAATGGGCAGAAGGGAAGAGAGGATGTCGCCTCCGACCGACCGTCACCCACCTCAGCAATTCCTCCAGAGGCATTTCCCTCCCGGTTTCCTCCCTCCCCTCCTCCTCCCACCGCACCACGCCGTGCATCAGCCCCCTCCGCAGCATCCGCCCCCTCCGGGATTCGGTCCCTTGTCGTGCTCCCAGTCGCCCGTGCACGCCTTGGCCGCTCAGCACCATTTATCTCCCGAGAGGCAGCAGGCCGCCGCGTTTCTCGCCCTTTCCCAAGGTCTGCACCCGGCTTTGTACGCGGCGGCGGCGGCTTTCGCCGCCGCAGCATCGGCTGCGCCCGTCTCCAACCTGCCGATCGTTAAACCGCACGCCCTACCGGCGTTTCCGGGGAATTTCCTGAGCATGTTGCCCCCGGCTCTGCATCCACCTTTCCCTCAGATGCACCAGAGGCCGCCGCCGGACTTGTCGCCTCCTCCCCCGACGCCCTTCGTCGACGTGGTCGACTATTCCTCCTCAGCTTCTTCGTCGTCGTCTTGCCCGCCCACCCCGCCCCCTCACTCGGAGGGTCAGGGGAGACGGAACTCGCAGCTCGAGCCCGGGGAACCGCCGCCTCTTCTCCCACCACCCCCTGTGTGTGCAGTGGACTCGCCCGCCGTGCTGCAGAAGCAGGCCAGCCCTACTATGGGCTGAGAGGGCGAAAGTTGTGCCGACGGGATGCATTCGTTTCATTTCACCCGGTGCGTATGAATAAATTGCTCTAAGCCTAAATAAATCGAGGGGCCCCCCGCATAAACTCTTTTCGGCAAGAGGAACGACGTTTTATCGCATAAAATATTTGCGAGAATTTCGAAGAAAGAGGGAGGATGTTACGTTGATAAGCATTCGCAAATACGTAGTGCCACGCATATTTTTTATCAGAAGCAGTATAAATATAGTACCTATGATATTTATTAATTAATAATTTATAAGTAATTGGCGCCGTTTCATCAATTACATAAGCGAAAGTCAAAACGATAATTCTGTTGTAATTCTTTTCATTATATACCATGTCCTCAAGAGTAGCAAAAGTGAAATATATTTTGTTCACCGTAAAGATCCTACTGAAACTTTTGATAAGCCAAAACGATTCAGCAAAACTATCTCCTTGCCGAAGAGTGTTTACCGTTAAAACTAAAACTTCATAATACCAACTTAATGTCTATTTATGAGCTTCCAAATAACTTAGACACCGTGTAAAAGAGAAACGTTCTGAGTCAGGTGGCCGAGGACTTGGGGTCTGACTAAAGTTTACGATACCATGATTATGAAACGTGTGTTACGAAGTGACTAATATTTATGCATCTCGATCCCCCGCTGTTGACTCTCACCTTTGGTGGATACATTGTGATTCAGTGAAAAAATTTTTTGGACACGAGAACTTGCGTGTCGGATGGTGAAAGTATTAAAAAATCTTGCCATCTTAAATTACAAATATATTTACTGTGTAGTTGGCATGAATGCATGTTCTTTTCCTTTAAAAGCTGTACAGCGTGATCTCACTTTAAGTATACCATGGTTCCTGAATTGTAAATAAAAATGGATTGAGTATTTGTTGCTAAACATGAGTTTTTATTCTTCTCTCCTGTCCCGGAGACGTAAAGATTTTTCTTCTTATTACGAGGATAATGCCGACATCTTTATTAAGAAAGATTCCTAAACTTAAAAATTATATTGTGAACTTGCAAGAAATTGGGCAAATAAACAAGTACGGATAACTTTTCATTTTTATTGATGCCGTAAAATATCACCCTTCGAAAATGTGCGCGTTCAGAAGTTTGCAACGCAAAAAAAACAATAATTTTTGTGGATGTTATTTTTATTTTTCGGCTCATTTTTATTTTAAATCGAAATGGTCAATAAGATTTTGTCAACACCTTCGGTTGGAATATAAGAAACTTGATAGTAATTTCCCAAAGAACCGCTATCTTTGTTATCTACTGACCATACATAAAATGTCATGTCATCATATCTCTCAAAATGTCATTGAAAAAGAACAGATATATGACTTATTACGAATATGATTAAGGTACAAAATAATGTTAAACAGTGAATGATTAATAGAGTACAATACCATATGAATGCCATAAATGGTTATGTAGAAGAAAATGTTACCTTTTTCAAATTTGATCTTATTTTATAGATTTCAGAAATAAATTCTATTTTGTACTCTGACGCATAATTTTATGACCGTAAAACATAAACAATATCACCCAAATTTATTACTGGGTATGTGTTGTTTTAAATACAACAAATCTTAAAATAGTATATTGTGCAGAGAGATATTTAGAATTATTTTCACAAATTCCAGAATAAGCACTTAAGTATCAAAAATTGAAAACTTAAATACTTGTATTATATATCTCCAATATCCATAAAAGGTTATAAAAAGAACCAGATGGGCATTTTTGCAGACGCCTTCAGTGTTGATTCACCAAGAATAAATTCTAAAGTTGAAAGACAATTACTTTTATTTCAATCTTTGACACTTAAGTGCTTGTGTATTTTATTTTCAGCCATAAGACGAGCTCGATAGTTCTCTAGTGAATAATTGCCTTGTTTGAAAATGGCTAAAACCCATAATACAAATAACCATTAAGATTCAAAAATGAAACATCGAACTTACGCCTGGAATCTAAGTGATGGTGAAGGCAAATCCGATAGGCAAAGTACGGTCGGCTACCTTCTAGAATAAAAGATCAGCGGAGAGCGGATGCTATGCATTAGAAATGCGCATCAATTTTTCTCAACCATTTTTTTTATGCAGATTTGCCTTCACGGTCAATCCAAAACGTGAGAATATAAAAATATTCTCACAAAAATTATTTATAAACTACACTACGTAGTCATTGACAATGATGAGTCTGGGAGGAGAAAAAGTAAAAAAAATGTTTTAATAAAACAGAATAAATAAACGGAAGGTAGTTTTGAATCAGTCACAGAATTTCATTTTGCTGCATACAACGGTGGCACACATGCCACTCCTATCACTGTATCCGTTTGCGCATATAATTTCACAAAATATTTTTTTCCAGATATAGGGAACAGATATTTCGTATTCGTCGCCAATATATTTTATAATTAACTTAACAAAGAAAGTATATAGAATAACTCAGGGTATTAATACTAACAGTTACCAATCATCTTAAAATCCTATACTAGCTCAAAAATTTCTCATTGTCAGACAAAGTTCAGCCATATTTATTGTATTTTAGGGGTGACAACAATCGTGCCTTTTAAAAAATATCTTTCAAAATTCTGTGATAGCTATTCCATTGACATAAAAACAAGTTTTATTAGTCTTGCATGCAGTGGCACAGATTTGTTTTTCAAAAAAGGCCACAAGCGGATTTTTCTAAATATGTACGATAAACAGCATTTATGTGATTATATGGTTACATTATACTGTCAGTGTTTTTTTACTTGCTATGCCAGCAAGCGAGAGATTGCATCTCGGAGTTGTTTTTACTAAAATATTTTCCCTGGCGGATAAAACATTCTATTAGGCTATAACTTTTATCAGCCAAGGCAATCAGAAATTCAATCAGACGCAAAATTAAATTTGCGTGTTGCGTGATGTATATTGGAAATTTAAATGCTTCCTTCTAATCTATCTTGTATTAAACTGATAATGTTCTTTTGGTGATCCACGTTATTAGCGAAGATAATTCTGGTTCATTGATTTAGTTGCAGTATTTCCAGAATTGAGAGTTACAGTAAATGGACATTATATTTTATTTAAAAACAGTGTTAATGGGACAAAATAACACTAAAACTCTCTCATTAAAATAAGTGAAGATGTTGGTAACACATCATAGATAACTATTTTTTTAACTATACAATCATCTCCCAATGCATAATTGTGAATTTCTATTGGCTGATACAGTTGACATTTTAGGACAAATTTTCAGTTAAATGGATATAATAACGTGAATTTTGAAATATACCTACGTCATTAGCTTGCTGATATATTTCCCAGTGAAATAATTTAGACTCGATAAGAAAAACGTTGGATAGTTTAATAGAATCACTAAATGGAAAATTATATAAAATAAATAGACCGCAATTTCAGGGAAAATTTTCTCATTTCTATGGTTTGAAGTCCATTAATGAAACGTGTTTTTTTTTACTTGGTTCATATTTTATGAATAAATTCTCATGATGCTTATTTTTACTTTTCCACACCAATTTCAAAAATAGCCATTCAGAAAATAAATCCAAATTATTCCATATTATTTTTAATAATGGCAAACAACACGTAAAGATAACTATTTTTTCTTTTTTTAAATATGTTTTTGGCACATCTCCAAATCATATATGCTGTAATCATTATTTATGTACCTCATTGAATTCCATTTAAGTAAAAAAATTACTTTCGTATAAATTTAAAATATAATTCGGCATTTCTATGGTTAATCAGAATCAAGACACAATTCATTGTAAGGTTCTGGACCTTTTAACAAGAGCGACGATCACCGTTAATATCACCTTTAATAGTTTTATTCCGTTTAGACATAGAAAAATAAGAAGCATCCATAATATCTGCCATCCTGTGGGGAAATCTCTCAGCTTCCTCAATTTTACTCATATTTTTCATAAATTAGTAATTTTTTAAAAACTAGATTTGTTGAGATCAAGGTGTAGGTGAATATAATCGGTGTTTTAATATTAAAGCACGGGATTACCTGATTAATTTTGTTATTCCTTGCTTTCAAGGTTTAAATTTTTTGTTGCACTCAGGATTTTTTTAGATAAAAATATTTCTACTTTGTTAATGAAATGGATAATACCTATTTTTTCCAAGTCAGATTGTTTTCTTTTGTCAATTTGAGGTATAAATCAAAGCATGCAAATATAAATAATTCCGTTTTACATCAATCCTAAGACGCATTTCTAGTGAAAGATGGAAAAAGAGTCGATATTATAGAACAACAGTGAAAATTTGAAGAAAAAAATTGATGGAATAATAAAATATGCAAAATAATTTTAATACATCCATAGCAGATACCTCAAAAACAAAAGACGGCTATTTAAGTTGCGCTCATAACATCAACTTCATTAATAATAATAATGGTCAACACCGATATTTTACGCTGTTAATGAAATACACGTCTCAAAAGTGCAAGAACGACACAATGTAAATATAGTGTTACACAACTCCTTCTTCGAGTGAAAGCAGTAAATGTCTATACACGTCGGTCAAAGATTTTCTGTGGAGATGAGCGACACAAATGCAAAACATTTATCTTACCCTCACCTAAATAAAAGCTCTTTTACATTCCATCTGGTGGCAGAATTCAAAACCTCGTAAGAACGATGCTTAATATAAAACGTGTTGTAGATTGCTTAGTTTTAAATTCCCATCCATATCACATGATGCAACCTGAACGAATCGATTTACAGCACTTTCAGGAAATAATCTTTGAGGAGCAATAAAACTTATATTGCTAAAGTTTATCACTACACAACATGACAGCAAAAGCTCCTAGCGTAAAAGATATCGCTAAGCGTTTTCTCGCAAACTATTGCTCCCTAATCTCGAATGAATTTGGACCGAGTTAAGAAAATTGCGTTAAATTAATACAGAATTTGCAAAGTTCGAAATATAGCTTCGGCCGCAAACCGTCCGGCCGCGTTTTCCCCAAAAAATAATGGCCCAAACGGATTAAACCTAAGTTTCGGACGGAATGAAAACAAGCTAGAATGATTTCCCCCAAATAACCGATAACGATCACGGGTACCAGTGCAAAGGCTCGGTCAACCCCTTGGCATTAGCAGTGTAAATCGAACTTAAAACTACATACCTACATCCTAACCTCACTTTAACGGATCCTTTTTCTCGAGTTTTCCTCAAAGAGTGCGCGGCGGCGAGGCCCAGGGTCCGAATAACGACCCTTTTTTTTCTTTTGGATTGATAGGCTGGATAAGGGAGTCGGACTAACCCCTGAGAGGAAAGGAGGGTAATAGTTTTAAGGGAGCCAGCGGTAGTAGCATGGGAGTCCGAGGGTTACATAGGGTGAGGAGGGGTAGGGCAAGAGGGGAGCGAATGGAGAGCCCCCCAGAGGGGAGGATGGAGTATATAAGGGGTGGAGACGTATGTCTCTCTCTCTCTCTCTCTGAATGAAGGGAGAGAAGTCGAGAAGGAGTGAAATGAGGTCGGAATGGAGGTTGCGAACGGTTAGGAGGGAAGGGGAGTTTGCGTATGGGTTGGGGTTTTTCGGGAGGTCAAATAATGGGTAGCAATTTGAAGCGGCTCAGCGGTTCTCCATTGGGACTGGAATAGGAGGAGGAGGAGGTTGCTCATTCGGGGTACGTTTGTAAGGGGAAGGGAGGGGAGAGAAGAAGGGATGAAAGAGGGTGTTAAGGGTTGTTTTCCAGCGGGGATATGAGAATGGGAGAGACCTTTCTCTAACACATGATGGAAATGTTATATGGGTGCAAGCATTTGGGATGGTTTTGCTTCTCTCGCCTCCATTAGGAGAGTTAAAGAGATGAACGACTTGTGGATGAGGAACGCGTAGAAAGATATTATAGAAAGAAAAAGAGGCAAACGTGGAAAAATCTGTGTTGGCTTTACCTCGCGGATGGCGATTTTACCGAACCGTCTTTTTTAAAAAATTTTCATCGTCGGATAAACGAGTGTGTAGCGTGACCGATAGTTTTAAATCGTGGCCGTTGTTTTCTCCCCCTCGATGATGCATGGAGGTTGCCCAAGCGGCGATCTCTCAAGTCTCCTTTCGAAAGATGGCGATTCGAGGGAGATGATGAAAAATCCCTAATGAGACTGAAAAAAATAGGAAGTAATGTTTTTTTTTTGAAACAGAGGAAGATGAGCTTTGGGATGATATACCGGCGTTAAGGATAAGGAAAGGAGAAACATGTAGATTCTGACGATAAAAGGATGAGAGATCTGTGAGCAAATAGGTGCTCGAGGATTTTGGAACAAAATATATGCGTGCTAAATTTAACTATTCATTGCAAAATTTATTTAGAAAATACGGTACATGAAAAATTAATTTTTGTATCATCAGTTTTGTAGAAAAAACAGTTTAAATAAACTTAGAACTATTTCATATAGTGTACCCGATAAAATGCGACATTGTATTATGTATAGTTGTGTATAGGTGAGGTACATAAATCACGCGTATTGAAGTCTCTCGCCAAATTCCAGGACCAGTCCTAGGTAAATGCGAGACGGTCACTAAAATCTAAAGGGCGCTTTCCAAGTATATCAACGTTGGCTGGCTATATATGCCACTAAGAAGGCGAAATTTCAACAGCATTCGTTCAATTTTTCGTAATCACTGTTTTGTTTCTTAGGTAGCAATAAATAAATTAACATGCATGCTTAAATTTATTCTTAAAATTGCCCGAAGGGGCGACGAAATTTATTATCGCCCGGGGCGCCAAAATGCCTCTAATTTTTTCGCAGCAAAATTCTGAAAACATGTGAGAATTATGCTAGTATATAAGATATCTATAGTAAAACTTGAAGCATTTTTGAAGAAAAACTTTATACTTTAATGAATATGGGATTGTTTTTGGCAGTATTCCCAATTCACAAAGAAATTTTAGGACGAAGTACAAAATCGCAATAAAAAAACTCGTTTGAGAAATTTTCCTGTGTTTTCACAACCGTACATACCATAATGAGATAATAACTGCTTATATGGCATTTGAAATACAAAATCCTGTTCGATAAGCTAAACGTCGAACATAAAAGGAAAACAAGGGCATAAAAGTTAGAAAGGCAGTGGATGTCATCCCGGAATAATCTTCTTAAAGCAATTAACGCCTCAACTCGTGGCGCTATTTAGCGGAGACGAAAACACGCAGAAACATCTCCGCCCACACCATCCTCCTACTTTCCGCCTCTACTTTTAACTCGTGGAAGAATTTCACTAAATAGTGAACAGGATGCATCATAAAGCTCGAGACGACGCCTTACGGAACGATTTCCCTTTTTTATGAGTAATTTCCCGAGATATGAGAGCTTTATCGATGCGTTGACAATTAGAAATCTCCCACTGGCATCTCGTTGTGAAAGTAGACGAAACGAATGGAACAGGATATCGTGAACCACTGTGAAAAATGGCGCCTAAACAAGATGCGGCTTTTCAAGCGCTAGACATAAAGAATCCGGTTATTTTTTTTCGAGGATGCTAAAGGAATTGTAAAAGGATGGGCGGATGGATTTATTCCGTTCCGCGATCAACGATGGATCGTTACTTTTAAAAATAAATTTAATTGAGGAATGGCTGTAAACCCACGTATATTGGGGGTAACGACGACAACGATTAAAAAAACACGCTAGATCGATATGAAGGAAAGAGCGATACCGAGGGTCGTTTTTCTAAGGAGAATCAGGTATAGGAGTGTCTAACCTGTAAGCGACTGTTGGGAGCATTTTGGCACGAATCTCATACCGCCACCCACCATTTTGGTGAATTTCAGGGTAAAATGTTAATTTAGTTGTGTAATGTAAGTTAATAGAAAATGAGTGAAGTCGAGCGGTGAAAAACAATTATTTCGTTGCTCCGTAATTACTCAAAATGGAAATGTTTCCATTAAATAGTATGTTTAAAACGGATTCGAGCGAGTTAAACTCATCGACTGTATTAAATAATATACAGGGTGTTTCAAAAGTTGCTGCGCATTAGATTTTGCATAAAATAAATTGGTTGTTTTATTTGATTTAACATTTTTTACATTTTTATACTGCTGTCATAATACGAACCGTTATAACTCGGAAAATGGAACCCCCACCACTGCAGTCCCCCACACTGTACTTTATATTAGTTTTTCGAATGTTTAAACAAATAAAACACCCAATTTATTTTATGTAAAATCAAAATCTACTGGACAGAAACTTTTGAAACGCCCTGTAGATCAGGGGTGGGCAAACTTTTCTGCATGGTGGGCCGCTTCGGTGTTTGTGAATTTTTCAGCGGGCCCCATTGAAAGCTGCCAATGCTTAGGCAGGCCGGATTAGAGTTTAAATCGAAAAATACTTAGATTCTTGGGCATCATACACAAGTGAAAAACAATCACAAACAAGGATTTTAGGGCCAAATTTTGAAAACTAAAGGTTTTATTATCATAATTTTAACAAAATAATATGAAATTGTGTTAAATTTTAAGGATCGCTTCTTCATCAAAGCTTCGCGGGCCGCATGAAATGCTCTCGGGAGCCACACATGGCCCTCGGGCCGTTGTTTGCCCACCCCTGCTGTAGATCTATCATAGATCAATGGTATAATCTCATTGGAATCAACAATCGGGGATCAACGCTGATGCGAACAGTTTTCTCATCGATATCCGTATTTTATTTTCACCACCTAAGTTTGTCTATAAGAATTATTTACATCATTAAGATGTAACATTTTGGCATATAAATACGGAAAATATATGCTTTAATAACAGGTTGAGTGGAAGTAAAACGCAGATCAACGTTTCCGTTTAGGTTCATCTTGAGACCTTAAGTTAAAGTTCTTTAAGGCGTTTTCTTCCAACTCGATGAAGCTAAGTTTTTACGCGTTCTGGATCGTGCAAAATGCTTCTTGTATAACACTTATCCGCAGATTATATTTAATATGTTTTTATAATTGGTTGTCGAAATATCCACACTTTCCCTACAATACCACCGAGGAATGTCTCTAACTAATATTGACAACAAATGAAAGCAAACTTGGTGAATTTTAAAATTGTATTTATTTTCATGAATGTGATCGTTGTGTTTTGTTAATTTGCTTACATTTATTTTGGAAGTATCGAGTATTTTAATATATATGTGTGGGAGTTTTACTCTCCAAAATTATTTTCTTTCGCGAAGATATAAAACTAGTGGCCTCCATAAAAGTATTGGAGATTGCTTCATAGTCGGGACAATACTGGAATTTCTCATTCGATTCAAAGTTAATAAGAAATTTATTTTTTCAAATGATATAAGGCAGACTATATGACTGTGCAGTAATATTGATTCCAGTACTCCTGCGCCAGGTCATGACAGTAAAAATATACTTTCCCAATTTATTCAGGCCCGTTTCTATGCTTCAAATGAAAACGACATGCATTATGCGGAGAAGATTAGATTAATCATACATATGAATAACAGCTTAGACGTGATTCTGTCAAACACTTGTTATAAGTTATTAAAGTTAGAGGGACTCCGCATGCGCGTGTGTGGAGTCCCTTTATCTTTAATAACTTTAACTTTATTCGAGCACTTGTTATAAGCAACAAACATTTTATTATAAACCTCAACCTATCAAAACGTAGGAAAGGACGGAATCTCTACAAAGAATGTTTCAATGGCGTTTTCAATGCGTACAGGATCCTCTAATGGTTTTGTAGCATTGCGTAAAGACAAATGCTTGCCACAACGGAATCGTAACTATAGCATCGACTGTCTTCATCCGCCGCATTTGTCTGAGAGTAATGATTGCTTTACGGATCCCTTTAAGGGCTTTGTTGAGGAGAGACATTATCCGAAATCGATAGAGGAAAGAAAGTACAAAGGAATATAAGAAGGGAGGAACAAGAGGGTGGAAAAATAAACTCAAATCCACGTTTTCCGATTTGGATAAAGCGATAAAGGTAGACAGAAAACAGTTGTTATTGTGGGCACTATAGAGATTAGTGACTATCATTTTTCTTGCTGTGAGAGGTATCTTATACTTCGCTCTTGAAATTGAAGGGGATCGACTTTCCAGGTATGCTGAAGAAGGAAAATTATTGTAATACATTCTGAAAAACGATTAATTCATATAATTTCGAAAAATTACGCCAAGAGGAATATCGGAGCGAATTCCGAACCCCCGAAATTTTCCGAGATAATCAATGGAAAACACGATTAATTTAGGATGTAATTCACGTTTTCAGTTTCCCTTATATTTGTTCTTGAAATTCTTTTCGATTGCGTTTCTCTTTCTGAAATCTCAACGCATCTGCCTATAAATGGACAAAAATTGATTGATTCGATGAAAATTGAAGGATTATCAATTTGGAGCAAAATTATTTGAATAATATTTTGCGTAGTTTTATTCGTGTGGTTTTGTAATATTGACTCATCTTCAAGCGAAATTGCTTATTTTTAGTAAGAATGATATCAGTCTCAAAGCTATGACCCAAAGCAAGTAGCTGGAGAGGGGGAAGAATGTTACGAAAAACTTGAAGGATATTGTTATGCTTGATTAAGGAATATATCGTCCGTAGAGCGTTTATTAACTTGATGTCATACTTTATGTTAACAAATCTATATCGGTTCTTGCATAAAGCTATTCTTTATTGCATCTGTTATCGTATTTACTATTAGAATTTGGCTTATTGCAATTTAGAAATAAGTCTTTGGTTAACTTTCGTACTATAAATCATTATATTAATATCGGGATCTGATCTGAGATAAAGCTCCTTGAACTGCGGTCTTTGGAATCGTCGTAACCACTTTTGTGGTTAAAAGTCGAAAAAATAGAAGCTATTGTGATAGATGCGGTTCCTAAAGTGTAATAACTGAAAACCGATAATACTATCTATCTGTAATTCTGTATTGTTCTAATAGGATGCCCGTTAATGTTAATAGGCTGAGAACCCTTGTTATGAGAAATGTTGAACGCAGTTCACATTGACTGTGAGTATAAGATTCATACATTTGAATGGAAAAACTGATGAATATAAGGAGAGAGCTGTTTGTTCGATTTCCAACAAGATTTTGTAGTAATTCAGCTTGGCATCTGACATATTTTATGGCGTCATCTTGTATGATAATGCCTCGAAAATTACGCACCATGCGTCTGT
Organism: Uropetala carovei; assembly: GCA_036926305.1. Classification (NCBI taxonomy): domain Eukaryota; kingdom Metazoa; phylum Arthropoda; class Insecta; order Odonata; family Petaluridae; genus Uropetala; species Uropetala carovei. The sequence continues at coordinate 716,015 of JAXCHB010000024.1, forward strand.
GAAATGAATTCTCAAAGCGATTCGAATAAAACTGTTTTGCTTAATAATATACCCCATAAAAATCCAGTTTAATATAAAAGACGGATTATATTTTAATACGACTGGGCCCTTTGTTCGAGAAAATGAGCTAAATTAAGGTAAATTGCGTTCATTTTATGTCCCCCATTTCAAAGAACTGCTCTTACAAAAAAATGCACGCGAAAGGAAAATTATAATGTGATCATAAAAACTTGGATAAATAAGTCTTGATTAGTATCTTACGTAAGAAAAATAATCCTTCAGATACTTTTAACGGCTATAAATATATTACGAGCCTTAATGAATATTAATGGCGTTATCTAAATATTCTATAACAAATAAAAATAATTTCTCGAAGGAAAACTTTCCATTGGTATAATATTTTAATATGCATATTTGATTGACTCTTTTCGATTATTTTGATTATAGAGCATATATTGTGTCCATGGATCGGAAGGGAAACAACATTAAATTCTTCATTGCTTTTCTTTTTATCGTTATGACTTATTATTATTTGAGGCTTTTAAGAGATCTAGGACAGATGATGACGTGTAGCTATGGAAAACACCCCAAAATGGCCAACGAATAAATCCTCCGGGAAAAATTAGGGTTTCGTCTTGTTACGTTTTTTGTAAAAGCTAAATCACAGTTATAATTTATTCAATCCACTTGCCCTCCAACACTCGGAGAAATATTATTTCAAGAGTTGCCGTAATCTTATTTCTCGTTATTAAAGACATCTTTTTGATTCGTGCCACATAGTGCCATTAATGGAAAATACTCCTCGATTACCTAGTATGAATATTTTCTAATAAAATGACAAATTAACCTATTTCAATGCTTATCGACAATATCAAACATTTTCCTTGAATTCGAATATTAGTTTTCTGAATAATTACGAAATAGATATCGCCTCCATGTCCCATTGTTGATAATGAGGAGTGTCGAGGATTTTATATTATTTATTATTTACTTATTTGTAGCGGATTTTTAAAGGGTGTCCACTCTAAAAGAGGTTATTCCGAATATTATCATTTTACTAGTGTAATTTCCCGTCAAAAATGACGGGCGAGCACGAATGAAGTGTTAAATGAAATTGAAAAGATTTCAGGATACATAAATTAGCTAAACGTTAATTAAAAAAAGGAATGTAACGAAAAAATCCTTGGCTCGTTTTCAACATTTATCTTAAAATACGTATTAAAAATTTTGATAAACGTTACCCACATGATATGGGGCACAACGTTTGCTTCGGAAACTTAAAAATGCGCAAAAATACGCTTGGAAATAAAGTACATATACATCTTATTTGCTGTTATGGAAACAAATAACGAAATTGTGCGCAGCAAACGAAAAGTTTAATTACGACGAATACATAAATATACTCATTACGGCTAAACATTAATATGCACAACTTAAGAAATACATATAATTCCATATCTTACATCTAAATACAAATTTGTATGCATGATGTCACGACGACAGAATAATGAGATTGCCCTTAACGACGAAAAATGTTCTCAGCAGAATGGCAAGCAAAAGTTTTTATTATGATAGTGACTGTATTGCTTTGACTACCTTTTAGTGTGGAAACCCTGTATTTGATCAATTACGCTTTCATATTCGGATTAAAATGAGATAAGCTTACCGTCGCTGTGAGTGAAAGCGATACGGTTTTTTTTCAAATTTGAAATGTCATTAACATTATTTACTCGACGCAAAATTATTATTTAGTAAAAGGCAGGGCGAAGATGTACGATTGTTTATAAAAAATTTTAAATCACATTAAGCCCTTTAAATGTAAGTATCGGAGTTTTAAGGACGTAAAATCGTGAAAGTAAATGCTCGTATTATATAGAGGCTGAGTAAAGCATATTTTGTAGTAGGTATAACTATTTCGCGATTATGTTATTTGCAACGTGTTCGATAAATCATACATATTACAGGAATTGATCTTAAAGTCAGCATTCTTAGGATAAGATAATATATAATCGTTGTGAAAATGTCAATTTAAATGTGATAATTTACAAAGTATGGAAATGCTATTGCTTAGAAAAATAACTTTATTCTTTCGGTAGTATACCAAAGTGGCGTGTTTCGTAAACGCATCTTAACAAAAATGTCCAATCGTCTCTGGCGAATATGGAATACGTACTAGTTTTCGAAGAAAATAATTTTTTTCATATATACGAACATTTATTAAGAACAAATATACAGTTTCTGTTAATGCTTCCAATAAATATGAATCATGTATGGCAACATAATAGTAAAACTCCACCGACGAAAAGTTATCTCTGTCATATTCTGTCTCAAATTCAAGTTGTTCTAAAACTAGAGAAAACTCTCTCATTGATTCCATCTCACGGCTGAGGCGGTTTCGCTGGAAATCCTTCCCAAATAGATGGAGGAATATACACGTGAATGATTAAAAAACGTGTGATAATCAAGCGAAATGGAAGGAAGCAATTATAAGTAATTGTTACGACATATATTTAAAAAGAAAATGTTTGGCCGATATGAAATAGGTGAGATAAAGAAAGAATAAAAATGAAAAATTATTATTTTTTTAAAATTTAAGTCTGATAAAAAACGCCAAGCATTATACTATATATAAAAAAGATATCCCCCTTTTCAGGTAAAAGCATTTAAAATCAATCGACTGTTTTTTTCTAACCCAGGAGGCGAGAGTTTCAAGCGGTGAAAAATATCCCGATTCAGATCAGATAATGATGAGATGGAATAAGTCATTCCCCGAAGCATTCAAACTCAAGAACAATCGGATTGATTGTAGACCAATACCCTGAGATAGACAGAAAAGAGAGGAGAGAGAGGTCCAAATATGAATTTCAACCTGCTCGCGGTCCGCCCAATGATAATAAGATATGTAGAAGATAGAAGGGAAAGAGAGAGAGAGACAGAGAAAAAAGCGACGCTTAAATGTTGGATCATCCTCATTCGAACGTCGGAAACTTTAGCAAACGTACTCATCGGAGCGGAGTGGGCGTAAACTACAAAACATTATGTTTCGGAAGACAGCATTGTTGCGTTCGTATCGGGAAAGTGAGAGAGAGAGAGAGAGGGAGGAAGCACGTTTAAAAGCATCGCCATTGTCGTTCCCTGCCGTTTGATCTGACTCGTGTCCGTCATTCCTCCAGGTAAAATAAAAATGAAAAAAGATGAAAAATATCTCCCCTGCCATCACCTTACGCACCCTCTCTCTCCCTAAAGAACACCTTTTCCCTTTTCAAATCACCTCCTCAGATGGAGGGTCCGAATAGAAGAGATGAACCCGGAACGAATTCTCTCTGGGGGAAAGATATACATAAAAAAATAAAAGAAAACGGAATAGGACTCGCCTTTTTCTCCTCTTTCTCTCTCTCCCTTTCCACATCTCTTTCTCTCATCCTATGGAAATCGCGATCTATCGCAATTCGCCCCATTCCTCTCTCTCTCTCTCTTTCTGTTTCCCTCACTCCTTCCATCCACCTCCATCTGTCGGCAGACTTTGAAAACACCTCCAGCATGATAATTCCACCCCGCGGCGTCAGGTGTGCGGCGGTCTTAAGGGGGAAAAAATGAGAGAGAGGAGTCTTCTTCTTCTACTTCTTCAAAAGGGTTTTCTGCGGCTCGCAAGGAGGGAGATAGAGAGAGAGAGAGAAGGAGAGAACAGAGAGAGAGAGAGAGGAAGACAGCGCGGTCACTTACACACGACCAGCATTCAGAATGGTACGCATTGTTATGACGGAGTCAGCATCCCTCTCCCTCTCTCCTTCACGGAGACTCAATCTTTGCTCAAAATCTCACGTTTGTGAGGTAACAATGGAGTCGGTCGCGTGGATAATGGCGGAAGGTATTCCTCACACGGTGCGTTCCCTTTCCCGAACTTATTGATAATGCATCAATGGGACAAGATAAACTGCGAGATGAAAGGCGTACCTTTTTTTTCATTCCTCCCTCCCCTTCTCTTTACCCGTCCGATCCCATTAGATTTTTACATACACACGTGTGAAAAAATGCTTTTGGAGGTTCGACAAAGGAAGGTGCAGAGTCATTCCTGGCGGTGGATGTCCATTGATGTGTTTATATCATATTGTTCCTAAAGTGTCAAACAAAAGGGAGACGAAAATTGAAGCGTGAGGAAAATGCGAATAGTTTAGATTAAACAGAGTTAAAGGACGAGGAATGCTTTGAGCAAAATAAACGGCCTCCACGTTGCCTTTGTTGAAAAAATCTTGCTGAAGCGGAATCAATGTCATTAAACTTCATGAAATTTTATATCAACAAGGCCTACAGTGGTCAATTTGTACTACATGCCATTAAATACTATTCGCACATAGTATGCTATCGCGCCAATAGCTTCCTCGTTGTTGCGAATTCTAAGTAGTCGGAATAATTGTTTATGCGGATAATACGAATATAAGTTCAATAAACTTCAATATTCGACGGAGAAAACAATCCTGGATGATTTCGAAAAATATTCATGAATGCGCATTTTATTTACAACCTGGCGAACGTAATCATTCACATGACATATGCTTCCATAGAATGGGTACAAAGAACCTTTCGAACACCTTTTAAGGGCGCCTTCTGCGTAAATAAATCGGATTTTTTTTTATCGAATCGCTTTTATATTGAATATTTACTTTAACGTAGAAGGTGGTTACTAACATAAGACATAATGCAGGTTTGATGTGTAATAAATATGTTCCATAGGATATTGAGGACTTCAAAATTTTCCCGCATGAATCCTTGTGACTTTTGTGCATATAATAGATCTTCATAATAACATCTGTTGACGATCTTATGTAACGTAAGGAATTATCAGCAGCTTTGAGATAGTGTTCCCGCGAAATGCAAGAGCAATGTAGTTATGAAAGCCAAAGGCTTTTTCAATTTTAACGTCAATTAAAAACAACAAAATATTAAAGATATTTTCTCGCGAGACAATTTCGTGGGAGAAAAGGTTTCTGGTGATGAATAAATGAAAAACATTTGCTAGGTAGCCCTTCTCTGCTATAATATAAAAAAAACACTTCCACGTTTCAATAAATCTTAAAATATTCGAGAAAAAGAAATTTATCACTGTAAAATAGGCAATTAACAACGAAATCTTCAGCTTTAATCGTCAAGCACTTTAGAGAACAACTCCCGAAATTTTTTAAATAAAACATGAGCATCAATCTTGAAAATAATCACCTCTAGCAATTTACGTCTCTTTCATGGGCACTTTGGGAAAAAGGAAAGACTTGTCCCATCTGGCCGGGGAGTCTTGTCTCGGCGTTACTTAAGTATGAGGAACGGCGTGTGCACGAGTGCGCGTTTCCTCGCACGCGCGTCAGACAATGGCGCGTTCATTAGCGTGATGGACATTATCAGCTAAACAGTGCCGATCCGACGAGGAGATAGAAGTGGGATTTACCCAAGGCATGACCCTCATCCACCTTCCACACCCACGTTTGTAAAGTCGCCTCACCCACATCGCTCACATTGTGTCCTTCAACGCGTGCTGTCACAGATCGCTTGTCAGCGAGCCAATTAAGTAAAGAAAATGAGACCACTGAAAATGAATAGAAATCGCTTTACACGCACATAAAAGCACAGGGCATCGCTCTCGTTATGTTCTGCACTAACAGATACATCAGTGTTGGTTAGGAATAGATGCCACCAAATGGGTGGCCATTCGTGTAATTTTTTGTCGCTTGGTAAAAGCAGCTTTAAGAAAATTAGTACCTGACTAAAAAAATTTCCGACTACATACATTATATTCGGAGAATAGGTAGCGCGGGGTGCCTAAATATCTCTGACCGGCAATATACATGTTTATGATGAGGATATTCATTCTGCTATTTCAGTGTCGACATAAGTCATCATGTCGCGAATAAAATTTTCCAAAATTTGAATTTATGAAAAATCGGTTCTATTTCGCATCCTGCACATGCCGTTTTTTTATTTCTTATCAATGGATATTTAAAATTACATCCGTATAAAGTAGGAAATAAGATTCGCGTTTATTTTTTGACTTATTAGTTCCTGTAATGAACTACCTTGTTACTGCCCGGCTATAACGTCTTACAGATGGCAGAGCACGGTGAAAACATGCGAATATTATTCTAGTTTTCGTGCAGTTATGAAAGCTTTTGTTAGGTCGAGATGAAATGGCATTTATTAGTCGTGATTCATAAGTATATCCCCTAAAAGCGAAAGCCATTCTTGTTTTATCACTTTTTCTATCTTTCTTTCCTTGTCTAGATCAGTGTTTCTCAACCTGGAGTGCGCGTACCCTTAGGGGTACGCGACAGCAAGTCTGGGGTACGTCACCACCTCCGGAATTTCGAGGAAACTTAACGTTTTGTTTTCGGTTTTACAGCGGTATATTATTTTAGGCCTAGCTTGGTTATTCAGTGAAAACCCTTATACTACCTTATTTTCCATCCATTCTTTCTGAATCTTTCATAGAATATCGTCGTAACCCTGTTAATAATTATTATCCAAAGTACCGAAACCTGTTTAATAGCAATAATTATTTACCATGTTATTCTTATGGGGATCTGGCTTGCGCGTCGCGATCCACTTACCAGTGTTGAAAGTACAAAAATATGCAGTTATAATTCCGAATTTCTTAAATTCGGGTTCACTACAAACGAAAGTGTAACCACTTTGCCAGTATGCTTGATTTGCTATGAGACTTTATCTAACCACTGTATGAAGCCGTCTATGTTGAAACGCCACCTTGATACAAAGCAACCAAAATTAACATATAAACCAGTTTAATTTTTTGAAAGAAAATATGGTGTTATCAATAAATCTAGTTCTGTTATAAATGTGTACACAAACACCTCTCAACAAGTTTTACAAGTTTTTTATGAAATCGCACAAATGATAGCAAAACCACATACCATTGCTGAAAAGCTTGTAATTCCAGCTTCTATTAAAATTGCTGAAATTTTGTTTGGTAAAAATCAAGTAGTTAAAAATAAAATATCCCACATTCGAACTACCCTCATTCGCATCAACTTACTTTTGTGAGTCAAATTTTTCAGTCATGAATGATTTAAAAACAACTAAGAATTCGAATGTCCAGAAAATTGTGGCTCTAACAATAAGCAGTTTAAAACCTAGGTTTACAAAATTGATTTTATCCAAATAAGTTCAAATTTCGCATTAAAGTAATCAAAATTACTTCAAAATTGGAGGAAGGATTATAAGAACATTGAAATACGCGGATAATCAAGTACTTCTAGCAAGAAAGGAAAAGGAACTCCAGAAAATGATAAATAGACTAGTGATAACAGGTAGAAAATACGGTATGGAAAGTAAATAATCCAAGGTCATGCGAATATCAAAATAAAGAAGAAGAAAATTTGAACATAAGTATTGGAGGAAAGCCATTAGAACAAGTTTCAGATTATAAATACCTTGGAAGCATCATAACGACAGAAGCAAAATGTACCGATTAAATCAGGACTAGAATAACAAAAGCAAAAGCCGCTTCCAGAAGAATGAAATTCCTACTAACGGGGAATATAAAGGAGAATATCCGTAAGAAGTTGATAAAATGCTAGTATGGAGTATAGCTTTGTATGGGGCAGAAACATGGGCGCTAAGAAAAAATGATATTAAATACTTGGAAATCTTCGAAATGTGAACATGGAGAAGAATGCTGACAGATAGAGTGAAAAACGAGGAAGTACTACGAAGAAATGGAGGGAAGCGAACGATTATACAGACTATCAGAAAGAGGAATCCGACCTGGATTGGACATTACCTGAGAAGAGAGAGCATGATTAAATAAGTGCTAGAAGGAAAACTGGATTGAAAAAGAGAAAGAGGTTGGAAAATGTTTCAGCTGATAGACGACTTGAATGGGAAAGAGTGTTATCAAGACATGAAGAAGATTGCGGAAAATAGGAGTATACGTATGGAGAACCAAGTTTAACCATGAATAACCTGCGCACAGACTGCCTATAATGATGATGAATTATTTGCATATTATGATAATTTTTCTTGCATAAAAAATTGTATCACTGAATCTGCCTTGCCTATAATTTTATTAATCATTATTATTTTTTGTTGTTTATTATGTTTCTAAAAACTATACGTATATATACGCATAAATAAACAAAAATTAAACTAATTTATGTTCAACAATTCAAAATTGTGCTGGGATACTTCAATTTTTTTTTCAAAAAAGGCGTGCTTTTAAAAAAAAAGTCGAGACACACTGGATTAGATCTTTCCTCGGTTTAATATTTCATGTAGATGTTACGAAAACTCTTTCCGCGATGAATACAACTTGAAACACTATTATCTTTCCTTTATTATAACTATATGGAAAATTCAATATTATCTTCTAGTAATTCGCTGAAAAATTGAAACTTTGAAATATAATTTTAAAAAATACACAGGGGTGTCAGTCCGCCATTCCCAAAATTGAGATTCTCTCATTGACGTTATTCTGCTGTAAGGAGATGAAGAAAGGTTATGGACGTATCACTCATAAACGGAGATCGGAATACACACGTCTTACCATTTGACCTTTATAATTTTGTTTAACATAATGTGTAGAGCAGGGATGGCAAATGATTTTAGAGTCGCGTGCAAAGAAAGTAGTTTGAATCATCAAAATTTTTTTCGCGTGCCGCTAGTTTACTCCTCTATGAAACGCCATATTTTATAGAGTAAATACAAGCTCACGCGTGCCAAGTAAAATCGCACGCGTGCCACGTATTTGCCATCCCTTGTGGTCTACCTTCCAATGCTAGGGTCGCGTGTTCTAATCCTGCCGAGGGCATGTTCTCAAGTGTTCGTCTTTGCTATTGTTATTTCGCTCGTTGTAAAAGATCGTAAAGTACTGTTTACGAGCTCGTGAAAAATAAACAAAAAGTAAAAAAAGAAAACCCCAAATACGGCTCCATCTATTGGGAAATTATTGATTTAGCCCTCGTGCAATCTGAATTTAAGATGCCTTCTTTAAACGTTAAGGGAACAACGCTTCAAGAATGCTAGCGCCTTAATACGATTTGTCAGCATAATTTGTCCAAGGAATCACAATGTTTCCGACATTTTTCCGAAATTCCCTTTTCGTGACGATCGATTGTGACAATCGCACTCATAGATAATAATTTCGACAGTTTGCAGAAAGCCCCATCTTGGTCCACGAAAAGAAATTCTAATCCTCTCTATTTCCGATCTCTTTATCGACGCAAATAAAGCATTCCGCTCGCTTGTTTTTCCATCCTATTCTGTTTCATACCCCGCAGGAATCTTATTGAAATAGGGAAATCAATAAAAATAAACCTTGGTCGGCCAATATTGGATCCACTCGAACTTCTGAATTAGCCGCATGTTAGATACAGCGGAAACCCAGTTACTTCCCCCAAACTGTCTTACCCTTTTCAAGCTTAAATAAATCTTCCCGAATTACTAAAAAAAAATGAGAAATGGGAGGCACAGGAACTCGCGTCTTACTTAACAGCCTCTCGCGGACACTCGCGGTGCGCACACAAACACGTGTCGTCCGAAACCTTGAATTCTCCTCCAGATCAAATAATCCCCACTTCTATCGCCCCTTGTTCCACCAAATAATCCGTTTATTTCTTCCTGCAACCGAGATAAAAAATAATTGCGGATAAATACACCTTCAGCTATCGGTCCTTCTGAAATAGCCGCCGTCTACCTCCCAGGCTCTTTACACTCCGTGTCGTTTCTTCTCCTCTTCTCATTGCAACCTCACAATCCTCCCCTTCCTCCCTCCTCGCAGCCCTATTTCCGTTTCGCCCCTGGCTACGCTGATTGCTGTCTGGATGGCGCTTCACGGATTCACGGGAGATCCAGTCGGCAGTACTCTCGCCTATGTACATTGTACATACACTACGCCCCAACGTAGGAGCGTGAAAAACCCTGTCCCCTGACGTTTCGTAAAATTTACCTTGACTGGCAAATTAGACGGAGGAAAGAGAGAGAGAGAAATAGGGGGAGGGTTGAGGGGGGAAGGCTGTGGGAGAGGGAAGAGTTTAAAAAGCAGGATATAAATAAGCAAGGGGCATAAAAATATTATAGGGAGGAGAAGGGGAGAGGAAAAAGAAGAACGCGTAAGCGGCCGTGGAGATGTGTTTTTCCTTCCCGATAGGAGCGGATTTTCTGATGAGCCTACTACAAGTGTTTGTGGACCATCGCGTTTTGATTGACTTCGCATGTTAAAAAGGCAAAAAGCGGTTCCTTTTAAGGAGACTCTTTTAATTCTTTGGAACGATCCAGTCCGTCACGTCCTTATTTTTAAAAGTATATATATATATATATATATATATATATATATATATATATAGTGTGTGTGTGTGTGTGTGTGTGTGTGTGTGTGTGTGTCTTGTGCTGACGAAGGGATCATCCCGAAAGCTCCAACATCTACAAATGTCTCTCCAACACCCTAGCGGCTCTACTTCCGGTAAGTGTTCACTGGGTTTCCTTCAACACCTAGTTGCCCTATATATATATATAAAGGTGGCAACAAGATGTTAGAGGAAGCTCAGTGGACACTTACCTAGATTGGAGAGCCGCTGGGGGTGCTGAGGACACAGGAAAAACACAAAAACAACACAAATATGGAGCTTTCGGGCTGACGTCCTTCTTCAGCGACGGAGAGACAGTACCTACATGTCTCCACGTCGCTGAAGAAGGGTGTCAGCCCGAAAGCTCCATATTTGTGTTGTTTTTGTGTTTTTCCTGTGTCCTCAGCACCCCCAGCGGCTCTCCAACCTAGGTAAGTGTCCACTGAGCTTCCTCCAACACCTTGTTGCCACCTATATTATTACCTTTCCTTTTCTTTAAGCTTTTATATGCTATATATGTGTGTGCGTGCGTGTGTGTGTGTGTATACATACTTTCAAAAATATTTTTTTTAAGGGCAACTAGGTGTTGAAGGAAATCCAGTGAGCACTTACCGGAAGGCGAGTCGCTGGGGTGTCGGAGAGACACCTTTGTAGACGAAGGGATCATCCCGAAAGCTCCAACGTCTACAAATGTCTCTCCGATACCCTGCGGCTCTCCTTCAGGTAAGTGCTCACTGGGTTTCCTTCAACACCTAGTTGCCCTAAATATCCTTATTTACCTTTCCTCTTCCGCAAGTATATATATACATATATATATATATATATATATATATATATATATGTATATGTATTTTTTTACCTTAATGGAGGTCTCTTAGTCTTCGCCGCTATTTCTTTATTTTCAAAAATCCATTTTCTCTCCCCGAGTGCGGCAGAAACATTTGGATATTACGAAAAATTCCGCGGTCTGTTGGAGTTTTGGGCGAGGTGATTTAAGAGACCGCGTTTTTGTCGGGGAAACCAAATTGAGGACGAGCTATTTCGAACTTGCGGTTTTTCGAGTCTATTTCTGCCTCGGATGGACTTGTTTTTCGAGACGTGGACGTAACTTGCGGAAAATGAAGTGTGGACTTGCGTTTCTCCATGATATGGAGCCGATAAACGTAAAGATTATTTTGCCCGGTTTCTTTTTATTTTAATCGGCCAAGTTTAATCTTGATTCCGTGTCTGAAAAGAGCCGAAGAAGTCACCTTGCAGTCTAACAAGCAATTACGAATAAAAGAAATTAAATATTTAAACTTGAGTAATATTGTTAAACGAGAAAATCACATTCGCCTAATATTTGCTTTTAAAATAATGTTGTCTTTCAATAGGGAGTAATTTTGATTGTCTTGTGATTAATATAAAATGTACGCAATGTCTCTCCAAGTCATATCTTGTGCAATTCTTGGTCACAATTGCACCCGCGAGTGACAGCGACACATAAAAGCTACGTAAGCTTTTGAAAACGTATGTATCGGCTTCCCGTGTTTAGTCCCTCAAAAACACGAAAAAATGTTTTAAATAATACCACGAATTTATTTCTAATCCGTCAATAAGAAGTAAAATTAAGATTAAAATTTCTAGTCTTTCCTTAGTAACACGCTTGGCCAATAAAATCTTATGCAACGCATGTAGTAATACAGATAAATCCATTTTACCATATATATATATATGGCTTAAGTGTATTGCCTATAGAAAACCACCGCCGTAGTTGTCCGTTCATGCTTCTATAATGTCGCCAATTCCCAAGTAGTATACGTTTTATAACATTATCCTAAAGGAGTTTGTAAGGTTACGTTCTGGCCATAAAATCGGTTAGATTTTGATTACTTGAAGAAAAAAATTAAATTCAGCTTGTTAACAGAAGAAATCAAATAAATACCATTCTTTCCCCGGCCACATTCTTAAATTTAAACATCAACGACACTCTTAACCAACATAAAATAATATTTCCGCGAATGTGACACACAGCACCCTTTCAGTCACATTAATCACAGTAATTCTAAAACTACGTATTCACATAAAAAGTATTAGTTCTACGGAACGTACTCCAATTCAACCTGAAAAACAAAACTCCTTTGATTTATAAGAAAATCCAACATCAACTCAAAACATAGATATCTCCATATTGACTTTTTTAATCAGGGACCTAACGCAGGGAATCGGACACAACGAATTACAGCTCGTTGAAATAAACTATTCGCGTCTGATAAGCACGTGGGAATTAACTTGGCGAAATCGTACGAAACTCGATTAAAAAAAAATCCGCGCAGGTCTTTCCTACGACATGATTCATGCGTCCCTTTTTAAGAGTAAGAAGCTAAGGAACAGATCGCGCCACGCGTGTTTGTTTTTTCCTCCCGTGCGTGGCCTAAGAGGTTCAAACGTTTCCCGAGCGCGCCGCCACGCTCTTTTGTTTGTCGGATCGATCCGTGGCGTGACTCGGAGAACGTTATCGCTTGCGCGGCATCGTTTCGTGAGTCGACCGCGTTAATTAAATCGGACGCCGTTATCTCGAGAGATGGAAGCACTGTGACGGTTGGGCCCTGGCGCCGCAATCACCGCCGCTGTTGTTTTCTGCGCGCCCCCGTGTGTGTGTGTGTGTGTGTATGTGCTGGCTGCCACCGCCCCTTCTCCTCCTTCTCCCACACCTTAACCGGGAAGGGTTTTCTGAGGCAAGTCGTTTCATCCCGGCCTGTCTTGTACATATGTACTCAATTCGCCGTTCGTTTGCACCCTCTGAAGCCAAAGACTCTCCGTTCTCTCGTATGTATTGTCTATTGTCTTTCGGTCAGGGCACGTATAATATCGTTCGGATAAATAAACTTTAATACTGGCGCAAATAATAATTTATATTTCGTTAGCGAGTGTGAAAAGGCGGTGGTTTGTGATGATGCAAAAAATCAGATGTAAATTCATTAATGGCTACAAATATTATCCGCGTGATTAGAACGATATGATCGAAGACGGTGGCGGTAATGGCGCTGAAAAAAATCTATTTTTTATTCAAAGTAAACGACGGCTACCGGGTTATTCCGATCATTATTTTTTGGCCGTTTAAAACTTACATTACCGAAGAAATTTAGTAATGAGTAATGGGAAGAAGCCTTTGACTAGACAATATATGCCGCATAAATACCATATAAATGAGGTTCATAAAAAATTTAATCGAAATTTAGTCGATTAGATTGCCAATCAATTAGTAGGGTAAACTATTATTTTCTTCCTTAATGTTAAAGACATTTTCATATTCGTTATATGTGCACCATCATCTAAATCTGCTGAAATTGGATTTTCGCCGAATCGCCACTACAATTTTTTAAGCGGTGCGTATTTAAAATCGGTTTACTACTGATGGCTCTAATTTTGGTGTCACCGCCGCATGCGTTCCGTTCTGCCACGACTAGACCATCAGATAAAACCGTTTTATAATGATAGTTCATATATATTAACCTTATCGCTCGGCAGTTCCATAGTTAAAAGGAAGAGGAACCCTAATTAAAACGTCTACTGTTACAAAATTAAAACTTAACGATTGTTTATCCACCCGCTCCCTCGTCAAACACACGATGTCCGTTTAAAAATATAAATTTCAGATCCCTATCCTCGTGGAGAAATACATCAAAGGCTTCGAGATGGAAGAAATCGATAAGGTAAATGTAATTTGAGCAATTCTGCCGTGGTGCATGAGAAAAAAGAAACGCGATATTTCCGCGCTTCGGAAACCCATTCGGCTTTTCTTTATTGTTATTTGACGATGCGCTGCTTTACGGCTCCGCGTCCGTGTACTCGCAGATGTGCTTTCGTTACGTTTAAATAATGTTCGCAGGACTCGTAAACGTTTACGACGCATAAATTCATTTCTCCCTCACACTCTCTCTCTCTCTTAACTCACAGTTCGTTCACCGACCTTATCGTTCGCCGTCCGTATGGACATAAATCGAGCGTAAAACCACTAAATGAAAACTCGGACGTTCAAATCTCCAGAGAGAAAAATGTTCATTAACGGAGAAGGGCACTTTCAAACGTGGAATTCCGCACCTGGATAGGGTAAAGGTCGTTTGCTTCCGAAAATGAAAAAAGAGATGGGTTATTTCTTTTGGGTTGGGAGGAAGAGGGTGGGGTGGAGAGGGTGGGGTGGGGTGGGGGAGGGGGGAGAGAAAGAAACCCTCCGTTTCCGGTATAAGCGAAAGCGAGAAATGATACGTCCAAGAGAAAATGATTAAGATATCTTTCTCTCTACGCGTGTATGGTTATAAACCCTCGGAAAGGGCGTGTGTGAGATTTCTCCCAACGTGTTCATTTTTATCACGGGTCCCTCTCGATCGCTCGTCATCCGAAACGAACCTCTCCCAAAATTTTTTTCTCACTCCCACCCTCTCTCTCTCTCTCCTCGCCTTTTCTCTCTGCCTACCTCTAGATATGTATATTTTCCCGTTCCAAAATTTAATGACCTCCTACCAAGCTCCTCTTCTACGTCTTCTTCTTGTGTGTGTGTGTCGACAAAAAAAAAATAATTCCGGGCGCGTGGTGGTTCGGCGGCGTCTCCGCTACCGTGGAGACTCCGAAAAAAATGGTGGGTTATCAGATCCCTCCTAATAAAAAGGTTGCGGGAATACCGTATATACGTGTTATTTGGTCTTCCCCTATAAGATTAATTCCCTATGTAAATGCATGTATTTTCCTTATCCCCTTCCTCCTATGCCCCTCCCACAAGGCGGTCGCGGTAAAATTTTTTCGGCTTGAAAAGGAGCCGGAAATGAAATCTACATTCTCTTTCGATCTTTCCTTGTATGCACATAAAAAAAGGGATCAACTCCTCGCTCTCCGGATCTGCTATTCATGAAACGCAGGTGCCTATTCCTTTGATGTATGTCCACGAGGAAATTTGTTGCTACACATTTTCGGAGAGGAAGGGGGATTATAATTTTATCCGGTAAAATGAGCTCACTTTTCCATGTTTTTCACGCGGATGGAGAAAAATGCCCCAGAGTTATCGTCGCGGGCTGGAACATCTGGAGTTAAATGATATCCGTGCAGTAATAGCGGCATATCGTGTTAATAAGCGGAAGGGTTATGATAGGGAGTCTTTTAAAAATCATCCACTGTTCATTACCTCGAGAAAGAGAGAGAGAAAACGTTACCTTGTATTTTTATCTTGTAATTATTACATTATGTCTCTTTCTGGGGATAATTTTAAAAAGATATCTGGGCCAGCTTGCGCCCTGTTTCCTTTACCTAATCTTTCATTCGGATGGTAATCCTAACTTTAGTGGAGATGATAATTTTCATATAATTCATTTAACCTCTTACTTCTCATGGATTCCCGCGTGAGGTAATGCTGTGGTTCTCAACCTTTTTGCCTCTTGGGTCCTACCTACCACATTTTTAGGTAACCCTGGTCCCACCATGATATAAAGAAAAACCTCACTTTTTCTAATAAATGTATTTCTACGTTTATAAGCATAGAAGTAGTACATTAATAATTGATAGACACAAAGGAGAAGGTCGAAATAAAAATGATTTACTTGGTAATTCCACAAAAATTTATTTATTTATTTTAAAAAATTTTTGTGGAATTACCAATTAAATCTTTTTTATTTCGACAATATGAAGAAATTCCATCAAGTTACGCCTGAGACTGTTAGCTATATATAGGAGAAGGTGCCAGAAAGTCTAACCGATTGGGGTGCCTAAATGTCTTCAGCCGGCTCTGGTCCAACCTAGACGGCTTTCAAGTACCACCAGTGGGACGCGTCCCACCGGTTGAGAAACACTGATGTAATTGACGGACATACATGTTCTCTTGTTCCTATTACTTCGAGCGTACTGCAAAGGAGTGTCTTGTGACTCAACATCTGCTATCTATTTACCGACTGTGGAATTCTGCTGGATATGAATGATTGCAAAATATTTTTTAAAAAATAAATTCCTCTGACAACCTACTTGCCCTGTGTGCGACAGATCCTGCATCCAAAAGGAATAAGGTATGAAATACTCCACTCTTAACTTTCCATTTCTAACTTCTTGACAGTTGCACATATGTATTGTGAAGCAAACAGGACCACTGCATAATATTTTCTACAAGGTGAATCTACTTCGTCTAAATAAAGGAAGGAATCTTCAATTTTGCTCTATCTGCTGCTCCTTTAAAATTTGTTATTTTTGCACGAAATACCTACTTTTTTGCTGCTTACCTTCTCGTCTGATGTAAAGGTACACTATATATGTAATCGCTGTCTTAAATTCTCCTTGAGATATGCTTCCAAGTCTTCTCAATAATCCTTATCGTATTTCATCCGTATTTTTCTTCTTTCCGTCTTTGAACCATTGTGTATTCAACAAACTCATTTCCTCAAATAACTGCATAGGCAATTGAAAAGACGGAGTTTTTTTAAAGTATCATTTTTCTACGCACTAACTTAATAGAAACTCAAGTTTTCTTCAGCTGTCTCACTTTTTGACTCTCTGCGTACAGTAGCTGAATAACAATTTATTATCAAAACTTTGTGGATTCGAAATTCAAGAGGCTTAAGAAACGTGCACAGAAAAAAACTCATTCGAATTATATTTGCTTTTCATTTGTTGTTCGAGTGACTGCATGTATCACCTGGAGGAGAAAATTAAATATCCCTAATATTTTCAAGGATAAACGCTGGAACTGATAATTCACACAGACATAATTAACGCTAAGAAAATCTTTAAAAAGAACAACAACGTGGAAGAAATTAGAATATATCAACTGGAGAATTTTCAAGAAAGCCAAATTTTCCATTTTTTCCAACGATCTACCAATGTTGCCCTCTCTGGAGTATTAACATGTATTTGTCCACAATATACTGATTTTTTCCGATCCATTTCAATTAGTGTATCCAAAATGGTGGGAGTTTTGCTAAGCGTTAAACTGTGAAAAGTAGTTGTGTAGTGGACACCCTCGCAACCGCCGGGTGGCAAGGGCCTCTCACCAAAGGGTGGAAAAATAGCGAAACGCAATTCCATTTCATATATGCAGGAATAATCTGTAGAACTTACTACATATTCATGCCCTTCTGATCAACGCGTACAGGTGATTATACTCCCCACCGTGAGACGCTGATTACTTCGTGTTGCGTGAATCACATAGACTAGCTACTATTGCATATAGGGTAGGTTGGGGGAAGATGCCTAACATTTTGTGTTAGCTTGTCCTCTAGTCTACTGCTGAAAATGTAGAGAAACAATTTTTTTAGCCACATACAATATTATTGAATGAATAGCTGTACTACAATTGGGAAAGAGAAATCAGAAAACATTTTTTTATTTAAAATGTTAGCAATACATTTTGGCATCTTCCCCCGAGATGTTGGGGTAAGACGCCACACAATAAATGGAGTGGACATTTTATAAACACTTCATGCATGTAGTTTCTGACCTAGTGCAATTTTCATGCAACCACTTCTTACATTTAATGCAGCATATCCAGTCAACTTTGGGTCAATTTTTGTCGTAATAATAACTTAACATTCATCACTTGATGATGTTTCCTCCAATTTAGCATTTCTTTTTCTTTGATTTGCCTTCTTTTCTCCACGAGCCACATTCTTTGTTTGTTTTCGTACGACTTGTGTGTTTTTTCTTCCAGCTTTTTACGTTTTTCTACACGTGTCTTCTCTGATGATAATCCTTGTGCATGATATTTTGTTCGTTTTCTTCCACTGTAACCAGGAATGATAGGAACGTTTCTGTTTTGTTCTCCGGGTTGATGAGATGTTTTTGCGTTGACGTCAGGGGCCAGGAGAGCTACAGGAATCGTCATGAAGTGGCTCTTCTTCTCTGTTGTTGTTCCCGCTTGTTTGAGGTACGGTAGGATCCACAAACATCCCTTAATAAAAATATTATGTTTTTCGAGGAAAAGTGGACACCACACGTGACGTGGCATCTTCCCCCACCAGATGGGGGAAGGTGTTAAACATCGAAACTATGTCAGAAAACAATATGGCTGATTCTGTGAGCAAGACAAATGTCCAACATACCCCAGTTATCGTCGTAAAACGCATGCATAAGCTACTTAAGCACTTAGCGACACCAAACTTAATGTGAAATCGTCAAAAAATATTCAAGGTACAAATTGACCTACTCACCAACAAAATTACCTGTAAATAAAGAACAATTATTCGCAGCGACACGAAACTATGCACAGCAGACACTATGGTTTCTTTGAATCATGCTGCCATATGTCAAAACAAGAGAGAATTATTTCGATTGTGGCATCTTTCCCCGTTTGGCATCTTCCCCCGAACTACCCTAAACTATTTAGTGTCAAGTCCGTCAAAAATTACGGGAGTAAAGAAAATTCAAAATTATGTTATCATACCGAAATTTCCAGAGTGAGAACAATTATATCTTAAACTTAAAATAGTTGCGTACATATATGCTTCCACGAAAGAGAATATAATAATTTACGAATGTTGTTTACTTTGGTTGCTATGAAAATCATTTTCCTCTCCTTCCTTCTCACTCGTATTAAAAGCATTCAAATCACGCTTACACCCATAAGGATTGTAATAACAATAGGATTTCGGGGTCTAACAATTTAGTAATTGGTAGGCAAGGCAACAATCCCTTAATATGGCAAAATTTCCACGAAATACGTATATTAATTATACGTTTAAAATGAGTTATTTCGAGCTGTAGGCGAAAAAAGATGAACAGATTAAGAAACGTTATATTTTTTCTTCAGAATGGTTTATATCCTAATATTGTAGGTTGAATCTTTCTAATTTTAATTTTAAAAAACGAATGAAAGCCTGCACGTCGATAAGACGATATTGCGTTTTATGTTATAAGAAAAGGACATGTCTTCCTTGGAGTCGAGCCGAGGAATTTTTTCGATTTTTGTAGTCATCACCTTAAAATATGTGAATCGAGTATTTCTGCCAAATTTAGAGTTTCTATCACTATTCTTTTTCGAGTTATTCGCATTTTTATAGCGAGCGGGTGTAGTGTAGTACATCAGACAAACAAACGTAGAAATCGCCGAAACTATTATAGTAACATGTAGGTATGCATGCGTGTACCTATATGTGTATGTCTGCATACTTAATGTATCTACCGGAGTTTTATTCAAGAAATCTAATTTTATTGTTATTACGTATTACATCCTGCAAATATAAATCCTTATCATCGCAGGGAACGAGTTCGTTTCTTTTAATGGGAGGAATTTCAAGTAAAAAATGGCCGATTAAGTAGAAAACAATGCTCATGTTAAATGCCCTTCCCCAATTCGCTGCCAGACAACCGCAAAATATTTCAACTGAGATGAAAATAACAAAGGAATTACTCTTGGACAGTGAGAAAAGAATAAAAAAACGCGAGAGACCATAGTTACGGGGTATTTTTTCCACCGGAAAACCAACTATGAGATCAGTTGCGTAGATAATAAAATGTTTGCCTTAATAGGGCGAGGACATGTGAAATCAGATGATAGAAATGAAGCTTAAATAGGGAGAGAAGGCAATTGAGATAGGATCGCTCAGTGCATAAAAAACTGTAGATATATCGAGGGAAGAAAACGACATGTTTTAATTTCTCGGTTTTTGTAACAAAAAATCATCATATGGAACATTTAGGGTAATTTACTTTAAAGCAGTGAACGGAGAAGTATTTTTCTCTCCAATTTTGTCCATATTTACACTAATTATTCCGGTTGGTAATTTTGATACCTCCAATATCCATATGAGAGAAGAAATTTATCGACTGAAACCCAAGCATATTTTTCTTTTTTGAACAATTATTTTCCAAATAATTATGCAAATATTTCACATAAGTAAATTCAAGAAAAATACAGGCAGGTGTTCTTTAGATGCGGGCCTTGTCCTTTTGAAAACGCGTAGCAACTGCGTTTACATTTTCTTGCTATTTTATAGAGCCAGTTCGCAACTATCGAGCCATTACTGGGCACATGCCAGTGCATTTGGTAATAATAATAAACACCTTATTTTTTAGCATTATTTTTTCATGAGCTCTGTACATAAAAATAATGATTCTTTTTCTAAGCAGATGTCTTCCTGTTATATCAATGAACTTTTAGCCGAAAAGACGTATTTTTTAACAAATACTACACCGTGAGAGCCAATTTATTGTTCTTATAGGACGCATATCACGAGAGCAATATAATGGTTTTCCTTTGGAATGTGATGGAACTTTCTACAAGACTGCATTTTTTAGCGCTTTTGAAGTCGTTCCACGTTAAGTCCTCAATATCTCAATCAATGATAATGTCAGTACGCATAAATACTAAAGTTATCGGAAGGTTTCTTGTGTTAGGACTAACAAGTTTGGAATTTGCCTTACCCCTAAAAATGGAAAGAAGGATAATACCTAGGTTTACGGGAAATTATTCCTCTCAAAGGACGAGGATTTCAAACTAATGTTTGGAAGCTTTGTGTGTCTTTCGAACAAGACAGAAACCATACGTATGTTAAGGCATATTTATCAACAAGTAAAAAGGCACTTATGAATAACAACCGAGGCTCAATCCAACTTTCACATCTGTACATGTTGGGAGCTAAACTTCCATTTCCACTCTCACCTTCAAACAAACAGACAATATAAATATAAACACAGGACATAATCAATGCGTTCCACATCATCTAACGATGTTGACAGCTTAATTGTCGAAATAGACATTAAGTGAGGCTATTGATATTTACAATTATTTTTATTTTCTTTAGTATTATTATCATTATTTTTCCTTTCATTTTAAAAGAAAATTTACCCTTCTTCTATTTCCTCTTTATGTATGTGTATTTATTTGTATTATACTGTCTAAATATGTCAATTGACGTTTAAGGACGAATTATTTCCACATTTAAGCTTCACCGTAGTCTCCAAAATTAGTTGTTAATTACTGCTGTACGGAGTTTAATTTACAAGTGAATACATATATTATGTATAGTGTGTGTGTAAGTAAAAGGAAGAACAAAAATACATTATACTGAGCGTAATTGCTTTTTACAGAAATCCTTAATTAGTTTTATAGATATATGCAGAACAATTTTATTTTAATTATAAATAAAATCACACACTTCATTTTCCTATGTAACACAATATTAAACCAAAGAATCAAAGTTTTGCACTGAATTGTAATCAGACTTTCATAAAGACCTATTTCACCTATGTAAAACTTGCTTGTTGTCGTTACGTGAAGGAAAATCCCTTAAAGGAAAATTTTGCCGTAATTCACGCTGATCCGTGAAAGTATTGGCTCGTCGTTTAATGGTCCGATCGATAAAGAAAACAAAGGTTTACGCAGCTTTCAATTCCGTGACACGACAACCCTTCACAAAAGTATTAACTTGATACCGGAAGAATTTCATTAGACCAAGTGACAGCAGTAGATCACAAATGACTAATCCTGGTTGTTTTTGAAGTCAGCGATCGGGTCGCGGGATATATTTTTGTGACTGGCAGGTGCCTGGGTGAGGGAGGAATGGATCACTATTTTCAGAGTGCGGAGAGAAAGGGGTTGATTCCAGGAGTAACCCTTGTAGAAAGTTCAGTTCACGTGGCCCGACCCACGTAAGGGAGCAAGGTGAAGAGAGTTGGAGGTCAGGAAGAGAGGAGAGGGGGAACCATAGGGAAAAAATAACAAATGAGGGGGAGAATGATGGAAGAGGAGAGAGGGAGAGATAAAGAGAGGGAGATAGAGAGAGAGAGGAGAGGAAAAGAGAGAGGGAGGGAGAAAGGAAGTGAGATATAGAGAGATGGAGATACAGTGAGAGGTAGGAGGGGAGTGAGGGAGGGATAGAGAGAGATGGAGAGAAAGAGGAAGAGATAGAGAGGTAGGGGGAGGGAGAAAGGAGGGAAAGTAGCAACAGCTATATACGAAGAGAGGAGTTAGTCGGAGGTTGTTAGGGTAAAGGAGGTAAGGGGATTAAAGAGGGTGGAATGGGGTGGTAGAAATGGGGTGAATATACAAAGGTTGGGTTGAGCGGTGAACCCGGTACCATCGTACGTCATGACTCGAGCACGCGATGTTCCAGAATTAGTATATAGCCTCTTTACCTTAAACCCGTCCACCATTTAAGCCTTTCCTTCCCTCGGCCTGGCTCTCTCCTCCTCCCATTCCTTTGTCGACATCCTCTCTTCCTTTATGTCCCTCTCCACAATAGCCTTCTCTTTCTTTCCGTTTCGTAACGCCCGCCAAAACTTCATCCGTCGTCGCGCTCGAGAAATGTTTCGTTTCCGACGATGCTTCAACCTATGTTTCGGGACGCTGCTGTCGCCTAAATTTTCTGCGTAACTCGGATGCCGAGTGAAAAGTGCGATCTCATAAAAATGCCCTTTCGATTCTGTATAGCGGAGATTTCCGAAGGCGTGAGTTATTTTGCGATGCGCCGATATTAATTTTAGAGTTATCTTTTCTGGTGACTGAATATTTAAGGGCCTATTTTTGGTATCGGGAATTTTTTTTGTTATTTCATGGGTTATGTATAATGATTACTCGGCCCAATGAATAATAATTTTAAAACATGGATCAAACACTTTAAAATCTAAAATACACGATTTATTTGTCTGGGCTCTTTATTTATGATATTGCGACATTTATTTAAGAGAACAGATTCTGAATGCCAGTCGTCCAAGCATTTAAATTTAACATCGGAAATAGAATTCATGTAATGACAACTCTTCGTTCTGGGTTATGCCACTAAGTTATTAATGAAGTCAAATAATATAATATTAAATTATTATATATAATATAATATATTATTAAATTACTATAGCATTACGTGGAAGTTTCCTCCTTTCAAACTTTTCGTGACACGGCATCGAGGAAAAACTTTATTCTCACCCAAAAAAAAACCCCTCCATTTTCGACCGAACTTATTCCATTGTCAGACATTTTTAACAGCCCAAACAAAAAAATCAAAACCGCAGAACGTCCGAATTTAGAGTGCCAAATATATTGAGAATAAAACCTTTTGAAATCGTCGGCTCCCTCTTCTCGCCAAAAACCCGACGTCCTTGTGGTTTTTATGATGTTCCAACTCTCCGACGCCCGACTCAATCCTCCGAATGCCTGAGTACGATTCCTGGAAGGGAGAATCCAGCGGAGAGGACGGTCGTGAAAAACTATCACCTTAAAAAGAGAGAGAGAGAGAGAGAGACAAAATGAGAAAAGTGAGAACGGGATAACGGAGACATACTTATTAACAAACAGAATAAGAGGGAATTGAGTATTAAGGAAAACCATGGAAGTGGGCGAGCATAACCCTTCTCCTGTCCTTCTTCAGAAGCCTCGCTGATTCCTTTCTTTCTCTTACATATCGCTCATTCTCTCTCTCTCCATTCCTTATTCTCTCTCTCTCTCTTCACGGGTTTTCGTCCTTCCATTCCTCGTCCTTAAAATCCTCCACCAGCCTTAAAATGTTTTTTACGAATCGAATCTTCTTTCACCTTCTCTCCCTCTTCTTCTTCTTCTCCTTCTCCTTCCTGGTTCTTCTTGCGTCTTAATTAACCTCATTCTCCTGCATACTTATCAATTTCATCGAGATATTTCGCAGCTCACCTCCCTCTATCTCATTCTCCATCTTCTCTTAGGATTATAATCTCTCTCTCTCATGGTACCTCTTCTGAGTCTACTACATCATTCCTTCGAGCGTTGTAATATAAATAACCTTTTATTAATCGTTCGGAAAATGAATTGCTGGGGTAAAATTACGGCTGCAATCCCATTCATAATTAATTCAAAAAGAAACGAAATTTTTTTTTTGGGAAACCGGATTTACGTTTCCGATACTTCTTCAGTAGCAGATCACTGACAGTTTATCTTTTAATATCAAAAAATCCCTTGGAACACCACCGAGTAATGCTCCTTGGTATTTGTAATGCTTTTCCCCGACTGTTTCACTGCTATTTTTCTTACAAAAGATCTTTTCTATAAAAACTTCATCCATTGCTACTTAATCAATTTATCTCCATGTTTTGCTTGGATACACATTCAAATCGTTTCTCTTCAAAACTACTCGTGTAATGTAATTGTATCAAACTCATGCGATAACGTTTTATCATTGGCAGCACCTCTGCGCCCTCTAAACATCCGTTCGTCTCATTTCCTGATGACTCTCACGTATATACTGATTTCCATCCTCACCCCACCTGTCTCGATGTTTACTTCTCTTGTAAACTTTAACAGGTCTTTCGTTTCAACCCTTCCACGATTCTCTGTAACCGCTTCTCAAAAACGCCATCTCGTAAGATCGATTTTCCCAGCCTATCTTTTCCTTCCCCATATTTTTCTCCGCAAATCTTTATATCTCTCCTTCGCGAGTGCTTTCAACGAGACATTCTTCCACGTTTCCTTTTTTCGCGCTTCACCTTCCGATGTTTTCCCGACCTTATTCCGCATTTCTATTCCTTTACATTATCCAACCCAACCCAACCACACCTTCACTTTCCTACGTTATTCGAGTTTCTCTCTATTTATTACGATATTTCTCCTCTCGTACGTTTCTTTTATTTAATCCTCCGCTCGCCTCCCCTTCTTATTCCTCCTCCTCCCGCCCACCGTATTCCCTTTTACCTCCCTCCCTCTTGCCTCACTCCTCTTCCTACGGAATGCGCCGCCCGTCACACACAACAACCTGCGCCGCCCCATTGTAAATACTCGGCTATAACACATATAATACCCCTTTCCCCTTCACAGGTACGACTCTCTTTCTTTCTTTCTCCGCCTCTACATCCCCTCCTCCTCTCTACGTCGTCCAATCCATTCCCAACCTTTTCCTTCTCCTCCTCCCCCCCTCTCTCTCTCTTTATCTCTCCCACCTCCTCCTCCTCTCTCTCTCTTTCTCCCTCTATCTCCCGCCTTCCTCCTGCTTAAACCGTTCCAACGCCGCTTATCCTGCTCTGCCACCCCACCCTTTCACACTCCTCGCTTGAGTTATGACGAGGCTCGTATCTCTTCCAGGCGTTAATGGTCACAGCCAGGATTTTTATACACAAATCGCCCGCACGCAAAGCCATCTCCTCTCTCCACCCCCTTTCCCCCTCCCTTTCTCTGTCTCTCTCTCTCTTTCTCTATCTTTACCCGCCCTTCGCCTCTCTATTTCTCTCCTTCCCTTTTCCTTCTCCTTTTCCTACCTTTCCCTCTTTCTTCATTTTTTCTCTATCGAAAAGCTTTCCTCCTTCCACTCTCGCCTTTCCTTCTTCCGATTTATACCTCTTCGATAATGCATCTGCGCCACCTCCCTTTATTTCGAGAACTTTCGATAAATGGCGTTCCTTCTAACTTAGTTCTGTGCACTCTCTCTCTTCTCCGACTATCGTTTTGATATTCATTACCTTCCGCAGTTCCGCAGTTTCCCTTATAATCTTTAGTTTGTGTTATTTTGATATCCTTTTGTTTTTTTCTCCCTCTATTGATCTCTCTTTCTTCCGTCTCCCGTTCGTAATTACTCGTTTCGAGGTTGCGGAATAACGTTGTCGGCTTCTAACATATCGCTCCCCAATCGGAATGTAAAACAATGCATGCGATTAATTAAATATTTTCGTTGGGGAACAAAAGGTTTTACGAAGACTCATTTCCGATTATTTTTGTAGGTAAGTTGCTTGAAATATAAATATATTCTGAGGGTGGATGCCTATTTAGCCTTCAACAGGCAATTTTAAATATTACTAAAGACAATCCATGTTACTTCTAAATTGATCCCCACTGTTGTAATTCTAGTACTTTAGCGAGGTATAGATATATAATAATTTGCGTTCCTCGTCCTCTTAATTAATAAATTGAGCAATAAATATTAACCTCGAAGGTTTTATATGAAGGTAATGAAAAATAACAAAATACGCACCCGGCAATTCAAGTCAGCTATATCGTAAAATGTTAATCCTGAAAATTATTTATAGAGCCACTAACGGTTACTTGTAGAGAAAATTACAGGAACATGATTGAAAATTTGATGATTCATGCAAAATTAACGCAAATATTTCTTCATGCTCTGATAAAGCCTCAAATTAGATTTGTATGACGAATACCAAACGCATCCCTTGCGATTTCAATGAGAATTCGGAAGATAAATATTCGTAAACAGCTAGCTCATATTTAGAAACAATAATAAGAGCGATGTGTATCATTCTGAGGGCTTTCTCTAGTTGACGCGCTGAGGAGTGTTTTAAGTTCCTGTATTATTCTGTTCAGCGTTTAAAATAATTGCCTTCCCTTAAATATCCTTTATCTTCTGAAAGAGATACATAAAGCGGGTGAAAAAAACCGATTTAGTTTTATTGCATACATAAATCATGACTAGTGTATATAAATATTGTTTTATAGGCAGCTTTGGAAATAAATATGATGCTTAAGAAAACAAAATCTATACTTACTGATAAAATGGTCGTTAAAAAATATTAAACGATATAATGTAGAGGGAAAATAACATCCCTATTTGCGCGCTTATGGGGAAAAAGTGAATGAAAAATGAAGAAAAAAGGAGATGACTTTATTTGCTATTGACGTAAGAAAAACATAGGGTTTGAATTATGATAAATTCAAGCTCAGATTATACATGTCAATTATACTGTAATTTATATTTTCGTCTCTTAATAGGGTAATAATTTATAAATATATATTTTATCATTTCTGTTGCTTTTATTTTTAGGTCTCGATCATTACCACTAATTTAAATCATTTGATTGTTGATCTTGCTGTTTAAATATAAATAACAAAATATCCATCGATATTTATTCCTAGTTTTGGACAATCTCAGATACATCATTGTTTCTAGAAAAAGCAATAAAGCTATAGAAGAGACATAATCAAAAATGAAGATATATTTTAAATCAAGATTTGAATCCGCGAATGACTCGACGAGAATTTAATCATAAAATAATTGCGTTAGATGCTGAAAGTCGTGAAAATGACAGATTCTTGCATTCTGATGTTTTTGGCATTGCAGTCAACTCGAAAAAAAATTTTATTCTCTGTCTGTACGGATTACTAACAGATAGCACAAAGGGTTAACGGAAATAATGGACAAAGACTTCGCCGAAAGAACTCATTTCTTTACCGTTTGGAAATTTCAAAGCGAGTTCCGCCCTTATGACTTGTACCTTTACACTTTCCTAGGCTAGGATGATTTTCGCGCCGATATTCAGGGCGGAAGATTCAACATCAAACGTCAAATATAACTCAGCTGGGTGAAAGCAGTAAATACCATGTGAGAGGTAATGGAAAGAATCTCCTTGGCAACCAACAAAGTTGACGTCCACTCTTTTGCTCAAAGAGCAATGTATATGAAGGGGAAAATTGAGCATAACAGAGAACACATTTTTGTGTGACTATATCCATACTAACCTATAGTAACTTCACTCTCTTTAACTGTTATGTACTGAATGATAGTTACGTACGACGGGTTTACCCAAGATATATTTCTAGCCTTTATTTGGGGAAAATGCTTCTTCGGAAATCAAGAATCAAGCGTTAAAATGTCCCCTGGTAGTCAAAGTTAATTTTCCACATCCGTTTGCCTATTCAATTCTAATCGTTACTTTCTTTTAAAAAATAATCCTCCAATAAATCTTCCTTGAATGTCTCTCAGCCAGCAATGTAAAACAGCAAGACAAATAAAACGCTCAAATTAATACGCGCGCTAGGGAGATAATTATAAGCATATTCAAGAATCACATCTGGCGACAATACATTATTCACGGAATTGTCTCGCAAAGAGCCATTTGCATTCACTTCGCTTTTCATTGCGGCCTTAAAAGACATCAAACGGACCGCAAATGAGTTAATCTGTGTTTTTCGCCGTTAAAAAATACGCCGAGCCATTATGTCGCATAAAAAACCAACGCGCGACATCCTAAACGATTGTTTCGAGCGCATTTGTTTATCGCGAAAGTCACGGAAAGTACGAGAAAAGCGTTTTATACGGTTGAGTGACAAAACAAACGAAAGCACAAAGGCGTTTAGTGGCTAAGAATGCAATTGTGGCAACGTTTGGCGGCTTAACGTGACTCAGGGTTATAATAATTCTGGAGGAAAGGGAATAACGAGGCTCTATGAAGGAATTGTTGGGATTCAGTGGAGGTAATATACGAGTAGATAGGAAGGTTGGAGAAAGTGGGTGTTGTAGAGAAGTGGTGAGTGAGACAGGATTATTGGAATACGTAAATGGAGAAAGATAGAGAAAATGAAAGGGTCAAAGGGCATACATACTATAGAGTGACGAGGAAAAATTTCGTATTTAGTACAGATGAAAAACGAAAGGATGATAAGGGAAGAGAGAATCGCAAAACTTGGAAGGAATGAATGTCTTGCAGCTTTTTTAGAATGTGTCGCACAAATGAAGGCGAATCCGAAAAATGGTTAGCCTTATATAAAATAGAGAGAGAGATTACATCGCTATGCTTAAAACTTTATTAATAGAGTTATAAGCGAGAGGAAAGAGCTTGTACGGCTAACACTGTTAAACTGAGACTTTATCAGCCGATGGTGTAAAATTATGCAGACTTATACGGTTTTTATACGGTCGAAATATGAACCGTCGGCAGGTGAGGCGATGGAATTTTTGGAAACACACAGAACGCATCATCAGAGCGAAAACAAAAGCGCGAGCGTCCCACCTGCCGCGATCACCGTATTATGTTAGTGAAGAGCATAATGCGTGAGATTAACTCGTTTGGGAAAAAAAATCTCGTTTTTTTTTGCCTTTCTCAGCGGCGTTGTTCCAAAATAAAATGCCGAAATTTTATTTATTTTTTTAAATTCTCTAGGGATTAATTCCGTCGTTTTCTTGTTGTAAGGTGAATAAATTTGCTTAGGAAAACGAACCGTATCTTAGAAATAAACCAAGATAATAGGTGTCGATAGATGTCTATCTTTGCCTTCGTATTCATAGATCGTGTGTTTTGTAAAACTGGGCGGGAGATGAGAAATAAAGTGATAGGTTAGGACGTAGGCACGGTATAAATACGAGCGTAGTAAAGAGAAAGGAGAAAATACGAGAGAGGGAGTGGGATGTAGAGGGGAGAGAGAGAGAGAGAGAGAAAGAGAGAGAAAGCAAGGAGTAGGCGGTTGAGGATTAATGGAAAACAGAGAATGCATGTACGTTTTTTATGCACATCAGTGGGAGAACAACTGAAGCAGATATGGAAGCGTTGGAAGCGATTTGAAAATAAATAAAAGAAAGAAGTCATAAATTCGGGTCGCAGAATAAGAAGTAAATGATAATGTAGTGGCCTAGGAAGCCAGATGGGAGCCACCGAAAAAAATGTCGCGGAACGAGGCGGATAAGATAAAATACCGCGTGTAATACCTTAATACTTTTGAGCACACATAACTTGCAAGATTGTAGCTCGCGGTTTTGTTGGCCGTTAGTTATCGACGGATTTAACCTGTCACTTATCGTTAAAAATCACTCCACGATTCTCGACGCCTGTAAATTTAACCGACGAATCTGTATTTTTTTTTTAAATCCGCGGTCTTTACGGTCTGTTTCGCGTCATTTACGATGATGAACCTATGAATAATTCCGTCGCTCTGAATACTAATTAAATTGCATTCACAGTTATCGAGACCGAAACCATTCGTTATCAAGACGAAATATAGATCGCTCCAATTTACGCTATCCAACGGTTAAGGACGACTCGATTTAAACGGCGGAAGATTAATCGAATTACACATTCCCACGCATTTGAATCAGATCCATTTCTCAGCCGCCCGAGATAGGATGCACTATTTCTCACGTTCCTCAAGAGTCTGAGCGACACCCTTCGCTAATACAGCAGCGTTTTTTTTTCGCCCTCGGCCGAGTTAAATCCAAAACAGTATGCGTAGAAGAGATGCAATAGCTGTGCGAAAACTGTGTTGGTAAAATTTTATCACGTAGGATGATAGAAATATGTCTATGGAAAGTATTCCCAAAGCTTGGGTCTCGGTCCAACGGTGAGCCGCGAAACTTTGAAAATGGACATCAATAAAAGGCAGTCAATGTGTAATTTGGGTTAAAATGTTGTCATATCGATCGAACTCGTTTCAACAGATTTTTAAAACTATCAGTAGGAATTATTTAATCGATTAAACTTTACGTTCGACGAAAAATCGATGAAAAATTTTATTTATATAATTATACTGAAGTTATATTTACATTTATTTTAAAGTAGATCGTAAACAGCACTTTACGGCGTCCCACGAGTGGAAGAACGCTAACAAAGACGAAAATACCCTCGGCAGGATACGAACCCGCGACCATAGCATTGGGAGCTAGACACGCTAATCACCCCCTTTTCCT
Organism: Uropetala carovei; assembly: GCA_036926305.1. Classification (NCBI taxonomy): domain Eukaryota; kingdom Metazoa; phylum Arthropoda; class Insecta; order Odonata; family Petaluridae; genus Uropetala; species Uropetala carovei. The sequence continues at coordinate 746,670 of JAXCHB010000024.1, forward strand.
AAGGCCGGTATAAATATTTATTTTATTAGTTTGAAAATGTATTTTCTTCATTCTTATAAGGGCGACGGGAAAAAAATCTTTGAAAACCTTCGGTATATGGCATTGAGGCCAGTACGAGATGGATGCATGTTTGCTAGTGTGCGTAGGAGTGAAAGGAGAAGACGTAACCGGAGTAGGGTTACAGAGAGAGAGAGAGGGAGTTCGATGCGGGGAATGAGGAAAGAGATAAAGGCGGAGAATGACGCGTAGAGTTCGATTCGAGAGAAAGAACCGATTGTTACCCGGCGTTCGCGGGACCACCGCTGAGAACCTCCACCGCGCGCCACGACACCCCGCCCTTACTTTCAAAGGGGATCCCGGCAACCCCACTCCTCCTCCTCCTCTCTGGGTGTGGACACTTCTTCTCGTGTAAAGAGAGCGGCGTCCCCTTCCTTTTCTTTGCCTCCTTCCCTCTTCCCTCCGGGGTGTGTGAAACGCCCTGACGCAAGTCACGATCCCTTTTGTCTGCGAACGAACGAAGAAGAACGGCAAAGGGAAAGGTGTTCAAAAGGTGACTCACTCGCCTCGACGGCGTTTATATTATTTTTTTTCGAAAATATCTTTCCCTCCATGTTTCCGCGGATAAGTGAAAACATTTTCTATCAGAAATGTAAAGTTGGAGAAGGAGAAAAATCGTGAACTTCACCAGGTAATTCCTTTAACCAACTAAGCTCTCAACCCAGTCAATACCCATTTTTTAATTGGATTATTTACGTTGACGAAGGGCTAAGTAGTAAACCTTACAACACTAGATTCACTAACTGAAGCACAGCAAAAACTTTCTCCTTTATCTCAAGAAAGTGAGATAGCTGTCAAATTACAGGATGGAAAGTTAGGAAATGTAGCCACATTCCCTAACTTTTCATTTTATATTAAAGCTGTCTTTTCTATTTACTTCCTTAGCTGAATGGATTTTATTATCCAGTATTCGCTGGTATTATGCGAGTTTTTCCGTAAGGGAGGGAAAATACTTCGTTTCCGAAGAAACCGTGGGGAAAGAAAGCAAATGAAAATCAAGAGGATGGAAGTGAGTTAAATTCGGCGCTTTCGATGCCTAGTTAATGCGTTGATGATAAATCTATAGTAGTGGATTCAAGAAAGAATTATCGAGCTCACAAAGCAGTCAACAGTAGTGATTCGGCGATAGTAGATGCTATAAAGAAATCGGAAATGCGCGTATGTTTTCCATAGATTTTTTTATGCTATTGAAGAGAATTGGCAGTTGAAGTGACGCATATAAAACGGTTACGTAGACAAAGAAATAAATAAAAAATCGAAGGTCGAGGGAAAATTACAAAAGCGAAATCAATAAAGCTTCGTATTAAATACAGAGGGCTTTTCATTTGATTCAAACTTCCCCGGAAATACGTACTTACGAGGATGAGATAGATAAAAGTTCACGATTTCTTAGCATTTTATTAAGAATGTTTTCCACGCAATCATTAGTAAAGCATATATTCTGTTTGAGTGCGGGGCGGCAATGGTTGGCGGGATATTAAAAAGACATAAAAAAATTACCTTTAGAAATATTTAAAAAATTATATTCTTGAGTATCTCCACTGCAGAAGTTTTGAAACATTTTACGTTCCGAGTATAAAAGTGATTCGCGGAAGTATTATTTCTGCTAGATTAAGCTTTCATGCATGGTTTCGGAATCCAAGGTCTACGAATAACATTATAATACATTTTAAGGCGCGGTTTAACTGACAAAGGGGAAATGAAAGAGAAAAATAATTTCACCATTTTCTTGTATCTCCTGAGGTACGTTTTTACAGTTTTGGAGAGCGTGCTAAAAACAACATTTTAATTATTTCGATTTATAAGCACCAGTAACTTTAATAGAAGCGTTATTTAATTTCATCATCGCTTTAATATGTATCAGAGGTTTAAGCGACTAAATGACAAACGTAATGAATAAAACAAAGATTGAATGACCCTACTCTACTAGTTAGTAAACGAGATAGTTTTGAATAAATAGCCATCTCTAGAGCGTAAACGCCAATGCTCCGTACACACACGCCCGGACACATACACACATATGAGGACTGGGTATTTTTCAATATACTTATTTATGTTAAGACTTGGAATGTCGCACGAGCGGATATGAGTATCCTTAATCCCAGAGACGGGAGCGAACCAACGGCCAACCGGTTCGAACACAAATACCACCGACATGACAGCAAGTAGCAGCTTCTGGGAATCGTCCTTCGTTTCCAAAAAAAAAAACATCTAAAAACTACGTCGCTGATTTTTCTTAAAAAGCTTTTTCTTAATATATATATATGGTGATTTATAAACGTTACGGCCAAAATTTCGCCGTAAATTAAAGTTTCGACTCGGCATCCGTAATCAGTAATATACGACATTTTTTCCTGAATTATTTTTTATGAAGGAGAGGAAAGAGTGTCTTATTTTGCTTGAATCCTGATCGTCGTTCACATGAGTAGGAGTATCAGTCAATCAATTCCTAATTCCGAAATGAACAAATGAAAATATTATTGCGCTGAAGGTAGAATTGTGATTAATTAATTTTAAATACTGCTGCCAACCAAAATTAAATGTAAGCTTAAAGAAAAGTTATAGAAAGGAAGGAATCGGAGATAAGGAACTTTGTACAGAAAAGTTGGTAAAGAACTGCAGAGAAAAGTAATGCAATGGCATAAAAACAACACTCTAAAAATAAACAATCACTGAAGAATTTTTATAAGTGTCCGCTAAACATAGGAAATGCCATTAAAAATGTAACTTTTCATCTTTAACTACATGCCCTACCTTCCAGTTCTTAAGACAACGAAATATAATAAATCAGATTAAGCTAAAAACTATTTTTTAAAGCCGAAGCTTAGAATTTCATTGCTGTTCAATTGTTTACATTTTCAACGACAGCTCCACTAGATTTTATGTTTATATAACGTCTTGGAAAGGAAACCCCTCAGTTGGTTTTGGACTTACCATCGGTTTTAGATCTATTGTTTAAAAATATAGAACATTCTATCAATGAGGAGAAAACTATAGGGCAGAAGAACAAAATATCTCGACACCAGCTTCCATCTTAGACATCAGTCGCCTTTCCACATAAATCAAGCAAGACCACTCTGCTCCCGAAATAGTGAGCCTTCATCGGTTAAAAACCATCGAGATAACCACAGTGACCGGAGCTACAGAAATTAACTTCAGAACTTTCTAAGGCGATTCTTTGGATGTTAAATTCGACACACAGCACACAACGTAGAATCATATTGTATTTCATCATAAAATCCATCTACATGACCTGGTATTGAGTTAATCGTGCTGTTTCCACGTTGAAATTTAATATCAACAAGCAGCGCTTCCATAAAATTTCGACCAATCTGATGAGCCGAAAAATCCATCTGAAGCTGAGGCCCATGGAGGTTTATTATTGCCACAGGTTTGAGGACATGTAGCAAAAATCGGATTTATTATGCAGAGATTGACATTTACCTTTGCAATACGAAATCAATGCGGTTTTTGAAAAAAATTATCCAAGATCGTCGGAAAGTATTAAAGATGAATGGCCTTTCGTAATATAATGGTCGAATAACTCTGAAAATTTAAGGCTAACGAATGCTCCCTGAATAATTCATCTGACACAAGACAAGTCGACATCGACGTTTCATGTTTTGAATATACGATAGTGAATACTATGCATTCGTTGCAAACTAAGATTTAAAAAATGAATACTGATTACTACTACTACTGAATTAGAGATAAAATCTTCCATGCTGCATTCATAAACGAATCATTTATATCTGTATTATAATATTTAAGTAGATAGGCTTTCCAATGAGCACTACATAATTTATAGTTACTGTAAGGTAATGTCGATGTTATTGCGAGTCATATAATTAATCGCCCACTTCCCGATAATCACCCGGGTAATTCAATGAAGTCGATTTCTCAAGATCAAATCACGAGGAAAAAAAACTAAAAAGAGCGAAATTGCGCCGGGAAATCCAAATCCATCAAAACGCTAATCTAACTTTGATTCGAAACGCCACGAAACGGAGCAGATTATAAACAAACCACCTATGAAAACCAAACACGTAATGGACACCCGCGTCGTTTTAAACTGCAAAAAAATATTTTCGCACTTTTTAGACCTTACGCGGTCGCCGTAGATATTACTTCGATTGCTATGCCCGTTCTAAATGTGTGGATCGATCCCAAAAACCCTTTCTTTCAGAGGAGTTTCTTGCCTCTTAGTATTTTTTTCTAGCTTGCATTCGCGTGTCTTCTCGAAATCTTCAAAAACGAGCCCGGCCATTACACCGTATCAAATGCGCCGTAAATCACTACTGTTGTTTTTTTCACGACGCCGCGACGTAATCGCCGCATCACCTCGATGGGCGTTTTTTTATTTTATTTTTCTTTCCGGAACGAAAAGCCACACTTCGCGATGGGTGCGGGGGAATGCGTTATCACGTTCTATAAGCGCTGTCGACTCGAATCGGATGCGAGCTTGCTGGCGACTAGAAAGTAATAGTATTGCGGCGTATGCCGCTTCATGCGGTCACATTGGGTTCATTTTAACGGGTAACATTTAAGTGGCTGATAACAATAAAGAACATCCTTCCTTACCCTAGATTTACTCTGGATTTACAATTCCGCGTTTGATTGCAATAAGCGACTAATAACAATAACAGGCGATAAAAATTAGTGGCATCTATTGTACTTTCGTCTTGTGTGACACAAACGCTCCCATTTCGAAGTAATATGGCCACCTTCGATTTACAAGGGGGAATTCATGCGAAAATAAAGGAAACGGTGTACTTGGCACCAGAATGAAACGAATCGTAGACATCACGAAACATTCATTAAGTTCGAATAAAAATAAAAATGTGATGTAAAGGCGTTGTCGAACAATTTTCATCTTTAAGTGGTGGGAAATAGAAAGTTATGGAGACTTCTCTCGGGAACAGACTACTGCATTGATAGAATGAACAGTCCCCGGTAATCTTGGTTGGGATCATTACTTTCCACCTGTTCACGTACATAAATATATAGTGCATCGAAGCAATAGAAAGATTTTATCTTTCCCACGGATGTAACTTTTTGTAATTTCACGTTTTTCATACAATTTGAATGATCTTCAACCCTTTCCTGAGAACTCGATTGGTACAGCGTACAAATGAACGCACGCACTACCAAATCCTTATTTCCTGTTTACCTGTTTCGGATTGGAAATATAATTCAATAAAACGCTATCGTTTCTTAGGAAAACATGGGTAGAACTCTGCGTATGTCCATAAGCTAAACGTAGGAAAATTTGCCGTTCTTCTGATAAAAACAGTGATCTCGAGGTTTCTCATTAAAATCTCTTGGTAAAAATCTTCGGATCTCATTTCAGGCGAGAAAAATTATTTATGTCGAACAAACAAGCTCACGGTTTAAAGCCCAATCATCGTGATGGCTGAACTACGAATTTAAGAAGAGGACGGTGAGGAAATCTCAAGATATATAACTGGATTATTTTCGCCATCCCGCGTGAGTGGTAAGAGTCATCCTCTTAAAAACGCTAAGTTCAAAAATGTCTACCTGTTTTCATATACATATCTAAATTCCCCTCCCTTGTCAGAATTACGAAAGAGATTTGGTTTTCTTATTTTTAAACTACCACTTTTAACATCCTAAAAATAAGCTTTCCCAGGGCGCTTAAGTGCTCCCGGAAAAGCCGTCTTCTTCAGCAACGATCCCTTCTAGACATGTCCCGTGCCAGACGCGGGCCTTAAAGAAGCATGTTTGTTCACGATGGAAAGAGAGGGAGAAAGAGAAAGAACATTCCTAAACCCCTTTTGGCAGTGGCGTCTCGAGAGGGCGGAAGGATTTATGGGAAATATCCATCGGTGCCATTGTGCTCGATGCTTTTCTCCCACATTTCCAAGGTCTTTTATGCCTCTTCCTCTCTCCCTCGTATTTTATCGCTCTCTTCTTCCTCTTACACCTCCATCCTTCCACCACACTCGCCATTATCCTCCATTTCACGACTCTTTCCTAAGATATTTTCCGCTCTTTTTTTGGGGGGGGGGGGATGTGGGGGGCTCCCCCTTAATTTTCCCCCTGATCTCTTCCCGTCTCTCCCCCTCTAACGCAATCTCTGTCTATTCTTCAAATGCGCTTATCCTAACTAACCCTCTTACTTTTCTTTCTTTCGCTCTCGTCCATTTCTATTTTCTGCGCTTCCAATTCCATTTTACTGTTTACTTTTCATTTGTTTTCCCATTTTTTGCCTTATGAAGCAATTCATTTTAAATGAAACGGATTAGAGAAGGTTCGACTTTATGAAATTGATTCGTAATGAATGCGAAAATAATATGCAACAAATCCGTAAAACAGCTACATTAAACATATCTCACCGATTTCATTTTCTTTAGTTTTATTTTTTATTAATTTCTCCGAATTTATTTTTTGTCACGTTTCCGCGTTCGCTAATTATTCTACACCATTCTCAATTTCTGCATATTTATTCTACTATCTCATCTCTCTATGTATCTTTTCTAACGATTTCCCCAAAGTTTGTTCAAACGGAAGAAGTGACTTCAGCGCCTCGATAGGCGTGATTTTTTTTCACTAAACATTCTCGATTTTTTTTCATCCATCACGTTTACTCATTTTCTCTTCACCATTACCTCATTACCTCGAACATCCTAAATCGTCCCATTCCGCCTCCCCCTCTCCCTTTCTCTCCACGCCATCTAAACCCTTTAGAACGTGTGCGCAGTTTGTCGCTAGACGAGAAGCGAAGAAGAGCACACGACGAGCAATACATTACAAGATAACGCGATGGCAGTGTGGAATTGCAAAAACACAAAGTGCTTAATTAAAGTTAAGAATTTTACGAGCCGTTCGGTTGTCTGGGTAAATGGGTTGTCTCGGCGTTAATATAATTGCGTTCGGTGCCACGTCTGAAGGCTATGGAGACAAATAAGAACGGAACAGACGTGTGATTTTTTTGTTGGGCTACCGGTGCGCGTATGTGTTGCGCGTGTGGCTTGAATGGACTGTAAACTAACCCGCGTGATGAAAAAATCTGTACGTGAGCCTCGGTGGATGAAAGATGACGAAAAAGGGCAGTAAAACGAATCGCTGAGGATACAACGACGTTTATTTTTTTTTCCTCCGCGCGGAAAGCGAAACGAGAATTCGGAATCCTTTTCTGCGGTACCTGCCAGATTACCAAGCTTGTAATACAGCCGCTTAATCCCCTTCAAGGCCTTAAAGGAAGCGATAAATGAATCAGTCGGAATGGGGATATTTTATTACGGTAGACGTCAGGCGCCGTTTTTGTGAAGAAATAACAACGAATGTGTATTTTCAGTGAAGTTCGCTACTATAGTATTATTTTTACGATACGCTACCAAAATAGCGAAATAAATCGAAGTTGAAATTTATTCCAAATGAGATTTCAGCATCTATCTCGGAGTATAAATCATCGCAATCAATTGAAAGGTTTCTAGGTGGAGTGGAAGGCAATATATATTCATGCTTTCAGGGACGAAAGAAAAACTATCAATGATTATTTGTGCGATTTTTGCGATGTTCGTTTCTCCATGATGCATGCGACGATTGGGAAATATAAACAAATTTACGATTTCAAACTTCCTTGCGTGACCACTCGATCTTTGTAAAATTAATTTGAAGCTGTTTTTAAAAAAAATGTAAAATACTACTGTTATAAAGAATCAGTAAGAAAACGCAAATAATCAGACGCAGTTATCAGCCACTGATATATAGATACAAAAAGGTAGATCATATATAGACAAGTAGTATAGATAAATATAAAACAAGAAACTTGGTAGAATGATGGAATAGTTAACCAAAGAATCAAAAAACAACATACACCCCGTATAAGAAAATAGGCTAACCGTTTCCATTAGACGAAATCCTACCAGATAAAGAACCCGGGATATAGAGCCGAGAGTAGGAGAAGAAGAAAAAAAAACAAATCAGAGGGACGTTTAGTAAAACAAACGTCTGGTCTCCGACCAAATTAAACGTCACTCTCTTGTCCGAGAGAGGTTTTTGTGTGTTACGATTGCGTGCGAGAGAATTGTAATCGAGACATCCGTGGGTGTCCGTTAGAGGCTGAAAGATTTTAAAGAGGCGCACCGCTTTCGGAGGGCTGTTAGGCTGGGCGGCTAGGATGAAGGCTTTGGGTGGGATGCATGTAATTGGTGACAATAAGATTAATAGCCGCGCACCTGCCGCCTTTTCCGGAATGCAAACCCCCTCAAAACATCCCTACCTTCCTCCTTTCATTATCCTTCCAATAGGGAACCTCTTCTTTCTCTCTATTCCCACAGCTATTCTTCATAAACTCCACCCCTTAAACCGCCATCATAGAGTACAGTTCTCGAGGTTACTTTTTCTTCTCCTCGCACCGTACGCCGTCTCGCAGATAACAACACCAACAACGAACCGTAATCCATTTTGTATAGGGCGATGCGCGTCAGACTTCCTTTGTGTGGATAATCAATTGAGCATCAGTTTGGCGAACCAGTTCCAACTTTGCAGTCCACGCTTATCCGTCTGGATGTTTAAACATTGAATGATTTATTTCGGAAATGTGACGATTATCTGATCCTAAAAAAAAAAACTAAATGAAATAAATCATTAAGGCGAGTTAGCCATTTTACTGACTGACTTCGAGGTTGACTGACTAATCACCACGGCCGCGGCGGTGAGGTTGATGTAATGCGCGCCCACGCCGGATAAAGGATGAACCTTACTCCAATCCGATTCCCAGGTTGTTCCACAGTCATCATCCCTCGGTTTATTTCCACCTGAACATTTGTAACCGCTATCTTCCGAAGCTGCTTATTTGTTCCTCCTTATTCCGCTGCCCGTTCGATTAGCTCGTAATCGTTACATCCGGGCAACTCACGAATCGAGTAATGTAGTGAGTAATCAGCGGAGATGGAGGTGAAAGTCGCGAACGATGTTCTCATGCGAGCACACACACGCAAAACACGCACGGGTTCGGATCAAAAGGAGGCTATTCTTTGGTCGGAGAGGAATGAAATCAAAACGCCCATAACCGTCTATCTGGAAGATTACGTCATCGCTAACGCCCGTGACGCTTTCAACCGAGTAATTCGTTGTTGCAAAACGGCGTTCACTATTTAATATATATTTTACATTTTTATCCAATACATTCCGCTTCGGTCGTATTATCACCAATAAACTCTCAAAAATGTCTATTTGTTGACCGAGACAAAGTAAAAAAGTAACTAAGCAGATTAAATAATATGTCGAAAAATTTCAGCTGTACATAACGAAGTAAGCTTCTGGAAAAAATCTTTTCTCTAAAACAAGAAGAACATGATTTTTCTTACTATATGCCATAATACAAAATAATTTTTGATCTTGGGTCATATGATGGGATTAAGAGAGGAATTTATCCATACTGTCCTATATCCTCTTTTAAATAATTTAACTGTTCTTACTTATGATATAAATTAACTAAAATGGGTAGTATGATAAAAACAACGAATTTAGGAGAGTAATATCAAGCTAATCTTACGACTGAAATTAAATGACCAATGTCCAACCAGTAGCTATAAAATGGCTGGAAATACTATATGCATACTCTTACTAAAAAGCAGCCGTGATGATTTGCCGATTCCTTTGTAGAAAGTTCTGTTGATATGGCCAATGGACCATAAATATTTGTCTGCGCCCACAAATACTGCCGGAAAGATTTATCTAAACATTTTAATCTTCAGTTATTTATACGATGAAAATATGTAACAGGTAAGAGATATTTTTACACCATTGATTATAAATAATTATAAAACCATCCTTGTTTTATTAATTAAGCCCATCCATATTAAATAAAAACAACTACAGAGAAATCTTTCCTAAATGTAAAATATTAAACAACACAAGAGCAGGTACATAATTTTACCTGCTAATCATGCATAATATACGACATCAACAATTATCGCGTTCTGGAATATCAAACTCATTTTTCCTGTAATTTAATACCATGCTAGTTTTCCCTGGACTCTCGATATTAATATCACACAATCTAATATCATACATATATCTAAAAAGAATAATTCTGAATATAAAAGTAAGAACGAAAAAAGAGCAGGTAAAATAAAACCACACTATAGTTGCTGTAAATAAAACATGCAATGAAGAATTATATCCAGGTAAGTTTATAATGGTTTATCAAACTCCATGACATCATCATCTCAGCAAGAGATTAAGTGACACCGGGGCACACAGTATTTCAAACGAATTTGTTGTAAGTACTAAATTGCACGTCAGGCATATATCAACACCTCGCCGCGGCAACTCATTTAATGCCGTCTCCGACTGAATCCTTCGTTGACAGCGACATGAAAAATTATGAACGGTAAGTCACGAAGAGGGTCGAGCGTCATGCAGTCTCTTCAGCATCGCGGCGGGGATCCTGGCAAGCCGAGGTGAGTGGGGAGTTTTATAATTTCTTTGCATTAACCCATTGAGATTATAATTAATAGAGGAGTCTTTCGAAGTTGAAAAAGATACAGCATTTTATTAAAGCCGATATCGCAAGAATCGTAATCATCCACATTTTTCTCGGTATTAAAACTGAGATATTGCTTTGTGTGACTTTAAATATTTACTCCTCCTTGTTCCGTCACGTGTAACGTAATGGACGATAATGTGGCGGTTGCGCAGTGAAAAAATAAAGCATTATATTTTATGTGTTACAAGACGTCTTAAATACACTAATTTTCTTTTCCGGATCATTTATCCAAACATTACTTGTGTATTCGTCGCGGTACATTTCGACAGGCGTTAAAGTCTCCAGCAATAAAAGTTGCGTTGCCTCACCGCAGCGAACATGGATCGAATGGCTATCTGCGTGCGATAAATAACTCTCTTTGCGGCGCACTGGAAAACACTTTTAATTACTTATCGGTATATGTCCGGTTGTGATGTATGTTATCGGTAGACAAGTCCTTTCAAGAGTCATTCTCGGCTGCGTTAGTCATGTATATCCTTAATTGGCATCCATTTGTTAAGGGCGAACCGCGGGAGGAAAATAATAAGGCGGGAGAAAAAAAAGGGATGGGTGTAAGAAAAAAAACATTTCATGCCTCGTTTGCCAGGCGGGAGGTCATCCTCGATTGTCATTTTTTTTGCCGAAGCGTTGAAAGGGAGGGGGAGACGTGTTTGCATAATTAATTGCAATGGAGGGAATAGATTAGGTGATGAGGAAGAGAATCTCTTCTCGAGACTCTTCCATGTGCGTGGGTGTGAGTGCGCGCGGGCGTGTGTGTATGCATGAAGCGAGTATATCCATTCGATTCGAAGCGATGGAATTTCCTCTCTTCCTCCTCCGTCATTCTCTCCTACTCGAGAGCGTAGCAAATGCAAGGCGGCGATGAAGTGGAAGACGAGCCAAAGGAAAAAAACCCGTACACGAATAGCGCAATATAATTTGTTGACTAATCCATTTTTTCAATAAAACGAGCAATATCTACGTGTACAAATCTCCTGAAACACCCCATAAATGTGGTTTGCAGAGGAGAGGGAGGGAGGGCACAAAAATGTTCCTAACTAATCTTAATTGCTGGCTTGAATGTCGAGATTGTTCTTTTCTACAATAGAACTCAATCATTTTATTATACTACTTATATATCTTCCGATATAGGCTGGGATTCGATAATTCCTTTTAAAAAAATGCAAATAATATATGTACTTCTTTTAGAGCTTAAAGTAATGGTTTGGTTGGAGATTCACAGTTCAAATTATTTAAAAGCGAAGTAATGATTTGCTTAAAGTTATATAAATGTTTCAAAGATGTAGAAAATATAGATGCTCTTTGTTAATCTTTTCTAGCTTGCGCTTTTAATTTAACTACGAATCAACTTCACAAAGTTGAGGATACCATTGTGTGTTTTATGAAATCAAATCGCTTTCATTAATTATTAAAATAATGAATTATTTAGCGCTGCTTCAAAATTAAAATAGTGTATGTTCTTAATGATAACTACGTATATCGCGACTTGCGACTGGTGATACATACGTCCAAGAACATGTTATTTTTCGAAACAGTCCTCATTCAGAATACTTTGTAAGTAATGTGTCTTCTGGTAATACTAAATACGATACTTAAAATGCGACACAAAGAAAAATGAATGAAATATATGCTATATGTGAGGAAATTTTGCCTGTATGTAATATCAAAATAAAATGCGAGGATTTCACTTCAAACAGAGCTGCATGAACAAAATTAATAGAGTGCTGCCGTTGAAAAAGTTGCAATGGTTTGATTATGTGGAACGTAATAGCTAATTCGAGAGACTTAGTGAATCAAATATTAAAGAATGTACCGGTATTTGGAAAGGATTCCGAATTTGAAACGGCATTCTGGGAGACGTTATTGCTAACAACTCATAAATCCTGTTTAAAATATTGCGTTTAAAAAGTCTCATAAACGAATTAAAATTTCCATAAATTCGTATTTATAAATATAATTGCTGAAAAATTTTCATTTCTGTCTATATTAATGAATTACAGAGAAAGGACGAGAGGAAACAAAATAAGACGCACGGCGAAGCAGAACTGACGGATGAAAATAATACTGCAAAATCTTTTGTGATATCTTTATCAGCGACGTTAATTCTAGGAAATCTGAATAAGATTCGAAGAATATGAAATTATATTAAATGATATGTAGAATTTCCATTAACGCAGATAAAATATTTATGTAACTGGTAAAAGCTTAATTTTGTGGGCAATTCTGCGTGAACCAAGGGCGTGAACCGTGAGAGAAAAAAATCGTGAACTGTGATAGGAAAATAGGTTGCAATGGTCAAAGTATTAAGTAGCTATTATTACCTTATACGTATTGTTATAGGGTGAATTTAAATAAGGATGGAAACACTAAGAACGAACCAAGTATTCCCAGAAAAAATCAGTGAAAGAGAGAAAGGAAGGGAGAGAGCACTTCTAGACGGGGTTGAAAAGAGAAAGAGACGGAGAAAGGGAGAGAATCGGATGCTTATTGTGGCGAGGAGGAGATGAAGAGTGCCGAGTTGAGAGGTGTCCCGTGGCGGAGCGTATCTCACCGCGGCGTGACGAATAGCCCAAGACGCGGCGATTAGTTAATTTAAGTTCGTTTGTATTCCGCGTTAATCATTGGAGCTGCTTAATTGCCTCGGCGGATGTCCCGTAGGGTGGCGACCTCTACCTTGGACCCCCTGCCATCATCCCCGCATCAAAAACTGCTATGCGTCGGTGTTCTCCCCCATCTTGTTCGCTTTCTTCCTTCATCATCGTACGTTCTTTCCATGCCTCGCTCTTCGCACTGTTTAATTTCTTCGCATGTTGCAATATCTATGATCTTCATGTCTCTCTCTCTCTCTTTCTCCCCTTCTCGTTCTCTCATCTCGTTCGGAAAGAAGTCCGGTTTCTGTGGCCAACGATTGTCAATTTCCTGCTTCTATTACATTCAACACGTCCCGAAAGAGGAGCACCGACTGCTATTTAATAGAATAAACGAATAGTTATTAACGCGATTTATCATTTTATGGTTACATATTGGTCAATGTTGTTGCAGTAGTCTAACAGTAAGATGTATGAGTGAAACCGATTTAGTAAGAACTATTAAAAATTAAACGATCAGAGATTCATAAATATATTTCAATAACGATTTCAGCCATGTTTTCTTATCTAAAAAAATAACAGTGATTAATAAATAAAGCACGTATAACCCCATTCATCGGAACTCGTCTTCCTTCGAAACTGTTAGGTAATTCCGCGAAAGCACACTGTATTATTTCCTCACCGCTGAAAAATGTTTATTCATTCATATACTTATGCGAAATATCACCTTTCTTAGAATTAATTTAAACTTTAAAACCATCGTTTGTCGGCGTTCCGTAATTAAAAGGAGCAACAGATATACCGTTCCATAATTTTTGAAAGGATTTACATATAGGGAGTATAATGTTACCTATTACATAGGCTTTATAAAAATTTGGCTTTTTAGATAGATAACATCATCGTTTGCTACCTGATGAGTATAATCCAATTTAATAACACCCTCTTAGGTCGACCTAATTGCCTAGGCAGCAGCAACATGAATAGGAAATGTTCTCATGTGAAAACTCTCATTTACATTTTTCTTTGAGAACTTTCTTATTTTTCCTAACGCTCTTTTCTCATATTGAAATTTAGTAAAGTAAATTAGTTATTTCTCTGGTTTCTTTCAGCTTAGGACATTTTATGATTGCCAATTGGTGACGATCATGGTTCCCACGAAGCTGCGCGGCCGCACAGCAGTTTTTGAAGTATCGCGCATTAAATTTTTGAATTGCGCATGGCTGTATTTATCTTAGGATATATCCGAACAGGGCCGCGTAAACCCTGGTGCGCATCCGCGCATTATCGTCATGTAGGCGCGCATAGCGATATTCATTCCTCTCACGGATGAAAAAAATCTGATGTGGCCAACACATGACTTTCTCCATATTTGGGGTATAGATATTTAAATTATTATGAATAATATTACTAGGCAAAATTATTATTTCGTATCATAAAAGAAGACACGTCCTTGTTGCCGTAAATTACGTATATTTTGAATGTTTACAGAATTCACCGCTACATGGTGTTGGCGCTGTATACTGGTATTAAGATAAAGCGAAATATGTCCGAAATGGATGGTTCTACGAAAATTAGTTTCAAACAAAACGTGGAAGAAATATTATTCTCTACAACTTTGGTCCTTATGAAGATTACCAATAACGATGTTTTTAAGGAGATATTTAACGGAAACCGAAAAACCGGTTATTTATAAATAACTCCTAAACAATAACTCCTATAGAAAATTATTTCAAATAAAAAATGTAGGAAATTACATTCTCTATAACTTTTGTATAGAATTGTATATACAATAATGATGTTTTAACGTAGAAATATTGCAAAAACCGAATCGGGTTACGAATAAACCTCGACTTCCGGTTATCCGTTATTGTCCAAAAACTAATCAGTTCTTTGTGCTCATGTTAAAGTGTTATATATTAAGTTTGGTAATGATATGGCATGTACTTTTTGAGTTAGAGCGCCCACAATAACATACACACAGACATCATTCCGAAAATAGTCTAAACGTGTTCTAGGGACCTCAAAACATGTATTTCCGTTGAAATCTCGAGGTCGATTTTTTTCATGAATACAATACTTTCCCATTACTACGTATGGAGAAAGTAAAAATTAGAGGGCCCTATGGTCACGATCTTATCATAAAAGATGATAAGACGTGATTCGATAGGACGTCGCAAAATACAACACGATATCTGAATGGGGACACTTTTCGCGCATATCAAAGAACTTTATTGGATGAACTAGCAATCAAAATGCCCGCCGATTAAGAACTAGATTTATAGCCACGAAAATGCCCATCGGGAAATCACTTTACGACGTTAAATAGAAGCTGACTCCGTGCGACATGAAGATAACATTTATATAAAAACGTTTCGCTAAACCCTTAAAACAAGTTAACAAACTAACAAACTGCTAGTGCTAACCGTCGGAGACATTAATGAAACATGGAAAAACAATCTTCGACGATTCGAAAAAGAAAGATTCTCTTGACGCCACGCCGTTGGAACTCAGACAAGGAATTAAAACGTAATCTCGATTCTGTTATTTGTGGCACCGAATATATATTGGTATCACTTCTGATACTGACAGAGAGAAAATGGAATATTTTATAAGCCAATTACAGGGGAGGGGAAAGGGCAAATGTTTCACTAAAACTCCTGGACCGTTGTATTTCAAGAGCGGAGTTAACGCCACACAACTCATTTAAAAACCGATTCAATATGAAATCTGTCACGTGAGAAATGCGTGCGCTGTTGCCCGTCAGCCCATTAAACAAATTGCCTCTTCGCCGGTGCGCTTTGGCGTGGGTTTTTAGCTCGGGAGAGAACGCGGTTTCGCGAGACAGCCACTTAAAAGCGATTTATTCTTTCCGCCTATTCAGATTTTAATAACAAAAAGACAAAGAAAGGATCAGCTCTCATCGAGAAAGAGGTAGATCGAAAATACAATAAGACAATATATTCGTGAAGGATGAGAGATATTCTGTATGGATTGCGAAGAAAAATAAATCTGGGAATAGAAGCCGATGCAGTTTCTTTTGTGCCACTGGATCAAGCTTCTTTCTTATTAGGTAAGGTGAGATGTGAAATTTACTATTCACTTTAAAATAAAAATTTGTTTGTTATGAAGAGGATTCATTTAGGTCTCGCTTTTTGGGATATTTATCTTCCTGATGCCGCACTGTTTAAAAAAAAACAAAAGGGATGAAAATATTTGTGACAATTTGGCATTCTATGCCTCCTATTATCAATACAATAACATGTCTATAAGAATACATCCTTAATTTACCGGATATAGCGTCTCAAACTGTAAGTAAAGTTTGATGTCGTTTTGAAAGTTTAAGATACATTCATTGCGATCAAATCAACATATTTTGATATCATCACAATAATTTTCAGCAAAGCATTAAAATAATAACAAGAATCTGGAATTAAATATAAAACGACAATAAATGTAGAATAATCCTAGGATTTAGACCCAGATAATAATCCCAGGAGTTAAATTGAAATGTTTTCCTAGCAACGATGCCGAAGAAATATCAAATTCTGGTGAAACTGCAAGATCACAAAAAAGTCTATTTATTTAAAATGGAACTGCGAGTCAATTTTAGTTATTTATGTGATTAAATGAATGACTTCAAAAATATGTAAGAGTCGTAATTTAAAGACTATCCCTTTCTTCGAATGAGTATTTGATTGAATCACGAAAACCTAAAATATATTAAATAATTCAATATCATTAAGATAATATGCTCAGCATCAAATAACCGACAGGCCCCACAGAATTAAAAAGATTTTTCTTTTAGAAGAGAGATAATATAGACTATAATAACGGGGTTCTCACAACAGGAAAGAATTCCCACTTTCGACAACCTTTTTCCCTTGCTCAACTTCGAAGAATTTCACTACCCAGTCTCTCTAAACAAAACAAAAAACTCCCATCTTTGGATTATATCGTGAAACAAAGAATTCCGCACGAGACGTCATGCGATATCCGTGTTTATGCGGAAACAAAAAGAAACATTTAAGCGTCGATTTTGTGTGGATAATAGGCTCCATTATTCGACTCTAATGACTCAAAAATGGCCTTTGTCGTTAGAAAGTTAATATCACGCGCGATTCCTTGGAGGGAAGAGTAGGCAGGGGGGGGGGGAGGGGGGGGTTTAAGGGGAAGAGCAGCTAGCGGATAACACCCGGAGGTGAGCCGCGAGAGAAACAAAAACAACACGATGAACGAAAAAAGAAGAAAAAAACAGGATGAATGAGTGAGACATTAAAACACCAAATTTCTTACTCTCATCTGGACCACCCGCTTAGAGTAAAGGGACCCGCATTCCTTCTGCGCCGATTCCACACTCTTTCTCCCGTCTACCACCTCTCTTTTTCTCCCCCTTCACCTTTTTACCCCTTCCACTCTCCTCCCAACTCCCATTGTTCTTCCATCTGCATCGGTCGCATTCTGTCGTGGAACTAGCATCACTCCCGGGGTCAGGGTGGCAACAAGACCCCTTTAAATAAGGAGGAGTACGCAACGCCTTTGTCGTCTTCTTCGCTCACGAAAGGGGATACGCCCGAAATTTTCCACCCTTATCCACGGATTCGTGCGTGTGTGTGTGTGCTGCCATCTATCTCCCTCGCTAAGCGTTTCCTAAACGCTTCGAGAATAAAGGAGGGGGGGGAGGGGTATGGCAGAGGGAAAGGAGGACGGGGAAGGAAGAGGTAACAGATGGGACGGAATTACGGATACAAACACGGTGAGTTTGTATCTTTTCCTTTTTTTTTTATCGCGTATCGTCTTTGGTGGTCGCGGAGCTATGTGACGATGTGACGGAAAGGAACTCGTTTTTTTTGCCGCGGAAACTGATGTTTTCTGGGCGTCCCTGAGCGAAATATGAGTGCTATAATTCGGCGGAGCGATGAGCGGGATAATACGGTCAAATCCCTAAAGCTTTCGCAATATAGGAGAGGGAAAAAAATTCGAACTAGCGAATATCACGAATGCGTACTACGTACAGTAACATGAAAGGGAAAATTGTCTCTTTAGCTTTAACAGAAATATATACGTTCACAAAACTGATTGGTGCAATAATTGAAGGAACTCATAATGCAGAGACCTGTCAAACGTTTCGCATTTTATTTTGTCAGTCTTTTAATTTTAAACATATTATAGAAGCGGTTGATTCCATATTTTTCTCATTATATTAAGATATTGCAACCATCGGGCCAAACATAATTTTGGTTTTGTGCAGAAAGGATAAATTTGCGGCCATCGTAAATTTCTACAAAATTTTTTTACAAACCAGAGATAAAAGAAATTATCTCTTATTTTCATTACTATTATAAATGCCAAGTTGACACAAGTAAAGATTACGGGATGTCTGAGAATTAATAGTAACGTGAAATAACGCACAAAAATTCTAATAAATCAAGCGTAATTGCCCGTCAAATATGACGGGTAGGCGTGAATTAATTATTACGTTAAAATAGAATAAAAATTAATGACACCAACTTTTATGTGCACTAAAACGTAAAAAAATTAATATAAAATCCACATAATCGAATGTTTCAGAAAGTAATAATAGTCATGGACATATAAAATGATGTTATAACACGATTTTATCACAATTTTTGTACATTCCTTACAATTACAGTTGGCATGGTGATAAATTGAATACATGCGTAAAAATTAGGAAAAAATAATAATTAAACCTAATTTTCGGCTTTATTCTAATGAGATTTGAATTTTTGCGATAGAGAAATTCATTTCCATAACTTTCTCGGCTTAACTGTGAAAATCCCTCGTCGATATCTTATTTTTAAGATTTTTTAAAATGCTAAAGAAAAAAGGCTTGCTCGCTTCGTTTCAACTCTGCCCATGCTATTCAAATGGAGAAAAGATATGCTCCAGTAGTCGAACCCAGAACTATTATGTTCACGATGAGCAGTTTCAAATTGAAAAGTTGAATGGTAAAGTGATTCCTGAAAGTTTTATCGAAAAGGTTTGAAAGGCTTTTTAGTTATGAGCGGTTTTCCTTTTCTCCCACCTAACACCATATAGAAACCAAGCGTTACACCGTCCGCGCGCACACACACACACACCAAGAGAATCATATATGCTGATTTTATCTGAGGCTATGAATTTTTATTAAGGTGAATTCCCTAATTCTTCCAAAAATATGAAAGTACGTGGAAAGTTTCGTACAAAATGGTACGGACTGGTAATTCGATTCCCAGCTACGTCAATTTAAGGAATAAATCCTTTTAAACTACTGTACAATTTTAAATGTTAACAACAAATCATTACACCAATGAAAGAGAATAAATGACTTACAAAACTAAGTATTTTTAAATATCAAGACTACATATCATAAATATTACTCGCTCTAGTTTTTCGACGTTCAAGTTCGCCAAGTCATTCCGAGAGAACAAATCTAAACGCTAAATTAACTCCTCATTAACATCGCACCATCCTTGCCTAAACGCCCTAAAGTATTTGATGGAGCGAGAATCGGCTCAGTCCCATACGCCCAAAACGAGCAGCCACCCAACCCTGGCCTTGTCACTTCAAAATAAGCCATTGTCACAACACAGAAAGCCGAGAAATTAACATCGCCGCTTAACATCTTCAACACCACGGAGAGGTTGACATTCACGTGAACCTCTTTTACAATCCATTCAAATCCGTTTCTCTCTCTCTCTCTTTCTAAAATTACACGCTCCGCTCATTTCTTCTCACTTCCTAACCCCCTTCTCTCCTCCTTTCCTCTCTCGACTCCTCCCTCTCGTCCAAGCAACGCCCAGGCGACCGAAATTACTGGGTTGAGCGGTGTGAAGGAGAGAGGAAAGAGGTGGAGGAAGGGGCGGAGATGTGGAGAGAAAGAGAGAAAACAAAGGAACAACGCGCGGTGAGATAACTCCAAAATCCAAATGTCAGCAAAGTGGTGGGAGGAGAGATGAATTGGGAATGATGCGCTGGCGGAGAGGAGAGAAAGAGTAACAGTTGAAGGCCGGTATTGCGTGGGCGGCTGTTTTTTCTGCAAAGGATCTGAGGCGTTCTTCTTTTTTTTTTACTTACTTTATAGAGTCGTTTTTTTTTCAAGCGCAGTAGATTCAAAACTTAAGGGGGAGGATCGGCGGAGCGTCAAAGGAAAACGGCAACTCGTAAAGAAGGAAAATTTTTTTTTTGTCCCAGAATGCTAATCGTGACCATTAATTTTTTTCTTTCTTATATCGTATTTTTCGTATTATTTTAAGCGTGTAAATGATCTGATTTTCGTCATGAATAGACTTCCTATTTTGGAACTAATATTAGACTCATTAGTACACAACGTTACCAATTTTAATAAAATTCTCTGAATTCGCGGACTTACAATGTTTACACTACATGCCGTTAAAATTCATTAGAACTATATTCCACAATATAACGAGAAATTCGCGTTATAAGATTCTAATTTCAATATTTTTGGTGGATATACTTTGTTTACAAGTGCAATGTTACTAGAGGAACTGAAAAAATATGCGCAAAATTATAAAATTGAAACCGTCGCCCGATCATTTTAATGAACGGAGAGAAATTTCGTAGTTTCTGCAAAAATATGTATGCGGTGTCATTTATTAAAATGACATTATGAAGTAGCATACGACCACTCAGTTCAAAGCTTGAATTTATTCTATCTACAAGTATTTCCGTTTTTGATGGTGTGATACATTAATTCACTGCGTTCATTCTGGTTTGCGTATATTTCTTCTCTCTAAATTCACATATCAAGACTACTGCATACAACTATGAGGCATTGCACCTTTTGACAAAAAATAAACATCCTAGGATAAACAGTCAAAATTGTGTGTACACTTTTTCTGAAGTAAAATACGCAATTAACGACGAATCAATCCCGACCCGAGCAAAAGTTTACGAAAATTGTCAGAAATGTCGATTACAAACAATTGAAAATATGTTAAAGAAATATTTTTAAATCGAAGAAAAACTTAGAAAATTTATAATGAGGAATTTATGCAAAGTCTTCCCTTTCACGATCCTCCTACAATACAACATACGTAAATGCAGAACCGCAGAATCACACACCTTTAATTAAGAAAACTTTTCCATCGCGCTGGAATCCTTCCTGTACGATACCGCGAATGAACTTGAATTTCTCATTCGTCAATATCTTTTCCCCTTTCCCCTCCACTACTATAGTTCTGAATGCACAAACACCTTTATCTCCCTCTCTCTTTTTCCAGCAGCCGCTCGACTCACATGAGCGCATAACAGGTGAACACCTCTTCCCATCCGTTTCGTTCTCTTACTCACCCTTTAACATCACGCTCCGACTTCGTCTTCCTCTTACAAGTGCAAACCACACACATACACTCACAGAGACACACACACACATACAAGAGAAGGCATGATCCGTTTTCGACTCCTCCGGTGGTCCGCGTAAAGTGCTGCGCCATCACAATGGGCGGAGAATTCGTGTCTCTCTCTCACTCTCTCCTCCTTCATTTTTCTCCACCTCCCCACCCACCCGTTTACCGCAATTATCTTTTCGATCCCACCTCCTCTTCTCCCCCTCCCCCCACCTCCCCCATCTAACACCCCCGAACTCCTCCGTATTTAACTCCACACACGCAAACACACGCGCGCGCATTCACACAATCCCATTCTCTTTTTAAACACATATCGAATCCGTTGCCCTCGACCTTTCCTTCCATTATCCTCAGCCTCGCAAACTCGATTTACGTCCTGGGGAGAAATCAGTTTTGAATTTCCAGTGCGCGTTTCACGGGGCAAATGGAAACAATGGTTGACATTACACGGTCGAATTTTTTTTTTCATCGAGAGGAAGTGAATGGGAGTGATAGTTATCGAGTGACAAGAGTTTTTCGTTTCGAAATCGACCGTGCGACATTTGAGAAGGTGTGTTAATTATTAACATCTTGATCCTGTGGTTTTCTTATTATTAGACTGACGAGTATATAAGATGATAGAATGTGATAAGAGATTTACAAATCGGCGTGAAATTAGCGCTGTTGCATTAAAAAGGCTGGAATGATGTCATGGGCGAGATTTAGCTGATGTCTACGTATGCGTATGGAATTAAAAGTTGACAGAATTTTTTTTAACTATTGATAGTAGAACATGTTTTTCATTACTTCATTTAGTTGAGCAAGTATATTTTCTAATGGAATACATACTAGTGTAGTTTTATTTGAGAGAAAGATGAAGGTCATTTGTCCATTCATATTCGCCACTCCCTAATAGAAAAAGAACCACAACATTAAATAAAACGTTCTGTTCCATAAGTATTTCGCAGTAATAGTTTCATTTATCATACGAAAACATAACTTATTCTTTCAACAGTCAATCCATAGAAAGTAAACGATCTATTTCAATGAGCAATCTGTAACATGCAGTTTTGTTTCATACGATAACGTGAAGTAGACCTTCCACATCCAATCCATAAGAAGAAAAGGTATTATTTTAACTACCAATCTGTAATTGACGAGCTCATTTCATATGGCAATAAAAAAAACTTTTCAAAGCCAATTCATGGTCATACTCAGGATTTTTAAAAAATGGCTTACGCTGATTGAAAAAAAATATAATATAAAAGCGAGATCGTTAAATTGCAGTCATAGGAATGTCGATTCGATATTTTTTTCTTTTACTCACTTCGAAAAAAATCAAAAATTACTTTTAAGTGACTTCGATATTTATGGACTAAGAACAGAAATCAGGATAATTATCCCTTCCCTACGAATTGAAGCACCGACGGGAATTTAGCCAAGACAGATTTAATGAACACTACTGGCTAACCCGTTGACACATCAGTAAAACCAAGTTGAGCTAGAGTGAGAACAGCAGCATGAGCACACATCATCACTCAGGTCGACCGCGTCACCATTTCCGCTTTACGACTCATTAATTTCCATCGCCTTCGATTCAATTAGAGCAATCTCCGCCGGATGAAAGACACACGCTTTAAAGTCTCGATCTACCTCACGGCGATTAATCGATGCCTCATCTTTTACAGATCGATTCAGCCACACCTCGTTCGCAAATCGATTATCTCGAAAGACCAGCCTCGCGAGCAAAATGCAAAATAATAAAAATCTCCGCGCTATGTCTTATTTTATCTCTCCGTTGAAAGAGATCCCAAGAGATTATTAAAAAGCATCCCTTTTCTATCGTCGATAGGGCGTTAACCAAAGCACTCTTGAATTAAAACCGCGGCCGTAAAGACGCAGATATCGGGTGCAACTAAAGGAAAAAGGACGACCACGTCGTGGGCGATGGCGAGCGATATAGGAGTCGATGGTGGACGCACTCCGATTACTTGGATAACGTATTGCGAGCAACAGAAAATCCGCGGACGAATGCTTTCGACTCCCGTGTAAACGAATTATTTTTCCTCCTACCTCTCTCTCTCTCTCACTCACTCTAAGAACTCTCGGAAGCGCTATTGTCTGGTTGGAGGATAAGGTTCGGCGGGGACATGCCTCAGCCGTAATCTGAGGAAACGGTAGTTGCGTTTTTTATGGTAGCAGTAAAGTACGAAAGATTAACCCAATACGGGCGCGAAGGAATTTATGTTCAACACTTCCCTTAGGCTTAGCGACGACGTGGGAGAGTCGGTTGTCCAACACGGTATTTGCGATAGGGAGGACGCGAAAAACCTCGCTTACCTCTGTGGACTGCAAGCTGAAGCATAGGAAGGTTTTTAGTTTCATTACACCGACCCTTCGAATTGCACGGTTTTTCTTTACGCGGTATTTTCTAGCAATGTAAAGTGAAGGACGGCTGTACACGTACACTAGTCCCTCGCCAACCGCGAGGGATACGTTCCTGGCTTGTCCGCGGTTGGCGAGGGCCATGGCTTATGGGAAATTGAGGGTTAGGCGCAGTGATCCCTGAGAGACATTAAGTCCTATAATGTATATAAAATATACTGCCCTTAAAAATTCAATTTATTATGTAAAATAAACATAATAAAAAGTAAAAAAGTTATGTACAATAAAAATGATGCCGTTCTCCTAGTCTTACGCTCTCCATAGCAAAGTAGCTTGGGGGCACCGCCTACCCTTGTAACGCTACTACCCTTACATTTCAGAAATCTCCATAGGCTATCTAATGTACAGCTATGGAATTAAAAACATATTTCACAGGCTGTTATAAAAAAATTACCGGAATTTTAAATTTTAATCTAAAGTTTTATTGGTTAATAAGTAAGGTATGAATTTTTCAGGTCGTACTCGATTTTTTCCAGAGGTTTATCCCCAGGGCGATTTTTCAAATTTGGATTTAATTCGTAAAAACCAAAAATTTTAAAACCGTCACTGCAAAAATTCGTGTTAGAGTTATGTTCTAAACGTTGTGCTCTTGTGCAGCGTAGCGCTTTCGCACAGTCTAATGGTGCTCTTTTTCTACGCCAAAAATTGTGCTCACGAGTACCACTTCGGGATGTTACTAAAGTGACATACATGAAGCTACGGTAATAATGTACACTAAAGTATGTAGAGTAATTGGAAAGAGTAAATACAGGATTGTATCTAAATAATGATGCCATCACTAATTGCACTTCGGAGAGCTTTCGGCCTCCTTAAGAGCACAAATGTTAATACTGACGATACTAGTACATTATCGACTGCGGTATGGAGCAGTGGCGTATCCTGGAGGGGGTTTTGTGGGTCATAACCCCTCCCCCCCCCTCTCGATTAAAAAAATTCCTTCAAGCTCGCGAATCATTAAAAAAAAGTATCATGGGGTTTAGCTTCAAACCCCCTCCCCCCCTTCCTCTCGAGCTCGGGTTCAAACTACCCCCCCACCCCAACCCCCTGACAAATTCCTGGATAAGCCACTGGTATGGAGAACGGTAGGCACTTAAGACTGGAGGCCACGATTGAGAAAACGTAAATCTAACGTAAAGTGTGGCTATTCTTGTATATAGCGAATGTTCAGTTTCCGGAAAAATGCATTTTAGTAAGTCGTCTATTTTAAAATATTTATTGAAACGTTGTATTTAAGATATATTTTAAAAGGAAAAGTTAGACTTGTTCGCGATGAGAATAAAACATTCGCGCTTTATTTCTTTCAAAGTCATATTAAGCAATTCTTTATATTAGTAAAATATTGAAATATTACGAAAAATGAACAATTCAACCATTAATTCAGGCGATCAAATAAAACAAATATAATACAACGGATGTCGCACCCCTGCAGCAATCTACTGCGAAATCTCTTCAATTGCTTCCGAATTAAGAAATTAAAGCAACGTAACCAACCTTCCATTACTCTCTCTCGCTCTCTCTCTCACAAACGCACATATGCATAAACGCTCTTTAAGTTTCTCAACGCTATCTGAATTTCCACGCCAGTTATCGTGATGACTTAAACCGCCTCCGTGAGAAGGATAAACCAGAGCCAAGAGAGAAAGAAAAAAATACTGTCAAGGAAGAGAGAGAACGGGAGGAGGAAGAGAGGGGAGGAAGGGAGGAGAGAATCCCTCTTAATAAGGATATACGAGGCACTTAAAGAGAAGAAGGAAAGGGAAGAGAACTCGGTACGAGCGGGTCCAGGAAAATAAGATTTGATGGCCATTAAGTTTCAGTTACGTTCGCCTTTGGGTACTCTTAACGTGCAAGAGAGAGAGAGAGGAAAAGATGAGTGTTTTCCTCCCTCACCCTTTAGAGAGAGCACATCGAGGGCGAAACGGTCGCCACACCCATACTCCTTCACCCGCCTTTTTTTTAAAATAACAATCGCGCTCGATTTATTTATCCCCTTTTTTCTTCCCTCAACCATTTCGCTTCATCCTCGCGAGACAAGACTTCACGGGACGTTTTTATTTTTCTGTATTAAAACGCGTCGAAAGGCCGACCAGATCCGCGCGCAGACGCGGGACACCCGGACGCGGAGTTGTATCTACTGGAGGAAATAACTCCGCGAGAAGGGAGGGAGGGGCAACCCGCCCTTCACTTGTCATCGTCTTTGTCGCAAAGGGGACGACGCGACGTTTGGCACCCCTGAGATCGCCCTCTTCCCCCTCTTCAAGATGGCCGACGACCTCGAGAGATGCTTAATCCGTCTTGAGTTAAGATGGGTGTCGCAAATGGGAAGGAGTGATAATATTTTTTTTCTTCTTCGTCGGCTTAGAAAATAAAATAAAATCTTGGCTTTTAAATGCGAGGTAGTGGGAGCTGGAGTGAGAATTGAGAAGAAGGAGAGAGAGAGAGATGGGAAATAAAATGGACGAAGAGGACGACAGCGTACAACCGTCTCTCCACGGACATCCTCACTCTCCCCCTCCTTCACCCAAAAAAATAAACTAAACAAATAAAAAGAAAAAAAAGAAACTCGCGGCGAACATAACGACCACGCACTTTCCGCCCGCCACGCCAAATGCCCCCCTTATACAAAGGAGACCGTTTCAATCACCCTCCTGTCTCTTTAATTATGCTTTAGTTGGTATTTATATTTATTTCCATCTGCATATTCATGGTCTATCTCCCTTACCTCTTTTCATCCTAACCACACTCACCTCTCTAAAACCACCTTCTTTCTCCTCTCCTCTTCTGCCCTCAACCTAAAGGACTCTTCTTACGTACCGCTTTGGAACACGTGGCCGGGCCCTCTTAATTCATCTCGGACGAGTGATGGGTTTTTTTTTGGGAGAGTGGGTGGATGGGTGGGAATGACTTTCCGGCAGAATGCGAGATGGAGAGAGAGAGAGAGAGAGAGTGGGTTTAAAAATGGGAATATACAGAATGAAAGGGGGAAAGGGAGAGGACCAAAGAGTAGCCGAAGCAGGAGAGGATATACATATTTGTGTGTGTGTGTGTGTATATATATATGTATATGTGTGTGTATGTATATGTATATGTATATATACACACACATACATATGTACATATATATAAGCGTGAAAACGGTGGTGACGTAAAGGGCATGAGTGGGCGGCCAATCCGCTGCGATTGAATACGTTTTAATACCTCGTTTCATTTCGAGTTCTAGCGTTTCAACCGTTTTCTTCAACAACTCCGAGAGATTGCGGAAAATTACGTTTCGCAAGTTGAAAAAAAATCGTCTCGATTTATCGCTCTAGGATGTGAAATTCGTGCGACCCTGTTTTTTTTTTGTTCGTTCAATTTCACGTTAATTTTTCCACCTTTCGTCGAGACCATTCATTTCCATCTCGTTGGTACGAAAAATTACCAGAGAGGACGTCAGCGTTCACAACTTTTATCACTCTATGTGATTAATAACTTGCCTAAGGATGCATTTCTTTTACTGATTACGAAAATCTCCATCGACGGTATACCTACTTTCTGCACGTTATCCACGATTAATTAAAATTTCCCAATTCCGTAAATATATGGAAAAATACTGTGGTAGAATATATTGAGGGTCACTTTATTTCAGCTCTCCAAAGGATATTTTTCAGAATTACGACTGAAAAATTATATTCAATAAAAATCACTTTCGTGCATGAAGTTCATATTCATCGATCATGATGTATCACAAAAATATATATCCCCTCGTGGTATTCCCTAGATCTGTGAATTGCATCGCTTTAACGCGCAGAATCCTTGGGTCTCTTTCAGCAAGCAGGTTATGTGCAAAATGGCATCACAATGTATTGGTATATACTCAGCTGCTAGCATCACAGCGCCACTAATTCAGCAGGGCAGAAAGATATTACTCTAACAACCGATCTACATTCTTTAATCCTATTATTTATTTCCGTGACAACATTTTTTGCGGTGTCTCTATCATTTAGCTGAGAGATCAGATACCCAGTTGGGAAACCGTCCTAGATAAATATGACGATTGATGATAAAGTAAAAGAAAAAGAATTTACCTACCCATAATTCATCCTTATACGGTTTTTAGTCGATGTGGATTTTTTAAGCTCCGTCTTCTTTCAGCTCAAATATAACTTCGAATTTTGAAATCTTAACAAATTTTTAATTTATTCTTACATGTATTTATTGTTCAAAGGCAGTATTTGTTTAATGCATATACATTATCGTTTGAATTTTACTGGTAAACGCAGCAAATACTCCAAGATCATAGTCATTATCAGTGCATCGCGTAAACCAGGGTCCGACAACCTTTTCTGCATGGTGGGCCACATTCGTAGTTGCGAATGCTTCGGAGGGCCTCATTGGAAGTTACAAGAACTTCGGCGGGTCGGACGAGCGTTTACGTCGTAAGTTACTTATAAATTCTTTGGTCTCATGGTACTGAAAAACAAGTCTAAGTAATTTAAAATGACCTGAAAACCATAATTTTACTGAAAAATACGATATTGTCTATGTTAAATATTACTGCTCGCTCATAAATGCGATGAAGCGCTCTCGAGGTCCACAAGCGAGCCCTATGTTGCCGACTCCGGGCGTAAACGACTCACATTGTCGTCATAGAAAGTTGTGAACCCCATTGTTGTTTACAAGCATTGAAATACAGTAAGCAGGGTCCTTATA
This sequence comes from Uropetala carovei, assembly GCA_036926305.1. Lineage (NCBI taxonomy): Eukaryota > Metazoa > Arthropoda > Insecta > Odonata > Petaluridae > Uropetala > Uropetala carovei. The sequence goes on from JAXCHB010000024.1 coordinate 775,316, forward strand.
GAGGTTCGGGGCATGGGGCAGATCGACCAATGGAGAGCCCCCTTGTACATTAACCACAGAATTAAATACACTTTCTTTGCGGCGTTATCGACTCTTCCTCCCTCCCCCAAATCACGGGGCCCGGAACGCTCGCCCCGATTCGCCATATCATAGGGACGACCCTGACGGCGTGAAAGATTTCTCTTCCCTAACCGCGTTGAAACGCTGGCGACCTATGCCCAACAACAACGACGATCTACTTCCACGCAATGTCATTCCCCTCCATCTTAGAGTCAAAATGCTTCTCCCTTCCTTATATCCAAAATATTTCCCTTCTATCTTTTGTTCGTCTTCATCCTCCTCTCTCCAGTTTAACGAATCCCCTCCCGAAATCTCCACCTACCCTCCTTTTTTTTTTATACCGCCCACGCCGTGGCTGGAAAAGTCCTTTTGTGAACAGGACCCATTTCCCCGCACAGCCTCCCAACAGGAGCTCCAATAAACATGACAGCGGACAATATCCATGCGTGAAAATACGACGAGATGTATGGAAGGAGGGGATATTATAAGAGGGGTTGGGGGGATACACGGAGGTGTAACACCACATGCGGGGAGAGAAGCAGAAGAGGGAGGGGGGAAAGGAGTGGGGTCAAATGGGGGAGAGAGCGTTATTATAAAGCCGGCTTCTTTTCTCCAAAGAAAGACCCCCTTCCTCCCCCTTTATGCCCTACAACCCCCCTCTCTATCTTTCCATATAAGGGCCACCCAAAGCAAGGCGATTGTGCAACCGTGAAATAGTGGAATCTTGTCGTTATGCGCTCGTCCCGGCACGCTCGAGGAGTTTTTCAGTCATTCATTTTTTTCAAAATCATATTCAGCCGTTGGACAACAATGCGAAAGCCTTGTAACTTAGCTGCGTTATGGTTTGGATGGCTCCCTCCTCCCTCCCTCCCCCTTTATTTTTTCCTCCCCTTACCTCTTTACCTCCAGAAAACTTTTTTTAAAAATATTTCCCAAGCCAGTGATAAATGACCGCATTCAAAAACAATGATTTACTGGATGGATTTATATATATATTTTTCCTCCCTCGAAAATCACGCCTAAACGGTTGTCCGTGTCGGATAGTTTGCCGCTCTTCAGAGGGAAGAATACGTCGATTAAAAGACGCGTATAAACAAAACTCTTTCGAGTTATGCGTTCCGTGAGCGTAACCTCTAAATTATTCCCCTTCGGGTTCGGAAACATTCATCAATTTGGCTTGTATTATATGACTACGTTGTATTTCCTCGGATGGTGTCGGAGGAATAAACTGTAAAAAAAATGGGTCGTGATTTTATTTCGGTTCGTTTATTTAAACTTTAAAGCTTTGATTTACTGTCGATTAACTCGCCTTCATCGAGTTTTCATATTCTGGTTTTCTATATTTTATATTCTTAAATTTAAGTAGCTCATAAACAGCCATTACCGCCCTTTTATAATGTGCGCAATAATGATGGCAAAGACGATCACAATCATGTCCTCGGTAGAACTCGCGATCCTAAGGTAGAGAATCAGACATTTCAACCAACCCCATAGTTTGACTTCATTTTAACGTTAAATTCCATTGCCGTTAAAGTAATCTATCAACTGAAATTGGCTTACGTTTAGTATTGGAGGGAATTTCTTAACAGAACGTTGAGTAGCATTTTAAGCGAGGATATATTTAGAAAATACTATATTTTTCGAAATAATGTATTTAGTGCGCTTAAATAACAGGATCATACACCGACTTCAAAATGTACTACAATTCGCCATTAGTCTAGTATCACATCTACAGCATTATGCTGTGTGCTGCATAGAAAAATGTAGAACATATGTTCAATATGTTGACCTATGATATTACGGATAAGGCCTCTATTTCCATGCTGCGGTAAAAATCCTTTGAAAGGAAACAAAAAAATAAAACTTGTTATGAAAAACTATAGAATCTTGACAATTTATGTGTTACACTACATATTTCCAAATGTATCAACTCATCTATTACACTGCTGTGGTACGCGGGAACTTCCATGAAAATTCCGCTATAAATAGAATATAACGACTTAAACGAAAGAGAATATTGTTAGGGAATATTCCCATATTTTGTGGAAGAATCAATCGTATTCGGCGAATTTTTTAAAGGTTGAAATTGACCTTCAACAAAATATTTTCTCGTGTAGCTATATACGTATGATGTTATTACTTATGGGACGTTCTAAAAATTTTCAGATTGTTAATTTTGATTTGAATTATTTCAAATAATATCAACAACAGCTATTAAAATACGTAACACGATATATCTTTACTTGACGAAATTAGGACAACTTTTTTGTGTACAGAATGTAATTTTCTTCAAACGGCTATTCAGACGTACAATTCGAAAATCTCTGTATTATATGATATTATTAATTCCCTCGAGCGAAATTAAAATGAAGAAATTGATAGTTTAAAATTTTAAAAAATACGGGAAATATTAAAACTATGGTAAACCTTTGCCTTTCTAAGTTGGGATTGCTTTCAACCTAAAACGAAAATTCCTTTGAAAAGTATCAGCTCTCTAGACTTCATCCGCTAGCTTAAGATTCATGACTTTTCTCTCGCGTGAGTTCGCCTGTTCCATACCAAGAGAAATAACGACTATTTATCACGCATACACATTCGGAACCTCGCTTCGATAAATTTCGACAATTAAGTACAAATATAAAAAGTCACACAGCGAGGCAGTCTGGTAAAATATAAAACTTACGTTTGAGATTTTTGAAAGTTGAACAAATTTATCGACGTGTAAATTGAATTAAAAATCAGCCAAATTTGTGCCAACAGACAATATTTAAGCAACGTCAGCGATGTAATAATTTATTCAGTTTCGTTAGATAATGTCTTTACCAAGAAAGAACGCGAACCGACATATCTGGGTTAATAAGTTCCCCTGATAAATTAAACGCCATTTGTCTCTCAAAATAAAACGAAAATTGACGAAACAGCTTTGATTTCGATAAATGACACTCGATACCTCAAAATAGGCAATGTACACATCGATGAATACAGAAAACGTTATAAACGAAACAAAGGATATGCATACTACAAAGAGAGCATTGGAATGAAAATGCTTCTAGTGACCATACAATCGTTATGAGTCTTACGTAACAGGAATTTAGATAATAGTAATAATAATGAATAGTATATGGGATGGACTCAGAAGAAAGAAACGAAAAAGAGAGGCGTAGAGTGAGAGAGAAGGAGTTAGGATAATCGAAGACGAAGAGTCAGAGAGACCAGGGTGAGGTCAAATGTCCGAAGCAGCGCATTAATAATTCAGTTCTTTGCAATGCAAAGTTTAGAGTGATATTATTCCTTAGTAAAGTTAAATAGAAAGAGTGGCCTTAGGGCGAGATAAAGAAAGAGAGAGAGAGATAAAGAGTGGCAGAGAGAAAAAAAAGTCGGGGGAGATTGGGGGGTGAAAGAGAAGGGTTGGGGGAGGGAAGGCAGCTAAACAGAGAGACGCCGCCTCGGACAGGACAAGCTATAAGGAATACAAATCAGGTTCGGAGGATCTTTGAGGTCGGGAGAGTGGGGTGAGGGAGGGAAGGTGTGGGAGGTTGGGTGAAGTGGGAGAGAGAGAGGGAAGGGGAACTGGGGGGACCTTCCAATTTACGAATGTGATAGGATGGGAAGGAGAAGGATGATGAAGTGATGAGGGGAGAGGATGAGGAAGATTGTGTAGGAGAGAGAGAGAGAGAGGAGGGAATAGCTAGCGATGCGGGAGGAGGAGTCCTCGTCCGTGCTGGTCGGCGAGCTCACCGGTTATGTTGATAAGAAGGTACCGATGAAAGGTTCCGAAGGAAAGGAGACAAGGGGGAGGGGGGGGGGAGGGAGAGAGCGGGGGAGGGGGTGTTATGGTAATGCCACGAGGAAAGGAAGGGAGAAAGGGGGAAAGTTAGTAAAAATAAAAAAAAGAGTAAAGGAGAAGGCTTTAGTGGAAGGTATAAGCAGTGCGTGTGTGCATGAGTGTGTGTGTGTGTGTGTTTGGTGGTGAAGGAGGGAGGGAGGGGAGGGACGTCGAGAGGGGGGGGGGGAGAGAGTTTAAGAGGGAGAAGATAATTTCTCCGGTTAATGGATCCGCCAATGGGAGTATACTTCACGGCCATCATGGAGGAGGCGGTGGCGAATGGGATGGAGGGCAGGTGGGTTGCTGGAAGGGGCGCTGGGGGAAGTGCTTGCTGGCGGAGGGAGGGGGCGGTTTGCGGTTTCTCCCTCTCCCCCCCCCCCCACCCTACTCTTCTACCTTCAACGGACCCGTGAGGGATGGAAAGGGGAGAAATGAAGGAACGGAACATGATGGTTTTCAAAGGGGGTGGCTTTTCCGTCTGCGTGAAAATGAGCCGACATGGCTCCGTCGGGCGTTATTTAAGGGAGAGAGAGAGGGAGGGGGGGAGGTGGAGGATAGGGTGGTGGGGGAGGGAAGGGGTTAAGGGATGTTACGAGCACCCAACGCCACCACGCGAGCGCGCGCGGTTGCTCTTGACTCTGGCGCCATCGTGCGAGGAAACCGCCGAAGTAAGAGGAGAGGGGTGTGCGGATGGTTCCCTCGAGGCATCTTTTTTAACATAACCAGACGACTATCTGCGAGACTTACTTGGCATTCATTGACGCGTAATCATCCCCTCGGTACTTATCGAGTAAATGACCGGTATTAGAGAACGCATCTTAAAATGGTCTAGGATAGAATTAATTAATATTATGAATCTCAAATAAGTGATCAAAAATTGGTCTTGGACGTTATATAAGCCTTTGGTAAATGCAGCCTAGAATTTTTAAAATATGATAGTCTGAATAAGATATGAAACGAGTCTAATGATAGGCTGCGTAAATGACAAACACTAAAATATTTTGTAGCATAACAATTTCTAATTTAATAACTAATTTTGGATGGTACAGTGATTACTGCAATGAAACTTTTATATTAATATAATTAAAGTTTTCTCCATAAATATATATCTAATTTACTCGTTCTTTTAACGATCAAAAGCTCGAGTAGGTTTAATAAAAGAATCATTTTTTGTTTACATAGAAAAATGCCGCTAATGACGTTAAAATGTAGATTATCTGCTCTTGTGCGGTTTATTGAAACAAACTTCATATACTTATGCACTTGAACCAGTGGCGTATATACCGCCCGGGCGAAACCCGAGGGCCCGCAAGGGATTGAATGTTGAGACGTAATTGTTAAAAATTTACACTTGGTATTATTTAACCTTGCCGGAAAAATTTTGAACCATCTTTCTTATGAAAATAGAAGAAAAATTCAGTAGATCCAAAGGAAGTAGTATAGGCATATCAAGTCCACCGCCTAATCCTCACGGGATAAATAGGCCAAGAAAAGAGACGTCCTCTCTGTACAACTTTAATAAAGCAGCCTAGGGCCATGTGGTTAGAATGAACAGACTGTTTACTAAGAGTATAAACAGATATCTTACAAAAATAACTCTTGCAGCCGATACTGTTTCAGTTATGAGATAACGGACGGTTTCGGGAGCATAGCACCGAAGGAAAGAAACACTTGCAGAGGCTTGATGGCAGTGCGAACGGTGAAAAACTTATGAAATACACGCATTTAAATAAAATCTGAAAAATATCGATGTGTCACAGTTTGAGAGATTGCTTTAGTTATTAAAATTTACTAATAAAAATTTTTGACGCGTAAGAGGTCCCGCGCGCACACTTTGCACCGGGCCCCGCGATTTTCCTCTGAACACTGGATTTGCTTCTGATGATTGGCCCATTTCCCATAGCACGATACTGCTTTGCCATAGTTAACTTAGTTTGAGATTTTCTCTCGGTGGTGATGGAAGTCGTTTCTTTCGTTAGCGATCAACAATAAACATTATTTCATCTACATAATATTTTCATTGCTGTGAAGGTCAATCAGGACTTACAAACATTTGAGCGGGTTCAAAAAACGAAATAAGAAAAACGAAGAACGCCTGAACGCATTTTAAATCTGGGGGAATTTCCCTCATTAAACTACGGAATACGTTCACTTATATTGGAACCCGGAAAAAATTTAGCCCGGGGACCCGCGCATGCCTATCTACGCCACTAACTTGAACACATACAATCTCCCTCTCAGTGACTGGTTTAAGAGTGATTCTTTATACTTTTGGGATTTGATGGCCAGTAAAAATATTACTGAGGACCCATGTCATAGAATGATTATAAATAACATGAGATTGCATCCAAACCTAGTAGGCACACAATCGGGCTAAATTTAATATTAAAAAATCTCATACTCTCCGATTTCTCTGATACATCTTTCATTTTTCGGATGGGCAGAAGTACAGGTGCACTATGTACCTACCATCCAATAGAACTCCAGTTAAAAACAAATCCCCCCTCCCTTGATTTAATGACCATTTTTACTTTGGTGTAAGCTAACATAACTGTAGTGTCGTTTTAAATATTTTCCGAACGGAATCAATACAAACAACGGTAAATTTACAAATAATCGAGTTATCTTAAAGCTGAAATCCAATTGATAAAATTAGGTATCTTCAATCCAATTGATAAAATTAGGTATCTTCAATAGGCAAAAATAAGTTAGTGAGATCAACTGCAAAACAACTGTCATCGTTAGTGATTCATTGATAACAGACACTCATAATTTATATGCGTTGAGTCTTCCTAATTTCAATAAGTCATTTGAAAACATATTTTCAACATATAACAATTGCTCGTGTGCAGTTTGTTTTCCCATTAGAGTAAAATTTAAAGAAAATAAACTTTCTTAAATCACCCGCTCAAGAACTATTTTTCCCATTCAAACAGGTATTATCATCAAATTATGCATTTATAACTCTAAAAGCACCCAGTTACGATAAATTGAGCTGTAAGGTGAGGGTGTTAATTTTGCGATAAGTCCACCAGGAATTTTTTGTGGCCTAATTTGGATTACCCATTTCCTAATTTGAATGTAAACTAAGAAATATTTCAATGGCGGACAGCAGTAGAGGGAAGCCTAACTTTTTAATTACGAATGCCAACAAGAGCCACTGTCATATAAAACATTAAAATCTTGTTAAATGTTGTTTAAGTCACTGTTTTTATGAATTCTACCCAATTCTTTTAATAAACATTGATTTATTCATCCTTGCATTGACCGAATTTCTCAATTCCAAACTCGGTACTACATGCACCCGCTCGAGACAAAACTATAAATGGAGAAATTCAGGAAACTTTGTTAGCTCTGAATTAATAACTCTTAGTTGTAACGATTTTATTAAAAATAATATCAACGTGTTAAATGATGTGAAATTTATAAGGAAACTCATTAATGCCGGTGTAAGTTAAATTTTTTTTCAAACCAGAGAGATATTTCTGAAGCTCAACTTTGTAGCCCGTATTGAGTATTATCTTCAACAGGTACTGAAATCGTACTTGCTCTTAGTCTTTATATTCTTACCGTTTAGCAGGCGGAAGCACTAAGGTTAGCCATCACGCAAATAATTTGGACAATCTTAAAAATTACCTTACATAAATTGAAAAACATCGACTCCCTTCTTTGACGGCATCGTCTTTCTCATTCCGATTCTTAACCATTGAACGGTTTATATATTCTTTCATCCCAAATACATATAAATCTACAAGAGAAATAAAGAACGAGAGAGAATGGGAAAGAGGAACGAGGAAGAGAGAAATAATACCCTTTTTCTTGAAACGAAAAAGTTTCTCGATTCTTTCCGAGTCATTAAACGCCGAATTCATTCCTTTAAGAGGAACGACGCTGGAGCACGGAACGTGGAAAACTTCCGGAGCTTTTAATAATAATAAAAAAAACATGGAGAATCTCGCACAATTCAATTTGTGAAAATATCTCGAAAAAATAAACGACGAACGGTGCGCGAAACTTTAGTGATGAATGTTTTATTATTTTTTTATTCGGCGGCGCTTTAACTGTATTTACGGCCGGCGTTCTATGCGAGCCATCGAGGACCATTTAGTTTTATGGAGAGCACTACAAAAAAGCGAGAGGTTAACGGAGAGAGAGAGAATAACTCCCTCTCCTGTTTCAAAGGCGACGGGTAAGGTTTAGTGAATAATTTGATTTTTCTAGTCGTGCCCAGCGTTGCGGAAGCGAAATATTAGCCATCCACGACTGTTATATACTCAGTAAATGCTTCTCTTTTTGAAAGTTTCTCGTAGGACAAGAAAGAATTCTGAACCCAAATAGTATCGGTATATTTTTTCTTGAAATTAGGATGAACACGGACTAATATATGTGATGTATGGAATCTTTTCATCTTAAGTAATAACTATTTATACGTCTAGGGTTAAGATCTCACTAAAGGGAACCATTTATTTTTCATTGTATTATTTTATCGATATCTACTCAAGTGAACTTAAACTTATTATATAAAATTTAGTGTATTGTGGAAAGAAAAACAAATTTGGAGTGCTTCACGTAAAGATACAGGCAAATATCGGGACAAGTCAAGGAGAAATCATTTCAATAATAAAGACAATCCCGTCATAATTAAAATATTTTGGGTAAATTGCATTTTGTTCTTATTATATCGTGAAGTTCATATCTAACCAATTAGCTCCCTTATCAAACTTATGTTGATAACTGAGATTAATTTTTTCATTCTTGATAATTTCATGTATCGAGCAAAATCTCCTCACCAGTTTTAACTCATTTTAGTGCAAAGTTGCAAACTCTGACTAACACAAAAATACTCATACAAAGGCAAAATACTAACCTAGGTGTCTCTCAGTTTAAGACAAAGTTAACAAAACCTTCCTTAAATGGAGGAAAAGAGGAGATAATTTCACTAAAACATTCAAAGAAGTTTTTCGAGTCTAAAATAAATTAGTTGATGATACCTCCAATCTGAGTTAAAACAAGTCCAGCTCATTGACCATCATATTTGCAGAAACAAAATTATGAAAACGCCGACGCTTACTAAGTTCATACAAAAATAGACTTGAAACGTTTTTCTAACCTGATACGTGACTTTGGTAGTAAAACATTACCCTTGTGTAAATAATGGTTTGCGTCCTTGGATTAAAAAATTACAACCCAGATTCAAAGGCATGCATCTAATTCATGATTAATAAGTCATTCTTCATTTAGTAAACGTTCGTATAATGTGACCTAACTAGCAGACCAATTGTCCTAAGTGGAATTACGACCAAGGAAATGGATGCTGATAAATTAATTCCCCTATGAAAGTAAAAATGTTTAAATATAAATAAACATATCATGGTGATTACATTCCGATTAGTTCGGCAAATTCGAAGGGGATTCCAATTTTCAATTTTCATTAACAAGTGTTTGATTTTCATTTTTTCATAACACCATACCCGTTCTGATTTAAGAACATATCCTTGTATCCAAGCTTCTTAAACAAATTTCGATGATAAAACTGTATGTAAAGAAATCCTTAAAAATATATAATTCGAAATATTACTTAACTTTAAAGTTCAAACATTACTAAAATCATTATCACCCTTTGAGAAATTTTATTCGAGACATTTAATATAACTGATGACAGCATTAGAGCAATTTAGAATAATTTCAATTCGATAACTAAATTGAATTTAATATATGAATTATGACAATTGTCATAAGATTTTATAAGATTGAGAAAGGTGTCTTATGTACAATATAAAACGAAGAATTTCTTTTTGATTTCTGAAAGACTAGAATTTAGATTTCGTTTCCACAATCTTCGTTATTTTCCAAACGATCCCAGATTAGTCATTCATTTCCATTATATATTGAAAATTCCTTTGCCTTATAAACAGAAACAAAAACAATCACAAACCTATACGGCCGCGACCTTATTATTGGGAGACAGAAATCTTATCGACCCTTCTACACTTCATTTAATGCTATTATACTTCGTGGAAAACTTTTTTCCTGTAGTTTCTTCCCTATTGCCTTAATACATTCCCAACAACTTTTCCATTCCGTCCTTTCTAAAAATATTTTTCAGGACGACGCGTCCAGAAAAGAAAAACAATTCTAAACATGAAAATAGAAAGACTACGCCAAACACGCACACATGCGAGAAGGAAAAACGAACCGTTTTTCCCGGAAATTTCTTCTAAAATACTCGCGGGAAGTGAAAAATTGTTAACCTCTAAAAATCTTAATTGTTTAATAAGCCTAACGAACGTTCGGAGGAGAGCAAAGAGAACTTTGGAGCGGATTTAAAAAAAGAGAGAGATGGAGAAGAACGGGGAGAGGTAAAGAGAAGAGGAGAGAAAGAGAGAGAGAAATAAAAGAAAGGAAAGGGAAGAGAGTGAAAATTAAGGAGAAGAGAGATGGGGGAGGGGGGGGAGGAAGGGATGAGAAAGAGAGAGGAACAGTTTTGATCGTGTCGATGGGGAGGGGCCCGAAAAATAAGGAGTCGGTTCCTTGCGAGAAAAAGGGCGGCTTGGCCCAACAAAGCGACCGCTTTTCCTCTCCCTCTCTCTCTACCTCCATCTCCTGACGGGATTACTAAATGCCTATCTTTACAGTGTCAGTGGCCCACAAATGTGTTTGAGTTACCCTTAATTATAGGTCCAGAGTGGGGAGTCTTTCCCTCTCTTTCCATACGGCGAGGATGAGGGAGAGGGAGGCGAGTAAGGACCAGATCTATAGGCTTGTGTGTGAGTTGAGTTAGCCGAGTGGAAAGAGGAAGTTGGAAGAGGGAGTTGTAGTGAGGGAGGGAAGGAGAGAGAGAGAGAGAAGGGACGTTAGGAAGGAGGAGGGAAAATTTCTCCTTGAAGGATTTTCCTTTGGAGAATAGGTGTAGGTAAATGATGAGGGAGAGTAAGAGAGAAGGTAAGGTAGAGTTGTTCGGCGAGGAGATGTAGAGAGAGAGAGAGAGAGAGAGAGAGAATCCGCCATTCCTCCATCCTGAAGATGGTCCTCTCATCCTCGTCTCAAGAGGCCATTCCTTCCAAAGTTTTTAAACCACCTACGCCCGAGGCGGAGCCCTGAGCAAACACCTGCGCCTTGGACATGGTACGGGGCTAAAAGGGGGAGGTAAAGGAGTGAGAGAGGGAGGAGAGGATTAAGGGAGTGGATGTAAGGTTTAAAGTAAGAGACTTGAAGGGAAGAAGGAGGGATAAAATTTGGAAAGAAGTGAAATATATTAAAGACGAGGTCGCGATTCTACGTAAGAGGGGAGTTTGCAATGGAGAGAAAGAGTCGGAGAGAGAGTAGGAGTGAAAGAAGAGTAGGAAAAAGAATAAAAGTAGGAGAGAGAGAGAGAAAGAGGAGGGAGAGAAAGTGTACGAAAGAGAAGGAAAGAGTAGGAGAAAGTGAAAGAATGGAGGAAGATTAAGAAAGAGTTTGATACCGAGGAAGGTTGGCTACATGAACCAGGGGTTCCCAACTTTTCTATGCGTCGAGCACCAAGTTGTATACTACAGTAGGATCTCGATAACCGTTGTTAATTGGTTCCTGGAATCCTCGACGATTAGCGAAACGGCGATAGTCGAAACCAATTTTCCCATAGGAACTATGTCATAGGTCAATAATTCGTTCAAAAAGACCTTAAACGCATCATATACTACTGAATTTTTAGGCCTCAGTTTGCTTGAAATTTTATACTGCGTCATTTTCATTCATTCACTTCTAGTTTTATTTGAAGGGATGTCACATTTGTGGACCTTTTTGCAGCATTGTCACTAACACTGCGTTTTGGGACCATTTTTAACACTTGAAGTTTAATAAGCTATAAAATATTTAAGAAATATGTTAACTGTTGACAAATGAGTTGACAGTTGCACTGCAGCAATCCGCGAAGGAATGTTTTGCTGTTTGATTCTTATATTTGAAGGCAAAATTCTAAATGCTATTAGTCTTTGTTTAACCCTCTTTCAAATACACACGAAACTTTCACTCCCACACGACCGACTAAATGTTCTCCGAGAACAGCCGTAGCGCAGCGTTTCGATACATCAGGGGTGCCCAACCTGCGGCCCACTTAGCAATTTTATGCGACCCGCTGCCAGTGTTTCGTAGTTTTCAAAACTTTTTAGTTTATTTTAACTAACTCCCAAATATTATTTTCCGTGTAGAAAAATCTGTTCAATTAACTTAACGTTAAATTTCGACCTCTTATTAAATAGGTATTTCTCAATTCAAATAAGTTCTTTTTAATGCTGTTTTTGATGTTTTGTGAAAGATTGAATTCCACCATGACTTTTAATATTGAAATGTTAAACATAAAAAGCTAATTCTAACTTTTTTTCCACGCGAATGGTGCCTAAGAATATCTACGTAACTCACGATTTAACTATAATGCATTGGCCATTTCCAATGCAGCCCACTGAAGGGTTCACTGCCACCAATGCGGCTCACCATGCAGAAAAGCTTGTCCAACACTGCAATAGCAATCTTTATCTCTCAATCACGGTGTAATCGTCATCTTATTCTTTTGCCTGCTTCATTCAAAAATGGCGACGGAAATTTTTCATTTTTTTATACCACTTGGCGACAAACGACGGTTGATCGAAACAACGATTATCGATGGCGACGGTTATCAAGATCTTTCTTACCAATATCAAAAGAGCACCAAGTTGTATCCTAGAATATCGAAAGAGCACCACTACACTTCCGCAAGAGTAGTAATGATGATGAATAAAGTCAAACCAACATTGAAGTTAATATTAAACATCTTGAATGCGTTTAGAATGAAATCAGCCGAGTAAATTCAATTATTGGTCCTAAGAAATGGGATAATAAGCACCGTAGAAGAGCACAGTCAGGCCGTCAAAGAGCACCATCAGGCTTCCAAAGAGCACAGCGGTGCTCCCGAGCACCAGGTTGGGAACCCCTGACATGGACGGATGAAGAAATAGAGAGACAGAAAGAGAGAGAGCAGTGGAAGATGGAGGTGGAAACGGGAAATATAGTTGATGTAACGGATAATAACTGCGAAGTATGATAGATTTAGGGTTATTTGGACATAATAATGACCAAAGAAATAGCGCGCCGAAAGAAGGAGAAAAATATAAGTAAGTTATAAAAGAGCGGTGCATAACTCATTAGTGGATATGGAATATAAACGAGGAAAAAATAACGGAGATGGGAGAGGATACATGCAAAGAATTTCGGAGAGCAATGAAAGGGTAAAAAAGGAAGGAAAAAGAAGCCCTCGAGGAGGGAGAAGTCGAAATACGAGAGAGAAAGAGAAAGAGAGAGATAAAAAGAATTTAGAAGAAGGGGTGGGAATTCGAGGCATAGGGTGGAGGGTTAGTTTATGGGGGTGGGGTTTTTTTGCTCCGGGTGATAAGAATGGGATGGGCTCATTTTCGAAGAGAAGGTGTTAGATGATAACTATTTGAGGCGATTAACATCAAGGGGATCGTCTTTCTTTCCCTCCCGCCCCTATCCTTTCTCTCTCTCTCTCCTCAATTCCTCCTCTCTCTCTCTCCCTCTCTCTTTCGGCGCATTCTTTCCCAAACCCCGCAATCATGGCGAAGCAAAGCAAATCGACGCTACGAGCGACGAATAGCTCCAAATGAAAATAGACGCTAGTTCCTTGGTCCAGAGCCTGGTAGTGTTTTTTTCTCCACTTTTATATTAAGCATACACAATATTCCATTGCATTCCGCTCGCGTTCCTGGAAATGGAGTGAAAAATGGCATATGTCATCCATAATTTCGAAAAGACGAGTTGCCGAGACGCTATCCTATGATTATAGGAGGGGTGTTCGAAAAGTTCTAGAAATTTTTCAAGAAAGATGAAATAAAAGATTTATTATTCATTACTTAAACTTAGTTTTTCGAAATAGTTGTCGCCTACGTAAACGTTTTATTGGAATTCTGTCCACAATACGTACAACCAAAGCGCATCTTTAAATGCATGATAAACTGAGACTGGAACTGCGCATAGTATGCAATGCCTACATTTAGGATAATCATTTTATTTAAGTTTTCAAGTATTTTGTGGTCAAGTTCTCTTAATAAATTCTAAATCGAATTCTAGCGCTTCAATTATTTTTTTCTTTAATTTTACCCAAAATTGAGATCTCTTGTTGCCATCATTTCCTTCCACTAAAATTACACGAATGAAGAACATTTCCGTTTGAATAGTTAAATTTTGACACGTACAAATCCCATCCGCCTAATAATTGTTAACGCTAGACTTTGAACAACATATTTTCATACACTTCGAAAATTTCTATTTGTTTAAAAAAAACAGCGTATTAAAGTAATTTTGACTTTTCAAAAATTCCAAATGAATGGAAATAAGAAACAAATTTAGACAGCAATGCAGAGTTTGAATACGTTTTCTTAACAACGGCAATATTAGACTTGTCACCACACCAACTGAGAAGTATTTTGACTTTTGAAAATTTCCAAATGATAAGGCATGGAAATAAGAAACAAATTGAGACAACAATCCAAGGTTTGAATACGTTTTCTTAACAACGGCAATAGTAGACTTGTCATGACACCAACTGAGAAGTATTTCTTCAATAGATAAATCCAATTTTCTGCCGATAGGTTGCTACATTATGCAAGATGTATCATTTTATCCTCCTATCGGCTATTAATCACACTCGCCTCACTATTTATCATACTTCATCGAGAAAATAGGCAAAAAAATCTTAACTACCGAAAATCGTTCAATTTGCTAAAAAAAATGCGTTTCAGCGCAGTCGACGTTTGCCGACATCTTTGTCCTCCGAACCTTCCACGCCGTTTCGCCGCAATTTTCCACGCCTCGCGTCCCGCGACCATATAAATTTGAGTTAAAATCAGTCCCGACTTGAGTAATGGCCGGAGCGACTGCCCCTTCTTCCTTTAGGTTCGAGGGGAAAATTACGAAGAGCACGGTCGCTGTGAAAACAATGACGCATTTCTATCTTCACCATGCTTCTTATTTCGCTTAAGACCCGAGTAGTATGTAGACGAATTATGATGCATCGCGGTATTAAAGGGTATTCCTTACGAGGTTTGCATTCTTCGTCGGAGACATTTGCAATCGTGTCCAATGTAGATAATATTGACGGAACGTAGAGTCATGCTCAAACACGCTCGATAGCTTTAAAACTCAACATTAAAAGTCGCGAGGAATTCGCCTGTATTTAATCTCCCCCCCCCCCCCCCCCCCCCCCTCGAAAATTCTAGGAATTACTGCGCGGTTCCTTTACTTCTTTTTAAGACGGTGCAATTTTTGCGACGGTATAAAAAAAACCTTCGTTTGCAATCGATAGAGATCATAGACCCTCGGATATTACCTGCTCGGAAGTTAACATCGCTGCAACTCTGTGCGCCCGCTTATGCGAATCGAGTCGACTGCGATTCGTGTGAAGCTGCACGGTGACAGACAGACAAACGACTTTATTTAGGGCAAATTGAGAATGCAAAGTCCCTTCTTACATTTAACGTAACTCCGCGAAGGAGTCGATGCGGATGGTTTCACGCGGTCCGTTTTAAAAATTCTCCAGGAAACGTACCCAAGCTGTGAACCGGGAATTCGAAGATCTTGGAATTTTTATTGTTATAAGATTTACTGAACGGCTTAGAATTTGTCCTGCTATGAAACAAATATTGACCTGAAATTTTGGAAGCGTGAGAGGAAATCAGAGGTGAAGTACATGTCGGTTATATTACCCATTTATTATTGTTTAAAAATATTTTTTAAATTAAATTTTATCTTTACTTGTAAATGAAGTGTCTAAAAATAATTGAATCTGCAATAAAAAATAAAATTATGTCTTAAAATATTTGCCATCGTTTTTTTCGATTTTAACATTTGACCGAAGTTAAATATTAATGAACTGTAAACAAAGTTAGAAATAAATATAAATTCCAGTAGTAAATATAATGGTAGAGAAAGGTTTTGATGGACAGTTCATGATAATAATTCCAGTCTTAGTCATTGAAATTAAAAACACAGGCACTCTTACAGTTGGATGTGAGCTGAAGCTATATTACGCGAACGAGTTTTAAAATAATTTTCGCTAAATCGAATACCGAGAAATTGATCACTTTAAACTTTAACAACAACAACAACTTTTAACAGCACTTATTTGTGGATTATTAGTGGTAATACTCCACAAATTCAAAAGCTAAACATGTTTTAAAAGTTACCCTTGAACAACCCATGGAACGCATGATATTGAAATAATTAACCGATATCCCCTAATGCTTCCCTAAGTATATAGTCCCATTACGATAAGCAACAGCAGAAGAAATGGCCAAGATTACGGTTTTTTCGTGAGGTTCTTTGTATAATAGATGGCTTGCTTTATTTTTCCGTCCATTTACCCAGATGTGGGTGGATCAGGAAGTGGCGTATCAGCCACTCAAATGAGGCCTTAAGACTGTAGAAAAAAAAGGGGGCATCATTTTCCAGAGCCTACACTCTTGGCCCCACCTACTCTCCACCCCCTATAACTGCCCTACATCGTGCCACCTTCTCGCCCCCTTTATCCTCCCCCTTTTCCCCTCTCAATGGTACCCTGAATTTCATACCTGCAAGCGGAAGGGCATGAAAGTGTTTCCACCACCCAGAGGGCTGAAACGATATCATTTCGATCTCTGAAATCGTTATATACGTTTAAAGCGATGCATTTTATCGAAGGCATTCCGCAATCGGATCGACGATTTGACGCAGTTAACGGTCTCATATTACGAGAAAGAAACACAAGCTTTCGTAGCCACGTTAATAATGTCTTGATCGCATTTTCATAACCTCAAATATGGATAGATATGTGATCGATTTCGATACTTTTACTATCGATATATAAATGCGAAGTATTCACAAAATTTGTGATTTGTGAAAATAAAGGTGAAAAAACAAGGTAATTTTTCGATTATAGCGTAATAAACATTCCTAAGCATGCACACACGCGAGATTTATATAAATCGCGCGTTCATCATGTTCGGCAATGACAAAAAATCACACCTCTGTTATATAATTTGTTACTGATATGAGATACTTTTTAAACAATACAGATTTTTGAAATAATTACTGAATATCGGTAAAATGCTGATTCGAGGAATTCACTGTATTGCTATACCTATAGGTTTAATAAAGCTCATAGACATTAAAACCCTTAATTTCCTTAAATTCAAGGAAACATGTAGTACGAATGGAGGGATTTTATTTTCGTAGCGCATTGTTCATATTTGACGTGAGCAACAAAATGACCAAATTAAATCCTATCTTTTTGAATTTGATAAATAAAAAAGTACGAGTAATAAATGGTCGCGGAAATTAAAGTGGGAAAACACATTCCTCTCCAAAAAATAAGGCGCGAGGGTGGAAACAACGAGAGGTGAAATTATTCAAAGATTTTAATCCCGTGCGTACGATATTTCAAGACGTTAATGGCAAACACTCGTCAGCACCCGTATCTCGCGGACTTCTTTACGCGCGGAAATTTCCTCCGGTTGCGTCGTGCATTTTTCGAAAAAAAATAAAGAAATAAAAACGCAAGGACGTTGAAATTAATTTGCATCCCTCCTTATAAGGAAACACGGGTTGATTCAGGCAGAGGGCGATAACGCCGAGGGAATGAATTACCCAGCGAAGCGCCCATTTGTTTCCTCGGGATCCGTCAAAAATCGTCACGAATATTACTCGAAAAATGTGACTAAGCGAGAGTTCACGTGGCAGAACGAACGGCTTCCGGAAGGGAGAAAAATGGCACCCTCCAAAAACAAAACACTATCATTTTATGGAACCATACGTCGGAGGACGCTGGTTTTTTTAGTGCGTCACTAAAATGTTTATCCGTTTCTTCGCCAAGAGAATCAAAATCATACATATTGTTCAAACTCTCCGATTCGCGACTGTTGACGGTCGAACGAGAAAAAGGTGGATCGAGAGGCGGGAGAGATATTAAGAAAATGATGGAGAGAAAATTGAAGAGATGGAAATATAGATTTCGTGAGAGACAAACTCGCCTAAGAAGATTTTTCATGGATGTGAACCATAAAAACCATGCTTATAAAAACAACTGTACCTCTTCCAATGGTGTTGCACCGTAGCACGTAGGTTGCAGCTTTCTGCCGAATTAATTCTTACAATGTAGTAAAACATGCATAACGAAAACAACATAACGGTCCTATAACAAACTTCGAATCGTTCATTTTTACTTTCTCATATAGGAAGTATATTGAGAAAGTACATATTGTAATCGCGAAAAAATTCGACCTCTATATTTTTACGGAAATATACGTTTTAGGTGTCGCTGAGTCCGAAAAAGTGGTTTTCGCAATGCCGTCTGTCTGTCTGTCTGCTTGTTACTGGCTCTAGAGCCTAAACGGTAGAGCGAAAATGAATGAAATCTTGTACTTAGGCATTTTATCATACTGAGCAGAAGCTATGATGACATGGTTGACATTACTCAATAATTAAGGGAAGTTTAATCTACACATTTTAACAAGAATTTGATTTTCTCAAAAACGGCTATAATGATTTTGATAAAATTTCGTACAGTTACTTGAGTCTGTCTTCAATAATACTCTATAGTTCATATTTTTCAAAAAATGAATATAAGACTAGTTTATTCTAGGCAACTTTAGCAATAATTTGATTTTCTCAAAAACGGCTGGAACGATACTATAGAAACTATAGAAAAACATCGATATCTTGAATCCTTTTATTGCCTACCATAGATTTTTCGAAGTGCATATAGTTGTGTTGTTATGTTTTGTTTGATTTTAAAATTTCCTCTGATTGTTATTTCAGTTTTAGATCCTGTGTGTTATATTACTCGATAAAAAAATAAAATTGGAATTTATTTATGCACAAAGATAGTATGTGAGCCACAGAAAGGCATAAATAGTGAAGTTTGCGGATTTGAGACAGTTTGTCATGCCTAACATATGCATACACGCGAGCCATACATTGATATTAATGACATTGTTCATATATTTACTAACTTAAAGATATTACTACAATCATACAATGCAAATTAATCACATTCATTATTCGGATACATATAAGACGTCCGTAGACCTTTACTTGGTCTGTATATCTTGCAGGATACGTTTCGCTTAAATAAGCATTGTATCGAACTCGGCGCACTCTTTGGCGAAACAGGTAACGCATCGTTCAAGATACACGCATTATGATGGCTTAATGCGCAAATGCAAAGCTTATTATTATTTGTATCATAAGAATTCTACTAATTTCTTAAAATATTTTTTACCATGATTTTACTTGCTGCCGCAGAAATAGTTAATTTTCGGTTAAATGTGCTCAGAAACACAACGCACTAGACACTTAGTAATACTGCAACACGGCCCAGTAAAAGCGTTGGATCTTTAACTTCGGCTTTTTATTTTTAAAAATCCATCTTACCGCATATGCATCTCAGCATACGCACCGATCAATATATTATCAAACAAAATTACCACAACATCTCGAAGATTTAATAACCGATTGAACGATTGCCCCGCTATGAGTACTAACCGGCGGCAAAAACAACTTTGTAGTCTCGATACGACGCAGAAGTGTTGGAGATGTAAAAATTAATAGGCTTCTTCGATCGCGCTGTCAAAGACTCCTTACTCAAAAACATAAAAAATAAGCGGACGAAGAGGCGTATCCGAGAGGTACACACCCACAGGAAGCAACTCGCCGCACCTTTAAGCCGTGGAATCCGATCAATTACGCGTAAGGCTTAATGACAGGCCTCCTCTTTCCGCTTACCGATGACTCCCAATGATGCGGCTCCTCTCTTCTGCATATCCCTGAGAGAGAGAGAGATAGGCAGTTTCTCGTTTCCTGTCTATTAAGCATTCGATCCTTTCATATAGTATGTCTAGACGACCAAGCCATCCAACTATCTAACCAACCTCCTTCGTCTCCATGGTGAAAATCTTAATGATGGATTATGTTAACCTACTCTCGCTATCTCTCTCATTTCGGTCGCTTTGACGAAAAATACATGGAGTAAAAGATGTGTCATTGCAATTCAATTTTTAACTTGAGAAATCCCACGCGGATGTTACGTAAGGCCATATCTGCCCATACGTGCGAATCGAGTTGTGTGGCTTCACTCCTCTCTACTACGTTCTTTTAGATTGATTTTTTCCCAGTAAATTTCGTATCTATCCTAACGTGGTTTGGTAGTCTCCAAAAATTGATAATCGGAGTCGAAAACTACCCCGAGAATATCTTTCACAAATCAGACGAAAAATGGCGATTTAGGATGAGATAAAGAACTGTGATCAATAAGTGCTTAGCTTAGGAAAACTAGCTCCCCCGGCCTGCTTGTAACTCCCCCGAGAGAATTTCAAATGCCTTACGAAGCTATAGTGAAGAAACATTACAATTTAACACGGACAATTACATGAGTTAAAATAAAATTTGACCAAAAAACCTTTTATGCGTTTGTGTCTAACGTTTAGATTTGATCTCACCTTAGACACTCGTACGGTCGGAAATGCAGAAAGTACACCGCATTGCTTGAGGTGAATAACAATATTTTCTAGGTTCATTTTACAGCATATAGAGATGTTTCCTGGCCTAATATCTGGGACTACCTGTATGGTACATATTCCACGTGATCGACTTCTTCGGGACTTCGTAGAAATATTTAATCCAACCTTACCGATGAAGAAATGTCGTTTCTTTGAAAATTAAGATGGCAAGCCTACAAACTGGAGTAGCCGTTTGATCATTCCGCTTCTTCGGGATAAGATTTACTCTCCTAATAGCCTACTGAAAATTGTTCAGTAAGAGTCGGATTACTAACGACCTTTGGACTTGCATTTTAAACGCTTTCATTCGTTTCACTTCTAAAATTTCAGAAATAATTTATGCTATTTGCCCAGAGATATAAGCATCAATTATTCTTTTTCTCTCGTCGTTAGATATGTTTATATGGAGTTACTTAGGGGTGGTGTATTGATAACAATTTGAGAATGCTAAAATATTTTAACATCTTCCAATTCAATGATTAGATTAATGTGATTATATTGGATTTGTATGTAATAGAGAATTCTTATATTATTTTGCTTTTAAATACCTATCAACAAATTAAAATGGACACCTATTGGTATATCAATATAAAGTTCACGCTATATTGAAATGGGTCATTGTACAAAATTAAACAAACAGTTGTCAAAACAGAATCCGTCATTGTCAGCATAAAATAAATCGTTGTAAAAATAAGATGAACCGTTGCCTAAATAAGCTGGAAAACAGTGGCGTGATACGCTATTGTTTAAAATCAGTGAAAGGGTTAATACAATTGCGCGTAATGATTTTATGTATTTAAAAACAGGTTTTCGTCATACAGAACGATGAAAAAATATGAATGCATATTACCACTCGACTGTGAGAAAGTACATATACACATATTTATATGCAGTGGTTGAAGAATCACTTTTCTATGTCAACCCTTTGAAAACCACTTTATGTATCGAGTAATGTTTGGAAATTAAACTTATCGGTGAGATTTTTTTTGGACTCCGATGAAGAAAGAAAATGGTCAAATGCCAAGGAGAATGTTATCGCGGCGGATAAACGCCCAACCCCATGAAATTTTCGGATATGATAATTTATTTTTTTGCCGAATAATGAAACAAACAATACATTCTCGTGAATGGCACTAAATGGATTTGATAACAATCCGACACCTTGCGTGCGTGGCCGTGTCACGCAAATTTTTTCGAGGGCTAAAAATATTTTTACGCAAAGACCAATCAGATAAGAAGGCCCACCTTTTCTCCCTCCTTGGACTCCCTTATCCTCTCCCCCTTCTCCCTTATTAAGGCATTTTCAGCCGGCTTAAGGTCCAGCTAAGGGATATCCGCCATTTCCATAATGGCGATCCGCGCACTTTGTAGGCCTCCAAGCAGAAGCTTGTAATTTTTATAATGATGGCAAAAAGCGAGTCCATTATTTTTAAAAAAGAAAGTTGAAACCCAGATAGAATGATCGTTTTCCTCATGGGAACGTTTCCTAGGAAACTTCCGACCCACCACATATATGCAAAAGATATCTTTCTAAACGACCGTGAGATCGGGAGACACGTGTTAAGCCCCAGTTTTGGATTGTAAGTAATATATTTTTAATATTCTAACGTAAGATAGTAATCAGATTCCGTAGCATATATTCAAAATAATTGTTTAGGAGTGGCCAAAACCACAATGCGCGTTCGAATCCGACTCCTGAATGTCGTTTTTATAAAATATTTGCGATTATCGGCCAAACTAAATATTTCAAAGCAGGAAAATATGAAGGAATACCAAAAAACGAAGTTAACTCTCATAGACACACGTTGTATGCATTACTTTTTCAAAGTGGAAGACAGAATAGGATATATGCTACTTAACTGCTTCGCTTTTCATATTTGCGTTAAATATGTTAAAATTCATAATCTTTAGAGGTAACTGAACCTGATAAGAGTGATTTGAAATTTCCCATAAAAAACATTTTTTATTGCAGAATAAAATATCATTAGATGATTGAATGGTTTTATTTTATGCTCATTGTCAGATTTTATAAAAATAAGTAATATAAGTAATTCAAAATAAATAAAGGAAGGAAACCAATATATACAACTTCATTTGATACTATGCGTTTTGAAGACTAGTTCAACCGCTAACAGCAACAATCACAATTGATCGAAATAACTCTTGCACCCATAAAAGTTGTGGGCAAACTGAAATGCGCACCTTGTATACTCGACTGTTTGACGGCTACAGAAGTTACCTCGTTTATCTAACGTACTCAAGGCATCAGGTACACCAGATAAATGCAGTAAGTTCCCGGTGCAAGTCGGTGACTAGTACCTGAAAGCGGCGACATACGTATAATAAAATGACGTATACACAGGCAAAGTGAGGTTTACCTTCCAGGCGGAATTTTTGCCACAACAATGCATCATTTTAAACCTATATATCACAATACGGCAAAATACATTTTATGTCATAAATGAATTAACACTATGAAATAAATAGAATTAATACCTACTCATAAAAAATAACCTGAGGTAATTGTGAAGCTTGTTTTTGTTGGTGATGAGTGGTGAGATCATACAAAAAGGATTCTTAATTAAGATTAATATATGCTATACAGTATTGTTCTATGTTAATCTATCATATTAATTTTTTACGGGAAATCTATTAAACTTGTTAATTAAATAAAGAATAATATTAACGTTAAGATGACAAAGGCCCACCTCCATTGTCGATTATGGGAAAGACTAAACAATATTTGCGTTGAGGATTTTGACTTCTACCCAGCCAAATTTGGCACGAATGTAGGGGGCACTAAGAGTAAAGTAAACGCGGGGCTTTAGTATCCGTCTGTCCGTCTGATTCAAAATGGCGGCCTATTGTCTGTCTCATCCTGTATACACGCCCACATTTCTCAACTAATTCCGACCAAATTTGGCACGATTGTAGGGGGCATTAAGGGGAAAGTCAACGCGGGGCATTAGTGTTTGTCTGTCCGTTTGATTCAAAGTAGCGGCCGATTAAAACATTAAACTACGCGTATTTTCCCTGGTCCTACTATTGATTTGAATCAAATTTGATACGATTGTGGAGGGCTCTCAGGAATAATTCATAAGCGGGTTTGGTTTTTCTCTGTCCGTTTTAGTAATTTTAAATAAATACAGTAGAGCCTCGCTAATCCGAACTAATTGGTACTCAGATATGATCGGATTAGCGGATTTTCGGATTAACCGAGTTTTACCAAATACACGGCGCGGGGGGGGGGGGAGGGGGGGGGGGATGCTTACGTAGAGTCGTTGCCTGGCAATGTCTTGGATCAATCACATAACGTTCTAATAGGGCGGCGGAAGAGTTGGAGGGGTAATATGACGTCACGTTTACCCGTGCCTCGTTTTCACATGTTGAGTGTCGCGACTGTGCTACCGTCTTAGCGTACATTTGTGTAATATAGTGAAGGGCTTTTCCCAGTGTTTCAAATTACTGTCGCCGTTTTGCCCATCTTGTAGAAATGTCCAAAAAGCATAGTTCATGTTCGTTAAAAGATATGTTGGAATTGCCCAAACGCATTGACCTTCAAAAGCATTATTGCTCATTGATAATGCTTCATCCCATTCACGGGAATCAGAACTTATCTCTGGTGATATAAAGGCTATTTTCTTGCCTCCAAATGTGATCACGTTGGTGCAACCAATGGACCAGGGAGTGTTGCAAAATCTGAAATGTCACTACAGGAAAAAGCTTTTGCGATCTCTTATCGAGGGTGAAGAAGAAAATTTCACGATAATGTAGAAACTGAAAAAGATCATTGCGTAAAGACTAGTCTTTACACCATGGAAAAAGATCACAATGAAGGACGTGATTTATTGGGTGGCTGAATCTTGGGACAATGTGAAATTATTATTACCAAAAAGTCACGGAAAAAACTGTTGCCAAATATCATGGATGGTGTTCAAGATGAGCAAGCACTCGATGAATTTTTTTTGCATCCTGTTCGGATTAACCGAAATTTTGGATTACCGAGGTTCGGATTAGCGAGGCTCTACTCCAGGGGTGGGCAAACTTTTCTGCATGGCGGGCCGCATCGGTGTTTGAGAATTCTTCAGCGGGCCACATTGAAAGACGCCAATGCTTAGGCGGGCCAGATTAGAGTTTAAATCGGAAATTGCTTAGACTCTTAGGAATCATACATAAGTGAAAAACAAGCATAACCAAGGATTGTACGGCTAAAATTTCAAAAGTAAAGGTTTTATTGTCATAATTTTACCAAAAGTAATATAAAATTGTGATAAATTTGACAGATTGCTTTTTCACCAAAGCTTCGCGGGCCACGTTAAATGCTCTCGAGGACCACATATGGCCCGCGGACCACGGTTTTCCCACCCCTGCTCTACTGTATATACTTTGTATAGTTTTACAGCGCATGAATCGCACTTAACACTAATGCCGACATTCTAAAATTTACCTTAAAGAAGGTTTGGACTTGGTCTTGGTTTGTTAATCTCCTTCCTTCATAAGTCGTCCAAAAATGTATTAGGTGTCTGAGTTAGGTAAAAGCTTACGCGTTAGGTGCCATAACAACAGCAAAAAGGATTTGAATTAATTTATTGTTATATATGGTCCATATACCTTCAGAATAGCTTACATATATTTTCGTTATTTGATATCTTGTAAGATCGCTCTGTAGGGGCTATACATAGGGTTACCAGGTGTCCTGATTTCTCCGGAAATGTCCGAGCTTTTCTCCTGTTCGGGGATGTTCTGGCGGGATTTTTAATGTTCCTCGGGCTTCTAAATATTTGTGTTAAAGTAGGGGCAGGGGAGTCGCTTTCAAAGTTTTCGTACTACTCCCTTTTCTGCCACTGACAATGAGATGTCACATTTATTATCTAACCATGAAAATGCTAAAACATTTCAAAATTAGGGTATTTTTATCGCATATTATATTACACTAGCAGAAATACTCGGCATTGCCAGGGGAAATGATATATTTCAATAATTTATGCATGGAAAATCGGGGATATTGTATTATTTAAGTTACTGTCAGATGATACATGGTATTTAAGAATTCAATCGGCCGCAGTTTTGAATAAAACGGGAAGAGAGAAACAAAAGCAGCTTATGAATTATTCCTGTGAGCCATCCACAATCGTATAAGATTCTAGAAAATATAATCGTTAGCTCCGTTATGCGCTTTTAGTAGGTCATTCTTCGTTAAACAAAAGCAAACACTTGTTTCAGAAAGGTAGGTCATGTGATTTGTTGCAATGCGGCGAAAAAACACTCAGATTGACGCCGTTTTCGTTGACTTCAGAAAGGCATTCGATAAAGTACCACGTGGTAAATTAATAGGAAAGCTTGGAAAGTGCGGCATCGACCCGAATATCATGAGTTGGATAAAAGACTTCCTCTCCAATAGAGAGCAGTTAGTAGTCATCGATGGGAAATCATCCTACCCGGTTAATGTCGAATCAGGTGTTCCATAAGGAAGTGGCATAGGCCCAATACTATTCTTAATATACATAAACGATATCTGCTCCGTAATTCGCTGCAAAATCAGACTTTTTGGAAATGACACCGTCCAATATAAGAAGAAAAAGAGCAAAGATGACCAAAAATTGCTCCAGGAAGATTTAAACGCCGCTTCAGTGCGGTGGCAAGAATGGCAAATTGAAATTAATCATGGTAAATGTTCCCTCTTGAGTTTATAGAAGGGCAAGAGTAACGAATTAGAATCGGAGCTTAGAATTGATTGATTGAATATCCAATCTGCGGAATACGTTAAATATTTAGGAGTAACTATTTGTCGTGATCTATCGTGGAGTATGCATATATGAAGGGTCATAGGCGCATCCAACAAGATATTGGCTTCGTAGGCAGAATAGTAATAAGTAGCACAGAACAGGTACGAGAAACGTGTTATTTATCATTGTCAGATATCAGGTCGAATACACTTCCAGAATATGGGATCCGTATGAAAAGAGACAGATACTTGTCTTAGAAAGTATCCAAAGCAGAGCAGCCAGATTCGTAAAACAAAAATATGAGGAAAAGATAAGTGTGACATCACTTTTGAAGGAGTTGAAGTGAATGTCGCTAAAGGATCGCAGACTTAGCGCTAGGGTAAGGTTTAGGAGAAATTTAGGTCGGAAGCTCTATTAAAGAAGGCCTAAAGAATAGTAAAGGCACCTACTTACATGGGTAGGCACGACCACAAAGATAAAATACGAGAGATCGACTGTAGGACTGAGCGATATCAAGGTTCGTTTTCCCAAAAACCATACAAGATCATAACAGGAGAGTGATACCCACGAGAGAAGTTATTAGGTAGGCTTTGGTGCGATGCACCTCCTGCGATCCACCAATCCGGTGATTTGCAAGGTATTATGTAGATGTACCAAATTTGATTCAAATCAATAGCAGGACTTGGGAAAATACATATAATTTAATGTATAAATCCGCCGGTATTTTGAATCAACCGGACAGACAGATACTAAAGCTCCGCGTTGGCCTTCCCCTTAGTGTCCCCTACGATCGTGCCAAATTTGGTCGGAAACGGTTGAGAAATGTGGAAGTGCATAAAGGAAGAGACAGACAATTGGCCGCCATTTTGAATCAGGCGGACAGACGGACACCAAAGCCCCGCATTTACCTTCCCCTTAGTGCTCCCTACAATCGTGCCAAATTTGGTCAGAAACGGTTGAGAAATGTTGGCGTGCGTAAGTTCACAGTCACACAACTCGTACATATCATACTTTGCCTAAAAACTACCAGGCATTCTATACAATGCCTAGGCTACAGCTTTTCTCCAAATTTCTTGTAAATAATTCTAGTTTAAACATCACGCGAGCCAATGACCGCTAGTTTGTTTTTGCTTTTCTGTTTTTTAATAGGCCTTAAAAATAAGGTTAAACTGTTCCTCCAATTTCATTCACGCCGCCTTTTCATTAGTTCCTGACTGTTTATTTTTCTTTAATCTGTCATTACACTACCTCGCCTCAACTTTTCACTAAATCTTCTTTCTTCCCTCTACTGTCCTTTCAAATCGCTATTCTGCCTTTCTTAATTCGTCCTTTCCTACCTTCTTAACCACCCTGCTCCGCCATCTTCTTCTCGCATTGATCCTGCAGCAACCCGTCCGATCCTTATTGCCTCTCTCCAACCTTCTTTCACTCCAATCCGTTTCCCTTTTCTTTTTTAGATTTCTATAGAAAAATCGCTCATGTATTCGGTTCAACCATCCGTCTGTCCATGTACAAAATAACTAAAAAATTACTTCAGTTTTAAAAGCTAAAATTTCAGGATAGATAATATTGTATTAGACGTATTAGATCTACCTACATATGATATGCATTTGGTCGATCTAGGATTAGATGCTGTGGAGTAATCGGAAAAAAATCGCTAAAAAAGTACATACTGCTACAAATGTAGGTAACCAGCAACGCATCATACATTCGATTCTTTACTCCAATGGAGGGGATGCCAGTCGACGAAATAAAGCGCCTCACGTAATTTTCTCTGCGATTCTTTCGTCGCTTGTTATCCACCTTCTCTCCCAATTCCTTTCCTTCCCTTTTCCTCAACTACACCTCTCTCTCTCTCTCTCCCTCAAAATTCATAACCGCCTTTCGATCAGTCGTCCTTCTCTTCCCACGCAATCCTTTTCATTCCAATCCATTTTCCCCATCTTCTTTTTACCTCTCCTCTTTCTGTTATCTTCTCTTCATCCTCCATCCTATCCTCACATTCTTTCCCTTCCCTCCTCCTTCCCATCCTCCCCCCCTCCCCACCCCTCTCCCCCCCACGCAAACACCTCTCCCTCTTCTCCTCCCTCCCTTCCCATTTCCTTTACTGCACACTCGTAATGATACCCATCTGCGTTCGGCCTCCCTTTATCCTTCCCCTCTCTCTCTCTCACTCATCTGCTCCTTTACCAAAAACACTTCTTCTCCCCCTTAGGGTAAGAGAGAGAGGGAGAAGGAAGGGGAGGGAATAGGAGTGGAAGAGGAGAGAAAGAGAGGGAGAGAGAGAGGAAGATGATGAGAGGATACGGAACAGTAACAAAAAATATTCGGAAACAAAAATAACCCGACCCATCCCTCTTCCCTTTCCTCCTTCCTCAACTTCCCCGCCCTCCTCTCACACTTCGCCCTTCGTCTTCCACTATTTTTCACCCGAAGGGAAATGTTCGGCCTCTCTTTAGGTATTGTTTCCCCTTCCTCCTCCCTCCACTTCAATCTCTCTCTCCCCACCGCTCCTACTAATCTTCCCATTCGTATTCCCACCCTCTTCCACCCCCCCCCCCCCTCCTTCCCTTCCCTTCCGCTGTACCCTTTCCTCCCTTCTCCTCCCTCTCTCTCTCTCTCCCTCCCTCTTCTGTCAAGGTCCCGCCACTGGCTTCAAAACAACCTTCCCGCCCACTCTACATACAATTTACTCGTTCGCGCGGGAGGAGGGAGTTTTAGAGAGGGAGAAGGGGGGAGGGGGAGAAGGAAAAGGGTTGGGAAGAGAGTAAGAGAGAAGAGGGGGGGAGGTAGAAGAGTGGGGGAATGGTATAAGGCGTTAGGCGTCGGAGTGGGTGGGGAGGGAAGAAGATAGGGAAGTATTAGGAGTTAGGAGGAAGAAGCATGAGGACATGGGATGGGTTTGGATGTCGAAAGGGGAGGAAAGCTTAAAGAGGAGGTGGTGGGGCAGGATGGTGGAGGGAGGGGTGAAAGTTAAGCG
Organism: Uropetala carovei; assembly: GCA_036926305.1. Lineage (NCBI taxonomy): Eukaryota > Metazoa > Arthropoda > Insecta > Odonata > Petaluridae > Uropetala > Uropetala carovei. Next base: position 804,467 of record JAXCHB010000024.1, read on the forward strand.
GGAGAGGGAGAAATCGAAAAGGGGAAGGAAAGAGAATAGGGAGAGAGAGAGAGAGACGGGGAGGAAGCACGGAGGGAGCGAGAGGCGCGCATTATTAAAAAAAAAGAGGAGCAAAAATAAAAGGATTGGTTCTAAAGGATAATATTGGAGATTCCCGCGGGTGTTGCGCGGCGAAGGTGAAAAGAAATGGGCGGGAGGAAGAGAGGGAGATGGAAGTTCACTGAAATTAAGGAAAATAAGTAATGGAGGAATTTGAGCGCGAGGGAGCGTGTGCAGTTAAAGCGGGTAATGACGTAAGGGGTTTAAGACGAGGAGATGATGATGGAAGAGGAAATGATTAAAGAAACCGCGAGGAGAGGAGGAATACGAGGGAGAAAGGGTGGCGGAGAGGTGGGAGGTTGGGGGAGGACGTTTAAAAAAAAGATGAGGAGAAGAGAGGGAGGGAAGGAGGTAAAGATGAAGGAAAGAAAGAAGAGAAGATACGAGAGAAATAAGGGCGGAAAATAGTACAGACAGACAGAAAAAAACGACGAGAGTGAAAGGATAAGAAAAAATGGAGTGATAGAGAGTTGGAAGATCGAGAGAAAGAGAGGATGATGTACATGGAGAAAGAGCGGAAAAATAGTACAGACAGACAGATAGACAAAAGACGGGAGTGGAAGGTTAAGGAAAAATGGAGTGATAGAGAGTTGGAAGATCGGGAGAAAGAGAGAGAATAGAAAGAGGTAAGGGAAGATTGAAGAAAAATGATATGAGAGATGTAGAAAGAGAGGAACACCAAACAAGAGTGAGGGAAGAAGAGGAAAAAGAGAGGCAAGGGGGAAGAGAGCAAGAAAAAGATGAAGATAGGAATAAGAGACGATAGGAGGAGGAACGGATAAGAGAGTAGAAAGAAGATAAGACAGAAAGTGAAAGAGGGTGAGATAGAGGGTGAAAGTGAAGGAGGGAAGGAGGGAAGGAGTGGGAGAGGGAGAGAGAAGGCGAGAGAGAGAGAGATTGAGATAAAGAGGGGGTGAAAGAAAGGCGGGAGAGAGATCGGGTACGACGAGAAAAATAAAACAAAAAAGAAAATCTGCCGCCAACGTTATTATTATTTTTTTTTTCGAAAAAAAAAATCTCCGGAATTTTTTTTTTGCAGACCGATCGGTTTTTCGGGACGTTATTAATTGAAGAGAGCACGGCCGCCTTAAAAAAAAAAAAAACGGCGCGGGATCTCGGTCGAGAAGTCTCGCGAAAAAAAAAACAACGCACGTAATAGTAGCGCATATTTTTGCGCGGCATACGACCGGCTAGACGGCAACGCGGGAAGGTGGAGAAGGCGGAGCCAATAAGAGGCCGGTTGTACGGGGGAGTTAACTCACGCAAACTCATACCGATGACTCGTTGTCGCGTTCGGTTAAGTGGACGTATTTTATTTATTTTTTTCCTCCTCTTCTTCCGGCGATATCCAGCGACGGTGCGGTATAAGAACGAAAGAAAATCGTTCCTCATTTCTTTTTTAATACCGAAGAAATGAGACGGCGGGGCGTTATTTTGCGGTCCCGGAAAAGGATGAAGTTGAAAGAAGGGGGAAAAAAAACGGTTTCGGTAATGAATAAGTATTACGGGGAAAATTACCAAAAGAAGAAAAAAATAAAGATTAGAGATGCATTTCGGTTCGCGAAATGGAGAGAGAGAGGAGGGTAAAAAAAAGGCGGTTTTGATTTGATGTTACGGGCGCGAAATGGCCAAGAGAAGGGAATAATTAAATGAGACGTTTTTTCTCGAAAAAAGCGGAGAATTTACTGCAGGAAACGAGAGGCGGAAAAAGGGAGTAAAGAGATGCGCAAGGACAATAGGAGGGATAATTGAAGGGCCGATAAAGAACGGGTCCGAGTCTGAAAGGAGCTAAAAATAATACGAGGCGGTATAAGAGGGAAACATTTGTAAGAGTAATTAACTAGCATTTCTGTACGGAACAAAACACGCCAAGTTAGCCTAAAAATATCTTAATTGACTCCGAGGGGGGAAAAGAGATCGATAAATTCATATACTCATCCGGAAAGCTTAACGAAGTAGAAAGATAATTGGTAAATGATTGCGATGAATGAGGAAGGATGAGAAGGGCGGAGAGAATTAGAAAATAAACATATGTGTTTATAAATGAGAATGGAATTTGTGAACTAGAAAACATAATTAGAATTTGACGGTTCTAAAAACAGAGGTAGGCTGTGGAGATATGATAATGAGTTAAGAGAAAGCATTGAAATGTTTAGATGTTGTCTATTAATACACACACGCAAAATATAAATAATTAAAACATTTTAAAATCGATGGATGTAGCCTTTACGTGGCGAAATTCCATATTATGGAAAGAATAACAATAACACTTGGTAAGTGGAGTTTACCAAGTGTTATTTTTGTTCTTTCCTATAAAATTTTAGTTTAGATGAGAGGCTGACGCGTAAACAGACCCTCACGTAAAGAGGGAAACAACGGTGATGAGAGAAGCATTAGAATGCATTTAATTGTGTGAATTTGTATAAATAATACGAAATCATTTGGTTGGGGATTGAATAGGAAAATTGATAGATTTTTATAACGCTTTCAAGCAAAGGAAATGATAATGAAGAGAAAAGAGTAACCATCTAAAAATTCATATGCTGGGAACGTTCGAACCTTCAAGTGCGTTAAAGTGTACGACGGAGATGATAATAAGCAGAATAATAGTATTCATTCCACAAATGGTTAATAATTAAGAAATAAATAAAATTGACAAATCGTATTTTCCAATAACCGTAAATAAGTTGCAAAAATCGTGACACCGTTTAGGGTACTAAGCATCCGTAATCAGTGGTAATTGTAGTTTCTACACAATCATCAAAGACGACGACTGGTTCGTAACCGAAATGCGCATGTGATTTTCCCAGCATATTTATTATTATTATTATTATTATTATTTATTAGTCGATCTGTACAATTCTCTTTCGAAGAAATATGAAAACCTATGGGTAACAGCAAAAAAAATACAATCTCATAAATCAAAAGAGAGCATTTTTTAACGCGATGCGCTACGAACGTAAAAGGGATAGAAAATTGAAAAAAGAACGAGGGGGGAAAATACTAAATACAAGGTATGAGGGCTGAACCAGAAAATGATAAAGGCGTGAGGAAAGAAGTAAGAAAGAGAGCAGAGAGAGATACGAAGAAGAAAGGAGGGTGAAGAATTATAAAGATTTGATGGAGGAGTGGCGAGATGGATGCAGATGGGCCGTTTAGATATTAGGACGACGGAAAATCTCATACCCAGAGATATATATATATATATATATATATATATATAGAGAGAGAGAGAGAGAGAGAGAGAGAGAGAGGGAGAGAGAGAGAAAGAGAGAAAGAAAGGCTCTTCATTTATTTATCGAAGATGACGTGTACGCCCCTTATTCCGCTTCCTGTCCCTCCATTTAGGATGCGGCCTCTTGTTCTTTTTTTCAGTTTCCGTTTCGAGCGCCTGATTAATAATCCCGTCGGGTCGCTTGTTTCGCGTGGAGCGTCGGCGGATTCCGGCTGTGTGCAAATTTTCAAGGAGATCATCGCGAGAGATGAGTGCGGGGCATTTATAACCGTTAATTTTCTCGAGATTAATGGCCAGGGATTTTTATATATAGCGTGCAAATCTGCATAAGTGAATTGAAAACCGTAACTTTCGAGTTCTCCTGTCGAACTCTCGCGTGTTGAATGAATCGTTTGTTTAGAACTTTCAGCGTGCGAAATTCGAAAAAATCGAGCGGAAAATTTTCTAGTCTGTTTTATTGAGAAAATTTACGACCTTTTAAATCAGTTTTGAATGACGGGAATTTAAGTATGCCGGTAAAATATTTCGAGGATTTGGTTTACGTTATTAGCCCTCAAAAACATACTTAGAATTCCGTTTCTAATGCCCTGTTAATCTGAATGTATTGTTGAGGCTACCCATTATTTTTCTTTTTATTTCGCTGTCAGAATTTCATATCTACCTTTTAAAATCCGGCTACAAGCTACCAGAAATTTGAAAGGTTTTTGTTTCGGAAAGGCTTGAATATTCATGTTTGTTTCCTCCATTCCCTTCTTACCATTCCAATTTTTTCATGTTTCGCGATGTGTCATTTTTACAGATTGTTCTTTTTTCATCGACTTACACGAAACGCAATCGTAAAAATCCATTCGACAACCTCGCCATCTTTCTCCATTTCTTTGATTCACGATTCAAAATTTTATTTTTCGTTATAATTTGAAAACAACACGACCAAAATTTATTGGGAAAAATATCATTATTTTTCTTTGATTTTCCTAAACTTATCATTTTATTTTAGTCTAGTTTCCCGCGTATCCATAATACAACAGTTATGTAGCAATATATGTAGTGTAACTCCGATTATCCCGATAAAGGATTATTCGAATAATATGACAAAACTAAAAACCTGTATATACCTACAGTAAAGCAGAGCAGCAAACTGAACCGCACAAATTTGCTGAACCGTGAATCGAACCAAAACCAAATATTATTCTTTTTATAGAGCAGCGGGTCGAAAGAACTGTCTATTAATTTGCACACAATGCATACTGCTCGAGTAATTGTGAAAAATTCGCTAACTCTCTCTATTCTGATTTCCATCTCAAGGAAATCAATAATGGACCGTAAAACCAGATGGGATTCTAGAGATAGCTATTTTGTGTAGACTTTGCAGTGTCTATTAAGGAGTTGTAATTAACGGACAGTATAATTGGTTCAAAATTGAAAATAATGTGAAGATGTTGGAACCCCTGAACATATCGGTGCTACTTCCTTTCTTATTTTATGTATACAATTCCAAGGGAATTATTTCTATTTGTACAGCATAAAAAATACTATTAAAATTGTATTTTTTTATCAACACGAAGAAGAGGGAATAAATAATACGCAAATCACATTTCTGCTAAAAACGAACCGAACCAATCTCAAAACTTAACTCTGACACGAACCAAGAACCAAACCATTAGTAAAAACTGCGAACGGAACCATGTGCCAAACCACTTCCACATTTGAGACAATTTGCTGCTCTGCAGTAAAAAAAAGTAAACGTGTTCTGAGTATTTATTTAAAATACATTAAATAAACTTCCATCAACATTCTCCAAAACAGAAAAAAAATAACTATCGAAACTACATTTTGCATCCGAAATTTTTAAACTTCCAACAACATATTTCTCTGCTAACATTATACAGACGAACCTCCATAATCCGACATTCCGTAATCCAGCAACTCCCCTAATCCGGCATAGTCTCCGAGTTCGCCTTGTTTCCCGTGAACCGCTATGTTTAGAACCGTCGATCGCCAAATTCAATGCGTTTATTTATTAACCCCTCAATGTATTAAATAATTTGAATGTGATTTCCTTTATTACCAACTTTTATATAAACTTCGCTAGTTATTTATATGTTTTATATACATATATTCAACCCCTCAAATATCAGAAAAAATCTTCCTCGAAGAGGTTTCATATCATTTCACCTTCTGTGAGTGGCTACCTATCGTGCAACCACCTCTTACAGTGGAAAGCGCATATCTGTGTAATCGCCGTACTTGAAATTTTATTGTGCAATTCGCACTTATTTTTCGTTACCTTTATTTTGACGAGCAGCTTTAACAGCGTCGTTTTTCAACTGTTTATGGTGTCAGTGCGTAAATAAAATGAAGAAACAGATTACGCTGAAACTGTCAAAATCGTAATTTGGACACCAATATACTCGCCAAACGCTGATTTCGACAATAACCATTTTATGCGAGCTTCCAAATTTTTGAAAACATACGATATGTACCAATTTACCACAAAATAAAACGCACTGCCTATCTTTTTTTGTTTATTACTTTTGTTTAAATAACATTCTGTGCATATAATTTAACATTTACTATATTACAACGTGTAATAACATGAAGAGATGAGCTAGGCTTAACTTTAGTATTAGATACCTCCAGGGTCGTATTAAGAGACCCATGGGCCCCACGCAGAGTACGTTTAAGGTTCCACCAAAATCGTAAAATATTTTAAAAGTAACAGATTATTGCAAGGTTTGTGCTCTGTGCGGCAACACTTGGAAAGGATTTCGGCGAGGCGAGATAGGATCAGCCCACTGTGGCCCCCCTTGTCATCTGGGCCCCACGCACTTGCGTGTTTTGCGTACCTCTTAATCCGGCCCGGGATACCTCCCATAATACGGCAAATTCCTTAATCCGGCTTCGGTCAGATTCCAAGGTTGCCGGATTAGGGAGGTTCAACTGTACCAGATTCACCGTTCTTTGACTTGTTCAAAGTGCTCACTCACTCTTTGCGTTTGGTAGACTAATCATAACACGAAAAAGCTACTTAAAGTTTAAATAATTAGAGCACCATTTTAATTTTTAAGGTAGCGCAAACGTGTAAAATTGTCCATAAAGACTAAAGTCGTCAGTGAAAAAGTTAAGGGCTTCTACTCCTCCTCTAAGATATACAAAATAATTTTGAGCGGCAACACATGACAAAATGTTTCTAGAAGTCGCATCATAAACATTTTTTGATGTATCCGGACGAGTCCTTGTCTCCGTCAGAATGGGCATTATTATTTGAATAAAATGAGTCATACGGTCGACTTATTCGTCAGAGCGACAGCAGCTAGGTAATATCTTATTCTGATGAAGAAAATATGTATTTACATTACTATTACTACCCTGTAAACTGCCATTAGCGTTTGGCAGATGGTGCAATTACATAAAAAATACAATCTAGTTAAAGTCTTTATTGGCCTAACATATTGCGTCTGTGAGTAAAGATCTGTGGCATCTCTCACTTCTAATGACTATATTTCAACTTATTTTCTGGTATGGTCTGATCTAGCCCTACTCTCATTAGCACCTGAGGGTACAAATATGTCGCTCACGTCCTCAACGAATTCGGGGCTATCAAACTTTTCGAATAGTTTCCCCTTGCATTCCATTCCTGCACTCTTCATTGTCTGCCATTTAAGGTCTCTCAGAATCTCTGATACGCTTGCATACAATCGATCTTCGCTCTTTACAAATCGAGTCACTCTACTGTAGCTTTCAAATGGACGTAAAACTACTGTATCGCCTAAGTATGTATTTGCAATTGCTGGAGTATTTTACGTTTAACCCAGAAATTTCGTAAGGGTTACGGATGTAACTCCGGAAACGAGAGAAATCATGGCGGGTCATCTAACTCAATTCAAGTTGCTAATCCCTTTTACATCACTACACAATAGCGCAAAAGGTGCCCTTCCGATATCGTCTATATGTTTCCTGAATTGATTTCTCTGCACACAATGACATCATCCGTGATAATTCTGATTTTTACCATTTATAATACGTTCCAAATCATTTACGTATATTAGCGACTCGGACTCGACCAATTTAAAATTTGGTCAGGATAATTAGAAACCCGGGCACTCGCAGCTCTACTGTATTCTTCTTTCATGTGCTCTCCTCGCATCAATATATTTTCCTGGAAATTTGCAATTTTTAAGCTTTTCCTCTCTCTCTCTCAACTCTTAAATATTTACCATTAAAATTCATAATCAGTAGGTGCTGATAGCGATGTACTCCAACTTTCCTTTGTGTTTAATTTTTGATTGGCATTCGAATTTAAAATACCATAACCAACATTTATGGCGCCTTTCAACTTAAATTAGCTGGAATTTCAAAGGGACCGGCTCCGGAAATGAATTCTGGAAAAAAATGCGTCGTTTTTCATAAACGACAACACGCAACGGCATTCGAAAAAAGACTCCCCGCGTTATAAATACTACTTTATGAAAATTGCGAATATTATATTATTAAATAATTCCGTGAATACCCTATAAAGTTTCGTCCTCAGACGTCTTAGGCCGAGCATTTGTCCACTAAATTCAACCCGGGAGACCATTTATCGAGCGTGATTCAATAATAAATTATGCAAACATGCGCCTCATTATCCTCAAATTTCATTTAATCATCCCCTCTAAAAAGCGATCCTCCGCCTTTCTCTCTCTTTCTCTCTCTCTCTCTCTCTTTCCTTCCTCTCGCCTTCCGTCCGCTTTCCAGAACACTTTGCTCCGTCCTTCCTCACTCCTCCTCCCACACTTCCCCCCACCCCTCCCCCTCCTTTTGTCCAAACCTGCTCCTCCGGCGGGCAACCCTTAGCTCTCTCTCTCTCTCCTCCTTCTCCACATCTCTCTCACACCGAAATTTCCTTCCCCCTCCCATCCCCTCTCCACCATCCCTCGCTCTCTTCCTCCTTCCCTTCCATCTTCCCCTTTCCCTCCATCATCCCTTCTCCTTGGCTCTCTCTCTCTCTCTCTTCTCTCACCACACTTCGTACGAGGTGATAGGTAGTAGACCTTTCCATGTTTTTCGATGGGAGAGAGGGGGGGGGGGGAGATAACAAAAGGTGGCGAAGAGGGAGGAGTAAAAGGAGTCTGGAAGAAGGTTTCGAAGCTACGGATCTTCCTCTTTCGACCAACCCTTCTCCCTCTCTCTCTTTTCTCTCTTCTCTTCCCCTCCCCCTCCTGACACCAAACCCTCTCCTTCTCAGCCTACCCTTCTTCTTCTCCACCTCATCCTCCCTTCCTCTAGACCTCTCTTCCCTCCCACCACGTCCCTCTCTTACCTTCCCAAACTGCTTCGGCGGTTCCTTTGTCCGACACCTTTCTAGATGTTCTACAAATTCCCCACGTCACTTTTCCACGACCCGCCAAGATTTATAGCGAGGCCGCCCGGGGAACCTTCAGGGGTAAATGTTCCATCAAGGGAGGGAGGGAGGGAGAGCGGGGTGGGGAGGGAGGGAGAGAGCGAGGACGAGGAGCAAAGGGAGAGGCGGAAAAAAGAGGAGGAGAGGAGGTGGAAAAAGCGGTTTTACGAAGGACTAAAAGGGATGAGGATTCTTATAAAGGAGGGACCGCTTCAAGAAAGAGAGGACCGAAGGAGAGAGGGAAAAGTGAAGGAGAAGGAATTGGCAAGAGTTGGTGTGTGCGTTTAAAGTCCTGCCATTTTTACATCTCCCGTAACGAGAGACGGAGCATTAGATATCCGGAGTTCCTTTTCATGATGAAACATATTCGGAATAGGAGTATTCGCTCGCTTCGCGGAAATAGTGTTTTAATTTTTTTTTTATAAACACTCTCATTTCGCAAACTTGAGACGACAGGGCGATAAAGCAAACCGCTGTTTTTTTTAAAGAGGCGCTTGTATTTAAAACTCTATTAAGATAAATACGTTGCGAGTCGACAAAAACGCCCCAGACCTATTTTAAATAGCTGATAATAGGCAAGTATAAAAAACTATATATATACTATATATATATATATATATATATATATATAGATACATACATACATACACTCACAAACATACATAAAAATACTTCCTCAAGATTAATACTGAGTAAACTTTCACGGGATTAATCTTTTTAGAGTAACAACCTTGAGGAAACGCGTTATTTAAAAGAATAAACTTTCGAAAATAACCTAGCCGGATATGTATTTTAATCCTCCATTATCAGCCATATTTCGTCTTTACCGTTGGAGTAGGAAAAGGACTCTCGATTATCGTTATTTTTTCACGTCCTAATTTTTTCCATGTTATTCCGCGTCATCTTTCAGTTTACGGAATGGAACCGGCTTCAGTTATTCACGTGTTTCGTGTTTAAAGGGTTCTTCTGCTAGGGAAGAGAGATCCTTCTCTCTCTCTATCTATCTCTCTCTCCTCCAATCTTCCTCTCTCTCTCCTCCAATCTTCCTCTCTCTCTCTCTCTCTTCTCCTCCTTCCTATTTCTCATCTTGGAAAAAAAACCGAACGCTTCATCTTTAGCTCCTTCATCCACTCACAGATGGCACTGGACGCTAACTGGCCGAGGTAAGAAGAATTAAGCGCTCCTCAGGCTTAAAGGCGCTAAGGGGTGAGGGAGGGAGCCATGCCAATGAGACGATTCGCCACGGACGGAAACAGATGGAGACAGCAGTTCATATAAATTTCAAATTACCAACTCTTCCACAGCGTCGACTGGCCTCCCAACGAAAGGGCCTCATTACCATAAGATCTCTTACGACGCGGTTTGAAATCCCTCACTTCTTTTTTATATTTTTTAAAAGATTTTTTTTCCTCTACCGACGTTCCCTCTCGCTTCATTGGTTAAGGTTTCGTAATAAGGCCTTTAGATATAAGTCGCTGACGGCCTGTTTTGCTTGGAATCCTTCCAAGAAAATGTGATGGAGGTGGGATTGGGGAAGGAGGGGGTGCATAATGCAGTCGGTCGGAGATAGTGTGCGTGCGCGTGTTGGCATAACTGGAAAGAGAAAGAGAGAGAGAGAGAGGGAGAATGTGAGGCTGCTAAAAGAAAAATGAAAAAAAAGCGTAGGTGATCGAGGGTATTTCGAGATGGACTGAATAATTACGCATGTAGTACATTTTATTTTTTCTTTTCTTATTCAAAACAAAAGGTGGGCGTGCATAATGCGAAAAATCTTTATCTAAATAATTCTCGGCGTTCGGCGTGAAAAAGATGGAGCTAAGTCTCGGGTTCGGGAACGAATGCGAGATAAAAATGTAAATATAATTAAATTATATCGGGACCCGCGATCCCCGCTGAGTCGGTCTTTGCCGTGTTATGAGAGGGGGCGGCGGAAAAATCAGGAAAGTAATCTGGAGAGAAACGCGCGGCGTCATATTTACTGAGGTCCATAAATGATTTATGAGAGGCTCACGTGAACACAATCGCTCCGGCAATGAAAGCTTGATTCAAGCGAAATAGAAGTTTTATGTTTACATTTTTCGTTTATATCCTGACTCTATATACATATATGTGTCTATACATACATTTAAATCTATATATTCGTATACACACATACGTATATAGAAATATACGGTACATAACCTAACAAATGATAATAACCCATTAAAGGAAACCGACACAACGATAAATTACTCATTTAAATTTCAACTTCAGCTTTAGATGGTATCTCTTACTTACAATTAGATCCAAAATGGCGGTAGAACCCCGGAAGTAAAAAAAAGATAAACATTTCGTTCGACGCTTCAACAGTTTCCAGCTACAGAATAAATCGATTTCGTCGCAATGCGGCTAATAACCCCCGCCGCGCATCTCTCTCTCAAAAAAAAAAAAAACATCCCGCCTTGTAATCTCACACAATCAACCGACGAGACAGTTGCTCTTAAAAGCAATCTTTCAGAGAGGAAAAGAGTGGTAATGAGATACATACATATATATATATATATATAGAGAGAGAGAGAGAAATAGGAGCAAAAAAAGAGACACACACACACTCGATCCAACGTCTGTCATCCCGCAAAACGCCCTCTTCAAACAGCAGAATGAGTATCTGCATCAACTTTCACCAAGTAAATTCAATTAAGGATTCAAGAAACCGAGCGGACAGCATTCTACATTGGCAGGGAGCAAGGAGAAGAGAATAAAAAAAGTAAAAGAAAAACATCCGCAATGAAGTAGGCGTGGGCCGAGATGGTTGGGAGAAAAAATCCCGACGACGGCAGTGACAGGAAACTCAGGGAACAAATGAAGCAAAAGAAAGGATTAAATGGAGAGATAGAGAGAGAGAGAATAGGATGAAGAAAGAGAGAGAAACAGATAGCGAGAGATGAAAAGAGGGGGAGGGATATAAGAGAGAGAGAGGGAGTAAGATTGAGCAGAATAAAAAAGATATCTAGTGATAGGGAGGAGAAAGTGAGGAGTGAGATGCAGAGGGAATCAAATGAAGAGAAACAAAAAATAAAAAAAAGAGGGGTGGATGACTTTGAACATGGAAATCGGCAGGGAGCAATGGAATGTCTGGCAAAAATCTAACGATATATCATTCAAAATATTACAAAAAAAAGGCATAAATAAAATAAAATACCGATAAACGTAAATAAATATTGCTGAAGTTGAACTGTTTACGCGGAGGGTGAGACGTTAGGTTTTGCCATAATCCCGTAAAATTTGTGTGCAGGTCCGTGACTACGAGAATCGAAGGAAAGAATGACAACGATAGTAAAAAGTAAAACTTCTAAACATTAAATTTCTCTCAATTTTAGATAACCTGTAGATTCAATGTTATATTACATTTTTGTAAACGGAAGAGAAACAATACTTTGTAAAACGATCCAAACGTTGACGCCGTGTCAGGTTGGCCGAGCGGTCGAAGGCGCCAGACTTAAGTTCTGGTTCCCAAACGGGAGCGTGGGTTCGAACCCCACACCTGGCAAATGTTTTGTAAGTTTATTTGTGGTAATAAATACCTCATTCGATCTTTCTTCCACGTTCATTGTATCATTTTCTCCCTTTTCGCAATACTATGCCCATTTTTCTTCTTCATCCGTCGTCTCAATCTCTCCAATCTTTTATCTACTTAACCTCCCTCTGACGAATTACTGACTCGGTTTCTTCTCTCATTGTTTCATAACACTAAATTACTTAATTTTCTTTAATGATTTATTTTGCATAGTTTTTCCGGAGCAATCCGAAGGAAACATGATTGAAAGTAACGCCCGTTTTGTCACTTTAAATCTTATCAAATGAAGCTGGTGATAAAATTTTAACTACATTTTCTTAACTGAAAAATATTTTCAATGATATAGATTTTGAGATAAAACTAAAATGCATACGATTCACTAAATACTTTGGCACAAGCGCTCGCGCTTAAATCAATATCGCATTTATTTAAAAATCGCTTTCTATACTAGCACGAGTATGTCTTATTGTCTTTTCTCGTAGAAAGTATTAAATTTCTATGTAGAGCGAGGATAAAAGTGTCTATTGCAGTCAATTTCTATCTATGAATATACCTATATATTATAATATACATCGCATTATTAAAGTGAAAATCACCTTCACACATATTTAAAAATTTTATTGAAGATTCAAAGAGCAACTTCACTTAACCTCACTTATTTTCTCCCGTTAAAATTCTGTAAACTTTAGATGAACTGTATGTCTGAGAGTAATGTTTTCTTTTATAGGAGACAAAAACATTTTGCAAATGATCAACAAAATACATAACACTATGATTTAAAAATTTTATTGAAGATTCAAAGAGCAACTTCACTTAATCTCACCTATTTTCTCCCGTTAAAATTCTGTAAATTTTAGATGAACTGTATTTCTGAGAGTAATGTCTTCTTTTATAGGAGACAAAAACATTTTGCAAATAATCAACAAAGTACATAACACTATGTCAGGTTGGTCGAACGGTCTAAGTTCTGGTTCCCAAATGGGAGCGTGGGTTCGAGCCCCACACCCGACAGATATTTTGTTTTTTTATGGCCTAATATTCCGGGTTACATCTCAAATACATGCTTAAATATCATAAGAGGATTGTATCCAGGCGACGGACAGGCGAAATCGGAATAGACGTCTCAGACTCGGGGACATAACAAAACGTGCGAATTCATCAAAATTCTCAGTCGAATTTTTTCACGACCAAAAATATTTATTTTTCTGCTTTGTATACGAGAAATTAAAAAGGAAAAATAGACTCGGTGGTAGGGAGAAAGAGGAGCGAGAGAGAAAGACAAAGAAAGAGCAGATAAGAAACAGAATGTAGCAGGAGAAAAAGGAGATAATTGCCGTTGATAGAAAAGTGAGGATGGAAGTGGAACAGAAACGCAAAGAGAAAGGAAGAGGAAGAAATTAAGAACGGGACAAATGAGGAGAGAATAGAAGAGGCGGATAGAATAGTGAATAGGATGATACAAGTAAAAGGGTCGTTTTAAAAGAAGACTGCAAGGTTTACGAGTAGCAGTTCGAAGATAAAAGGCGGGAAATATAAAACGACGAGTATGAGATGAGGGGGCGTTAAAGGGGTCGGGGGATGCGGGGGTGGAGAGGGAGGTAGAGAGAGAGAGAGACTTAAAAAGTCCCCCCGGTAATCGAATCGAAGGTGCGGCGGCGGGACATAAATGCAAATCTGGGTACTTATTACCGCGCGGATCGGAGTCGGCTGTTTTAAATCGTCATTAGAGAAACCGCGCTGCTTTCACGTCCCATCCTTTAATTTGCGTCCATTGTGTGCTCCGAACCATTCCTCGCTCGTAATTATGAGTGATGGTTTTCCGTTGTCATGGCGGCCTTTATTTAATAATGGAACCCATCCTGCGGACTCCTGCCCAACTTCTGAAGCGCTGATTAAATAGGACTAGCGGACTGAACAATTTTCCGGCGAATTTAAGCGCCGCGGCAGCGCCATTGTTGCTCAGTGTTAATGTCTAATTCCAGAGCACGAAATTGGATTTCGCACCCCACGGCGAAATTAAGTTCCGATGTTCTCAAATATAATCGTGGAGTCACTCGCTATATTTAACTTTAAATGGAGAAAACATATATCGTACGATTCCGTTTGTCCTTCGAGACAACTCGAACTAACAAATACTAATTACGAAATGATATAAAGAACATAGGCGTATTTTGCCACTTTCGATCAACTTAAATATTTAAAAATATATCATACATGCATACACTTAAATATACATATATTATATACAAAAAGAACTAAACCTATAAAATACTTTTGGATGCATACGTAACGTTTGAACAAATATTTTTAAATTTGACATTTAGATTGTACGGTCATCGCGATGAAGGGCTTGTTCATAATGCGACTAATTGGTTCCTATTTTTATTTATCATAAGTAACATGGAAGGTGATCATTGATCAGTACGAAACAGGTATACGTTGGAATCATTTGGAAAAGGTAGATCGCTAGCCTTACTAACCCGACTCCAAATGTTAAATCTGTACTCTACTCCGAACCAGTCCGCCGTGATAGTTCAGTGACAGTTCGATTCCCAGTCAGAAACAAACTTTTCTTCTGATTTCCACCTAATTTTTTTATCATATATAAACGACAAAATATTTGTCAGGTGTGGGGTTCGAACCCACGCTCCCGTTGTGGGAACCAGAACTTAAGTCTGGCGCCTTAGACCGCTCGGCCAACCTGACGTTACGTTTAACGCTCTTTGGTGGATAATTTTTTAAATTTAACATGCAAAAACAAATACATTTCACGAGTTACCATCAATAACTCAAAAAAAGATAGAATAATTCATTTTTAATATTAGTTTTTGTAAAATCTTTTATATGGGTTCGTCCGATATTTAGTTATATATTTTGGGATGGATCATTTATTGTTCCCTCATATCTTTTGAATGAATGATTGTGTCTTAAAGATTGATACATTGTTTGGAAACTTATGGCTTGCAGATGGTTTTTAGCCCAAAATCAATTTCGTATCTCACCTAGAAGTTAAACTGCGAATGCTCAAACTTTCCAAAAGTCTATCTCGTTGCGGTGGCTCTGCACGCGTGATTAGGGGCGTTTTGGTAGCAAGAAATTGAACTACTACGTACATAGTCACAGCATTCTTTGCCTCTGTGTTAGAAGTGATAGCGGGAAATGCGGATTTCAACGTGAGTTTTCATTTTGATCAATATATGGCGAGAGAAATTATAACGCTTAATTGTACGAAATTTTTAGCTTATTTCTATTTTGTCATTTAATACCTCTATAATGTTCACTGTTAGTTTAAAAATTTGAACTTTTTCATAAAACAATCGACAACTCGTAATCAGTAGATGGTTCCTTTTCGAAAGGATTTTCATTCCTTACGCTGCGGTAGATAGTTTACGGGTAGAAAAGTATCTTCAAAATTTCAGAACTTGCGAAATGGGGTTCCGTGGCTTACAATTAGTGGCTAGGGCGGTGGCCTGCTACGCTGAGCATACCGGTTGAAACATTACGAAAGTGGGATTTTTCAATAGATCTTGCGGCCCCCTATTTGCGTGTTTAGAGGAGAGCACCAGAATCAACGCTTCATCCTTCTGAAGGGACGTAAAGCCGTTGGTCCTCCTTGGTGCTTTTCAAAAAGAGTTGGTATCGGGTTTCTCATCATGTTTGCTTTGTGATTTAGACTGGCGAGCCTACTAGCGCTAGAGTCGTATGAAGTCATAAAGTTCCACAAATCACAAACTTTGACATCAATCATTGTAAGAAAGCGATTGAGGTAAATTCTTTACGTTCGTTATTTTTCATTGAATGTTACTCATTTTCGCTTTTAAAAAATGAAAACAAGTAAGAATTTTAAAAAACTTCAAAAATAAAATCTTTTTGCTTTACAAAAAAGGCGGCCTTAAAAGGATAAAACAAGAAAAATTTCAGACTATTTGTTCGTTATAAAAGATTTTGGTGTCATATTCTTTTCATTACTATTGTTTTACATATCATTTACGTAATAATCTCAATCCATAAGCTGGAGTAATTTGAGTCTGAATACAAAGTTAATGGCAAAACACATTTACACTTTCTCATATACGAAGTATATTAAGAAGTATCTCGAGAATTTTATGGAAATGTACGTTTTAGGTGTACCCAGGGCCGGATTAAGCGGTACGCAAAACACGCAAGTGCGTGGAGGCCACAGGACTATAGGGCCCACTGCTGGCCGAACGTGTCTCGTCTCGCCCTTTCAAAGTGCTGCCGCATAGATCACAAACCTTACAATAACTGTTACTTTTTACAGATTTACGATTTGGATGGAGCCTTAAATGTGTTGTGCTTGGGGCCCATGGGTCTCTTAATCGTGGATAGAATTATTAAATTACGCTCCTGACTCCTAATCCACTCCCAAACCATCATTTTTCCAGTTCATCGAGCTGTTCTTTCTTCTATTTTCCTCAAATTGTTGAAATACTGCAAAGCATCAGCTTCTTCGACATATTATATTATATGAGTATGCAACCTTTTTAATTACATATTAAAAATTTCGGTCCACGGTGGGCTGAATAACGGTGTTCAACGGAGCTTATTACCATTTTTTTTTAACGTTTAAACGTCTCCAGAAAGATTTCGACAAAATGTAATCGAGGAAAGAAAATAATGCAAGTCGGTAAAATAGTAATCGTTCCCACAGAATCCGCAAAACACGAGGGAAAATTTTGCAAAAATGACAACGACACCCGGTGTTCCCAGGCGGTCACCCATCCAAGTACTATCCGGGCCCTACGATGCTTAACTTCGGTGATCGGACGAGAACCGGTGTTTTCATCGTGGTATGGCCGTTGCCGAAGTAAGCGTCCCTGAGAATTGGATTTATTCTAGCTTATTTGTTTACAGGGCCGGATTAGATGGTATGCGAAACATGCGAGGACAAGGGGGCTGACCCTACCCTGTCTTGTCGAAACCCTTTCCAAGTGTTGCCCCTCAGATCACAAACCTTATATAATGTTACTTGAAAAAAAGAATTACGATTTCGGTAGAGTCTTAAACGCGCTGTGCGTGGGGCCCAAGGGTCTCTTAATCCGGCCATGCTTGTATACAACTTTTGTGCTTGTCAGTATTTCGGACCTCCCCTTGAGAGAATTCTGTGTGCGCTACTGCCTGCAATCCGTTAACTTTGTTATCAACGTTTGCTTTGCCTTAAATAAACCAATGTCTTTATTAAACTATAATCGTTTAATATTTGTACTTTGGTTAATGTCACTTCCTCAATTTCATGCTTATTTACACAACTTTCATAATTACAACTATTTATGAAAATTGAGTTTTAAAGAAGATATTTGGAAAAAACGACGAAAAATCAAAATATCTATTAAACTATAGGTTTGACAAAAAATTGTCTCAAACAAAACGTGCAGCAAATTTTATTCTCTAAAACTTTTACAATAACAACTATTTATGGAATTTGAGTTGTAAAGGAGGCATTAAAAAAAACGGAAAAACGACAAGAATAAACATCCACTTCCGGTTGTCCAAAAACTCTTGTCACTATTATGAAAGTATTATAGGTTCTCTTAATTAATCCGGCCCCATCTTGGGCCGGGGCCCAGAACCTGTGTTTTGCGTGTGGACCATGAACCGCTTAATCCGGCCCTGGGTGTACCTGAGTCCGAAAAGGTGGTTTTCGCAATCCAGTCTGCCTGTCTATCTGTCCGTCTGTTCGCGGGTCTACAGCCTAAACGAAAGAGCGAAAATGAATTAAATCTCTTACCTGGCATTTTCCCATACAGAATAGAAGATATGAAGAAATAATTGAAATTGCAGTATAATTAAGGGCCGTTTATTCTAGGCAAGTTTTACAATTTCATTTTCTCAGAAATTGCTACAACGATTTTTATCAAATTTCATGCAGTTACTTGAGTTTACATCCGCAATAATACTATATAGTTCAAATTTCTCAACAAATGAATGAAAAGTCATGTTAATTCTTGGAAAACTTTAATAACAATTGGAATTTCTAAAAAAAAACGGCTCATACGAATTTCATCAAATTTCTAATAGTTATTGAAGTTGATGTTTATAATGATTCTACATAACTCATATTTTTCAAAAGATAAATAAACGACGCATTAGTATATGAGAAAATTTGTACAATGTATATTGTACCAGTTTTTTTATTGAAGCTCAACCTTGAAAACCTTCGATCAAAGCGAAATTATTACGTAAATGATATGTAAAGCAACAGTAATGAAAAGAATATGACACCGAAATCTTTTATAACGAAAAAATAGTCTCAATTATTTCTTGTTTTATCCTTTTAAGGTCGCCTATTTTGCAAAGCGAAAGGATTTTATATTTGAATTTTTTTAAAATTCTTGTTATAACGTTAAGTGTGTTGAGGGGGTTACAAGGCTTGAGCTTAATCACTACTTGGACCAAAGCTCGATCTAAATTGACTGGAACTAATTCGCAAAATATTTGTCAGGCGTGGGGTTCCAACCCACGCTCCCGTTTGGGAACCAAAACTTAAGTCTTGCGGCTTAGACCGCTTGGCCAACCTGACACGTTACTGCCTCCTCCTAGAAAAAAGATATCAAACAAAGTTCATATACAATTTAGAGAATTTTAATTAACTGATAGGTGAAAATTAGTGTTACACGAGAACGAGTTAAGAAATAAGGGAGAGATGCAGTATTTTGGTAAAGGGAGGTGTACTATTAGAGATACAAGATGGGAGAGACTGAGAAGACCGAGGAAGAAGCGAAGCAAAACAGAAGGATAAGGAATGGGAAAAGAAGCCAGAACTAAGTAGGAGAGATAGGAAAGGAGGGAGGAAATGGGCAAAATAGGCCCAGTGAAGGAGAGCGCTGAGGGAGAGATGATTGACGGATGAGGGAAAGAGAGAGAGAGAGGGTGGGCAGATTGTGGAGGGAGATAGGAGGGAGAGGCGGCATTAAAAAGGAGGAGAAGACAGGTCGGATGGGAAAGGGGGAGTTGTAGGAGGAAGGCATGGTGGAAGAGTCGGCTTCAAGTCTTAAGATCTGAGAAAGAAAAAGAATAATCCGGGGTAGATGTGTAGAGAGTCGGGAGTTGGGTAAGTACAGGAGAGTGAGAGAAGGACGGAGAGAGAGAGGAGAGAGGAGTGGGAGGAACGAATGCTGGGATAGAGGAGCGAATGCATAAAGAAAGGTTCGTGTGGAAGGAGACGGGGGAGGATGTTTTAAGGCTCTCACGAGATACAAGTGTAAGAAGGGATGAGAGAGAGGATGATAGGGAGATTGCGAGAGGAAAAGCGAGAGAGAGAGAGAGAGGGCTGGCTAAAGAGCTCTTCACCCACACATACGAGAAAGAGGGAGGAGAAAATATAAGGGGAAGGGTTAGGGGGGCTGCTAACATCCAAGAAACAACTCCGGCACGCACGGTAGTTGATAGTGTCAATTAAGGCTCCCTTTTATGCTTTAGCGCGGCGAAGAGTAGACGCGTAGAGGAAAAAAATGAGCGACGAACGAGAGAGAGGGAAGGTAAGGTATGATGCGTGGCACGAAAAAACTAATAACGGTGGAGGAAAGAAGCGAGGGAGAGAGCTTTTAAGAGATGAGCGAGGAAGGGAGAGAAGGTTAAACGAAGGAAGGAAGGAAGGGGGAAGAAGCAAAGAGTTTAAGAGGGAGGAGAAAAAGGAGGGAAGATGAGAAGAAAAAGGTACGGAGGTCTGTGGTAGAGATAAGGGAGTGAGGTAGGACGAGTGGAGCGAGAGAGAGAGAGAAGGAGAGAAGAAGAGAGAGGTAGGGAGAGATGAGGGAGTGAGGAGGTAGGGGAGGAGGAGGCCGGTAGGGATAGGAAGGAGGTAGGGATAAGAGGGAGGTGGTAGGGGAGAGGGAAATAGGGAGGGACAGGAACGAAAGTGTAGGATGTATAGACGCGAGGGAATAAGCATCGAGGAAGGAACAAGAGTGAACTAAGGGATGGAGAAAATGGCATAATGTGAAAGGATTGAGAGGCGAAAGAGAATAATATGTGGAATAATAAAAAAAGAGCGAAAATATGAGCATCATTTCTGCTGAATTTTTTAATAACACCGATTAAATCGGGCGGGAGATTTATGTTAGCACAAAAATGATTCTTTTTTCTGCAATTATGTGCGCAAGAGTGAAACCACCAGAAAGATTATCAGAGACCTCCTTTAATCCTTCGCGGAAATTTTTATACGTTTTAACCTTTAATTCCACGACGGAAAAAAATTGGCAGAGCCAAATAATAACAAAATACCGAATTTTTATTCCGCTCTCTCTCTCTCTCTCTTCTCCTCCACCTTCACTCATCCCGAAATCTCTTGGACTGAGTCACGAGCGGAATTCTTCGTGACTTCCTTGGCATGTTAAGTGGTTTTCGTGCTCGAGAGCTTCATTTGGCGTCCATTACCAAAATTTCAATAGGATAACGACGACGGAATGGATTTTAACTCGTTAAGAGAAGCTGGAGTGAAATGTTCATTAAAAAAAGAATGAAGAGCGCATTATTTCATAAAACGGCGTAATGACGGCGAATAAATTGGTCTATCGGAATTGGCGATGAGGAACTTTAACTGAACTATCGGTCGGATCAAACGAATCGATCGAGCTTTCGGTAATCGCGTAATGAACTCGCCCGATTTAACGCTATCCTTGAGCCGCAGTGCGTCATTAATTTTGAAATTCAATTTTTAAAAATTGGTGTACTCAAATTAGGTGGCGAGATGAAAAACTCGTTGCTCTCGTATATAGGTTGGGTGTCAAACAATGTGTATGTTTCAATCGGCAATAAAGCGAGATGTTATAACATAGAGGAAAATCCCCTGCCATCAGGATAATTAAATTCATGGCATGAATTTCACGACATAACCGTGATGTCGCGACACACCTTATGCCTGTTCTATCCCTGATTATATGGCTAAAATGTACTAAACAATTTTAATGGGTAAATCCAATTCAAATTAGAAAATGGCAATGAAACGCGATACAGTGTTACCGCGCAAACCCGGCTACAATGGGGCCAAATATTACCCACCGATTTTTTTTTAAATCCGGGACTTTGAATCCTCAAAAAATGCATAATTTATACTATTTACCTGAGCCGTTTAACGGTTACTCAAAGCTTTAGGCGAGTAAATTTCTGCAAGTCATTTCAATAATTTATTTTTTTAAATGTATTCGTGCACATCGAAACAAGACAATCCATATTCTTTGCGTATCCTACATTAAAATACATTTTTTCAAGTTCTCGTAGTGATTCCGACTTTTTCAACCGAGTGATTTATATGTACATAACATTTTACAAGGAAGAGTTTCCTGCGCTCTCTCAAATTATTTCAGGGTAAAATAATAAAAAACTGATACGAGTGATAGAACAATGTTTGAAACAATATCCGTAAACCAACGAAACAATGAGAGCCAAAGGATAGTCAGTCAGGTTTTCAAATTAACTCCCGGATTACTAGAAATATATTTTTTAACGTAGTATTTTTTTTTAAAAGTGCCCGATATATTTTTTGAGAATGACGGATTTTCGAAATTCGTATGCGCGAGGTCGTAGTACTGCATTTAACATCCCTGATTCGTAGAGAATACCTCCTCGCTTTTAGGCAAAACTCGGCTGTCGGCGACTCCGTCGGATAAAATCACGGGTGAATAAAAGGCAAAGGAACAAGACCCGATATCGCCCTGGTCCATCGCCTTTCCACGTCGTCCCCTTTTTGCCCCGCGGTCTCCCGTTCAAACAAAAGGTTTTCGAACACCTCCCCCTACCCTCCTCTCCAGCTCCATTCGAATGATTCACGTGATTGCTCGGCGCCGTTCACATAAACGTGACGCATTCTTTTCTACCGCACCTGCACCTTTCACGGCGGAGTGAAAGGTCTCCGTCTATCCCTCTTCCTTCGTAATGCATAAAGGAAGAGAGGAAAAGGGGGATGGGAATGATAGACTCGGGATTCAATAGAGGGCGTGCAGAGGAGCAAAGAGTTGTTCTAGGCGAGGCGAGAATAACTTCACATTGGAATTCCTATCGGACTCGATCTCCAAACCCATCGCTCAATCAGCCGTTATGTGTGATCTCCGATGGCGATGGAAACCCCTTTTCGGACGAGACGAACTGGTTGAAATTTCATTCTGTTTTTGCTCCTCAAGAGCAGCTGTTTTATATATAAATTCTGTAGGTAACATGTATGCATTAATCCGTGAATATATAGAAACCCGCTCTTAAGATTTAATTCACGGCCGGTAGGAGAAACTGTATGGAATAAGTGAGCTGCGTCACTAACATAAGCGTCACTAACGCTAACCACCACACTCAAAAGGGATAACAGTTTATGAATGGGATCACTTAACGTTAGTTGCTGTTGTATGCCAGGCATACAATTTTCGTTCGATGGAAGCGCACATACTGGATAAATATTTTCATACATAAACATAATGACCTTTTGGGTGCGATATTCAATTAAACATTGGGGTAAATAATCGAAGTTTTGGGGAAATTGATATTGTTTGAATAAACTGAAAAAGAAGATGGAATGTCTTACATTTTAGGCCTTCATATTTTCAACCATTCTTGCGACAAACAACGAACATGATCATGTGTAGAGGAAAAATCATACTAAATATTGAGTGTTATAATTTATTATACTTAGCAGCTGCTGAGTTTTGATGCCAGATTATTGACCACCACGGCGCTAAATTTATACGCCACATAAATTTTAGTTGACGTGGGTTCGTTTTTAAGGCACGCAGAATTGTTTGACAGCGGTATCGATTGGTACAGCGATTGTATTGCCACAACATTGAATTCAGGCCGGCGGTCATAAGAATTACGTGCAAAAAAGTATTCAGCTTCTGGTTGCTTTGATTACCATTAAAATCTCTCTGTAATAATTAAACAGAAGCCAATCAACAAATTAACTCTCGATTCAACAATCGACATTTGAGCATTCTTCAGAATTTTACACTTTATAAAATTTTGTGCTATAAGACCGTCACCTTACTCGCAATAATAGAACGCGCTTTTTAAAACGAGATTTAATAATATACTTACAAATCCATTTGCACTTATAAAAAAAAACATTTTCCATGTTTGTACGCGGTTGCTCTAACATAATTTTCAAAACATGTGGCTCATAATATAGAAAACCCATCCCATCCGACATCCCTACGTCATTCTTACCCTCCTGCAACTATCATCCCTCGATACATTCTATCCTTCTCTATCTCCCATTTCTCCACCTCTTCACACTCACCTCCCTCCTCCTGACTCCACAACAGCGGGGAGTCCTCCACATCCCTCCGCAGCGCCCTCTCAATACAAAAGCCTCCTCCCCTCTTCACAGTCTTCAAGAATGACAGCCCCACTTAGTACTAAGGATGCAATCGGCCGTCACAAAGGTGTGAGAAAGTAAAAAGAGGGACGAGAAAAGAGAGAGAGAGAGAAAGAAAGAGGGAAGGAGGGCGTGCAAGGAGAGATAAGAGGAAAAAGGGAGGAGTATGGGAAGGAGGAAGGGGAAGAATAAAAAGAGGGGATGCTGGGGTAGCCAAAATGGCGGCCAATTAGACCAGAGTAAAAAAAATAGGCTTCAGGTGGCCGAAAGCACAAAAAGGGATGGCCAATTAAGATGACCATCAAACTTAAGGAAAACAATTCCTCTCGAGAGAAAAAAAAAGGATTCACTGGTCGGCTTTAAAAATTAGATAACACGCTTGCTCTCTTTCAAACTGGAGGCATTGTATCGTGTAATTGAGACAACGCAGGGCCCATGCATTCCAGTGCCACGTTGCAGCCTGAGTATACGTATGATTGTGTTTGTGCGTGATTTGCGTGTGCGAGTGCCGTTATCCACTCTGAAATAAAGAATGACTGAAGGGTAGACGTAAAAATGGTAGTCATACTTATATAAGATTTTGAGCTGAGTTTCGAATGATTTAAATTTGCTCTTTTCTGTTTTGTTTTAGCACTTTTATTTCATAAATTTACTCGTTAATTTTTTATCCGTCTGTTTATAACTTGTTTAAATTTTTTTATTTAAACGAATAGTGGAAAAATAAACAGATTAAAACCTCCTTATCGCAGTATAGGTAGATACAAATTTTTTTCCAAGTAGACTTCAACTCCCAACCATAACATGGGCATTTTATTGGTAATTAAGATGGCTCAAGTAGGAGTAAAAAGAACCAAATATGTGCTGTAAATACGAGATGCGTATAGTTGAAATTAAAGGTACCAAAGCAAATTACGTGCTTTTATTGAATTTTAGTTGATATAGCAGACCTCGTTATTGCAAACCGCAAAAATTAGTTCTCTAAATTTTGAAATTGGAAGGTATTGCTGTGCTTCGTTCCATTGTATGTTGACAGCATCGATAATAAAAATCTCAGCCTCATTCCCTTTTATTTTTCCTATAGTAATAATGAATTACCTACATACTATACTGTGCTTTATGTTCAGTTTTGTGTAGACCATATCATGAAATGATTGATGTCAGTATTGAATATTTCACACGGCAATCAATCTGTAAAATGAATTTTGAGTGGAAAGTATTAGGGAAAAATGTATACAAATTCCTAAGTTGACATTTAATGTTAACTTTGTAAGTAATCCGTGCTATTTTTATAATTGAAATTTATTTACTAAAAGCATTTTTAATTCTTATAAAGAGTCCAAATATTAGTAAACAATGTTTTAAGCAAAATCCACAGTATGCGCAAATATTTAGCATTGTTGCATAAACAACAGCATAATTAGCGAATTTTTGATAATCAACACGCTCGCAATACAAAATAATTCCTCTTTCTGTTTAATTATTCAGGAGTTTATGTTTTACACTTAATACGAGTGTATCTAAGGAAATATTGTCGAAGTTAATCAAGAATTTTGTTTAGGATCGGAATGATATTTTACCTGCACAAGTCCACATTTCCAAAATCTGAAATCTTTATGTAGTTGAGTATGACGTAAACTTAGAGCAAGCGTACCGAGAAATAAATGAAAAGTCATTAAAGCAGTAAGAGAGGAAAGGAATTCAATAGGATATACTAGGATGAAGCAGAGTATGAAGGTGAGTTGCATTTTCAGAGACAATGGATGGTGTCAAACCAGGGAAGGCGCAATAAAAGAGGTGGGAATGGAAGAGATATTTGCGTGCTTTAAACAAAGGAACAAAGATGGAGGAGAAGAGAATGTATATTCTGCTGAGAAGAGAATACCAAAATAAAATGAGAAATAGGAAAGGTGAATTGAAACATTTGATAAATGTTTGTAACGAGGTGCAGACAGATGTTTTAAACTTTACATAATAAGGAAATAATGTACGGCGCCGGATTATAATCCGGAAATGAAAAAACTATTTTTAATAGGATTTCAATTTTTAACTATTTTTCGAGCAATGACAACTAAATTGTGCAGGATGCAAATACTAATAAATTGCTATCGCATTATACAGATTATCTTAAGTCGTAAAGTCAAAATCATATCCTATTTATCAGAAGAACTATTCATAGCCGTTTCCGGATATTTTAACGCCATGGTTTAAATATAGTCTAAGTCCAATCAGAATAACAGACTGCATTTCCGGAGTCGTTTATAAGCCCGTCAGAAGAGAACACGATTAACCTAGAAAATAAAAGGCCATGTGCTTTCCGAGTCCGATGCGTTTAATTATAGCGACTCAATACAGACACACAAACACACGCTTGCAACGCACCCTTATTTTCGGCCAATTTTTCAACCCTTTTCGTACATAAGGACGTAACTTTCTCTTCAGATGGGGTGAAAAAACGCGTCAAAATTAGGGGATCATTTCTAGACACTTTTCACACCACTTTGATCGCTTGTGTGCGTGCGTGCGTGTACGCGCGCCGGTGAGCACAGGTGCATCACTCTCTCTCTCTCTCTCTTGGACAATAAAGGGCAATCTCCGTATCGAAGAAGCCCTTTTACACACACAACACCCTTCGACCCTTAATTTACTCTCCTTGAGCCGTCAAGGAAAAACGAACCATCCCTCGGACGTCCTTAATCGTCTCGTGGAAGACGAGGAGAGAAGAGAGAGAGAGGGAGAGAGAGAGGGAGAGAGAGAGAGAGAGGGAGAGGGAGAGAGAGAGAGAGAGAGAGAGAGAGAGAGAGAGAGAGAGAGAGAGAGAGAGAGAGAGAGGGAGAGAGAGAGAGAGGGGGAGAGAGAGAGAGGGGGAGAGAGAGAGAGGGAGGGAGAGAGAAAGAGAAGGATGAAGAAAAAGTAAAAAAAAAGTGTCCGCTCACTCAACTCACCCTCTTAGATTCGTGCATCGAAAACCGCGGCGGCCCATCCCTGTCTCGGGAGCAACCTTCTACTTAAAAAAAATAGAGGGAGAAGAACACTTGTCCGCCCCTATCAAACGAGAAAAAACCTCCCTCTGATACGCCAAAGGCGCCGTTAAGAACAGAGAAAGGAGGGTTGGTCAGGTGTGGTAGGAGACAGGTGGGTGTGAGGATCTAATTCTTTTTCGGACCACTCCCCCTCCCAAAAAATACCCTAATTTTTTCTGAAGCCCTCGGGTCCTAATTTCTGACCGAACGAACCCTCCTTCCCCCACCCTTCCACCGTATTCCACACCACCCAATAACAAAAGAAAAATAAACGTTACCCTCTCTCTCTCCCTTATTGGCGGAGGTGAGAGGCATCCTATACCCCTAATCCTTCACAAGCCGACTAATGTTCGTATAAACGGTACCCTTTCACTATCTCTCGCACATATAAAACGCACGTATGTATATGCAAATTCGATGCATGGGCGTGTTAAACTTTTTCGAAAAATTTCGTCTAATGGGGGAGGGGCTGTTTGAATTTATTCGACGTTAAGGTTATTTCTGGAATGTTTTTTTCCTTTGGAATTTAAGCGGTTTCCACAGTGACCGTGCGCGCGCAATGTAGGAGGTTCGATTTCCGAGGTCGGTAATAGGTTGATAGCGAGAAAAAATTGGGTCATTTTACAGCACGTGGCCAGGCATTAAGGGCGGCCATATTGTCGATCAAATCGCCCAATCTCCTAAACCCCTTTCCTTCTGCACGTAAAAAAAAGGATTGGGATCGCGTAAATGACTGGAAGGTCCACGAAATTTTGGGACTAATTTTCACTGGTCGATGTATTTCATCATGGGATATTGGAAGATATGCGGGGATGGGGAAATTTTTTTCAACTTTAATTTTTTACTGGCCGAGAAAATGATTTTCGCTTTCCAACTGCGATAAGGAAATCGTTTAGCTTTCAAAACAGTTTTTTTTCCGCCCACACCCTATATAATGATTTACCAAGGAAACGCAACCAAATGTGTCGTAATCGCTTCGTCATTAGTGAGACTTAATGATGATTTCTGCCGCCTGACGTTTGGCTGCACCCGTTAAATTGTTCTGAATTTCGGTGTGAAAAACAGTCATAACATTTTTTTCTCTTGGTCAAAGGATGGCCAGCCGGTGTGCTGGAATTTATTATTACCTATCGTTAAACTACCATTTAGCGTCTTTAGAGGAATGGATAGGGATCTCACTAAGTTTCAGTGATTCGAAACGAATTTTGATGATAAATTCTAATTTCGCGCATAACTAACGGATTAGAAATTTTGGAAAGGAATCGAGCTAAGATTATCTTAAAACCTAGAGCATTTATTTATAAAATGCACTATTCACTATCATAATTGGCCAAAACCTAGTAGATTTAAATTTGATCCATTATTCTTGGTGGAATGGTATTTAGCTGCATATATAATAGCAACATATGACTACGATGATGCAGCAGTAATATGAGACTGGAAGCGAAAATCATTTAATAGAGAGGCAAAGAAATTGTAATCTATTTCTAAACTAGCATTAAGTAAGCTTAAATGTCTAACTTCCGGGTGCCTCTCTCTTCGTGATAATCTTCCAAAACAACTCACCTACTAGCACCAAAATATTCATTTGCATATGTTAATTAGGTATCTCAAAACCTTGTCTACCTCTTTACAGGGTTTGAAAACTATCACCCAATGAAAAACGAGAAATTAGATGCATTTGTTCGACATTTTCAAATATCTGAAATCGAGCAACGTGGCTGATTTGTACCACCATCAGTATACTATGTATAATATTAATTTTAGAAATTAATTTTAATAATGAATATGAATTTATCCTATTTGTTACATGAAGGTTAACGTTGTATTTTTTAAAAATACGTCTATGAATTACAACGAAGTAAAAGGAGAGATCAATCAACCGTACTAAAGAGGCGTTTTCAAATTCTTTTTTATTGGTCCACGCCCAAGCTCTAGAATCAAAGTATGAAATTGGCCAGGCGGAGTATAATGGGGAATCGATGAAACAACAATAACAGGCGCTGAGGCGTGTAAGTGAAAGTACACATCTCGTTGAGCGTAATAAAAATTTTCACGGCGCCGGTCGAGGAAAATTTGACGGGAAGTATATCAAGTGTCTCAATGACGTACGTGTTATGAGGTTAATTGAGCAGTCATATTTGGTTTACCTTGGCATTTGGAAGAGCGATTTGCATATTGGCATCGTGCCCGGACATAGCCTTGAAGGAATATGAATTATTCCCAGAGTTTCACGTGCTAGGACAGAAACCTTTAGCTCACTGCGGGGAACAAGGTATGTAACTCTTGTGCCACGAGCGTTGCGCAAAAAATAATGGTTTTGCAATTCGCAGCGTTTTCGCTTATCCTAAATGGTAGATTGCAAAAATATGTAAATTTTTTTTTATAAGGCCAAAGTCTAAAATATTTACCGAGAGAGTTTCAGCAGACACCTTTTGTTTAAATTTTACATAAAATTCAGATGATATTAATCAGCTTAGAACATTTGGAATAAGTAATGCAAAAACTTCACATGAATCGTCGATTCTGCATAATAGTTTATGTTTGTAGTTTTGTCTTTACTTGACTGTTTTAAAAACCTAATTTAAAGGCTACTTCCGGTAAAAAATGCTACAGCACGAGAGCAAAGTTTTTTTCACAGCATCAGTAAATAGCAAATATTAGTTTCCACGATTGCTAGCGATGTTATAAAAAAATACTAACCTCTCGGGCGGATTCAGAAACTTAACTATTTAATCCACCCCGGCCAACGACCCTATATTTTGAAAATCCCTACCCCTATCAGAATCATTCTTTCCCTTGCCATACAGACCTAACCTGCAGCATAGAATCGAGGAATTTGGCGCGGAATGAATTTAAGAATGCACCAAGTGGAGGACAACGGGGTTATCCAAGGAGAGGGCAATCGCCTCCTCTCCCGTGGATCCGACGCTGATAACCTCTTGATTTTATTTGTTCTGAAAAGGCTGCACCAACAAAACCGGCACGCGACGAATCCTTTTACCCACTTGCGGCGAGCATAAATAAGCGAGGAGAGGAATGCTGAGCATCCCATGTTAAGGAATGGCGAGGAGGAGGAAGAGGAGACATACCACACATATGTATGAAGGTCTCACTCTTTGTCAGACGCGACACCTTACAACCGAAGCGCTGGCAATTTTCTCCTCACCCCTTCCGTACTTCTCCATACCCTTTCTCTCCCACCATCCTTCCCCTTTCGACGAACACGCGCCCCTCGTTCACTTCGGGTGAGAGAGAGAGGAGAGAGAGATTTTTCGCACACTCATCCATGACACTTTGTTCGTGGAACCCATTCGCGGCGCAACAGCACACACAAAGTGTCTGGGCGTGAGTCGTTTATCGGACATCGCGACAACATGGTCCCAAGAGGAGTATGGGTGAGAGGAATGAATGGGATATATCGTCGGGATGGGTGAAAAAGAGAAAGAGAGAGCCACGAGGCATATGTAAGCGGTGTCATGAAAGGGAAGATGGGATGGGAGATAGGAGGAAGTGTGAAAGTGAGCGGGAGGAAGAAGATTGTACCAAAAGAGAGAGAGAGAGGTGAGAAATAGGGAGAGCGGAAGGTGAAAAGATGGGACAGGGAAAAACAGGAGAATTACATATGTGAGAACAAACCTTTTTCTTCTGTTAACATACCCATAATATGAGGGCGAATAATAAATAATTCGTGCGTAAATTATTTATTATCAGTAAATAGGTTAGGAATGATAAAAACAATCCCAAAATGGTTCATAGATGAGACGACAAGCAAAAAAATGACACGCGGAGAAAATGGAATAAGAATGGTGAAGCTTAACTGTTGATTCCCAAACGAGGGGAATTTCGAGTACCTACCTTAAAGGAATTGTCTGGAATTCCAAGACGAGTACTATAACAAGTGTTTTAAGAGGCTTTTGGAGCGTTGCCACATAATACAAAAGAGAACTAAAATATAATGGTAAGGCTGGATCTACATATGTATGCATGATGTCAGCGAGGAAGGTATGGCTTCGCACATCTACGGGCGAGGGCATACAGACAGCACTCGCATGACAGATTTTTTTCCAATTGCGGTCTCGCGTGGTTCGTAGGATGTTAAAAGACTATAAGTAACGGCGTACTTTGCTACGGAAATGTTTCGAATTTAATTTCCCATTGCTATCGAGACAACGATCATAAAAAAGAAAAATAAATACCGTTTCCAAAGAAATAATTTTATAACATTTTTTCACGCTTAAATTAAATAACGAAAGAGAGGAATTAATCCGCTGAATGCACTCAACATATTATTACTATTGAGCGATGAATTGGAAACTGGATGCTAGGCTTAATGTGGTATTTTTTACTTTCTCCATATACGTAGTAGGTATATAGAAAATATTGTATTCATGAAAGAATTCGAATTCAAGATTTCAACAGAAATACACATTTTGAGGTCCGCTGAACACGTTTTGACCGTTTTCTGTGTGTGTCTGTGCCCGTATGTGTGACAGAAAATTTGCGTGCGTTCTAACTCAAAAACTATTCATCAGATCAGCATGAAATTCTATATTTGTGATTTTATATATAGTCTTATGATTTGAAAAGCTTTTGATAACAATCAGTCAGTCGGAAGTAGCGGTTTACTCCTGTCAAATTTTAGTTTTTCTTAAATATTTCGCTTAAGACTGAATTTTTGTTAACACACACACACACACACACACATATATATATATATATATATATATAAGTTGTAGATATTATTTTTTTTCTACAATTCTTGTTTGAAATAAATTTTCATATCAGGAATATTTCAAGAGATATTCAATTTTCTTCGAAATTGACGGTTAGTGGGCAGCTCGCGCACGTGGTAGTGACGGCAAAGGTGAATTTACCCTCGTTGTTGGCAGTGAGGCGCGGAACTTACGTATGGAGAAAGTCATGTGTTGGACACATAAATTAATTTACTTTGATCTGCATTTATCCTTAAGGCATGCTCTGACGTGACGGAAAATATGGAATTGCTTGGTACGCTAATGCTCGGAGGCAATCTGACAGAGAAATAAGCACTTTCGCTCTCATTTAGATATATTTTGTGTATTTTTGGCCATATTGTTTTATTAGAGACATACCATATTTTAAAATAACATAAATAGATTTAGATTGTGGTTAAAAAG
Organism: Uropetala carovei; assembly: GCA_036926305.1. Lineage (NCBI taxonomy): Eukaryota > Metazoa > Arthropoda > Insecta > Odonata > Petaluridae > Uropetala > Uropetala carovei. The sequence continues at coordinate 836,239 of JAXCHB010000024.1, forward strand.
TACAAAATGAAAAATTCGTGCTCCATCTTTGAAACTGACGTAAGAAAGGGTTGCCGTTTCGTTATATGGAAAATTCATAGTTATATTGATTCACATAGGAAAGCGTGAAAATGTTCGGAATGACAATGAACTAAAATTGAACCTAAACAAAAAGTAGAACCAGCTATCCGCCGAAAGTTATAAAATAAAAAGGAAAAATGCTTATGGAATTGTTTTCTGGATAAAAAAGTATACTCAATAAGAAGAATGTGATTGGGAAAAGAGAAAGAAGGAATCGAGGCAATTAGCGAATAGAAATCCCAGCGCAACCTACGCGTTCTTTCGGTGCCATTGCTGAACGGCAGGTGATGAAAGTGTGCGAGTAATGGATGTTTTTAGAAGGGACGACAGAGGCAGGTACTTGATGAGGAGAGCGAAAGAAACTGGAAAAAGGAAAAGGGGAAGGATGAGATTCGGGGAGCAGGCGAGAGAGGGAGCAAAGAGTCACCCGGGGTCAAAGTGGAAAACCAAAAAAAAAAGAAACCAAAGAGAGGATGAGAAGAGGAAAGAAAAGCTCGTGCCATTGTCCATAAGAGTGCACTCAACAATCGACCGAAAGGCGAGCCTTGGCACGTAATCGCCCACAACAATCTACACAGCGGCGCAAAGCCCTAACGCTCTTTCACTCCGGAGCCTCCATTCCTACCTCCCACTCTCTCCCCAAATGCGATTTTAATGCTTTCTTTGTAGTGTGTGCTTGTGGCGGCAGGGGTCTCGGTCCAAGGCGGCGTTAGAATGGAGGTGAAAGGAGAGGAAGGGAGAGAAAGGGAGAGATAAAGAAGAGAAATGGGGAAGTAAAAGAGAGAAATAGAGGGAGTGAGTGAGAGAAGAATTCCTTCACAGATGAATAGGCGATACCGGATCTACCGAAAATAGTTCCGCGCAACGGTGTAATAACTGATTGCGCCTAGAAATAAAATGTTTTGCTTTTCGGGACAAAAGTATGTATTGAATATTAACCTAATTTTGGACAGCCACATCATATTTTTAGGAGAGTTATCATTACGAATGAAACGCAGTAAATTATAAAATGTTGCACACAGAGAACAGACAGCATAAAGATAGTCCAAATGTTCAGAGGAATTTTACTCATACCTATGAACATGATTCCGGGATCAACTGAACCTTATGGTGCTTCCACCTCTGGAAACTTTAGAATAAGCAACTATTTATTAACAATATATTGTTGTCCGTGTAAGCACGCTTACTCACCGCTGGAAGTCTTCGTTTGAAATGGCATTCAGCACTGCCTGTGGTTCCATCTGAACCTCGGAAACTTCTTCAAGAATATATCAGAAACAACGCAAAATTCTTTTAAAAGATAATAACAGAAGGTGCAATTTGGGTTTATGGGTACGATTCCGAAAACAAACAGCAGTCCTCTCAGAGGAAATGTCCGTCATAATCGCCTCCAAAGAATGCCAGGCAGGTCCGCTCAAACATTAAGACCATGTTGATTGTTCCTGAAGGCCAAACAGTCAAGCAACAGTTTTACATAAGAGTTAGGCGGGAAATGAAAAGTGGCACACTAAGGACTGGTTGATTCATTACGACAATGCCTCCGCGCACACATCTTTGTCTGTGCTACAATTTCTTGCCAAGCACAACATGACTGCAGTCCCCTACCCTGCTTACTCTCCAAACCTGGTTCCTTTCCGAGGTTTCCGAGATTCAGATCGAATCACAGGCAGTGCTGAACAATATCTCGAAGTAAAACTTCCAGCAGTGTTTCTAGCAATGGCAGAAACGCCGGACTCGGTGTATTACCTCGAAAGGAGACTACTTTGAAGGGGACAACAACGATCTGTAATTAAGGTAAGCCTTCGCCTAGTTTTTGAGCCTATCCGGGAACTTTTGGATAGCACTTCGTATATTACTCCCCGAATTTCCACTTTGCCAACAGAAGCGCATATACCATAATTCGCAGGATGGGTGGATGTCCACACGATTCCAGGCAAAATTTTCAAATTACTAGAAGGAGAGTATTACGCAAATTATAACTCCTGTGTATCATTTATAATGCGATCAGTATTTCTGAAGAAGTGCCTGATAACTTTATCGATTAATTTTTTTTTAATTCGTCTCTTTCAGGCGCATATGTTTTTGGATAAGTGAGAATTTGATGCAAAGATGCCAAAGATAGCCAAATACGTATAAATGGCCTTACAAATATTCACATCAGACTCAGGCAAAGCATACTGAAGGAGGACCTAAAAATTAAATTAAGATAATTATAATGTGTAGGATTTTTGTTGGAAAAGTGATTACGATGGCATTATAACAAAAAAATCTTATGTGGCCAACACATGACTTTCTCCATATTTGGGATATAGATATTTAAATTATTATGAATAGCATTATAAGGCAAAGTTATTATTTCGTATCGTAAGAGAATACAGTCGTCCTTATTGCTGTAAATTATATTTTGAATATGTTTACAGAATTCACCGCTACATGGTGGTGGCGCTGTATACCTACTGGAAATTACGAATAAGTTAAATATCTCCGAAATGGATGGTCTACGAAAATTTGTTTCAGAAAAACATGGAAGAAATATTATTCTCTACAACTTTGGTCCTCACGAAGATTACCAATAACGACGTTTTTAAGGAGATATTTGACGGAAACCGAAAAAACATTATTTATAAATAATTCCTAAACAATAACTGCTACGGAAAATTATTTGAAATAAAAGATGTAGGAAATTATATTTTCCACATTTTTTATAATGATCAATGTATACAATAATGAAGTATTATCGGAGAAATATCGCAAAAATCGAATCGGGTTTCGAATAAACCTCGACTTCCTTTTAACCGGTATTGTCCAAAAACTAATCAGTTCTTTGTGCTCATGCTTAAGTGTTATATATTAAATTTGGTATTAATATGACAAGTACTTTTTGAGTTAGAGAGCCGACAATCACATCCACACAAACATCATTCCGAAAATAGTCTTAAACGTGTTCTAGGGACCTCAAAACGTGTATTTCCGTTGAAATCTCTAAGTCGATTTTTTTTCGTGATCACAATACTTTCCCTATACTACGTATGGAGAAAGTAAAAAGGATTTCAAAACGGTTGATGTTTGGAACTTGTACCTCTGTGACTAAAAAAATTGGAAAAATAATTATATCATCACTCTTTGTAGATGAATTTACAGTTGTAGTCTCGATATAATATCTGCAAACTATAATTACCTTTAGCTAATATACGTATAGCTACTGAGAGCCATCACAAAAGATTTCCTGAAATTGGAACTGACCATCCTTAGAATATTAATATTTCCTTAAATCGATAGCTTTCCAACAGAGAAGGATAAAAATCACAAAAAAAGCTTTTCCGTTCAACTTATTTCTTTCCTTTGATTTATAAAAAAAAACCTATGATGAATTACAACAGATTAAGAACTTCCACCTCGCGAATGGAATAGCTTACTCAATGATGCCCGAGAACAACAAAACCTAATTATTTCGTGTCTTTAGGTCATTTATTCCACTCGCATTAAAGCCACGGTTGAAAAATCGTCGGGGAGGCGCTCTCTATTGCCACGGATCATTTACGACTACTCGAGTAGCACCACAGAACCAAAGGGGTAAAAAAGATTAATAAGAGGAGGAAAAATGGTTTGCTTCTTTGATGTATCGAAAGGTGATTTTTTTACGCCATTACCCTTCCCTTCCATCGGCGCATTACGTGAAAACAATAGAGGGAGAGAGGGAGGGAGGGATACAGGTAGGAGGAGGAGGGATAGAGAGAGAGAGAGGAAAGTGGTTCAAAGCAAATTCGAGGTCTTTTGCTGGAGACCTCTGATCCGAGACCGAATCTCACAGACCGTAAAGACACTTCTGACGGGGGGGAGGGAACAGAGGGAAATATAAGATAATCAGATCGCGAAAAAAGGAGAAGGGATGGGATACTGCGGCATTGCGACAGTGTAGCAACAAAAGGAAGGTAGGCAAAGTGGATTACGAGTTTTAAGCGAAAGGAAGAAAAGAAAAACCGCGTGATGCCGATGATGAAACAAACGAGAAAGAACTAGGAAATGAATGGACGAGTGGAGCAAAATAAAATATATGTGTTACTTCACCTGATGATGCTGCACAGCAGTGAAACCTTGGTCGTTTTCTAATTATTTATCTGTGAAATTACCAAGTTAATCTTTTTTTATTTCGACAACAAAATAAAATTATTTGTTCCATCTACGAGTTGAGCCGAGGGAAAAACGGGATAAAAAAGGGAGGGGAAAAAAGAGGCAGAAATAGTTTCTGTAATAAGAAGTCCTGAAAAATAATCGTTTCCCTGTTTGCGCACCACAGATAGAATACTCTACATTTTTTTTTTAAATGTACATAAAATTCGAGCCATTGGAACAGGGGTGCGGAACCTCTGGCCGGAGGGCGGGATACGGTCATCGAGAGTGAACATCCAAAGCGCCCCCCCCCCATCCCCGAAGAATACGCGATTACCAATGCGGCCCGCCATGTAGAAAAGGGTTCTCCGCCCTTGCTATTGAAGAGAAATTAGCGTAGGATTGAATGCTTATCAAATCATATCACTAAGAGAACTTTTGGTACATATCATAAAATAAAAATATATTCAAATAAATCTAACCAGCATAAAATATGTTCAAGTAGGAAAAAGTAGATAGAAAAACAGATAAATCCATAAATTGGAAAATCGTGCCATGGGAGAAAATGAGGTGAATGGTTTATTCAACCCAGCAAGGAAATTTGTAAGCTTCGAAATAAGTTTACATTAAATAAATCAAGAGGTCGGCAAGTGCGCACGGAAAGGATAATGATTTTCACATTATAACTTTAAAAAATTTGAAATACTGAATCCGTTGCGGAGTGAAAGTAAAAATTGTCCTCCCTAGATGACCGCAAAAAAGCTATTTGTCTATTGCGTAATTTTTATCCCCACAAGCGAATTCAATGCATGGAATGCGGGGCGTAGTCACGCCATTAGTCGCTTTTAAAAGCAATGTTTTCCCCAATTGGATATAATCAGGTCGAATTTCACCCAATTCGAAGAAATTACTATCAAAATCCTCTAGAGCTGCAGTACTACATTGACATAGAACAGCATTTCACATCTAATAAAGAAGGCATTTGCACTATCTGATTATTTCTCAGTCTCTCTATTTTTCAGGTAACATAAGAAGTATTAGCGGCGTTAGGTTTACCGAAGAAAAGGCATCGTCAAACAAGAAAGTAATCTGTTATGGTGAAGAAAATAAATCTTGATTTGCATTAACTGAAATGCCGATTATGTATAAATCAGAAATTTGAATAACGGAGAGAAACAATCGAGGGAAAATAAATTTTTTGGTTTCGAATCACGTCAATTCAGATACGTCGGGATAATGACATTAAGAAGAATAGAAATCAAAAGAGCTTCTTTCGTCTTGAGATTGTTTGTTTGAAGATAAGACCCGAGGAAATGAAATGATAGGGGAATATGCAGATTCATGATTCGGAAAGGAAGAATAACTCTCTTGAGGATAAGTGGAGCGAGTAATACGCAGGTGTCTTTTACTTTTCGTTAGAAATGCACTTAGCGTCTCTTGCACGCGAATACTTGGTTATGTTCGACTCAAATCGCAAAATATCCCCGCGGAGAAGGAGCAGATTAAAGGGTGGGATACATCAAGAAGATAACAGAAAACAAATGGGTTATAGTTTTTTTTCAGAAGGCAAATTGTTCCCGTATGAATTTTGATGAATGAATGGAACGTAGGGGAGTGAAGATGGGGGAGAAAGAAGCTGCTATTACTCTTGCAAAGAGAATATATTACAGTTAAAAATGACGGTATCGCGTTAACTTAAGTTTGCAATTGAAATGATATCATGGCTCAACTAAGGCGGATATTATATTTGCGGATAAGAAACATACCTACTCCAAATGGCTTGAATAAATCAAAATGGAGAGCTTTACTTCCCTTCATGCCATTTAAATGAGTTATTATATATATATAATTTTGTTGAGTAGTAAGACACGCTTCTTTTCAAAATCCAGAACCTTGATAGTCTGAAAATCATTGAATGAAAATACAGTAATTAGCACTGTATAATTCAAAACATTTTGTTGAAAAATGTAGCCAACCATGTATATTTTCTGCAAAAAATTACGAAATTAAAAATTTTGTCACAAAATTAAAGGAAAAATGTGATGATGATGAAATTATACGCCTCTTCTACAAATTTTACTAGAACTTCTCTCCTGTCGAATGTTAGTACAGCAATTGGAAGTAATGAATAATAAAAAGCAAGTTCATCGAAGTTTATCTTTCCAGATGTAGGTAAACGACGAGAGCCGAGTTGCATTTGTGGAAAAATATATAAATCGATGCGCGGAAGCCACCGAAAGAAGACTATTTCAGAGAGGGCTGTGAAGCTGTGAAAGGTTGTGCCACATTCCAGAAGAACCAGGAAAGTAGAAATTCTAGAGGCGAGGGAATTTTTTTAGAATACTTCATAGGACTCTGTAATTTTTAGACTGCGACAAAGTTGTGCATGCCAATGGTAGGAGAATGATAGGGCTAATATTGAACATCGAATTTACAAGGGCAGTCGAGTCATATCAGCCTTTCGCGAGGTCTGACATGGTGGACAAAAAGAGATCAGTTACTGCAAAAACATAGAAGAAAGAAGACCATCTCACTCTACGCTACGAGGTGGTTAGAGCAATAAAATGAATCATGTCCATCTCAGCTTCTATTATTTAAAACACTGAGGCAAAGAAACAGAGAGTGCAATGTAGAAATGTTATTTTTAATGAAAGGTTACAAATTTGTGTTCATTCTTATTAACTCTTTTACACCAGCATAAATGCGTGTACATAGTCAGGTATATACTATAATTGTGTATTAAATCTAGTACTTAAGTTATTCGTTCTTATTATCTTTAGACTATGAAAATATAGGGATAGCCCAAACTGGATCCGAGCTCAATTATCCAAATAATTGATTCTTTGCTGTATATTTATCTTCGGAAATTTACTGTGAAAAGCATGAAAAACCTTACGACGTGACATTTTTTTTTACGAAAATCATGTTCGTTTTAATCAAACATTCTTTACGCTTGGAAAAAAACGAAGCCAATAATAGAGGTATAGGTATGAATCAGGGCATCGAACCGGAACCGAACCGAAAACCGAAACCGGAAAAAACCGTTATTTTTCCTGGAGTGAAACCGAACCCGAATCGAAAAAAAAATATTTTCCTGAACCCGAACCGAAACCGAAAACCGTTATTTATTTCGTTCCATATTTTTCGGTTCGTATAAAAAGTGGGAGCGAAAAAAGGGTTTTTCCTTTTGCTTTAGTTTGAGTCTTTCTGAAAGCCTCACGTTTAGAAACCGAATAAGAAAAGGGTTGGGTTTTTTTCTTGAGGTACACATTCTCCTCAGCCTTGGGAAGGATGTGTCTTTGTGATAATATCTGTTCGCTCAATAATGGGATTTCCCATGTGCATCTCAATACATAGAGAGAGGGTCTACAATACATCCTGCTGAGATTACCTGTTAAACGAGGCTACTGGAAAGGAACTAGGGCGGTACTTTGAAGACAGCCTCTAATTGTCTTGCTACCCTCCCCCCGAGCATACCCCATAGTGTGTGTTCCCGGCAAAAATATTTCCCGATTCTTAACTTGGATTTTCCTTAAAGTTGGAGGTTAATGTCCCCATATACTTTCACTCCCTCTCCATATCCACTGAACCCTTGTATTCTGGTAGTCATTCTCTAAAACGTATCCAGGAAGGATCGCTCCGCAGTCGTGGTTTTGAGATATTCTTACTTCGGTTATCCTTTGTTACAGATTAGTAAATTTCTATTTATTTTATAGAGTGCATCTTAAAATGAGCAGACATATTCGTATTGGTTGCTTTATACTGAAGAGAAATTAATTATGAATGCGAATTTGTTATTTTTAGTGGAATATTTTGCCGACTGTAGAAACCCAAATTAGAGACTCCTCCTGAAGAAAGTTCACGACAGGCCGAATAAGTGTGTCTTATTTTCTTTTTGTTTGCATGTTTGATTGCAGGGTAATATGTAGATGTAGGTAGATGTTTTTTATTTGCTGCCGGGTGAAAATCACATGCTTTCGCGTAGTAATAATTTTTCGAAACGGTACTTATCATTTCAATTTCATGAAATAATGAAGTTTAACATTCTCACACTACGTAAGTGATTAAAAATATTCAGTCATCGTAAATTTGTATCATGTTAATAAACATTTCTCAGCCTTTCTGAATTATCGGACCCTCAATTTCTGCGGGCTTCTTCCTCATAGATATTTTACAGATTTTTTCATCTATTTAAGTAATCTCTGAATGAAAAAATTAAGCCGTGCATTTACAGTTTTTACTATAATACGAGCAGTGGACGTGATCTACAAATTGTTAATGAAAATAACATAATATCTTACTCAACTTACTGGCACTATTGAGATAACGCGATCTCTTATTTTACCGCACGATTTATAAATAAAAATATTAATAATTCATTATTAGGTATTCCAGCTTTAGCGCATATTAGCTTCGGTCTGTCCGTTCTTCTATCAGGATGCAATTTTTTTCCGTAGCTATTCAGCGGATTTTGATAAAATTTAGTACTAAGGACTAAGCACAGTAAATTAGAAAATGAGGTGAATGCTTTGCATAATATAATAAGTTTAGAATACTCTATCGCAGAAAACGTGCTGATTTATAATTTACTTTATACTTTCCTAATATGTTGAAATCATTTGCGGCGCATGTATGGATTGTAGATATTCAATTCAAAATATAATCTTAAATAAATAAGACACATACTAAATATTCACATTTAAATAATTTATTTTCGTGTTTTGATTATATTTTTTAAATATCACTATTTTTATAGTGAAGATGTATTTGATTTAATAAGAAAATTACTTAATTAATAAATCAATTCTTGAAAGTTTCCTAAAAATATTTTAAGGTCGGAGCGAAAAAAACCGGTTCGAACCGGTTCACTGACGCTTTCCGGAGCGAAACCGGAATCGAACCGAAATTTTGTGTTTTGAGTGAACCGGTACGAAAACCGGAGCGAAGAAAATTACGGTTCGATGCCCTGGTATGAATACATACCATTCCGATATAACTGGAAATTAATTTAAGCAACAAACGTTAAACAGAATCCTACGTCTGTAACTCCTTTCTAGCCTTCGGCCGTAGTCCAAACTTCGTCTCTCAGTTGCACTTCATTACATCATCATCATAAGTAATCTGTCCGTAGACAAGTACGTGATTATTCATGGTTAAACCTGGTTCTCCATATACTCCTATTTTCCGCAGTCTTCTTCATGTCTTGATAGCTCTCTTTCCCTTACAAGTCGTCTATCAGCTGAAACCTCTTCCTACCTCTCTCTTTTTCCATCCAGTTTTTCTTCTAGCACTTCTTTAATCATGCACTCTCTCCTCAGGTAATGTCCAATCTAGTTCACCTTCCTCTTTCAGGTAGTCTGTATAATCGTTCGCTCCTCTCCTATTCTTCGTAATACTTCCTCGTTTTTCACCATGTCCGTCCTTTTTATCTTCAGCATTCTTCTCCATGTCCACATTCCGAAGTTTACCAAGTATTAAATATCATTTCTCCTTAGCGTCCATGTTTCTGCCCCATATAAAGCTATACTCCATACATAGCATTTTGTCAACTTTTTACGGATATCCTCCTTTATTTCCCCGTTAGTAGAACTTTCTTACTTCTGAAAGCGGCTTTTGCTTTCGTTATTCTAGTCCTGATTTCATCGGTATATTTTGCTCCTCTCGTTATGATGCTTCCAAGGTATTTATAATGTGAAACTTGTTCTAATAGCTTCCCTCCAATACTTAGTGTCAAATTTTCTTCTTCTTTACTTGATGTTCGCATGACCTTGGATTTTTCTGTATTTATTTGCATACCGTATTTTCTACCTGTTATCACTAGTGTATTTATAATTTTCTGGAGTTCCTTTTCCTTTCTTGCTAGATGTAATTGATCATCCGCGTATTTCACTGGTTTTATAACCCTTCCTCCAATTTTGAAATCTCCCGTACCTTCTAACGCTTTCTGCATTAACCTCTCCCCATATAATTATATTGAATAGGATCGGCGATAGACAGCAGCCCTGTCTTACTCCTCTACCGATATTTACTCCGTCGGTGTGTGCAATCTCCAACCTGACCTTAACAACTAGACTCACGTACAGATTCCTTATCATTCTACACCTATATCCTTTAATATTCTCATCAGCAGTACCCAATTTACTCTATCAAAAAAGTTCTAACAGCCGACGAAACATACGTACGCATAATTCTTGGCTGTAATATATTGCACTTTCTGATATTATTCTCACCTCACCGATATCCTCTCTGGTTTCCTCTGATGTTCTGAAACCAAATTGATCTTTCCCTAGCATTTCTATGGCCTTTTTCTCTAGCCTTTTATTAAGAAACCTCGTGATGACCTTCGAAGTGTGTGACAGTAGGGTTATCGTTCTGTAGTCTTTACACTGCATTGCCTTTGGCTTTTTCTTTGTTACTTCTAGAAAATCCTGAGGCCACTCTCCCGAGTCGTAAATCTTCTTAATAAATTTCGTAATCACTTTTAGTACTTCCGGTCCCATGACTTTAAGTACCTCTGCCGATATTCCATGGCTGCCTGTAGCTTTTCCTTTCTTCAGTTCCAGTATCGCCTTTTCTACTTCGCTTTTCATAATACTTGGTCCCAAGTTGTCTTCTTCAATGTTATCCTCTTCTTCCAGTTCTATTTGTGCCGATCCTTCCTGCTTGTTGTATAGTTCTTTAATGTATTCTTCCCATATCCTTTGGTTCTGCGATTATTTTTCCATCTGTATTCATATTTCCTTTACCACGAATCCCATTAGGCTTCCTATCTTCTAACTCCAGTGCCCTAGCGTACATCATAATGTAGCGTCCTAACTTCTCTATCTGTTGTATTTCCTCAAGTTTTTCTTTTATCCAATTTTCCCTAGCTTTATCTGTTACCCTTCTCAATTCATTGTTTATGCGTCTATAGTTGCCTCTACCTTCTTCACTGTTAACGTTTTTCCATTTTCTCCAGCATTTCCTTAGTGATCCATGGTTTTCTGATTTTCTTCTCTTGTTTTCCAATCTCTTTAGTCAAGGTATCTTTGATACTGACTTTAATTTCCTTCCATTCTGTATCCACGGTCTTCGGTTTGTTTTCCATATTTCTAAGGCCATCTTCCAACTTCGTGCTGAATGCATCTTTCTTTTGTTTCAGTTTTTCTAGGTTCCAAGTCTGTCTTTCTCTTTTCGTTTTCCTTATTTGTTTAAGCTGTGTAGTTCCATCGACAATTAGAAGGATGTGATCTGAATCAATGTCTGCTCCTGGTAATGTCTTAGCACTATTTATGCTATTCCTGAATCTTTGTTTTACTAGGATGTAGTCTATTTGGCATCTCATTCGATCTCCTGGGCTTTTCCATGTGTACAGCCTTCGTTTGAACCATGTATTAGTCACTACTAAGTCGTTATTAACGCAGAATTCTACCAGTTTTTCTCCTACTCAGTTTCTTTTTCCAATTCAGTATTGACCGATAACATTTTCTTCTTTTCCTTCTCCAACGATGTTGTTCCAATCTCCTGTTATTATGTAGTTTACCTTTCCTCTTCTGTTTTCTTCGTAAATCTCGTTAATTTGTCCATACATCTCCTCGGTTTCTTCTTCTTCATGAGCGAACGTAGGCATATATATCTGTATTATCAAAATGTCCACCGAGAGTGTTTTTAGCTTTATTGCCATCAACCTATCGTTCGTTGCTATTATTTTTGTCACCCTCTTCATCGTATCTTTCATAAGTAACGCAGCGACTCCTTTTGCCCCACTATTTCCTCCAGAGTAAACTACGGTGACTTCTTCCGAGTCGAACTGCCCTTCTCCTTCCCATCTAGCTTCGCTCAGCCCTATTATGTCAATCCTATTTCTTCTTTCAGGTTCTCTAGCTTTTCTGCCTTCCTCATGGTTTTTACAATCCAAGTACCTAAGCGTAAGTTACCCTAGACAAATGCTTTCCTCAAGGCAGTCCCCGCCCGGAGATCCGATTGGGGCACTATTTTACCTCCGGAATATTTACCTCGAGAGAACTTATGTTGTCCAACCACATAATCATTACTAGGGAATTGTAATGTGGTAGTTTCCCTCTTGCCTTCCACATCGCAGTACTGTAGCTGATCAAATTGTCCCGATCACGCCTACAGCTCTATTGGATATAGACCCAACCAACATAATTTGTTTTCGGCTCTATACCATACTGACAGTACTGCAGCCTACTGACAGGCACCGATGATAGTTTTTTTTATTAATTTATTTTATTTTATTTTTTGTGAAAAACCTCATTTCGCGGGGAACAAACCCCGGAACTCTGTAATGGGAAGTCGACTAGAGCTCTGCATGGGCCTGATTTTCTAGGCTCGGCCCGGCCCGTACGATGTAATTGTAGGCCCGGCCCGTGAGACATTACGGTGGACCAGTGTGACTCGCGTGATTTTAAAAGCCCGGGCCCGTAATTAATTCTAAAGGATCGGCCCGTGCAGGACTCTAAAGCAGACCCGCTAACCACTACACCACCAGTACATATATTAATAAATTTCGATTGTTGTTGCTCTTTTTAGCTTTTATTTAATCCATTAATGCAATCGTTTTCTCCGCCCGTGCCCGATGAACTATTTCTATAGCGCTCAAGTTAGAGCATCCAAATTTTCAGTATATTTTTGGCTGGTGACAGTGATTGGACATAATGATTTTGGGGTCCGTTTGCTTATTAGCAGGATTTTAAAACCCCTTTATTCAAGCCCGTTGCTAAGTTGAATTTTCGTTTCCCTTACAGTAAGAAAAACCTCCACTAACATCCAATTCAACGGTTCTTTCCTTATTTATTTCACGATGGCGTAGCGTCTGAGATACAGAGGAAATTTCGGGATAATGAGAGAGTTAGCGAGAGTATAGGGGAAGTTGTGAAGCTGAAAGGAAAATTTGAAGATTACAACGGAACAAGAGTGATTCGAAACGTTCGAGAGAGTGTTTTGGGCATTGAAGAAATCTGGCTAAATTTGAAATCGGAAAATTGGAAGGAATTTTTGGAGGCGGATGGAGGGAGAACCGACGTACATTTCGGGGGCCGCGATCACGTCCTAACCTGCGGAATACTCTCCGAAAACTCCTCCGCTCCTGCCTGGGCTAATCGCAGTTCCGTGGTCGTCATAAACAGAAGGCGCGGCGGCATTCCCTTCGCGCCTCGTCCATTCCCATTTAAAGAGATTCCCGCCTCTATGCCCACGAATTCGCTCCTCCGGCTTGTGGGAAGCGGGTTGAGAATGTGTGGCGGGAATGATGCGGAGGTAAAAAACATTAAAGAATGAGAGGGGAGGGAGATAGAGAGAGGCGGGGGGGGGGATGAGGAGGTCTCGGAAAAAACGGCAACTCCCCGAAAAAATTGATACGGGAAAGAGAGAAAAAAAAGCGCGCCCCAGTGAAAGGTAGAGAGAGAGAGACGGCTGATCTCTCCCTCTCCTCTTTGTGCGCCCCGCCGCCATGATGGAGAAATGATTCACGCCCCCGCCGCACGTATTAGGGGTGCGCTCCGGGGGTTGCAGTTACCGCGTTAATGGGCGGACGATTGTAATGCGGGAGACGTGATCTCGGTCGCGAAGGGAAAGGAAGGAGGTTGATTCGATCGAGGGACAGCGGCGAGAGGCGATGAGAAGGGGGCCAAGTGAGTGAGAGAGAGAGAGGGTGAGAGAGAGAGAACCCGAATTTCTCCGATCGCAGACTGGAGATCGCGCCGTATAAGAGAGTAGGCGGCGAGGTCGAATCAAATTTCTTTACGGTTAATACGCTTTACTTCGCGCCGAGGAAGGAGTTAGACATTTTCGCTGTAAAATTCGTAATTATGGGGGTCACTTTCCGCGCGACTATTTTCCGGGAGCCGAGTATAATTTTAGAGCCACATTCGTCCGAAATTCTTATCTCTGTTCGCGGGTCGTACTTCGATTTCTTTCGGTACAATAATTCGGCCAAACAATGAAATCAACCAACATCAACTCCGTAATAACATATTTCGAGTGGGCAATTTGTAAATTACATTTTCAGAAGTCTGGAACAAATCTCCCCAATTACAATAATGCAATATATTTTTATCCTTGTTATTCTTCTCTTGCAAAACAAATCAAATATTTCTAATATCAGGATGGGTAAAATATCTATTTTATCGAACTATTTTACCTATTATATTTTTCAACAAATTGTCAATACAGGGAGAAAAGTTGGTTTTTGATCGTAATTTTGCCTCCATCTCATCCACAAACGACGTTCGAGGAGTAAATTTACTTTTACCGTGGCAATAAAGGCGTTTAAAACGAACTAATTCACTCAACTCGTTATCCATCAGAGAACCGCAAATAATCCCCCTACTCCTTTCACGAAACCCTCATCCACGCCGAGTTAATATTATGCAAAATTGACGATCAGAGCGCGTTTTCGAAAAAGTGCGGATCGCGGCAATTCATCACGGTTCATTCCACTTTATAAACAACTAGAAAGCCGTACAATTATTCATCCTCGTATGGGGGTTACTCGGTTCCTTTTAAGGGAATGAACGCTTTGGAGAAACTCGAAAAACCTGTAGCGGGTTTCGTCACGGTGTTTGTGTATGTGTGTGTGTGTGTGTCGGCGTTTGTGTGCGTGAATGTAATGAAATGGGGAAAAAGGATTACGAGTCCGCTCCTTAGCATTTTATTTTGGACAGGCTAACGAAATTTCTGACTGACGTATTTTGTAACGGGGCGCTTCTTTCTTTTTTTCATGAAAAGAGCCGATCTACCCCCGAAAGAACTCCGTTTTAACGATTCGCAACGCTTTAAAACGCGACGAATCGCAAGTTTTCCCACCGATGAATTTACGATTCCTTAAGGCTTTATCGAAGAAAAAAGCCTTGTTAATCCTTTTCAAAAAGGTCACTGAAAAAACACGTAAGATGGTTGTTAATAGCCAGGCAAAAATACTACGGGGAAGCGCTCGTTTCGGGGTTCTGAAATTGCTTCTTTAAACTCTGTAAAAAAAATCCGTTTTGTTTGGTGATGAAGAATTTTCTTCTCTTGGAGATGAATTTTTATGAAGCTCAGTTGCTATCACGTGGTTTTTATGTATTCTGATATTTTTCTAAATTTCTGGAAAGCAATAACGGCTTCTGAGAGAATAAAGGTGGATGCTTGTGACGCAAAAATAAAGCCGAAGTAACGCTGATTAAATTGAATTTTTATATTCGCTATAAAAAAAGAAGCAGACGTTAATCTGTGACAAATATGAAATATGCTCAGCTCATTTATTCATGATTACCGTTCGCGTAGTGCAATAGAGTTTTTGTTTGAGTGAAATACAGAAATAATAAATCTAAAATATTAAACTAAATTAGAGATGATTAAACTTTGGCGAATATGTCGATGAATAATTGAAATAATTGTTTAATAATTGAACTGAAACCAATCAAGATTCCTATCGCGTTTCATTGTCACACAAACGGGAACTTTGATTTTTATATTATAAAGAGTACCTACCATTCAAGTATTTAATTTATAATTGGCTACTTTACGTCTGCCGACCATTCCCAGGCGTAAGTAATACATTAAAAATACAGTAGTCCATTCCGAGTCACCTTCGATACATGATAAATTAACTATTGACTCAAACGTCTGCCTCCGCGGTTAACAAGTTTTTCTGGTCCCGAGAAGAACAAACCTCAGCGAAGGAAAATACGATTCGAAATCTTAAGCAATCGATTGAACACCCAAACTCGACTCCGAAAATTTCCTTCAGCAATCAACTATTTCCGTCTCTTTGAAAGTATTAAATACACAAAAAAATAGTACGTACTAGTAAAACCGGCGTTTACATTTGTTGAGGTGCCAAGTTTTTTTTTTAATACCGGACATTTCTCTACCGTAAACACTTCATAATTCATCCTAGATGAAACGTTATAAGATAACCAAGGGACCGTAATCTGTCCCGAAGGCGGTAGATCCAAAGGTAGAGGCGCCCGTGAAATAGTACCCCAGGCCCCTCCCCGTTGCCTGCGGCTTCCACAACGCTGAAAGATGTGCTCAATATTTGTCTCCTCTTTCGTGTTTTCCTTTCTCTCAACCAACATACACGCCCACCAAACTCATTCCTATCCTCTTGACACCTTTCCTTTCTCTCCCTCCGTCCTCCTCCCTTTCCTCCCTATCGAAATAACCCTCTCCTCTCTCTCCCTCTCGGTCCCTCTTTATACCTCATATCCTCTCTCCCTACCTCTCTTTTAATTCCTCTACCTCTATATTCCTTTCCCACATAAATACTAATTCCATTTATTTATTTTCCTTCTATTCCCTTTCCCCATCCATTCCCTCCTCTCTCTCTCTCTCTCTCCTGCTCTATTTCCACCTCTTTTTTTTCTAACGTACGCCTTCTCATTTTCTTCTCCTCTTTGTAATTTTCTCCACCTCTCCCTCCTTTTCCCCCAATTATCTAACCTCTTCACTTTTTTTCGATACCTCGCTCATCCCGAACTTTGTCCCCCATTTTCTACCTCCTCTTCCAATTTCAGGCGTGCCTCGAGAATCCCACTTCTCATTACCTGTCCTTTTTTTTACCGTTTCCCCTTTTCCTTCTTTCGCTACAACTCATCGCTTCCATCCGTCTTACTCGGTCAATCGCGTTTTCTTCTTTATTGAAAATCGGAGGGTTCATTTATAGAAATCAGACGGATTTACATCGATTGCGAGAAATGCAAATTTAAACTAATACGTCGATCCTATGCGGCAAAGTTTTGAACCCGCCATGTCGCTAACGTGTAATTAGTTTTGAATCGTTTTAAAAATAATTATCGGGCGGCAAAACCTTTTCCCCATCTGCTACAAAGAAACTGCGCCGCGTGGAGCGCTTATCCGTTCTCCGCTTATTAAGCCTTGTGCAATTTTTCTCGGGTCAAGGCCCTCGGATATACAACACAGAACGTCGTAATTTTATTTGTCCGTAATACAGAACACTTTTGGTTATCTCTGCCGCGCTATATAATTGTTCCGAATTAATGTCATAGCTCGATATTTTGACACATGTATAGCATAGTAAGTCTTTTCACTCAACAAGATCGTTAAAACGTGTCTCGCAGATGTTAAGAGCATGTGACATGCTGCATAAGTTCCACGTGTTGACTACTGGAAAATTTAAGACTCGTTGAGAACGTCCACACCGCTGAAGCGTCTCGGTCCACATTGCCACATACATAATTATATGTGTGTGCTCGAATATGGGTCCACGATCGAAAAAAGTAGTCCTTAAAAAAAAGCAGCTTCTTTCTCAAGAGAGGGAATTAACCGATCTCGTTTTTTTTTATATCTTGATCATTTTTTCCTCCGCAATATCTAAAATGTTTCCACTTTTGCCATGCTTTATCCGTTTCTAAAATTCCTACCACGGCTTCTTCTCTTATACTGTCGCCTTTTAATCGCCTCTCTACGAATCTACCCTTCTTATTCTCCTCCGCCTCCTTATCTGTATTTTTTCCTCCTTCCTCTCTCGGCGTGTTACACACACACACGCACAGCCACCATTTCTCCTCCCCTCTTTTCACCCCCTCTCCCGTTTCACGATTTTCATGCCCCTTTCCTCCCCTCACTCGAGGCTCCCATTCCTTTTAACCCTCACATTCTGTTGTCCATGGTCGTCCTAACGCACAATTACCAAGTGCCGGAGCTTTTGATAGAGGCGAGTCGGAATCTGGGTAGGATGGATTGGGCTTTTGAGGGGGAGGGGGGGAGGGGGCGAAATAGGGGTGGGAGAATAGGGGTAAGGGAAGGTATGCCGGTACAAGAAAGAAGGGGGTTGCTTCGGAAAAGGAATTAGCCCCCGGGATTGTTCCTCCCTTCCCCATCCTCCTCCTCCTCCCCCCTCTCCCCCTTATTCCACACAAAAAGAGGCGAAAGCTAAAACTGACCCGACTGTAACACAGCAACCGCAGCCATGAATATGTGAGATTTTTATAAATTATTCATCGTCACGTTTGCGGTGGCTTCCGATTACGGAGGTGAAATTTATTTTTACCGCCATCCGATTCCTGGTTCTTCTTTTTTCTTATTTTTTCTTCTCCCTCGACGAAAAAAAAATGGCATGCACGAATCGGATTCCTTAGCAGATGGCAGCTGTGTTCTACGCTCTCCCGACAACGCGGGCAGCGCTAAGTTCACCGAAGATATTCTTCTCCGTTAATCTCTCTCTCTCTCTCCTCTCTTTCCTCCCCTTGACTATCTCTCTCTCTCTCCCCTACCTCCTCAACTCCCAAACACCCTGCATGTACCTCATCATCAGAAGGCCTTTCCACAACACCTTGGAGCTGCCCCATCCTCTCCCTACCTCCCTCTTCCCTCTCTTCTTCATCTCTCTCTCTCATACCACTTCCTCGCCTGATGTCAGGTTATAGGTGCCTTAATTGATGTTTACAAACTGGCTACGTTTGATCTGAGAACGAGGCCGTGGGTTCCCGGGATCTGTTATTTGCCCCACCAAGCCGCCCTCGCCCCTCCCACCGCCTCTCCCTCCCCCCTCCATCACGACGCCTCCTCCTCATCCTCTCTCCCCAACCCATTCCCCCGTAAGGCGTTCCAGAGCTCCCCCGACTCCCTTAAAGCTCGCTCGCCTTCTTTTATCTGGAGCCGACCAAAGGCACCGAGTTGCTGCTACCTTGAAGGATGGCCACTATATGTATTCGTCTCCCATCTCTCTCTCTCCCTCTCTCCCTGTCTTACATCTCTCCCTATCTCTTTCGAGTCTCTCTCTCTCTCTCTCTCTCCTCTCTTTACTGTTCCTCTCTCCTCCAGTGCCTCGTGATCGCGATATGCTTTCTGGATTCATTCCTCAGCACCGATATTCCCATTTATATCTCTTCTCCTCTTCCCTCTTCTCTCTCTCTCTCTTTCCTAACTTGTTTGATCTCCTTTCGCGTACCTTTCCCTTTCTCCCGTTCGCTCCGTCCTCATCATTTCGTCTAATTAATACGATTAATCGTAGTGCTTCGGGACTTTTTTGACGACGCTTTCACCGCCTTTCGCCCGTTCCCCTCCTCAATTCCTTTTGTCGACGAGAATATTTTCAAGGATTTTCCACCTCACCTCCACATTGATTACCTCTTTCTCCTCAGTCTTCCTAATGGTAAAATAATAATGCTTAATGGAACTTAGGCGATGCTTACCCCCTCTGTCTGTTGTTTATCGACTCTCGCTTGTCACTTGATGCGGGTATTCTCCAGGTATCTTCCGTGCTCATACACTTACTGCCAATGTTTGTCTTACGAATTCCATTCGTCGATCCGTCGTTTAAATATATAGATACTTTTCGAGAGAACGTTTTCACTTTTCTCACTGCGTTTAGGTGTTCGATTGACTATATAACTTATTTCAACGTTAAAAACCTTTTGATAGCTAAAAACTACTCGATATTTCCTTTAAAATACCTCCTCTCATACTTTGAATTACCTCACAATCTCGCGTGTTATCATTAATTATTGCGAGTCAACGGCTACATCTTAGTCCTCTCCGTGCCTGCTATGTTAAGAATTATTTTAATATACAGTCTCTCTCTCCCATTCTCTCCCATTCTCTCTCTCTCTCTATCTCTCTTCCTCTGCCTTTTTCAGACGGCCTTCCATTTTTTTTTTCGTTTCATTCCCTTCTCACCATCTACGATCGCCCGTCCAAACGCGTATAGCGAGGCTGCCTCGGGGCTTTTTTCCCCTTTCTCTCAGACGCCTTCAAATTACCGCCTTTCCGATTTCCACCCATCCCACCCTCCTGCCACTCCGTCCCTCTCTCTCTCTCTCACCCTCCTCTTCCTCTCCTCCGTTCTCCTATGCATTCCCATCACTTTTTCCCTCCTTCCACACATTTTTCTTTCTTTCTCCTTCTTTTGCACCCCCCTCTTTCTCTCTCTCTCTCCTCACCCTCTGTTTATACCTCCCTCTCCCTTTCTATCTTACACTTACCGCTCAGAAAAATTAAAATAAAATAAACAAACTGGGACTTCAATGCAATCTTGCCGTCTGTCTGTTCGTTACGGTACGGTTAACTCTTATAGTTGAAATGCTCCGACCGAAATGATATTCTGTGCGAACGACCGGATCACGCCCTGAACCTATCACGAGAAGGAGAAAAAAATTAGTCGAAACCTGATCGGCGCTGCCAACTGAAAAAAAAACACAAAAGGAATGGCCGGAAGAGGTCGTCATCGTCACGGGCAGGGATGACGAGCTTTCAGAATATCGCACGCATTAAACATTAACGTGAGTAACTGACGGACTTTGTATCTCCAATAGGTTGGTTTTTCCAAGATTTTTTATAGCTATGGGAAAGACATAATTTGTCGATTATCTTTTAGAAATTAACGAGCTCGATGATTATCTCGTGGGTAAACATAATTACGTTAACTTTATTACTTTTAATAATGAAATGTTGACCATAAAAATCTTATTTAGACTTGATTTTCACTCATATAGTACTTAAGAATATACAGATAACTTCAGACTCAAAATCTAATCTGAAGAATTAGCAAGTTCAAACGCGGCCTGTCGAAGGATTCACAACCATCGATGCGGCCATGTAGAAAAACTTGGACACCACTGTCCTATAGCAAGAAAGTCTCTGAGAGATTAATATCCGAGGTTCATCTGAACCACTAGCAATATGGCATGAAACATATTTAAGTTTTACGTACATGGGAACATACATCCGATTCTAGAATCCAAAAGATCCCTTACTTGACTGGGAATCGAACCAGGATCTTCCACTTCCCGGCTGGATGTTATATACAGCTGCGTAATCAAGGCATATTTAGTTGATTAAAGTACACGTTCGGCAACTTGAAGGTCCTAGTTCGTATACCAACCAACCAAAGAATATCTCTCCCAAACACTAATAGAATTCATCAAAATGATATTTGAATCAGAAGGCAATATAAAATTCGTGCTCGCGAGTATACTTCGAATGAAAAACGTGTTCCCGCTTTCCTCACATCTGGCACAGCATTGAACTTCTTTGCGATGCCTAACCGCCGACAAAGAAATTCGTCACTGCTCTTTTCCATGATTCCAATGTAGGTGATCGCCTTTTTTCTTAACTCTCTCCTCCACTGCCTTACGGCTGTTAAAAATAATCGTATTTTAAGCGCTTTCTGGTCCTTTAATATGAGTTTTTTGGTATAAAAAAAACGTTTAGCGTACGCATCACTCAACACTATTTATCGTTGCAGAAACCAATAAAGAGAACTCACTTCAGGGTTATGCGATGCTATTATGAAATGAAATTAAACTTTTGGTATTGTTTCAGAATTATCTTGTTCTAGTTCTGATATAGTGTGTTTGGAAAATTTGATTTAATAAGAAGATTAAAATTACAGTTGTTTCAAGGATGCTTTGTAGTCGAAATGCATATCTGGTTTCCCAAACGTTTTGTTACCATTAGAGGAATTTTTATCATGTGTAATTGTATTTAATAATATACCGGTAAATCAAAGCAATCTTAACATGCCAAAGAAGCACTGATTGCATAACCATTTTATTTTTAGGCTGTTGATGTTTTACCTTTAACTTGCAAAAGACATAACAGCACTGAACAAAACTCAAAAAAGAAAAAAAATGACTCTGTATGATAGATTCACTTTTATTTCGAAGAATCGGATGTGATGGCTGATTCAGTGAATATCAACCGAAAAACATATTATAAATTGGTACTTAAGGAACAAATTCCCATTTATTATCATCGAAAAGCCTCCAGAGGAAACACGCTCCGTGCAATCAGAGAAAAAGTCCCGGTCGTTTTCGTTTCAAAAATATTTCCCTCCTTGCGGTCATGCGATATAATAGAGTCGGATGTAAAATATGTTTAATATAACGCCGTGATTAAGGAGATGGAAAAAGTGATTTACCGCGTCCTTGGACCCGTAAAAAGCAAAAATAATTCTTTTTCTCTGAGCGGCTCCTGTGGCCGCGCGCTAACCCCTTCGTCACAAGAGAGTAAATCCGACTGGAGACATTATCATTAAGACGCCATCCTTCATCCCGCGGGAACTTGCCCCGGACCCAACTTCCTGTTGCATTTGTCAGTGCCAATCACATAAATCGAAATGAATTTTAAACAGATGAACACGGAGATAGTTTTAATATTCCTTAGCATAGATAATTTAGAGAGATAGATAGATAAATGTCTTTAGAGAGAGGGCACGAAATGCCTAGTGTAACTGTATGGGTCGGATTGTTGGCAATGGCACCGTGGTAATTAAAGGATAATTGTTTTAAAAAATCCTCCCTGGGGGCACAGCAATGATCGCAGTATCAACTATCACTCACTAATAAACAAAACTATCTATTATCGAACCCGTTACATCACCTTGACATAAAGAAAAGACTGCTGATCTATGTAAGCGCCACGCTAGTTAAAACGCTTATTGTGTAAGTGATAATGCCACTTTTTTTTTACCAATGATACAAATATACACCACAGTAAAATTCTAAGTAAATCAGGAATATTTTTTGTTTTCATCGCGAATTCAGCCTTTGCGACCCCGTTCCACATGTTTACGTATCAGCTACTGGGGAGAAATACAAATGAGCCCATTACGCATAAACCGCCCATCTACATTCATAAGAGCAATCCCAGACGAGATCCATAACGTCTGAAATTCAAGGCTGTAAGCGGCTTGACTTAATAAAAATTTATTGGCGCAATAAATCACGTTTAAAGAAATCCGTCTCGCGATTTTTAATTAAAATTATAATTTTTATATAAAGCTTAAGAGCCGTCTAATTAATTCCAAAGACGGAAGTCGGGCGCTAGAGGGGGGTTATTATAGGCACGGCATACGAAAATCCGGCGAACAGGTTTCGCCCGTTGATAAATAGAGGCGGGTAAAACCAACCGACGCCTGTCATTCATCACCCTACGTAACCCAAATTAAAGCGAAAAGGGGATTAAAAGGTAAAGAGGCGACGGAGTTTTGGGAGGAAAGCCGTAAGGTTTAGCGATTTCTTCCCAGCGACGGATCTGATTACCTTTTTTTTTAAAAAAAAAGACGCTTTTCTCTACTTCGTAAAAAAATCTATCCTATTCTCACCCCGTCGCGATATCTCCCATTAAAAAAAAGATATCTCCCATTAAAAAAAAGAAGCCGACGAGTCGTAAATATAAAAAAAAAACATCCGTGCAACCTGCCTCCAAACTTGGTCGCGCGTTCTTTTTTTTTTGGAAGATATAAAAAAAAAAGGGATAGGCGACGATTTGGTACTCGAAACTTATCCATCGTTAGCGCCTCTTCCCGACATGAATCTTACGGTTGCCTTCCTCTCTTTTATGGAGGGCACGAGAGATGTCCCGGATCTCTCTAGATGTCTTGTTAACATGATGTTCCGATCTGAGACGGAATGAACAGAGGAGGAGGAGGAGTGAGAGAAGGGCAACTTAGATGGAGGAGGGAACGATACAGAGATGAGGAAAATGAGAAGGAAGGGAGAAAGTGGGGGGAAAGAGAAGAAAGAAAGAGATGAAATAGACGGATAAGGAGAGAGAGGGAATAAGAGGAAAAGAGAGAGGGTATAGACTAGTGATGCCCAAAATTTTTTACCCGGGGGCCACATAATCCATTGTTGCGCTCATCGCGGGCCACATAATTCAATTCCGCCCTCTTTGCGAAAACAGAGTTTAAGAATAGCTTTACATTTACATGAATACCCTGCAAGCCACCAGAAGCGTTTGGCAGGGGGTGTCACAGCACCAAATGAACTAATGCCTCTGTTGACCTGTCTTATCGTGTTTGGGAAAAAAGATCTGTAGTATTTCTCGGTTCTAGCGACTATTTCGGCGTATTTTGAGGAAATTAAGGAATTAGTTGTGATTCGAAATTATCTGAATTGTTTTAAATGCGTTTATCTGTTACTAGAGAGGTAAACACAAAATATATTGTTTTTATAATTTTCAATTTTCCTTTTATGCTAAATTGTGTCCTTTAACTCATGGCGGACCGGACGAAGACACTCGGCGGGCCGTAGTTTGGGCACCACTTGGATAGACAGAAAGACAAACGTCTTTATTCGGGGACTAAGTTGGGACTATCTACTTCCGTTTTACATTTGACTCATCATTATACATATTACATGATAACATTAAAATATTTACAGCATAAACAAATACAAAATTTATCTAGCACAGGGGTGGGCAAAATTTCTGCTTGGCGGGCCGCATCGGTGTTTGCGAATTCTTCAGCGGGCCACATTGAAAGATTCCAATGCTTAGGCGGGCCAGATTAGAGTTTAAATCGGAAGTTGCTTATATTCTTAGTCATCATACATAATGTGAAAAACAAGCACAAACAAGGATTGCAGGGCTAAAATTTTCAAAACTAAAGGTTTTATTGTCATAATTTTACCAAAAGTAATATAAAATTGTGTTAAATTTTACAGATTGCTTTTTCACCAAAGCTTCGCGGGCCACGTTAAATGCTCTCGAGGGCCACATATGGCCCGCGGGCCACGGTTTGCCCACCCCTGATCTAGCACAATTCGAAATTTTTACACTTGTATATTTATATTTTAATGAAAAAGAGAGAGAAATGGAGGGAAGAAAAGCGAGGGGTAGAGGCAAATAGAAATGTGCAGACTGTGACGTGAGGAAAGAAAACAAGCCTAAGAAAGAGGCGAAGAGAGATGTGGAGGAATAGAATAAGATCAAAAAGAGAACGGAGAGTGAATCGAGAAAGGAGAAAAAAGATGGCGAGGAGGGAGAGAGAGAGAGAGAGAGAGGGAGATGCAGAAGAAGATAGTTGCTCACGACGAGGCGATGTGAAACTATTTGTCACTGCTCGCTAATGCTCGTTCCTCACCTTGAGGGAGATCACGAGGGCGTGAAGATCTCGGAAGAAGGTTTTATACCGACCAGAATGCGCACTCTTTCTACCCTGGCAGATAGCACCCTCCATATTCCCGTTTTTTTATTGCAGGTTTTTTTTTTTAGCGTTCCTCCTCTTCACGGAACGGAGGATTTCCCCGATAAAGGAGCTGGTTTATTTTTTATCGGAGAGAGGAGAGAGAGAGACTTCCTTGTCTCTCTCTGTCTTGTTTAAGTGAGATACAAAAGACAGGCGTGAAACAAGAGGGGAAGTGGCAGAGGGAGTGTGAGAAAAAGAGATAACTGGAGGTGAAAAAGTCATTCGCCATTATCGCGAAAAAAAAAAACCGACTCGCCGGATGGAGACGTCAAGTTTGTTGAAGCGTCTATATTTAAGCCGAGGAGCTCTATGTAATCGGAGGACAGAATTAGTTAGGCAGAAGATGAGAAATTTTGAAGAAAAAAATTCGTGACATTCTCCAGCAAACATCGCGAAACGATAGAAACGGATGCGAACTTCGTGTCCTCCTCCTTTCACTCCGCTTTATAATTTTGATTAAGTTCTTAAATGTGTTATTATTCATGTAGTTGATCCTATCTAACCCGGAAAGGCCGGGATTATAGAATTTTCCGAACCACAGGTATAACGACTGCACAGGCATACCTCGCGATACGCTGTTTCGCGATACGCTGTTTCGCAATACGCCTTTTTCGGTTTTACGCTTATTACACTCCACCTCTCGATCCGCTGGCTTGATTCGCACATACGCTCTTACGAATCTCAGGCAACGAAAAGTTTCTCTCTGCCATTGAAAACGGCCTACACCCGAGCAACGAAAGGCAACTTTTTTCAACACCTATGTACGAACTACTTTTAAACTTTAAAATGACAGCGTAGAAATAAGGAAAGCAAAGAATTAAGAGAAATCCCAGACGACCCTGTACCCAGTCAAGACCTAAATTTCGACCGTGACTCATCGTTGTCATTATTATAAATAATTGAATAAGAACGTTTATTTGTAAAAAATCTCTCAGTATCTCTTTTTGACTCGTACGCGGTTTTGCGTGATTTGCCGTTCTTCATTCACGCGCGTTGAGTCTCCTTTTATATGGCTGCTTTTTATAACTCACTGTTGTCTCTATTACGAATTTGTTCTTTTTGTAGTAAACGCCAGACTATCCGTGCTCGGGATATCTAAGGAATAGACTAATTGTAAGTGAAAGATGGACGTTCTGAAAAGGATTTGAATTTTCCCTCTCGGACCCAGACACTGCGAGATAAATAGTGTGCCTTAATTAATAGGAATTTTCCTAATAAGTAAAACTCAAGAGAAATAACCATGTAGTGAATTATTAAGCATTTTATTTAAAAGGTTCACAGATTTTTGTTTTCTGTTAACTGGAAGTGAAACGGTTTCTATCGTTTGTACATATTATCCGGATATTTTGTAAATCTATGTATGAAATTTGTCTGTATGCTTGCATGAAAATTAATGATAATTGAAGCATTAACTTTTTCACATAGATATTGTTTTAACTTGGTTGAATACGACATGTTATGTGTTATTAATTCTTAACAAAATCGTACGCTGTTTTGTAGGATATTTTGTCGAAATCTTCTTTAAAAACTGATTCGTTAATATTCTGTTTTAATCAGTTTTAATTTACGCGAATAATTGAGGTTTCATTGTACATGCGTTTTTTAATACTCTTGTTTATTACCCATCTAGGAACGCATCTCTTTTTTATAGCATTATCCTTATGTATAAATGCGCTTCGCAATACGCCGATTCGCGATACGCTCTAGTTTTTAGGAACGCATCCCGAGCGTATTGCGAGGTAAACCTATACGGTTACTGTACACATGGTCGTCCCTATTAATATGGTAGGGCGATTCGGAACGACCGACCAGGGTCGGGCGCTTCGAAATCGTCCCGACGAAAGTATAAGTTAAATTCGGTGGTAAATGATAACAGGGCCCAGAAAAAGCCGAGTTGGCCCCGCATCTCTCTAGGGTCGGATCTGACTGTACCTAAGCCACAATTTTATATCATTAACACAAGGATATGAATAAATATAGCATGGGAAAAGATAAAATAATTTAAATAAGTAAGGAAATAGTTGCTGAACGAGACATAATATTAAATCGAATGGCGCAAAAACGGAGTCTCTAGGTTCACTCGTTTAAGGGGAGTTAGCACGTCAGATAGATGAACAAACCGAACGCATAAACGGATTTTTTAAACCGCTAAAAATGGTTGTCTAATTATGAGATTTGTCATTCAAACAGTTTGGTTTACTCGATTCCATACGGATAGAGTAAATTCAAATTAATTGGAGAGTTAGTACGTTCTACAAACATTTTGATATTTTAAAAGTTCTTTCTTAATCTGGAAGAAGGCAGAGAAAGGGAAAATCTAAACGCCATCACGTCATATTTCTAGACCACGGATATTTTTCCGGATTAGTCAAAATTCCGGAATCATTCCAAAGTAGAAATATTCCCGAAACACAGAATTCCTGTTTAAAGAGTTTCAATTTTATACTATTTTCATGATGTATATTTTCTTTTAGCTTTACATTTGTTTAACTTTTCATGTATGTATGGTACTTAATGTGTACGGAACTAACCACGAAAATGCAACACGATGTAGACCAAGGTATTAAGGGGTCTTAACCAGGCAGGTTTCCCAGGGGAGGTAAGGAAGAGATCCAGGGAAGGTAAAAAGACGTAGTCAACATGGCGCCTGCACGCACTTAGCTATCTGCGCACAATTGCGTGTAGCTTTCACTTGTTCAGACAAATAAAAAGCAATGAAACGCCACATGCGACAGTTGCGTTCTGAAGCTCATCACAAGTATGTACTTTGATTATAAGCAACATCACATCACATAAAAATTTGAGATTTTTCTGCCTTGTCAAATCTATCCTGTGCTGGTTTTTACTTTCTCCATACGTAGTAATGGGAAAGTATTGTGATCACGAAAAAAATCGATTTCGAGATTTCAACGGAAATACACGTTTTGAGGTCCCTAGAACACGTTTACACTATTTTCGGAATGAAGTCTGTATGTATGTCTGTGTGGATGTATGTGATTGTGGGCGCTCTAACTCAAAAAGTACTTGTCATATTATCACCAAATTTCATATATAACACTTTAGCATGAGTACAAAGAACTGATTAGTTTTTGGAGAATACCGGTTAAACGGAAGTCGAGGTTTATTCGAAACCCGATTCGATTTTTGCGATATTTCTCCGATAATACTTCATTATTGTATGCATTGACCACCACAAAAAATGTGGAAAATATAATTTCCTACATCTTTTATTTCAAACAATTTTCCATAGCAGTTATTGTTTAGGAATTATTTATAAATAATCGGTTTTTCGGTTTCCGTTAAATATCTCCCTAAAAACATCGTTATTGGTAATCTTCGTAAGGACCAAAGTTGTAGAGAATAATATTTCTTCCAAGTTTTGTTTGAAACAGGTTTTCGTAGAACCATCCATTTCGGAGATATTCAACTTTTTCGAAATTTCCTGTATACAGCGCCACCACCATGTAGCGGTGAATTCTGTAAACATATTCAAAATATACGTAATTTACGGCAATAAGGACGACTGTATTCTTTTACGATACGAAATGATAATTTTGCCTCATAATGCTATTCATAATAATTTAAATATCTATACCCCGAATATGGAGAAAGTCGTGTTGGCCACATCAGATTTTTTCTTCTCGAGGACCATTTTTTCTGTCAGATGGCATACCTTTCAGTTCATCTATGCACGTGGTATTTGGTAGTGTTTGACAGTTATGTCTTTTTGTTGCACGCTTCGCGAACTTTTCTGAGTGAATTCTTTCATAAACGTGTAACTAAGAATAAAAATTAATACGGCAATGACATCTTCTGACAGCGTAATTATTTCTCTCCATCCATACATCAATGTGCCGATTGCTCCAGAGATTGTTGATGGGATGTTTATATTTAAGAAGCGCGCCGAGCAGAAAACATATCAAATAGAAACATCGAAATAGTAATAAAAAGAATTTATCAAATAGTTTGATGGATTCCATCTGTTTTCCTATGTAAATTACAGAGTAGCCCAATTTCGTTCCAAAAAACGACTTCCCATAAAGGAACGGAATGTGTCATTATCGGAAAATTTTCGAAATCCTTAGAATATCTTAAAAGATTTTCTAAACCATTTTTGGGAACGTGACATCACAAGACTCGTTTTCTATAACGAACTTAAATATTAAATTGTCCAAATTGCTCTAACAAATTCGATGAACTTTACAAAATTGCTGCTCAAGTATTTTTTAAATTTATGTTTTGCGTGAAATGTTTCTCAATGAAATTATTTTTACAACTCTAAATATTTTAGAATAAAAAGTCAACATTATTTTGTAAGAAGTTTCTTTAAAAAATCAATGGCTTTAAGTTTTTCAAGATCCGTTTCTTAGAAAAATTTAATAGATTTTGACAATTGTCAGCCTCGGTAGAGGAACGCTTAGTGAGTTTGTCTTCCATCAATAGGATCGCTGGTTTGAATCCTGTTAATAGCATGGTTGTATATGGTAGTCTATGTCATTGCGCTCATTGTTAACGGCAGATGATTTCTTACCGACTACTTTTAATAAATAAGTAGATGAAAATAAATATGATTCCTTCAATGCAATTAACCGATATTGGTTTCATGGATAATTAAGAAGTACATAGACGCTTCTGCTAATAATCCTCGAATGCGATGCACGACCAATTGGAATGATCACGGAAAATATATGGAC
The DNA here is from genome assembly GCA_036926305.1 of Uropetala carovei. NCBI lineage: Eukaryota > Metazoa > Arthropoda > Insecta > Odonata > Petaluridae > Uropetala > Uropetala carovei. Next base: position 866,020 of record JAXCHB010000024.1, read on the forward strand.
GGCCTTTATGGGTTAAAGACAGTTTTTTTTTTAACCGGAAGAGTTAACAAAATAAATAAATGAACAAAGAATAACTAAAATATATCTGTATAAGGTAGGAGGGATCGAGGAAAGGAACTCATAAAAAATAATAAAACAAAACACACGGTCCAAAAATTCAAGAGACTCCGGCATAGGAAGATGGAGCGAGAGAGGACGGGATTGGACCTTAATGTTATAGGGCGGCTCGTCTAAAAGAGATGAGAGGGAAGAGATAGAAGGAGGAGAGAGAGAGAGAGAGAAAGAGAGAGGAGGGGGTACTAGAGAAGGAGGAGGCGCGGATATAGAAAATAAGTGAGAGAGAGAGAGGTTGAAACGAGCAAGAGGCGGAGGAAAGAAAGGAATGGAGCGGAAAAAAAAGTTGGCCCGTTCCGAGGTGTGAGGCAAAGGTGCCGAGTAGGTGTGAGGAAATTGCACCTTTGGGACGAGACGTGATTTTGCGGGAGAACTTGAAAAGGAAATGAGCGGTGGAGAGAGGGAGAGACAGCGGTCATAAGGTAATGATACTCTTGATATTGGACTCTGGAGAAGAGGTTGGGGGGAACGCACGGGGAAAGGCATAACAGAGGAGGATGGGGGGGGGGGTGGAAAAGAAAGGAAAAAAAGGGGGGAGGATGGTGGCGGTAGAAACACGCCTCCAGGGACTTCGATTTCCAGGTGATCCGTTGTTCCAGAAGTTCCGAACCTTCGCCGCTTCGGAAAAGACTTCGTAGCCCCAAGGTAACGCCTCGCCGTCCCCTATTAACTCTTCCCGGAGAGAGTTCCGGCGTCTCAACTACCATGGCCTTCTAGACGTTCTATTTATCCAGGTAATTTTATTATTTGGTTTCTAGCTCTCGCGGAGTCGCCTTAACTCCCTCCCAAACTCCCCCTAGATCGTCCGCGATACCCCCTCCCTCCCCTCCCCCCGTGCAACCTCCCCCCTTCTCCTCGTACGGATAAAACGCAGACTTCTCCTCCCATCTCCCGCGTCAACCGTCTTTCCATTTCGGTCCGAGGTCCAATCATCACGCCTGCAGTGGAAAAGTAAATGACCTTTTCTCTCTCTTTCTCCGCTCCGCAACCGATTGTAGAGATCTCGTTAAGATACAGGCGGAAAGGAGACTCAAAAGAGAACCACGTAGTACTATTCTGGTCCTTCCCCCCATCTCCTCCTCCCTTCGCGCTTCTCTTTCCTGGTACGCCTTTTGTGGATTTGTATGTGTGTGTGTGTGTGTGTGTGCGCGCTTCCCACGTCAGAGAGTAAATATTAATACGGAGACCTATACTTTGAAGTTCTGAGGAGTCGGGAGAAAAACCGTGAAATTTCAGCTTCTGACTCTCTCTCTCTCTCTCTTTCGAGAAGTAGATGGGAATTTTTATGAGTGGATGGTATTATAGACAAGTTTGGAGCTTTCTCCGAGATTGGGAATCTCGAGAGGAACGGTTAATTGACGAAAGTAAATTAGCCCTAACTGTTATGAATTACTTAATTGCTGAATGGAGGGAATTTTTCAGATAATTATTTATGGTTGATTTTGAGAGGGAATCGGCAACCTCGTCCTTGTACAAATAAAATGTAATTTATGGTTTTCCACGGCTTCTTTCGAAATGCATTCGTCAATGCTGTAAAGTCAAACATTTTTTTGTGCACATATTTTGTGCTACAGGTGAACCATGTACATATTTAACTCATAAGATTTCCTTTAACAAATTACTTTCGAGTTTTTTTTCGTTTAAGATTTTTAAACTATAAAAATTCCTCCTTAATCTATCGAGTAAAACCTAATGTGAATATACCAAACTCTGAGGCAATATTGTATCATGAGAAAAAATCTAATTCATACATCAGTAAAAGAAAGAGCACGAAAATTACTGGGCTAGCGACGCTTATTATTTCCTCGGAAACTAATTCGCTTTCATCCACCAATCATCCGAAATTCGTCGTTACCCATCCTTGGCCGCCGTTAAAGTAAATTAATTTCTTATCTTCGTCCGTTAGACAGGAAGGAAGACTACGAAATTATTTCCTTAATCTCGTTATACATGCCCATCAGCTGGTACCATTCCCAAAAATAAAACTTTATCTAAAAAAAACTGGCGATATTTTCATTTCCACGACAAAAGAACCTTTTTACACGAGAAATACCGCAAAAAAAACCGGATGAATGATTCGAAAAAAAAGAGAAAGAAAGCAACTCGCGCACAACCTTCACCTCACATCCTTTTCGACTGACCCCGACACGTCCTGCCCGCATCCGCCAAAACTTTTTATTTACTCACTCTCCTCTCCCCAATCACACGCACTTTATTACGAATCTCTCCCCCTCCGCAACCGCCCTCTTCCTTTCCGCCCCCTCATTCTTCCCCAAAATCCCGTTACCCAAACACAATCTCATCACATCCTCGACACCGAAGTCCCCAATTATTTCTCTCGCCGCCTCGGTACATCCTCAATGTGCTCCCTTAATATACACCTTTGAGCGTACTCTTCTCATCTCGTGCTCATCGCCACCTCATCTCTCACTCAAAGCAATGCCTTTCCCATCCACGCCTTATTTCCCACTCACTCTTTAACGTCCATCCCTAAAAATGCCTCGACTGGGGACATGGATCGGAAGGAAGGAGGTCAAAGGACTGACCTGAGCGACCGATTATTCGACTGATATGTACGATGGTTTTTTAACCATGGTTACCCCATGTTAGGTTTAATTAATTTTGAGAAGCAGGATGAACGAAGATTTCGTGCTGTCCTGGAATTCTGTATTCGTTTTACATAAAATACCGATAAATCTCGACTAGGGTAATTATTTTTTCACAATTTAAGAGTGAGGAAGTGAATCAATTTTAACTGATTCATTTACTCTTTCGGGCATGACGAGACAACATTTGTACCCTAAAATGCCCTACTAAGTAAGCACTGCGGTATAACCTCTGAACAACCACAATACACACAATGCACACTACTCCCAGTAGCTATAGATGTATAATGTAGATTGTAAATCAGATCTACAAATACCTTTACTGAAAGATAAAAAAATCTAATTTCTTTCATTTTAAACATACAAGACCATTTTCTGTGAGATTTTCCTGTAGCATTATTGCTAGGTTAGTGGCTATATTGTTCTTCATAGTATGCGGAGCTGCCACCCAAAGAAGTCCAAGGTATGTTTTGTTCATTTTTTTATTTCATAAAAGACTTTTCCTTTAAATTTCATCTTATTTTACCGCCGGTTTTTTCCTTCGATTAGAAATCTCTCTAATTTTACGTTTAAATGACATATTTTAGAAAAATCTTGGCTTTTGAGGGAGGTATTTCCATAGCAACCATGTCACTGTTAAACCACAATATTTTATAGTTGCCTTGATCCTTATATGCGTACGAAAAGATTGCTTTAATGGGAGAGAGAGGAAGGACCCAAGAGGGACAAAATGAGGGAGGCATAGATAGAAAGGGGGAAGGAGAGACAGAAAGAGGCAGAGAGAGGGAGAGGACGAGCATTTTTGCATTATAGTACTCACTAATTTTAATAAAATGTGAAGCGTGACATTTAAAATTGTGTATTTTTCTAAGGATCCAGTAATTTCTGACAGTCACAACACTAGCGAGAGAGAAGGATACGAGGGAGAGTAAGATATCTTCATTTAATTTGAACCCGTCATTATTACGTAAATCAAATTCAATTAAGATAACGGATTTACTTAACCAAAAACTAACGTGAAGTATTACTACCTGCGCTGCGAAAGTTAAAATTAAATTGTTTCGCACCGTTAAAGCTTAACAGTTAAATTACATGTTGTGACAATAATGAGAATTAGGACTCCTTAATTACTTACGCTAAATATTTTCAGTTCATTTGTCATTCTCTAAATTTATACAATATTAATAAGCGTTTAATAAGTATTATATGCTTTGAAATACCTTTGGGTGATTTCAAATAAAAATAAAATCGACTTCCTTTGGTTTCTTATCAATAAAACCCCGTCATTTTATGACGGGCAATATTCTAGTTTTCTCATAAATTTTTGCGCCCGAAGGAGTTAATAACTCTGCCAACACGCATAGAAGTTTGTTTTCACTAAAATTATATTCCTCTATATTTGTTAAATATGATATTAATGAAATTTTTCTACCCAGTGCTAACAGTTTTAACTCTTTTTTAAATGTATACAAAGAGAAAAATAAAAAAATCATTTGTGAAATATCATCAAGGATGGCTACTTTGTGTGTATCTAGTTTACTCAAATGTGAAACTGTTCGAGTAGTTTTCTTTCCATTCACATGCTGGTTTTAATGAGAATGAGATTGATTTGGTACTTCCCAGCAAATCATTTTGTTTATGATCATCAAAATATCCTGGTTATACTGAGCATATTTTGTAGTAATTAAATTTCGCCAATCTTATTCAAAGTTACAGGTGTTCTCCACCTCATTTGGGCAACATATACAGATTAGGCTAATAATTGTTTTGTGCAACCGACCAAATGGAAAAGAAACGACTTATAATCGTACTACAACAATATTCCTAAGAAACTAGTTTTTGTATTGATATAATTATCTCAAACATTCAGTTGACAAATATAAATATATATAGTTTTCTTTCCTTACAGATCAGAAGTTAGTATTCATTTAGGGCTCTTACGTAATGATTTAAGAACGAAATATGCTCAGAGGAATATTTATTGCCCGCATTTTTAGATCGTAAATTTTCTTATTGACTCAACCAAAAATTAAATAATTAATGCTGAGGAAGCTAAATGCAGGGCATTATGATTTCCAGCTATTTCACTTGATTAATTCATTTTGAATTGTTTTTTTTTTCGAGGTTTCATCAGACACTGTAATTTAAAAACTTAACGATCTTGTTTATTAAAATTGCAGCATCAATGGAAAAGACCTTAAAATTTATTTTCGTCAATATACTTAACAAACTGATGCGGTAATTAAATTTTCACTCGCAATTTCAATTTTGAATGTATTTTTAATCTCTCGCCCTATAAATATTACGGAGCGATCTTGTACTGCGGCGATAAAAATCTTTCCGAGGTGGCGTAGCGAGTCTCGACTTTGAAAACTTTATGGTCACTGCATGCGATCCAGTAATGGAAGTTAAAAAAGAAAACAACACACTCGCGCGCTCGGGACGTTTATTGCTTGCGCATCTCGTTGCTCTTTTGTCCGACCCTTGTTACTACCATCTCCATCTCGCGCATGCATCCTGATTCACTCGAGTCATATCCGCGACTTAACGTCCCCTTTCGTCTAATTCCCTTTCCTCATCCGCCTCCTCGTCCGTTTCTTCCAGCGACATACGCCTCTCCTTCCTTTTCACTTTCCAATTCAATGCCTCTTTCATCGTTATCTCCCTTAGTAAACTTCTTAAGCTTCGTTCCTGAATCTATTTCATCGTCACTTGGAACCTCGAAAACCCCCACTCCCGCACCCTATTATTATTATTATCAAGCAAAATGCTGCAATTGGGAGCAGGTCCCGGTGGCAGCGGTCCACATCTCATACACCAAATGAAGCACCTCGTAATACAACAACTACATTTAACTGCCAACTTACTAAAAACACGTTTTTACACAAAAGTGATTTAGAATTGAATAATAAAAATTAACATTTATAATGGGATACGTTGCAATTTCCCGTGCAAAGTCTTAAATTACAATTTCCCTAAAAAGTATAGCTTAACTTAAAAAAATAAAAATAATTAGTACTAAAATATTAAATAGATCCGTCCTGATGGCAACGTCGTCATGACACGAATATGTGCGTAACATTTTGAGAGGGAAGCACACATATTCCCTGCCTGGTATTTACCCAGTGACGGGAGGGAACCCCTCAGAAGGCCTCCCGTAGGCAGGTTTTACATTACAGTTACAACATATATACTACTATTTACAAATTGTAACATTTAATACATTCGAAAATTTTCAGGTAATTCCACTAAGATAACATGTACAACGTTGTACAAAAGAAAAAAATCAGTCAATCAAATAGAAAAAGAGAAGAGAGACAAAATACACCAGAAGGAAAAGAAACATACAACGACTTGAATGTACATTATTGAGTACAGAGATGAATATCATGAACTACAAACAATTAACCATTTTACATTTAAAAGCTTTCTCGGTTTTAGGGAAGGGAGTGAGAAGTTCTTCAGGTAAGTCGTTCCAATCCAATATGGTTTTGTTTAAAAAGGAATATTTCCCAACATCTTTTCTTCGAAAATTTGTCCGAACTTTGCGCGGATGATCATTTTCCCCTTTAAACGTCGGACCTTTTATTTTGAGTGTTAATTAATTCTTTCCGTTCGTCTTATTTATCTTTTCCGCAATTTTCCTCGTATCCTAAGCGAGCGTGGCTTATGCCTGTTTTCTGGTTGGCCCGGTGGAAGAAATAATCTTATGACCCAGTATCACATTAACCAGCGACGAAACATGTATTGAAGGATCAGCCATTTATCTATTGATATATAATTTCGTTTCCTTTAATGTTCGAAACACACATTTCAGCTGGTCGTACGTCGATTGGTGGCATTTTTATATTACGACCTTAGCGACCCAGTACCGAGTCGCGAACCGCACTTAGAAAAGCATTTGTTTACGTCTCCTGCTATTCTTCCTCTCCCTTTCTCGTTTTTCTGTCAACATTTTTGGTAACACTTCTTCTTGTCGATTTCAACAAACTTACCCATTCGTTTCTCACCTCAATCTTGTTTTAAAAAATCATTTTCCGTATAATGTTTTTAATCCATATAAGACCTCCATCTCCATCTATCCTCTTCTATTTCTCCATTTCGTAATCTTTGTTCTTGGCTATTTTTTATAATCTTTTCCTCTCTCCCTGCCCTCACTTCTCTCCGTCCTTAGCGAGAGGCTTTTAGTGAGTGATTTTTTTTAACGAATCGCGAAGAGCCTTATAACGTTGATTCTTCTTCGCTAAGGCGAATCTACGGCTCTCTGTGGAGAGGCTAATAAATGTTCGAAATATTTCGTGTACGCTATAAATAGGAGGGAATGAAGGCGTACTACCGTAGCGAGCGTGTGAGAGGATTGGAAAAAGACGAATAAGAGAGAGAGAGAGAGGGAGAGAGAGAGAGAGAGAGAAACGTGATAAAATTGTCGGTTGTAAGTTGAAACGAGAGAGAGAGAGAGAGAGAGAAGGAGAAAGGGATATGTTTCCGCGAAGTCATTTGCCAGTTTCTTCTGGGAATGGCGTCTCACAATCAGTATGGAATAGGACAAGGTCGAGTAAATGCCTAATGGATAAAATGATATATACGGAAAACCTGCCGCTAAAAGGTCTTTATTAGTGACGACTTATAATAAGAAAATTAGGATAAATTTAGACGTTTTCAGTTTGATTCCCTTTACGTATTATTGAGAAGTTAATTGATTTCCATTCAACATCAGTAACAATAAAATGTCTTATGCTAATTGGATATAAAAATTCAATATAATCAACTCAATATATATACGTAGTGCCAGTTCAGCATTCCAAGCCACCGGAAACAGATTATAACAAAAGACATCTTCTGTAATTTAACGATTTTAGGATGACTTATTTATTATGCGATACACCTTGAAAATATGAACATTATGATCATGAATTAAATGCAAGCATATCAAACCCTGCATAGAATGCATAATCGAAAAGACTACCCTCACATTAATGCTCGTTCTCGAAGAATTCCCACACACAGAAGGAACATCGCTAGCGATACACCTTGAAAATATGAACATTATGATCATGAATTAAATGCAAGCATATCAAACCCTGCATAGAATGCATAATCGAAAAGACTACCCTCACATTAATGCTCGTTCTCGAAGAATTCCCACACACAGAAGGAACATCGCTAGCGAGGCTGATGGTAATAATTGTAGCTGCTTGCTCATAAGTGTACTATGCCATGTTTTCTTTAATAACTTTCACGAATTTGACCGACAAAATTTGAAAGAGAAGCTCAAATTTATGTATAGAGGTCAGCGAACTTCTAGAATGGTTCTGTCACGCCCTCAGTGTTCACCAAAAGCGACTCTCATAATTAAATTGTTTGAAAAGTAAGTAGAATCGTAAATCTTAACTATAAATTTTAAAAAAACTATAATTTGAAAGTGGACGAGAGATACGCGGAAAGCATGCTACTACTACATCCACCTGCCACATAAAAAAACAATTCCGCGGACACAATACCCGCTTATAAAAATAACGTTGAAATCTCTTAAGCTTATTTCCACAGAGGAAGAGGATTTAAAACCTTTAATACTGATGCAAGAACAGATTAAAAACAATTTAATCGAATAATTTAAAAAACGAAAACGCGCCGGATCAGACGGGCATCCCTATGAATTACGCAAACAGTCGGAAATGACAATTAAATAAAAAGAATGGCACTCATTAGGGTGTAGTATTTCTTACGATTAGGACATTCGATGAAAAATGTTTCCACTGCGGCACCTCCTGCGGAGACAGGACGGTCTTTAAATGAACATGGGGCTCTTTTTATGGGAAGGCGAGTAGAGATATCCTCTTCCTCCCCTTTCCTCCCTCTCTCTAAAAGAAAAGATCTTAGCCTTAGATAGCGCCCTTAAAAGTTCCGCCCCCTTCCGATAATTTGGATTCTGGCCATAGAGGGAAAGGATAATAAAACTTTAATAGGCCTCTCTTTGCTTTTAATTGTCCTTAAAAGGGATCCCCATTGGGGAGATGTCGCCTATCAGCTGTCCAACGGAAGAAGAAACCGGTTAAGTGGACGCATTTTCAACCAATCCGACACGTCGCTCTGTTCCCTCCCAATACCAACACCGCCACCAAGTTGGCCGCGTCGCCACGGTTACCGTCTATGAATATGAATGAAGGTTTTTCCTTGGATAGGTTCCTGTAAGTACAGTAAAAGCTGTGCTATCCGGCTATTTAGAAACCGACCATCCTTGGACACCGGTAATTACACAAACAATTCATTTTGTATTTTAATTATTTTTTATGAATTTTTGTATGAATTGTATTTGTGTAATACCACAACTTCCACTTTAAAATTTCTTAAAATATTAGATATATATTACGTATGTACTCCGTATACTTATGGGGCTGCCGAGTGAGCATGGCGTTTTTGTTAACGTAAGCCATTTGAATTGTCTAGATATTTTTGTATGAATTGTATTTGTGTAATACCACAACTTCCACTTTAAAATTTCTTAAAATATTAGATATATATTACGTATGTACTCCGTATACTTATGGGGCTGCCGAGTGAGCATGGCGTTTTTGTTAACGTAAGCCATTTGAATTGTCTAGATATTTTGGGGTACCTCTATAATTTCCAGTTTTATCGCATTTTATTATTTAAAAAAATTATTCATCCATTGAATATGGCATTAAATAAATACCTAAATGCAAGGGACAGGAGAGAAAAAGAGTTGTTTTAACATTAACACAAAAGCTGGAGCTGATCAAACGAATGGAAAAAGAAGAAAGTAGAGCAGCCATAGCAAAAGAATTCAACATCGGATCTTCCATGCTCTATGATATCAAGGCTCATAAGGCTAAATTAATGAAATTTGTGTCATCTTCTCATACGAGTAAGTCAATCAATGAACGTCATACGCTTCATAAGTCAAACAAGTAGGAACTGGATAAAATATTATATGACTGGTTTTCACAGAAACGTTAAGAAGAATTAAATAATTTCGTCCTTTTCTAATAGAGTAAATAAAGATAAATAAGAAAGATATAACCCAATGAATTCAAATTTGGGAACAGGTTCACTGTCGTATTCCCCAAACTTCCCGGACCATCCCGGACGCAATAAACTTTTCAATAGTCTTTTGTTTTGCATTAAATAAGGATGGGTAAATATCTAGATCTAACTACGTGTGGAATAATTAAAATGGAAAATGCAAACCCCATGCATAGTTATGTTTGGGGGTACGATAGTGAACCTAAGCCCACTTTTGTTTGGTTAATGCTAAATTTGCGATGTCAAAATCGAAAAACGCGCCCCTAACCGGCTATTTCTCCTAATCGGCTATCCACAATCTCCAAGATGGTCGGATAACAGAGCCTATACTGTATATATCAAGTGTGGTAAGGAAATTTCCCCAATCGCTCTGTATTTATCAGACGGGACGAATTATGATGCGACGCAAAATATGTTCATAGTCGCATGTTGTGAGAGAGAGACCTGAGGTGTTGCGGCACGCGAAGAGATATTTTGCAATAGACGTATTTAAAAAAAGTTATTAACTTACTCTTTTATCGTTAAAATATTCTAGTCTGTTTAGAGATTAATGTATATTATTCGAAATTAATATGATTCAGCAACGAGTTTTTACTTTCTCCATATACGTAGAACTTATAAAGTATTGTTTTCATGAAAAAAATCGACTTCGAGATTTCAACGGAAATGCGTTTTGAGGTCCCTAGAACACGTTTAGACTAGCTGCGGAATGTCTGTGTGTTTGTGATTGTGGACGCTCTAACTCGAAAAGTACTTACCATATCATTACCAAATTTCATATATAACACTTTGGTAAGAGCACAAAGAGCTGATTAGTTTTTAGACAATACCGGTTAACCGAAAGTTGAGGTTTATCCGAAACCCGATTCGGTTTTGGCGATATTTCTCCGTTAAAACATCATTATTTTATAAACAATTTCATACAAAGTTTATAGAGAATGTAATTTTCTACAACTTTTATTTGAAACAATTTTCCATAGCAGTTATTGTTTAGGAATTATTTATAAATGATCGGTTTTTTCGGTTTCCGACATATCTCCTTAAAAACGCTGTTATTGGTAATATTCGTAAGGACCAAAGTTGTAAATAATATTTCTTCCAAGTTTTGTTTGAAACAAATTTTCGTAGTACCTTCCATTTAGTAGATAATTAGTTTATTCGTAAATTTCCAGTATACAGCGCCACCATGTAGCGGTGAATTCTGTAAACATATTCAAAATACACTTAATTTACGGCAATAAGGAAGACTGTATTCTTTTACGATACGAAATAATAATTTTGCCTTATAATGCTATTCATAATAATTTAAATATCTATACCCCAAATATGGAGAAAGTCGTGTTGGCCACATCAGATTTTTACTTTCTCCATACGTAGTAATGGGAAAGTATTGTATTCATGAAAAAAATCAACTTCGAGATTTCAACGGAAATACATGTTTTCAGGTCCCTAGAACACGTTTAGACTATTTTTGGAATGATGTCTGTGTGTGTGTGTATGTTATTGTGGGCGCTCTAACTCAAAAAGTACATGCCATATCGTTACCAAACTTCATATATAACACTTTAACATGAGCACAAAGAACTGATTAGTTTTTGGACAATAACGGTTAACCGGAAGTCGAGGTTTATTCGGAACCCGATTCGGTTTTTGCGATATTTCTTCGTTAAAACATCATTATTGTATACGCAATTCTATACAAACTTTATAGAGAATGTAATTTCCTACAGTTTTTATTTGAAACAATTTTCCGTAGGTGTTATTGTTTAGGAGTTATTTATAAATAACCGGTTTTTCGGTTTCCGTTAAATATCTCCTTAAAAACATCGTTATTGGTAATCTTCGTAAGGACCAAAGTTGTAGAGAATAATATTTCTTCCAAGTTTTGTTTGAACCTAATTTTCGTAGAACCATCCATTTCGGATATATTTCGCTTTATCTTAATACCAGTGTACAGCGCCAACACCATGTAGCGGTGAATTCTGTAAACATTCAAAATATACGTAATTTTCGGCAACAAGGACGTGTCTTCTTTTACGATACGAAATAATAATTTTGCCTCGTAATATTAATCATAATAATTTAAATATCTATACCCCAAATATGGAGAAAGTCATGTGTTGGCCACATCAGATTTTTTATTTTTGTGACACATTGCCGTCTACAAAAAAAAGGTTGGCAAACCGTAAGTTAGACAAAGCAAACTGATTCCTTTGCTTAGATACACGGCCATTGTTTCGTTGCAATAGATAAGCATAAAGTTCTTATCAGAGAATGAATGCGGGATACTATGTACAGGAGGGTTTTGTTATCAAATGGCCTAAATCGAAATTTTTCTTTTATTTCCGCTATCAGTTATTTTGGATTCAAATAGCATAATAAATTATCTCAAAGGAAAATTATTAACGTAATCCGACTTAGTTTTGATAGCTAAAATCTTACCTCAACCTTTTTATTGCTATTGGAAATATTCAAATTACTTACTGCAATTATTAAATTGAAATGACAAAATTAATCATGACTTTTCATACGCTCATAAGTTTTCGAGAGTGGAAAATTTATCCAAAAAGACTGTTTCTGACGTTTACCTTTTTAAATATTCAAAACAATCGATATGCCCAAATGAAATGTTTGATGATGCCTATATATTACAAAATATCTGTCTTTAAAAATTTTATTTCAGCGCTTAACATCATCTGACAAATGGCTTCTAGTGACGGAAAAGTACGGGGTGCGGAAAATTCCTATAAAAGTATTCTTCAAAAAATGACTTTGAAAAGTAATTCTTCGAACAATATTAATAAATACAAGAGGAGATTACGGCGAAGGTGACTGTTATATTTGAATAATAAGAAACTTTACCTAAAATATCTCCGCAAAATAATACAGTTTTTAAAAAATCTCATTAATTTTATCGTATAAGTTCAAAATTCGTCTGGCACTGCATTCAGTGCAAAGTAAATCGGCGCACTGGGATGCCAACTTTTAAGTGCCAAAGGTTGATAAATCACCGTTATATTGTTAAGTGTTTTCATCGTTGGGAGGTTGGCTTTTCCTTTGTTTCCCTGTTTTGTGTTTTCTCTTTTCATTAGGCGTCGGTTGCTTCGGCGGTGCGGGAAGCAGATCTCGTCAAATTCCGAAATTTTATCATCACCGTTTCAAGTTTGTTGAATTATTATTGTTGTTAACATCAATAAAACGCTTCACTTCAAGTATAAAAATGTAATCTAATAATTCAAATAAAGTTCACTCCTGAAATAGTTATACGCTGTGTTGCATATAAAAAATTGAGTCGCTTTTGTCATAGTAGTGAATATTAATAATTTTTCATATAAATAGACATAAAAGTTAAAAAATCCTTTTTTAATTATTTTGAAATATTTTTAAATAATTATTTGTCGAAGAACTGTTTTTCTAAAAACTGCTTTCGAAGAATTTTCCACAAATCATGTTTTATCTATCTTTCCATCGTGACAGGATGACTAATAATAATCTGACGGAATAAGTTAATTAAAAAAAGTTTTTTAAAAAATAATAAATTTTATATTATGCACTAAAAAGGGAAAAATAAAATTTTATTTATCGACCGTGAGTTCGGTTGGTAAGGAGGAACAATATTTACAACAATTTCAGTGGAATAAATTCCTTCTTGCTAAACAATGTTGATTTACTAAACTTTATTTATAACTTTTGTAAAAGTTATATGGCGCAAGATAATAAAACCTGTAAGGCCAATCTTGCTAGGGTGATACAAGCCTTCATGAAGGTGGCTCTCTCTATAGTTATCAATCTTTCGATTGGTTGGTAACAGCATCAAGTGAAATCCTTCATTCTTTATTTTCTCACATTAGCTTTCCATTTATCTCTCTTTCCTGCCAGTCTTTTAACTTCTTCATAACTTCTACAATTCTTATCCTTTTTTATCTGGTCCATAAATTGCAATCTTGGTCGTCCTCTTTTATTATTCCCATCTACATAACCTTCTATTAAAGTTAGAAGCAATCCATCGTGTCTTATAAGGTGACCAATGAACCTATCCCTCCTTTCCCTTATTGTTTTCATAATTACTCTGTTTGTTCTCATCATTTCCAAAACTTCTTCATTTGTAATCTTGTCTCTCCAGCTAATCTTCAGCATTCTCCTATAGCACCACATTTCAAACGCTTCTAACCTTCTTTCTCCTACCTTTGCCATTGTCCAACTTTCACAACGATATAGGGCTAAACTCCACACATATGTTTTTAGCAATCTTTTCCTTGATTCCAAATTTATATTTCCTGATGTGAAAAGATTCTTCTTTTTGCTAAAAGCCACCTTTGCCTGTTGTATTCTCCTTCTGATTTCTCTAATACATCTTCCATCCTCAGTAATTTTGCTGCCCAAATATTTGAATTCCTTAACTTCTTTCAGAATTTGGTTCCCGATGATTATCTCTGTCTCATTCTTGTTTCCTTTGTTTCTGCCTCATACCATTACTTTTGTCTTGCTTTTGTTTATTCTCATGCCATATCCATTCTCTAGTATGTCTTCCAATTCCAGCAAGCATGTTGACAAATCTTGTTCACTTTCAGCCAAAACAGCTATATCGTCTGCATATCGCAGCATATTTATCGTTTGCCCCTGTATTTTTATTCCTATATCTACCCTTTCTCTTAGTTCTTGTAAAGCTGACTCTATATAGGCATTAAAAATGGCGGGTGACAAACTACACCCCTGTCTAACTCCTTTCTTTATCCGAGCTTCTTCTTGTTCCCCTCCGCATCTTATTATTGCTCTTTGATTCTTATACATGTTCCATATGATCCTCCTATCTCTAAACTTTACCCCAATTTCTTTCAACACTGCAAACATTCTACTCCACTGGACATTATCGAAAGCCTTTTCAATATCTATAAAGGCAATATATGTCTCCCTGTTCTTTCTTATGCGTTTCTCACTGATGATTCTTAGTGCTAATACAGCTTCCCTAGTTCCAGTTGTTTTCCTAAAACCAAACTGATCCTCTGATAAGATAAATTCTATTTTTTGTTCGATTCGCCTATGCATAATTCTTGTTAAAATTTTCGCTGAACGGCATATTAGGCTAATTGTACGGTGATCCTCACATCTGACAGATCCAGCTTTCTTTGGTATTGTTGTTATAACACTCTTTTCAAAGTCACAAGGTATTTCTTCGGTTTCATACATAATTTTTATCAGAGCGAAAATTTTATGTAACATCACTTCCCCGGCAGCTTGATACAGTTCTACTGGAATTTCATCTATTCTTGTCACTTTCCTCTGTTTTAGATCCGAAATAGCTGCATCAAATTCACTTTTAATGATCGAATCCCCTTTCTCCTCTTCCACTTCCCTCTCATCTTCAAGTAATCCCTTATTCGTGCTTTCCTCATTATATAGATTTTCCATGAATGTAGGGTTACCAGACACTGAAGGGTAGAAGGGAGGACAATAAAAGCAAAAAACAATACTTTCTCGATACTTCGTATGAGAAAGTAAAAAGGAGGACACAAAAGAAAAAAGCCGGACAAACAATATTAGGGAATAATTAACGGGCTTTTTTGGAATAACGAGTGTGTATAATTATTTATATATGTTTTTGGATATTCTTTTGGTTATTTGCTCCTTAAGATAGTTTCCATATATATTTATTAAAAGAAAATTTATCCATTTCTCTAAATAATCAGTGCATTCTTGATACACAAACTGCGTCTCCTCAAGAAAACTCGGGCATTCTTTACCCATCCCGTTTGCTTGTAGTTTTTCTATGAGCTGTCTAACTGATAATGAGATAAAATTTTCCCTAAGTCGTAATTTCAATGAATTTACCACAGTTTTAAGGAAGTTCACAATTTCTAAAACAGAATTCTTTTCTCTTTCAACTGCTTCAATTTTGTTCTTGAAAATAGATGTCAGCGAGAGTAAGAACCACAGGTATAATTCGGACATTTCACTTTCAAAAAAAATTTTGATCAGTGTTGGTGGGTGAGTAAGGGATAGAAAATATTGCTTTAAAGCAGGGAACAACTTCAAAAGTCTTTCTACAGCTGGTGCTAAATTTAGCCATCTGGTCTTACTTGAAGATAACAAGTTGTGATACTCAATTTCTATGTACTCGCAAATGTCTTTCAGAGCCTCCGTTCGAACAGTATATATTGAAAAATAATTGAAGATCTTCAAAATAAGGGACTCCACATCAACACTTAATACGTCTGCTCCATGCTGCATGCAGTTGTGGAGAATGTGAGGTGGACACCCATTACCTACAATTTCTCTATTTAGAGCCTCCCTTAAGTGAGAGAGCACACTATTACCTTTATTTCTATTAATGCCTCCGAAATTCTGAAATTCCTTCAGCAGCGCTTGCTTTTTTATCACACAAGTTGTTTTGGAGACGCTTCGTCTCATATTCATTCCACCCGATGTCTAAACAAGGATACTTCGCCTTCAGATTACTGGAGAATTTGCACTTCTTTTATGTGATGCCATTTTAATGGGATGGAGTTTCTTGAGTATTCTATAGCAACCACTAGCCACAAATAAAATAAATTTAGTTTTATCAATTAATTATAATTTTTTACTTTCTCATTCGAAGAATCTGGAAATTATTGTTTTCGCGAAAAATTCGACCTCGAGATTTTTACGGAAATACACGTTTTAGGTGTCGCTGAATCCGAAAAAGTGCTTTTCGCAATGCCGTCTGTCTGTCTGTTACTGGCGCTGGAGGCTAGACGGTCGAACGAAAATGAATGAAATCTCGTACTTAGGCATTTTATCATACTGAGTAGAGTATACATACAAATGGTTGACATTGATCACTATTTAAGAGTAGTTTATTATACGCATTTTTAACAACAATCCGATTTTCTCGAAAACGGCTTTAACGATTTTGATCAAATTTCGCAGAGTCACTTGAGTTTACGTCTTCAATAATACTGTATAGTTCATATTTCTCAATAAATGAATGTAAGGCTAGTTTATTCTAGGCAACTTTAACAATAATTCGATTTTCTCAGAAACGGCTCTAACGATTTTGATCAAATTTTGTACAGTTATTTAAGTTTATCCTCAATAATACTGTATAGTTCATATTTCTCAAAAAATTAATATAAGGCTAGTTTATTCTAGGCAACTTTAACAATAATTCCATTTTCTCAGAAACGGCTACAACGTTTTTGATCAAGTTTCGTACAGTTACTTGAGTATACGTCTTCAATAACACTACGTATTTCATTTTTTCCAACGAATGAATATAAGGCTAGTTTATTCTTGGGCAACTTTAACAAAAATTGGATTTTCTAAAAACAGGCTCATACGATTTTCATTTTCTAAAGATAACTAAACGACGCATTAGTACGTATATGAGAAAGTTTGTACAATGTATGTTGTACCGATTTATATATATATATATATATATATATATAGTACCTAATCGAAGTTTCGGTTATCTGCATAATAAGAACATATTGTACATACCAAAATAATTAAGGTTGAAGATCTGCCTTTACTCTTTTCTACTAAGAATCGGAGCGAAAAAGAAACTGGTCTATTCACTGCAACAGATAACTTAGAACTGAGATGAACCCATGAAAGTCTTCCGTTTCTTTTCTTGGAATTTGACCATGTACATCTGGTCATTCCGTAACGTCATTTTGCCACTGTACACCATGACCACCAGCAAAAGAGTTGTTTGAAGAAAATTAGTGACAAATTATTGAGTGCTTGACCCTCACAGAGCGGTGACCCTAGCATAGAAATTTTAAGAGGGAAAGGAAGGGAGTCATAAAAGTGCCATTCTCACACTTGTCTCTTTCGACAACACATGCAGGAAGGTTTTTGAGCACAGCCTTTGCAAGGGTTTGGATAGGATTCCACCACACATCGGAATTGAATGGTCTACCGGTCAATGGAGTCTTAAACTCACATTTCCTAGAAAAAAGCCGGACAAAATCCTAAAATTTAAAATGCCGGGAGGACGGAGAGGCGGAATGGAGGACATGTCCTCCTTTTGCCGGACGTCTGGTAACCCTACATGAAGGTGGCACAAACCGAGTGAGGTTAATATAAAAGTTATTAAAAACACGCTTTCACCTTAAGTACTACTGCATAAAATTCCTATACACATATATCGACATCCAAACTGTTACCATGATTTACCTGCATATATGCTTTTATGCATACTATACGCCAGCAAATATAACTAATGCAATGAGCGTTTTTTCATGATTTTATACTTAAAACTAGCAACCATCATATATCATATGAATTAAAGATTAGATTCAATAATTTTGAAAACTTTGATCTGCCAAACCTTTGTCGATAACAGAAAAACATTACTAATATGGCTATCTGCCATAAGGACCTGTTGATGACGAGATATATCAAGACATATGCCTGTTATGCATTCACATGTGCATTCATTAAATTAATGCAGAATTTAAATCTAGAATGAAAATAAAAACAAGTTAGAGCTTATCAATAAAAACTGATATTACGTTGCCAACTGTATAGGAAACGAATTATTAGATTACCATTGTTTTATTGTTTTACACTTTCTTATTCGAATGGAAATACTCATTCTACAAAAAATGAAATCGATTCAAATATTTTTCCGCCGCAACTCAGTCAGTCAAACATCCTAAACTTCTTAGCGTTCAATGTTTCAAGCCACTCTTCAGATAACGAAAACACGGGCAATTCTATTTCTGGATCAGAACGGTTCTTTGGGGATCCGGCTCAAGAGTCCTCGTGTGCCGCAGAGAAATAAAGAACCCCGTGTCATGCATATTCAATCCATCCGTGCGTTTTTAAGTGGCGAGTAAGCGTCGATTTATTTCCTTCTCACGTGTCATTTCTTCTAAATCTCCATTGTCAAGGCTAAAGTCAACCGAACTCGTGTAGAGCTCCCAATTCCCTCACCCCCATTCATCCCCCTTCATCCACCTTCTCTCCACCCTTTACCTCCCTTCATCCGCCCTCCCCCTCCCTCCCTCCCTCCCTCTCCCTCATCCGTCTCCTTTAGCCACCTTCCCAGGATCATTAAGAGGGAAGTCCCTGGCATACTTCCGGACACTGTCAGGAAGATTGAAAGCGTTTTTCTAATCTACGATTCTTCGTGTTGTATTTATTAACGATAATTACGACCTTCCGTCCTGTACACTTTCTTTTTCGCAAACTTTTTTTCTATCTCCTCTCTCTTCCTCTCTCTTTCTCTCTTTGTTCCCTCAAGAGTTCTTAACGATTCGGAGTGCGCATCTTTTTCGCGTGTCTTATTTATACAAAACCTAGATTTTTCTCCGGCTCCTGACGTTGCTGTATTTCCTTTAAAGTTAATTATGATTCACACATCAACTAAAAATACATTTCGTACGAGTGCAGGTGGGTGATTTTTCTGGAAGTCAGAGGATAGAGCTAAGAAGTTGGGACTCATTAGGAGTCGGTTATCAAGATGGCCGTTTCCTCCTCTCGGATCACGTGTGTGTGTGTGTGTGTATATACATAAAAAAAGAGAGGGAACAAGTGGGGCGCGTTATCCAATCAGCTTAGCGTACGGTAAAAGTGGAAGAGGGGTTTCTGAGATGGAGGAGGAGGTTATTCAATTATGAGTGTTAAGAAATATATATATTAATGTTTCCGCGTAATTTATTTCGGCTGTGTAAATAACCACTAAGATAATTTTCCGCCGGGGTTTCATAAAAATTTACGAAAACATTTCGGAAAACATGAAAACCTAATAAAGAACAGGAAGCTCCCGGCGAAAAAAAAAATCCGCGTTCAACCGCATGCGTTGTGTGTAGTTTGCCCTTAAAGAGTTTCCTATAATTAATTAAAGGGTCATTTCCGAGGAATAACCGGGGGAGGTAGAACGAGCGTTTCTTTCGTTCCCAAATAAATTTACCTCGGTCTCGTTATATGCGGGATTCGCATCTGGTCGTTATTTATGGTACGCCGTCTTGAAAGATTAGGATTTAACTTAAATAGAAAGACTTAACAGGCCGTATAAAACTGCGAAAAAGGTCATGGAACATTTGCTGGAATAACGATTGTATAATGAGGGATAATTTCAGAAATCCTCATTAGATTTATATCCCTTTGCGCTCAGCAAGAAATTATTTATATAAGCTGAATGTTATAGGGGATCCATGTGTCCACGTAAATAGATATACTCTATAAATTAGATATACTCTATAAATTACTGTTTTCTCGCGTATGCTAAGAACGAGTTAAACAAAGAATAATAAATTTGGGAGCGTGTTTGCTAAACATTTAAAGATATACTGTGAGATAACTGGAGTTTATTTTATCCCAAAAGAAGTTAGCAAAATCTTCAAAAACCCAAATATTGAGACCAAACCGCTGTTTTCTTTTTTCGGAAAACACCCCTCTTTCCGAGGAATATTTTTGCATAATATACGCTTACTTACACATTATAGATAGTATCTCTCCGTGGAGAATATATATTACCACCGTGCGATAGTATTATCAATCAAAATGTTTCTTCCCACACAAACTCCCATAACCACATAGTAGGTACCTAGCGGAGGGAATGTCTTTGTAGAATATGGAACACGAGCAACTTTTGGATCAGAAGTTGTGAGAGAATATCACGCAAGCCTTATCCAGGACATCATTCCGTAAGAGATAGACAAAATTATAACTTTCCAAGTTTAATGGTAAGGGAAGAAGGCGAAACTACTTGTGTATGCAAACTCGAATTTCCTCGAGCATACGAACGCTTGTTCCATAGAACTAAAGGATTATTAAGTGAATTAACGTTTCGTTGATAGCCTAGGAAGCATGCCAGGTAACCGCGTTTATAACGAAGTTCGCCATCGAGAGATGTACACTTTTGATTCAATTCGTACATTGTGTAAGCTCGTGTACTTCTGCATTCTGATCGGATTCGTAATGCGTGCCAATTTTATTAAAAAGTATAAAATAGTCGTTTCACTGCTTTCCACTGATAGTTTTTTTTCTGGTCCTAAGTTTGCATAATTTCAATCCCGAATGAATTTCATGGTCCCTATACCGCGCATTACATTTAGCGTTTGAGAAATAAATTTGCTCTGATCCTATTAGTCGATTTCAAAACTCCTTGAAAAACAATGTTTCCCCAATGGCCTTAAAAATGTCAAAAAAAAAATTAGCTCGGTCTTTCAGCTACAGATCAGCCGTCATCTTTGATGGTTTAACGACGGGAAATTTATAATCACCGCTGATGATGGCTGCATTGTAGCCGAAATGCGCACCCAGTTTTCCCAGCATTTTTATGGCTAAAATAGAAATATTAAGTTTTAATTTTGATCTCGACCATATGATGAGCTCAGTAATCTTGTTCCGCGAAAATTTACTGATGTCTAGACAAATATGAGAAATTAACGAAATTACGTAAACATTCAATTTAGGTACCACTTAAGAATCTTCATTACTATCGCCGTTAAATGCATAATCCTTGACACTACTCTACTAGGTATTCGTACATTATCTTGAAGAGTAAAAATTTCCTTACGGAAAACATTATAATAATACTTCCTGTCAGACTATTTGAGAGGCATATGTCATCAGATAACGGTGAAAAAAATTCTCTTTCTATCCATCCACTCCGTTTCAACATTTTCCCCTTCGGTTCCTAAATATGCAATTATACGAATGAAATTGAAATAGCAACACCAATAACGACATTAATGGTTGGAAATACAGCTGCCTCGGTATAAATAAAGCAAAACAACTCGATATAACCAAATAATTTTGCAAATTGAGCGATTTAATCTTATCGCGACGGCTTCATTTCGTTTCCACTGCGAGAGACTACCGCTCAGCAAAACTCTCTTAGCTGATTTACAATTCCTGCGCGTTTCAAAATCAAATATTTTAATCCTTCAAAACGAAAAACCTATCGCGCCGCAAAATAAAATAAAACTGAGCGACCGCGACAGGAATTTCAGCTATGCTAATTGCGAATCCTTAATCGAATTCCAAATTTCCCTATATAGACGAAACGAACTCGACACCTGCCTTTTGCACGAAGATAGAATTTTTCGAGAAGCAATATCTAACGATTATCGCGTATACCTACCTTATCTGATTTAGTTTTCTTTTCTCTCGCAAGAATGATGTTTCCTAACCTTGTTCCCCTGTCTCTTTTAGAGTATAAATTGGCGACATTATAACCTTTATGCGAGGCCGCACAGCACGGAAAATTGGTACGAGAGAAAGAGATATAGAGAGATAGAGGGAGAGAGAGAGAGATAGAGCCGACATCCGTGGAAAAAGGGTTTGTTTGCCGACGGTGGCATGGACCAGTTCAAACGCGGCAAATAATTGCATCCGCCGCCAATTTTTATCTCCAAGATAATCCGTTTTTAAGTCGGGCATAAAGCGGACGTAAATTTCTCTCGGAAACAACTAGGAGGACGACGCTATCCGATTAATCTCCGAGTTTAATTTTTTTTACGACCTCCCCGGCGTTTTTCAAACCTCTTTTTTTTTTTTAAAGACGGCAATAATAAAATGCTTCCAATTTCATTCATAAAGTCGAGAGAGAAATGGCTTTCCCATCGTGATTATATTTATCGTTTCAGTTAAAAGCGTCTCTTGGACAGTTACGGGAGGGGAATTAACCACTCCAAATTACAGGCTGCGTCCAGCGCGAATACACATGGCGGTGGACCTCATTTTTATTATCTAAACTTGTCCCCCTTTTTCCCTCTTGACTACAAGAAAAGAATAGAGAGAGAGACGGGAAGGAGGTTATGCAGAGAGGGAGGAAGAGGGTGGTATAGAGAAAGAGAGAGATCCTTAACTCCTTCAGCACCTGGTGTTACGACGAGAATTATACTAGCGGAGGTATGAGCATAACCGACGATTCATATAGGTAAGGATATTCTCCGCGTGAACGTAACCAGTATTAAAGAGTACTTCTCTTTCCCTCTCTCCTCAATTCTTTCTCCCCCTCGAACACGTTCACGTTCGCCGAGTTTAACAGACCACCTGACCTTTTTTTCTTACGATTCTCTCACTCTCTTTCTTCATCCTTCTCTCTTCTAGATGTATATTCGTCCACTTTGCTCAGTCGCCTCCAGTCTCCTCTCTTCGCTGTGGGCGACACACGTCGAAGTCAGTCGGCTAACCGAAAAGTTTTTTTCTTAGAAACACAAAACTCTCTCCTTCAAGCTGCAAACATTTTTCACGTTTAAGTCAACGGAGAATTATCGAACTCGCGTATACATGTCAGAAACAATATTATACAAAGTATATCTTAAATGGCTATATAAAGTTTAAGAAAATCAAATAGAATGTTTCCTTTTCGAATTAAAACTGTAAAATAAGCACTGCACTGACATATAACATTTTTAAAAAACTCAGATTTCATGTATTAATCCTTGAGACAAGGATGCGCGTGTACATACCACCAAACTTATTAACATGGGACTTGAGAATTTTATACATACGAAAATAATCGTTATGCTCTTGTGACCTACAAAAGAAAATGATTAAATTAGAACAGAACCGAACTCTAAAAGATCAAGCCATCGGTAAATGCCACCGATGACGGCTGATTTGCAACCGAAATGCGCATACGATTTTCATGACGCTTTTATGACTGTTTGGGATATTTTCGTGGTTTTCACACTCGGTTGTTTTTTTTTTAATCGTTCGATAAGTTTTCTCTCGCGACAAATATTTCGCGCGAGGCGATACAAAACCCGATGAATGGTGTCTGCCGGAGAAACAGCTCCGGCTAGTAGTGCAAGCTCTTATGTAAATAGGACCGGTTTTTTATGGGAAGTCGTTGACGGAAGGACTATTGATCGCCGAGACGAGAATAAAATAAATAGCTTTATATTTTCGGTCGTTTGGGCTGATTGGACGATTTGGAAAGCTACCGACGTATTTTCATTACTGGTGTAAAGACCGAAAAAAATTATCACTTTAACTGAAATGTGGACGATGACTATCATCACTCTCCACCGCGAATTAGTTTTAGTCACATAGCTGTAGATACGATTTCAAGAAGAGCGAAGTAAAAACAGGCGACAAAGAGCCCCAATATTATGAATTCGACCAAGCAATTCCTCGTCGGATTTTTATGAGAAACAATATGATAATAGGACATATCGTAGATCAGAATATGGAACATGGAACATGGAAGAACCTACCAGAACTCGTGATATAAAGTTTTAGGTCACACTGCATGCCTTAAGTCACCCTCGAAATTGTTTGCCGTCTGATTAAACATGAACATAGAAGGACGCAGTCTTAGGGTTTTGAAATAGTCCAAATAACTTGTACGTATTAATAATGGCAGATTCCATATGCCATCTTAGTATACCTAATGGTCAAATCTTTAAACATAGGAATGAAATGGACACACATATATAAGTGAAATGCAGACTTTGTTTGTTCTCTGTAAAAATCCACACCTTTCCCGATATCATCCCGAAACTTCGCAGGTAACATAGACTATATGGCGATAAAAAATTGGAGGGGAGGAAGGTTACCTAATTCAATAATTATTTTTCCATAAGTTTACAAGTAATTTTCGATTTTTCAATGTGCAAGATTTCCTTCATTCATTCACATAAATAGGTAAATATGAACCAGTTAATTCCATTTTTGATTTATTCGATTATTACATCAGTGTACTATCTTATTCTTGCGATGTTTACATGTTACACGTTTTCAGAAATATGCAATTTGTTTCGAAATTTTGTGGATTTTTCGAACTCTTTCCCGGCGTTGCCAAGGCGACCATCATTGTTACCTCCGATTTTATTAGCGTCAATGAAGTCTTCAAATAGATAAAACAATAGTCACTTCGCACTTTTGTTTAAACAACGAAATTATCGTTGTAGCAAAGCTAGTGCTCAACCATGGAAAACTATAAATTGCATTTTCACGGGTTTCTTACTTACAAGACATAAAAATAAACATTTCAGAAAGATATAATTACGTAAGAAATTAAGCTGAATTTGGCGAAAGTTATGATAGGAAATAAAATCATCGTATTCGTCCTAGAATTGGCAGCAAAAATAAATTCGCTAAATCCGTTTAAATTCAACGGATACTTATGTTAGTATTAAATAATATACAAACTGATTTAAGGGGGGTATTTCCAGCTACAACATCCTAAAATTGTAAAATGCCAAATCAGCAAATTAATTAAACTATAATTTTACTGCTATTTTGACATTTTCGCAAGGGTAGGTAACTTTACATCACAAGATAAAGGACTACGTCAGACTGGTTTAGACAACCGAACGCTAGCACAGAAAAGATAAATCTGAGCGCATAGGGAAAATAAGGGCACTTCAAAGGGATTCTTTTCTTTTAAGCTCCTTTCAGATTTCACTTTTATGAGGGTTTTGGGACCGTCGGAGTGTTTGGGGCACTATAGCAGCCACTTATGCAACACGCTTGCGATACATAGCGAAAGAAATTTG
The DNA here is from genome assembly GCA_036926305.1 of Uropetala carovei. Lineage (NCBI taxonomy): Eukaryota > Metazoa > Arthropoda > Insecta > Odonata > Petaluridae > Uropetala > Uropetala carovei. The sequence continues at coordinate 891,227 of JAXCHB010000024.1, forward strand.
ACTACGCAGTATTTTTGTTTTGGTTTAGAAAATCATGTATTACGGCAAATATTGTAAGAATAGCATTTACTTAATAACTTACATAAAGGAAATTTTAAACTCCCAGACTTTTGCTAGCGTTACGGTAGTGAGACGCGGCAATACCGTGCGCAATTTACCCAATACTAAACCAGAAATAAAAACTACTTTGCGATAAACCCTATATTACTGCCTTTAAATTCAGAAGCTACCTATATTAAAAGCGATCTCGCTGCAAAATTCTCTGAAAGTTAATCTCAATTATACATTGCCCTACGTTTAAATACACGCAAAGTGCACCGAAGATTTCATGCGTTTTCTTCGGTAATTTTTCAGGCGTTCGTATCCTAATTTCCCGAAACCATTAACCGAAAATAACCCCTAAACTTTTACCCTTAGCCCTTATCATACGCATCGCGCCCGGAGAGAATGGACCCGTAATTATCCTCGCCTGTCAATGTTACCCAAAAACAACCGAGAAAACGGCCGACCTAACCCCTTTCTGTCATTACGTCGTCAAGCGACCGCTTATTTTTTTTTTTGTGCGCAAGTAACCCAAAGCAAAAAAAAGTATAATATTTATCGTAACTCTTCCTTTGTGTTCCCTCAGTTTCAATTTCCGAAGGGGCTTAATTAGTCGAGTGGAGGATTATACGGCTGGGATTCAGAGGATAGATTATGGCAGGTGTTGCCAGACGGATGACGTGGCGCCTCATAGAAAAAGCGTAGGAAATGGAAAAATGATACTCGAGACCTGGAAGAAAGAATATTCGACTTAAAAAATGTCCGCATTTCCAACGCTTAAGGATAGTTTATCAATGTTCAGGAAAACTGGTAATAAAATTCAAAAGCAATATTTTGAGTTATATTCTGGATCGCTTAACCTCAAATGTATGAGCAGCAAATGTTTGCCGTTTCAAGAGCGAGATAAATAGAAACTGCCTTCTATTCAGGAAAGGAATATTGATCTCACCTTATGGCCGAAATCGAATTTTGTCAAATCTCACGTTGAAACAGCGCTTATGATGGCTGTTTTGAAGCAAACATGCACATCAGGCTTTCACTATCTTTTCAAGGCAATTGAAGAAATATATTTTATAGAATTGCTTAATATAGAACAACTGATGGTAGAGAACATCGTTATTTCATATCCAGTAACTTAGAGGAGGAATGCTTTTAAATGAATTACTAACATCATGAGCAAAAATTTTCCTACCAAAGAAGGCACGCTTGCGTTAACACACTGGGTGAGACATCCCGTCTAGATAACTGATAAACAGGATCAATTTCATTTATCGTTATTCAATGTCCCTGTTTCAATTTTTTTTAAGTTCACGGACGATCGCTTTCCATACCCATTCAGGCACCCTCCTCCACACCTACAAATCCCAAACCCCTTTCCGAATCACGTAAAATACAAATAGAGCATGTTTTAGATTATTCAAGCTAAAAAATGAAGCACATGACCAATCCAGAATGTCTCTTCATCGCTCGGTAATCTAGAATGCCACTTTTCAGGTCCGAACGAACCGCATTGCTGCACACCGTAATCCACGTTATCTTAATGTTTCGTAATAAAAAAAAACCGTGTTGTAGCGAATCCGTTTTTATAAGAATCCCGCGTTGTATGAAGGACAGGTGTACCTACCTGAACAATTAGTCCCTCTCGGACTTGTCGTTTGCGAATCGTACTTTCGATCGCTACATTATTAACTGTGCTCACTTAAAGTGGATAAACACTTGGAGGAGGAAGGCGGCGACGGAAAAGTGTGACGCGGAAAATTAAGGAGCGTTTCACAGTGAAAGCGCTGCGACATCAAAAGGGGAGATAATGAGAGGTAGCTAGTAAATGCAGTTAAAAGAGAAACGCGGAAGAGAGAGAGAGGGGGGATTTTGGATAATCGCCAGGATATATACGCGTTAAGGAGACATTAATCGCCGCACGCAAAAGGCCTCTCTCTGTGTGTGTGCGTGCGCACCATAGGTCAGGCAGTCCAGTGACTAAAACAATTAAAATGTGACCGAGCTAAGGGAACATGTGCGAAAAGAGCGGAGGCAGAAACGAGTTGGATTATTAGATGGCGCGCCTCTAATTATAAGCGACGTCTCCCGGAACGTCTCATTAATAATACATCGGCGATAAAAACAGTTCGGCAGGTACTCGCTAAAAATGAGAGCGCATAATTATTACCCAAGGGAGCATCTACATAAAAGCTGAACGCAGGAGACCATAAACGACACGAGAGAATAAACAAACAATGGCAGCTGTTTTCTCCAGGTTTGGGGTCAACCGGTTTTTTAATGTTTATAAAAGAGCTTCATCTTTTTTTTAAACCCGGAGCTTGTTGCGTCATTAGTGCCTTACTTATTTCATGTATACGGAAAGGAAAACTTTGAAGTATCTTCCTACATAATTTTTTTAATATGCTTCAATATGCTGCTTTTTCAGCTGTTCGCGAAATTTTAAGGTAAATGGTTCCATTTTTAACTTTCAAAACTTCCGATAAATCATCACTGACGACGGCTGCTTTGCATCAGTAACTCGCATCTGGTTTTCACGACCTTCTTATGGGCAGTGGAGAAACCTACATTATCAAGGAAAATAGCGTTGAATTTATTCATATTTTTGACTCGACGAGGGCAAGAAACATGACAACAACTTTACAAGATTCATTTATGGTAAACAAAATTTTCAGATCCGATAAAAAAATAATTAAACTAATAGAAATATGAACGAATAAATTTATAAATTCGCCAATATTAATAATATAATTTAAACACTTCACTCCCCCCTGCAAGTCGATTTATCGCATGTGGAATTTGTATAATAAACAATTTCCTTTGCAGCGATCAATTTACAAATAATCTATGGCTAGGAGGATATCACGTCTCGCATTCTGACGTTCCTCGAAAAAAAAACTCATTTCTCCATCCGTCGCCATTCCCCACCTCCTTCGTTACACGTAATCCGACGGTCTTATATAAGGATTACTTTTCACGCCCAAATTGCCGATCCGGCAGTGATGATCAAATCCGTTTCCTATTGGACGTGTCTGCAGCTCGAAAAAAACAGGGATCTTCTCCTTTCTTCCATCATCTCAACCTTCTCTCTCTATCTAATCCTTCTTCCCCCTTCCGTCTTTCTCTGTTCTTTCTCTCTTCACCTATCCATTTCTAATCTAAGTCTCTATTCCTTCGAATCCCTATGGTTTTTGTCATTTGAGTATTCTCCTTCTCTAATTGGTGATAATCAGTGGGTTGTGTGAATATCTATATTCGTTCTGTGTTATTATTATTTGAGAAGATTTTGTCGATCATAAATTGGAAATTTTTTGAGGAAACATCACAAAAATAAGTAAAAAGAAATAGGACGGAAAATTATTAATGCCAAGAAAAGGCATAAAGAAAATTTCACTACTATTACTAGTTTACGATCAATTATCGCTACATATTAAATAGCGAAAGATTTTTAATTAATCCAGGTGCCGTATTAAATGATCCACAAAATCCTGATTCGATTCACTTTCCGTACTCAAAAATTTATAAAAAGAAATCATACATGCAGGAAGGGACTCTTTCGGAAACCTAAATATATTTTCAAGGAAAAGAATTACAGCGTTTATGCACGTAATGATTGAAGATATTAATGGGTCATTGTTACAACTAAATACTACGATAGAGTGACATATAGCATTAGTTTATTTGGAGTATTGTTAAATGCAAGAATTCTTACACCAGATGATTAATGCATTCTTCTCGAACCAGCTGAATAAAAAAATATTTACGCCATACAAATTAGTATAAACTTCATGAACATTATAGATTTACCTTTAATTTTCTGACGCAATATATAGTAATTTATTTCCGTTGGTTCCGCAACAAATTTTCCCTGTAGAATATCATTTTTATGCGTCATCAATACGCCATTTTGAATGTAAATGAGGATACGGTACTTCTTGAAGGGATTTTAATCACGAAATTCGTATTGAGGAAATTATTGTCCATTTCCAGTCTTCTCCTCTCCTCCGAACCTTAATCGAACATCAGCCTTCGTCTCATTTTCCCAACCACCTTCCTCTTCTTCCTCCCTCCCTCTCTCACTCCATTCTCCTCTTCCTCTCGCCTCTTCCCCTTAATTCCAATCATCCTTCCTCCATCTTCCTCTTACGAATCTTCTCCCACTACTCCTCTACCATCTCCCTTTTCCCTCTTTGCAATCATTCTATCCCCCCACCTCTCTCTCTCTCTCTCTCTTTCTCCTTTTTAAACGCCTATACACCTCCCACTACCCTCCCTCCCTCCCTCCCTCCCCCCTTACTCTCTCCTCCGCCCCTCTGCACCACATCACCCGTTCGAACCGCCCTCCGCAATCGCCTTTTACCAACAGAAAATTGCGTTCCTCTCAGTCACCGCACATCATTCAAAGTTACACGAATCCCTCCTCCTCATCTTCTCACCTCGAGCCAATTGCGGTCCAATGACAAATAACGCTCTATCTCTCTCTCTCTCTACCTCCTTCGTCATTCACCTTTTCCCGGTGCCGCCGCACCAAACCACACCTCACACTACCACCATCGCCACCATTCCACCTTATCCCATGAACTCTCGCACACGTGAGCGATCGCTAAAGCCATGCCTCATCCCGTTAATTACATCTTATACCCTAACAGAGAGGACTCCCTTCTCTCCCATTCTCTCTCTCTCTCTCTCTCTCTCTCTCTCTCTCTCTCTCTCTCTCTCTCTCTCTCTCTTTCTCTTCACTTCGCGCGGAAGGATGCGATTGTTTGATGGCGGAGTCTGATGAGACTGCGTCAGTCGCTCGCTTCGGATTAATTTTAGCACGACGCTCTCGTACGTGCGGCTCGAACGACACCTCGTTGAAACAATTATGATCGAAGAAAACAGCCGTGACTGGCCGATTTTCAAGAGTTCGAAGAACGGCGTTTGAAGGAAGATTCATAGTCCTGTAATTAACTTTCTCGTGGAATCATAATCCTTGGTTGTGCGAACGATCTTAAAATTTTGTGACAGCACCTTGGAAAAATAAATAGCGTTATGTTCTGAATGGTAATGTCCTTCTGTTTGGACCAACAGGATAGTAATTAAAGAATAATCTTACAGTAATTTAAAACAAATTAATTTCAAGGTAAAAATGAAGTAAATTCTAAATGCCGAAGATTTAATCCATATAAAGGAACACAAAAATGTTTTTAAATTGCTTTAAATGACTTTACCAAAATGTTTGAAGGTTTTGGTGTCAAACTTAAACCTATATGTGAATTCCTTATGCCGAAACTTTTTATAATATTTGAGCAGCTCAGAAAAATGTACAAATTTAAAAATTATATGTCACACAAAAATAACGCGCGTTTTTCATTCGACTGCGTGTAAGATTCTTTCAAAATTAGAAATATGTTAAGCAAACCATTCCTAAAAACATTAAACCCGTTGACTGAAAAAATTCTTCATTTTTTGGAATAATTTACAACAGATTCACATAAAAATGGTGTACATTTATCATTTATAGTGTGAAGCTTACTAATTATGCACTAGTGAGCTAATGAATTAGCATCTGTATTGGTATGACTGAAACTGAAGTAATATGCTAGTAAACTGGCAGAGATTTTTGATGTTATGTTCAGTAATTTATTTTGTGATACGCCATTCTTGAAAAATCAATAGTATCTACGCTGTTGAATGCGATTCCACATATTGCTTCCGCGAGTACTTGTTTGTTTTTTAAATAAAGTGACAAGCAAACAGGACCTTATGTTTAAAACTCATAAACCGAAATTGAATTAGGCTATAAGGGGTGAGACATCTTAAATTAAAAGCTTCTTTTAAATAACAAATACAAATGATCACGATGCCTACAAAAATCAAAGAAATGGAAAGGTTAATAAAAATAAGTGTAAACGGCTTTCAATAACTCTCGAATTGCGCTATTAAACGAACATCGAAACAAAAATAATTAAAAGACAAAGATGGTCCCACTCGCATTCAAAATCGATTAACAGCATTATTATTCACTCGATTCAATTAAACCAAGTAATTAAAACGACCGAACGCAATCTTTTTGTCTCCGCGCATACGTCGATTCGATCAACCACAGCACATCAGAGGGGTAATTCTTTCCCGCTAACGTATAAATAGAAAGTCACGTTGTAAACACGTGCGTACACACACACACACACACACATATATATATGTGTGTGTGTGCATACACATATACATACACAAATAAACACAACCACGAATAATCGGCCTCTTTTAATCAACTCCCAACAATCGCACCGCATGTCACCATCAATTCAAACAGCGACTCGGGAACGAGGAAAATAAAAAAATAAACTCCTCCCCTACATCGCATCATCCTCGCAAACACCTCTCGAGACACTTAAACGAGAAAACCACAACCCTTCCGAGTTTTTCTATCTCTGCGGTGCTAGATGTCGAACGCTCGTACCTGTCTGCACGATTGCTTTTCGCCCGTTGAAATCTCCCGAGCGTCGTTAATACGAAATCCCCCATCCTCCGCCTCCCTCCCTCCCTCTCTCTCCTCCTCCCTATCTCCCCCCACACTCCTCCTTCCACCTCGTCTTCTTCCATTCCCCAGCTTCATGGAAAGAACCATTAATAACACGGCTTGACAGGAGCTCTGGCAAAGCGAAGCGGAGGAGAAAATAGGTTTCCTTCCATGCTTTTATGTCCAAGAGATTTCAAGACCATTTTTCGCCTGACTCTTCGTCCTCTCTAGAGAGAAAGAGAGATAGATAGGGAAAGAGAGAGATAGAAAGAGAGAAAAGGTCTTCCCATTGACGACCAAAATTTTTTCGCGATACCATTTCATTGGTTTTTAACTCATCTTCTCGCGATTGGAGTTTTTCATTGTCGAACCTCTAAAACTTCTACTCGACTCGATAAATCAACCCGTCGCATAAAGAAGAAACGCCCAGGTCCTCTGATCTAGGGATGTATTTATTATAAGAAAACGAGACTGGACCGTCCGTGCCTTTCAAATAAAAGTACGAAGAGAACAAGACGGCCGAGATTTTTGGGGAAATTGTTGGGGATACATGGGAGGAAATTAAAGAAAAAATTGAAGTAATCCTTAGGAGATGTTCTTCTATTACTGTAACTAGAAATGGACTTTAACTAAATTGTAGTGGCGTGGATTGGCTAGGCCACTCGTGAGGTTAGAAGACATTATAAAACCCCTCTCTTGAACAATACAAAAAATCGGTACAACATACATTGTACAAACTTTCTCATATAAGGGTATTAATGCGTCGTTTAGTTATCTTTAGACAATGAAAATCGTATTAGCCTGTTTTTAGAAAATCCAATTTTTGTTGAAGTTGCCCAAGAATAAACTAGCCTTATATTCATTCACTGAGGAAAATGAAATACGTAGTATTATTGTAGATGTATATTCAAGTAACTGTACGAAATTTGACCAAAATCGTTACAGCCGTTTTTGAGAAAATCGGATTGATGTTACAGTTGCCTAGAATAAACTAGCCTTATATTCATTTTTTGAGAAATATGAACTACACATTATTATTAAAGACGTAAATTCAAGTAACTGTACGAAATTTGATCAAAATCGTTTGAGCCGTTTTTGAGAAAATCGAATTATTGTTAAAGTTGCCTAGAATAAACTAGTCTTATATTCATTTTTTGAGAAATATGAACTATATAGTATTATTGAGGACGTAAACTCAAGCGTATTGAGCAATGTCAACCATTTGTATGTATACACTGCTCAGTATGATAAAATGCCTAAATACGAGATTTCATTCATTTTCGCTGTTCCGTCTAGACTTCAGAGCCAGTAACAGACAGACAGAAGGCATTGCGAAAACCACTTTTTCGGATTCAGCGATACTTAAAACGTATATTTCCGTAAAAATCTCGAGGTCGAATTTTTTCGCGATAACAATACTTTCTCGATACTTCGTATGAGAAAGTAAAAAGAATTAATGAAATAACAAAATAAAATTCACATAATATACCTATAACATGTAATTTTACTGATTATTATTTTGATGTGACAATTAAAAATTGATGCTAGTTTGGTTACATAAGTACATATGAACAAATAAGAAAATAGGATATTTTATTTCTGATTTGAGTCCTCTCCACCTGGCCCCTTACGCGCCGTTTAGGCTGAGAAGGTATCGTTTTACATCACAGCAAAATTATAAAAAATTTGTATGGAAAAAACTAACTGAACAAAATTTTTCGTACTATTCTGTTTTGGCCCCGCAAATATTTTTCATATTAAATATTTATTGCTGACCCCATAATGATTCATATTTACGAGATACATTCTTGAAATAATGTTTTAAAATAATTTTTACCCTAAAGCTAGCTAACCCATGACTGATGGTCCTGTCGCGACATTTACAAACCCGATCATCGGACAACGGGGAGGGATAGTTTGGTTCCAGTCGAGGCGAAGGGCGAGGTAGCGCCCGGAGACGTCTACCCATTAAAACAAAGCGAGCCGAAGGCTCTTCAATATATCCTTTCAATGTTATATCCTCTCAATTTGCGGCGTAACAGTCAAGAGAATATAACATTGAAAGGGTATATTGACGAGCCTTCGGCTCGCTTTGTTTTAATGGATAGTCGTCACCGGGCGCTACCGCGCCCTTCGCCTCGACTGGAACCAAACTATCCCTCCCCGTTGTCCGGTGATCGGGTTTGTAAATGTCGCGACAGGCCCATCAGTCATGGGTTAGCGAGCTTTAGCGATCCCATGAGCCTCTCAACGATAAATATTTACCATGAAAAATATTTGCGGGGCCAAAACAGGATAGTACCATTTTCATAGGATTATACTAGAGAATTATCGAGTGCGTCTTATGACTGAAAATACGTTTCCCATGATAAGCGCTTAAGAAAAATAAGTAATCCTCTGAGGTATCTCCAATAGCCATAACAACCAAACTCTCTCTTAATAGGACAGATACTTGATATAAAACGATTGAAAGAAGGTAAGGGTAAATAAAATATGGAGTCAAGAAGAGACGATAATATCTTTTACTGTATTTTCGCTTTCTTTTTACTCGATGCCAGCGCACCACATTAAAATAAATCAGACAATCCCCGCCTGAAGAGAGACGTGGAATAAAATCGATCGAAAGCACCAGGAAACGATGATAGTAAAAGGATGTGAAAGAAAAAAATTCCAACAGCCGGAATTCCAACGGCTTTCTTTCATTTCCATAACCACGACGCCGCACTTTACATACACGACGGCTTTTCGAAAAGGACGTTAAATGCATGCAGCATCTCTCTCACCGCCACCCCATTTACCCCGGAGGGCAGAAAAGTATCCGTCTCATCTCCAAAACTCACACTCACGCATACGGAGCTGGGAGAGGGAGGGTGGGAAGAGGGGAGGAGAGAGAGAGAGAGAGAAAACAAACAAGCCGAACAACTAGGATCTACATCATCATCATCTTCCCGAAAATCACCATAACAGGCCTCTCCCGATCGACTCGTCGGGGAGACGCAAAAAAAAAGCGTAGCCTCCCGCCGCGTTCCTCAGCAGTAAAAAAGACGTGTATGTGAAAAGAGATGAGAAGAGAGGGGGAGTGGGTGGGATATATGAGAGGGTGGGGGAGAGAGAGACCGACATCCTGAAAACCTACAAGGAGATCACATTTTCTTCCGACGCTCATATTTTTTCCCTCCGTCTCGCTCCCCATCCCACTCTCGCTAACGATCTCATCTCCTGCCATACTTCCCCGTCCGTCACACGATGTCAAATCACTCCATCGCACGTCATACGAGACGAACACACACACCTCCTCTTTTATCCACACTTCGAATAGATCGAGGAGGAGGAGGAGGAGGAGGAAGGAAAAAATGTTTTTCTTTTTTGAAGGCTACTTCATTACGCACGGATCTCATCTCACACTAACCTCTCTGCCGTCCCTTTCTCTCTCTCTCTCTCTCGCATGAGAATAGCCATCTTCTCTCTCTCTCTCTTCTCTTCCTCTTCATTCTCTTTTCTTTTCACGCGACCGAAGCACGGACGCACAAATTAGACTCTCCCACTCGGGCGTATAGGTCCACCTCGAGGCACGCCCTCAAAGAGAGAGAGAGAGAGAGGATGAGTTTTGGGAGCGAGGCAAAAAAATACACGTAAATAAACAAGAGTTTGACGTCTTCAATGAGAGCGCGGATCGTGATTAGCATGGCCTCGGAAGAGCGTTCGCCTACATTCCCCAATCTCTTCCGTTGGTTGAAGAAAAAAAAAAGAGTAGGAAAAGGGAAGGCATTGTATACGTGGAGTGGATACATAGCAGTAGGTGTGGGAAGAGAGTGAGAAGATGAAAAGGACGCAATGTAGGGCGGTTGAGTGTGTGTGTGTGTGTGAAAGAGAGAGAGAGAGAAAGAAAGGAAGTTACGTATACACACCGAGGAAAATAACACGGTGTTTGACTAACAAAAGACTTCTCAAATCGTCCATCACTCAGCCGCATAATTGGACCTCTCTTTCGATCTTCTTCTTCGGTCTTTTTTTTCGCTCGCGTTTTTCTCCCCCCCCCCCCCCCCCCCCCTCTCTCTCTCTCCCCACCCTTTTAAAAGGATCTCTTTCTCGTTTGATAAATCACTAGATAACGCGACGGTCTCCGGACGATTTTTGCCCTTTCAAGATAGGGGCAGATAAAGCGGGAGAGACCTTGGACCCTTCCGATAATAAATCGTGCGGAATCTCTTTCGTGGCGTGAAGGATACGTTATTTCCCTTTCTTTATGTATGACTTAATAAGAGTGAGGGACGTTGAATGTGGGTGGGTGGAAGAGAGAGAGAGAGCCTAAGGGTGACCATCCCTTCGCGGTGGACGGCTGCGGATGATGAGTTTCGGATCGACCGATTGATTGATGGTGGTGGTGGTATCGGAAACGTATCGGATCGCTAGTTATCCGACTTTGGACGACTCGATCGATTACTTCTAAGAGATCGAAGTGATTAGGATACCTGGTAAGGGATCTTGCGTTTTTTTATTAATTTTATCTCAATTTACTTTCGACCCCTACAAACAGTCACTTTCTGCGGTACTCCTGTGATGCGGGTTCCATCGGAGTGTTTATTTGTTAGATCGAGAAGATTTTCTAGGATTTTGTTTGTATATTTATGGCCCTCCATCTCATTTTCATATAGGATATTGATGATAACAAAGACAAGCAAACAAACATATGTAAACAACAAGATTCGTACCTATGAACTCATAACTGGGAGAAAAACATTCTAATCACCCTGTAATATCCCTAGTGAAAGCGTAGATGTTTAATTTCTATGTATGTAGACACATGTTGAGCTGCAAGTCTAACGATGGTTTCATCCAAATTGATACAAATGTTTCATATGTATTTAACGTCCATTTTAGAGCCAAGCATCGCTATGAAACAGGTAATTTTTCCAAGTGCGAGAGAATGTATTTTAATTTCTTGTATGCGTGGCAATTAAGAATATGATAAAAATATTATAAAACTGTGATTGAAAGATGTGGATCCAAATATATGTTTCTGGAGATGTAAACTTATGTATTTCAAATCGACATTTTTTTAAAACTGGAAACCGTATGTATCCAAAACTGGAATTCAAAACTCTCCCTACGCATTTTCGTGATCTCTCATTTAATCGTAATGGATTTGGAAAAATAACTCAAGAAAAATATGGCTGCCTGAAAAACACAACTCGAATCAGTAATTAGGATTAGGAGGTATACTTACTAAGTTTCCACATGCAAAATAATCCCTCTTTCGCATTGCCGGTTCAACAGGCGAAGCATCCCTATCGATGATGCCTTCCCCACAAAGCCAAAGGCTTGTCTATAAGTATGGGAAAAACCCCAAGACGAATCGCAACATCCATGCCCGAAGCGGGATTCGAACCCGCGAACTTCAGGTTAGAAGGCAGGCACACTGCCTACCAGGCTATCCCGGCCGGAAATTTAATCGCAATATTTCGTCAGAATTAAAATCCCAGAGTCATCGAGAAACATAATTGCTCTAATTAAATTTAAACTTAGTTCTTTAGCCATTTTAGCACCGGAAAGAATGAAAGAGGTTAATCATGGAGATAGAAATGAAAGTTCACAACTCACCATTCTTCAAATCTCTCGATTTGTCACCGAGTGTTAAAGCATCCGTCCGGTAAGAGCCAGACTCGGTCGAGTCCGAAATTTCTCCTCCTCCTTCCATCAGATTGTATAGTCGAACGTATTAGATATGAAGTCACCTGTCCGCCTTCTCTCTTCCCACACTTCTGAAGTTAGCCCACGCAGCCAGATGGGAAGAGGATCAATATCTCGAATGCCTGTCGAGAAGAGAAGAATCCAACGCTGATGTTAGGCCAAAGAAAATGATCGCCAAAAGAAAGGGAATTCGTGGGATGTGACAATGCGGGGAAGGGAATGAGTGGAATGGCTGTACCTCTTCCTTTCACTTTCGGAACACAACTTTCGTCCCGTGGAAAATACTGCATACAACAATTGAGTCTGTACTTGCGCGCGCGTTTGATGGTAAATTTCAGGGTTTTCTCACAGCATAATTACTTATCAGGACGTTACAAAGCAGAAAATTAAGTGTAAGCACTCCGTCAACCTGAAAGTTTTTGGTCTAGCTGCATTTTTGGATGTCTGCTAGCATCTCCTGCATTCTTTCCTTTTCCCTGCTCTCTCCGACACACTCTGATTGTGAGAGGGGGAGAGCTATTTCTCGATGTGATATACGAGACATCTATCTTTGAAGGGGGATGGTATAACCTCCGGGTGAAAAGAGAAATACACCCTTCGCGGTTTATCGGAATCGCTACTCGACGGAATAACCGGCTCATTAGGATCATTTATCCGAAAACATAAACAAAACTTAGGATTTCTATGTTTATCATGATGAAGTCCATCGACTAACACGGTCAGCAAGGTAAGAAACGACAGAGGGCAACCTTGTTACTAGTTTTCGTATCCAAATACTGATCATATCGACATCCAGATTTTATATTTCCGCCCAATACGACGTCGATTATTCGACCTCTTGAACAGGATGTCGTCTTATCCTTCACAACCTATTACAGAGGTAATATTAGGAAAAAATCTGATGTGGCTAACACATGACTTTCTCCATATTTGGGGTATAGATATTTAAATTATTATGAATAGTATTGTAAGGCAAAATTATTTAAAAAAACCGAATCGGATTTCGAATAAACCTCGACTTTCGGTTAACCTGTATTGTCCAAAAAATAATCAGTTCTTTGTGCTCATTCTAAAGTGTTATATATGAAATTTGGTAAAGATATGACAAGTACTTTTCGAGTTAGAGCGCCTACAATCACACACACACACAGACATAATTCCGAAAATAGTCTAAACGTGTTCTAAGGACCTCAAAACATGTATTTCCGTTGAAATCTTGAAGTCGATTTTTTTTGTGATCACAATACTTTCCCATTACTACGTATGGAGAAAGTAAAAATCTGATGTAGCCAACACACGACTTTCTCCATATTTGGGGTATAGATATTTAAATTATTATGAATAGTATTGTAAGGCAAAATTATTATTTCGTATCTTAAAAGAATACAGTCTTCCTTATTGCCGTAAATTAGGTATATTTTGAATATGTTTACAGAATTCACCGCTACATGGTGCTGGCGCTGTATACTGGAAATTACGAATAAGTTAAATGTCTCCGAAACGGATGGTTCTACGAAAATTTATTTCAAACAAAACTTGGAAGAAATATTATTCTCTACAACTTTGGTCCTCACGAAGATGACCAATTACGACGTTTTTAAGGAGATATTTGACGGAAACCGAAAAACCGATTATTTATAAATAATTCCTAAACAATAACTGCTATGAAAAATTGTTTCAAATAAAAGTTGTAGGAAATTACATTCTCTATAACCTTTGTATAGAATTGTATATAAAATAATGAAGTTTTAACGGAGAAATATCGCAAAAACCGAATTGGGTTTCGAATAAACCTCGACTTTCGTTTAACCGTTATTGTCCAAAAACTTATTAGTTCTTTGTGCTCGTGCTAAAGTGTTATATATGAAATTTGGTAAAGATATGGCAAGTACTTTTCGAGTTAGAGCGCCTACAATCACACACACACACACACACACACACAGACATCATTCCGAAAATAGTCTAAACGTGTTCTAAGGACCTCAAAACGTGTATTTCCGTTAAAATCTCGAAGTCGATTTTTTTCGTGATCACAATACATTCCTATACTACGTATGGAGAAAGTAAAAACAATCCACTAATTGCCGGGTGCCATGAAAAATCACCTGACGGAAAAAACAGAAATAATCTGGATGATATAGTACTTCGTATGCTAATGACTTGGCCATAATACGGATTCGTTGTAGTATTGTCTTTGGTCGTTTGAAGGCGAAAGTAAATATTTACTTCCTAATTAACATAATGTTGCCAAATTAAAGCTAAAGGGTTATTAGTAAAGACTCTTGATTAGTAATAAAAAATCGCTAACGGTATTATGCATGCGAATATATATATCTGAATATTGATTGTATTAATTGTTTATGTTCTGTCAGTCCCTTCAAGACGCAGTAAATAAATGCCGTGTGTGAGCACACAAAACGATGCTTGCTGTAATGCCGTCGCTGACAAATTTATCCACATCTGATTTTCGTTCTAAGTAGGGTGTACCTTGAAAAAATGTTCTAATCTGTGTGGAAGAAATGAATGAATGCAAAGCAACATTTGAAGACCTTGTTGTTTAATAGCAAAAGAGAATCTTCGATACTCTTCCGAAGATGATGATGGCAATGGTAATAATGTCGACCGCAGTAACGAGTTAATAAGATGTTTTATTATGATTGATCGAACCGAGCCACTGATTAGCTGCTGATTACTTTGCAGTTTCGCAATATTCGTTTTAAGAATGCAAAAAAAAAAACGGGTGGCTCACAAAAAAGGCTAGGGGTTCTTAATAACACGTTGCGCGAGATATTTTTGCCAGCATTAAAAATGGTTCGCAGGTTTAAATCAAAACAGATAACTCAACGATCCGTTCTTGATACTCCTCGTATTTGTAAAAAAGACAAATTTAGATTTGCTAAATTATTGTTACTCTAGACCCGGGGTGGGCAACTTTGTCGCCAATAGCCACAAGTGGCGAATTGGCCATGAAAGTGTAGCGAATTTGAGTTTGCCATATTTTGGCTCCAACAATAAAATGTACCCAAACTTTTTCCTGACGTCGTGTGCTGGTTGCAACTTGACATCAAACAGTGTGTTATTTTTTACATTTTCGATTGAGCAACCTAATTTCTCAATTTTTGCATGGTGTGACGAATTTCACTTCTCATTCGCCACACCTGTGGCTATATTGAAAAATAAGTTGCCCACCCCTGCTCTAGACCATAAAACCGTGCGACTGATGCAAATAAATTGATAATTTCGATATTTGGACTAGCTTGCAAACCACAACTTCAACCTTCTATTGAAGATGGTATCTATAATGACGAAATACCTATTTAATATCGTGATTAAAGGGTCGCAAAACCGGAGTGCATATGACCGTCGGAGTGAATGTATTAGGTGTTGAAGATGTGGAAACGTCCTTTACAAGAAGTAATTTCCGTAAACCTCGTTTGCTTGATGTTTAGGGTACGTTGTCACGGATTGAAACACCCCTAAACCCCGCGCGCGTGTGATTGAGCGATTCCCGAGTAAAGTGTATCAGTCCCGAGCGAAGAATAACTTACCCTAAGACAGAGCGAACGAGCAAGATACTTTATTGTAATATTTTATGACCTAATCCCTTGGAATTATAAAGCCAAAATATGCAGAACGATAATTGAAAAGGTCCTCTTCTATCAAACTTTTGGTCTTGCATGGGATCTTTTGAGTTGACCGGAGTAGAGGTCCGCTAACTTCTTTTCAAGAAGAGGTCCAAACCGCGACCTCATCCACCAGCGACCTCTCAACAGTAAAAACCCCCTCTTCGAAACAATTGCGAACCGATTCGGACGTAACGACTCCCCTCCCGTGTGTGTAATTTCCATCCATCCCTCCCTTCCTTCCTTAATTTTCTTTCAAACATTTCCACCAGTCTAAAAGCGCTCGATTTATCGCCCCGCATCCCGATAAATAATACACCCGATCCTACTGCGGGGCGGTCATATATATATATAATAAAATAGGAGAATATGGAGAACCAAGTTTAACCTAGAATAATCACGGACCTGTCAATGGACAGACTACCTATGATGATTGATATATATATATATATATATATATATATATATATATATATATATATATATATATATATATATATATATATATATATAATCGCAATCACGGCGGAGGGAGGAAGTAAGCAAATTGCAGCGATGTGTGAGGCGCACGGGTTGTGGTGTGAGGGGCAAGGAAAGGAAGAGGAAGGAGGAGGTTAGGGGGAGGAAAGAGAGCATAATCGCTTTCATTAGGAGGAAGATTCATCGCAATAACCATCCCGCCACGACAAGGATTCAACGCGGTACGCATTCCGCCGCCACGACCAAACCAACGCAGTACTCCCCCTTCCATTCCTCTCTCTCTCTCTCTCCTCAGCATCCCCCCATCCCCTTCCCCAGAGACGCAACAACTCATCTCCCGAAACAATCCAAAAGGCTTCACGAGGGTACGGATTAATATCCCTGACAACGCGGAAGAAGACGGGATTATCCGCGAAAATGGATGAGGGACTCTTGGAGCAGATATACGTATATATATTGGGAGATGTTCCATCAGCCCCTCGGATAAGGGGGATGGGTACTGGAAGAGATGGAGAGAAGGGCGATGATGGAGGCGGCGGCGGAGAACTAGAAGAGGCAGGGTGAAGGAGGGTGTGTGGGGAAATTTAGAAATAATTGCTGGGAGGGATCGAGAGAGCTTTCGATCATCGGTGAAACAGACCGTTCCAATCCCCTATACGGAAGCCTTATTTATGTATTCGGTTCGTGGGACAGAGTAACTTCCTTGTAAGGAATCGGCGTGCCTCAGCGATAGATCTGTTTGTTGCGCGCTCCTGTCGGGATAAAGCGGTGAAACAAATCGGTTTTGCGTGCCTGGTTTTGCAACGACCGCACGGGGAGTTTATCGTCATCTCGACGGTTGGATCGCGTCGCGGACTGTGAAGATTGACTTTAAACGTTCCCACCTCTTAGGTGCCGGCGCCGTGTACGCATTTCGGCGCCACGGAAGAGAGTTAATCATATCGCCTCCTTCCGAATATTTTTAATGGAAAATTTGACGTAAATTTTAACGTATTAATTGCTAATTTACCAAAAGAAAAATGGAAAAAGTAACTAAGAATTTTTTTAAGAAACTCCAACGAGATTCTTGTCCTCTCTGTGACATCCAACGTTCGCCAACATTTATTAAGTTGTGGATGACATAGTCGAAAAATCACCTCCAGGATTTGGGCATCCCGGGCATTCTTTCGGTTCGCCGTTATCTTGGACCTGACTTGCAACCTATGCTCAAAAGACCGTCGCAACCCTCATCCACAACTACAGTAACCCGAAGCTTAGCATAAACGAAAATATGGACTGGAAAGCATTACAGATTCTTACGTCGTAGGAATACTTAACTGTGTGAATTAAAAACAAAAGGAGGAATGTCAGCC
Source organism: Uropetala carovei (assembly GCA_036926305.1). Lineage (NCBI taxonomy): Eukaryota > Metazoa > Arthropoda > Insecta > Odonata > Petaluridae > Uropetala > Uropetala carovei. The sequence goes on from JAXCHB010000024.1 coordinate 908,917, forward strand.
AGATGGTTATTTCTGCATAAAAAGAAATATTCTCAAATCAAAGAGCTATGGATGAGCGAATAGCTCCGATTTCTGTGAAAACTTCTTATGAACTATAACCACTGGTGGTAAATATAATTGCTAATGTTTTTATTGAGAGATATAACTAGAAAGTTTGATGCGTTCTTTATAAGTTACTTTTAAATGCTTTTTAGGAGAATGGAGTTGTCATTTCCCGTCATTTTCATCTCCAAAAATAAAAAGGTTCCAGCATTCTCCATCCTGAGGTATAAATGCAGAACTGTTTATCATAAAACTGATAAGATTAATCGTTGCAAAGCAACGGGAGGTCAGCTAGAATGGAAGTACTATCAAGCGAGTTCTTTTGTGTAAAAATATAACGCGAAACGTAGAAATGTTTAGTACCAGAAGCCACTAATCCTACGTAGCTAACCTTTTCAATATGACTACTTAAGAATGCTAAAGCAACTATCATTTTTTGCTGTTCATCATGGAAAAAGGATTTTCGGTGCAATCTTGTGTTTATACCCAATTGAAGAATGTTTAGCACAGTTAGCAGCGCAGCAAATTCAGGGATAACAATACCCTAATACTGTCTTGCAGTAATATCTAATTCAGAGGCCTCAATCTCGCGGGACGATAGATAAAAAATATATTACGCTATCGCTTTCCTCATTCTACTTTTAGTTGCAAGAAGAGAAGTTAGAAGGAGACAGTCATAGAGTAAAAAACGATACGAAACATTATAAATATGTTTACCACTCAGTTTGATTTGTAATTAAATAAGTAACATCCTTATCGTTTTTTAAATGTTTCTGCAATACTCTCGTAACATTTCCTACAGCCCGCCATATATATTTCGAAATACTTATTCTGTTTTCCTCATTTCAATTTGGGTTTGTGACACCTGGTCAAAAGAAATTCTAAATCTGAATCATTTACCCTGAAATTTGTTACCATAATAATTAACATGACTAGTACTTAGAAACTGGGTGTCACAAAGATTCATTATTTTGCCTTAAACTCGCTTCTTCTTCCAACATGTGGTTTTATTAATATTAATAGGTTGTCATCTGACCTTATTTCATTGCGTACATCGATACCTTAAACGTTCTTCGAGCGTTCGCTTTCATTCTCATTTCCTGCCTCCCTAACCTTCCAAAGACGCCGCTTTTCCCTTCGACGGATACGAATCATTTCCTGTCCGTAACGATGGCAACTCGAAAGGCACGCGTCATTAGTTGAAAGTGCCACACATATCCGGAGCTTGTTTGTCACGTTTTCTGGAGCACTCCTTATTGCTGGAAAACGCGAACATTTTTCAGAGACCACACCGGAAATCTTCATCGCACGAGTCTTACTTAGTTTGTTCGAATCTCGTTCTAATCGAAAGAGGTGGGAGAGAAAGTGAAAGGGTTTAATAGTGATCAACGATCGGAAGCGGATAAAAAAATGAAAGAAAGGACGCCATCTCGGCTTCTGATCGCATGAAATGCCACGAAAGGATCCGCAGAAACGTTCTATTGCGTCCCTCGTTATCTCAAAGTGAGCCTTGGCTTACGGATGCGCTGGGAGCAAACGGGCACCATTTGAAGATTCTCATTTCTCACTACAATGGAAAACATTTACTTTGGCATCACGCGGTGGCGAGATACATTTGTATACAAATGTATCCAGTATGTTACGACCACGCAAAAGTATTATTTACGTGGCACGAATGTTTAGATTTCTTATTCAACGTAAAAGATTTTTAATCCTAAGAAACTATGTCAAATTGTGTGAACATTTCTCCGGTCATGTAGACTTTTTTTCGTCCTGCTTGGCCTCCAACGTCAGATGAATTAGGTTTTTGTATGATTCTGTCGACGGTTTTCATTTAAGTATTAATTTTCACCTGTTTTTAAGACTACAAGATACATTTAAAATAAATTTCACTCTTAAAAATAGTTTTGCTGGATTCAAAATAGTTAAATTTAATCTATATTCAAATGCAAATGTTATTTTATAATTATTAGCCACAGCTTAATATGAAGTAAAGGTAAGTCATGAATGATATAATATAATTTTATCGTATAATTCAATATTTCATCTTGAACTTACATAATGTTGATATTAATTAGACTAATATAAACACGATATCTTCGCTATTAAATCGAGCACGCGTGGAATATTTTATTTACCGTCATTTATTATTTTTTAAACAAATTGAAATTGATGTATCATTTCAATAGCCTCATCACTCAGCTAAAAATCGTTTTTATCTCAAAATTAAGCATTTAAATCTTTTCGAAAAATTTCCCGTTTGCCGAAGGCAAGAAGTCGCTAAAATATCTTCGACCGTTACACCATTCGTTAAGAAGGAAACAGCTTCTCATACGTGGCACATGTAGAAGGCTCGATAATTGTTCGATCGTATCGAATCGACATCGATCGCTTCGGGATAATTGAAAACACTCAATTCGACTCCCTTTTCACACGCGATAGGAAAATTAAACGCAACAAATTTGCGCGCGACGAGAACGGAAGCCGAGGCCATGGCAGGCTGCGGGAGTGAGTGAGTGAGAGAGAGAAGGGGCCGTTAACGAGAGAACTTATCATAGGTTTAAAATCTCGAATCGAACGATTTTCTCGCACACCCCATCCTACGACTCCCTCCCTCCCTCCCTCTCAATCCTCCCCTCCTATCTCTCCCTCCCTATCTTCCTTCCTCCCTCTGTCTCACTCCCTCTCACCTTCCCTCTCTTCCCATCTATATTCCTCCCTCCCCATCTCCTATTTACCCTTTTCTACCTCCCCTAAGATGAGGCGGCGATCACCAGCTGCTCATTTTTCCGTCTTCTTCAGACGTGCGATAATCTCCCTTCGGTAAAATGAAAGGAAAAATAGAAAATAAGGCCCCCGGAGGCCCTTAATAGGTGGAAGAGATTCATTAATCCTTACATCTTACTTTTATGTGCATTAATGTTTCTCTTTTTTCATTCACCTGCGTGTTAACATAGATTGGCCAAGCCCACGATTGGAGGAGGTTGTTTTTTTTTTTAGAATTTAATGCTAAAGCGTATAGATTCACCTATCGAGAGGATTTTTTCGACATACTCGAATCGGAATTTTCTTCCTATACCTCTACAAGCTCTTATGAAGATATATTGTAAAAGAGCTCATGCCTATGCAGTAGACCTTCCATATTCGCAGAAACCGCCAGTATGGATACTAAAATCTTATAAGAAAAATGATGTCTCACACTTTTATCAACACTAATTACACTTCCTTAACATTTGGGGCTCTATTGTATGTAAGGGCAAAAATATTTTAGAAATTACAGCGTGCGGGCAGGGGCGACACAAAGACACGATGAGAGTATAGCATCATGTAGGTATCTCGTTAGTACTTCATACAGTCGTTTTGCGCGTGCGTCACTACTTTAGTAGCGTCTGTGTGAACTTTTTTTGAAGTCGAAGGGAAATATTGCTGTGTTTCGTGAACTTTGGCGAACGAAAAGTGTGCACTGCAATATGTGGGCGCGAAAAACTGAAATGTAACCTCTAAAAGAATTGATTTTTGCTAAAATAATTTCTGCGAAAATGTTTGAAACCTGCGCAAATACATGGGATACTGAATATATTTAATTCCATAAAGGATTGCTTCAAAAAATTAACCAATGAACTCTTTTCGATGATACTTCTAAGTCCCATACGACAGCAGAGAAATGGCAGTAAATGCAGTGGCGTTAAAGAGAATGCCCTGCGACTCCGAATGAGTCGAACCATATCTCTTACAACCATACGATGATTCGGTTTTCGATTTCGCATTCAAATGAGATAAGCGCCGTACCAAACCCCTCGAACTCCAATTAAATTCGTTCGCGTAGACGCAGATGTTTTAACGCTCGGTAGATTCTTGGCTCACACAATCTCCCTTCTTAAGCCACTCTCTTTATCTTCTCACGCCCATGACCTCCTCCTGGCCCAGCATGTATATCCTCATCTTCCTCCTACTTGTCTTTCCTCCTCAATATAACTTACTAGAACGGACTTTTCCCCCTCAAAATATGACACACCCACTTCTCTCGTTTAATCAAACTATTTTCTTTTCCTAACGTTATTAAAGCGTAATTTGTTTTTCCTCCACCTTGCCCATTCCACGCGCCGCGATCTCTTCACGAGGATCACATCCAAACAAACCTTCATTGCTCCGCTTCCACCCTTCCCGTTTCATCCATTACCTCCACACTCCCTTCACGTTTGGGCCGTTCCGCTTGATCTCTCAGCTTCCCACGAAAACCTCCCTCCATCGCGCGCGTACGTCCGAGTCGTGTGCCAATGTCACACGCGCGTGTCGTCTCTTCCCCGTAGTAGGGGAGAGGGTTTGGAGAAAGGGAATGTCGCACCCACGTCACTCTCTTCTCTCCCCTTCGCTATGTCAATCTCCCCTCTTTGTGTATCCGACCCCTCAAATTTTCCTCCCACTCCCCATCTCTCTCTTATATATATACATATACATATATATATATATATATATATATATATATATATATATATATATATATATATATATATATATATATATATATATATACATATACATATATATATATATATATATATATATATATATCCTCCCCCTCAAAATACATGTGAGACGATGACATGCATTGAATCATCTCGCCAGACTCCGGTTGAGTGACGGAAGGAGGGAGAGAAAAGGGGAGATCGAGGGGGAAGGAGGGAGAGAGGAAAGGGAGGAGGAAGCGGTGCTGTAAGGGCCGAGGAAGGGCGAGATGTAAAAAAAAAGAGTAGCGGAAGGAACACATACAGACGTTGACTTTACGCATTGACGATACGCAATCGCGGATGGAAAGATTTTTAATGCATTAGGCACGTCCATCAACACGACCGAGCTCAACGGAAATGACGCATTGGTTCTTTTTTTTTGTACTTAAAAATACTGGACAGGACTTGTTTCTTTAAGGGGAGGGGAGGGGAGGAGGTTTCTCGAGATGCGTTGCGTGACAAGCGTTCGACGAAGTGGATCAGGACAGATTAAGAGACGCAGAAACGAATGGGAATTCAATTTAGATATTTCTTTTAAAGGATTAAGTGAGAATCATACTATTAGTTTACTTTTAAGATTTTTTACAGCAAGGGCTTAACGAGAGAAACGATAAAATTGATAAAATCACTCCAGTAGCCGTAAAAAGTTTCGGAATACCTTATATGTGCATTTCATTTACAATCTACAACCGAGGAATTGCCACTGACGTCGGATGCTTTGTAGCTTAAATGAGAATCTGGTCTCCCAGAACCTTTTATGCTTATTGAAGACACATTATGTGAAGACATATCCACTGTCGAGCGTAATAAATCAATATCCAAAGATACCGATACATTTTCTTAGTTTAGTTTGTGGAGTATGAAGAACTCATGGGGTCATCGAAAAATTGGTTGACCTATTCAAAATAAAAGAAAAGGTTCAGATTTGGAAGGAAACGCCGTCTTTAAGGCTGATTATTTTTTCATTTACTGTAAAAAATTGACTGAGAATGTTCTTCGCGCATGAAAATCTCTCGCGTAATTATAAAGTAGTCGGGTTTTTTTGTCGAGAATAATTAAAAGGGTGTGATAAACACTTAGGATGGATTTTCATTTGTGTGTTACAAGAATTCTTTTACAACATATACGATATTAATAAAGCTTACAAATAAATATATATATACAATATGCATCGTAATTAAAAGACGACGTTCCTTGTTATTAAGGGAAAAGTTGTTTTCATTGAATACATGTAATAATAGTAATAATCGCGTCGATCTGATTTTTGAGCATTTTTTCGATCAATTAACATAAACATCAATATGCATACTCCAAAAAAATATATTCGTCAAAATGACACAGCGTCTAAAATAAGACTAAAGTTACCTAACGTATTAATCATTGGTTTAGGTAAATTAGAAATCAAACTCTTTAAGAAAATTAATCGAATAACTTATTTTCTCACGTTTTAATTTTCAATCTTGCGCAACCGAGGCGAAAGATTTTCACGGCGAAAATAATAAAACGGAACGGGACACAGTATCGATGTACATCCTCTCCCAGCTACTTTCGGAAAATTATTCGGCGGCGTGAGCTCGTTTCGTTTTCTTCCTCCCCTTCGCCCCCCCCCCCCCCACCCCCAAAAAAACCGCCTCCCAATAAAAAAAGAGGGAAACATAATAATAATAATATCTTTAATCAAATCGTTTACACATCCGCGGTTTTTCCATAAAAACATCACCATAACCTGCCCATTAAACGAAGGATAAGACTGGTCAAACCCCATTGAAACCCGAAGAGCCATTAAAGGTAGGAATGATTTCCATCCTCATGGAAAGTGACTTAACGGGAGCCTCGCTGTCAAACCTCTCTGCCTCACTCCTTCTTATTCTCTCTCCCTCTCTCTCTAAGAACACTTCTCTTGCCCAAACTTTCCTTCCTCACTCCTAAAAACCTCTTCCTCCTCCTCCTCAGACAGAGCGGTCAGCCAGGTGGCCGCGAGAGAGCGAGAGGGGAGGGAAAATACACCCCAAATAGGCCACTACGCTACACGAAATCGGGAGCGATCCCGATGCCTTCGGTAATTATAGCCGACGTTCCAAAAGATGCCGAGATCGGTGATGGAGGAGTTTGGGAAGGAGGCGGAGGAAAGGACGGGAGAGGTGATGGGAGGCGTGATGAGTGAGGGGAACGATTTATTTTTTATTTTTTTTATTTTTCGAGGGGAAGAAGAGAGTTTTGGGAGAGGAGGTGGGGGAGTGGCTGACTAGATGAGAGAGGAGGAGGGGGAGGAGGAGGGATGGGGCGTGGATGCTCGGGCTACGGCAGCGCGCAACAACAAAGGGGAAAGAGCGCCAGGAGGAGGGAGGGGGGGATGAGAGAACTGGAAAGGAAAAAATAATAATAAAAGATAAAACGGATAAAGGGAGATGATGGAGGAGGAGCCGCAGAAAGAGATGAAGAGGAAGAGAAGAGAGAATACCTGATCGGCCTGGTTACGCGTATTCGAGACTCGAGAATGGTCGGCAGAGAATAGAGGAGGAGAGTTATTTTCTTTAAGATACACCAACGGAGACGGATTTTTTTTCTTTTAGACGGAGAGACGAGAGAGGATAATAAGCTTCAAATAGAGAAGGCCGGACAAGAGAAAAAGGCGCGCAACATCGGTTTCATTTGTTTTAAGCGAGCTCCCTAACCTTTGATTTGGAGAGGGTGGCGCTCTTTTGATCGAACCGACGAGACTTTCGATGGTTATGAGGAGATAAGGAAGACGATGATTCGGAGAGTGAAAAAGAAAGTCTCGTACTTAATACAGGACGGCGAAAAGCGAGTTAAAACTGCTAAATGGCTCGGTCACGAAGGAGTCTTTTAATGTATTACGCTGAGAATTCCTCCCGAAAACTACGGGTGACGAAATATTTTTAATGAAGAGAACGGGGATTGAATCAGACGACCTCAAGATGGCGATCGCAGCGTTCGAAAGAGGGACTAACCCCTTGAATCGATTTTTATTTTTAAAAGTTACAATGACGTTATGGTTCAATCCGTATCTAAGATGGGCTTGAGATCAAAGAGATTAAACTCAACTTAATGACCTAGATTAGCCGAAATTAAAGATGGATTATATCGAAAACGTTTCTCCCAGAAACACTGACTAAATAGCTAAATTAAAGGCTCGTTTGTTACTCTGTTAATATAGTACTAAAAACTCAAGAAAGAATTAACGAGTTCTTTTCATGTCTAAAATCAAACAGAAAGTCTCACCGTTCTTTTTTTTAAATCCACTACCGGTCAATCACCAATGATAAAGATTGCTTTGTATCCAAAATGAGCATATGATTTTCTCAACCATTCCATTTCTGTTGGAGACATTATTATTTGTCACTCCTAATGATGTAACGTGCTCGGTGGCTCTTCAAATAATTAACAGAGACGATCCGTTGCGTGCACACGCTAACATGCATGAAAACCGTGTATGCACGCATATTCTCAAGTGGCGGTAACATACACGAATGCACGTAAGTACGCATGTACACACGTTCACACTTCTGCTAGATGCAAGAACGAGGAAGGTATCGACGGAGATGACGTATTCAGATAATGGAGAGTGGTTAGGAAGGAGGGTGGAAGGTATTTCGGATGAGCCAACAACGGGACGGGTTTCGAAGCGGAGGAGGGGTGGGTCGAGAGGGGAGGATTTCCCCCCCCCCCCCCCCCCCCTTATGCCTTCTTACGCATCCTTATAAGAGATGCCGAACTTCACGGTCCCCATCCCTCCACACTACCACTTCCCCCCCCCCCCCATCCCCCTTCTAACCCTCTTCTCCCACAAAACTCACCCTCTCCCCGCCCACTCTTTCCAATCCTCCTCGAGGGCGTCACTCTCCGTGTTTTGATGGCTTATCTGCTGGCTATTGACGCCTCTCAAGAACGCCGATGGGGGACGCCACGTTTCGATCGCGGCAGAGGTTTTTCATATTCGCCGCCGCCCGCCATTCCGATAACCGTTTTTCGGCAGATCTTTTGACATCCTCGAAAAAGGACATGTAATGGCGTCATCCCTTAAGGGGCTTCCGATCCTATCACGGATGGAATCTAGAATGGGCCTGTTTCGGTTTCACGTTTTTTCGTGCCTCTTTTTTTTTCTCTCCCGAAAGCGAGGTTTCGCGTCCTTTCGGAGAGTGTGCTGTTAGTTTTATGCGGATTGCTTTCGATGGGCACCGAGCAGAAAAAAGAACCGTGCGGATTATGCGTATTCTTTCTTCTTTTTTTTATTTGGTGGGAGCATTTTGTTCGTGGATAGCGTCTCACGTTTATCTCATGAATAAAGAACATTGTGCACCAGGTGGATGGATGCGCGTTATTCGGCTACGTATCGCAATCAGCGGTAGCAAGCACTGGTTTTATGATATTTAGAACATCAATCTTAGTCAGATGTTGATGATTCTTCTGTGTAATTATAACAACGCCGTGTTTCAATAAATTTTCCTGGAGAACGACAAGAGTAATTTTTATTAGATTTGCGCTTCTATGAAGTTATCAATATCGTGCTACACTTGAAATTACTTTATATATATATATATTTATATATATATATATATATATATATATATATATATATATACATATACTTATATACAGGGCCACCGAGAGGGCGGGGATATCGGGGCAAAATCCCCGGGACCCGAGCCTCTGGGGGGCCCGGTATTAGGATCGGTCGTAAGGTTTTACTACCGCAATACGCGGGTGCAAGGCACGCCAGCAACCAATACCAACGGCCGGCGTTTTCTCCATTCCTCAGATTTTGATTTGGGTTTTCCCAGCTCAACCCACTGCTTTTCTATCACCCCTTAGCACCCTGAAACTCCTCCCCACTTCTCTCATTTTTCTCCCCTTCGGGAAATTCCGTCATTGACCCCCAGGGTCCGGAACCACAAGCACTCGGAGTGTCGTCGTACGGTCAGTTCTAAAGAACAATATTTTTTACTCGCAATTTTTTTTAGAGATATGGTAACCTTTCTTTCTTTATTGACCATATTTTATAATGTTGAACTTGGAATATTTAAGTACACTTAATATCGCATATAAGGCTGACACGACGATAATTTCCATCGAATTAAACTTTACTAAAAGCGCATAAATAAATGACTTACTTCGTTGAATCCTATAATTACGAAATCGCGACCATTCAATAACAAACTTAATGTTACGCTATTATAATATACAACCAAATTTATACGAAAATATTATGAAGGAAAAAGTTGCGATGTTGGTAAAAAAAATCAGGAAGAATCTAGAAAAATGCCTAGAACGCAAACACGGGACGATTATGATGGGAAACTCTTCTTCGAATGATGGATTATCGGTATAGCCCCTATAAATGTAAATTTTATAAGAATTTATTAGTTAAAGTACTATAGGGACATCTGGCGATCGGTATTCATTCGTACTAACAAAAGATCTACTCTCACGTAATTCGTACTTTTGGACTCTGTTGCAGCGCAAGATACGCAGCTACTTTAAAATGTCATGGGGGACCTCACAATGCAGTGTAGGAAAATTCCGATTCAAATGTGGTCGTCTGCTATGACAAGTACCGACTTTTTTACGCGTTGCTTTTTTTGGTATGATAATACATTTTAGGTGTTAATTTGGAAAAGCAAATTTAAAAACCATGACATTCGCAAAAACTTTAGTGATGAAAAACCTACACTTATCGACGGCAATTAAATTTCGTCGAATATTTGATTTTTACAAATTCGCTATTTATCGACATTAACCGAATCATACCAAGTCTATATATGATGTGATACAAATAGTATCAACATACATTTCATACGTAATTTTGATAAAAAATTTTAATTGGATGGAATTTGACAATTTCTGCTTATAATATTGCGAGCCAATACTGTAGAGAAGGGGGGTGGGGGAGTCGGCTATCCTGGGCCTGCCGAGAGGCCCGGTTCCCTTTTTGAACTTAAAACAAAGAAAAGGGGCCCGGCGATGGTATTTGCCCCAGGGCCCGCGCTGGCTCTCGGCGGCCTTGTGTATGTATGTATGTATATATATATACACACACACACACACAGATACATATACTGGCAAAAATACCCGGCGTTGCCCGGGGAAATTTGGTTCAAATCCGATCGGAATTCTAGATTATACATGATATTTAAGAATTCACTCGGCCGCCGTTTTGAATAAAATGGGCAGAGAGAAACAAGAAACACTTATGGATTATTTCTGGGAGCTCTCCACAATCGTACCAAATTTGATTCAAATCAATAGTAGAACTTGGGAAAATACGCTTAGTTTAATCAGTCGCCGCCGTCCAATTACGGATAAGGAAGCAGTCGTTTCCCAGCTTTCTCACTGTGTATAAGATGTAGAGTTATCTGTTCTTTGAGAACAGAAAGGTTATGAGAACAGTTATTTTATTGAACAGTTTAGGCATCCGAACAGTTCGAAAATAACCGTTCGGTTCTTTCTGACCCATCATTAGTGTTAAAATATTTAGCATTAGCATACAAAGTTATTTGGCTTTTTGTACAATTAATATAAAACATTTGGAATTAAAAAGTAGCCTACGGCCTTCCTACTTGTAAAGAAAGTATCTTTTGAAAGTTTTATTACTCTAGCTTTAACGGTGTGGAAATGTATAGATGCACAAATAAACAAACAAACAAACTTTCATAAATATATAGGATATATATATGTCTACTTAACAAAATGTAAAATTTAAAAAGAAGAAGTAAACAGTCGTATGTTATGATCTATTTAAATAAAAACGAGAGCATGGAAATATCGACATAAACAACGCGATATATTATCTCATTTAAAATGAGGCTATAGACTTTTTGTGTGAAAGAGTCGAATAAGAAGATGTGCACAAAATTAATTTTTGTAAATTATGTAATTTATAAACCTTGCATTTTGCTTTAAATATTAAAGTATCTGAAATGATAATCAATTCCGGAACGTTTGGAGGCGCGATTGTAGGAAACCCTCCCGTAGTCTTAATCTCACGCGTCGTAGTGGTGATCGTGATGAGGATCCCTGATGATGACGTTGATGCATTACGATGATATGTGTTTTCCATCGTCCGATGACCCGGCGTTCACTTACATCGACCAGCAGTTCTCAAATTTGATCGAATAATGAGTGTTGCTCCATTCAATATTCAACAATGGACTCCAATGCGATAGTCACCGACTTCAGGTAGACGATGCAAATGATTGTTTTGATACACACTGTGCAAAATATAAGCCGGATATTTACCATTTATCAACTCTCAGCACAATGTACCAATGTGAGTAAACATGGATTTGAGACAATTCCCTGCAACTGTTACGGTGGATAAAGGAAATTAGAAGTTTCATTGCTTACGTTAATATAAGGAATAATACGTTCAGAAAATTTTACTGCATTCAGAATATCTATCTCAATGTTTCATTAAGAAATTTTAAGATGACATTAACATTAATAGCTAATAAACAATAGCGCACAGGCCTCGATACATAATTACTTAGGCAGAAGATTGACGAATTAATGTTACATGTAATTGTGTGTGTTTGCGGGTCTTGGAGAGAAATCGTAGCATCTCATCGACAAAAATTTCACACGGTATCCTTGTCTTTCTTCACGAATGTTTTCCTATAAACTCATCAGGATTGCAGAATGAAGCTCGGAAATCGCCAGTTCACAGGATTTTCGTTCACATTTCGAATCCAGTGGATCCTACCATTGCATTGGTGCCGCGGCAAGCCTGAGTTGATCCTTAGGGGAGTCGCAATAAACGCTGTTAGACAAATAAACCAACGATTTGTTAATATTGACAGGCCATTCAGGCAATAATATTTTCTGTAACAAACTGATGATGTTGTAGCATCAACGTATGAATGCGTATGTATGTATTGATACTCGAATATTATCCTGCTTCAAGGTGAGGGTTCCGCGAAATCCTGCTTATCTTTGAAAGGGTACCGCGCCTACAAAAAATATTGGGAAGAATTGGATTAAGCCATTGTATTCCAACAGCGAAGCTAACACACTTGAGTGGTATTATCTATAGTAAATGTTTAGTGAGTAGTGCAGATGAAGCGCGTATAAATGATTGAATCGACTTTCCACCAGTATATAGACAAGAAATACCTCTTCAGATGAGGAGAAAAATTCTGCCATGATCAAGAATCATACCCCGAGCAGATATTACGCCACTGAACTATCGCGGCAGACATGCTGTTTCAGAACGGGGAAGTTTTCTTAGTTGGGGACGGGCTAGCCATGTTAATATCTACCTTCCCTAACAGATGTCCTCCATGAGGTACACCAATGAAAAGCCACTGCTCACCGATAGGTGAGACTGCCTTTAGAACATGATGAAAGTACAATAGGGTGACAGGTATAAGGATCTATGATCCACGACTTATTTTCCAAAATAATAGATAACTAATTCCTTTTATGTAAAAATTCAAAGCTTGTGTATCTTATAATTTACTTTCTAGATGTCTTGAAAGGTATTTCAAGGCCGGAGCGGTCATAAAAAAACCCACCACCCTTAACGTTTTTGTGTTTAATTTCGTAACGCGGGAAAGGATTAATATGCGCGTCATCGATTAGGAATTCATCCCATTTAAACGGTGAATAATCTCGTAAAAACAATCGTGATCACCTCGATTTGAAAAAGCGATAAAAAAATTCGAATTGATTACGAGAGAGAGGGAGAGAAGGCGCCTGATGAAATGTGACAAAAAAAAGGCGCGCAATTTTTTCCATTTATCTCCGGCGTAATCCATTAATCATGGTTCCTTTGATTCGCGCGTGTAATTGTAACGAGATCATTGCATACAAAATTCATCACTTTTTTCACGCCTGTGGCTTAGTAAAAGGGCTGCATTCAAAACACATCACGCGCTAATTACATGGCTGTCACTCTCTCTCTCTCTCTAGACGAGGAGGGATTTTTTTTAACGGGCAACGTTTTACGGCTCGCAGCCGAGGATCTTCTTTTCAGCAGAAAAATCTATTTAAAGTGTTTTGACTGTCGCTTATATTTCATCGATGAATCGGACGCGTGACAAAGACAGGACGTGGGTGCGATTCATTTGTCCAGTGTTTTGAGTTAACGAAAATAAGCTGTTCATAATGCGAGCCCAAGGCAATGGACGCCGTTTGCGGTACAAAGCATGGATAAAAATCACAATAAGAAGCAATTCAAGAGAGAATCATCCAACTTGTCTTACGGCTGAAAAAAATTCAAGAGCAACAAGCACTTAAAAATACTTGTCTCTCTTATCAGAGAAGTATTTTTTAGTGTTTGTTATTGAAAATAAGAAGTATTTAGCCTAGAAGTATTATAGAGGGACAGAGAACGCGTGATAGGTAGTTATTATTAAATAAGTGCTATAAGTAATAGTAAAACGTGCGTTGTGTTTTTCATTCAGCTCCGAAATTAATGTTATCAAAAATTTTCAGAAAATGTTTCAGCGGCAAAAGAAAATTTTATGTTTTCGACAGTGGTATTCAAGTTACAAAATACTGGGGATCTCTAATCTAAAACTTAAGAATTTATGGAATGGTTGATGCGATTCTAGAGAAGAAATCCTGTAATTACGGTCGTGTATCGATAATGTTTAATGCCCAAGTTTTTATTCATTTAAATTTGACCTCTTTCACAATGGCTTTTGGCTATGCATGATCTTCATTTGAAGTAGCGTTTATATTTGTTTTTTGTAATCCTTATTCTTTCCGCCCTTCCTGGACCGAGTCCTAGATGAATGGATCATCAAATAAAAGTAATAATTCTTCAAAAAAATCTTACATTGCGGAGTGTATAATTCTTTTAACACTGGACCACTGGAATATAAGGCAGATAAATTTTTAAATAATATTATTGAAAGGACCCATATACAACAAGTAGATAGGTTTCTTAAAAAGTCTTTAAAGCTAGAACCAAATAAAAGGGATAAAAAACAAACTGTCACGACAAAGCATTATCGAATCATTTTATGAAATGAACTTATGGTTAAACATGACTGTATTTCAACATTAGATAGGAATTAAAGTTCGAAAATATATTCCTTTCACATAGTATTCTGTTTTCAAAATCGAAATGCTCCAAATTCCTTTAACACAATGACGCGAGATATTCAATTCCGAATAAAACTAGCTGTAAATACTTTCGGCTCACCTCGCTAAGCAACACGAATCTCTCCAGTTCGTGACACACTTCACTCCTTCAGCTACCTCAGCGACATTCAATTCCACGAGTAACTGTTTGTTTCCGACGATCGACAAAAACGAAAGACGCACTAATAATTCCCAAAGGTAGCTAGAGAGGAATCAAAAGAGAAAGAAAAAACTATATATCAATGTAGCGAAGATGTTAACCGCCTAAGATCAAAAAACGTCATAAGAGGCACAAACGTTAAAATTGACAGATGGCACTCCATTCGCTCCCACCTGGTTAATGGAAATGGCCCCCTCCGAGTATTGATGGGCACGTCCTGTTAACCGCTCGCTCTTAGGGGGTATAGGAGACCCTCCTCTTTTTTTCTCATGGACGTGAGAAACAGATACGGGAAAGAATGTTATTGGCGATTAGGATGCCATTGTGGTGGTAGCGGCATTGTGGCAGCGTGTCTGTCTTTATAATACCGACTGAGCGTTTTTCGCTTTGTTCCGTCCGTTCCATCGCTAACGACGCGGGCTTTTTTTTTTTTTTAGGGCTTCCTCCCAGAGAGATGTTGTGTATCCGAAGAGGTTTTTAGAACGAGCCCCCTTTTCCTGACACGTCTTGAAAGGCTGTCTGCTGGAAAAGGGTGTTGCTAGGGTTGATGTTGGATCCTATAAAAATCTATTTATTTTTATCGCTACGTGACAGCAGACGAAATGTTATAATAATGTGGCAATTTCTAAATGACTTAACTATTTCGTGCAATGTGAAAACGCACTGGAAGTTGGTAGAAGATAAGAATACTGTATCCGTATTAACTTTGATAGCTTCAAACAAAAATATGAGGCGAAGAACGCGATTAGATTCAAATATTTCCCTTACTTATTCGATGATTTTTTTGAATTTCGATTTAGAGTAACCATTCGCGACGAAACGGAGTTTTTTCATAAAAATTTTTTTTTTCGAGATTTGATTCAGACGATTTATAGCGCATGCTTTCAATTAAGAAAACGTCCTCGGGGCTATCTTCGACCTTTGGAATGAATATAACCCCGAAATATATCATTAACATAGTCATTTTTCGTTATTTCTAATACTAATCATTGCAACATACAATTCAAGAATAAAGTGAATGTTACTTTTAAAACAAAATTTTATTCAGAACTTCCTTGTCGACAGTAACATAAAAATCGGGAAATTTAACAACAAACGGCTTAGGTTAAGTGGTCGCTTGAAATATATCAAAAAATTATACAGAGAGCTTATTTTGCTGAAAATTTTTAAACGGCTTCAGAAAACGCCATAAAACAATTATCCTCCCACGAATGCTCAATAATAATAACACACGCGTGCAGACGGGGCGCGAAAAATATCTCGAAAAATACTCCCGAGAATATTTCCAAGCAATCCGTAAACCATCGAAAATTCTCCAATGGCTAATACTCTCTCGGAAAAATAAAGAAAGAAAAAATAAACGCCATCGCCCGTCTATATTTCCCCTCGCAACGAGACCAAAACGAGAGAGCGGCGAGATGCCCGCTTTAACAGGTAAAAAGAACGAAAAAAAAAGAACATTGCCCGCACTAAATGAATAGCGGAGAGGCCGTAATGATACCTATGAAGGGAGTCAGTTGGCGCGCAGAAAATTACGGACGGAATGGCGGAATGAGAAGAAGGGAAGAGAGGAAAAAGAAGGAAAAAAAAAAGACGAGCGATATTCGGCATCTTCTCCGCTGAAGATAGGGCGCTCTCGCTTTCCTCCCTCCCTCTCTCTCTCTCTCTCTCTCCTTCCATTAGTAAAGGCGTCCAAAACGAGTTTTTAAGAAGCGGGGCGATCCCCTTCGTTCGCGCTCTCTCTCTCCCTCTCCCGTTCACGAGCAAGGAGAAGCAGCTGCGAGAAGGAGTAGGGAAGAAAGAAGGAAAAGAGTGAGAGGTAGAGGGGGATAAAATGAGTGCTTCGAGAGTTGGGAGAGAGAGAAAGAAGAAACTAAAGAAAAGGTGTATCTTGACACTTGATTTGGAGGATGGAAAGAGCCATCGCTGATGATAACGTCGATTTTTCGGATTCAATGTTAATAGAATCCGAGGCTCCAAATGAGATTTGGTTGCCGTCTATCACCAGGACGCGTATACTTAAATTGGTTTAAAAGATTCATATAGGGCGATGGTGTCTAATAGAATTTTCAGGTTAGCCACAAGTGTTGCGAACGGATCAGCCTTTTCGCCACATAATATAATATATTAATATTGTAAGACTTAATTTAAATTAAAGGTTACAGTGATACGCAATAATAATTTAAACTATTTATTAGCCAAATAAATCGTTAAATTTTAATGTGATGCTTGACAGTTCATTGGTTCAAGTAGCGCACTGAAATTTGGCATAAAATCAACAAATTTTAAAATTTTACTGTGTGTTGTGTAAAATGATACGATGCGCTACAATACAGCCACAGGTGTATATTAAGTGCGCGGCAGTCGCAGGCTAAGCAAAAGGCTGTTGCCGTGCTTTTGGACGTTGGCTGTGTAGAAATTAGAAAATAGCAGCAGCAGCCGGGAGTGAGAAGGCGCGAATTAAATTTGTGTAAAGTCCTATTTATAAAAATATATTATTTTGCATTATGTTGCTAAAAGGCAGTCGTATGCCAAATTTACACAACCAGATATTAACAAATTTAGTATTATGTTATTTAATAAGCTAATAAAAATAGCAGACTGTAGACAGTGTCCAACTCCTATTCGCCACAAGTGGCGAATAGGAGTTGGACACCATTGATCTAGGGCAGTGATGCCGTTTTCATGGATATCTTTTAACGAAAAACAGACATTTCCGTGATTAATGGTTATTTATAAGGAAAAATTCGGAAGTTATCCGTGATGTTCGCGTAAAAAAATTCATAGAATACTAAGAAATTCAGAGGTTATTGTATTTCTATACGAATCCTGTAAAAAATATACGATACATTCGACGAAATCGTTCCGCAAGTACGTATATATCTTAATATACTTTGGGTGAAGCGCGAAAACTCGCAACATATAGTGAGACCGAACGCAAAAACTAGCTGTTGAACTGGATCGGCGACCTACGGCATATTTATATTTTTGCTTTCTGCATAAGAGAAAGTATTGTATTCGCGAAACAAAACTGAATTCCAGATTTCGACGGAAATATACGTTTTGAGGTCCCCTGAGTACTTTTGATTATTTTCGCGATGTCTGTGTGTGTGACAAAATTTTGTGGGCGCTCAAACTCAAAAACTGACAATCAGATCAGTACAAAACAAGATTTCTAATAGCAAATGAAGATATGAAAAGGTTTTGGCTGAAATAGCTCAACCGGAAGTGGAGGTTTATTCTTGTACTTTTCCCTTTTTTCCCGAATATCTCCTTTAAAACTAAATTTACGTAAATATTCATTATTTTTAAAGTTGTAGAAAATGTAATTTTCTACAAGTTCCGTTTAAGATATTTTTTTATAAAAACCGATAGTTTAAGAGATATTTTTATTTTTCTTCTGTTTATTTTAAATGTTTCCGTTGCTATGATAAAATTTTCTAATTTTTTATCGTAGTGCGTAGAAATTTTTTAATTTTCTCAAATTTTGTTGAGCCACTGTATTGATATTATTAAAAGTGAAAATTACTTTATTTAACAGATTTCCTAAGGCCTGTTCTGTTAGCTAGGCCTATGGTTACTTATTGTTTTCAATGCATTTGTGCGAGTTACCGTATATTTAAAATTTGAATACATTTTTTAAACTTTCTATTTCACTACAGTTGATTCGTAATGCAGGATAAATTTAAAATAAAAAAGCATGTTTAAATTTAAGTTACAGGGCTATGCATAAACAGTTGTAAATAATTTTACTTAAAATATGCGACGCAGATGCTGAAAGTACTAAACGCATAAATTTGTACACACTGCATCAAAAAACTAAGGCATTAGATGTTACAGGATTTTACAGGATATTCAGATGTCAGTAACAGGATTTAGAAAAAAATTATTGGTGTCAGACCTGATGTACGGCATGTGATGGCATATCTTTTACAGGCGTTTCGCAACAGCCTACACCAGCTTCGCCAAGTCCGTTTGGATATGCCAAAAGGAGCAAATGAGCGCTAATATGGCCTGTTAGATGTGGAAGATTTTGATGTGGTTGTGAGATTAAATTCACTTTTGTTTCTCAATGGAATATTTACATCAGCACACGATCGTTTGGGGGAGTCGGCGTGGACAGGTTAAATTAAAAGAATTGTAAGATAAGGGAATATCAGTGAAACGCGATTCGTTTCCGTTCACACAATCAACTGCAATGAAAACACATGTAATGTAAATATCTTTGTGAAAAATTCCGCAATAGGTAAGAATTTATTCAACTCGCTTCGATGCGTTGAAATCCGGGTAGTGTATTAAAAATATTTTTGTTTCAGATTTCTTTGTCAAAGATATTTTCACTTCCTGTCTTTTAAAATGGAGGTAAATAAAGTAAAAAGCATCACGTTTGGACTTCAATTATTTTACATGACGACTGTAACATCTTCCAGCTCAAATTAACTTTCAATTAAGAGGCAGAACTGTTTAAGTAAAGTGAAACAATTAATTTGCAAATTAAACGCAACTGATACGATATATTTCATTGGCATTTCATCAATAAGAAATCAAGGATAGAACTAATACAAGTTGGCTTCCCAACGTTGCGTGTTTTATTTTAAATATTTTTTATTTCATTTTACAGCGAACGATGTCCCATATTTTCAAGATCAGTGATTTTCCTTATTTTTTCGCTTCATAATTTTACGATAAATAGTCCGTGCCTGAAGTGTAGTCTATTGGAAAATAATCTATTGCTACACTGGCCTACGTTCAAACCGGGTTCAGCAGTAATCGCCTCCATGGTAATACTCCAATAAAATACTAAAAACGCTCCCGTTCATCATAAGTTCAGGGAAGTGCGGTCGATTATCAAACTTCTGTGACAAGAATTAAAATTCACATTCTTTCATATAAGAGTACGAGATACAGAAAGAAGACAAACAGAAGCGTAAATTTGGCAATAATGTGAAAATAAAAGATCTAGACGGAAAGAGGAGAAGCCAGATTAAGAGAGAAAACAACGCAAACGGCGGGAAAAAAATCCGAGAGATCCGAACGATTTGACTGATCGAATGCGAAGGAGGTGACGACGCGAAATTGTTTTCCGGCCGCGAAAAAATTTTCCGTAATTACAACGGACGGCACAGATTTTAAGAAGACACAAAAAAATACATATCCGTAAATAATATATCATCTCGGGACAAAAAATCGCCTTTGTCGCTGTTTCTCTGCCGACGCACACATCTATAAGTGGTAGCAAGGTTGATGGCGAAATAATAAAAAACGAAAAATGTACACGAATTATTTTTTTTTAAACGTTCAATTTCGTTTAATCCCATTCACTCGAATAGATACGCAATTAAATTTTTTCGAGGACTTATTTTTTCCGTGATTTTAGGTATCGGCGGAAAGGATGAGGAGATGGACCAAGAGACTGGATGAGGAATGGATTGGGAGGAGGAGGGGTTGCAGGAAGGAGGAGGAGGGAGGGAAGAGAGAATTAGAGGGAGGAAATGGGAACTAGGAGGCAGATCAAAGAGCTCGAGAGTGAGAAAATGACTGATTCGAGCCTTTCGAGAAGACGAGGAGAGCGCGGAGAGGTTTTTTAAAGTAGTCGCGTTAGAAAGGTGTGGCAAGGCTGGAATGAGAGGCAGAGAGGCGAGAGAAAGAAAATGATAAAGGATGATTGAAGAGGGGTAGAAAAGGCGGAAAATGAAAGAGGGATGTGTGTAACGAAGTGGGAGGTATGAGGGAAAAATAAGAGGGGGGAGGAAGGAGATCCGAGAGGAATCGCAATGTAAAAAAAAACCTGAGAAGGGAAAAGAGAGAAACTGAATGAGAGAGGGAATTTTGATTTGCGATGAGAGAAAGCGAGAAGATTTGCGACAAAAAAATACTATTCCGAAGGGGTGTGAATATGATGGATTGATGGTAGTTAATAAGGGAACGAGGTATGTTCGGGTGTAGATAATTCCCCGAGCTTTCGGACTACGTCTGAAACAATCAGTGCATGACCTCTATCTCTCTCTCTCTCGCCTCGGATTAATTGAGCGATATCACTCGTAAATATTTGCGTCTTATCGTTGTTCGTGATATCATCCGCAGAGTTACGTCAACTGGCGATAAATTATTTTCGTATGGTGATCCTTCAACCTAAATAAAATTTCAACTTTCACGTTATAGCGCGAGTTTAATCATGTTTTCTAAATAAGCTTCCATTAAGGTTAGGTCTTAAATAAAGTTTGTAATTGTAATAGCGGCTCCTGTCTTCCAACATAAAACGACTGCTGCTACCTACCTCGCTCTCTCTTGTTTTCATCTGTGCTTTCATATTTTAAAGAATATAACTCACGGACTGAAATTATTATGAGGATAGCTTCCTTTGCACGTGCCTTCTTCTTCTTTTTCAACTCTCATGAAACGACTTCCGCATAGCCCCTTGTAGCTTTTTTCAATGGCTGTACTGTTCACTTGGCCCGCTCTATAAAAGCGCCCTTTGATGGGTGCCGTACGGTTGGTTTCTCGACGTTTGTACTCTCTTAAATTCCTGGAGGAAGGACGCCCCAAACCCCGCTTTTCTGGGTGGAACCGAATTTTGGAAAGTCCAGGATATCAATGCGATGCTTATAACTACACAACCACCTAACCTGGATCTCCCCAAGCTTCCATACTCCCTGATACATTTGACGCCCACCGCCTTTCTAGAGATTTTTTTCTGCGATATTAGTTCATCTAGGTCGGCATCTTCATAGAGTCGGATGTCAGAGGTATCTTTGAAAACATATAACTCTATTCGCAGGGCTGAAAACGAGGCAGGTTGAAGGCGGCGCAAAATGGGATCGCGATATACTTGACCATACTGGCGAATCATACGTAATGACGCGTGGTACGCAATAAAGGTACTGCCTTTCTCTAGTCTCCATCATCAGTGAAGTCGATGTGAAACGAGGTTTGATCCTTTCAATTGCCGCGATACGTAAGACCGAATGTTTCCATTTGCGGTCTACAAGAGTTTTTCTTCAAAGCATACTCCCATTTAAGACACTTCTTCCGCCTCCTTCCACAAGCCCTTTACATATTAGTTAAATTTATTTAGGCATTTATTTGTTCTTGTTAGCTAGTTAGCTAGTCCACCTCCTACAAGATCTGCGTATGTATTCGTTGAATTTATTATTACATTTAATTTTTCATGCAACTTTTCACAATTGAAAAAACAAACTGCCTAAGCATGATCTTCTTTGATTTTACTGTTAAAACCTCATTTAATTCTAAGTATTTCCATTTTTTAGGAGAAAAATTAATTTTTCGCGTAGATGGATGACCAATTACAGAATTCTACGAAGAGAAATTCTCACGCATTACAACATCCCAAGTACAATTATGACTATCAGAGTAAACAGAGGGGAGCTGATCGCCCCACCATGGCTTTACCTGTTGGCGTTTGTTACTCATACACACATAAAACGCCATATCCCCGGCTATTACAGTAAACTGTAAATTAAATTTAAAAAATGACCGTTTGTAATATTTTCTAGAGAAATTTTCCTACACTAATGCATTGGTATACTTATACTTAAAATACTGCTTTCTTTCTATCCCTCAAATTCCGTCTCACATACTCAAGAAACAAATCAGCTTGACTCACGCGATTATTCGTGAATTGTAAATTCATTCATAAATTATCACCATCCATTTTTACACAAGTCCGAGATGATTATTTAACCGATTTGGTTAAAATAATTTGAAGTTGTTGGAATTTGGACTGTTGGATAAAACACATTCCTCCTCAAAAGATAGAACTAAACTTCTGGCATCGATTTAAGGCAGGACAAGCGTTCCAACCGAGAAATTTTCTACACTTCCGCAAAATTCGGAGAGATATATACCTAACGGTTTCGAATATCAAGGCGATAGACTTAAACGACTTTTGGGCGAAACACTTAACAGAACAAGGGTGCCTAGCCTATTCTACGCGAGATAAGGTGAAAAGAGAGGGCGGGAGGGGAGCGAGATTTTCACTTTACCTCCACGAAAAGCTAGATCTGACAAATCGATAGAGGAAATAGCAGGGAATGAGGAGATGGATAGGAGGAAAGGGAGTTGAAGGGGGGGGGGGGGGGGGGGGAGACCGAAAGCCTCGTCGCCACGGAGAGAAATATACGGCATATGGAGGAGGAGACGGATCATTGAGCCTCTCCGCTCGATGGCAAGCGGAACACACATAAACTCTCTTTGACGCCCTCTAGAATCGCCATCTGCAGGCCTCTTGGGGCAGCCGAGAAACGCCCCTCGTAAGAATGTGCATTGATGGAACCATAAATCACCGCCCTCATCGCCGCTCATTACTGCAAAGTGGCGGATAAGAAGGTTTTGAATATGTCTAACATATCCACCTCCTTGAGAACTACCGCGAAGGAGTGCCTCCGTGCGATAGCCGAGATGAGTGAAAAGAGCAGTTATCGCCGGAGGTTTTCAAGCGATGAAATTTATTTCGAATCGCAAAAGCGTATTAGATCGGCCTTCCGAGTCCATTGAAACCAAAGATCCGCTATCGATACATATTGAGAGGTTTACGAGAAAGAAATTCGATTTCCGTTGCTTATGAGGTAGCTTAAATATTACATTCTATTCCTCGGAGTGTTTTTTCAAGTTTTTATGGTTTAAAAATTCTTCAACAAAAATAAAACCGTGAAATTCTTAACTGATGAAATTGCGGAGAGAAGAGGAAATTGACATTTTTCTAACACTTCTAACACATTCATGGATTCGAACATTTGAATAAAAGGGTTAAATAGGTTAGGGGAGACCGGGGCAAGTTGATACGTTTCTTGGTTTTTAATTTCTGAATTTTTTTGTTTATATTTTAAAAATTTTTTTAAATCATGAAATTATGTCTTATTTCCCTGTCTTTTGATTTAGCCTATCATAACTTCTGAGATTAGAATAAGAAACCCATGAAAGCCTGTTTAGTTAGGCAAGTCGAAACGTCTCAATTTGCCCCACCCTGGGGCAGGTTGATACAACAAGAAGAAGCTTGAGCAAAAAATTGTTTTATTGAATAAAAATAATAATTTTGAGAGATAACAGCATAATGAGCAAAAAGATTGAAAAATATGCTGCGTGTGTGTAAAAAATTACTTAAAATTGTTAATATTTTTCTTGAAAAAAGTAATTTCAAAAGGAAATGAAAGTCAGTTAATCACTTTCACTGTCATCGGACAAAATCAACAGCTCCCGCGGTACTTCACCACGCTTCGTCTTTTTTATGTAATTCCGGACCATTTTCCTGTGAAAAACAAGAGAAAAAAATTGGAAGTAATTGGGGTAAGTTGATACATAGTATCAACGTGCCCCATTTAAAATGTATCAACTCGCCCCAAACGACGCCATTACCCTCAAACCTTGATACGCAAAAAGAGACAACACATAATCAATCAACAACAACGGAATTTTCTTACCTTTGGACTCCCAAATAATATCTGAATCCGATAGAATGTGAAAAGGTTTATCAAAGTACTCCAGGTGACTTCAAACAACAACAAAAATATTTACTTTACGTTACCAAAAACAGTTTTACTAGAATAACTTTGACACAATGACAGCCGCATCGCCAAACACACGTGCGAACTGGAGGCACCAGTAGAAGGCTTCTCCCCATCAACAGACACAAACCTATGCATGCGCATTGTCGCGCTACTCGCACTGTATCAACCTGCCCCTGTATCAACTTGCCCCGGTCTCCCCTACACCCTATCGTACACTACTTAATAAATAATTATATTTTGCTGACTTTTCTCGATGATGTATATAAATGGTGTTGTCTTTGCAGTTCAAGTTATGATCTTTTACATTTAATTTACTTCTGAAGATCAATAATGGCGCAATAGTATTTTTTACTTAAGCTGTAAAGAATTTAAGTTCTCTGAGGGGAATTCCTCCAAAATATATGTTACTAATAATGGCAGCATTTATTGCATTATGAGTTTTTTATTATAACTGCAATCACTTTATAGATGCCATAATTATGTGCCTGAAAACATTATATATTGTTGAAAAGGTTTTTTACCAATTACAGCAGAAATATTAATACATTCATATGAAATTTTCCTCTAGTTAATTTGTATAGTGTTTTTAATAAGAGTAGTTTCGCGTAGATAAATTAAATTTCATCATGACTGAAAATAATCAGTTTACGAGAGATGGAATTCACAAGTGATTCAATAGGGACCACAAATATATGTAAGTAGTAACCGTTTTCGTTAACTCCTAAAGAAGAACGAAGAAAGATATTATGCGTAAGGTCTCAAAATATTCTAAAAAAAAATTTTATGCTCAATATGGTTTGCATGCTTCTTCATTTAGCAATGCCTTTATCTTTAAGTAATGATACGCTGGGATGTTCAAGGATATATATCATAATCATAACATACCAATTTCCCAAAAACTCATTTTAAGAATTATATGTTGGTTGATTTATTGAATTCTTAACCTATGCCTTACATATAAAGACCGATAGCAGCTAGGCCGGATTTCCATCGTTTCTAGAAATAATTTCACGAAATTATTTTTCGAAACGCCACTAAGAAAGCTTTGTCCATCGAAAAGTTTGCTCTGAAGACGGAATTTACATCATGATGATAAACTTTAAATAATCTAAAAATGTAAACGAAACTAAATTATTAAATAAGGTATTAGCCAATCTGCCTTATATAAACATCAAAGCTCTTACAATTTAGAAGAAAAGCAATTTATATCTATGCTATTATCGAACCCTACATTTCTCTGAGAATGTCGCAGAATTTGCTTGCTGGGCAAAATTAAAAACTCTGAAAGCAAATTAATGAAAACATAGTTTGATCTCCCGTAATATGTACCATTTAAAACCATGTTCACCTAAAATGTTCTATCGACACATTATTTCTTTTACAAATGAAACTCTAAATTCGTACTAATACCCATTGAGTAACCGAATCCATGATGATATCATGAAAGCAATAAAGTCTGATACGTCGAAATAATAATAAACTTTAGTGTTTTACCCGACTTTTATGGATCGATGGATCACTCAAAAACTTTGACAATCCATTTGAAGAGACAGACAAAAACGGCCTCTTCGAACAAAAGTACCACTGCCTTAATGAATCAAAACAAAAGAATCTGGTCCAGCGTGGAATCAATTCTGCCGCCAAAACTTCTCTGTAGGCACGTATGAACCCAAATCGATTTTCGAGCCTTACCGACAATTGCGCGGTGAAATAAAGAGAGGCGAGGATAAACGACAACCACGCAGGATGTACGTATGAGATGATAAAGAGAGAGAGATAGAAAGAAACGATCCCAATACCACACTGGCGACGAAATCCTATTTGCCACGGAGATATTACCGTTTTTAATATTTCTCAACCCCTCCGTAATCGCAATTTCAGAGGGAGGCGAAGTTTTTTGGGGAGTGGAAAAAATTGGTTGGCCGAAAAACACGACGCCGTCCGCGCTGCTAACCTACAATAAAGGAAGACTGCGAATAAAAGCCGAAACTACCGCGAGAGAAAGGGGGGGAAGGAAAAAAAACACAGAAACAAGAGCACACTGAGGGGCCTCACGGTGGGCGGAGTCTTCAAGCCGGCGAGGTGGGAAGAGAACAGGGAAAGGGAGGTGGAAAGAGGGATCGTTAAAGGAGCAGAGGGGAAAGAGGGGCGAGAGGCGGAGTGGGCGGTTACCTACTCGGCGGTTGGTTCGCCCCGGAATCTCCTTTTGCGGGAGGGGCTTAGGATCGAAACGGGGACAGGAGGGGACGGGTGTGTTTTATAGTGGAGGAGGGGGAGACGTGGGAGAAGTTTATAGAAAACGAGGAGGGAGGACGGAAGCGGCGGGAGGGGCGGAGAGGAAGGCCGAAAATAAAGTTAGAACAAAGGAAAAACGGCGCTCGCGCGGCAACACACATGCAGTGCTCGGAGAGTAGTCGAAAGAGGATTTTGGGACGAACGGGAATCGGAGGGAGTGACAGAATACTACGTTCTGCTTTACCTCTGGGAAAACGACCCGGAGAATACCCAGGCGATTTTTATGGGAAATGAGGCAATGCGCTTTCCTATAAAAGTTTGTCGATCGGAGCGTGAAAGAATGCGGGCTATTTTCTGCCTAATCAAGAATAAAAGAAACAGTAAACGCTGAGGTCATGGACGAAATGATTTATGAGTGAAACGATCCGGCTCGATTTAATCTGCTCGAAAATTTTAACGGGCTCGTGCTATATAGAATAATAACGCGATAATGGTATTAGTCTAATAATAGTTCACGCTAATATCAAATGTTTGAGTTATTTTGATTCGTTCGCTCTATTCTTCTCCATTAGGGTTGGATGGCGTGTCAACTTTCAAAGGTTAAGATCACCGGCAGTGGCCCAACTGCATAAAAATAATTCCTGCCCAAGTAATTTATTAGTTGTAATTAAGATTCTGACTTATGGCTCGAACCCCCTGCGGTTGCATACTTAAGATAACAATCGCCGGTTGGAATATTGCTATAGGCATGAACCTCTGTACTTTTATTTGTCGACTTCAATAACCTCATTGTAAAAACCCTTGAAGGGTTGCTATATACAGCCCCGTAACTACATATTTTAGCGCCCGGGGCAAAATACTAAATATGTGCCCTCTCCACCTTCGAGAAATTATTTTCCCTCGATTATTTAGTTATTATTTGGATTGTTTGCGCCCCTTGCTTAGTTGCGCCCAGGGCAGATGCCCCGCCCTATTAATCGCACTGACTATATAGTTAATGATAATAATGCAATATAAATATTGAATGACTACATGTCTAACTCAACTGTAAAACATATTATTTTATTTGCAACAACATTTTGAACGAATTCTAAAATTGATCATCGAAACACAAAAACTTAAACTTCTTTAGGACACTTCATTAGGCTACACACGTAAGCAAATAGGAAATCACAAGTTATTAGAGCCTTTGCTCATATTTACGATATCGTTTACTATAAAAATATCACACATCAGCGATTCCTATGCTAAATTAATGTTATCACAATGAAACAACTAATATTCCCACACCTCAGTTCGTTTTCATCCGCAAATAATATACCTTTAATATAAAATAAGAAAAATTTTAAAATGTTAAATTAAAAACTCGTTTAAATGGTTTCACTGGATCTTCAGTGAATTTGCGAAAATTAAAGAGAAAATACTTAAAATATAATCATCCAGAATTTCTTTTATCAAGATTTACACAGAATTAACTTGACTTCCGCAGTCTTCACTTGACTAACAACTCGCGTATGTTTTACCTACAAATGCCTTCATGCTTCCTTCGAAGCAAGTTAAAAAAACATAAACGATTGCATTATGCGCATATTCCCTCTACCCATCGTTCAGCTTCTTTTATTTTGCCCTCGATAAAAAAATATAGATGTAATAATTGGACTCGAAATGGGCTAAAATGAAAGTGGAAATGATGAAATATACTCGTATAATCTTAATTTTCTGATTAACCTCAACTAAGCTGGAAAGTAAACTACCGTAAAATTCAACAAAAGCTAGTATGAGGGTAGATTCTTTCTGAGGATAGCAAATACTTTAAAACTTAGGAAATTATCTTTTTTAAATATGTATAATGATTCAATTTGAATGTCAGCATTGCTTGCAATATACGTAGTTTCTTCAAAGTTATAGTACTCGAGAAAACTAATCAATGAAAATATAAGAAAATTGATAAATTTGAATTTTACCTTGAAGTTACAGTATATCATACAGGGTTAAGGGCGGTTTTTTTTTGTATAGTTCATTTTACTAACTGAACTAGAGCATTCAGGTGCAACGATTGCATTTTTCTCATTCTTTTACGCTTATGATGGAATTTTTCTATAATGAAGTTTACATGCATGCTAGCTTATACTGGAACAAAATTTAAGAGAGAAGAAAAATTTGAGTCTTGACAAGGAATGCAGACCTTCACTTTACCAAAGCAAACCAATTCTCATCTGTCAAACTTGGTGATTTCTGTTTATGATTTAGTAACGCAGTAAACAAGCGTAAGATACGAATTTGATTCTCGGTCGAGATCAAAATTTTATCCTTACATCTCTTTCGTTTTTCTTTTTTAATTTTTAAACCTCTACCAAGATCGGAATGGAAGGAGAGAGTGAAAAAATAACATTCAAAACGCACTCGCGTGACGGAGTAGCACGAGCCAACACCCCCAAATCTTAAATTTGTTTTTCGCGGTTTCGAGTTTCGTGCCGCCAGAGGGATATCCTATCGGTGTTTCCCGAGAATTTTATTAAATATTTATTTATTTTCCCCCCTACTTCCTCGCGTTTCAATTTACCCCGAAAATACACGAATTGTAAATTTTCATCTTTTATTTTTTGCTCTCCCTCGCGAACTTTGTCGGAGCCATTTTGTTGATCTTACAAGCATGACACAAAATGCGATGCTACTGCTTCGAACGACATAAAAGGGCTTTCCAATGGAAGAATTCTATTAAACGAAACCTCCCATTCGAGCAAGTGAGGGAAGGAGTGGAAGCGAAATGGACAAAAATAGAACAAAATACGGATGGTGGAAGAGATGAAGGATTAAGGAGTTGAGGAATGGAACAGAGGAGAAGAGTCTCCTCTTCCCCTCTGTTCCATGATAAACTGTGATACAACTGTGAGCTTATTCTAAATATTTATGTGTTTTTATTTCCTGGTAAATCGATGGTACTCACGCCATTCCCTCACCTTAAACGATATCTCTCTCTCCATTCCTTCCCCGCTATTCCTAAATCCGGAATTGGACACATTCTTGTGGTTTTCCAGGAATTTGGATGAGGCGAGAAGGGGTTCGGGGCCAGGGGTGGGAATAGCAAAAAGGTCGAGGGAGGTTAAAGGAAAAACGAGTAGCGGACAGGATTGAGGAGAGATGGCAGCTCAAAACGTGAAAATATGTAGTGGGAGGGAAGGCGACACGTTCGTGACCCGAGGAAAGCTTCTCGCGACTCATGGCAAGGTAATCACTTGCCTTCCGCTCACTCCCTCCATGGCTGATTCCCATAACTTCCCCTCCCTTAATTCACTCTTTCCATTGCTTACCGTGCCTCCTCCCCCATCCCCTTTCTATCCCCTTCCCACTCTACCGTCTACCTTCCTCTCTTTCTATATCCCTCCCTCCCTCCCTTCCAACTAACTCCCTTCTCTCTCTCTCTCACCCCTTTCCTCCCTGTCTCCCTTCTCTCCCCATCCATTCTCTTTTCCTCTCTCCCTTACACTCTCCTTTCCTCCCTTCCTTCCTCTCTTTTCCCTGAATCCTCTCTTCTTCCATCTCTCTCTCTCTCTCCCCCCCTCCTTCCTTTCACCTTTCCTTCATCCTTTCGTCCATCTTTCTTTCCACCCCCTGTTATTATATGTCTCTCTCCCTCCCTTTTCCTCATCTCCTCTTGTTTCCCATTCGTCCTCCTTACTTCCCTCCCTCCCCCTTCCTTCATCCTTTCTTCAATTTCTCTTTCCATCCCCTGTTATTATATGTCTCTCTCTCCCTCTCTTTTTCTCCTCCTCTTCTTTCCCATACAATTCCCTCCTCACTCCTTTCTTACCTCCCTCCCTCCAACCCTTTCTCCCTTTTCTACCGACTCCCGAGTACGCGTTCGCTGCGGTGGCGCCGCCAAGACTGAACGGAGGAATACTTTTCGCGCGCTCGCACCCATTAGAGTCGGCGTTCGAAAGATAAGAGCAAATATATAGGAGGTCGAATTTTTTTTTTGTTTAATGTTGAAACAAAGACTATTGGGAAGTGAAATGAATGAAATCAGATCGGGAGGTTCGACGATACACACGTTCGTCGTCGTGTTGCGAGAGCGAGCGAGATCACGCCTGCGTTAACAGATGGTAACGATCTCGGTGAATCAGACCGATAGTCTCTCTTGTTACGCCCGTTAATTGTTTCCTTTTAGCATCACCCCGATAAATCGACGGGTGAAAAAAAAAATATTCTCCGAAAGTTTTTAAGAAAGAGACGAATAGTTAGAATAACCGTAAAGATACCTTCGACGAAACGGGGAAGTGGCAGTCACAAGAACTTAGTTTTCATTTTAGTTTACCCTGTTCAAAGCGGAAACTTACCGCTCTCTCCCGTCTAAAAGTCCCAAAAAGTGCAAAATTTCTTCTTCTAATTGACATCTCAATGTTTGTATGGATCTGCTAAGGTAAATGTTTTTGAAAAAGTAGTTATTCGATATTTCTAAGGATTTTGATACGTCAACATAAAGTCATGAAACCCGCAGAAGGAGTCGTATCAATCAAGACATGAGGTGATGCAATGAATAAAAGCATGTAGAGAGATTTTAACTTGTCGCATAGTAGAGATGTATTTGATAGGTTGTTGAATCGTTGTCGTTCTGTTTCTTCAAATGTTGTTATATACGTATTAAATATAGTATAGAGATTTGTTCGTACTGCAAATATAACAAATTTGATTAGACGTTGAAAATGTGTAAGCCTGCGACTTTCCTTCAGTTGTCCTGCAAAAGTATACATTTTAATTTATCCCATACATGAGCACAAACAAACGGCCGTCTCCACGCTGAGAAATGATACTTCCCGTAGGCCATAAAAAAAACATCTTCCAAAAAAAAGAATCACGGGTGTACACGTAACTCCCGGCATCATCGAGCGAAGGAGTTAATTTTCCATGCATCTCGTCTTGAATAACAGAACTGTACGCTTTTTATCATCACCTAGAATGCATCAGCAAAGGGAAGGAAAATAGGATTTTGATGAGGCCATTCTAGCTTTCCAACTCGAGTATTATCCCACCTTTAGAAGAAAAAAAAGAGATGTGTGGACAAAGGAATGTCTAATAATAGGGATAATGAATCGCTCGGTAAACGTTTCGGTGTGCTTCTTTTTTCTTTATCCCGGGCACTCTTCATCTTCTCCATTATCATCACCAATCTTATCCTCACACAACAACTTTCCTCCTTGGATCGCTCAAAGCAAAACCATCGTCCCATTGCGTGCATAGAGAGAGAGAGAGAGAGAGATAGATTGAGAAGAGAGGGGGAGCGATGCCTTTTCAGGAGCTGAAAATAAAGCGAGCGTGAAGTCTTTTCCATTGAGCAACACACCCACACCTCATACTACAGCCACGCCACTCACCACACCACCTGACACCCGCTCTTTTTAAACCGTGTTTTCCCACTCGCCCCGCCGCCCACCACTCCCTCCTCCTCCTCGACTCATCTCCCTTATAAAAAAAAGGCCCTCCTTCTTCCACCAATCATCTCCTTACATCCCCTCCTTTCGATTCTTTCGCTGTCTCTCATTGTCAGCGAACTCCTGCAGTGTCACGTCACAAAACTTTTGTGCCGGGAAGAATCGCCCCGCTTCTGCTCTTACGCCTCCTACTAATACCATAGATGGGACCTCCCTTCGAACTGTTCGCTTCCATTATGTTAATCTTCTTCCCCTTCCACACCCTAACCCTTTGAAAACTTCCTCGTGCTCCCAAACACCATTCCTTGCGTGTAAAGAAAGAAAGAAAGTTTATTCCGAATGATCCTCGGAGGTGTTATTAGGGACGATGGAATTTTAATTCGTACCAATTGTTTTTTCTAATTGAAATTTATTTTTTTCGAATATAGGTATACTACGTAAAAGATTGGGAGAATCAGATGAATATTTCGGCTGCATCGCTGTTGATTCTGAAATGTAGCGTACGGCTGTTGTCTGACCGAATTTCGCATATGGTTTTTCTAACCTTTTTATGGATGTTGGAGAAGCATACTTTTTCAATTTCATTGCAGTCACAATGTGATATCATAATATTCTCTTGGATATAATTATTGTTCTGTTGAAGTTGTGAAATGAAACGGCAAGGTATGTAAATAAAAATGGGACTTTTTTGTTACTCATGGAGTCTGCTTAACTTCAAAACGGAAACATATCTACTTCATAAGAATGCGATGGAAGACATAACATTTTTAGATAAATTATAATATACTAGCGTAAAAGATCCTGAAAATCATAATTAATGTAAATATCTATTTTTCGCTCCATTTTTAACTAGAAAGACAAAAATATTCGTAAAATGAAAAAACATTTTAAAATGAAATATAACTTAATAGGTCCTTAATAGCTCTTTGCTTTAACCAACATATCAGATCGATTACTTCTAGAGCACTTCGTCTTCTGGGTTTCATTAAGCGTAACTCCTTTAAATTTTCAACAGGAACCATTATCACAACTTTCTGCAGTATCGTCAGGCCCGTTCTTGAATATGGCTCTGTTATATGGAATCCAAACCATAAAGTCAATATAAATTTAATCGAGAGTGTTCAGATGAAGTTAATAAAATGGTTATGTTTTAAAGAAAAAATTCTATATAGTAAAAAAGATTATGCTGTTTTATGTCGAAGATTTAACCTTGTACCTCTTTCTGCCAGGCGGGAAGCACTCGACGTAATATTTCTACGAAATATTGTCGCAGGAGCCATTGATAGTCATGAACTTTTAAGTCAAGTTAACTTTACCGTTCCTACACGCCGGACTAGGCATGTCCATCTGTTTCGTGACTCCTTTTCAAGAGTGGATGTTTGTAAAAACTCTCCTGTCAATAGGATCCAAGTTATTGCCAACAACCTGCCAAGTAAATTTGTTGACATTGACTTCTTTTTTGATACCCTACCTATATTTAAGAAAAAGGTTTTTAAGTCAGTGTTCTAATATTTTTATTTTTATTGTTATATGTGTTTATTTCAATGTACTGCTTATATGTTTGTCTATTTATTGCTGTAATTTTGTGTATATATATTATAACGCATATTATTTGGGTTAACTGTTTGCGTTTAATAAATAATCAATCAATCAATCAATGAAATCCAGAATACGAAGATTATAAGTAATTCTGAGACGCAAATAAAAATGTCGTACATTATTTCCAGTGTTTATCAAATGGATAAACAAAATTTCCTACAATCGCTGGAAATCCTGGAGGAAACTTTTAAAACTTTAATAATATTATTTTGAAAACTGAAAAAATCGATCTATTCAAGTTTATCGTTCTAAATTGACCCTTTGAGAGCATTCCTCACAAACCAACCGACAGGCATACTTGTACTAATGTTATAAGCTGGGTCGGCCTGAGATACCGGAAAGTCGGGGGAGCTATCCAGACTATGTATCTATACATTACTTGCAAGTGAATAAATGTTGGATACCATTTATATCGCAGAACAGGTTTTTATCTTAATGGGATTCTTTTATCCACTGATTATGACTAATATTTATGAAGCACTGAATAAACTAATACTTTTAAATTTTGACAAACATTTATGGAATAGAGTGCTGGACTGGATTCTCACCTTATATATCTCTGAATATAAGCAATAGTAAACACAATTTTAACACGTAAAACAAATTTGTTTGCATGTTTTTTCCTCGTTTTCTATATAATTTTCGCCAGTTATCCATATAACCATGACCGACTGAAAATTTTCAACTTTCTATTTATCCATCACTTTAAACTCCATAGAATACCACTTAAGTATGGCCTACTAACACCTCCGCACTACCCAAACCGTGTGGGTTGGGACGAGTGCGGCACCATGTAACGTCCAAACGGTGCCCCACCCCCACCTTCCTGGCATAGACTGTGTGGGGGGAGGTGGTGGAAAATATTAGTATAAAGTTCTCCCGCAGAGGTTGGGGGCTCATAATAAATAACATTTGGCGGCAGCTCTTATGAGAGCACACATTAAGACAAAAAAGCAAGTTACAAACGATTAAAATTCCGATAATATTCCACACCGCTACAATTATAAAGTTAAAAAAACGTTATTCGCCGTAAGTTTCTTACACACGTTGCCGAAAACTCTGAATGAATTACCCCAGTGGCGTAGCATACATGTAGCAAACCGGTGCAATGCACTGGGGCCCCAGCCAAAGGGGGACCCCAAATGACCCTGACACTCTGTTTCATGATAAAATTAATGATGGGGGCCCCAAAATAGAATTTTGTACGGGGGCCCCATAAGAGTTTGCTATACCACTGAATTATCCCCAGTTAATGAGTTAATCAAGGTATTGCCACATTTTCGTAGCGGTTCAGGATCTCGTTAGAGCCTACAATTTTGATGCGAGGCGTACCGTTTTTAAAAACTTTATTTACACATTACGCGCTTGGTATAATTATGAAAATGATTATTCCTTATCAAGAGCGAATCGG
Organism: Uropetala carovei; assembly: GCA_036926305.1. Classification (NCBI taxonomy): domain Eukaryota; kingdom Metazoa; phylum Arthropoda; class Insecta; order Odonata; family Petaluridae; genus Uropetala; species Uropetala carovei. The sequence goes on from JAXCHB010000024.1 coordinate 943,932, forward strand.
AAAAATTCTCATGACGATCTTCTCTTTTAAGTACTTCATCTAAGACGTTTCATCAAATGGTTTATTACGGGAAGGATCCAAGCTTACATCCAAGGAAAACTGGGTAGCGATCAGTGGCGGATTTAGGCATTCTGGGGCCCCTAGCGTTAAACTATTGGGACCCCTGGCGCTGAGCAATCGGGAGCCCTGCAATCTAAATATATGATGAAACCTCACCAAAAAACTACTTTCTTTGACCTCTTAATGATCGCATTAATGAATATAGTATCACAAAGAAAAAAATAATAATTTTTCTGCGTCGTTTTTAAAATGACATAAGTAGGTACTTAATATTTCTGAGATTATATAGAAAAATGTTTTTTTCAAGTCCACCCTGTTTCAAGGTGCACCTGGCCACTGTTAGCGATACCCCCTTCCCTAACCACCTCATATGCACCGTTTATTTTTCCTCCGACAATTGAATCGTCGATCCCATTAACTTCATATTATTGGTAGATCGTTCTTACATCGATCAAAAGCTTTGCGATCTCCAGTAAACTGAATTAACCCCTTAAAACGGTTTCTGAAGGAATATTACGTTCAGCACGCGCGACACTGACGTAACTTTACGTTCACCGTACTTGTCACAGATTTTTAACTGTCGCTGACGTAACATTCCGTTTAGAATCGAAAGTAATAGGTGCTTTTAGTCGAATAAGGTAAAATGTTGCAAATTTACGGTGTTGTAGCCTAAAAAAAAATAACGAAACCGTTAAGAATTTAAAGCTAACATAATGCGTCGACGAACATAGATTCTTGGAGAAAAACACTCCTCAAAAATGGCGGACGACCGTGTGTCGCAAGTATTCCTTAGGAGAGGGAAAACGGCAGGAACAGAAGGACGCGCGCGACAATAGACAAACAGGACTCCCGGACGTTAAGACGCCGAAACGGGAGTCGGAGGACACAGGAAAGTGAGCTAGCATCCCGCGACGAATCGCATTCGAGAGAAAAAGGACCTCGGGACTTTTGTGAACATTCCTCCTTTCCGCCATTCCGCGAATCAATTGCCTCGCTCCTTCCCTCCTCTCCTCCTCCTCCTCCTCTTTCTCTCTCTCTCCATCCCTCCCTCCTTATCGTCAACAGACCGTTTGACTAGCAATATATAATTCTCAGTCTCTCCCTCCTCTACCTCCCCTATCTTCCCCACCGCCAACGAACGAGAGGTGCCCATCCCTCGGCTACCAATCACGGCCCGTCGTCCCTGGAAACTGCTCTTCTGCATACATTCAATTGGTCCACGCTAGATTTTTCTTATTCTCTTTTATTTCATTATTTTTTTTGTTGGAGAGGCTGCAGATGTAACCGGCTAGGAGGTGTCCTGCTCTCCTTGTCTGGGTACCGAGTCATATATCACTCCTCTGCCCTCTCTCTCTCTCTCTCTACTGAGAGAGAGAGAGAGAGAATGAGAGAGGAAAAGGTTCATATTTCATTCGGAAGCATCCAAAGTTTTGGCGTTTTCGGTTCCTCGGTCGTTACGGTGAGCAGACACACAAGAGGGCGTTGGGGGGTAAACGCTCACACCTCATGCTCCAGTTGCTCTCCCTTTACCTCCTCCTCCCTCTTTCACCCTCAGGGCGACGGTGTTTTCCATCCTTTCGATTGCACGCTTCATTTCCAAATAATGGATGTCCCGTAACGCGAGGCTCCCTTTAAATTCTCGTTTTGTGCTCGCGTGAAGCGAGCAAAACCCCCCCATTTCCATCTTCTTCTCTCCCTCTCTCTCTTTCCAAGGCGGTAAATTTCTGCCGTCTACCACCTTGCGCATCTGCCTCCGCGATGTTAAATATTGTTCTCGATGGGTAAATGCCGTAAATCTCTCGCGTAAGAGGAAAAAAAAATAGGATGGCAAATGAGGGTGGTTGTTTGTGGAGAATTCCGGGGCGGTTTCCGAATTTTTATTTCTGTGGACGGATTACGCTTGTGAAAGGGAGGTTATTTTTTATTGGTTGTAACTAAGTCGCGGTCCTGTGTCGATTCGGTTTTTAAGGAGACGATAGACAAGAAAGGTGTTTTTTTGCGCATTATTCCTTATAAGATTTATTCGAGGGTAGCATTATAATTTCACGCGAATATAATTGGCGCAGCTTAGCATTAACAAGCGAAAAAATCCACTCGCGAATTATTATGTATTAATGATGTCCGTTCTGGTAAACGACAATAAATTTCGTCTATTTCTTTGCACTTTAAAAAATTACATTCCACTCAAAAAGAAAAATATCAACTTAATCTTTATTGCTGTATAACTCAAGGAATTCCGGCCATTGCGGAAATTATGTCGAGTAACTGCTACTAACTTTTTTGTTTATAGCTCTAACGTTATAACATATTTTAACTAGCTTTTTGCGAGCTAAGGATGGACGAACAAATCGAAGTTTTACGCATTTGAAACCCTTACTTAAATGCATACAAAATCCCACTAATTTCACCTAATGTCCTCCGGGATGAAAAAAAGTTCATCTCTCGAATTAGCTCGAATAAAACTCCGCGTAACGCCTCCAATTGCGAACCGTGACTCATTCTCGCCCGTGTAATACACACGGGAGTTATTTTGCTATCTCTCCGAGCGCGGTGCAGTGGCTTAGGGGGGAGGGGAGGGAGAATGGAGAAAAGGAGGAAGGTCGAGAGACCACATGTGGATTAATTTTCACTCTGTTTGACACCGTGACGACCAATAATGACCGTGCCGCATGAAAAGATTGGAAAATGAATGGGCGGGCAGATATCCCCGCGTCTATCATACGGCGTCCTTTCCTCCCTCTACCTACTATATACTCTCTTCCTCGCTCGCCAAACGTCAATCCAACGGCGCCGAGAACTACAGCTGCGGGTCGGCGAGAGACCTTCCTTGGTTACGCGTGTGAACGCCAGCAAGAGCGCAGGGAAGAAGAATGTTTGCAGAGAAAATTTTTCATTTGTGGGTAACGTGCATAAATATATAAACAGGAAGTCCGTACACATCCACGAGTACTGTAACACTATAGAACGTCATCATCATAGGTAGTCTGTCCGTAGACAGGTCCGTCATTATTCATGGTTAAACTTGGTTCTCCATGTACTCCTATTTTCCGCAGTCTTCTTCGTGTCTTGATAGCCCTCTTTCCCTTTCAAATCGTCTACCCCCTATCTCTTTCTCCTTTTCCATCCGGTTTTCCTTCTAGCACTTCTTTAATCATGCAATCTCTCCTCAAGTAATTCCCAATCCAGTTCGCCTTCCTCCTCCTGATAGTCTGTATAATCGTTCGCTTCTCTCCTATTCTTTGTAATACTTCCTCGTTTTTCACCATATCTGTCCATTTTAGCTTCAGCATTCTTCTCCATGTCCACATTTCGAATGTATTGTTTTCCAAAATATATAATATCCCTCCTTTAAGGTTGCATACATCTCTTGGAAAAAAAGAATATATGCATGATATACGTATTAACATGTTCTTTAGGTAGCGGCGTAGCCATGTATAGGCATCGTAAGATGTGGACAGGGTAGCTATCAACAAAAGCAGGTTCACTAAGAAATTAAAATTATCAACTTTTATTATTTATTTCATGAATACATGCAAATAAAGGTTTATATTTACTTGTGGGAGCGAAATATTTTTTTAAGCCGAGTTTTAAAGGTGATTTGCATTAACACTTCATTTATTGTTCAACTGTGGAGGAACCCCGTTAATTCTTACACTGGGAAGTAAAGGTCTTTGGAATTAGCTGAAGATGTACTCCGGATTCTCTTTTAACACTGCGGAATGATGCATTCTGAATAAGTACCGGTTAGGGCAGCGTTTCTCAACCGGTGGGACGCGAAGGTTGTCTTGGAAGGACGCGAAATTTCGAAAATAATTATTAACTTAAAAAATCTTTTACAACAAAATTATTGCAATATGTACGCGATGTCTTTAAAAATTTTCATTGATGATTAATATATGCATTAAACGTAAAAATCCAACTCTTGGAAAAGGTGAGATTTTGTATTTGCCGTGGAGGGACACGGATACACAGATACTTTAAAACAAAAATTGCTATGTGGGGCCTAAGATGCAAAAGGTTGAGAATCGCTGGTGTAGTGTGAAAGTAATGTCAAAGGTTAGTTGCATTCCAAACCTCTGGGGGCATGTCTGAGCTATGGACATAATTTTTTCGGCATTCATTATGCTTATTCTTCCTTCGTTCACATTATATAAACGTCCAAGTAACGCAGCAGCCTGTTACACTTTCCAAGTTATTTCACAGACTGCAATATTTTGAACAAGGAGAAAGTAATCTAAACAAATTAATAGATAATTATTCTCACTCCAAACCCGCCATAAACAAGCTGATTTCATAAGACTATGAGCTGTTTTGGTCTCTAAGATCGACAGTGTCAGTTTCTTCCAGCCTCTTAGATCGCATAACATGGTGTATCATTCTGCTGCATGGATTTTTTCCGTGAATAGAGTAATGTCTGTTATATAAACTGGTAAACAAAGCACTAGGACCCTTCCATACGTCATCTGCTCTTTTAGCAGTCTGGAATCTCAGACCCCAAGTTCGACAAAACCACGTTAATGTGAACCGTGATTCGCGTTATGTGAGTTTTTGGTATTGAAAAACAGACCGCGTTGCAGCGATTCTATGTTATAATAAACCGTGTTATCGGAGAGCCAAGTGCATATGAAACTTAGTATCTAAATCGGGAGGCGCAACCAAGAAGTAATAATACGTTAATTTGAGTGTAAGAGAGAGTGAATCAGAGACCTACTTTTCCGTGAGAACATGGAATCAGAGTCAAACCTGCGATTGAGAATCCTCAGTGAGAGTTTGATGCAATATCACCCATATAAGTACATGTCGGAATGCATGGTAGTATTACGTAAATTCGGTTGTTGGCGGACACAATTCGCATTTTTAAATAATTTCACAGCTCACTTTACTCTCATTAAATTTTTGGAAACCATCCTGACGCAGATCTAACGAGAATATTTTTGTCTATTTTAATTTTTCGACTTGGAGGTAAAAACATTTAAAATTGTTTTGGAAGTAATTTTCAATACCTTTCACTGAATGTTAGAAAATTAATTATAAAATAGGAGGGCTGGAAAGAAATTAGTGGCAACACCGCTATATATGACGACTTATTTATTGTGACAATAAGTGGCATTACATCCCTTCAATACAGTCCCCTCCCATGTTCACAACCCGTTGCCACACCTTGGGAAGGCACCGGACACCATCAGCAGAACCGTTCTTTTTGATGCTGGCAAGAGAGCGCCCTATTGCTCTCAGGATAGAGTCTCTCGTACGAAAACGCTTGCCTCGTAGGGGTTCTTTCGTCTTTGCAAAGAGGTCAAAGTCACATGGGCTCATGTCCGGGGAGTATGGTGCATGTTCAAGTACTTCCCACTGCCACCGTCCCAGAAGATCCGTAACAGTGGCGGCCACGTGACACCGCGCATTGTCATGCAAGACAATGGGTGGATTTTCTCGGAAGTGCGGTCGCTTTCTCCGCAGAGCGGGACGAAGATGATGCTCCAGATAATTGCGGTAGCACTGTGCGTTGACAGTCTGGTCCTGGGGAACTGCATGATGGAGTATGACACTATGGACATCATACGCCACTATCAACATAACCTTAACCTTGCCGGGTTCTTGGCGCAGTTTCTTGGGACGGGGAGATTGTGGGTGCCGCCATTCATTTGACTGCCTCTTCAGTTCTGGTTCGTACGATCTGGCCCAAGTTTCATCCAGAGCGATAATCCTTTCGATGAATGCGTCCCCTTCCCTGCGGTAACGTTCCAGATGGTCATTGGCAAGGGCGTATCAGTGCCACTTTTGCACCTCTGTGAGGTGATGGGGTACCCAGCGTGATGCAATCTTGCGATAACCAAGGATGTCTTCCAGGACGTTAAACGCCGTTATGTGGCTCACCCCTACCTCCGCGCCTAGTTCTCGCGCTGTCCACCGTCGATCCACCTCCAAAAATGACTGAATGAGCTGCACGTAGTGGTCATCAACACTAGGCCGTCCTGAACGAGGCTCATCTGTCACGGCGAAACGCTGACACCCACCGTGCCACGGTCCGATATGGTAATGCTTGAGCACCGCATGCTTCCTAAAGACCTTGCCAACAGTCCTTGGAATTGCGTCCTCGAGCCACCTCTATTTTTATCCATGCACGTTGCTCCACCTTGGTAAACATGTCTTTATGGCGGTCCTCTTTGACGACACAACTTCACTACCTCGCACGCTTGTATTCTTATGCTGTGATGACAACTGCGCACATCCGACTTGACACACAACCTACTACTAGCTCCAGGCACAACTACACCATCTGGTGTTCGTACGACGCGAGACGACAGTGTTGCCACTACTTCCTTTCCAGTCCGTATATTCCAATGAATACACTAAAGTTGTATAACTCTTTTCAATGATACCTTTTAATGGTTGTTTTCATAATTATCTACCTTTTTCATTGTTGAACAATTACATTTTCATAACCTTATTTAAAAGTTTCATACAATAATTAAAGAGGAGCTAGAGGGAAAACTGGAAGGAAAAATAGAAAGTTTCCCTCGAAAGGGAAGGAGAGCTGCCAAGAAATGGAGAACAATGCGGAAAACACGAGTATACTGAGAAAATGTTTTAACCTATAATAATCACACACCTATAGACAGGTGGGCTATCTCTGATGATGATAATATCATACAAACATATGTCGCACCTACATATTTGTACGAAGTGTATGACTCTTGCAAAAGTAATAGGGCTGACAACAATAACATTACGTGTCGATGCTTTTGAAGTAATAATTGCATATGCATATTAAATAAGTTTGTTTTCTTCTATTATTACGATGGTTTGAAATTTATTTTCTGGCATTTTACACAAATCTTTAGCGCCGTACCACTCTGAAACCTCAAATACTGAATGATTACTCAGTTGCAATCCATTTGTTCGCCTTATTAATAACGACATCTAGCGCTTCTCCTTCTCGCAGAAAACGTGACTGTTCATAATTTACCGCTCGTTATTTTTTCCTTATCTTTCGTTTTAGAGCAAACTGTCGCTTTTAAAATATGAAATCTTAATTAAAATTATCTAACTATCGCTTCGCTAATGAAGACTGACACCCATGTAGAGCTAGAGTTAATTAAGCGTTGCACCGAGAGTCAATTCTTAATCACCTCTATTTCTGGTCTTTTGTTTTTTAAGCTCCAACGTTTTCCTTTTAATAAAGCGCTGCGACGCATTTCACGTCATTTATTTTTTTTTAACTAAAAAAATATGTATTCTGGCCTTTCGTTATCTTTCAATTTATGTCTGAATTACAAAAGGGAGTTTCCGTGCCCCGTGGCCGTTTAAAGCGCTCCGTCACGACACACGCGCGCCCTTTGAATCTTACCCACAAAATTTTCGACCCATTGCCTCCAGCGCGCGAAGATTAACATCGCGAAGGGATTTATGGAAATTGATTTTAATGTTCGGGACGATAATTCCGTTATTTTAGCCCGAACCTAAATATAAAAGACACAAAAAAGTCATCGTATCGCAAAAAAAATTAAATACAGTTTATGCGTGCATTTCGTAAAGAAATAGTATGAAAATATAGGATCCGGGTTCAATTACGAAAGCTTCAATCGTTTTGTAAAAAATGCCTTTAACGGCAAATTTATTCATTGGATTTCGTACCGGAGCGTGAGATGACAAGAATTCAATTAACGTTTCTTCTAATCTAATCTAGTCATTCGCAATCGTCTTATGCAGCGCTTACCCGCTCCGATGGCGATGGGGGAAAGTCAACACACACACGCTATCAATCACAAATCATCAAGTCCCTTACCTGTTTTTCAGAGCGTTAAGATTCGCTAGGTTTTTAGTTAATTAAATTTGAAATACGATTAAAATATTTATGAGGAAAAGGTGGGAAAAAATACTGTTTCGTCCGTAAACGCTTGAGTTTCCAGCGGGAGAAGGGAAGGGCACCCGGCGAGAAAAGTTCGGTTCGCTTCACACTTTCTGAAGAAGAGAGAATCGATCGGCAGTCGATCACTTCCTGTAGTATCAATCACAGCAGCTGGCTAGGAATAATGTCCTAAAATTCTCTTTGGCATGGCCAAGACAAAATTGCGACGGCGCCGTTCGTTGGATTTAGGGAATATACTGACTTCCTGACATTCTTTCTCTCTCCCTTTTGTCTTATCACAATCGTCCTCCCTCCCTCTCTTCCTACCCCTCTCCCTTCTTGTCTCCCTCGCTATCTCTCTCTCTACTTTCTCCCTCCCTCTCTATCTCGCCCTCCCTCTATCCCTACCCCCCTCCCTCCTCTCTCCCTCCCTCTCCTTCTCACCCTGCCCCTCTCCCTCTCACCCCCCTCTCTTCCTCCGCCCCTTCTTACCTCTCTCCTTCTCTCCCTCCCTCAAAACTTCGAGTTCGAGATTCGATTCCCGTAGGTAAAATATCGCGAACGCACACAACACGCGTGTGTGATCGGTGTGAGCGTCCGTGTGCACATACATATTTTTATTTCCCCATTTATGGCATCCACTTCCACTGCGTCTCTCTCTCCCATATTCTCGCTTCCCCTCACATCACGCTCCCTTCCGTATTCTCCGCGAGTCGAGGGGTGAGGCGAGACCAATTGGAATTACACGCGCAGTACCAATGCTTTTAAAAAGGGACGATGAGGGGGGATGAAAAGAGGGATGGAACATGCAAGAAAGGGAGAATAGGGGAGTGAGGGAAAAGAACATGTCCTTTTTGGATGGAGAAGGGGAGAAAGAGAGAGGGAGGGAGGGAGGCGGCTTTGGGATAATATGGGGGAAGCTGCGGAGTGTGACGATGTTGCGAAGGGGAGTGATGACGGTCCAGAAGGGAGACTTCTTGAGCGTGCGGGAATAATGCACTTGCGGCATCGGATGATGTGCGGCTGGAGTCGTGCGGCACGGTAGCGCACGAGTAAGATGATCTTCTCTACAGTTCTCGGTATAGATAGGAGTGATTATTTTCCTGTCCAATTATTACCCTAAGTAAAGGTTTTTCCGATCTATAAGATGAAAATACCTAACTATGGGAACAAATAAATAATGGTGAAACATTTCATTAGGGTAAATTTGATAGAAAGGCAATATCAATAAGGAATTGCTTTATTAATTCCGAGAACATTTATTCTACCGACGAATTTAGGAGCACATGACTAAATAGCATTGATGGAAATAACGTGGATTTGATAGGTACGTTTATAATCCCTCGCTAATATATCACTTTCGAATTCACAGAGAAAAATAGGTACAACCTACATTGTACAAACTTTCTCATATACCAATGCGCTTAGTTATCTTTAGAAAATGAAAATCGTATGAGCCGGTTTTTAGATAATCCAATTTTTGTTTATGTTGCCCAAGAATAAACTAGCCTTATATTCATTCTTTGAGATATATAAAATATGTAATATTATTGCAAACGCAAACTCAAGTAACTGTACAAAATTTCATCAAAATCCTTAGACCCGATTTTGAGAAAATCAAATTATTATTAAAGTTGCCTTGAATAAACTAGTCTTATATTCATTTTTTGAGAAATACGAACCATATAGTATTATTGTAGACGTAAACTAAAATAACTGTACGAAATTTGATCAAAATCGTTAGAGAAAATCAAATTATTGTTAAAAATGCGTAGAATAAGCTTCCCTTAATTATTGAGCAATGTCAACCATTTCTTCATATACTCTGCTCTCTATGATAAAATGTCTAATTGTAAGTACGAGATTTCATTCACTTTCGCTGTACCGTTCAGGCTGTAGAGCCAGTAACAGACAGACGGCATTGCGAAAACCACTTTTTCGGGCTCAGCTACCCCCAAATCGTATATTTCCGTCAAAATCTCGAGGTCGAATTTTTTCGCGATTACAATACTTTCTCAATATACTTCGTATATGAGAAATTTAAAAGTGCCTCGTTGTAACAGAGAAAGCGAAAAACAAACGCAAAAATTCTTTAAGAATTTTATCATTTTGTATTACGGGCACTTCAAAATAAACAGATGACGGGATAGCCGACAACATGTTTCTTTTCTTAGTTATTATTCTTATTCGTTCCAATTCGGGAACAATTTTAGTTTATTGAGTAAGTGCTTAACTATTTTTCAACTTTTTTGCATTTAGTATTAGCAAATTTTCAAACCTTGCAGTTTTTGCTCTAAAGTAAATATTCTTAATTCATGTGATTTTTAATTATTTAGCCATTACTTTAATAATTTTATAACATCTTATTCAAAGGAATTTGGATTGAATCTTAATGTAAAACATATATTTTTTATAATACCGCAAAAACCAATGTATGAAATGGGGATAAGTGCCCACTCATCAATAAATCAATTCCATAACAAATCTTCTTGGTTAAGTTTTCAAAAAACTTATTGTAAAATGCCATCATTTAGAGGTGCAGATATCATTTTATTAAAAATCCAAACCAGATTTGATATATCAATTTTTTTAAATTTGGGGTCACTGTGACCCCACCTCACCAGAAACGTTACAAAATTTCACCTCACCAGTAGAGGGTTACAAATTGTTTAAATTAGATAGGGACTTACGAAGATTAACCGGCTAAAATAAAATTTTCAAGAATGATAAAGGAGTGTGAAGAACAATCGGATTCACATATACATATTGTATTTAAAATGTATTTAGTTATACGTAAGTTGAGGGTGAACGTTTTTTATCGACTAAAGTTCGATGGAGAGCAATTATGCATGAGGTGTATTTCCGATCTATTTTCTTAAAGAAATAAGATGTGCTGACAAAGAGAATCATCCAAAAATATGAAAGTTGAATTGGTAATCCTGGTGGGTTAACGGATAATAATGGAATGCCTAAAATTCCAATCCTCTTATTGTCGTAATTATGAATATTATGACTCTAATGAAACGGGAATATAAATTTCCTCTTTTAATCGGAAAATATCGGCCGTACCTACATAATTAATTTTTTATTTATATGAATTTTTAATGAATTTTATTAGCATTTGTGAATGCCACAATAGTTTTACTAAATGCTACTTCGATAAATTAAGGTGCGTGTACGTCTTCATTTTACCATTAAATTCTGCATATTGGTGAATGGCAGGTGTAATTTGTCAAACCTACTCTAACAGTTAGTATTTTAACTCTATTATTGTGATACTTAAATAATTATAGAATGTAAGAAAACCTTGGTAGATTTTTCCTGTTCTCTTTTCTATGAATATTATAGCATGCGGGAGTGAAGCATAGGTTCAAGAAACATGATTTATGGTGAAGTGCAGCTACCCTAGATAATTTTTCAACTCGGATGTGTATCAGGATGACTGGTGAACCTGGTACTGAGATAAGAAAATTCATGATGGATTTCGAGAAGGAAATCGATTTCACGGCGTTAAATGATATGAGAATGACCGGGAAGGCAGGGTTAGGAAAAATTGTTAAGTTTGTATTTGAGTATTTACATTCTGAAAACGATCGAAAAATAGTTTCAGTTGCCATCTCAAAATTACCCTGAGAAGCAGTCGCTACAGTCTCCAAAGAATTGTTGCTAATCAATATAAGCAGGAAAATAAAAACAAAACTTGCATATTGCTTATAATAGCTCAATCTAAACGTTTTTACTTTACCAGCAACATAACTACCGTCAAACAAGAATATTATTCTATTAATATTTTAAGCTGCTGTAAAAATTCCTTCTGAAAAAGTCCACTTTTCTTATGAATTTTTTTATTAAAATAGATGTGATTGATCATAAAAAAGATTATACAAATTTAACTACAGCCCATAATCAAAGCGATAAAGAAAAGGGAACCTTCGTTATTTTTCGTTTTTGGTGGCGATCGTAAAAGTGACGGCAGAGGTCAATTTCTTTTTCAACATTAATTTCCAAAATCCACTCAAATTTTCAATGATTTTGCACGCCGAAATTATTGATCGTTTTTCGTGGGTTTCTTTAAATTCCAAGCGTGCTCTGATTAGAAGTGTTTTTTGATCAGTGCGTAATTGACTGAAATCAAAAATATTTATACAAAAAATAATTCGTATTTGAATTTTATGCCTAGTAATTTTTTTGGCATTTATAATTTTTTAGCAAATTCCGTTTGTCCTTTCATTCACCACAGCTCAACCTGTAGTATAAGCCTTCACTGTATGTACCATAAGATCAACTTCTGTTGGTGCATTTATAAAAGACTCTTCGAAGAAATCATCTATAGAAACAAAACAAACTATCAATAGCTTTTCTTATACTGCAAATAATGACCAATAACCACAGCTGAAACTGGAAACTCTGTGAGAATACACACGTTTAGGGATTTAAATTTTTTTAACAATGCTCCTGACGGAAATGCTATAAATAATTACGGTTATTTTTTGTGTACAGAGACAGGCGTTGAAAGAAGAACGGGAGGTCGAGCAAAGAGTCCACATGTAATGTGGTTTCCTAATCGCCTTGTGTCGATTTTCGCCGAACTCTGCCGGCAGGCGGTGGACACCCATAGAGTGAGAGAATGAAAGGGACACTTGCATTGTCCTACCAAAACGGGAATGGCAAATGCGTCCCTTCAGAAACACGCGGTTGGTACATCACCTCCCACCGAGCGCCACTCTGCGAACCGGTGTTCGGAGGTCAAAATAACTGTCCTCGCCATAAATCGCGAGACGCGTATCGAACCGACCCATCTCCCACTGGCCACAGAGACCCGAGAAGTTTTTTTTTTTTTGGTAACCCATGACCTTTCGTTTTTCAATGAACGGTCACGTGCCGTCGGTAACATGTTTCCTTCGTATTAATCACCAAATAAAGACGAAACAATTCGACGCGATAAAATCGAAAATAATTGCGCTCTCTTTTTAATCGCTGAGGTATTATTCAACGTTGAGTCGACCGCCTCGGTTAATGATACATATAAAATAATTCATGTAAGAAACTCATATAATGAAAGGTGGTAGAGAAGGATTTCAACGTCCGCCGAAACTGTGGCGAAAAATTCATCACATTCAGCATATATTTAATGCTATTAAGTAGGATGTGCAACTTTATTTCAGGTAATTTTGAGGTTGTTAGCCGAAATCAATTAATAATGACGCTGGACACAGTAATTTATGAGTTTGTGATGTAAAAATGATTTTATCCCACTCCTCCAGGAAACTGTGGTAAATGTAACATTCCGAATTGCTCATTATGGAAAAATATTTCTATAGACAAAAAATATGGTAGTTTTCGAATACTGCTACTGATGAAGAATACCATTTTGCCACGTGTATGAGCAATTCACCGCATTTGACAAGTGACGAACGTATTGAACATCTCTGGGGTAAACTTCGCATACCTTGCCATTCAAGAAAATGAATACCGAAAACGATTTCCTACATCACAGATTCAGCTAAGATAAGGCGCACAAGTGAATCATTTGAATTTCTTCTTCTTCTTATATAATTTCTATGTGGAATACATAGGAGCAATTGTTCCCAAACTTTTCGATGTGCTGTTGTATCCTAGAATATAAACCGAGCAAATTACATTATTGGTTCTAATAAATGGGTATTAACCACCGTATAAGAGCACAGTCAGGCTGTCAAAAAGCACCATCAGTTTCCAAAGAGCACAGCGGTGCTCACGAGCACCATGTTGGCAACCCATACCCTAGAAAAAGACGCTCCGTCATAAAATCGATATTATTTTTTCATCGTGTTCGTGCCTCCCTATTTAGATACAATAATTACCAAAATCTTGATTTTGCTTTATAAATCCAGCTGCCGTATGCTAAACACTTTGTTTCTATAAGCGTCTAAGAAGGCAAGGCTTTTTCTGCTAATACCTTTGAAAATGAACTTAGTCGATAATCGTAAAACGACTTTAGCAGGCGCCTTACCATTTAACGACGACTCAATATTCGTCACCACATTCATCGATCACTTTCCACTGGAAACACCAAGTGATATTATTCGATACATCGTTTTCAATTTTATTATTAACAAACGAGACGAGACAAATTCTTACTCTGCGGCATTCTAAGCGGGGCGTGGGATACGCAATCCATCATCGCATTTCTTGTCCGATGCGAGGCCATCCCTCTGATGCATCCAACCCTTCATCCACACATGCACGGGCGCAATGAGATGGAACTCGCCTTGCCCTGCAAATCCCGCCTCCCGTCCCAAACACCTCACCCTCCCGCCATACAATCCCTCCTCTTCCATTACGCCCTTACACAATTATCTCGCGGACATCCCTTTCCTCCCCCCTAAACACTCCCCTCCATATCCTCCTTCCACATCGGCCGTCGAAAAAAAAAATTCGCTTTGTCCTCTTCCTCTTCGCAAGTCTGTTGAACCCGTGTTTCCTAGGGCGCAGGATACAACAAAGAGGTTTGCGTCGGAAGGAGATGTAAGGGGCGGAGGAACACGGGGTAGCGTTGCGAAGGAAGGAGATGGAGGCACGAGATGGAGAAGAGGGAATGGGTAGATTCGGGAACGAGTGTGGACGAGGGGAATTGTATTGACAGTGAGAGGGAGAAGGGGCAATGCTTTTGGTTAAGGATAATGGTAATCCGTAATCGAAATAAACGTTTACGCATCTCCGAGATCGGAAAACGGCGAGCCGCATTGGATGCTGCAAACATTTTAGCTGGTCTACATTGAAAGTTGTCAATGCTTCAGAAGATACATGGAGATTATGTGGTATCATATAAGTGAGATCAAGCCGAAATATATTTTTAGCTTAAACATGTCATCGTTGGAAATTTTCTGGACGTAATGTTAAAATAAATAACAGGTATGAAAATGCTTTTAGATAATAGCTTCGTGGGTGGCATAACTCCGGAGCTGTATGCGGCCTCCCTGTTTGCCAATCTCTGACGTACACTACCACATATCCCTTTCTGCTATTCAGCATATTTAGATTGATTTAAGTAAAAATTACTGTATGTGCAACTCAAACTCTGCAACCCTATATTACCCTCCAATTCACCAAAGTGATTGGTTGCAGGCGGTGGGATACATCAAAGCCTACCTAACAACTTTCTCTCGCAAGTTTGATCCCAAAGCTATGACCTCGTATTATCCTCGGAAAAATTAGTATCGATATCTCTCTGCCCTACAATCGATCTTGCGTATTTGATCGCCGTGTTCGTTTTTTCCATTGTACGTTGGTGCTTTAGCAGTTGCAAAAACCTCTTGTACAACCTATATTTCTATAGAGGCTTTTCCCTGACGTTGTCTTTATGATAACTGCGGTTTTTCGATTTGAGAGAGCAGCACGGGATAACAACTTTGTAATGTAGGTGCTCCCATTTCTTATATCTTATTCTCGTTCTTAGGAAAATTGTGATGCGTTAAAGAAAGACAAGGAGTGAAAAAGGTTGGAAAATCCTAAGAATAGACAAGTCGACGCCAGAAATGGAGATACGAGAAACTAGGAGAAAAAGAGATAGGGAAACGAAAAGGCAGCAATCTATACGGGTCAACATTATTTCATCTGCCGTCGCCAAAACAAATCTCTACAAATATTCGCCGCATTTCGAAGAGGGTAAAACGCTTAAGGCTCATTGTCATTGCCATTTATTTTTCAGTTAGATATATTTAAGTGGTCGTGTTATTGTATGGAGCATCCCATAAGACGGAAAGATTAGCTTTTTCCCGTTTTGCGAAATGGTTAAGTATGATACGATCTATATGGAGTATGAAAGTAAGAAATCGGTGCAAAATATGATGAAAATGGAGGGTCCGTAATTGCGTACTCCTTCTCAGTAAAAGATATTTATAGATATTTTCCTATTTAATTTAACTGTTTTAGGTGTAACTTTGGAATATTTCCATTACCAAGAATAACTTTATACACTTTGTAATTATCCAATATTTTAAAACAATGAAAATTACAAGGTTTATAAAGTAATTTAATCTTTTTATTTCCAAAATTTCATCATTACTTAGGATTTAAACTTATAGAAGTCCAAAAAAATGTTATTTTTCTATCTTCAAACTCTTCCCCGTTATGTACTCACCATAAGCTCTTATTAATGTTTTTCATATTTTTAAGATGTCGAACTATTGACTTTTTATAAAATCCGCTATAAATTTTAATGCGTTAAATCTCATCTCATTGCTTTACCAGAAACGTCAATTTTTCGCAAACATATTAAACGTTTTTTTTTACTGTGAAATGAGTGGTTAATTTTTCAACTACGACGAAGAGTGCTTTTGCAAACGAACTACGAAAAAATCCACGCAAACCTTTTTCGACGTACTTATGCTGACGTTAAGAGCATAATCCTCCATTTGAAGCAAAGTGCGTATTATCCCGTTTTTTTAAAGTGCCGATACGCGACTCAAAAATAAAATGTTTGATTAAAGGATCATCTTGTAGTTTAAGTGCGCTGGAAAAAATCACCTTATTTATTTTCCCATATAAGCCTTTTTTTATTCATTGCCTTCCTCTCTCTCTCACCAATTTCGGTACGCTGGGGATTAGTTCAGGTGCTCTTTTATTGCTCTCCGTGAAAAGGTGAGCGATCGACATGGGAAAAGAGGATTAGGAAATGACATGGGTGGCGAAGAAGAGAGAGAGGAGGAGGAGGAGGGAGGTGGGGAGTGAGGAAATGGAGAGGTAGGATGGAGAAAGAGGGCGTGAGAGATACAAGGTCCCATAGAATGGTGTGGAGAAAGTGGAAAAAGGGAATCGATGGTCATAGCGGTAGAGACACTCCTAACGCCTAAAAACATCTGAATAGGATTTAAAGTTAATGCGAAGTCAAGAGTGTAACGCTTCGCGAGAAAGAAAGCATTGAAATTGTTCACCCGATGGCACATTACATGAGGCTACATGAAAAAATTTCATGAAATATACGTCGTTTATCTACCATAGATTCTAACACGATTTAAAAATACATTTTATTGAACTGGTTTAATAACAAAAGTGACGATTTTAAGTAAACAATCTAGGCAAGACATTAACATTCGAGAAGGTAATGTCCTAGCAATCTATCTGCCGAGGTAGGTGATAGGATAAGCATTCTTCTAATATTAATCCTAATATATAAAAAGGCATAACGGTAAAATATGATAAATTGACAGGTAAATCAGCTTATATTTTATGGATAGCAGCTGAGGTATAAAATTAATATTCTTGCTCGCTTACAATGTAAAGGCAGTATTTTTAGTACCAAATTAAAATAAATGTTTAGTCTTTCAGTTAATTTTATCTATCCAATTTTACTTCACGAATAGTAACCAGTCAATTTTTTCGAGTCTGTGTAACTTATTTTTTATCAACCGTCCTAATAATATTTTATCGTAATTGCGAAAGTAGAATTTTGTAAGTCAGAAACCTTACCCAGTGAAGTAAACTACAAGATTTTAATACCCTTCTGCCATATTGTTGATTGCGCTTAAGTTTGACTTACAATTAGACCGAAATTACTCTGGCACTCGCTAAGTACAAGGCATCGTATGAATACGTACACAGAATATAAAAATAACCGAATGGCGACGTGATCGACGCTCAAACCACAACCCTCGACAGAACACGAGCAAGAAATTGTCCCACGAGGTGTCACTTTAAACTTTCTTCCTCTCGGACTCAAAGGGTAAAAGAACCGATTAGCGGTTAACGAAGCCTCTCTGCTCGAGGGAATCCTTGGGAAATGAGAAAACCGTCGATGCTCAAGCACACACAAAAAGCCTCGCGGTGAAAAACCATAAGGCCGTTGACATTGCGAGCCTTGGTCACCTAAAGGTAACTCAACCTAACATACTCGAAAGGAAAGAAAAGGGAACGGCCGGAGAAAGAGAGAGAGAGAGAAGGAGAAAAAAGAGAGAGAAAAAAAACAGAAATCACGTTTTGATGGGAAACTCAAAAGGATTTTTCCCCACTTGGTTGATTTAGCGGAGGGTATTTTACTTGGGTTGTGGAGATAAGACGCACCCTTCCAATGGTGCGGAAATAAAGAGGAAACGAGTTCCAAGAATTCAGAGAGAGAGAGAAAAAAAATCAGGGCCGCAAGTTTATAAAAGGTCCGTATCGGGAGAGCGTATGATCGGAGGTGTGAAAAAGGTGGAGAGAATAAGAATAAACAAACTCCTCCTTGTGTTACGGAAGAGAAAAACGTGGAGATGGAGGAAAAAAAGTAGATCGAAGCGAGTATCGGAGTGAAACAATCGGAAGGAGTCGCACAAACAACTTTTAAAATTCCCACGACCGCTTGTGAGAAAATCCTGCGGTCCAGAACGCACCCTCATCCTACTGCCCTCCCCCCCCCCCCCCCCCCTCACCCTCCCCCTCTCTCCACACCCATCTCTTTTCTCCGTCCGCTTGCGACTCGTCTCCCACGGCGACGGAGGGAAAGGGGTCCACGCGTTCGATTGCCCTCCTATACTATACCACTCTTCCACGGAGCCTTCCTCTACTCCTCCTCCCCCTCCCCTCCCCTTCCCATCCCTTCCCTTCCCTTCCCAGCAAATCCCCACCCACGTAAACCCCATACCCTTTAAGGGGGAGGTTTGTGGAAGAGGAGGATGGGAAGCGGAGGTGACTCTTCCTCCTCGCGTCTCCGTCCATGGTGGCTGCACGCCCTCGACACTTTCCCAGGGCGGAAAAATCAAGAGGAGGAAAGAAAGGGAAGAGGAGACAAGGGCGTCAAATCGGTAGTGGCTACTATAGGGTCCTCTTTTAAAGTGCTCAGCCACGTAGGAAGAGACGGAGTGGGGGTGAGAAAATCGAAAAGAGAGTGAGAGAGAGAAAGGAATAGTAGAGAGAGGAAGAATAGAGGGATAAGAAAGCAAAAGTCGAAAAAATTGCCGCCGTAAATACGGCTATCCCTGTAAATAATCCACGAATAATACCAATTTATTCAAAACTTATGTTACACAATGTTCATAAATGAAGAGTACCTTTTTGTGAGAGTCGTTTTCTTTTTTCTTTCCAGACCCAAATTGGACGCAATGTCGTCACTAGGGCGGGGCATCTGCCTCGGGAACGACTAATCCAATCCAATCCAATAATAACTGAATAAACTAGAGAAAATAATTCTTGAAGAGCGAGAGAGGGCGCATATTTAGCAGTTTTCTCCGGACGCTAAAATATCTAGTTATTGGATGTAATGAAAAATTTTACTTGGAACATATGCTATGACAAGTGAAAATACATGTAATTACCCTGGAAGGGATCTCATGCCAAATTCAATGTTTTAACGTAGCGTCTTGATGGGAGAGAAGAACGCACAATAGGAAAAAATCCGGAAAAGTGGTTTTATTTTACTTGATTTGCGAAAAGCGGAAGAAACGTATAGATAAAAATCAAGATTGAGGGGCAAAATCTGAAGAGAGCGGGGTAGTAGAAGAAAAAGAAGACCCAGGGAGAGAAAGAAGTGGAGGAACGGTGTAATTATGGACGTTAGGAAATGGAAGAGCTGAATTATCTACATTGTTAAACATGGTAGAGGATGCAAGCGATTCTTAGTTGATAAACGAGGAAGAAAATAAATAAGATACAAAGGTGGCACGAAGTAAGGCAGGATTAAAATGTAAAAAACAGGAAATAAATAAAATACTTACAGAATCCAGCATAAGGATATCGAGGTCAATCACCCACTAATGAGTTTTAGCTGATAAAGGTTGTATTCATAAGAAATATCCATTTTAAAATTGTTTGCCCATTAACGTTAATTTTTCTGAGTGCTTATTTTTGCGAGATAAATTTTCTATTCGAACAATAAAGAGAAAGTTTATTCAAAATAAGATATGAGATTGAAATGATTCGGCTTGATGAACCAAAAAGAAAGAAGAGCTACAGTAAAGGATCAATAGTAACTGCTTTAAAAAAATTCATATTAACGGCGTTTACGCCTATCATAAACCATTTTAAAATAAAAGTTACATTTACCGCTTATTTACAAAAAGAATGGAGTGAGTGGGAATGAAATTACTGGGACTGAAACTGACCGGGAACGAAATTACTGGGACTCAAATTACCGTACTGAAATTACCGGTATTCAAATTACCGGGACCGAAATTACCGGCCACGGCAATCAAATACGGAGCGTGTGATTTTGGAAAGGTGAGATGTAATTTAGATATCACATTTAAACATATATTCATATTTAACTCTGTGTTTACAGTGATATCGAAGGAAAATATGAGGAAAAAGGACACTCATTTATATACGTTTGCGTTTGTGTGCGCACTGGCAATGTTAAAATTCCAATGGAATATTATTAGTCTTTTCCTCTGTTAGTACATATATTTTGGTGTGTGTGCGCATTCATTAACGCTCGGTACCTAACTTGGAGAATTGAGCGATTTAATAGAGGAAAGCTTCGGAGGCAATGGGTCAGAATTTAATAATTAAAATAAAGAAGAAAAGGCTACAGAAGAAAAAGGCGAGTAGGAAACAGTTTAAAAGAAATAAGAATAGATACCAAATTGAGAGCACAGTCGTGAGCGCTGAGATTTTAATCGGTTCCGTTAACCGGTTATGATGAGAGAGGTATTATTGGGTGGAACGATTGGTCCATTATGAATTCGCGATAATGGCGAAGTTTTATCGATTAGGAATAATTAAATATACATCAAGAATATTTCCAATAGTACTGTGCCATAGGGATTGATTCAGCATTATAACGGCTCTCTCTTTCTCTGATTATTCGTTTAAATTAATAACCCTCATAGTGATTTGAGTTCACATTTATAGGCAGCAAAATGTGCGAGTAATTTTCTTTATTACTAACACGCAGTGGCTAAGTTACACCTACGCATCCTACGTCACGAGTAACGGCTCACTAAAACTAGAACTACACGACGCACTAAAAGTATCAATTTTTACTTCCATGTGCAAAATATTGCTATATTTTCTTTTTTTTCTACGACAATTAAAATTTATTTTTGCATGATTTTTTATTTATTTATCGAGAGAGACACGTCATTAATTCTTACACCTGGACCCACAGAAATGACACTGCTAATATATGATTGAACATTTAACTTCATTTCATAAAATCGGATCGATAATAACTATTGCCCGTTTATTGATATTGATATAAAAATTGAATAGTAGAATGTAAGATTTCACACAATCAAATTATTCAAAAAGCATTAAGGATAATTCAGGTGTGCATTTCTGTAACAAATGTACCTCCCTCTATGATGCTCTATCGGCCGTAGAATCTATTAAAAGGACACCTATCTTCTCTTTTAATTCACGAAAAGATGATAAGAGTGGATATGTAAAGGAAGTATTCAAAAGATTTTGCTCGATTTTTTTAAGGACTAGAATAATGATTATTTTCTAACATTAGAAAGTAGTTGAAACTTTTTGTAAAATAATATCTTTTATCAGATGTCCGTATCTTAATTAAATTGGTGGGTGGCGAACTTAGGAACAATGGCGAACTTAGGTTCTCTTACCTTAGATAGTAGAGTATAACGCATAAAAATATAACTCTAATCCATTAATCTATTATCTAAATAAGCCACGTTTCAAACAGCCGCGGCTGTGGGCCACGGTAGGATTTTAGCGGGACAAAAAGGAAATTTCTTAATGTTATGAAACTGTTGATTACTTTTAAATTCTTGTTATTGCATATCCATATGGTATATATTTGCGCTCAAAATGCGACTTAACGCTACTAATACAATGTGGCCACCTTGCAATTCCGCTAGACTTAATAGCGGGCGACATAACCGCGCGTCAGTATTGTTCGTGTGCCCACTTTAAACAGACGTACGTGCAGTGTTTTGAAGCTATAAATATTCACTTTACGATGAATATTGTAGAGCCAGGTATGCACTTTATTTTTACCTATTCATGTAATACAAACTCATATCGGTAAATTTTTTATGTAATATATAATTAAAGACACTAAAATAAAGCAGGGTTTTTTAGTTTTATTCTTTTTTGCATAAGACTTTTAAAACGCATCTTACGTCGCTGCACAGAGATATCATTTTATGCATATCCCGTTGTTCTTCCTCTTTAAGTTGGCATATGATTTAACTGCGTCCGAGTGCGTCTGTAATAATAATATATTTTTTCAGAACGTCGGCGTCCCATCACTCGGAAGGAACTGTACGAGTTGTTGCGTGCAAAATGTAACACAAGTTTATTAAGCGGTGACTGTGAACAAATTCTATTATGTTATGTCAAAGAACAGATGATTTTCGTGCAGACGATATTTTACAAATTAGGAGGGCTTTTACAAAAGAAGAAGCTCTATCTTTTATAGTTAATAGATCAGGACACGCGAAAGTCATCTCGAAAAAATACAAACTATGGCCTGTTGCATATATTACTAGTCTCTTCCGATCCAGTTATTTCGAGCCTTGGTCCACTTCCTAGAAAGAAAACTCGCAAATATTCTAAAAAAGTTTTGTCTTTATTGTCCGTACCCTATGTAACGCCCAATATAATGCCTTCTCAAGGTTCCTACAGCGATACTACAAGCGATAGTGAATAGAATTGTATTGTAATACCCACTTAATTATATTATTGTTATTAATTTCCACAGAATTTGATTTAATTTGCTTTGTTAATATTCAATGTTAATACAATTATTGGTTATAATATTAATATCGTTAATAAGTTTGGAAGCGTATGGAAATTAAGTCGATAATAATGAATTAATGTAAGTAATGTTGTTTTCTTTCCAAAAATATATACAAAATATTGTTAATTTCACATTTAGTTTGTAATAAAATGTCTTCCTATTGTTTAAAATGAAATATTTATCTTTTAAAACTATTGTCCCGCTAAAATCCCACCCTGGCCCACTGTGCGACGCGTCGCACAGTGGGCCAGGATGGGACGTCGCGACGTTCTGAAAAAATATATTATTATTACAGACGTACCCGAACGCAGTTAAATCATATGGAAACTTAAAGAGGAAGAACAACGGGATATGCATAAAATGATATCTCTGTGCAGCGACGTAAGATGCGTTTTAAAAGTCTTATGCAAAAAAGAATAAAACTAAAAAACCCTACTTTATTTTAGTGTCCTTAATTATATATTACATAAAAAATTTACCGATATGAGTTTGTATTACATAAATAGGTTAAAATAAAGTGCATACCTGGCTCTACAATATTCATCGTAAAGTGAATATTTATAACTTCAAAACACTGCACGTACGTCTGTTTAAAGTGGGCACACGAACAATACTGACGCGCGGTTATGCCGCCCACTATTAAGTCTAGCGGAATTGCAAGGTGGACACATCGTATTAGTAGCGTTAAGTCGCGTTTTGTGCGCAAATATATACCATATGGACATGCAATAACAAGAATTTAAAAGTAATCAAGTTTCATAACATTAAGAAATTTCCTTTTTGTCCCGCTAAATCCTACCCTGGCCCACTGTGATCCGTGACAAATGCACGCAGCCGACTAAATACTCGGCTTTTTTTAATTTAAAAGAATAGTTTATTTTTATAAACAAGCTGCTGATTATGATCGGCAAATGAAATTGTTTTGCATTTAGTTAGGAAAAAGAAGTTTCTGCCAGTTTGTATATATGTATAATGAACGTTGTGTTCGAGGAAGCTTAATTTTGTGGCATATAAAAAGCCTTCAGTGACCCGGCGCCTATTACTGTAAGGAATACTGTTTTCCTAATTTGGTCTCTGAACTACTATATAATATGATCTTCGAAACTTTATTGCTTGCTTTGATACTTTGTAAGTAGGTTAAGATCTAAGTTGGGAAATACATAATAATATTTTTACATGCTTTAGCCAACTCCTCCGAATGTCTATTCTTTGAAATATTTTTCGACTTTTTTGTGTTTAATTGCATATCTATGATATAGGTCGACAGTCACCTGTCTCGACTCGAAATCAGATTCCCCATGGGAGAGCAGGTTGAAACACTTGATGGAGATTTTTTGTAAATTAAAGTAGGTGTACGCATTTGAAGACAAAGTTTCATAAAATAAAGTGAATTACTTTCCAAATTAGAATAATTCCAGATTTGTTTTGAAATTACATATTAAAATATTTATCGGAGTTATTTAAATAATTTAGTGTAACACTTAAATTCAATAAAATTTATCAACCGCATTTTGTATCTCAAATGTATTTTATGTCATGGTAAGACTGCAATGCTTCTGCAGAGCAGAATATATATTTGAAGTGACGTATATCGTTTTGAAACGACACGTTGCTAAATGGATGGGTCAAAAAGTGCGAGCGAACAGGCGCCATATCCCACTCTCCTTGCACGAAGGATAAACTTTGATTTAAGATCCGAACATTAGCACACGGTTCGTTTAACTCGAGCGAAAGTTTCAATCGGCGAGAAAGATAAGGAGTTCATAATGCCTCGCACTCAATCATCAAAAGCGCTACAAGTAGAAACTCTCACGTTCTGGGGTCTCCCATAACCGCGACATATGGGCGAAACCTATCTCACTTGCGTTCGTTCGTTCTCTCCCCTCCCCGCCCTTCCATCCTTCCCCCATCTCCTCCGAACCTCACCACCGTGTCCCATAATTCCCTGACCCCTTACCATTACCCTCTTTCCACTCTCCCCCTCTTTTTTCTTCCTCCTCCATACTCTTACCGTTATCCTTTCATCTCTCCTCTCTCCCTCTCTCAACCCCTTTCTCTGTCCTCTTTCCATTAGTCTTTTCCCACCCTTTCTCTCTCTCTCACTCACTCCTTCGTCTTTAATTCTCTCTCTTTTTATCTCTTTCTCTTCCTCTCGCTCCTCGTTCGTACCACACACTTCACGGCCAGAGTCCACTATTGGGAGAAACATAAAGAGTGCATTAGCGGTCGGTTCCACTAAGTTTAACCGGGCTCCATTTGAAGAATGCCCCTCTCTCCTTCCCACATACGGCGCTACTTTCCGAGATTCATGCCTCTAATTCGCTTCTACATCCTCGAAAAGTTCTTCTCTCCTGCGTTATCCAACCTACATTTCGTTGCAAAATCCGTCGGGGAAAAAAATCCCTGTACATTAAATTCTTAACGATTCTCTTGCAAGGGGTTTAGCTGGAATATTTTCGAAATAGGTATTGCAATGTTCAATGCAACTAGCAATTAAGTATTTATAATACGCAGCATATGAGCTACCAAGACATGAAGATGATTACTGAAAGCATTTGTATGCGGAGAACCAGGTTCAACCAAGAATAATCACGTAGCCGTCAACTGACAGATTACCCATGATGATGATGATGATGCTTATGATACAGTTATGTAATGGTAGTGTCCCAGAGGTAAGTTTGCCATTCCGTAATATGTCTCAAAATTTACCGTACCAAACTAAACTGAAGTAACAAGTTTGGAGAACACAAATCCATTTAAAGTCATTATATTTCATAGATGTGTATGATTTGAAGATAGTCAATTTCCTGTTGCGACTATTACATGAGTTGAACATTTTTCCATCCTTGCGACACAGTATAAACATCTCTTTTTTCGGATAATACTTATATATATTTTTGAATCGGCTGCGAAAATATGTACGGAGAATCTAAATCCCTCTCCTACCCCTCGGTTCCCGCACTATTTACTTGCCTGCCATGTAAACGGTAATCGTATAATGTATATCGTCATAACTTTTTAATATGTAATATTATTTGGCGAAATCTAATAAATAAAAGAGGATGTCTGTCTGCCTGTCTGTGGCATCCATAACTCATCAGAGAATAAAGTTAGGAGCTTGAAATTTTGAGAGCAGCGTCAGGTTGATCATGGGAGTTGCAGTGTTCAAATAGGTCCACGGGGTCGTGACCCCGGAGGTCACGGATCGGTCGGTCTAAATTTCAGTTTCTTGAGGATATCTCAGCAACTATTGGACCGATTTTGATGAATCCTACACCAATATCAATGATGTACATTTTATAGCTGAAAATGGACAAAATCAGTCAACTGGGTCGAAAGGTCTTAATGCAATGGTCGGTTCAAATTTTGGTTTTTTGAGTACCTAAGTATATCTCAGCAACGAATTGAAATAGGTTTAAAAATATAAATTTTTCATCAGTTATTTCTGTAAAATATAATTTTCGCATTTATGGCATTATTGAAGTATAGAAATTTACTAACATTCCATATCTTACGTAAAAATTGTTGATTAAATTGTTATTTCATTGAAATATTTGTTGTTTTTAATTGAATTATCTTCTAATGTAACATATAAAGGAGAATGTTTGTAGGTTTGTTCGCTTTGAATGCTTTTAATACGAGATAGGGAGGGAGAGAGATGGATGGTAACGGAGGGAGGAGATGGAGAGAGGGAATTACAGGGAAGGGGTGGAGAGAGGGAGGGGGAGGGAGAAAGGGAGGGATAGAGGGGAGGGGGGAAGGGAGAGAGGGAGGGAGAGAGGGGAGGGGGGAAGGGAGAGAGGGGAGGGAGGGGGAGAAGGGAAGGAGAGGGAGTTTATACGTTATTTTCCTAAGATTTTCTTCCTTCATTCATCTAAATAGGAAAATGCGGAGCGGTTTTCTTCTTTGTTGCTTTATTCGACGGGTATAACTGTGTACTATCTTATTCTTGCGATGCTTACATGTTACACCGTCGAAGTTTTAGATTCACTAAATCCGTTGAAATTCAACGGGCACTCCTGCTAGTTCCTAATAAACTATCAATGCATGGGTGTGATACGCTAGGAGTTTTTTCCTTTGGTCAGTGGGACACTGTAGAACGAACACACATACATCGTCTCCTTTCTTATTTTATTTGCCTCACACCCTTTGCAAGCCCTAGAAGTATATTTTTTTATTCCCATGTCCTACAATTGGCTCAAGATGATGTTTGCTCACATTAACTGAAAGCGCGCGTGTATGATCCTTTCGACTGTCCTGGTGGCCTCTACACTCTGCCCAGTCTTCATGGTTCTCATATAGAAAAGTTTTAGGCTTCGTTGTGAATGTCTTATATTTATAATAAAACCTTCACAAAATAAAGAGTCAATTGAGCAAGCGAGTCATCCATCAGTGTATATGCCAAACAAACACTAACACTCCCAGGACTAATATTGAGATCCATATGATCCCTTCCCCATAATTTACATTTCCATGCGAGTTCTGTGCAAGGTTACCCCTTCGAAAAAAAATTATTTCGGATATTCAAGGATCATTTGAGAAAATGCTTTCTCACAGTATATACGACGAAACTTAAATAACATAATAAAGGTTCATGGTAAAAATTTAATTTATAAAAACCTCCAGTGCCTGCACACAAGTTTTTAAACTGACAACAGATCCAAAATAGCAGGAGATTGAGTCAATAAAAATATATTGGCGGAAAAAAAGACTAAGACCTCATGCACTTTCACCTAATTTCATGATTTCGTTTGATCATCACATCTACTTACAAAAAACTGCAGCATTAGGCTATGATATAATACACTTTTCCTAATTAAAAAACCTATAACTCGATCGTTTATAATTACATCTACATTATATCCTGCAATTCACCAGGCAGCTGGATGGGTTGAGGTGCAGCGCACCAGATTCCCTAACTAATCTCACTTGCAGGCTTATATATACTATTATAATGTCAAATCGGCACAGGAGGAATCGGACCTCGACTTAATTTCACAAAGATTCAAATCGTTTGGTTTCGGAACCGTTGGAATTTATAACATTATTTGGTAAATATGAAACGTTGGTCCATTACTAATATTTTGAAGTTAACGGTCACGGTATGTTTATTTTAAATAAGCGGAGATCTAGCGAAATAATACGTCGATACGTCTTAGTCATCAAACAGCGAGGAAACCAAAAAAATAACAGAATTAATTCACTAACTTCACCCCCTAATGCACATTATTCCGACACCCTTCATATTTTCCCCTTATCCCCTCGACGTTTTCCCCCCTACAGCAACAAAACTCCCTCCGTGTCCACTAACTCATCGAGGACCACCCCACCGTGACCAGGAACCCCAAATGATGGCCACTTGTTCTGTTGCCGTCAAAAATTTGGAGGGGTGCGAGCAAAGGGAATGTTCGAACCCGAATGACGCAAGAGTGGAGGAGGGGGCATCAGGGAGGTAAGTCGGTAGATAAACTAGATGGCTTTCTCTGGCAAGGTGGTGCGGCCAGATGCATTAATTCCACGGAATTTTATTTAACATCGTGGAAACAGCGTCAATAAAAATATTTTGCGTGGAATGGCTTACAGATGTTTGTATCGCTCCTTAGGATTATTTCATTATGTTAAAGGATTAGTGGGCAATATTCCATATGCTACCTTCCTAACTTTATGGCGCTAGTCTATACATTTGTCAGGAAAATTTTATAATAGGTATACGTTTAATATATAGCTTTATATGGCGAATGTATAATAGTAAGAGATGCAATGAAGATGATTATTAGTAACTTTCTGTCATACCTTACATGGTGCATCCTAATTGAAAGCATTAACTCAGCGTTTTTCCGGGCATGGGTCACGACCCAGTATCGGGTCGCGGAAAATATTAAGCTTGACATCAAGGCTCATAAAAACCTTTTAAGCGCTCGTTGCATAAACAGATGGGAAATACAAGACCTGACTAGGGACTATCTAATTTTACAAAGTGAATGATTTTCAGTTCGCACCCGTGGCATTTTAACTAAAGTTCATGAAGACCATTCAGAATATTCTCTTCTCCTGTTTGGGTAAAAGAGATCAGTGTTTACTTTCCTATTCCCCGCGAGGCAGAGTCCGAATAACATCGCTCTATCTCACTAAAAATATCATTTTAATACCTTGAGCGGTGTGGGCGATTAATGCATTCAAATCAACGAGGGAGAATGGACCATATAAAACTCTCCGTACAGTCAGATCGAGCTCCGTCCCGCCAAAAATTCCTCGTTAACAACGTCATTTCTTAGGTTATACCGAAGAGTACTGTATCCGAACACGAGCATGGAACTGGAAACAAATATCGATCAGCGTAGAATTTTCAATTCGCTTCAATTTATAATAGGCTCCCACACCCCATAACATTGAGGTCAGTCTGAGGGCACAGTTTGAAACCGTTATTTCAACAGCAAGTCTTCATGAAGACAAATAAATATGTGCTCAACGTTACGTCTTTCTTAGTTCTTTGGTCTTTTTGCTCGACGTTTTTGTTGCTTAGATTTTTGCCGAAAATTATTTTGTAATTCCTATGAATTCGGAAATTATCAACTATCCGCTTATTAGAGTTTCCTGGAGAGGAATTTTACTTTTTTCGTATGAGACGCAGAATATGGGAAAGTTTCAAGCTTCGAGACGCTTTAGTTTTAGGAACATTTCGGTGCTCGCAACCGTTCCACGCTATTAAGGACAAGTTGACGGTTACAATCGGAATGCCTGCTGTGGATTGCATTTTTCTTCGAGAAAAACTACAGGCAATCAATTTGTTTTGCCTCTCATTTCTTTCGAGCAATCTCGTCTCCTCTTAGGTCGAACCCAATAGCACCTGCCACGTTCCGCCTAAAAGATATTTCCCAACTGATTTTTTTTGTAATCCATACGGAATTTTTCCATCGATCGCGTGGCGGGAGATGCAATCGGCGATGATGCAGGTGACGCGGACGGAGAAGAGGGGAGTGCGTGGGTGTGTGGGGGAGAAGGTTCGCGGAGGATTCACTTCACCCCACCCAATAACGTCTTTGAATCACATCGGCGTGGGTGGCCTCTCCTACCTACAGATCCCGAAGCGCTACGAACCCACACTCCATCATTTAGAAACTTCTTCCCCATCTTCTCCCCCCCTCTCTCTCCCTCCCTCTCCATACAACACGCCTCCCTCTCCTCCCATCTCTCCCCACGACTCTCTCTCTCAATCCCCGTTGTTTTTGCAGTGCGGGTGGACCGAAGAGCGGAGGTGCTGCCTCGAGGCGGTGAAAGGGAACAATTAGGGAAGAAGCGCGATCGACGTCCTTCCCCATTGGTTGATTCCCTTTTCCATTGTTGCGCAAGGATACGCCATGCGAGGAAAAATAGATGCGTCTCTTTTAAGGACGGCGGGGTGGTCTTCCGTCCATCCACCTGACTTTTTTCCTCCCCTTCTTCTGGGTAGCGGGAGGAATGAGATGTTTTCCTCGCCTTCCTATAGGTCGCCATTATTCTCCAGTTTCGCTATGGCACTACGGAGCCTGGAAAGTCATCGTGGGACTATTAAGTTTTAATCGGCATGCAATGTGTCTTCAAAGGGCTCGGAGGGAGGTGAATATGGGTTTGATGCATGTTACTCTGAGTTTGTGTGTCTGGAAGATGGTTATCATGCAATGGACACTTTGTAACGTCCATAATTTGGTTTCGTTTCCGATTTCCAAACATCATAAACAACGATAAGATTTTTTTAGTTTTTATTTCACCGAACTTAATACCCTTTTTGATTTTAATGTTAGTCTTAATGCAACTCCGTAAAACGCCTTCTCCGCGTCGTTTCTTTGAAAAATCATGGCAAAAAAGAAATATTTAAAGATATAAAACTTTAAAAAGATCTTTTGAAATTTAACCAAGACTAGTATTATACAAATATAATTCATAGAGCTTTTTTTAGAATTCGATGAATTCACCAGTTACAAGAGTATTTCAAGGCAGTCGTGGCCGAGTGGTTAAGGCGTTTTACTCCAAATCAAATTCTTTTTGGGAGCGTAGGTTCGAATCCTACCGGCTGCGAACATTTTGGTTTCTAAACTACATTCACTAAGTTTGGCAAAGTTTTTCCCCAGTCAACTGAACCTTGCTGATTTGTCTATCATGTTAAAATAAGCAGACAGCAGTTTTTTATCTAGTTTATTTTGTTTAGTTAGTTCTTAAACCGCGATATAACTTTTTTCTAAAACGAGCATCAGCAAATAAAAACACAGAGAAGAGCATGCGGCCATTCCAGCAGGGGGCTACGGAGTAGGAGTCAAACCCCTCTACCAAGGTTAACAAAATGGGAAATTTTAAACTCTCCATAAACGCAAAAAAATTACCGCAAAACATTTAAAACTTATATTGGAAGGAAATGATTCGAACATCTACTGCGCTACAAAAATTCCCTATCATAACTTTCCCATTAAGCCCGCCAAAAATGCAGATGAAAGAATTTTAAAATGACAAATTCGGTTATCAAATACTGCGGTATTTTAATTTAGAGTTTCAACATGGACGCAAATATTTACGTGACATCCGAAGACTTTTATAAAATCCAAAAGAGAGTTCTTAAATAATCGATGGATGTGTTAAGAAGTATTTTATCTTTTCTGATATTTATTGAGTTACATATGTGAACTTGACACCTTTTTTCCCCTGATCGTGATTTAGGTTCATCCATTAATTCTGCAGAAGGGAAAGAGGGAAATGAGGATAGCCCCGAGGTCGAAAAAAGAAAGATTCGAATGAGCGATGCGAGTCGGCACTTTCAATTGACCCTTTAAGACATTCTTTCGAGAGAATTGCTAAATTGACACGCAGGGAATTTTATAGAGTTCCCTCCACCCCCTCCCTCTCTCATTTCTCACCCACATAGAGAGAGCGAGTCGTGGGGTGATATAGACCTTTCGGAGATGGAACTGCGGCATATGGAAACGTCAGCTTGGAAAAAGAAAGGGAGAAAAACACGCCGTAGGTGGTCGCTCCCCGTAAACTGCGAAGTGAAGTTTTTCGAAAAGGAGGAATTGGGCGAAAGAGATCCGACACGTCGTTCATTTCAGAGTATCCCACAGCGGCAACGATGAAACAGATGGAGGCTTTAGGGTGGAGCTATAATATTTTATTCCAGCGAAAACTAGTGTCTTTTCTTTTAGGATTCGAGACATTCACCGCGGAGAAATGAAAATTAACCGAGAACATAAAATATGTGACGCCTGAAATTCTGTGAAATATTAGTCATTTTTTATTTTCTCGCGTAAAATTTTTTATTTATTCTAATTTTTAAAATATGTCATGGAGGCATTGATAGTTAAGAAATATATAATTATATAAATCGGTTGACAAATCCATAACATTTTAATTGTTCTGATAAAAACGTTGGGGCTCTACCGCTGGGCCCTTTTCTTGTTCGAAGTTAATTTACATATCCGAAAGTAAAGCTAATTATTAAAAATTATTCATCGCAATTACGAAGTCAACTTCATTTGACCGTTGGTTTTTAATGTGTCTTTATTAAGCAACGTCATCATCATCATAGGTAGTCTGTCTGTAGACAGGTCCGTGATTATACATGGCTAAACTTGGTTCTCCATGTACTCCTATTTTCCGCAGTCTTCTTCATGCCTTTATAGCTCTCTTTCCCTTTCAAATCGTCCATCAGCTGAAACCTTTTCCTACCTCTTTCTCTTTTTCCATCCGGTTTTCCTTCTAGCACTTCTTTAATCATGCTCTCTCTCCTCAGATAATGTCATTCCAGTTCGCCTTCCTCTTTCTGATAGTCTGTATAATCGTTCGCTTCCCTCCGATTCTTCGTAGTACTTCCTCGTTTTTCACCTTATCTGTCCGTTTTATCTTCAGCATTCTTCTCCATGTCCACATTTCGAAGCTTTCCAAGTATTTAATATCATTTTTCCTTAGCGTCCATGTTTCTGCCCCATATAAAGCTATACTCCATCATTTTATCAACTTCTTACGGATATCCTCCTTTATATTCCCCGTTAGTAGGAGTTTCTTTCTCCTGAAAGCGGCTTTTGCTTTCGTTATTCTAGTCCTGATTTCATCGGTATATTTTGCTCCTCTCGTTATGATGCTCCCAAGGTATTTTATAATCTGAAACTTGTTCTAAAGGCTTTCCTCCAATACTTATCTTCAAATTTCCTTCTTCTTTACTTGGTATTCGGATGACCTTGGATTTTTCTGTATTTATTTCCATACCGTATTTTCTACCTGTTATCACTAGTCTATTTATCATTTTCTGGAGTTCCTAAATATTTGTATTAAACGCTTCAGCATTTGCCGGAATTACTAAGGCCCTTGGTGATGATATATAAATAAAAAACTATTCTTATTATTCATGTATCATCTTCCAATAATTCATTTCAACGAAGTTTACATTTTATACCGTTTTAAATTTCTATTTCGCTTATTTAGGTATCATTTATTTTCATTTTGTTTCGTAACTTCATTCGACAAAACTAACCGCTACAGAATTAAATATCTTCAGCGCTCACTAGTTGGCAAAAATAATTTATACCTACTAGTTTATAGAAGAAAAAAACAATATAAAATAGCGCACAACACTTGAAAACTCGCACGGAAAGAACGCACGAAAAAAAAACATCGTAATTCTATAAAACCCAACCTAGAAAAGTAGAACGGGAAAGAATTTTTTCGGCACAAACTCGTCGTGTTATTTACAATCAAAGTCGCCAGCATGTAGTAAAAGAGGCAAAGACCTCGCAAAAGCCCGCCATATCCCCCGCCAGCTGCAGTCGTTCAACTCCATTTCAACCCTTCACGAAAGAGAGAGAGAAAGAGAGAGAGTCGTGCCAATTTTCCCACTCACCCCACACCCCCGTCCCCCTTTCAATCCCTCTCCTCGCACCCTCCCCTTCCTTTTTTCCTCTTCCCTCTCTTTTATCTCCGTCTTCCAATTCCTCTCTGCCAAGGCCTTCTGTTTTTTTTTTTTTTTTTTTTAGGGATCTGACGACTCGAACGCATATACCCCACATCCAAACGACCACCGCGGGATTTATTTTTTCTCCCGTCTTCTCCCGTTGTACAAAGAAAAAGTGATTGAGCTCCTCCGTTTCGGACCACATAGCACTGCCATCGATTGTTCTTCTCGGTTTTCTCTCTCTCTCTCCCCTTGTCCTCTCTCTCTCTCTCCCGTTTCCACACTTCCCATTTAAAGCCTCGGGCCGCTTAACACTCCCACACTCTGTCCTGGGGGGTCTCTCTTATTTTATCTCGCTTTTTATTCTCTCTCTTTCCTCTTTTGTCTATTTCTCTCTCTTTTTTCTTTCGTTCCTATCCATATCACGGTCAACCTCTACGCGGTCATTTTTTTTTCTCTCTCTCTCGACGTTCTCCGTTTCCTCTAATTAGTACCCATCCTGTCCTTTCTCCTTTTTCTTTTAATCCCTTTAGAGGAGGTACTCGGACGTTTCTAACTTTCTAATCTCGTTTTATCCGTCTTTTAAGAAGTGATTTATTTCGTTCTAACAAATTTTTACGCCGCAAAATTTTATGAAATTAACCTCGATGGCACATTCTCATTGAGGATTTATGTGAAATTTATTATTTCTCCTTTATTTTTATTCACGGAGCTATATAATCCCTTTTCAAATCCCAATAACGGCTAAATTTCTTCCCCAGTTTTTATTTTAAAATTTTTATTACTCTTCTATAAGGCGCCATTATGATTTAACTTCTCGCGTTTTTATAAAATCTTTTATATGCGCTCGTCTGATATTTATTTATTTATATATATATAATTTTTGGGGTAGACCATTATTTGTTCCCTAATATCTCTTGAATGAATTATCGGCTCCTAAAGAATGTTACATTGTTTGAAAGTTTATGGCTTGAAGATGGTTTTTAGCCTATAATCAATTTCGTATCTCATCTAGAAGTTAAACTGTGACTGTTCAAACTTTCCAAAAGTATATCTCGTTGCGGTGGCTCTGCACGCGAGATTGGGGGCGTTTGAGTAGCAATAAATTGAAGTATTCTGCGCCCCAACGTTAGAAATGATAGCGAGAAATATGGATTTCAACGTGGGTGTCATTTTGACCAATATATGGCGGGAGAAGTTATAACGTTTACTTGCACAAAAATTTTAGCTTATTTCAATTATGTCATTTTATACCTAAATAATGTTCACTATTGGTTTAAAAATTTTGAACTTTTTCATTAAACAATTGGCAACTCGTAATCAGTAGATGGTTCCTTTGGGAAAGTATTATTATTACCGAGTTTCTCATCTTATTTGCTTTGTGATTTAAACTGACGAGTCCACAAGCGCTAGGTCCTTTGAAGTCACAAAGTTCCGCAAATCACGAACTTTATCATCAATCATTGTAAGAAAGCGATTGAGGTAAATTATTTATGTTCGTTTTTTTCATTTACGCTTTTAAAAGGTGAAAACGAGTAATAATTTTTTAAAAATTCAAAAATAATATGTTTTTGTTTTATAAAATAGGTGGCCTTAAAAGAATAAAACAAATATTTTCAGATTATTTGTTCGTTATAAAAGATTTTGGCGTCATGTACTTGTCATTACTATAACTTTACATATCATTTACGCAATAATTTCATTTCATAAGCTGGAGTAAATGGATTTTGAATATATAGTTAATAGCAAAACACATTTTTTTAATGAAGCTCAATCTTGAAAACCTCCTATCAAAGCGAAATTATTACGTAAATGATATGTAAAGTAACAGTAACGAAAAGAATATAACATAAAAATCTTTTATAACGAACAAAATTTGAAATTTGTCTTGTTTTATGCTTTAAAGGCCGCCTATTTTATAAAACAAAAAGGTTTTATTATTGATTTTTTTGTAATTCTTACTTGTCATTATTAATTTCTAAAGCTTTATGTTACATTTCTTTTGTGGGGAACGTAGGTTTTCATAAATATTGGAGATAGGTACATTTCCATTTAAGCATTTTGCCCCTTAACTTATATAAATACTAGGTGGATCATAGGATAACTGTCAAGTCGAATTTATGACATACTGTGTATTTCTACGTAACGTTTATATTCGCTGAGAAAATTAGTTCCCGAGAGTATTTTTTCCCTCTCTAATTCCTAGTACCAAATGGCGGTTCTTTTTCTTCCTTTCTCGATTCAAATGCCTTTTATTTCTCCTGCCGGTCAACATAACACCTCATTAATCCTGACCGGTCTTAATTGCACCTTCTCTTTCCTCGACTCTTCCGTGACGTAGCTTGCGCAAAAATAAACTCCCTGCCACTTAACTGCTTCGTACATAGGCTAGAGAACCTTTTTTTTTCACGGCATTTCTTTTTGTCCTCAGTTATTGCAATACGTATCTTCAGCTTTGAAAAAAAAACGCAAAAATCGAAATTTTTGAACGAAAGCTTTACTAAAGGATTTCCCAACCTTTCCACATCAATGGACCACACACTAGAACCTAAAATTTAATCACGTAACCGCCATAAATCGTAAGATATTTCCTTTTTGTAAAATATCGCCAGTTCTCATTAATACCCGCCGTGATCGATGCTGTTAATTACTACATTGCTCGAGCAATCGAGCACTTGCTCATAGATTCGGTTTCCTTAGCGTTGCATTCCCTCTCACATTTTTAATGCTATATTTCTCTTATCTCTATCATCTTCTTAATCTTATCTCTCTCTATAGGTATATATTTGCCTCTCCATTATAACTGTGTGTTTATGTGTATTCACTGTGCGTACCTTTTCATGGTAACCTTTAATTAACACCATCAGTAGGCTTCGCAAGTTTTTCAAGTTATATATAGGTTTTCAGGTGTTCTCCTGCAGCGAAATTCTTAAGGCAAATCAACTTAATCATCCTCCCGTTTTTACAGTGCCGGAACTAGGGTATGGCAAAGCTGGTATTCGTCATATGCGCCGCTTATAAAAAGCGTCAAACGTCCCCGCAAAAAGTTAATTTTCCTATAAATAAGTGTTATTTTAATACTCAAACATTGATTTATGTATAATAAAAACTCTATTATTCTTTATTAAAACGAAAAAAAAAATTATATCCTGCATAAATAATGCGTTTCCTAAAATTTTTCCATAGGCGCCAATATCGCCAAGGTACGCCTCTGTGTATCCGCCAATATCGCCAAGGTACGCCTCTGTGTATCCGTACAAACAAATATTCTCTTCTTTTAATTCCCATCTATGCCAATTTTGAATCCACCTTGCCTGCAACTCTCTCATACTCACAATCTTTTTCTACATTTTACTTTCTCATATACGAAGTATATTGAGAAAGTATTGCTATCGCGAAAAAATTCGACCTCGAGATTTTGAGGGAAATATACGTTTTAGGTCTAACTAAGTCCGAAAAAGTGGTTTTCGAAATGCCGTCAGTTTCTTTCTGTCTGTTTCCGGCTCTAGAGCCTAAACGGTTGAGCGAAAATGAACAACAATTTGATTTTCTCAAAAACGGCTCTAACGATTTTGATCAAATTTCGTACAGTTACTTGAGTCTTCAATAATACTACATACTTCGTATTTCCCAAAAAATGAAAATAAGGCTAGTTTATTCTTGGGCAACTTTAACATCACTTGGATTTTCTAAAAAACGACTGATACGATTTTCATCAAATTTCGTATAGTTATTTAAGTTTATGTTTATAATAATTCTACATAGTTCATATTTTTCTAAAACTAACTAAACGACTCATTAGTATATGAGAAAGTTTGTACAATGTACCGATTTTTGTTGGTATTAATCCCTCATTCTTACCACACATTTCTCTCTTTATATCTCTCGTAATCCACATATTGCTTCTAGCATCTGACTTCTGTTTTTTCCTTCAATCTTTCCCTTTCTCCTTCCAACTATCAAGTGTTTCTTTTATTTCCGTTTCTCTCATACGCTCACCCCATTCATCTCCTTCTCTCCCACACTCCTCAAGAGAGTTAACAATCTGGTTTTCCCATGCCTCCGTCTCATTTTCTTTCTCGAATCGTTTTTTTGCCAGATTTTCTCATCCTGTTATTTGCTTTTCGTTATCTGCGGTTATTCCGCCGTTCCCTAGGCGTTCGACCAGAATGCAGTCTTTCTTTTCCACCTGTTTTTTCTCCTTTGATTTACCCTCCAATTCATAAATATTTCAGCCCAACGCGCATGGCTGGAGACAGATCAAGCGTGCGTTTATTTTCCAAAAAGCTCGTGGAATTTCATGTATTTTGCGAGTGAAACCACGGGGAACATTTCGTCGTTTCTCTACGACATTCCGGCGGAAACGATTTTTATCGTTAAATCCGCGAATTTTGCGTTCACAAAGCGCATTAACATTTTCATAAGTTTTAATTTAGAAGTCGAATTTTGATCGCTCCTTAGCTCGGTTCGTTGAATCTAGGTTACAAATGTTCCAACAAAATGACGCGGATTAATAAACTGAAAGTGAGATTGGATTTTCAGGCACGCGCTGATGTAAAATAAAAGTCATCAAAAAGTGAGACGGAATTTTTTTGTTCGGGTTAATCTCTTTGTGATATGCTTCGCGCGACTGTTTTATTGCGAGCGTGAAATTGCGTTCGCTGCACGTCACACCGGATTCGGATATTGAAAAAGTAAATGCCAGAATTCCAATTTCAAAATCAAACCGTAATTGGATATGAACTAGCGCGGAAACGTGCGATGAATTGCCATTAGAGAAAAAAATGTGCAGTGAACTCGACGTTCTGAAAAACCCTCAAAAGACAAGAAAAAACAGCACACAGATATTGTGAAGTGAAACAGACGAACTAATAAAAGTACCATAACCCCGTTTTTTATTTGTTTCGCTTATAGTAGCAAATTAAAATTTCCCGATTTAGAATAAAATCAAATAAATTTTTAATGTTAGAAAAGTTCATTGGAAGTTACGCGATTAAATGCATCGCCAGTACTTTCCAACAACAGATGCAAATTGTTCAGGAAATCATTCTATTCTCTCAAGAGATTCGGGCAAAATCATTATCTTTCTTTAAAAAAGCTAAATTAAAACGTTCGCTTTTTACCGGAAGTAATACAGAACACTAAGAAAATTAAGAGGAATGTTATCAAGATTAACATTAACTGCAATTGCGGAAAAATAACCTCGATATTTTAAACACGAAACTCGTATGAGTTTCAAAAGTCACCACCCTCGAAACCACAGACATTTGCTGCGCGTCAGTGGCATAAGAGTATCTCACCCCACACCATACGAGTCCCCCTTTATAAAATTGCCTAATAAAACCACTATAACGATATTTCAGTGTCATTGGTTCCCATTTTCCGTCCTCGCCCCAGTTCGAAAGTGCTCCGCCGTCCAATCCGTGTTTCAACCCCTCGCCCCACGAGTCCCAACCATCTCCCCTTCCTTTTATCCCCTTTCGCACTCTCCCTCGCCGCAATTCCTCATACCCTTTCCCCGGAACACCTCCCCTCCCCCTCCCCATACCCCTCATGTCCTCCCTCCATCATCTCTTCTCTCTAGGGAACGTTTGAGAGAGGGAAGGGGGAGCAACCCACTAAAAGTTGGTCGCCCGACCTTATCACCCAATAAAGGGAGAAGAATGGACTCCCGTCATCCCTTGAAATAACGAAATCATTTCATACGCATCGCTTAACTCTCTCTCTCTCCCTCTCTCTCTCTCTCTCTTACCCTCTTTTTCTCCCCTCCTCTTTCGTTTCCCTATTTATCTCTCTCTCTCTCTCTCTCTCTCTCTCTCTCTCTCTCTCTCTCTCTCTCTCTCTCTCTCTCTCTCTCTCTCTCTCTCTCTCTCTCTCTCTCTCTCTCTCTCTCTCTCTCTCTCTCCGTTTCTTTCCCTTATAAGCAACGCTAAAAGGATCGGTTTTAAATTCCATGTCGGTGAATTTTTATTCCAATTTTTTTTCTTTCGAATTCCTCGTGAAAAGTCAATTCCTAGTCATCGAATGCTGGTGTGTGGGGTTTATAAGTGTCGCCTACGCTGTATTTACCCAAACACGCCACATGTTCCACCGATTCTGAGTGTCAATTTCCCGTCTCTTTCAAAGATGTCGACGCAAATAAAATATGGCATAGCGTTCACATTTCTTCCGAAAATACGGAATACAAATGAAACATTTTATAAAAACATGCGATTCTTATTCCGAGACCGAAAGAAAGCACGTTTCATAAGCAATAAGTTATTGTGTCGCTCTCTGCATCTGCCTGCCATCAATCAGAAAAGGACAGTTCAGGCGTGATTCATGGTACAGTTAATCAGGCCTTTCCGTAATGATTTGATCAGAACCGTTTTCCCGTAGACACAAAATTTCCACGTTTACAACGTAAATCAATCATCATAACATATTTTATGACATTTCTGTTAAACACATCTGCACTAGATTAATTCCTTCTCTCTAATAAACACTAAGTGGCAACAAATTGCATAATAATTAGAAACAGTACAAAAGAAGGTTGGTATATTAAAGCACAATGAATTCATTGAATAAAATTACAGAAATGTTCACTCGTAGGCAAGCACAAAACGAAAAAAAATATATGTATTGTAATTTTCATGTTGTCTTGCGTCGCCCTTTAAAATAGCCAAAAAACGGGACTGATATTCCAGAGAGTTCCAGATAAAATAAACCAGATAAATCCCCGCAGAATTCTCTATCCCTTGGCACAAAATTCCGGAAAACAAGTCTCCCATACGGTTCTCCCATAAAATGGAACTCTACCGCCATCAATTTTTGTTGCGGCCACCGTCGGAATTAACCCGACGTATCCCACCCGACGGAGGTTGGTTTTACCCTTTAAAGCGGTGGGCATCACTCGGAGCGAGGAGACAAATATTGAACTTTGGGAGGTGGCCGATAGATCATCCACGCCTCGAGCACAACAATCCCAAACCTCCTCCTCTCTCTCTCTCTAATGATACACTCAACCCTCTTGCCTCCCACGCCCAGAACCCCCAAACACCAATCTCCAATATTGCTACGTGGACTTTTCCTTCGCGGCTCGACAGGGTCCAAGGCTTTAACCGCTGGCTTGGAACATCCTCACGGACGATGGAGAGGACAAATAACTCAATTTCAGAAATCGGCGGAGCAGAGAGAGAGAGAAAGAGGAGGGAGGAGATGGCGGGGGCACCAAATCCTACGTATTACGTGACCCGAGAGGACTTAACTGCAAAATTGTAGCGAAATTTACCTTTTTCCCGAACGAGTATAACGCTCGTGTTTTATTTTCGCGTGATTCCAAAATACAACCGTGTTTTTTTTTACCGGAATTGAAGATAAATGTCGTCTCGTGTTTTTTCCTGTAATGTCGATGGAGATCACAGAGATTTCCAGAAAAAATTTTCAGTTCAGGGACAAATAGCAATGTGTCAACATAATAAATGTACCATTACTCCTAAATTTGTAAGGAATGCAGTCTCTGTACAGAAGTAAAATACACAGATACTCTTATTTGGAAATTAGAATAATGCTAGAAAGTGGCGGATTACCGCACAGGCGCATGAGGCGCTCGCCTGGCGCCTCGACACGCATGGGAGCCTCAAAACAGTCGAAACTCGATTTTTTTCTATATTTTATTTAGTAAAATATTTCACAATCAGTATAATCTATACTACTTACGTACACATCTCGTGTTTTTACTTAGGTTTGTTACAATGTACATCCCTTGCGTCATTCGAAAACACATCTCACAGTCATAATTCATTTTTTGTTTATTTTTCAACATGTGCAAGTTTATATATAATAAATATTATATTTTCTATTTATGCATTTCTGTAATTCAATTTATTTAACCTGCTGCATAAATTTTTCCATTCGTAAGTTGTAAAAGTTTTGTACATTGAGTACCCCCCTTCCCGGTCAGTTGGGGGCCTCCCGATTTTTTTGCGCCTGGGGCCTTCAGATACCTTAATCCGCCACTGATGCTAGACGAATGTAAATTGCATAGTTCTACTGAACATAAAATCCGCTATTAAAATTGGTAAGACTCCGTGTCGTTAGGATATATGAAACAAGAAAGAAAACTACGCTTTCGTTCATCAAATCAACAAACATCCTACACTTTCTCAGCATAACCGCACGCTTGAAAAAACAGCCGGAATCAAAAAAAAACAATTAATGCCAACATCGCGCTTGAAATCATTCAACCCTCGGCATTATCTTAAACTACGTACACCATGCGATAAAAAAAAGCGTCGCGCACCTGGAAGAAACGGAACAAGAAAAAATTTCTACGCATTTGTTGCCCAGGGAAACAAAACGGATCTTTCGGTGGAATTAAAAAAAAATTAATTGCTCGCTTAATTCCTCGCAAAACGTATCATTTGTGCCCGAGCGCTACACGACGCGCGCCGAAAAAAATTGAAAAGGGAGAGGAAGTTTCTCCTTAATACCCTCCCACATTCAGGCTTATTTCCTTAATAAAACCATTAAAATTGGTTAGGAGGTCCTGCGACCGGAGCAATGGCGACCGGAGTTCCGGAGGGAGGGAGATTATTTTCATTAAGAAGGAAGAACACCGAAAAATAACGCTCCCTCGCAATAGAATGGGCTCGATGGGATTGGAAAGAGAGGTGGAAGTACATGGGATGGAAGTCTTGTAGAAAAAAAGGCAAACTTTTTTTCTCTCGTAACATCCTTTTGCTAGGAGACGGTGTGAAGAAAGAGAAAAGGAGGGGGGAGCATTGATAAATAAGTCCTCCCTCAAAGGATATAATGCCCGGAGACTTTAATTAATTTCCCACGCACATTTTGTGGAAACTCGACATCCATCATGACCTCGGTATGGCTTTAACCCTTGCAAAGGGGGCGGAGACCAACAAAAAAAAACCTTTTTTCTCCCCTTAACTCTCCTGGGGTACCAACAGAGGGTGGCACCATCGATTACGGTCAAATGCGTCCACCTCCTCCTTTAGCCCTTCCTCGCGCCTCCCATCCTTCTCCTCCCACTTCCTTCCTTTCAATCCCGCCTCCAGGTTCGGAGGAGATGGAAAAAATTGGGACGAATGCGAGAGAGAGAGAGAGAGAAAGGAAGGGCATTAGTAACGTCACACCTTTTCCCCGGAAGCAAAGGCCATCGGCCCACTACCCTACGCGCGTCCGCCCCTTTACCCATCCCCTCCATGTCCTTCGCTTCCAACCCTCCATCCTACCCTCACCTATTCCCGTCCCTGCCATCCATTTTCTCCTCCTCTCTAAGACGATATGACAAGCATCACTTGCCCTACGCTTGTACTTCCTTTTACTATTCCACCAACATTTCTACCCTTTAACGCGGGTGATTTTATTAAACGTTAGGATGGTGATTTTCGCGACGCATTGTTGGCAGGTAAATACAGAAAAGAACAAACTGCGCTTCTATATAGGGACATCAAGAGGCTCTTTGGTGAATTAAAAATCACATCGTTAGTAATGAGCTTTTTTGTCAACAAGATATCATTCGTGATGTAAGAAATACTAAGTAAGTAATTTTAAAGTGTAAATTAAAAATAGTACTTGTGTCAGTTGCAGGACGCGGAAAAATAGGTGGCGTTGTATGATTAAATCGTTCGCCATTTCGAATCAAAGTGACGGACAGAAACGAAACCGTGGACCATTCACTAAGGTAGGATCTAAGGAAGAATTCCAA
Source organism: Uropetala carovei (assembly GCA_036926305.1). Taxonomy (NCBI): domain Eukaryota; kingdom Metazoa; phylum Arthropoda; class Insecta; order Odonata; family Petaluridae; genus Uropetala; species Uropetala carovei. The sequence goes on from JAXCHB010000024.1 coordinate 987,118, forward strand.
CAAATTTCGTTGTTCTAGCTTTTATCGTTTTGGAGGATGAACAAACAAACAAACAAACAACAGCTCTTCAAAATATATAATAGATTGAAACTATTCTATATACGTTGTTACGTTTTCTCGTCCCCCAGGTTGGGAAACGCTGGTTTACGTCATTACCGGGTCTCAGAGAGCAAATATTGAAAACCTCTTCCTTCGAGAGCAAGTTCTTTCGCTGAAATGATACCACAATATCAACGCTTCCTAACTTCTCCGAATTCTCGGACCACCCGCCAGAATATAATAATAACCACGGATCATCATATTTCTGTAGTACCACCATGGAAGAAGGATAGGAAGAGAAGCTTCTACGTTATTTCGTACCACGGTAGATGTCTCACGATACCGCAATCGCAACGACATCTGTACCTACGCCAATTTGGCATTGTCAATTGGGAAAATTCAATTAGCGTCATATTCAACCATAAATTTGACAAAAAATCATGAAAAATATCACGAATAGAGAATTGCGTCAATGAGGATTTGAATGACTGGTTCGTATGAAGCAGAAAAGCACACTGAGACTTGAATTGCCGCCAACGAAACAAATTGGCCACCAGAGCGCAGCACTGAAAATTGTATTACCATTGGCCTTATGGGAGCTGCGCTTCCTATTATTCTTCCATGGTACCACTTTACCAGTGTTCAGTTTAAGACGCGTATACTGTCCCTCCTTCATTACAATCGCTACTACCTTTTTTACTTTGGCGTCCGAACACTTCAAGTAATTTCACGGACCATAGGTGAACCACTGCGCTATATTATTATTTTTTATCAAACTGATTTCGGGTCATTAAGCTTTTTCAAAGAAGTGAGTTCTTAGCAAACAATACACATTTTTTTTAGTGTTGGGTACATTTAACAGTACCAACTTTTTATTCCTACGAATAAAAAAATCGTTGCGCGCCCATAGTTATGAAGAATATAATGTTCTCCGAGAAGTGGTTTTGGAAAACCTTGAAATGCACTGATCCAAACTATCTCAAACGTTTCTTCTCGTGCAATAAAAAACATTCCTACTTTTTTTGTGTAAACTTGTCTTCGCTTCGTGTTTTTCCATCTAGAGAGCCGTTAACATTTAGGCCCCTCGAATTCCATAATACGCGCTCAAGTTTCCAATCCATATCTCATTCCCAACGAAATTTTATCATCTACTTCAGATTCTATCTTTGTCCAACCCATCGCTTTTAACCTCTCCCACACGCTCGGATGAACGCATTGTGTTGAGTGAGAACGCATAATTATTCGATTACTCCGAAATGTGCCAAAAGTATAGGGTCCGAAAAGGTATCTATTTAACTGATAAAGCTGCGTCACAGGATGTAATGAAATTTAAAAAAGCCCGAAAGTGTTAAACTGGTAATTTTGGTTAAACCAGCATCCGCAAAAAATCATGAGCCTGGTAGAAATCACATTAAGATAAGGAATGGCACGTTAGTTACGCCGGAACTAAACGTCTCATTCGGTAGTGTTAAACTTAAAAAATTTCTATTAATTCTAGGCGAGAGGTATCATCGGGCACAAGCAAAAAGGTATATTTTGCGTCTTCCGCCCGTAAACTTCCACGTCATACCAATCATGATATAAGGCAGCATTATTTCGTACGTGACAGCGGTTAACTCTATAATCGTATCAATGTAAAGTTTCTTCGTAAATTGTTAAATTTCTTGTGTGTAATATCAGTTAGTCTTCGACATTAAAGATCACTTTTTTGCACTACCAAACTATTAACAAAACCCATTCGTTAGCTGCGAAGAGTACTGTAAGGTTCCTGACCATCCCCTCGATTTTTATATTTCTCCTCCATTATTATCAAAGATTCCCACTAACCTATTTCTATTTCTTCCTTAATAATTATTCCTGTTCCACCTCACCTTTCACCCTTAAGATCGCTTCCACCAAAGACCTCTATTAAATATAACGCGCGGAACCAACAGCCGCCTCGCACCCCTAGAAAGCGGCAACCGTCGCGAGTTTGTCATTAATATCTCCTACCATTATCTGCTTTTATATTTATATACCATTCTCTCACTCTAAAAGGCTCGTCGTAATTATTCGCTGTTTACGGTTGTCCGTGGTGACCGTTGTCCGACAGAGGAGTAATGGCCAAACGCCTTGCCGCAGATTTGAGACCACACACGAAGTGAAGTCGACAGACAAAAACTCAAATGGATTCTTCCAAGCCATTACATTCACGGTGGATGAAATTTTTTTCGTCGTGCAGGCCTTTTAGAGATGACATTTCTGAAAATGCACCGCATAAGTATTAATGGAAACTTTAAGCACTAATCCAACTTAATTCGGTTTCTGCCATTTTATGCATAGGAAAAAATATTAAAATTAATAGTTATACTTGCCACAAATTCTGTAGTTTAGCAAAAAATTTATTTAAATATAGAAAGCAACCATTTCGCCCTGAAAACACTTTTCCTGCCCATTAATTTCCAAACAAAATGTTCACCAGCACATCATGTTAGGTATAATTATTATTTACTGAGCTGTGTCGTACTTTATCTATATTAACAATAAGCTATGTTTGTCCCTAACGCTAATCGGATTGTCTGCCTAGAAGCCAATAAGACTTTATCTGATACTAAAAGTCGTACATACGATATGTGCCCTTGCGGGCTTTACATTAGCAAATTTTGTCCTATATCTGACAAAATTTTAGTCGATAGGTATGTATGTACCTTACAGATAACAGGAAAAGCAAAATACATTTTCTTAACTGTCGTATACGAAATCACTATAATTTTATTACTAGTAGAATTGTCCGTCAAATATGATGGAGATAAATCATCAGCAAGTGCTCACGTGTAAATGTGATTATTTCCTGTGAAAATATTCATTTTCATATTCTCACTATTTTCCCGTCAAGTTTATCAGTAAATCTCAAGAAACGTATCTCGAAAATCTATTTACATTCGACCATGACAACCACATTTCATTTACATAAATTCCTACCTTGCTCAAGGTTTTCCCTTAGGATTTATGTATTGTTTCTTTAAGTTCCAAAAATCAGCGATTTAGATCCTGGTTGCTATCAAATTATTATTTTCTGTGAAATAATTAATAATTATCCATTTTTAATTTATGAAATTTACTGTTCATAGGAGGAAACAAATTACGAATGGGTTTATTTGAAAATACGTTAAGTTAAAACATTCCATATCGCATCTATTTATAGGATTGCAGTGTCAAATGTGTTACTGAATGCACCATTTTCCATTTAAACGTGATATTTATTATTGATACAACGTAACTACATGTCTTTATTGAATCATTATGACATGAGAAGCATGTATAGGGAAAGTTAGTAAAATATATAATCAAGAGAAATGATGTTCGACAGAAGTCATTAATGGACTCCTCTGGCCGATGCTGATTTTAATTTGGAGAGCTTTAAAAGAGCAGAGAAAGATCCAAACGACGAAGCCACCGATCATTCGGATTTATTAAAATTCCGTAGTGTAATGTTTATCAAAAAAAATTTCCAAGCACTGCATTTGAGACTCATTTTTGCCACCCTGTGCAAGTGCACGTTTTTCATCCCCGGTCGCGCCGGTCCTGTACCAACCCTGGGCAATCGTATTCGTTGTCAGAATAGTGCAAATTATCGCCCGTTCTCAAGGCTTGTGCACTCATCTAATGTTATACTGAATTTAATATTTTCTTTTATCAAATCCTTAAGTTTTTCGATAATTTGAATTTTTTATTGTCATAATATTTGTAAACTAAGGACTTAACATCACCTTCATGTTTAGGAAAATTATATCCTCTAGCTGAAACGGATTCTCTTACAAAAGTACTCCTTGTAATCGCCCGAAATGAAATTCCGAGACTGCAAACCGAACAACAATCTCCTCCAAAGATGGACCTTAGAGTTGAAGTTTGAGAAAATTTTTTGTATAGAATACTCTTCATTTTCGCAATCTTTTCGTTTTTTACTGATGTCAATTTTATGGACGAAGTCTAGATGCCGCGGCATGCTACTTGTAGAAGAACCCTTACAACTTACCAATTTGGCGCATGTTCCTTTCTCATCATTTGTTTCATTAAAATATCTCTACATGTCCGATCCAGATGTATTTGCGTCACTCTTCTCCATAATTAAGGGCCAGTTTTCATTCCGTGGACGAACGGAATGAATTCGCATAATAAAAGTCTTCAACCGCACGTATAAATTGGTCATGTATTATTCTTTTTTTCATACCATATTTCGTGTTTTGTTCTCCTCCCTAGCGTCAAGTTCTCGCAACAGTCAACACAATTTCCCAAAACAACGTTTTTTTATAAATTTTGAAAATTTTTCCTTTTTCCCCCTATAATTAAACTCCATATCAAATAATAATTACGCGAACTCGGCCATCGCTTTTCTCTTCGCAAAATTAACAAATGGTCAAAATAAATAACGAGCTTAACCCAAATTAGGGTATTTATTCCCTCATCCTTGCTCTTAATTGAACACACAGCGGTATCTCACGACTCGGGAGCATATTTATTTCGCGCCGCCGAATTAATAACGGTTGGTTATTTTATCGTTAAAAAATAAAATAAACCACGCGACCTATAAAATCCGGAAGCGTGCAATCACATTTCTCTCCGAAATTACGAAAGTCTCTCTCATTTGTTTTTCGGTGGAATATTTTTTTTCTGCCGATCCAACATTTTCCCTACCCATAATTCACGACGAACCTTTTCCGCTACGCCTGGATCGTCGGGATCTCTCTTACTCCTCCTCCGCCGCGATATCCTCCCTTCCCGCCTACCACGAGGGAGGAGGAGGAGTACGTCATACAAGCGACAAGAACAAATAGACCCAGCAGAGCAAAACGTGCAATGATTACGCTGCATACCACCTCAACTCCTATTTTCCTCCTCTTCCATCCTCTCTCTCTCTCTTCCTTCGTAAAATCTATATCGAGCTAACCGCCCCTATTAACGGCATTTTTACTTTTTCTATACGTAGTTATGGGAAAGTATTGTGATCACGAAAAAAATCGACATCGAGATTTCAACGGAAATATACGTTTTATGGTCCCTAGAACACGTTTAGACTATTTTCGGAATGATGTCCGTCTCTGTGTGTGCGTGGCGCGTGTATATGATTGTGGGCGCTCTAACTCAAAAAGTACTTGCCATATCGTTACCAAACTTCATATATAACACTTTAGCATAAGCATAAAGAACTGATTAGTTTTTGGACAATAACGGTTAACCGGAAGTCGAGGTTTATCCGAAATCCGATTCGGTTTTTGCGGTATTTCTCTGTTAAAACATCATTATTGTACATACAATTCTATACAAAGGTTATAGAGAATGTAATTTCCTACAACTTTCATTTGAAACAATTTTCCATAGCAGTTATTGTTTAGGAATTATTTATAAATAATCGGTTTTTTCTGTTTCCGTCAAATATCTTCTTAAAAACGTTGTTATTGGTAATCTTCGTGAGGACCAAAGTTGTAGAGAATAATATTTCTTCCATGTTTTGTTTGAAACAAATTTTCGTAGAACCATCCACTTCGGAGATATTTTGCTTTTTCGTAATTTCCAGTATACATCGCTACCACCATGTAGCGGTGAATTCCGTAAACATATTCAAAATATACCTAATTTAAGGCAATAAGGAAGATGGTATTCTTTTACGATACGAAATGATAATTTTGCCTCATAATGCTATTCATAATAATTTAAATATGTATCTATACCCCAAATACGGAGAAAGTCTTGTGTTGGCCACATCAGATTTTTTATCCTACATTTTTGCTATGTGTATTAACAGCGCGCCTGATGAAAGACGAAGTCAATTCGATTAGGTTGCCATCCGCCTTGGACTAAAATCTCAATCCTGATATTTTGAAAGAAATATTAAAGGAAAAATATCTGCCGCTAATGCTAAGATTAATTAATTAAACGTATATTTTTCAAAAGTCAGTACCATTCTATGTATACAGCAAGAAATTAACGAAATAAATATATATATTAATAATATAATTTTTGGTGTTTCTTTAGTTTCAACGACTTCTCCTGTTCCGGACCGTACATAACTATTGGGCAATTTTATCGACTGAAATTCATTTTAATGAGGAGCTCAATTTTTCCCAAGGATAATGCCCATCCTTCTAAGCGTTGCCAATAAGTGGAAACGCTCTCTAGGAATAGATTTTGGTCATTTTTCGTAAATAACATGATATCCTAAATGTATCTCAAATCTCGCAGATTCGGCTGTAAACTTGGAGATTATCGGTCGTTTAACCGTTTAAGAGCTCAATAAATAGTAATTTGGGGGTTCATGTAGGGGATACTGCCCAAAATTATTTCGTCAGCTTGAAATAATGTTGAGAACAGGGGTTTCCAACCATTTCGATGTTGCGAGCATCAAGTTGTACCCTAGAATATCATAAGAGCACCACTACACTTCCGCAAGTGTAGTAATGATAATTAATAAAAATCAAACCAACATCAAAGTTATTTTCAATTACCTTGAATACGTTTAGATATAAATCAACACAGCAAATTACATTATTGGTCCTAAGAAATAGGATATTAAGCACCGTATAAGAGCACAGTCAGGCTGTCATAAAGCTCCATCATGCTTCCAAAGAGCACAGCGGTTTTCAAAAGCCCCAGGTTTAGATCATTTTATTTCAAAGATAAAAGGTTCGATGTGCGTGGAATAAAGTTGGTTTTAAGGAATAACGGACACGGTAGATATGAATCATACATTCACGTGAATACTCCGTGACTTTAACATTCCTGGCGTCACATTTTAATTTTTAAGCGTGGATAGAAAATGTTTTTTTCTATTTTTTCCCCTTTGCAAGGCCTCCAGTTATATAAAACACTTGAATTTCCTTATAAATGTATTTAAATCTCAAGTTGTGCGGCATTTTAAAAGAAAACACAGTTCCCCGCCAATTTATAAAAGAAAAACAAACAAAAATATACACTGAAATAAGTTTAGGGCAAAGAATTTCACATTAAACAAATAGAGCTCTCTTCTGAATGGTTTATAGATAAGTAAACGTATCCTTTCCCTATAAGCTAGGCAAATAATCGCGAATGGCTAAAAAAAAACAGCTTATCAAGATTTTTAAAAATAATCCTAAAATATTATTCGCGATTTATATCAAATAAGGATCGGTGAATTTATTTATTTTTATTTTAACACAAGATACAGGGCAAAATATTAGTCCCACGACATGTAAAACAATGTAAAAGCCCAATGAATGATCTCGTGAAACATCAACGTGTAGATTAATCAGCGGCTGTGGAACCACTCTCATAATTGGTCAATTAATATAAATTAACAAGTAAATGAGGAAATCCTTCGAGATAAAAAAATAACACAAGCCGAGACCAATTTCCGTTAATCTTGTCTCGTGCTTACTCTAACGCCACGACGTTTCCTATTCGAGTGTGTAAGAGAGAGAGAGAGAGAGAGAGTAGATACATATCCACCTGCCCGCTCACTGTATCCAGCTGCCCATCGATGTTTATAAGACCTCTCCGATCGCATAATGATGTCGTAGACCTCCCTAATCACGCAACGTAAGAACACGACCAATAGCGCGATTCCATCAACAATCTCCCGTCATCGACGACCGATTCGCTCTATTAGATCGAAAACTCGGAACAGTTAAAAGAGGTTTCCTGTTATAATTTTTTCTCCCCCAAAAACATCTCCGGGGAGAGAGATACACATTCCCTTCGATCTCGGAGACCTTATCTATTTCTCCAACTCCGGTTACTCTTCCCGTAAAAAAAAAATACATACATGAAATAGGGGAGCAGAGTCCCCCGATTCCTTGGGGCCGTCTAAATTTCCCCATCAATCCCCGGAGCAAAGATCTAGGTTTTCCGGAAGGGCGTGAAAGAGGTGGGTTTCGATGATCAGAGAGAGCAGTGTTTATTTAAATGACACGTCTCTCTCTGTTTCTCTCTCTTTCTCTCTCTTTCTCTCGGGGCCTCGTGCGCCGTGCACCGCCACCTGTCCCCTCGAACCAATCGGCAGAGCGCGGTGGGGCAAACATTAAGACGACGCTCTAAGATCCAGAAGGAGAGAGGCAGGTGTTTGTCCGCTCTCTTGGGTGAGGCGCTGCGGCGGAAAGGAAGAGAGCGGGGGGGGGATAAGGGCGCTCAGCGGCGCGAAGACGACACTAAGATGATCACGAATTACGTTTTTAAGAGCGGCGCCCGGGTATTCCCAATTATCCAATCACGCGATGGGATTGACTGCTCCGTAATCTTCGACTTTCTCTTTTTTTCTTCCTTCCGAGGGGGGTAATCGTAGAGAGAAGGGAAATGATAACAAAAAATACGGAATAGAGGCGGCAAATTGGTCCCCGCGGCACCCGGCAGGCCCCTCTTCCTATCGTAGAAATCCACACAAATTGCTATCCCGGACCAATTTGTGGATTCAATCAAAGGACGATTGTTTTTCCCCGTTCAGGTGCGGAGAAGGTGTCCAAATAACTCGTTTAACGCAGGGTTTTTTCCCCCTTTCTACGGACTCAAGATGTTGAAACGCCTGTAATGAGTTGGCGGGTAGGAGAAAATGTTTTAATGCGCGCCGGCGAAGGGCAGATGCGCAAGATGAAATAATTTTGTAATGACGGGCATTCTTGGAAATTTTTTCTTCCTCAAAGGAAACTTTTCGGGGGTAATGTTCGCAAAGAACGTTGCGTTGTAATCTAATTCCGTTAATTAAATTCCTAAATACTGAAAGTCATTAATTTTAGGGTTGGGAACTATGGCTAAGTCATAGATCATACGTTACTATAATGATGTTGAAATTAATTGAGCTAGAATGAAGTTAAACTGCTCCTTCAAACGGATCAAAAATTTTGATGCTTCCAATTTGCTATAAGACAATGAGGAAGTCACTATTAATATAAAAGCCTTCATATACCATTTCTTCACGGCGAGAAAATGTATTTTCTTTTGATTGACCGTATTGTTTCTATTTTAATGACATTATAGATACCAAATTAAATTTCGATATTTGAAAGCATTACGTGTCTGCCTGACTTAAACTTGAATAAATTTCAACTAAAATAATATCGATAACGGCTTTCGGTGCTTAAAAACCCTTGCATAAACTATAACACTGAATCGATTCGAAATAAAAATAATCAATAAAAAATATACTTACAGAATACTTAAATATCAAATCGCATTCTATATCCATACGGAGAAAAAAGAACGCTGACCTAAAGATGCATTATTTTTTTAGTAATCTGATTTGAATGCGTCTCTGGAATACCCTAGTTGCCTTTAAAAAAATTCACAAACTCGCACGAAAAACTGAATACTTAAGGATATCTTCCCCGTGGGGAACCTGAAATGCAACTCCATGGAAAAAAATTAATCCGCGCGATGGAAAAAAAATCGCTTCCCATGCAAGATCGCCGGCGATGGATCCCATCGGTCGCCGTCCGAACGGACGGGAGAACGATTTATTCACCAATCCCTCCCTATATCACGTCTCTCTTGCACTTCGAATCACGCAATCCGGAGCGAAAACATCAGAGATAGAGAGAGAAAAATCAAAGAGGTTCCGAGCGACGCCAGAGCGCCTCCCGAAGCAATCGTGGCGTGGACTATTTATCTATCGCATTTATATTCGCGCGGAGGACGGCACTGCTCAACGACCTACGAAATTGCGCCGCGGACGATATCGAATATCCGGAGATGCGTGACGAGGGGAGAGTGGGGGTGGGAGGGAGGGGGGAGGGAGGGGGGAGGGAGAGGGGAAGAGATATGCGCGCTCACAGACGGATGCCGCACGCCACGCTTACGCCAGTGTTTTTGGCGTGCCGTCCTCCTGACTCAACCGGTGCTGTCGATTAATTTGGGACGGGTAAGAGAGGACTCTCGGTGGACGAGACGTTTGCTGGGATAGACGGCGTCGCAAATGTTTTTTTAAAGGACGTTCATATATCCTCGAAAGCTCCGGAGCGAGGGACGTGACGCTGGTTCAACTGGAGCGTGCGAGAGCCAACCGTAAAAAGAGAGAAATATGCGGACGCGTCGTTTCTTTTTTTTTCTCGCAGGATAAAAAGATTGATTGAATTATTTTCTTTCTGACGGGAAAGGGGCCTTGATATTCAGACGCGTCGCACGCAACAGTTATAAAAAACTCCTCCGTTTTGAGTGAAGGATAGCTTTTTTCCTATGGGTATAATATCGAGGGTCATTTGAGCCGGGTCTCGCGTTCTCTCTATCTCTGGAGAAACAAATGAAATTCTAAAATTTTGGGAAAGGCATCGCCGTCTCCGTGAGAGTAATGTAAAATTCGGCTGAATTCTCGATATTTTCTAAGAAAAAAGCGACTTCCAGCGTTTCTGAAAATGTATAGGTATAATAAAAATTTAACTGCTTACAAAATATAGCAAATGCGATACAAAAGCTTTAGAAAGCGATGATATTTTTCTTGCACTCACTTCACTGCATAATATAGTTAAATTTGCGATTTTTAAAAATTTTCTCTAAGAGCATCTATAAACTGACATTACAAAATATTTTATAAGTTGACTAATGAAACGAATTATTTTAAATCACTTTCCTAACGAAATTGATTTGGTGTTATAAATTAGCATTAGATCTTGTATGTATAGATAAAGAGTGAACTGTAGTTATAGTCTTTCGTAAAAGTTCACAACTCAAATTAGTAAAATTTGTCCTCCTTTTTAACGAACCAGATCAGGATCAAAAACCCTTTCGTACCCATTACCTGGATGATGTACGGCATTTATGAACAAACCCGTCACATCCGAACGTAAACTGTTTTAATTCGCTCAACAACAATCTTCTCGTTTCGACCGTAAATCAAAGAAGACGTCCGAGAAATTTATTTGGACGCGTGACGCGACGATTAATCAGCGGTGAATTAATTCGACGGAAAAACTCCGCCATTTTTTTCCTACTTGCGCACAATAACCGAAATTTCTATTGAACCAGGAAGTTCCGCTCCAACCTTCAGCAACCGCCTTTTTGATTTGATATATGGGAAGGACGGAATCGGGGAGGGTAGGAGGAGTAGTAGAAAGGGGTGCGGGAAGATCACCCAGACGTCGGGGTCCCTCCCCCTTCGGAAGAACATCAGCCAACCAGGATGCGGAACGAGGAGACTGACGGAGGAAAAGGGGGAGAGGGGGAGGGAGAGAGAGGGGGGAAGAGAGGGGCGAGAAGGGGGGAGGGGGGCGGAGAAAATTTCCCTGAACTCGACATGATTTATCTGCTAGCAGCGCCGAAGGACCTAAATCAAAGCCCCGTGGAACCACGCGCGTGATTTCGGGTCGGAATATAATATGAGGGTGGGGATAAATGGGTGGGAGGAACTTTTGGATGGGAGCTAAAAAGGGGGAGGAGATAAGGATGAGCCAACCGGAAGTTTAGGAGGGATGTAATGGAAAGACTTGAGAGGATTGTCGAAAAGGGAGGTGGGTTGGGGATGGAGATCATCCCGGCCAAAGGGTGCGGAAGTTGAATGATATTAATGGTGGAATTTCGGGTGGAAGAAGAGGGAGTGAGAAGGGAAAAGGCGGTTCGAGACGGAAAAGAGTGAAAGGAAAAGGATGGCGGGGAGATGATAAAGGAGAAGGCGAGCTGTTATTTTTCGCAAAAATATTTACGGAAAGATATTGAATTTTGGGAAGGATTTTAGTCAGTCCAAAGCCTTTCGCAATCTGATTTATTTCTCTACAAGACGCAGTTATTTAAATCTATTTTGTCTGTGTAGAAACTTGTATGATAATTTTAGGATAATCTTAGCAAACTTGCAAGGGAAACATACTAAAAGTCAACATTATTCCTTGAAGTGAGGCTGATATACATTGAAGCGTTGACAAGTTAAATTTTCATACTAAAAATTATTTCTGATATATGATGCGGAATTCTCCGAAAGAAAGTTAACACCAAGTCAGTTGAAAATTAGAGACAGTGTCAGCACCATATTTCATTATGTAACTCGTTGGAAATTACTTTCACGGACAAACAATTAGTTAAATGTATTGTAAAATAATGCGAACAAAATCTCTAAATATCAATAAAGGTTTAAGTTATCACAAAATTCAGATAAGCCTATATTTCAATTAAATTAAATTAATCCTAACGTTAACGGAAATAATACACTCTTTCCTCAATAAATATTTTCGAGGTGTTTAGAAAAAGTTTCCGTTTCCAAGAGTGGAAAATTTACTGTAATTCATTAGACAATGGTGCAATAATAACGGCTTGAATATGGAAAATTTCTTAAGATAATTAACTTTTTTATCCTTGTCTATTTCCTAAAATAGTTACCGAATGAAGCAACCTTTTAGGCACATTATCACTTCTAAAAGTTAATTCAACTAAAAAAATTATGGTTGATATCCGCACCAGGGCATTTATTTTCCTCAAGGGACCCGAAAAATCCGACCAAGCATCACGCCACGTTATAATAACTCCAATCTCAAGCCTCTTAAGTCAATCTCCTTAGTTGCCTTCCTTTTATAACCTCCATTGTGAGGAAGGAGTCGGCTTCACCTTTGAAGGCACTTGACTTCGCGGGACCTTTTCGCCCTCTTTATTTCGCGCGACAAAAGATCGCGGCAATCCTCAAACAACTTTTAAAAGCCGGTCGTGTTTTGTGTGTTGAAGTAAAAACCCATGCAGGGGACATTGTGTGCGAAAGGGATCAACCAGGACCGGGACAAAGGTTAGAAAGTGGAGATTTCTTTGGGAGGAGGGGCAGAGAGAGGTTTTCTTGTTGGCCGCTCGAGTCTTGTCCGGTGAGCTGCTGCAGAAAGGGATGTCGAGGCGGAAGGTGTATTTTCCCATGCGCAGGGAGGGGGCTATTGCGGTGGACCCGCTCCTTCCACGGCGAAAGCAATAACTCTTCTCTGCCTCGTGGTGTGGCAAAGAGAAGCCGCCGTCTGCTGCTAAGCCGATTCGGTCATTCCTCTTGACGCTTCCACGAACTTAACGAAGTAACTCCGGCATTACTGCATGTTGCCTCTGCTCACATGGTGTGAACTGCATAGGGGGACCGTGTACCGTAACACCCGCCGATGATGGCCCTGTAAAACGACACCAAAAAAGAAAAGGGCAGTCTCCTTTGAGATCTTTAACCCGAGAATTAGCTCGTGATGTTGGGAGAAAACATGCGAAAAATTTCTTCTTCCTTGCAATTTTTTTGCGTTGCCGTTGCGTGGAATTTTGGAAATTAACAATATGAGGTGATGCATAACGGACTAAAACCGCTATATGTTATGACATGAAAAAGTCTTATGGTACTAGTATAAAACCCGTCAAAAATGACGGTAACAAACATTTCATGTGAGGATAAAAATGTTTTTTTAATTTTAATTATTTATTTTCTTCTTGCTCTACTTCTAGGTCTAAATAAGCACTTGAAAACACATTATTGGCTCTTATAAGGCCATAAATAATATTCATAACTTCGACAATACATAGCTGATAAACTCATCCGCTCTTCTATTGCTTCACTTGCATCAATATTTTCTCTGGATGAAGGTGAGATGTTGCGTGGTAAATTTTACCAAGGACTCGGAAACAGTAAGGACCATTTTAGGTCAATTCGTCGACTTGTGCACCCATTGATGCCAATGCAAAGACACTGTTGTAAGATATTATGTTTGCCTTGATATTTTTATGGAAAGGACTTGCAATGTTCGTGAAAATATCTTTCAATTCCGGTGGGGTTCTTCTTGGTAGGTTTACTTTTCCTTTATGACATCATTCACTAATAATATGTAAGAATTCTCTTCATATCACACGTATACTTTTTTACTTAATTCCACTTATTGTAATTATCAAATACTGAACACTTGCTATTATTTTTGTTTTATTTGCACTTGACCAATTTTAAAAATAAACTGTCCTCAACCGCAATAACTTCTTATTTTTATACTAACTGTGAAATTTCTAGAACACGATTTTAGCAAATTCCAGATATTTTATTTTTTAGAAAGTTCTAGAAACTTTAGTTTTTTTATAATTGTCTCAATAGGTGGCGTAGAAAATACTGATCTTTTTAATTTATCCAACAGATGACTACACTGTATTTGCTTATTTTCTTCTGTATTCAACTTCGGACATTACGGAGTCTCGGAGTAACAAAGGATATTGTATTATTATATTGTTAAATGTAAATTTATTTTTAATAATTTTGATTTTTATATTAACTCTTAATTTCAACTATCGGCTGAAGAGAATCTAGGTACATTTGCAATGCATTTATGCATTTATTACAGCATAAATAAAAAAAGAAATTACACCACTTTGTGACAAAACGCACGATGTCACAATTAAATCAAGTACATACGTATATGATTCTTAGTAGGTAAGGATGCATCCCTAAACTCTCAATACCATTGTCTTGTCGCGGCAAAAATATCCTCTGTTAATATCCAATCATTCCTTTAACGTTCACACAGAAATTCTATCATAAACAACCAATCCTACTTTTCCTACTTCTGCATTGCAACAAAGTTTGAATCAGTGGCATATCAGTTACCGCGATTCGAAATTGAATTCTTTTAATGGCTCTCTATCTTAAGCAGCCGGATTTTTGCGAGGGATAAATAGAGACCATTGATGGTGACGAGGAGGTAGGACAAAGAGGCGGAGGGGTGTGTGGAGGCTGAGATCATGTATGTACCAAGCGTTAATAGAAGGAGCCATTCTCCATGAGTGAATGGAAGAGCAACACGAGCTGAAGGGAAGTCGAGATAACGTACCATTTTTCGATTAGGGGAGATATGGGAGGTGAGGAGAGGATTGGGTTTGGATTTAAAGGGCATTAGTGTATGGAAGAAAGGGAATGCATGAGAAGGGAACACTCGCGAGAGAGCGGATGAGGGTGTAGAGACAGAGCAAGTGAAAAGGAAGATTCTGTTCACAGGTGTTAGGCCCGCGGGCAAAACCTGAGGTAGCGGGTTGATGAGAGGGTTTGGCATAAAAGGTTATCGTTTGATACTGTCGGCGCAGGCATTGGATTTGTATCCGCCAACTCGAATGAACGAGTCATCTTTCTTTTTTAAAAACATTTTCGCTTTTAGCGCACAGTGTGGCGTGGAGTGAATAATGCATCGATTACAATCTATCGCCGAAGTTGCGTTAGGAATCAAAATTCTACGAGTCATTAAAAAAAAGTTTAAGTAGTATTTACCTTGTCTTTGGTAAACACAAACAAGTAAATAAAATTGCCAACAAATAAATTTGATTCACTCGATATTATATTAAATTAGGCAACTATATCTAATCTAATAAATAAAAGAGGGTGTCTGTCTGTCTGCGGCAGCCATAACTTATCAGAGAATAAAGTTAGGAGCTTGAAATGTTGACAGCTGCTTCAGGCTGATCATGCGAGTTGCAGTGTTCAAATCGTCCCAAGGGGTCGTGACCCCGGAGGTCACGAATCGGTCGGTCTAAATTTCAGTTTCATGAGGATATCTCAGCAACTATTTGACCGATTTTGATGAATCCTACAACAATATCAATGTTTTGATGATATACATTTTCTAGCTGAAAATGGACAAAATCAGTCCACTGGGTCGAAAGGTCTTAATGTAATGGCCTGTTCAAATTTTGGTTTTTTGAGTATATCTCAGAAACGAATTGAAATGTGTTTAAAAATATAAATTTTTCATCAGTTATTTCTGTAAAACATAATTTTCGCGTTTATAGCATTATTGAAGTATAAAAATTTACTAACATTCCATATCTTACGTAAAAATTGTTGTTGAATTGTTGTTTAAATTGTTATTTCATTGAAATATTTGTTGTTTTTAATTGAATTATCTTCTAATCAAACATATAAATGAGAATGTTTGTAAGTTTGTTCGCTTTGAATGCTTTTAATACGAGATAGGGAGGGGGAGAGATGGATGGTAACGGAGGGGGAAGATGGACAGAGGGAATTAGAGGGAAGTGGTGGAGAGAGGGAGAGGGAGGGGGAGAGATGGAGGGGGAGAAGGGAAGGAGAGGGTGGAAGGGAGGGGAACTGTTTATACGTTATTTTCCTAAGATTTTCTTCCTTCATTCATCGAAATAGGAAAATGCGGAGCGGTTTTCTTCTTTGTAGCTTTATTCGACGGGTATAACTGTGTACCATCTTATTCTTGCGTTGCTTACATGTTACACGGTCGAAGTTTTAGATTCACTAAATCCGTTGAAATTCAACGGGCACTCCTGCTTGTATTATGACTATATTTCGAGCGTTATTTATAATAATCTCGCAAATATCCTGATTCCTCTCGCGAAAAACCGTCAGCCGATCCACTCGAATCAAATTAAAATAAATGAATTCGACCAATATTTAAAACGCTACCAAAAAAATCTGATGATGATGTGCAAATTCACTTAACAAATTGAGCACTTTTATAAAGCATTTTAAAAGTAAACAACATTTGAAGGCTTGTTCTTCTACAATGCTCTTTAAATATCAAAATTTTTAAGAATTTAAATTTCCCGTTTTTCATTCCGCCGTTAACGGTCAATAAACTCCGGGCAGATTTTGAGGGATTTGGGACGGTCATTCGACGACCTCGCCCCCATGTGCACTTTTGCGGGTGGAAAACGACACGAAAACCTCCTCCGCAACATCACAAGGCAGTTTCCCATGCGGTATCCCCCCCTCAATTTCTCCCATTCAAGAAGGTCCGTGCACCAGAACACACTTTGTCACACGAAATTTGCTCGAAGGGGTGTCTTTGGCGAAGGGCTTTTATGACTCTCGGTATATTTTAGAAGGCATTGTCTGCAGGGGTGTTTGCTAGGTCGAGCAAATGTGAGAAACTGAGTCCTTAATCCTTCCCCTCCCCGTGACTCTTCCCTCTTTTCTCCTGTGAGAAAACAACGGGGTGGAAGAAGGGGACGTCGTGCGACGGATGAGATGAAAGCGACAACGGTATCGCTGCATTGCAGAAAGATGCCGACGGGGAGCAGCTTGGGGGAGGCTCTCTCCGCGCCGATCGTAAAAAGGAGAAAGTTGCAAAGTCTGAAGAGAAAAAGCACATCAAGCTAAATCTGTACTACAAATCTAGAGGGCTTTTTTCAACCCCTTTGAGCTGAAACATATTTCATTTATATTCTCATATATGAATAGTTATATTTTTTCTTCAAAGAAAGCGAACGCCTGAAATATTTACTCTCTCCATATACGTGGTATAGAGAAAGTATTGTTTTCACGAAAAAATCTACTTCGAGATTTCAACGGAAATAGATGTTTTGAGGTCCAAAGAACACGCTTAGACTAGTTTCGGAATGATGTGTGTGTATGTGTGAATTGGTGTGTGTATGTGATTGTGAGCGCTCTAACTCGCAAAGGATTTTTCATATCATTACCAAATTTCGTATATAACACTTTGGTATGAGCACGAAGAGCTGATTAGTTTTTGGGCAATACCGGTAAAGGGAAGTCGAGGTTTATTCGAAACCCGATTCGGTTTTTGCGATATTTCTCCGTTAAAACATCATTATTGTACATATAATTCTATACAAAGGTTATAGAGAATGTAATTTCCTACAACTTTCATTTGAAACAATTTTCCATAGCAGTTATTGTTTAGGAATTATTTATAAATAATCGGTTTTTTCGGTTTCCGTCAAATATAAACGTCGTTATTGGTCATCTTCGTGAGGACCAAAGTTGTATAGAATAATATTTCTTCCAGGTTTTGTTTGAAACAAATTTTCGTAGAACAATCCTTTTCGGAGATATTCAACTTTTTTCGTAATTTCCAGTATACAGCGCCGCCACCATGTAGTGGTGAATTCTGTAAACATATTCAAAATATAATTTACGGCAATAAGGACGACTGTATTATTTTACGATAAGAAATAATAATTTTGCCTTATAATGCTCTTCATGATAATTTAAATATCTATACCCCAAATATGAAGAAAGTCGTGTTGGCCACATCAGATTTTTTGGTTCTTGCTTTTATCGTTTCATAAAAAAATTCAGAAAATATGTAGACGTCGCTTCAGCGACATTAATCTGCCTGAAATTTCGAATGCACAATCGTTTTAACGATGAGAGAAATCCGTGTTAAACATTTTTGGTGACATACCCAATGTTTTCCATTATTTTTTTATTGCTCTTCGGAAAACACACCTAGCTAGATGTGCCGGAGTCATCTCAGATCGATGTATTCTTTAAACCCTAATGCTTTTCGAAGAGTATTCCCAAGCTTGAGCGGTGAAGTGCAAATGCAATAAAAACAATATTTCAAAAATAAAATGAAGGAACGGTACATGTCTCGAAACACATGATCAATAGTAATATTTCTTCTATTTGTCCATAAAAATGCCAATGTAATGAGAGTTTTAAAAAAAATTGCGATGGGAATATAAAAAAAGTCATCCGTAAAATTGAATTTAACGGAAGAATCAGAACGAGATAATTCTTTTTTTTATAACAGACAATTGCCAATGAAAATACATTACAGCTCATTGAACAACAATGCGACGGATGATCGACTTTAGTTCCATTTCCTTGTTTCACAAGCTATTGGTTATATTTTTTAAAAACGTTATACTGGTGCAGTATTATTCTGAAATGAATAGCACCTGCATTAGATAAAAAGCTTTAATACCGTTACGTGAAGATGAGAAATAGAAAACGGCACAAGATAAGGAGTTCCCTCATTGATGACGCCTTCACTCAAATAACCATCAAAAATTCCGTCTGGAAGATTAAAGAAAAAACGGGAAGATAAAAAAATCATCGAATTTTTAAGATTAAAAAAAACATCGTGGCACGTAAAGTGATATAAATTCGGCGAATGTTTCCCGTGTAAAAGCGCTCAGGAGAACCATTTGAAATCCGTTCCGACGGTCGCGGAGGTATTTTTTTCTCTGTCCTCCACCTTTCAGTTCAACCACCATGAAAATCTCCTATCGGTTTTTCACCGCCGTCAAAACAATTGAAAAAGACGACTGCCCGCGCGTGCTACGGAGCGAGACATTTTGCCGGCGTCCAAAAAAACAATATAATAACGAAAATACTTCCGCCACGAAAGATAGTCTCGAAAGAGAGAGAGAGAGACACGCGTTCCTCGTGCAATTTTACCAACTCGTCCCTCTTCCTCAAAGAATCTAGCGATGGAGGAAGAAAAACAGTCCAAAATGGGATGATAGAGATTAATAAGCTAACTTGAGATTGAGGCGGTGGGAGTCTATCCCCTTTTCTCCTCCCCCGAGGACGTTAAGAAGGATATTCGGATTGCGGGCTAACGTTCCCTCGTGATCCGTCGGAACTTTTGATGATGATCTCTCGTCCTAATGACTCGGCGTCGGCCATCTTGTGCAAGACGAGGATGGATGCCGCGAGCCGGTCGCACGCTCCGTCGCTTATTGGCCGTAATTCGAAAAATACGATGTGTGTGGCTTGGAAAATGGCAACGGAACATTAAAAAAAAGACCTCTTACGCCATCAAATGGATATATGAATCGTGAAGAGGAAGTTGAATAGCGCGGCGACTTGATGGATTCTCGAAAAGAATTCAGAGGGTAATGGGTATTGATGCGTTCAAGTACAAAAAATGTGTGTCGGATTTATACGATTTACAAATCTTTTAAAGAAGGGAA
This sequence comes from Uropetala carovei, assembly GCA_036926305.1. Classification (NCBI taxonomy): domain Eukaryota; kingdom Metazoa; phylum Arthropoda; class Insecta; order Odonata; family Petaluridae; genus Uropetala; species Uropetala carovei. Next base: position 1,006,756 of record JAXCHB010000024.1, read on the forward strand.
AAAATTTTGGTTTGGAAGCAGACAAAAAATTATAATGCGCCTTCGGCATAATCGATTCAATATCTTAGGAAAACATGAGATTCTTATGATATGCATTATGGAGGAAGTGTTTATTCTTAAGTCAAGAACATCTGTAGTTGTAAAATAAATATCTGCCTAATTGCCAGCGTGGCTTATGACACGGGCCCAGCTAGAAAGTTGAAATGGGGGGGAATAGAAAAATATTCAAGCACAAAATTATTTTTATTAAGCCGTCTGGTATTTTCATGATATTTTTGCTTGTACACCGTTGAATTTGCCGGATATCGCTGCAGCGCCATCATACACCAGTCCTCTTAAATAAATCGTATTCAAGCCAATAGCGTTCACAGTTGTTATTAAAGTATTAGGTTTTTACCACGTGCAGATATTACTGGAACGAACTGAAATCGCGGATACGAACCGGTGAAAGTGTTACAATCTAAAGCCTTGCAGACATTAGAACAAAGCTCAACGCAGTTTACGTTTCACCATTCGCTTGTCGTGAGGTTTGTTCACCATTAATTTAATGTACTAGAATTTAATTTAGGACCATTATGGGGGCGCATATGCAGTCTTGCACCCCTCCCTTGGCTGCGCCCCTGGTTTATGAAAAATACTGAATTTATCAATCAATCCTTATAATATCACAAGTACATATTTGTCTCATAATAGCGTACACTATTTCATGAGAATGTATTTAATTTGTTTGGTCACATAAAATGCCGTACATCTAATTTATATATGCACCACGAACAAATAAATAAATGCAGGAGACAAAAAAGAAATGATTAGCTGCTTATTGTACCCGTTACTTCTTCTAAAGTTAAATATTTTTTAAAAATTATTAAAAGGTCATTTTTCATCATTAGATATACGTTTCTTTAGTGCTGGAGGTCACATACTCTGGCAGTAAGATGCTGCCGTATACCTACATTTTTTTAGCAGCCATAGAAATTGAATTTTTTATTTTTATTTTAACTACTAAATGTGAACTAGAAACAAATATTTTTTCACTTGAGTACACTAGATTTTGATAGCTTTTATTTATGAACTGACTACTGTTTTTATAAAATCTTTTATATGCGTTCGTCCGATATTTATTTATTTATTTTGGGGTAGACAATTTTTCCCCCACATATTTCTTGAACGAATGATGGGATCGTAAAGAATGTAGCATTGTTTGAAAGTTTATGCCTTGCAGATGGTGTTTAGCCTGTAATTAATTTCCTATCTCATCTAGAAGTTAAACTGTGACTGTTCAAAACTTTCCAAAAGTATATCTCCTTGCGGTGGCTCTGCACGCATGATTAGTAGTAGATTTAGTAGTAAGAAATTGAACTACTATAATACTTAGGCACAGAATTCTTTGCCCCGACGTTACAAATGATAGCGGGAAATTCGGATTTCAACGTGAGTTGTCATTTTAACAAATATATGGTGGCGAGTGCGTTGACCTGCTACGTTGAGTATACCCGTTGAAAGCCTGCGAAAGTTGCATTTTTTCAATAGATCTTGCGGCCCCCAATTTGCGTGGTTAGACAAGAGCGCGCGAATCAACGTTTCATCCTTCGGAAGGGACATATAGCCGTTGGTCCTCCTTGGTGCTTTTCGAAATGAGTAGGCTAATACCGATACCGAGTTTCTCATCTTATTTGATTTGTGATTTAAACTGACGAGTCCACAAGCGCTAGAGTCTTTTGAAGTCACTAAGTACCACAAATAACGAACTTTAACATAAATCATTGTAAGAAAGAGATTGAGGTAAATTATTTATGTTCGTTTTTTTCATTGAATGTTATTCATTTTCGCTTTTAAAAGGTGAAAACGAGTAATAATTTTTAAAAAATTCAAAATGTACAATTGTTTTGTTTTATAAAATAGGTGGCCTTAAAAGAATAAAACAAATATTTTCAGATTATTTGTTCGTTATGAAAGATTTTGGTGTCATGTACTTGTCATTACTGTAACTTTACATATCATTTACGTAATAATCTCATTTCATAACCTGGAGTAAATGGATTTTGACTATAAAGTTAATAGCAAAACACTTTTTTTAATGAAGCTCAACCTTGAAAACCTCCTATCAAAGCGAAATTATTACGTAAATGATATGTAAAGCAACAGCAATGAAAAGAATATGACACCAAAATCTTTTATAACGACCAAACAATCTGAAAATTTTCTGTTTTTTTCTTTTATTTTATAAAGCAAAAAGATCTTATTTTTGAATTTTTTTTAATTCTTACTTTTCATATTTTAAGAGCGAAAATTAATATTGATTTCTTCAAATAACGGAACAAAACTTTTTAAAATTAAATTTTCGTAACATGCGCTCATTTACGTGATGATACCCTTAATGATTAATCACCCTTCATTGATATTACTCATAATTTCACCGGCATTTGTTACTCGGATGCTGGTTACACACGCCATATTTTAAGAAACTTACGTCACTCTGCAAAATAATTTATGACACGCTTCACGTATTCCAGAGGATCCTAAAAATACATCCTTAAAAATAGCCAGATTATCCCTTTCTCGCTCACTACCGGTGCCGCTTTGCCCGAACGAAATTAATCGGTTTAACCACGAAATGAAATCCTTTTCGTTCCGGTGTATACCTTCGACACTTCAAATCCGAGAGAAAAATTCCCTTCAAACGCAAGAACCAACATTTACCTTTTTTTTTAAAAGAGCACCTTTTTAATCCATTGATGGTGTCAAGGGGGATGGGGAGAGAGAGAGAGAACAGGAAGAGGAGAGAGCGGGTCCGTTTGAAGAGGAAAAAAAGACGAACGTAACAAGTTTTACCTGGGACAAAACACCTCGTCTTCTTCCCGGCTTGCGGCTGTTGAGAAAAGCGATCATTTCTCAGCTTTTTTCTGTAAAAGGTTAAGGGGTATATATATATATATATATATATATATATATATATATATATATATATATATAGAGAGAGAGAGAGAGAGAGAGAGAGAGAGAGAGAGAGAGAGATAGGGGGAGGGGGGACTGGGGGGAGAAGTAGAAATAGGGTGAGGGAGGTTGTCTTTCGGGCTCCTGTGAGTGGGAACGAACACAAAGCGAAAAGAACAGAATGGTCGTGGATGGACTGAACCTCCTTCTCTCTTTTTCCATCCCTCTCTCCCAGTCGAGTCAGCCAGCGTGGGAGAAAAAGGCTTCAAAAGAAGAAACACTTCATGGGGGGGCGGAGGAGGAGGCGGTGCGAGGAAAAAGAGGTTCTTCTCTTTTGTGTCCCTTTCTTCGGAATCATTCGGAGTCACCGAAACGCCCTCCCCTCTCTCTCTCTCTCGAGTTGTGCGAGATCTGGGGAGGAAGAGGAGCAAGGAGGAGGCAGTGGGACGGGTGAGCAATGGGGTTGGGAGGGCAAGGTCGAAGCGGCGGAGAGGGTGTCGAGAGGGATCGCGGTGGCTGATCCCTTTTCCTCCGCGAAGGATTTCCGATGCGTTTTCCCCTTTTGTGATTTTTTTTCTGGTTTTACACCTGTTGAGACCGAAACCTTAAAGAGATCGACAGGAGATAAGCGGCATATACTTTGAATGGCGAGTTAGTGCGCAAAGCGAGTGCCGCAGTTTCCTTAACAACGGACCGCGCGGATGAGCTTTGCTCTTCAACGGTGCGTTTTTTTTTTGTCCGTCTTCGCACGGATGCAGGAGGATAAAGAACTTCTGCCCAACCGTTTGTTGAGAGGAAATCAAATTCAGACGGCATGGAGTTCTTAAGTCGATACGCTCTCCAGAAATCATTCGCCTCTGTGCAATCGATTAGTTTTCTATCCACCTGAGAAAAAGCGACAGAATGAAGTCGTTAGAAACATGATAGAAAAGGTTTAGTACATCCATATTGAAAAAAGGTAAGCATATTCGTTCCAATCTTTTTCAATTCTAAGATCGAGTTTCGTTCCGCATGCCAAGTCTGCGCCAAATTCCTTGCTCTACGTATATGTCTGTCCCTTCTCTGATAATCTTCCTTTTAAGGATATTTACATTAGTTTTCTTTATTTTAACATCGAAGCGTGTATGAATTTCTGTAACATCTACATTTTCTAATAACCGTATTTTCATATATCGCCTTTCATTCTTATGATTTATCGAGGGACAAAAGAGGAATAAATTTGATTTATGGAAAATCTACACATACAGAAGAAATAACAAATACGGATTAAGCAGTGATACGATATTATTAGGGTATTGGTTTTTCTATTTTTATGAACATTACACCCTAGACTAGGGATCCAGAATCAGAAAACAGCAATCGTATACAAGTGGTATATTTTTATCTGAGAATAATTTTCGTCTCGCGTTATTTATTAATGAGATTATATTTAGAAATAAATGTACCTTTTAGTAATTTCTTTTGATTAATCACTATGTAGTAACAGTATATTTCATCTTCATACTTTCTTAGTCGCTGAGGAACTCAGTGAGCACAGAGCACTTTCGTAATAAACTTTCGGCCAACAACTTTATAAATCGCAAAATATAAATAATATCACGATTCTTAACGTTTGACAAGAATTCTGTCGGAATCCTACATTCTTTTTGTTTTTGGTCGTGGTATTATCTGTCATCGCGAGAGGCAGTCGTTTTCGCTTGAAGTAACCGATTCTGGGTACCTACGTCTTCAAGCGAGAATAATTATCGACTTCGAGTAATCAGATATTCTTGTTACACAGAACTTATTTCACGTAATGGTACGTCTTACAGGAGAAGAGAAACGAGATAAGATATGCACGAATTCACGTTAAAACTTGTTTTACATCTGCTCGCCCGCGGTGCTAATGAATTTTACGTGAGAAAAGGAAGAACCCGTCACACGCGCAAAATACTCTCTCCTCTCTTTCTCTCATGAAGTCTCCCAAAAACGCCCATTCACAACGAAGCCGCCGCGCAATAAATTCCAGCTCCACAAATAAGTACCTACCCAGCCTCTCAAGTTTTTTTTCAAGCTCTTTCTCTCAACGCCTTGTGTCCCTCTCTCTCTCTCTCTCACTCTCCACCAACCAGTTAAAAACTGCGAGACACAACGATTGCTTTATTGAGGAAACTGTTCAATTACACTCGCAAAACTATTCCTGCATCGTAAACAGGAGGATTACGGAGGTATGTACGAAGGATATGGAGGATGAGGAAGAGGAGGATGACGTGGTGGAGGGAAAGTCATGAAAACTCAGCCGGAGGCGGCATTTGGAAAAGGAAAAAAGGACAGAATTGTGGAGAGAAGAGGAGGGAGGGAAAAAGAAGGCGAAGAGTTTGGCTGCGCCGAAAAGAATCACGGAACCGGAGGGCGTGGCTTAGCCCTTAGAAAAGGCGGGTTTAGATTCGGTTTAAGGAGCCGCGCTCGCGTCGAGGTGTGTTTGTGCCTACTCTTAACCAAACAACCTCCCGGAATCCCGTCCTTCCTCCTCGGAAACACACACCACCTCCTCTCTTTTCCTTCTCTTTTCTCTACCTTCTCCCATATTTCCGCCCGGAAGGTTTCAAATCCCAGATAGAGAGGGGGGAAAAAATCCACCCCCGACCCGGTAAGAACCCCAAAGAAAACCAACTCCCTCCCTCCCCACTCCCATTCATCCGCCTCTTTATTTCCCTCTCGCTACCTTAAAAAGTTACCGGAGTTGGCGCGGACAAAAAAAAAGCTCCGAATGTGAGACTCGAAAAATTCTCTCGGTATATTACCCTCCTCCTTCCATTCATTTCTCCTCTCACTACACACACCTGTGAGCAATTCTCCCCTGTAAAAAAGTCGCGCTCTGAGGAGAAAAGTGGGAGAAAAAAACACATGCGCCCCTGACACTCCCACGAGCATTCCCTTTACGACTCCCACACACACACACACACACACACAACGACAACGTCGGCGGTTTCAGTTCGGCTAACCTCTTTTTATTATTCTTCTCCTCCCCCTCCCCCTCCTCTTCTCCCTCCATTCTCACTCTTCCCCTTTTAAGACGTCGGTTAATGAGTAAAAGGACTCAATGGCCTCTGGATTTCTCGCGTGCTTTTTTCATTTGCTCCTTTCTGCGCTTTCCGTTTCAGTCAATGAACGCGTTGTTGTTGCGCGGTCCCTAAGACGCATTAGTTTTGGGAGGTCGTTTTTTTTTTCTCTTCTCTTTCTCCTCTGGTGGCGTCGGTAAATGGTCGGTAAAGACGACGGTTTTTAGGGTTGAAAAATGTTCCATCATTGAGGATGTATTCTCTGGTTAAAAGAAAAGTGCATTCTTTCGTCGGGATCCTCGCGTGTGGAGGTTTCGGTCGTGGGAGCGGACTCCTCCTCCTACAAAGCAAACGCGTAATTAAGCTCGGTGAAGCGAGAGGTGATAGAACATGAGCAATTAGTAAACATCTAACGGTATGTTTTCTAAAGACTTGTGTGTCTTAGAAATTATCAATAAACTCTTAATAATATAGAGAGGTAGTCGGCGCTTTCATATTTGAATTAAACATTATGGCGTTTATTGGGTCTTTCCATTATTGGAATACAATACACCGGAATTAAAAATTTCCTTGAAATATCAATCCAAAATTTTGACGCTCCGACAACGAAGAGATTCTAGCGGACACACAAGCCCATGTGTGGACAGAAACACTAAGCTATATCCACCAATTATTCTGGGAGAGCCTCTGAAAAGAAAAGTAAATAAATGAGGGAAGACCTATAGACCGATGGATATTTTCATTTAGATAAGAAAGGAGATGAAATTTACCTCCCGGAAAATGAAAATTGTCGAGGAATGCGTCCTGTACATTAACTGTCTCTAGTACACGAATCTCAGGCAATCTGCTCAAGGGATTATCTCCGGCGTGAGAAGAACGAACAAGTATCAAGGAATTGAGTAATTTTCGAGCGCGAAAGACTTTGAGGTAAAGTGTCTGCTTTTTATGATCACTGTTATTACGGAAAATGTTGCCAAGGTTAGGAGAAATTTCCAGTTCGTTAACGCATTCCACGCTCCAATGAAAAAACTACAAGTATGCAACAGTTAACTTATTTTGCATACATTATAGAATCAACGACATTAACCGTTACTCAAATTAGATAGGCTTTTATATCCCCGCGCATGCCTTACTCTTGAGATGAAGACCAGTATCCGTGTTTAACAAGTGAGATTTCCGGTTAAGTCTTATCAAAACATTAATCTCGGCCATGCCAACATCCTTTTAGCTTTCAGCTTCTGTTAAAAAAACAAGTTAGGAAAGTGTACAACGTATCAAAAATGGGTGCGTTTCGTGCAATGGAGTATTAGAAAGAAATTATATACTTGTACGTAAGGGAAATTGCGTTGTAAAGTTCTTTTCTTCATCATAAATAATCCACTTTCTTCCTATTTAATAATATTACATGCACACGTAAGGAAATTAAACGTTTGTTTGTGAGATTGTTTATGTTAGCAACAATGAAGAAGCAACCATACAAGAAATTTTCCAAGTTCAACTCGAATTAAGACATTTTTGTTTGATTCTCTCGATAACGGCTACTCCTACGATAAAAATGTATAGGAAAGGAAATTTATTATTTCTACAAGTTTTATTTGAAAAATATTTTGATATGAGCAAGACTTGACGAAATATGACGGAGTTCATTTTTTGTCATCAGTAAATTGGTACCCGTGATTGGCGTACGTGATTCATTTTTACGATTTTCTTATTATATTTGATTGTAAGTCTAATATCAAATTTTATGAAACTCCGTTCTATAGAAGCCGAGAACGAACATGCGGAGGGACGGATGGACGGACAGACCGACGATAATAGGCGCTCACGCTGGAAGCGAAACGCGCCTAAAAACAGTGAAATTTAAAATTTTCTATCTTTAACCATTTGGTCAGAATCTTAATTTGAAATTTTTGACGGGAAATTACACTCGTCTATATTATATTACAGAAGGTGAGACGGCGCTTTGTTTACATAGGCGGCTGCTAAATCAATAGTCAAAGGAGTTAATGAATAATCTTTCACGGTGGAATTGTTTATAATAAATACCTTCGGATGCAATTTCGTTATAATTTTAAATGAAGACTATATAGTCAAAGAAGTTATAAAATAAATTTCCATTTTTGCTTTATTTGAGTTTAAAATATATAAATTCGGATTTAATAAAAACTGGCATTTCAAGTGATCGATTTTTACGCTCTACCTTATGGAAAAATCTGATGTGGCCTTTCTCCATATTTGCGGTATATATATATATATTTAAATTATTATGAATAGCATTATGAGGCAAAATTATTATTTCGTACCGTAAAAGAATACAGTCGTCCTTATTGCCGTAAATTAGGTATTTTGAATAAGTTTACAGAATTCACCGCTACATGGTTGTGGCGCAGTATACTGGAAATTACGAAAAATTAGGAAAAAGTTAAATATCTCCGAAATGGATGGTTCTACGAAAATTTGTTTCAAACAAAACTTAAAAGAAATATTATTCTCTACAACTTTGGTCCTCACGAAGATTACCGATAAAGACGTTTTTAGGGAGATATTTTACGGAAACCGAAAAAACCGATTATTTATAAATAACTCCTAAACAATAACTGCTATAGAAAATTATTTCAAATGAACGTTGTAGGAAATACATTCTCTATAACATTTGTATAGAATTGTATATAAAATAATGATGTTTTAACGGAGAAATATCGGAAAAACCGAATTGGGTTTCGAATAAACCTCGACTTCCGTTTAACCGTTATTGTCCAAAAACTAATCAGTTCTTTATGCTCATGCAAAAGTGTTATATTTGAAGTTTGGTAACGATATGGCAAGTACTTTTTGAGTTAGAGCGCCCACAATCACATACACGCACACACACGGACATCATTCCGAAAATAGTCTAATTGTAAACGTGTTCTAGGGACCTCAAAACGTGTATTTCCGTTGAAATCTCGAAGTCGATTTGTTTCGTGACCACAATACTTTCTTATTACTACGTATGGAGAAAGTAACAAGGTGAGATGGCGCTTTATTTACTTACTAGTGTAATGCCCGTTGTTAAAACGCTCAATATCGGCCATCGTGAAAGCGTGACCAACCAGCCAACGGACCTGGGTTATTATATAGTATAATTTGGCATGGTTGCTATACAGTCAAAGGAGTTAGTAAATAAACTTTCACGCTTATATTATTTCAATATTTGTAATAAATAAATTCGGATGTAATTTCATTTTAATTGTTATTGGTTAAATTTTATTTTCACTTTATTCAATAGTTCATTAATTGCAGTTGTAATTGTAATAAAATCCTTTATATTTGTTAGGAAGAAAATATCTCGAGAAATACACCAAAAAGCGGGAAATGAGAGGCCCCTTAGTGGCTTCGAGCTCGACTCAGGTCTTTGGCTCTCTCTTTGGGTTCTGCCTCTCTCTTCGGGCTCTCTGTCCCGTCTTTCCCCGCTCTTCCGCTCCCTTGGGAGCGCCTTCCCGCCCCGCCCCTGCCGATATGGGACATCGGACCAGCTGATTAAGAGAAAGGCGGCGGAGAAATATATATACCTCTCGGCGTCAGGTCATTTTCACCCGTGTTAACTAAAAGTTTGGACAGCTTTCTCTGATTAATTATTACGTTAACCACGTATCCTCCCGGTAAATAAATATCTCCTCTAAATCCTCCTGAAAATGGATATATGAATTTTGTCTTTTATCTAAAACTGAAAACCGCCAGATTTTTTAGTAAATTTGGTAGATAGGTCCATACAGTTGACAAACACAGTATATAAGGTCGCTTCAGAACCATTTCCTTTAATTAATTAATTAACAACGACATATATTTATCTGTTTAAACAATGCCTGACTAAATTTTATTGTTGTCTTGGGAAGAAAAGAGTGAACAGGTGCGCGTATGCTACTCAGGCGTTCTTTACGGTTTATGTAATCATGACAAAAAAGATAAATTTTTCGAATTGCTTTTTCATCATAGCTTAGCGGGCCGCACAAAAACACTTCGCGGGCCGTAAGTTGAGCACCATTGCTCTCAATAGATTAACGATATAGCGCAACAATAAGAGGTAGTTTATTCTAGTCGATTCATTTTAAAATGGCTCGAACGATTTTAATTAAATATTCCTTGTCATTGGGGTCATAAACAATGATGAATAAGCCATATCTCTATAAAAAAAAAACACACAACTGTATGGCGCCCAGCGATATTATAATATGAAATGAAATTCCGCCAAGTATAGACTAGTCTTATGAATTACATTTATATCTATCAATTAAAATAAGAGGCTCAAATATATTTTTTCCTATGAGGTCACATTTGACGGGCAAATACGCTAGTAGTGAAATAAAACTTTAGTACCGCTGCCAATAAACACAAAAGCAAACACGAGCAAATAGAAAAAAGATAATTATTTGCTTTTCAAGCTAAATAAATAATTTCATTAATTAATCTTCTTCTTCACGATCGGTTTCGGTTAATGGTCACCATCATCATTCACCGGAACCGGCCGAGATTTCTAATACCTGTATGTGGAATCTATAGAAGTCACAATAAATTTATGTTAAACGCATTGCCTTATTCGTATAAACAATACATCCCATCCTTTTAAATTAATAGACGAGGCCGAGACTTCGTGGAATTCCATCATAAAACTGTCACATATCAAGTATTATGTGGGTTGGCGAAGGAACATAGGCGCTGAAGCATTATATAGGACGAAGATTGTTGAGAGAACTGGGCGTAAAAATCGATATATTTCAATGTAGATGGACCAGGTTCGCACCCAGGATTTTCTCTTGGGAGGACGGGCTCAATTCCAACGAAAAATATTCCACCAAACAGTGGATCGTTTCGACGATATATTAGAAAATCCATCTATTTCAAGATGCAAAATGAAGTAAACAGCGCGTAATTTAAGAAATATTTGTATAATGATTATAAAGTATTTGGTGAGAGAAATAACAAATCGAAACAGCAAGCCTCTCGAATACCTATATATCTGGTTAATACAAACTCTTTACAGTTTAAAGTTCTTAAGTAAGAAAATTTAGCTCGTCAGCCCCCCCTTCTTGCGCGCCTGAGCTGGATCCTATATGGTTCTTCTTTGAGAAGTATGGCTGACGCAGTATTGTTTATCACTCTAAGCGATATAACTGAGGAAATTCTAATCAAAATAGTTTGAGCCATTTTTGAATAAATCGACATTTTGTGAAAGAAAAAAATTAACGCTTTATGTTCAGCAAGTGTCAGTCCGCACTTCTCACCACCGACACTATTGAGCGGATTTTTATGAAACTTCTGGACAAAAGTAATAAGAAAATTATATAAATGGTTCGCATGACCTAATCAGGAATACCACTTAACTAGAAACAAAAAACGAATTTTCTGTCATACCTCGTAAAATATTAATCATACAAAAAAACTCTCCAAATAGAAATTGTAGAACTATGTACTTTAATTGAATATTTCTTGCCTTATACTTTTTATTGAACGATTTTCCATTTTCAAGAATATGCAACAAGAATATCATAATCCGCTTCGAACTTAGAAGATGTCCTGCATGGTTTTGTATCTGTTACCAACGAAGAGAGTCTTCGTAGCAGCTCAAATAAACCAGACCTTCTATAATTCCTTTAATACTTTTAATTTCCTTCCGTTCACACGCAGAATTTAGTAGGTGAAAGGAAATAGATTTTCTAAGACAAAGAAATGAACGTAAAGATTGCATACAGCGTTACCAATATCAACTGGGCGTTGAGGAAACAAATGGATGAAATGTTCGCGAAAATAAATGAATTTTCAAATGAGATTTGATCGAGTAATTACATTTTCATTCTCCGAGAAATACCCAGAGGGCTAAATCTCTCTCTTTATGGACACACCCTTCCCTCAAGCTTCATATAAATGGAAAAAGTTTCTTCTTTAGACAATCCTGCGTGAATATGTGTTCATGTGTATGCCGCTCTGATTTATTGGCGTGGCTCACTCAATAATAATATTGTTAATTCAATTCCTGGAAAATTTCGCAATTTTTTTGTCTGATATACAATTTCTCTTTAAAAAGTTGCTACGAAACGAAACTTTCACGTAAACCTATACTTATCTCCTTAAAAGATTAAATTATTAGAATATATGTTTATATTTATTACATTCCTATATCAGCGTCAGTAAAAAACTTCAAAATCAGTACTATAAAATTGTGTTTAGATATGCTATTTTTGATAACTTTCCATTGACAATTGAATCATGGAAATCAAAAACACGGTTAAGTCCAGAAAACAATTTTTTTCAGGTGGCACTAAAATCTGTGTCGAGGCTAAAATTTAATAGCAATGCCAACAATATTTTTTTAATTGTTAAGGTCCCTATGCCAGTAGTTATCCATGGACTTTTATGGTTTCAACACATGCAACATGTACTCTACATAGCAGTTTCACTGTTTCCTCATTTTCACCAAAATATGGACATACCATGTTTTTGATTTCCATGTTTCAATTGCGCAAGTCGAAGTCTTATAATATATTAAACATTTACGTGTTTAAAAATTTATCGATTTCTTTCACATATAATGGATACTCTTACAAAGTTAAAACCACGGGATGTATACAATTTCCCATAGCCTAGGGCGTCAATAAATGTGCGCGGTAATATTATATATAGGAGATCGAAAACGACCGCAAATGTATTCTTTGACGATGGAAATTTTCTGTTCAATTTTCCACTTTCCACGATGCCGCAAAATTTCTAAATATAGCAATCACGGACTGATTTACAACATAAGCGCTTAAAAATGGGAGCTTCATTTGCTGAGGCAATATGAAAAAGTGCGTTTTATTTATTAAGATTTATTTATAATAGCAAGCTAAAAATTCTTTTTAAAATTAGTAATATAATTATATATATATATATATATATGACAACGTAATTTATCCAATAATTAATTTAAAAATTTAAACTTTTTAAGGCCATTTTCTCGGAATCTTAACTTGGAATTTTTGAAGGAACCCCCTGCCACCCATAAATTTTTCAAAAACGCTCTTCTCCATCTTTTTTTGTTGGCATTAATAGCCACAAAACAAGTTAGGAAAGTGTAAACATATCACAAATGGGCGCCTTTCCAACGGAGTATTAGAAAGAAATTATATACCTGTACGTAAGGGAAATTGCATTATAAAGTTCTTTTCTTCCTCATAAACAATCTATTTTCTTCCTATTTAAAAATAGTGCATGCACACGTAAGGAAATTAAAGGTTTGTTTGTAAGATTGTTTATGTTAGCAACAATGAAGAAGTAACCATGCAAGAAATTTTCTAAGTTCGACTCGAATTAAGACATTTTTGTTTGATTTTCTCGATAACGGCTACTCCTACAATAAAAATGTGTAGGAAAATAAATACTCCTCTTTACCAGTTCTACAACTTTTATTTCCGTAGAAGCCGAGAACGAACATGCGGACGGACGGACAGACCGACCGACGATAATAGGCGCTCACGCTGGAAGCGAAACGCGCCTAAAAAAGACATCTGGATAATCGATTTCCTTAAATTTACGAATTTATGGTTTTGATGTTTTATATGTTTGTTATTCTACGTTTGAGATGCGCATTATTTATTCAAAAACCTTCTGTATCAGCCATATATATGTTTCGCATGTTGAAATATAATGCACTACATTCTGAATCCATTTATGGCAATTGGGATATCACGGTCCACCGACATTTGACAGTGATAAGACATTTAACACTTATCCCGATGCCGTTAACGGAAATTGGCTATGAGGCCGAAATGACTAAAGAAAATCTCGACGCACCTAACGGTTCGGAATGAAAAAACGAACAAGGGTAAAAAGTCGTTTTTCGCCTATAACAAAGACGAACAAATCACCCAGAGCCTGAAAGTTCCGCATTTTTTTTAGGCCGGATCTTTCTCTCTTTCTCTCCTCCCCCTCGCGTTGCACCTGCAAGTCTTTAAAATTCCAACCGGGTGAAAATTACCGCACAAATCTCTTCGGTCCAATAATACGAGGGAGATGAGTTACAAGTTCGAATTCCACCCCGTCCAACCGAGCGGCAGCGAATTCTTGCCTTTTAGCGTGCCGCCCGAATACGTGTGTAATGTGCGTGCGCTAGCGTATGCCTTTAAAGAACGGGAGACGAGGTGTCTCGGAAAGCCCCTCTCCCTACCGTAGAAACGGCGTGTGACTCTCTAAGCGGCTAGTTTTCTTTGAAGTCGGTTCCGACCTGCACCTTCCCCGTGTTCTGGGTGAATTGATGGAAGGTGTTGGACGGTCAGAAGAGGAAGGCGGAGCTGGGAGATGAGGAGAAAGGAGAGGATAGTCGTGGGTATGAGAGAGGAAAAGTGAGAGGCAACAGGAAGGCGGAAGAGAGGAGAAAGAGAATCGAGAGGAGCAGTGGCGTGGGTGGCCAAGTGCCTCTGAGGCCACAGGAGCCCTCGATTTTTTTCCGAATATAGAAAAAAATAAAGATTGTTTAAGATATCTCTGTCGTTCCCGTAAATGCCGAACGACTTTACGTTACTTTTCAACAGAGAAATTTAAAATGGCTAAACTTTTTAATTCATCATAATTGATTAATAAGTGTAACTTTACAATGCGTTTAATTGGTCATGTACGACATGATTTGATCACTGATAATATTTTGTCGCGGGAACATCCGCTTCTTGTTAAGCCACTGTGGAGGAGAGAGAAGAGGGGAAGGAAAGAAACGAGAGAAACCAGTAGAGAGGGAGGAGAGTTGTAAAACGACATTTAAAAAAAAAAGAAGACGGAAGGATTTCGTAAGGGTTTTGAAGTGATGGAAGAGGTGGAAAAGATAAAACGAGTAGGACAGAAACTTGAAGATGATGATGATGATACAAGCAACGGCGGACTTAAGACCTCCTCGCGTCCCTGGTGCTAAACAGTTGGGGACCTGGCAATCTAATTGTATACATGCACCTAAAGTACACGTCTAGGACAATCAGGGCAGCCAACAGCAAGCCAAAAGAAGGGCAATCCAGTGCGAATAAAGTACCGTGGAGCAAAAATAATTTATTTTTCTTCGTGATTATTAAGTTGAAATATTAAATATTGTTCAGATTATATATATATATATATATATAAATTTCCGGCCTCTTACGTCGTTGGACCCTTGGCGCGCGTCAAGATCGACCCTCCCGCCTTAAATCCGCCCTTGGGTATGAGAGACATGAAAAAGATAGAAGAAATGATGAAGAAGGAAGAGGACAGAGAGGAGAATAGAGAAGTAGCAGGAGAGAGTAAGAAAAGAGATCTGCAATAAGAAAGAAGGGGCAAGAGAGAAAGAGATAAAAAAAATGCAGGAAGAGAAAAGGTGGTGGGGCGAATTCCTTGAGAGAGAGGACCGGCGGTGAGCGAAAGGAAGGAGAACTATTTTGAGGATTCGGTACAGTCACGTGTCGAATCCCATTTCGGCCTCATCTCTCGGGAGCGTTGGGAAGCTTTGCGAGGTTTGTGTAACTCCGGCGCCATTGTGCACCCAAAGTGTGCGTGCAAGAGTGTAAAAATATAATGAACCGAGTAATTGTAAATTTCATGACCATAAAGGGATCTCGTGAACGCTGAACGAGGGCGAATGTCGAACGGGATTCTCGATCGCATTGAGCCGAGTCTGGGTGCGTTACGATCGATTTGTAACAAATATGACGTTTCAGATGTAAGGACGTCAAAACCTCTTTCGACAGAAGAATAGATTGATGAAGTTGTCCATATTGTGGAGATTTTTTTACGCCTAACCTCAATCTCATTCTCAGTATTACCCTGAACTGACAAAGAATGTAATACAATCACAGAAATCTGTTGAACCGAGCGTTCCATATCATTCATGCCTAAGAAATAAACTCTCTGACTTGTATCTAAAATGCAACTGGTTAAAGTATATGGTTGAAGGTTTTCCAGTTTTAGTGTAGTGGAAGTTTTTTTATTTGGCAATGTAATTTTTCATATTTTTAGACATTTCTCCGTCAACTCAAAAGTTTTCTTAAGATTAATGTAATTTATAGTATAAGGACTGACAATATTTTTGTTAAAATTTCACTCTTGGGCTCAATAATGAATCCAATGTATGATCCGAGTTAACTCCGATGGACGTATCGATACAAAATCAACAGTATCTACAAAATAAACAAAATGCTCATTTCAGTGAAAAAGAACTCTTTCCCTGGGGTTCACTTATCGTATTGGCGTGAGCTCGATAAATCATCAAAATGTTTTTTCGGTGATTGCATAATTACTTGGCATTACACCATTTCTCCAACACGAAGAACCGAGGAAGTAAAGATTCAGCCAACAAACCACCAACCTAGTGGTTTCCGAAGGAACGGGAGCACTACGTGGTTGAAGGAAACGCAAAAGAGAACACCAGGCAAAAAAATGGCCACCATTAGGACCGAAGAGGGAGAAGGGGAAAAATTCACGAGGAATCCTCTCCTAAACCACACCTACCCATAGGTTATCCGCAGCGGGAGCACCTCCGCTGCCCAACAAACGCAAAGGCGACCTTTTTTATTTTTTAAAACCGTGAGGAGAAGGAAGTCAGGGAGGAGGAGAACAGAGAGGAGGGAACAGGAAGGAAGAATGCGACATCACACACGATGTGTGTGGCCTTGCCGAAATCACGATGAGCCATCTCTCAACAGCCCCCCCTCCCCCATTTCCAATCCCCCCCTCCCTAATAACTCCTCAACGCCACCCCCTACCATCACCAAAAAAAAAAAACAATCATCGTTATGCCCATGGAAACGCGATTCCTCTCCACGCTAAATGACGATTCTGCGGCGGCGAACCAGATAGGCCGTGAGAAGAAGGCATCGCCATCTTTTGAAGCGTAGTGACGGTGCAAAGGAAGTGGTGGAATCCAAGGGAGAGAAGTTGGATGGAGAGAGAGAGAGGGAGAGATATATATATATAAGAGGACAAAGGGAATTGTGTATGTGTGTGTATCTGTTAGACCGTAGGTGGTGGCCATTGAGCTCTCCGCGGAGGGCCATTAAAACGGGCAGCTGTCCCACTGCGTGTGAGAATATCGGAGAGGAGGCGTTTATCGAGGAGCTTGGGGAGAGAGAGTGGGGGAGAGAGAGAGAGAAAGAGGTATTAGGAGGAGAGAGGATGGGTAGAGAGAGATTGCAATAGAGGGATGAAGAAGAGAGAGGATGTAGGTATAGAGAGACTGGAAAGGGATAATGAAACAGATTATTAAGGAGGAAGAGTGAAGGGAAGAGGGCAGAGGAAAAAGAAAAGGTATGGAGAGAGAGAGAAGTGATAGTGAGGGATGAGGAGAGGAGAGAGAACGAGGGTGATAAATGAGAGTAAGGGGAGAGAAGAGGGAGATAGAGGTGAGAGAGAGGAGAGGGGGAGAGAGGAGAGGGGGGGAGAGAGGAGAGGGGGGGAGAGAGGAGAGAGGGAGAGAGGAGAGGGGGAGAGAGGAGAGGGGGGAGAGAGGAGAGGGGGAGAGAGGAGAGAGGGGAGAGAGGAGAGGGGGGAGAGAGGAGATGGGGAGAGAGGAGTGGGAGAGATATTAGGGAGGAAGAAAGTAGTGATGAATGCAGAGGAGAGGGAGATGGACAGAAAGGGAAGTGAGAGAGATGGAGAGAGAGAGAGAGAAAAAAACAGAGGAAGGAGGGAGATAGGGTGAAGGAAGGAGATAAGAAAAAGGCAAAAGAAGAGAGATTATGAAGGTAAGAGAGAGGGAGAGTGAGAGGGAGCATAAGAGACGTGGAGAATGTAGGATTGGCGTATAATGGGGAGGAATGAAAGTTGGAAGCACAAGGGAAAAGAGTGAGACGTAAGATAAAGGGCGGAGTTTCCAGGCAACGGACGCCGTAAAGGTGTGGAGAGACACGGAGGATGATTTTTACAACACGGCGGCATATAGCAAAAAAGCGGGACTATCTGAGACGTGGAACAAAAGAAAATACCGATACATGGCGAAAGAAACGCACACAAAAGGGTTGGGAAGGCTTAGATGAGTCCTAAGCGGGTGGGTTTTATTGAAGGCACTAAACGATCTCTCTCGCGGGACGAATCGTTCGAGGGTAAAGAGGAAACGGAAGTATGTTAATGATCGGATCGATTTGGGTCTCATAATCTCTCTCTCTCTCTCTCTCTCTCTCTCTCTCTCTCTTCCGCTTCATAAAGTTCCGTTGGCGGACGAAAAGTTTCCAATCGTCTGCGCCAGAAACTTTCCCCAACTTCCATTTTGTGACGAGCGTTTTTTTTTTAATGGGAGCCACGCTGTCTGCCGAAGCCATTTAAGACGGGATGGGAAAAAGGGAGTAAGTTATACGAGGGGAAAAACGGAGATGTTTTAAGGGGCGGGGGAGGAGTTTTAAATGGAGGAAGAGATGGAACAAATTGGTGCGGTTATAACGGATCCACCAACGCGAATAGGGCGGAAGAAAGGCGGAGGGGATTACAGAATGAGCAATGACTTCAAAACTGATGGGAGAATAAACGTGACGTCCGCGATTCAGCGCGGCACGAACTTTTGCCGCGGATCGGATGATTTGACTGTGATGAAGTGGATCGCCGAAAAATAAATGATACATAAGTAGGATAAGAGCGTAAAGTTGAATGCGCCGTGCGCCATTACGAAAGTAGCCCAAATGATTTAGGGGGCGAATATATAAATTCGAATAAATTGAACGGCTAATCAAGCACTTCCAAATTCACAAAATTGGAGTAATTTTCAATGGCAAAACGGAGTTACCGAATTATGTTCCTCGATTTGTGCTCAGAAAAGCGGACAACACTCACAGTGTTAGATACGATGTTTCGTTGTGTGGTTTGACGATGATGAACTATCGCAAAAGTTAATGTGGTCATTTATAAACGTCGTTGATTTTATTGAATTCTTAATCTCGCATAGATAATAGCTGTCAAGGGGGAAATGCATACGTCCCATTTTATTTTTGAACATAACTTTTCACTTTCCCAATGACTGTCGTAACACCATCGGTGAATGTTAGAATTCCGAACATTTGGGGAAAAAATCTTGCGTCGTTTAAGTTGGTACAACCACTATTTTCCTCGAGGATCGTTTGGTTATTGCATTTATATTCTCAACCCTGATGAAATTTATTGATGTAAATTTTATTCGGCAGAATTTCCTTCATTTACTATTTACCCCGAGTTGAAAAGCAGTAAAATCTTTGTAAGGTAACTGTCTGAAAAAAAAAATAAAAACGTTCGGATGAATTAAACATCGCCGACATTTTTCGATACGCTTCTATACATAATTCCTCATGAATCACCGCGAAAGGAGATGCCGCACGTCCAATCCAGCAACGGAGGGAAAATGTAAAAAAAAAAAAGGAGGAAGGGATCCAGAATGGCGCGGAAAGATTCGAGTTTATACGAGGAAATATGATTACGGGAAGGGCGACGGGAAGAAAAGGAGGGAGGGACCTAAAAAAAAAAAGGAAGAATAGGAGGGGCCTCTTCGTCCTAAATGGGGGGAAGGAGAGTTATGTAAGACGCCATTTTGGTCCGGCGCAACATTCAAATTTATGTGGACGGGAGCGAACGTGCGCTAATAATGGAAATGGTACGGCGGCAAGAGAGAGGAAAAAAGAGTGATGTAGGGATGGGAGCAAAATGGGGAGAGGGAAGAAACGCGCGGAAGAAGAGAGTGACATGGCTGAGGATGGTTAAAGAGGACGCGGTTTTTTTTATTAAAAAGTAGGGGGAAAAAAGGGGGGATGGGAAAGGTCTGACGAGTGGCATAGGGTAAAAAATTATGGGTATGAAATTGGTATAAAAAAATCGTGCGATCAGAATATGGGTGGGCGTCGTGTGGGAAGGAGGAGGAGGAGGAGGGTGTAGAGGGGAGGACGTTATAGATGATAGATGAAAGAGGTCAAAGTGGAGCGGGAGGGGGTGAAGGGGAGAGGGGGGGAGGAGGGGGGTGGATGAGGCCGAGAGGGATATGAAAGGAGTTATCAGTCACGAGGATGAACCACCGTGAAACGACCTATTTAAGAATCAACCGCCCTCCTCCTCTCTCATTGGTCTACTCTTTTTCAAAGTATCCTTAACCCTCCCCCCAGCTCATCCCTATTCCGAACCATCGCCCTTTCCCACGCGCCACCCCCTTCTTTTATTTTCCCCTAGGACGCAGTCCATTTTTATCCGGGACTATGGTTGTGTCATTACATGCCACGTATATTCCCTCTATATTCGATTCTATCCGCTCGCGTGGCAATGCAAATGGCGCGCGCAAAACAGAGAGGGGTTATTTTTAAGATTAAGTGTGCGGTGTGCGGAAAAAAGATAGGGTTTTCTATCCGGCTGACTCCGGCGGCAGAAGGTTTGTGAATACAGAAGGAAATAATTGAGGAGTTTTCGTAACGCTTTTGTCGATTTTGTTGGCTGTCTCCTCTCATCAAACTTACGATTAATTTTCTAAAAGGAGAATTGCGGTTCAAAACATTTGAAAGTGTAAATTATGAAATGAGGCGACTATTGGGGAATTTTTTAGTTTTGCATCCGTATTTTTGATGAAAAACTATTAAATAGAATCCCATTTTTATCGAGTTTTTAATGTGGAGGTATTCCTCTACACCAGGGATGGCAAATACGTGGCATGCGTGCCAGAAGTGGCACGCTTGCGATTTTATTTGGCACGCGTAATCTCGTATTTTCTATATAAAATATGAAATTTCTTAGAGAAGGAGTAAACTAGTGGCACGCGAAAAACAAATTCGGATGATTCACATTACTTTCTTGGCACGCGAAACGAAAATCACTTGCCATCCCTGCCCTACACATTTAATATATTTTTTTAACTAGTCTGTTTTATCGACAAGTGCAACACTGATAAGTTCTTTTACGGAGTTTTACCGAGTTACGCCACAACCACTTATAATTTATTTGGAGTCCAATTAATGAAATGATACATGTCACGACTAGAGGGTTGCAGTTAATTACGTCTGCCTGTCAAAATTTAACACCTCGCCACATATATTTCTATCGTTGTACGCCATGTTGGTTTCTCTCCGACAAATTTTTAGGGCGAAATCCAACGCGTCGCCGAGGAAACGGAAAGAGAAAAAAATCCCTTCTCCTCCCTTCTAATTTACCACTCGCGCCTGACTTGTATACGGGGCAGTGCAAATTTACCAAAGAGTCAAAGCAAATTGATGCATCTTCTCGAGCCACGAAACGAAACTCAGCATATCCTACCACGCCGAACAATAACTCACACCGCGTAAAGCCTTCCACCTCCTCCTACCATTCCCCCTTCTTTCTCCCTCTCCTTCAATTCCCTTCTCTCTCCCCATAAATCAACCCTCGCTCGCGCTCTCTCGGAGGAAAAACTCATTTCTTCTTCGCGCCCTCTCTCTCTCCCCCTATTCCTCTCACATCTCCTCTCTCTCTCTCTCTCCCGCCGAAGCTCTTACACGAAGCGAAGAAGATCCTTTTAAACCTGCCGCCATGGTTTCAAAACTCCCCCTCCTCCTCCCCGGCTTTCTATCTTGCAAACACTGCGCACGGTGTGAAAGTGTCACTGCGAAAATTTCCAGTGATGCGACTTGGAGATATAAATTTTCGAACGCTTAAATCTCTGAGTCCTTCGACATCTCTTTGCCGACGTATCTCTTTATTTAAATCATTCAGAGGCAGCACTGAAGTCTTTTACGTTAGATATGTAGTAACGAAATAATAGAATAACAAATAAATAAGTTACACAAATTAAGGTTATAGAATCAGATATAAAAATATTAAAACACGTCAATAAAAAGTGGGATTAAACGGGTGAGAACAGAGGAAATAACCACGGAAGATAACTGTGTGAGGCGCTCCACTGGTGAGTCGCAAGTTGTAGAGACTGGGGAGGCTAAAAATTGACAATGAGTGCTTTGGTAACTTAAAGTCTAGAAGTGACAGTGGAAGAGATAGCCGCGCGGTGCGGAAGGGAACACGTGGTAAAAAGATGGGGGTCAGTTCGAGATTTCCGTAAGAACCACTTACGTTTTTTTCAAGAAAATTGATGACCGTCGAAGATCTCCGACCAGATAAAGTTGATAAACCTATTGAGTCAAGGATGTGTGTAGAGGAAGAATTACGGAAGGAGACGACGCAACAGCGAATCATAGAGAAGAAAAAATAGTGGTCCCACAAGGAGTTTGAGAGTAGTGGGAGAAGCTGAAGTTTAAACGGAAGAGCAATAGGTACTCGAGAAGAGGAAGGAGGCAGCAAAGAAAGATACGGAAATAGATTTTGTCTTATGAAAGCACTCTGGCCGAGTTTTTTTTTATTTTTAGATTAAAAGTTGTGTTTAATTTAAGAAATAAATTGTGCAAAACACATTGCGAAAACTTTCTCGAATCGTCTCGATAGATTACGTAAAAGAAACTTTACTTTAGAAGGCGGTCTATCACATGAATTTACAAACACAAGAGGATGATAAAGGACGTTTGTATGTTTGTAAAAACTCAAAATTAAGATAGATTCTCTCCTTAGCCCGTGAATTGCCTCCCCTAATATGTTGCCGCCCGGGTGCGATGCACTCCTTGCACCCATAGGCCGGCGCGGCCATGATTATATAATATATCGTAATGATAATCGAGTAATCTCTCGCGTATTTCAAAACATTTATTTTATTTAGCTAGTCTGATCGAATGAACAATAACCGCGTAAGGTACTCAATTACAATGTACGAAAGTGATTAATTAAGAGAGGGAGTATTTGATATTTTCCAACGCGGTCAGAATTACAGCGCGCGATCTCTTACAATTAGGTTACAAAATGCTAAGCGACCTCTCAGTAGTTTTAACTGTTTTTAAAAAATTCGCAGAAGAGATATGCTAAAATATTACAGATGTTTTTAACTCTAAACCCATTTTTTTCAATCATTTGACCAGAGAGATAATTACAGTAATTTGTATATGCGATTTAATGAATCTCGTTTGGATGCCTAATAGAGGATGAAACTAATTATCGTCAATTTTTTCGCTTTTTCCATAGTCTCTTTTAGTATACCCAGTGGACCAGCGTGTCGCCGGTTGTACACTATTGCTGCATTCCTTAATTTCTAATGTGTTTGCGGTTTCCATTGTTGGGAGACGAAAAGGATGATGCAAAATCAAAGATTTCTTTACGGCATAGAATACATCTTCTGAAATCTAAGAGTTGCGTTCGGTTATGTCACCTTAAACCTATATCGAGTTAATATTCGCTGGCGGAGCACTGAAAAGCACATCCTAAAATTTGATAGCGTGATGATGATCTTACCATTTTATATTTAATTAGCTGCAGTACCCGGCGTTACCCGGGTCAATTTATCTAAGGATTGGGTAACTTTAAATCAAAATTATGGGGGAACGGGGAGACATAGGCCCTCCAAATTATGTATACACATTGTAGAAGGGATAATGTACTACTTCAGTAAAAACAATTGAAAAAATATGAAAATTAAAAAAAATTCCAAGAGAGTGGGGGGTTATAGGGGGGAGGTGGGGGGAAACAAAATTGTCTAAAATATTTCCAGGGATGATATAAAATCATATGAAAAGTTTTAAAGTTGTGGAACTTTTGGTTTTTAAGTTATAAACGGGCATACATACAAACACACTAAATTATATATTAAGATTTGTTCGTTAGCCCGAGTTTCTACTTTTCTACTGTGCCGTGTACACTAAACCAGTGGTGCCCAAACTTTTCTGCCCGAAGGCCACGTATTCCATTGCTGCACTCATTGCGGGCCGCATAACTCAATTTCGCGGGCCACGACCAGTCGAAAATAGAGCTTAAGAATAACTTAAGGAAATTAATGATTTAGTTGTGAGCCGAAACTACCTGATTTGTTTTAAATGCATTTATCTGTTATGGGATTATAGAGGTAAACACAAAATATGTTTTTATAATTTTCTATTTTCCTTTTATGTTACATTGTGTCCTTTAATTGTTAAACCGGATTAAGAGTCTCGGCGGGCCGGATGTGACCCACGGGCCGTAGTTTGGGCACCACTGCACTAAGCCACAGAGGGAAGGCCGTTTTAGGGACCCAACCCTCTACTCACTAACAAAATTGAATAATAAATAATAATGCGATATTTCTCTATATGTTTATGCAATGTACAATGTACAATGCCAATATTTATTTTTGTTTAGGTATTCCCTATGTTGAAGCTAATCCTGCAGAATACGATTACAGTATTGTGTGTTTGTGACACTTCAAACGAGCAAAGAAGGTGCTCCAGCAGGATTCAAACGGCGGACGGATATGTTTTGTCATGATACGCCTTACCTTCTCCTCTTGTATGTTACCACTCCCTCTCTCCTTCCTAACCTCACCCTATAGTTACATAATTGCGCGAGCAACCAACAACCCCAAAAGTTTTTTTTAAGAGCGCGGATTCAATTTGTAGGGACTGTGTGCTCCTGCCGCCATCCTCGTAGATGCATCCAACACTGCGATCCCGCAGGCAGCAGCAGCGCTATTCCTGCAAGCAAGCCTTCGCCAACCCCTTTCAATTGACTCTATCAGCCATTATCATTGGGTCATCTCTGCCATGAAAAACTCGAGATCGATTTTTTTTTGCGATTACAATACTTTCTCAATATACTTCGTATATGAGAAGGTAAAAAAACGTTTCGTTCAGGAATGATATTCTCGGAAGTGAGAAGAGTTCAATTGAATGGGAATGCTTCCGCGGATCACTTTAGACGTGCACATGGATTAGTAATGCAGTTTTTATTGCTAGTGTCCATAAACTTGAATTTTATTTCTGCCTGTTTTACAATTAGGTTTTATATATCTTTTTATTGAAAAATAATATGCGATAACTTAACGTGATGCTTACTAATCACAAAAGCATTGCATTTTAAATAAAAAAGTTTTCTAAATTGAATAAATAACAATAAATATATTGCCAATATCGCATGCAAGTAATTTCCTTAAAGGAATATAAGCAGTGGTAAGTGGTAAGTTAAGGTCGTAATTGCATTTTATCTCTAATAGTAGGTATTTAGATAGAATTATTATAACATTTTATCATGAAATAAAATAAAGATATTAAATATCACAACTATGGCGTATCGGGATTATGAGTCGTTCTAAAAGCTTGATCTCTTTAATAAATGGAAATGACAAATTTGTGCAGAATAACTACCGCCATCGTTTCCTTTAATTTGTTTTCTGTAAGTACTATATTACGGCACAATCATTTTTTTATAATAAAACTTGTCACATTCTTATATTCTAGTTCCAAGTAAATTATTACCTTTTCGCAGGAGGACTTAGAATTATAAGCTGCTGCGGCCTTCTATTATTTCTATTTATTAATTTTAATTTCAAGCATTAAAAATTCTACCTTCATTAAATCCACCATTTCTTTGATCTCGTCAATCTCAAATAACCATATTCTATTCATGCCGGTTAAAATTCGTCACATTTGCTTTACCTGAATGCATTTCCTTGTATTCCGTCTAATTTACAATGAACGAGAAACAATAATTTGTACAAAATGGTGCTTTCAGGCTCCAATTAAATCGTGTCGTACATTCAGTATACAATTCTTACATCAAATAATCTCCGTGGCAATCGTTCAGCTTTCTTAATGTGTAAATTTTTGTTTAGGATTTCCATCGATTCAATACTTTGCGGTAACCTTCCTTCCAGCGATGTCACACATGCAAAATACTTGGCTCATATTTATGGATGCAATTCAACGAGAGCAGCCCTGTAAGCTGATCTATAAATTAATGATTTGCTGTTAGAGTTTAAGCAACGCAGGAAAAACGAAAGCGACGATGAGGTCACTTATCTTAATAACCATGTGGCCAAGTGAGAAGATGCATATTGAATAATCAAGTAAACATACCCTGAACGCGCCCTTTCATTTGTCATGCGATCGTGTCATTTGGCTTAGTGAAAATTTCAAATGCCTCATATGAAAGTAACGATTGAGTGGTGATGGAATGGTAACAGCAACGGATTGTCACCGAGGCGCTGATAAATGCGATGACTACAGTGATGACAATTGAAAGCATCAATCACCGCAGAATTTTAATGCGTCCGGGTGTTAAGTGGGACGTTTGACGAATCATCTGACGCCGTTAAGTAGAAAGATCGAAACGCGCATCACATCATTATTGCTTCTCTTTAAATATTCATAATTTGACATTTGTACGCACGTCTGAAGGCGCATTATGACTAAAAAGTTCACAATGCTGCGGCAACATTTTAGATACACACAATTTTATACATTAAATTTCTATATAAAATGGTCCATACAACATTTATATTCTATGTAAAATTATATTGAAAGAATATTTTTTTTTTTCGAAAATAAAATAAATTATACTAGCTACTTCTATATATTTTACTGTGACACGTTAACGAATGAACTGTTTTGTTTAATTATTTAAAGTTAAATGCATTGATAAAATAAAAAGCGACCGGTATTACCTAAGTCAGTAATTGCTCAGAAATAAAAGGTACGCTACTATTCTTTTTCGTGATTGTGAAATTTAAGCATATATCGATTCATTCTTAAGAAACCAACAAATATTTTCGAAATGCAGTAAAACGTCTATGCATCATTTAACCTTCAATCACTCTGACGTTCTTATTGATCAACATACGCTCATAAAATACGATAATCTCGAGGTTAAATTAACTACTACTTTCTTTCCGTTCCAACTGAATAGTGTAAATTACACGGTAAGATCTGCATTTGAATAAATTCTCTTATATAATATTGTTCTGTCGACTTATTTTTTTATATTCCCAAACATTTTTGTAAAAAATCCTGACACAAATTTATCATCATCGAACGTTATTTAGTTTAACTTATATACATATTTTTTTAAATCGTTCTTACCTCAAAAAAAAAAGCCAGAGAACGATACACACCCACAAATTTCAACTGCAGAAAGTGGCGTCGAGCACAACGGTTAGACAATAAACGCCTATAACGTCATCCACTTACACAAAATTAATTGTGAGGCTAATTGTGTTTTATGAAGAGACACTTTTAAATGGACAGAGACAGCACCAACTTAACCATGTACGCGGGCTATTTTGCCGAGAACGGTTCTATCTCGAAGCCTTTGATGTTAAGGACGTACACACACACACCTTATTCCTTTCAACCATAAAGAGACGGTAGAAACCCTTTTATGACTTGCGGATTACCACGCGGACTCGGGAAGGCATCGCTACGTTGACTGATGTTGAACTTAAACAGTTGACGAAGATTACAACTCCTCCGTATTATAAATATATATATACATATATATCCCTTTATATCCAAATCTCCTCCTCATTTTCCTTCTCTCATTCTTAAAGAGTCTTTCAACGTTCCGACAACAACCTCATCTTTTTCTGCTCAAAGCTCCTCATCCTCTAACAGCTCAAACCGCTCTCCTCCCTCTCTCTTCCCTCTTTCTCCTTCTCTTTCTAGTCATAAGAACTGAGATGCCGCTTCCACCTCCCATTAATTATCACCATCAAAATGTATGCTTTTGGAATGGTGGGTTCGATAACTGAGAGGTCTCGGGAGCGTGGATTCGAGACGTGGGCGAGACCGATGCTAATTCGGCGATTTCGTTGATATTTTTCGTTTGGTCTAGCGATGTTTTTTATGAGTTAAAAGGACCAGGCGTTCGTTTTATTCAAAAAATATAACGAGGAAATTCGGCGGGTTTGCACCCGTTCGTAAATTACTATAACGAGCAATGCAAACGCGCGTTCGGTGTTTAAAAACGTTCACCTAAGACAGGAAGGTCACAAGAACAAGTAACGTGCAGTTACATCGACGAAGAAGGAGAGACTGGACAGGAACTCGAAAGAATTTATACAATGAGTATTTCAATGTCTTGGCATTTAAACGTTTTCACTTTATTTGTCAGTTTTATCACATGTTGGATGTTCCCACCCAGAATTCTGAGGCGTCCGTTTTATTCTAATTACTCGATAATTATTTTGGTATTTTTTACTCTGACATACAGAGTGCTTAAATATTCATTCGGTCGTGATTTTGCAATAACGTGAGTGGCATTGAGCAACTCACTGATTATTTATGACAAGTCTTCTGAAGTAGTTTTACTCTCCTATATTTGTAACTGCTTTTCCTTTGAGTGAAGAGATTCGCAGCTACACCCGAGTGTAAATAAAGTGGCACTCAAGCACTAATTTTGCAACATTAATGTACAACTTTCCCGATGACAGTACACTCTTGAAATGCGTCAATGACACGTTTCTAAAAGAATTGAGCATCCTATCTTGAGACCTACACTCCCGCAAACGTTAATATGACTAATGCGAGATAAAACAGGAAATGTAGTCCAATAAATACAGAACTACTGAGGTAATTTCATAAAGTTACGCTATCATCGAATTCTAAAACTGAATGAAATATGAAATTTTCCATTGGATCCGTTCTAACTACGTGTAAATCGCATAGTTCGATCATGAATATAAGTAAGCCTCTAATTTTATGAGCCACCAGAATATAAACATTTGCAGATAGTAAACATATTCGTTTAATCAGAAACTCTACCTAGGTTACTCTCAAATTATAATGTGATCGAAAGCATAAAAAACAATTAGTGTTACTCATTAATGTGAATAAAATTAGCGCGTTTTTCTTCTATCATTAAATACGTTAATACATTGTCTTTTATTTCGCTATGAAGATTTCTCCCGTTAACGTAACTGACTATTTCTTTAGGGGTAGCAAAAGGGGAAGCCGAGAGGGTTGTCATGCTGCAGGAGGTTTTCCCCAATAGGCTTCACTGTGATAATTATCATACTGTTCTATCGTGTACCATGGTTTATTAATATAAAATAATTTTTACAAGGATTTAGTGTACAAATTAAAAATATCCCCCACTCCCATGGAAAAGTAGTCAATAATCACCTCCATCCCCCCTTTGGGAAGTTTCCAGATCCGCCCTTGGAGGAGACTTTTATTTTTTTTATTACCTGTTACACGCGCAAATGTAGCTTATATTAATTATTACAACATCAATATAATGCAATCTATACGGCGAATCCTGAAAGATTTTTACATATTTTCGGCGTTCGGGAGGAAATGTATCGCACATCAAATTCGGTTGTTTAATTTTGTTGCGACTACAAAATACATACTTTTTTAAAGAGAGACCATTTATTATTTTTACAACTTTCTATCTGCATACTCTGCGCGGATGTTTCGGATTTGCTCCTTACATCGAGACGAACGGGTTACAAGATCTCTTGACGCTTTTCAACCCCCTTTTTTTCTCTCCGAACTTCACCGTAGCCCATCCGAAACCTTCTCTTCGCCCATGCTCCTAACACTCCTGTCCATCTCCGCTCTCTTACTCACACCTTCTCATCCCCCTCTCTTTCCCTCCTCCTCCCTCCCTCCCACGCCTTCCCACACTCATTTCTTTCTAACTTTTTTCCTCCTTTTCCTCGCCGCCTCTTGACAACCGCTGAACAAATGAAAGACGCTCCCCGCAGAGAGACAGAGAGCGGCGGCGAATACTATTGAGAGAAGGAGAGAGAGAGAAGAGAGAGGGAGTTAGGAGGGAGAGAGGAAAAGGAAGGCGAGAAAGGCAGCGGGATGGAGAGAGGCGGAGATGTTGGGAAGCCAACAAATCCTATTTTTTTTTTACGGGACACATCAGGATATAACGACTGGATGATCATCCATCCAAATCACGCACGCCGTGAGAAATTTTTGAGCTCTTGTGCGGCAATTCACACCCTCTGGCCATGTAAGGGGGTGGGAGAGAGAGAGAGAGAGGGAGAGGAAGGGAGGGGTTGGTTTTAAAACATCAAAAACCAGCGCGCGGTAGGCGTACGTACTCCCTCATAGCATTTGGTAAATTTATGTGAAGGCAGTTTATTAGTTTTTTCTCTTCGTGTAAGAGTTAAACTGCCTACACGATTTTACTTCTTTCTCTATGTATGTTAGATAAAGCGCTTCGTGATCACACCCAAGGAAGTATTTGTGAATGTATATATTTTATTACTCCTGAGTATTTAATTTATCGGTCGAGATTAATAAGAAATATTTTTGGGTACTAAGTGCTATCAATTAAAATATTTATTTCAGCAGTGAGAAACGAAATAAATAAAATGAAAATTTATTAGTAATATTAAAACTACATATTTAGCAAAAATAGGAATCTAAAATCTGTAGACATAGTTATAGTTAGCTTGATATGAAAATATCCAATAACTTTACAGCTCGGGAAGAAATATTTAATCGCTTAGGGTCGCATTTACGTTTGGGAAATAAAAAAAAAACAATATCTTTGGAAACTACCACTTAAAACTTAGGCGGAGAAGTTTAAGCATAACTCAAGGAAATCTTTTAAAATGTCAAATGTAATCTTTTGGAGTGCCGTTTAGATAATTCCTTTAAAGTTCCGTAACAATATCTGTGACAAGAAATGGCCATTTTGAAGCATTGCTTTTTAATTTTTTACATCATCATTCATAAATTTCATTTTATCTCCAACGTGACACCTATGAATGGCGATAAATGTTAAATTAGAGGACACTTCGATGAAATAAACTTTTAGCAAGATTATCGTGTAGAAATTCATTGGTAAAATATTGTAACATTTATTATGATTTTCATATTTTCTATGCATATTATAGTATAGGAATGCTGCTATTAGTTTAGGTAATGTTTTCGACTCCACGAAGCAGATGCGGACTTTTTCTTACGTTTCCTTCCAAACTCTAAGCTATTACTTTATCTTCCTGTCTCCGCGAATTCATTTGGCGTTTTTACAATCAATCATTATTATGAAATCCTTTTCGTGACGATTAATAGCTTCCGCATATTACAAATTTATTATTATTTAAAAAAATTTTCCTATTGAGATATTAACTGTCACAAATATCAAAACAGTATCAAATTTTCAAAATTACGAAAGACTTTATTGATATTATTTGTAGTAGATTATAATCAATATTTAAATCAAAATATCAATGCTGGAGTGCTACAGTGTTTAACACTTAGTGTATTTAGGCAGGTCTTTGTAATTTAGTGCAGAATTTTCCTATCTTTAAACTTAGGTAAACCTCGATTTTATTATTTCTTTGGCCATTTCTTGAAACTCTTTCCACGCATCAGCACATTTCAGACAATTAAAAAAAAAGACAGACGATCACCTCCTCCATCGGCAAGGGAAAAAATACTACTTAACTGTCAGCAATACGAAAACCCAACCCGTGCGTGCGAAATTCGGCAACCACGTGTCTTGACAGGAGTTGGGTTTATTGCGCGTACGTAAACGGCGTGGGGAAGAATGGGAGAAGAGTGGGTGAGGACGTATGTGTGCGTGCGTGTGCGTATACATATATATATATATATACATATATATACATATATATATATATACATATATATATATATACATACATACAGACATAAGTATTGGGAATGAGAAAGCAAATGAGGTTGCTCGGAATATTGGGAATAGTTCTGGGCGTGAAGAAATGAAATAAGGAGAGAGGGGGGGTGGAGAGAGAGGGTGAGAGAGAGGGAATGAGAGAGAGAGGGAGAGTGAGGGTGAGAGAGTATGTGAGAGGGAGAGGGGGTGAAAGGAAGAGGGGGAGAGAGAGGAGAGAGAAAGAGGAGAGAGAGGGGGAGAGAGAGGGAGAGAGAGGAAGATAGAGGGAGAGAGAGGAGGGGAGACAGTGAGATGGAGAGAGGGAGGAGAGGGTGAGAGGGAGAGAGAGAGAGGGGGAGAGAGAGAGGGGGAGAGAGAGAGGGGGAGAGAGAGAGGGGGAGAGAGAGAGGGTGAGAGAGAGGTAATGAGAGAGTGAGGGTGAGAGAGTATGTGAGAGGGAGAGGGGGTGAAAGGAAGAGGGGGGAGAGAGAGGAGGAGAGAGAAAGAGGAGAGAGAGGGGAAGAGAGAGGAAGATAGAGGGAGAGAGAGGAGGGGAAACAGTGAGATGGAGAGAGGGAGGAGAGAGAGGGTGAGAGGGAGAGAGGGAGGAGAGAGAGGGTGAGAGGGAGAGAGAGAGGGTGAGAAGGAGAGAGAGAGGGAGAGAGAGGGAGATAGAGATAGAGGGAGGTAGAGGGAGAGAGTGGAGGCGTTAAATCGAGGGGAGGGGAGCTGGAATGATGATAGGCAAAATTCGTTTTAACAAATGAAGGTAGGTGGGCGCCCCTCCAAAAAACATCAAAGCATCGACCCCGCGTGAATTGGTGATGAGGAAGGGTGAGAACGGCGATGGATTGGAAAGGGAGAAGGGAAGAAGAGTGACAGGCGCCGTGATTCAGTGTGTTCGCCTTCTCTCTCTCTCTCTTTCTCCTATCTCCTCTCCTCATCAGCCGCGGGAGTGAGAGAAAGAGGGAGATTCCGATTTGGGACGACTATAGTCGAGTCCTGGCTCTGATCTAGGCCTGTCATTTGTACATAGGACGATTCGTGATCTGGGATTAAAAAAATTTACCCTCGCCGAAAGTATTTTGATGAACGGATCGATAATGGACGCGTTATTTGAAGCGACGGAATTCTTACCTTCGTCAGAGCTTGAGGATAATCGCATAAAATATCGATCCAGAGATAATTATATTTCCACGTGAAACTAAATAATTCTTGTAATTTTTGCAATCGAATTGTGTGAATAACTAATCCAATTATTAATTGACTATAGGAACTTATCATGAATAATGAATGCGAAGCGAAATTGGAAGATAAAAATCAATAGGGATATGCCGTTATTGGTTTGATTTCAATCTGGGCAAAAGAATCTTTTCTGGAACTCATTCTTCCGGAAATTGCTTATATTACGGACACATTTTGTGGTATTAATCTAAACAACGTGCGAATTTTCGCATAAAATTACCACACACCACAAATTAGAAAACCCTAAGGTACTACAAATAAGTAAGAAACCGAATGCATATAAACCTACATACATTGTACTTGAATTTATTTGATAAGACAATCGATAAGAGCTGGTTTTCCAAATATATAATTATGGTGTGGGTAGAAATTTGAAACATTTTCGCTGAAGTCGTCCCTGAAGATTGAATCATCAGCAAAACCTAATTTACATAAGTCAGTGATTGCTAGGTGAAAGATGAATATGTTAGGGAATATTATGTTTTATTTAATCGCCAAGGCGATTAAGAAATTATCTCTGGAATTTAAACGTGTATCACAAATGAAATGACCGGAAAACGCGTATGATATTTTGGAAAATTTCCATAAATTACATATGCGCTAGGATTGATATCCTTCACAGCTAACTTTGTGTTAACATAACATTAATCTAGAACAGGCGTCTAAACTCCAATCATACCCGGGCCGCATTATGTCATTGAACTAATTCCGCGGACCGCATCAAGCCACCGCACCAAATCAAAATGTCGCATTCCATTTAACGATATTCTTCTGTATACTAACTGCTTCGAATGTTTTGAATGGAAGTTAAAACTAAACTGCATATATATTGTAAGTGTTGGTTTTATACATTTCTTTGATTATTCACAATGTTTTATATGAGATACATTTCAGTTAGGGTTTCATCATAGCATAAAATATCTTACTTCTCGGACTGCATTAATGCTCCACGCGGGCCGCATGAGACCCGCAGTTTGCATGTTTGATTATGTGGTTTTGACTCTATGACTGAACATTCAGGAGTATAAACATATTCCTCAAATACTGAGCGATCTTGCTTCTATAATCCGAGGTATTTTATTGATCAAACATTAGAATGCCATGGGAATCCTGGAAATCACATTATAATTCATCGGATGTCACTTCAAAAGGTCGGAAAAAAAACTAAAATAACACAAAAGCTTTCGACGTTGAAACGCATTTTGCAAATGGGAGAACTTTCACGAAATACCTTTCCCGAGATTTCATGAGCAATGAGTCGGCGAAACAAAACGAGGCATTGGTTAAGAAATTCGCCATTCGTGAAGATAGGACCTTTTGAATAACCACGCGAAATAAATCGACGTCAGGCATTTTAAAAGAAACGAACAGTCAAACAAGATTATTTTTCGTAATGTGGTTTTAAAAGAAAATTTCCTAATTTTTTTTCCATCACATTTCGTGCCATATCACGTTTTCGAGGAAAAGAATAATGCTTTCGAAATAACCTTCTCCACGGCAATCACATACAAAGGAACTGCAACGGGAGGGTTTATTTTTAATCTGAAAGAATTGCGTGAGAAATATCAATACGTTTGTCCCGAAAGAACAGGTGGAAAGTGGATGGGAGAAAGGGGAAGGGTGTTTTTTTTTATAGGAATTGTGACCGATGTTAAGCAAAGGGGAGAAGGGCATAACCTCCTGGACCTCCTCCTTTTAAAGTTTCGCCCATCTCGGGAAAGAGACCTTCACGGCGGGGCGCAAGAGGGAATGGGATACAGGTAAGAGGATTAGAGGGATGTGTGTTGGGCCGGAGCTTCCAAGGGAAAAGGAAAGGAAAAAAAATATTTGAATTTGTGGAGAAGAAAAAAGAATACGTTATACCTACTAAAAGTGGAAGAAATGGGGCATAGAGAGTTTGTTAAGTCGAGCCTCGATCCTCAAGGAAAATAAAAATTTCGGCTTATCAAAAGTTAGCGTCATAAATCTCAGTTTTTACACGTGAAATGGGAACGCGAAGAAAACGTTCACTTTACGTTCACTCACTCGGTATATTACAAAAGATTCTGAGAGAAAGATTTCAATTTTGTTTAAACGGTTGCAATAAATAGACCGACTCAAAAAACTGATCTTAGATACGTGTTACTCTAAAATTCATCGAAAAGATAGATGAGGCGTGGGTAAACAATTACCTCTCGTAGGTTTGACTGTCCTGATCTCGTATTACCCTGTGAGAAAAACGGCAAACAATTTCAACGAAGCAATTGATGGAATAAGATGAGAGCAAGAGAGATATTTTGGTGCGTCGCACCCCCTGCCATCTACCACATTGGTGAATTGCTGAACAGCTTGTAGATGCTGACCTAGATGCGAAAATGAGAAGACAAACGAAAAACGAGCGAACACGTCTAGGTGACACCTCGCAATCCGCCAAACGATTACAATAATGAGATTTAGCGTTTTGTCGATACAGTTGTTAATATTTTCCTTAAGGAAAACTTATCATACAATTCCTAATTATAAAATATTATTGTATTATTTCATATACCATTACTCCTTCATTACAGTGTCTCCAATCTTTATATTCTGCCTGATTACCACAGTAGAATGGAAGTAATGCGAAGGCTGCACTCCATACGTCGGATCAGGTGCTTGAGATTGCTACATTGGACGAAAGCAAGAGTTTAGGAGGATGCCAGGATAACTACCTCGGATGCAGGTGGGTGGCTTAGTTTTTCGGATCTGGATGGAGTTAAATAGAGCGACGATATCCTCAAATGAAAGGACACCTGTAGAGGGATGGCCTAATGGTACGAGTGTAGACACGGAGATGACCGAAGGTCCGAAACAAGCGGTCAGAACAAGTGGTTGTCGTTGTGGCTTTCGGTCTCTTCCTGACCGAGCCTTTGATTCATGGGTAACCGCATTCTTTCACAGCCGGCAGAGGGTCACAAAGGTTTTGAAATCCGGAAGGAGTTAGGAGTTAGGAGAAAGAGGGGGGAAAATGACCATTCCAAGGAGCTAAACGCATTTTTAAAAAGTGGGAAAGCGGTAAAAGTAATCCTTTTTCACAGCACGAAAAATCCCTCAATTTTTTTTAGGGTAAGGAGGGAAAGTTGAGATCGCCTTCCTAGAAATCCAAATTTTTTTTTTTATTTTTGATTGATTAGTCGACTTCTTCGAGACCATTAAGCCTTCGGCGGGTCGCGTTGAAATTTCGGAGAGACGGACTGAGTTTAACTCGGAAGTTACCCGGAGATTCATGGGCATCAATGAGAGAAAATCCAGTGAAAATAAGGATTTTAGAGTTAAAATTTCAAAATTAAAGGTTTTATTATCATAATTTTACCAGAAAATATAAATTTGAATGTTACATTTTGGGGGTCGATTTTTCATCATATCTTGGAGTGCATACGGTCCGAGGACGTAGTTTGTCCACCCGTGCACTAGCCTATTACACTTAAACTGATGTTCCGGCTGATGGGCATACATATTCAGGAATATTGTGCAAATGGAAATGTAAACAATAAAATAGTAAAGAAAGCACATAAAGATAACAGTTAAGCAATACTCTTTTGTTAGGTATAGAACGAATAAATGCAATATAAAAAATAACTTTCAAGTTATAATTCTCGAAAATTCCGATCAATCGAAATTCCTGTACATCTACATTATTCGATATACGGTTAACAGGGAGTTTACCGCACTTTTTTCATTTTTTTAACCGAGGAAGAAACGACCACGAGTTCACAAAATTTCTCACCCGATACCGCATTCAGAACATCACCACGCCAGGGTGCGAACGTCGTAAAAAAAATCCATTCGAGAATTTTTTCGAATTAACTCCGGCGGGGGCCATCCAGTAAAAAAAATAAAACGTCAACATTTTCGGGATCTCAACGCACGACCGCGTGATCATTTCCGTTCACGGATTGGGTCATAAGTGTTTACCCTCGCGTCCCTTGATTGATGGCGTCTCTTCCCTGGAACTCCTTTCGTATTCATCGGTAAGCTCAGTACAAACATGCGTCGGTCCGAAATAGCCTCTCTCTCTCCCAATAAGAAGGCGAGGCATCGGAATGAATGACCATTCCTCCTCTCTCCTTCCTCCTATCCCCTTAATGTGTCCGAAAGCTCATTGATCGGCCGAACGGAGAATTACAAAAGCCGGCTTAATTCTATCTCTCAAAATTCGAAGTGAAACGATTCAACGATCGTACTTGACATTGAGGTGAATAATGGACGTGAGTCATGGCTACGCGAGAGTTCAGAACTTCTCTCTCTCGTTCCGTCACCGCTGTTTTCAATCCAATTACGATTCCCGGAGGTAACGCTTTCGCGTTTCTCTTTTATTGCCGATCAATCTCGCGCGTACTTCAATCTCGTTGCCTTATTACTCCCGCTGAGGCGCGTTGCTTTAATGAACTCGGGGATCAAACGTTTGGATTGGATGTGCAGCGTTTATGGGGCAGACGCTGTCTTATATAAGGTTTCGTCATTATTTAGAGCTCGATTTTAACCAATTTGACGATGTCGGTCTCGAAGGATATAAATTAAATGTATACAATCAATACCCTAAAGTTTTGACAGCAACACAAGAACGCTATGACAGGTGAACTTCAGCTAAACACGAGCACTTTTGAAGGCAGGAAATCTATAAGATAATTCGACGAATTCCGTTTCGTAGGGTAGATGTAAAAAAACTAGTCATTCGATAATTATTCCATGAATTTGCAACGATTCAAATATTTTAGTCGATTAGTTTTTCGTTCCAACTCGAACCTTTGTGTTCCGTCGGTCATTTAGATTGAAAAAGAAATATTCGCTTGTTAGTAGCGTTTTATTTTCATGAAAAGAGTTCCAAAAATAGTCTTTTTTTGTAAATTCGTATGACTAATCATCAGTGGTAGATTGCATTCTATCTTTGCCTGCAAGTTTTTGTTTGATTATATATGTTACTTTGGAATAAACTATATTTAAATTACGATCTCATCGCTTCGTCGCTATGCCGACCGTGTCACATCGTCAGGTGAAGTGTGTGTGTGGCGGTGAGCAAATTATCCGCAGGAGGCAACACTTGTGGGAACCGCATTCACCAACGCCAAACATCGAGGGACGGGAGCACCACGGGGGGTGTCGGCCGCCGCACCCGCGCACCAATTACCGATCCACCGCGCCGGAGGGGAGCATCACCGCTCCAACGCGTAACTTCCGCCACCAATCACACGTTATTGCGCCATCTGCCACCACCAAGGGCCACCCTAGTCGTTGGTTTCCAGATCTCATCGCCCCGCCTCCCTTATACACAAACTCATTCATTTCCCGTGGCATTAAAAAAAACTGTAATCTAATTTACAATTGTGTGGTATAGCGTCTCGAGCAGTTATCGACCTAACAATATTAGGCGGATTTGTTATGGGGATAAATAACTGACGGAAGATTGTGTAATTTCCGATTTAATATGCCCTGCATCCGTTACGCCGCGATGTTTCGTATTAGAAACGATAATGCCACCTTCTTGTTATTTACACGATATTTATCCAAGTTTCCGGTTGTTTGAATATTAAAATTATGCGTTTCAATGTTTCCGAGAGCGAAAGAGAAAATATTTTCCTTAAATGAAATAACGAAAGGAAAACTATTGGTGTAGGATTAAATGGTTATTACGAAGCAAACTGCATATGAAATGGGGTGACTGAAATTGAACGATAAGGCATAAAAAATGGCGAAAAGGTCTGTAAAACTCGAATGAATGAACGACGAAGAAACCCGGGATCGTTAAAATATAAATGCGACAAATAATATGGTATATTCCCGAATTAATAGGTGACCTCAATTTCTATATCATTATAATATTACGGTTGAATAACGTTGCAAAAAATAGCAACAGAAGTTTAATATTCATGACGGAAACAAATACTGTTTTGAGTCGTTAAATTAATTTGTAATTCCCGGTTGAAAACTGTCCCACATTGTCAGCTGTAATCCAAGACCAGAAATACAGTTGTGCGATCCTCAGTAAGCCATTTTCGGCGAACAAATCAATTTTTCAAGAAACCGCGCTCATTACGCCGACGATTAATCATTCTTTCGATCCTATAAAGTGACACCACCTAAATTAGTTTAGCGAATTCCTCGTCGATCTGAATAACTCTTCGAAATCACCACACGCCCTATTCCGAGAAGCGTTCTCGAAGCAGGTGTCGCCACGTACCACCAACCGTTCAAAGAATCTCGTCCGTTGCCAAACACATCCACCGCGAACGATAAATTTCTTTAGAAAAACATTACGTTCTTCTTCAAAATCGTAACTTCCTGTTGGTTGGAATAGCAATGTCGTTTCGTCATTTAATCAGCCGAACAAGGAAAATTTCGCAAGAAGTAGCTAGGACCACTGAAATATTGATATGCAAATATATATGATTTGTACATTCAGTGTGTGTTTCTGTGAAAAATTCACATTATATTATGAAAAAATATAAAAATCAACTTTCACCATTTTTATAAATAATATGTTGCAACATCCATCAATACATTTTAATTTAGTAACAATAAAATTGTTCAATCTAAATAAATCTCACTATATTAGAAATAAACTTAGAAGCCTGAAAATTTTCAGGATTCCATTGTTGATGAATCTCTACGTTATGACTAAAAAATTTCGAAAAAGATCACGGGTTCGACTCCAGAGAATTAATATCGTTTCCCATAAGATAACACGTAAAAATCACCTTTTTGGTTTGAAAGATTTCATTCTTTTACTCTGTAAAATAACTTAAAATTAAGTTATCGACACGAAATTTGCGCTAAAACACGCGAAAATGAATGAGGATTTTATTCTTACCGTCGAATACTCAATCTCATTCGAATTCGCTCATATTTTGAATTTATACTCGAGTTTTGGTAATTTTTTTAACATTTCAATAATGATTCCATGGTTACCGGTATTGTTGTGCATATGCACTTAAATAAAGGCTTAAAGATCGAAAATAAGATTAACACTTGTTCGAAATTACCGAAGATATGAATTTAATGCAAATAAATCGAACGCAGTATTCATGTTATTTATATTTTTTATCTATATTACTAAAATCCTATTTCTAATTGCTCTCCCTCTCTTTAACGCTCTATACCTCAGCCATTTTTAATCTCCCGGAATTCCAGCCCTCTAAGTTTTATCGAGTTATTCAACTAATTTTCTTAATTTGTTATTAAAAACCAAACATACATCTCTTATAAAATATGTTCATTAAACTCATATTCAAAACATATTCCCGTTAAACTAATCTAAATCCAATAGGTACATGGTAGGAACGAAGAAACAGCGAGCAGGGAGCTTGCTCCCTAATATAATATAAAAATATATGCATCCCAATGGGTACATTTAAAATTCAAATTAGATCACAACCTTGTGAAATATTAATAAGGTTGGTCCTTTATTACAATTTATTCTGAAGTGATCTTTAAGTCTCAACACTCCAAATTCCAAATATAAAATAGCAAAAGGTATTATAGATAGTAATAGTATAGAATCTATACTATTACATACTTCAATCTTCGGCAGTTTACAGAAATAAGCACAGAGAAAGCTTGCTGCGAAACTTCTACAAAAGTCTAGACAGGGAAAAGTGCAAAAATCTTATCGAAGTTGCAATGAAAACGTTCAGTATTTTTGGTAGCACTTACACATGTGAACAAATATTCGCCATCATGAGCATGAATGAAAGCAAGCAACTTCTTCTCTGACTAATGAACATTCGGAAGATATTTTGAAAATATCCACTTCAAATATCACCCCGGAATACAAGCTTTTTGCCAAAAAGAGATTTAATATCTCTCATTAAGTTTGAAGGTAATTAGGAAAAGCACAAAAATTTTCTTTTAACGGAACACATTTTTTTCATTTTTCCATGATTCATGATTAAAAATAAAAATAATTATTTTTTATTTTATTTAATTAGGAAATCTGTTCCCTGCGGCCCGCAGCTGTTTTCCTTGGATCAATACTAGTAATCAACGCAAAAGTGTGAATAATCTTTCTATAGTTATGTTATTACCCAGTTTTTGTGTTACAATCGCTATAGTGAATGCACACTCGTGACCCAGTAAGTTATCATGGCATTTATGTGCTACTGCTAATACTTAATTCCTCGTGGGCAGTCCATATTAAATCTCATCCTACCCTTCGAAGAAACTTCGGTTGGATTCTGGATCTTCTTGTCTCATCAGAGAATCCATTGAATATTTGATGACGGGTCATTTATTGGAGGAATTAAGAAAATAGTGTTTGCAGTGTCCAATTGAAGGTTTTTTGGGGAAGATTTGGAAATTCTTTGGTAAGTTACAAAGTTTTTCAGCCTTAGCAATACGTTCTCTACGTTGCCATATTTTTTTGGCATGCTCCTTCACTTTTTCCGAAATTCTGTTTATTTCAGAATTTCCGTCAAATTAATAGTAGCCGTTTTACACTAAAGAGTGAGTGGCGATATGTCGGATAGTGGGTCTGAAAGTCGAACAAGAAGACGAATTGCAAGCCTATTAGAGTACACGTCGGAAATCTAAACCTTATAGTGAGAGGACTTCGTGTGTGGGCTTGAACAAGATTTAGTAAAGACAGTTCTCCCATATTTTCTCTGCATTAGTCCCTGGATTATTTCCCTCGCTTGTCACTGCTTCTTTGTTCATAGGTACCAACTCTATATTTTCCATAGTTTATTTATTGGATTTTATTGTTCATTCTGCGCTGGTCATTTTTGTTTATCATTCTTGTCGTGTCTTTAAATAAATATTTTTGGGGTTCAGAATGAG
The DNA here is from genome assembly GCA_036926305.1 of Uropetala carovei. Classification (NCBI taxonomy): domain Eukaryota; kingdom Metazoa; phylum Arthropoda; class Insecta; order Odonata; family Petaluridae; genus Uropetala; species Uropetala carovei. Next base: position 1,048,137 of record JAXCHB010000024.1, read on the forward strand.
CAAAAGAAAGAATAATTTGTTGAGTTATTTTACAAAAGTTCCCTAGAAGGATTGCACAGAGATAAATGATTGCGAACACCTAACATGTACCAACGATTGCTCCTCGAATTCACACCATAAATGTGAGTGTATCTGAAAAAAAATTATTACCTAAAATCATTGATTCTCTTTGTACGAAACTACAAAATGATGACATTGCTTTTTATTTTGACAAAGTGGTTTCAATGATGCCTCATGAAAAATTAAAAGCAATCAGTTTGTTAAAAATTCCAGATGAGGCTTATAAATTTCCTACAAAAGGGCCAAGAAATTTGAAATTTCAGAGAAGATGGCGTGACAGATTTCGCTGCCTGTCATATTCGAAGAGTCAAGATGGTGCTTATTGTAAGTACTGTTTCTTTTTCGCAGCAAATTGTCAAACAAGAAGTAATCAAGAATTAGGACAGTTAGTAAATCTCAAATTCGATACATGGAAGCATGCCCTGGAACGTTTTCGTTCACATGATGATGACTCTTACCACAAAGATTGCATCATAACAGTAACAACTTTACCAAAAATTGAAAATAATGAAATAATTCCAGTAAATTTACAAATAGATCATGAGCGCCGTAGACAAGTGCAGAATAACAGGGAGTTGCTAATTCCAACAACTGAAACAATCTTTATTTCGTGGAAGACAGGGAATTCCGTTGAGCGGACATAAGAGATTCGGGACCCATATCACGCGATGGTGAACCACATGAGAATGATGGTAATTTTCGATCAATAATAAGATTTTGTGCTAGATACAATGAAAATTTTTGATCAAGATTAGCATTAGCTCCGAAAAATGCTTCTTATATTAGTCCTAGATTTCAAAATGAAATTATCGAAACAGTGGGAAATTTTATAAGAGAGCAAATAGTGAAAGAAGTTAATGAAGCCCATTGATTTGCGTTGCTTGCCGATGAAACTGCTGATATTTCAGGCATTGAGCAGCTTTATATATGTATTCGATATTTGATGTTTGATAATGAAGAGCCAAATTTGTGCGAGAAGTTTTTAACATTTACACCAGCCCCAGATGTTAATGCAGATGGGCTAGCAAATACTATGATAAAAACGTTAAGATCACTTGGAATTAATCTTAAAAATCTTTGTGGCCAAGGATTTGATGGGGCGCCAGTTATGGGCCGCATTGTAAATGGTGTTCAAGCAAATATTAGCGAACAATTTCCTAATGCACTTTACGTTCACTGTTCGAGTCATAGTCTCAACTTAGCTATTGGTAGTGTTTGTAATTTACGTCCGATTAAGCAGTGTTTGGCAATTTTAGGAGAGCTATACCTTTTTTTTAATGTACCTAAAAAACAACAAGCATTATTTGCGTCGATTAAGAAAGTCTGCCCAGAAACAAAAAAAGAAAAACTCATAAATTTGTGCGCCACTAGATGGGTTGAATGTCAAAACTCAGTTTCGAAGTTTTTGGAGCTGCAGGATGCAGTGATTGATGCATTAGAAACGATAGAAAATTGGACTTATAGTATTACCTCATCAAAAGCACAGCAATTTTTAAATACCATTAAAAATTTTCAAACTACTTTCTGTATGGTATGTTTAAACCATGTTTTCAGTGGTCTGTCTATATTTGCAATCGAGAAATATAGCCTTAAATGAAGCAATAAATGCTGCAAGTGATCTTATTTCTAATTTAATTAGAATAAAAAAGGATGCAACGGAATTTGAAAGCGTTTTCTCAGAATCTGTTGCAATTGCAAATAAATACGATTTTTCAGTTGAGAAACCAAAGTTTCGAGGACGGCCAGGTATCGATTCTCCAGCTGTATCACCTAAAGAATACTATAAAAATTATGTATTTTTACCATTATTAGAAATTTTTCTGACAAGCCATAAGCAAAAATTTTCCAATCACAGAAAGACAATGGAAAGCTTCCAATATATTTTACCCCTGCGGAATTGGAATGAATGCAATATGTCAACAATTAATGTTGATAATGTTAAACATTTATGTGATTTTTATCCAGAGGATATAACATGCAGCAGGCAAGGATTTCTTGCAGAAATAGTACTTTGGCAGAAATATTTGAAACAATTGCCGGTGAATGCGAAAAATATATTATTCATAGAAATTGTTAAATGTTGTAACAAACAAGTATTCCCAAACATTTACAATCTTTTATGAATCCTTGTAACACTTCCAATCACTACTTGTGAAGCTGAAAGAAGTTTTTCGACATTAAAACGATTGAAAACTTAAGTACTTAAGATCGATTGTCTCTGAAGAGAGATTAAATGGATTGGCCTTGATGTGTGTGTGTGTGTATACACATACAGGGAAAATGTGGTGGATGTAGATTTAATAATTAAAGAATTGGCTATGAATCCTCGAAGAATTAATTTTATGTTATAAATAATAATATTTGTGCAATTTTTTAATTAATGTTAATAATCAAAAAATATGTTTCATCTTTTTAATATTGAGTTTGATTTATGTTCCTTAAGAAGAAAATTTAGATCTCCCCCTTAGGAAAATTCTGCGTACGCCCCTGATATATATATATATATAAAATCTGCAGAAAATCAATAGTATTCTTCAGTTTCCGTAGCCATTTTTTTCTATTTTTAAGGAGCAATAAATAAACGAGCATCTACTTATAAATTTCTCCTTAAAATACCTGAAGGGGGCGCTGAAATTTATTTTCACCCGAGGCTCCAAACACCTAGGGCCCTTCCCGACCATGATATACCTCCTCCGCGCATAAAAAAATGTGCGTCCGAAGAAACGGTTGGGAGGGAGTGAGAGAGAGAGAGAGTCTCCTCTCACTCCCTTTTTCGCTCCGAGCCGACTACCGTGTTACGCGACCTCAGTAAAAGCTGCGGAGATCTCAGAGAGAGAGACAGTCTCCTTCCCGACTCCCCCATTCTTCCTCCTACGATCCTTTCCAGACTTTAACCTATTCATTCCTCCTCACACCACCTTAAAGAAGTCACGAACCACCAACCCTCTACCAAAAACTCCAACTTTTATTTCTTTTTTAAACCTTCCTCTCTCTCTCATCCCTCTTAAAAACAGTTTTTTTTAAGGAGCATTCTGAAACGATGAAGCAAAAAAATAAAGACGTTCGATAGTAGTAAAAATCACGAGGGAGGCGGGCGGACGCACGCACAAAAAAATTGAATCGAACCGATCGTGGCGTTGTGAAAAAAAAATAATTCCTTCTCCTACCGGCGACGCAAAGAGTTATTTTATCTTCCACTCTTCCTCTCTCTCTCCCTCTCCCTCTCTCTCTCTCCCCGCTTCCTGTTTATTTTTACCTATGAGGGAGGAAGAGGTTTAAAAATATGAAGATAAATCTTTCGCTAAATTCGAAAAAAAAGGTTATTGTTGGCGTCGGTACCAGATTACGAAATAGTACAAAAGGATATACGAGAGGAATAAAGGAAGGAGAGGAAGAATTGGAAGGTAGGAAAAGTGAGGGAACAACATACGAGGAGAAAGGGAGAAGGTTAATGGAAGACATGAGAGGAGAACGGAGGAGAAATCAGGAAAAGGGAACAACGTTAATAGAAGGGGAAATGGGAACATGGTGAGAAAGGATGAGAAGATGGGATGGAGAGAAAGAGAAGTTTACGGAGAAGAGAATAAAAGGAGAGAGCTGTATATCTTTTATAAATGGAGGATAAATTGAAGATGGAGGAGAGAAAGCTGACCGATAGAGTAGGACGAGCAAAAATCCAACGTAGAAGGAAGAAAGAATTAACGAACGAAGAAACTGGAGAAGGATGGTGACAAGGGGCGAAATAAGAAGAGGTTAATTGTCAGAAAGGTGAAGGTAGGACGAATCTTTTCCAGCGGTGGTTACCTACGCATTTGCAGACGTGGCACCCTTTCAAGGAGAAACAGAGTTTTTCGGCACCCTTACTATATAAACGAGGAGGTATAGTTCTGCATACGGGAGGGGGGGGGGGTCATAAGCATCTAAACGAATACATTTGTTGGCACTGCGTCACTGTCAATTTAATTAGAGGAATGATTTACCTATCAACAACTCCAAATCGTTGTTTTATACACCATTTATCGACTTATTTCGCGTTGTCCTTATTAAAAACCAGCCACGGCACTGGTCCATAGAGAGGGAGAAGAACGTAGACTGAGTGCAGATATTGTAGATGAAGCGCAGATGGTGATGTGAGTGAGTACACTGGGAGTCTGGAGGGAGCAAGAGATACGTACGTAAGGGGGAAGGGGAGAAGCGGCGACGGTGGTAGAGAGTTGAACAAGAAAACGTGGAATGGGGAGTATTTGGGATGTTAATCTGTCTACTTCTCACATCTCCCACGCTCTCAACACTCTTAGCGATGCCCGGCCGACCATTTTCCCTCCCCCAAACCTCTCTCTCTCTCTCAATTCATCCGTCATCTCGTTCCGTCTTTTTCAGAAGCGTTTATCTTGAGCACTCCTTCAGAAAAAAATAGCACCTCTCACGCGGAATCTAACATTATTTTGCATGTCCTATCTGGGGGTAATCTGCGATAGGATTTGGATAGATTTTGTCGTAGGTTTTTTTATCCAGAGCGGGGATGGAAATTAATATTGGTTGCGAGCAGTTTTATCTTTAGGTTTATTCAGTTTATATGCCGTTTTCTTAACCACTTGGAATGAAAATTTTTGTTTATACCTTTTCTTGTGCGATGCTGATAAGGCCATAAAAACATTTCCGTACTCCGATGAAATATATCCCGAGTCCTTCGACCTTATTATATACAAATCAAAAACGCACCGATGCGTAAATGTCCCCTTATTAGGAAGCGATACATAAATGTGGGCTTATATGACCGACACAGATAGCTAACACAGGGCATCATTTGTGATTCTAATACACGTATTTATCGCCCATAATTCATTATAGACCGATATCTATTTCACCGCGTTGATAAACATTTTACACCGCTCGAAGCGCGAGGAAAATAAAAGAAACGTTCATTTTTCAAAGAAATCAAGCGAATAGAATAGCCCTAGGATCCGAGCTTCCACGGCCGGTCTAAATTCATAAGGTGTTAACGATTCATCGGCGTTCCAACGCAAAGCGGAGGATTACTTACGAGCGAGGCAATATATCTTCTCTTTTAGTCAATCCAAACCGTGGATTATGCAAAGTGGATTCCACCCTTGAGGAAAGTTTCTTTTTTTTCTTAATTCCTCCTTCCAATCGAGCTGTTTTTCCGTTCCGACGCTCCGAGTTAAAAAGAGTGTGAGGAAGGAGGTAAAAGTAGACGATAAGTGGAGAGGGTAGGAATAAGGAAGAGTTTTCTTTTTAAAAAAAAAAGAAGAAAGAGCAGGGGACGACGGTTTTTAGCATTATTTTATACCGTCGGGACGAGATGAAAGCCTCGAGAGGACGAGAGAAGCGGAGAGATCCTATTGGCTTAAAAAAAAAAAGAAGTAAAATGAAGGTGAGGAGAAGAGAGAGAGAGATAAGGCGATCAGAGACCTCGTCAGTCGGCCCAACACCTCTCTCACACTAAATCGCTCCCAGACTTCCTGCTCTCGTTCTCCATTACGGCGATCCGCTTTTGCGTCCCAACACCCTCTTCGTAAGGAGTGGGGGGGGGGGGGGGAATCTTCTCCCTCGCATCGCCTCTCTCTCACTACCCAAAGGCTACTTTTCTCTCTCTCTCTCTCCAGATTCCCTCCCGATCCTTCCTCAGAAACCCTCTTCAAGCACCTCCTCCCCTCCAACCCCCTTTTCCTCACACCTCTTCTCATCTCTCTCTCGCCTCCTCCCTCTCTGTCTCCCTCCAATCCTATCGGTGGTGCGAGAGGCGTTGTGGGTAATATCTCGCCTAATTTATGACCGGTATAAAGACGTCCCTGACTTTGGAATTAATGAGTAGCTACTTCAATCCAGCTCCCGAGACTCCGTCCGACTTTGCCTTAGTCACTCCCTCCCTCTTCCTCACTCCTATCCCTCCCTCCCTCCCTCTCTCCCTCCTCCGACTGCGCGGCTCTCTCCTCGTCACCTTCCAGTAACACATATTTCTCTACGCATCTTCATGCCCACCTTCTGTCTCAAGCTACAGCCGTATGGCCTAATACGAACGACTCCTCTTTAAACTACGATATTGACTTTGATGCCCTCATCTATTAGGATTTCACTTCCCGGTATCTAACTGGATCTGGAGGGAACTTTAGATTGGTCTGATCGCTATCATAGTTTATTTGTTATATTTATTTGTCAGCTAAGAAATCATTCTTATGCCAAAAAGAATTTGTTAGGAGGGAAAAATCTCATCTCCACGAATGTCTCTTCTTTCAACTTTACCAAGGTCGTAGATGTAGTTAATTTTGAAAAACATTTATTCTGACATGAGAAATTACATCACCCTACATACATAACGTCGGTTTTATCTTATTCCTCATGAACTATGATCCGAGGAAGAGAAACAAAAATTTATCGGGATTAGTCCTACAACTCGCGCACTAAAATATATTTGCAGTTTGAAATTAGAGAAAGATATCCCTTTCCTGTTACTATGAGCACAAATAATATAAATAGATAAATGGCAGGAATATCATATCAGATTTGTTTTTCTTGCAACACACCAATCTTAAGATTGATACAGACACAAGTTTATTTAAGCATCGTTCTCCTATTCTAATTATCTTCTTCCGAACCAAACTTATCAGCCTGGACGCCACCTCAAACTTCCATCTCCTCCCTTTCGTTCTCTTTTAATTACTCTCATCATGATTTCCTCCATTCAATTCCCCTACTCATCGGCCCCTTCTCCCTTCCCCCCACCGACACAAAACTGTTCCTTTCCTCTTCCAATCCCAGTACCTCTCAAATCAAATCCAATCCCGACGGACGTTACTCACGCCTTCTTCCAATCCATCCTATTCTTCCCTTCTTGCCAATTTTTCATCAAGGGTCTTCCACAATCACCTGCTCTCGCTCTCTTCCCTCGATCCCCATCAAACCTTCTCCTTTCTTTAGTTTTCATCATCTCTTACGGGCTATCCCAATTCTCCGACCGTTTCTTTACCGGCAATCACAACCCCGATTTTCAACTCCTTTCAACGCGTACGATATTCTCATTATCATTCCTTCGGAGTTTAAATACACTTTCGGTCCACGAACCCTTTTGTTTCCTGCACGAGCGAAATTTTCTCTCCGATTCCCGGATCTTTTCTCCATCGTCTCTCGTTCGTAAACCTCGTCTCCGCATTCTGGATGCTTTTCCCCTCTGCATTCATTGCTTAAGGGTCATTCTTCCCACTAACGTCCTCGGGCCGTTTTTCTTCCCCACACATCTGATTCTCGTCTCATCTCTAACGCAATCACTTCCAATCACCACCCCTAGGTAGCTCCCTCTCTTTCCCTCGGTAAACGCCAACACCAGTATCTCCCTCTCTCTCTCTGCCTGCTATCTCAACACCATCGCGGGCAATAGCCCTCTCCTGCCTCTCGAGGTTTTTATGCGACCTTCTCCTCCGTTGGAATTATTCAATACCCCTTCCTCGCTAGCTACGAAGAGATTGTAAAAAGAAGCAGGTGATGAATATAGAAGGTGGCATCACGGTCCTATGTTAACGGTGAAGTAATGCGTGTTATACATTAATGCCGAAAATTAAAACGCTTTATAATTTTTTCGGCGAAACTCGGCCGCGCCCATGAACGGCGATACGGGTGGGTTGGTCCCCAGTAACAGATGATAAACTGAACATGATTTCTGTTAAGTGTAAAATTTTTTAGGTTGTTATTAAATGATCCTCCTGCTATAGGAAAAGCAGATCTCGTTCTGCTATTCTGTGTGTAAGATTTTTTTAATTAAGGTGAATAACTCAAGAAAGGTAATTTCGATGAATCATTTGCCAGGTATTCGGCGCATCATTTTGGCAGGTTTTAAACTGGTCATCCTCGATGATTATGGGCAATGGTTGGCTCCGGATTAGTTTAATTTTCCTATTTTAATAACAAGGGAATTGGAGCAGCGATCTGAAAGAATGAAAATTCATTTGAAAATGAATTTTTCTACCATTTATTTTCAAATACATTTCAAATCGGTTCAAAAATATTTTTAAGCCGAAAATTTCAGGTTTTTTTAAAAATGAAAATCATTTTTCGTGGAAGGAAATCGAAATTTTACTGATTTCAGAAATCAGTACGTATATTAAATTGGATTAAACGGAAAACGAGTAAGATTTCCTGATTTTTAGCCGAAAGGATTTTCTCTAAAGGATATTCAATGTATACTGGGGGTCACTTTCATCATCGATAAAAAAATGTATTTAAACGAAGCGAAGTGGAATGCATTGAGCTTAAAAAACTCCATTACCGTTGCACTAAAATAGACCAGTGATAGCGTTACCAGATAACAAACCTCTCGATTTCGACGTAGGTACTCACGGGATTGCAAGCTGTCACGAGTTACTCTACCGGCAGAGCACAAAAAAAAAAACGAAAACGTGAGCGCACACCTAAGTTTCAAACCGGAAAATAAAAATAAAGTCTCAAATTCCGATCGCCCAGGACATTCCTCCACGGACCTTACATTTTCCATCCGAAAAACAAGATCCAGAAAAAGGGGCGAGATGGACCGCACCATTCCGCCCCGCAATTGAGACCCTCTAAACACCGAAAGCTCCTCCCGAAAACTCTCCCTCCTTCCTCTCCCCCTTCAAACCGCGTCCGTCCGAAAACACCCGACAAAAGACCTTCCCACGACTCGCGTCAATCCCACATATCCACTCAGGCGATAGATAGCTTTCCACTTCTCCCTCCCACTCTCCCCCCCTCCACCTATTCTCTCCTCTCACTCCCCCCACTTCTTCTCACCCCCTCGATCCTTCCCTGCTACCCATTTCCTCCCTCCCCTCCCTCTCTCTATCTCTCTCTCTCTCTCTCTCCCTCGCCGGATTCCCAAAGTCATTCCGATCCCTTCTATTGTGGCCTACCGTTATTACCCCTCCCCCTTCCACACCGCCCATCCACAACACCCCGCGCCTCCTCATACTCACCCGAGAAAGAAGAGATTCTCTCTCCCCTTTCTCCCAAGCTTTCCAAACACTTGCCCCCGAAAAAGGGACGAGAGCGCATGGGGTGAGGCTGGTAGGAGAAGGGAAAAACCGCATGGCCCGAGAAACATAAAGGGTTATACCCAGAAAACACGTGTTTGCCCGCGTTGTGGGAAGGTTTTAAAAGCAATGGGAGGGTATTTCGGTACAATCGTAAAAATTAACCCGAGAGGTTGAGGAAAAAAATAAGAAGACCGTGTGTGTCGGACAGGGGTACAATAAGATTGGAGGATGGCGAGATGGAGAGAGAATATGGGTGGAGTTAATAGTTTTTCTCTCTTTCCCGACCTTTATTTCTCACGGATACGCATACCACTTTAAAAGCCATACCGGTGATTTTTTCGAAAAGCGTTTCCATTATGACGAAACCTTGTGCGTGGGGGCAGCACTGACCAGGAAAAATAAAACAGCAACGCATATCTGGGGGAAAACCGCTTAGGATGTTCCCGGATTGGGGAGTCACCTTTCCGGAACTCTGATGAAACCACCGCAAATCGGTCCATTTTGTATCGTTTCTTCTCTTCCTGGTAAAGAAGAACTGTCGACCAATGGGAATCGAAGGAAGAGGAGGAGAGGGCGCTACCGGTAGGAGCGGCGAAATTTCGTTAAATCTTCGAGAAAGAAGAATCCAGATAGGATTGCCGCGTTTTTTTTATTGCAGTGGCGAACTTCGAGATAAATGAGTTTTTTCCTATGGTCAATTTCTTCGGATTTATAAATGAAGATCGTTGTGTTGGGGAATTGCAACGTGTCAATTTTTTCCCAATATACATCGCTTCAGAAAGAAAACACAAGTTTGGAAAAATTATAACGATTAAACGACGTAAATGTTGAAAAAAATTTCTTGATTTACCTAATTTTTCCATGTCAATACGTCAACGCGTAATACAGTAAAGCGTGAATTTGAATCGTACACGTTTCGATTGATGAATTCTACCTATTTTAGTACATTCATCATTATTCAAGACCAGTTTAATTGCCAGACAAAAATAATTAGTAGGCACGAATGAATTATTAAAGAAAAATTAAAATAATTCTCGATGGAGACAAGCTAAGCGCTAATTCTAAATGTCAACGTGATTTAAAATTAAGTAGCCGTAGCAAATATAAACAAGACCGGATCAAAAAAATAAACAAGATATCGTTATAAATAAAGCATTTTATAGCTCTCGGATGTGGTTTTGCCCAACTAACAACGGGCATAGGCAACACCTCCAAATAGGAAAGTAGGAAACACATCTACGCCACCTATAAATGACATAGATGACATCTATAGCAAAAGAAAAAGGTTTAATAAGCTATGTGCGTAGTTTAGCTAACAATAAGAGTTAGCGGCTGTCAATGGAATTTCGTAGAGCGTTTATTACCTTAGTAACCGATAAATTTACCACCTAAAATCGGTTTTCTCAATCATTTCATCTGAATACGAAATATTGATATGATATTTTACATCGAGAGCACACAAAACTAAATATAATTATGCCTCATCATATTTACGAGACGTGTTAACTTTTTTTCAAATATCGAAACTGTTTCACGATAATTTTTTTTATTTTCATAAAAAAATGTTCTATAATAAGCAAACTTACACCAATACATTTTCAATTTATTTCGTTTGAAGATTAAAATGAGTACATCTTCTGTGCAAGAACTACAAATGTGTCACGCTGGTATTTGGACTTTTCGTGTAGAGAAAGACTAGAAGCGGATTGTGCGTGTTTTCTGGCGAATCGGCCTCCTGGGCTATCATCGTCGTTAACTTTACTTACACGACCAAATAGAGAAGGTAAGAAGGAAACCTGGCATTAGCTTAATATTACGAAAATCACCAAGGGGCTGACTCGCGTGATTTCCTGCAATCACTCACATAGGATATAAAGTTGAAAAAGCATACCTCTGCCTGATTTGAAACTGGGGCCGCTGCCTGTAAGGCTAACCACTCAGCAACCTCAACCACCTGACTGTAATCGAAGCTAGTACTGTATTTCACTACTTATCGATCACGATCGAAGATCGTTTAAAATTTACAACAACAAATCTGCCGCAGAAAGATTCCAATTCCGTTTAATAATACCACATTTATTTTTTTTAATGGTGTGGAAAACCGCGGTGGCCTCCTCGATGGAAGTTTGGCTACCATTCATAACCCATCCTAGCTCCGAGCGTTCAACTAAAAAATTTATGATTAAATTTCAATGAGATTTACGCACTTGTTTCCCTAACCTATGCTTCGCCGAAACTCCCAACGGAGCATTTCTTCGGCCGTCCCGTTCCTCGGTCCCGTCTCCAGTAAAGGATGATCACCTCTTCACGTTACTGCCTTGCGACCGTTCCAAAATGTCGACTCAATTAACCTCGCTTCAACCTCAAACTCTCTCTCTATCTCTCCTCATCGCCTTGTTTACTTCCACAACCGTTTCCTTTGTTCGTCCCCTTCCTTTGTGCCCCGCAAACCCTTAATTTGTTCTTCGGAGATTTTTTTAATGGACTTCTACTCCGCCACAACGATGGACCCAATCGTTGTTTAGGAGCCAACGCACACGTGGGGGGTATAGGTGCGCTATTGTTCCCACCTATGACCGGAGTCTGGTCGGACGCTCCAGAATTTTCGGCCCGAAAAAAAATATTAAATCCCTCTCTTTTCGTGTGGTGCGGGATCGAGGGCATTAGAGGGAGAGATGAGAATGCTAGGGTGAGAAAGTTGGAGAGGGGGGGGGAAAGGAGAACAAAGATGGGGAGAAAATAGGAGTGATTATAAAAGTAATTATTCGTGGTATTTCCGCTTCTGGAGCATCTTATTGTTAGTAGAGATGACGATCGAGATGTATCCTTTAATAATAAAACTGCTTAGTAAACAGAATGCGCATCCTAACTGCCTACTAAGAAGGTATTCGTCGACCTTCTTTAGTAGATTCCAAGAATTTAGGATGTTCATTACATTTTCTAATCTTTTCGCAGAATAATAATTTATCATGCTACTCAGCTTTTAAAAAGACGGAATGTTATTATGCAAGAGCGCATAGGGCTAGACGCAAATGTGAACTTTGAGAAGGAGGAAAGTTCTGGACTTGACCTGCAATCGAATCCGGGATCAGGATAAGTGCTTCCACAACAATCCATAAACCGTTTTAACTCTTTTCGCTCTCCGTTGTGTTACTATCCTTGAAATATCAGTGTTACTATGCAAAGCGAATGAGATTAAATGAATCGCCTTAACAAATTCCGAAATGCTAAATAAATTAATCACTGAAAATTTTTCCTGTGATCCGACCGCTCTTATCGCAAAATAGTCTCCATAAATTCATAATATGAAATCGGAAGTACGCATAGGATAAAAATAAACGCATATAAATACTTTCCAATAGAGAAAGTTAGTTGCAAATAAACGGTTGAGGAGTGCCAACCCACACTAAAGCCCCATATATGAAACATATACTGTCAATATATGTAGATATGTGGGCTTATGATATATGAGCGGCCAATATATGTCAAATGTATGCAACAATATATGGAATTACCATATATTTTGTATACATATATTTTACATATATGAGAAATATGAGGATTTAAAATATATTTTTCATCCAGATATGGCTAAATATATGGATTTTAAATATATGAAAATATATTTAGTATTTTATATATTTTTCATGTATGGGAAATATGTGGGGAAAAATATATTTTCCTTCCATATATGGATACATATACGGATTTAAAATACCATATGTAAATATATTTCATATTGTTTTCATATATGGTAAACATGTTGAATAAATATATATATTTGAAGTCCATATATTTACCCTCAGGTATATGATGAATAATATATGTGAATTTCGGAAATATTTCATACATTCTCCATGTATGAAAAATAAGACTTTTTCGTTAACACAGCTAAATATATGCCTTCAAAATATAAACTATATATCTTACAGTATATGGCTATTTATGCATGATATCTGGAATGTAAATATACTTTCAAAAGTCTCACAGTCAGTACAAAGAATCCTAACTTGGTTCCATCCTCATCATATAGTCTCCATATATGCATCCATATATTTAACATATATATGTGCTTTCTTGGCTCCACTTATTTTCCATATATGGCTCAATATATGTGAATATATATGAAATGGGCCAATTTCTAATAGAATCCATATATTTTAAAATATATGTGTAAATATATTGCTTCCCATATATTGGCCATATGTGGGATTTTAGTGTGGGAAAAGCCATTGTGTTAAATGAGCGCATAACGGCTCCTCTTCAAACGATTCGCAGATGTTTTTAGTTTGGCAAGCCAAAGAGGACTAATAAAAAGGCCTCTTTCTAGGCTAATTCTGAAAAGGACGAAGCAGTGTGCAGTGGGAAAAAACTGTCCGAATAACTGCGAAGCAGTGTTATGAGACTAAGATCGCACATGTGCTAAAACAACGGGAAAAAAGGCCTCCGATTCCAAGAGGATTTGTGATGAGGGTGGATAAGTGCTGTTAAAGTAGACAAAAGTCGCCTCGAGGCAATAATTCTCGATTGGTACTCATGTTCTTTGTCGGCTTCGATCGAGTTGTAAAAGCAATCCCAAAGGCGGCCTAAACTTACCCCACATGTGTGTGAGAGACAGTAGGATGCATCCTATCATTGGGCACATGTGACGTTCAAAGCCAGGCGGTTAGCATACTGATGCTGATTTTTAAATCTAAAACCGATGCGCACCCACGATTGGGAAAACCTATCAAAATATTTGCAGCGGATATACGCGGACCGATATATAATAATTTTTGGTTATACATCTGTCTGGTATGGGAAGCTTAGGTTAGGCGACAACGGTGCAGCAAATCACAAATAAATTACTGTTTATGGATTCCTGTTGCATTCGATTTCCTTGCCAATAAATGAACGTAAAAAGAAGATCGGAATAGATATTGGAGGACGAAACATTAAAAGCCTGAGGCCTGTAATAGCTGACATGTTTACTAGTAATTGGTAAGTTATTTCCAGCATGTACATACTTATTCATAAATAATTTACAGGTTTTGTTAGCATGAAATCGTATGAACGTTACTCACTGCGATTTTAATAATCGGTATTCATTTTTAATAGTATGTACGCACAAGGCAATCGAGTGTAAGGATGTCAAAACGATAATTTGACAATTTCAGTACAATTAACCAGATGGCGTTTGCGGCAATTTGCAATAAAACGACAGAGAGAAATTATAAATTTGCAACTACAGGAGGATCGCGAAATTTGCTGATAAATACCTACACATTTTTCACCTCAATTCCCTTGGCGCTCTGGACTGCTCTACAGCATTTCGGAGCGCTGCCAGAACAGCTGGATGTGAAACTAATTAAACCATCGACAAACATTTGACTTATTGGAAAAAAATCTCCCCCTTAAAAATAAATGGCACACCTTTTTTTCCTAACGAAGCTATTCCTACCCATATGGTAAAATTGAATTTAACACCACGCTTTCTACGATATTTATCTTCCTACAGGTTACTGCATCTCCTACACTTCCCTCAAAATCCTTTATCATCTTTCTTCCTTTATGTTTCGAATCTTCCACCGCCCCCTTTCCCCTTCCTTCGCACCCTCCCTTCCCGCCCCCTCCCCTTCTCCCCCATAATACCCATACTCTTCTTCCTACCCCCCTCCCCAACCAACCCCGAATATCCGTATACTCACACCACTCCTCTCGCTCGGCAACCATACTCCTCCACCTCTCCATCCTCCGCCACCTTGAATATCCAGGCATCCACCTGGGCCCTCCAAACGGCCGCCGCGCTATAAATCACGTAGGGCGTGTGGAAGAAGTGAAGAGGAATGGGGTGGCGGGGGCGAAGAGGAGGGAGGGAGGTGGGTTAAGAAGGCAAAGGGAAGAGGGCCGACTATCGATGCGAAGGAAAAGGTGGGAAGCGGGGGCGGACCGTGAGTTTCGGCCACGTTAGAGGAGAGAGAGAGATTTTTCGAGGGAAGGAAAAGGAGGAGGAGGAGGCGGGTGGCTTTTGGGGTGTGAGAGGGACCAGGGGGCGGTATGGGGGAGGGAGAGGGTAAGGGCAGCGGTAAGGACGCCCCCTGCCGATGCGGGATGGCAGCAGGAATTTGTAAGACATGGGGCCAGAGGTGTTGATTAAAGGAGCGGCGAGTTGGAAGATAGCCCCGCATGTGGCGTTGTTCTTTAAAAGGGGCGGTTGGTGGGTGGGTGTGTGTGTGAGAGAGAGAGAGGGGGAGAGAGAGATGGGAGGAAACGAGAAAGGAGAGAGAGAGAGTCGAAGAGGAGGAGGAGAGAGAGAGAGCGCGCGGAGTAGGGAAGGGTGGAGAGAAAGAGAGGCGGGTGTAGAGATGTGTTTTAGGCAGGACGGCGTTAGGAGGAGGCGATGGGGATGAGAAACGCGTGTTTTTTTCCCTCGGTTCTTTTCGAAGCTGCGGGGATGTTGGGCGGTTGATTCGGAGAGACAAAAACCTTTAACGGGGGAGATAATGGAGACAAGATGCAACAACAACAAACCGCTTCTACAAAAGGGGTGTATAGAGACAGAGAGAGAGAGAGGGATGGGATTGGGGATGGGTCTCTCTCTCTCTCTCTCTCTCTACCACTCCCTCTCTTTCTCTCTCCCTCTCTCCTTCTCGTTATCCTTGATTGCGTTGGACACAGATTGACTTAAGGCTGTATTTATGAAAGTCCGTAAGAGACTCGATTAGCTGCTGGCAGACCTTTTAAGGACTTTTGTAGTTACAAGTGTCGGAGAACGTTTTAACGGGCTATTTTTTTTTACGACCGCGTGTGCGTGCATGCGCGCGTCGCCATAGGTCACGATCACGATTCCGCGTTCCTTTTCCACCCGCGGAGGAGTTTTTATCCTTTATTTTCGGGCCTTTCTTCGTTCGATTTTTTTTTGTAATTTTAAAAAAGGGCGGTAGTAGGAATTCTTTGATCGTCGTAACGCTCGATAAATTCTCTGGTTTTAGCGTTCGACCGCATTTCCTATCTTTGCTCTGCGATTCGGAGAGTGTCCGCCGCGTTATGTCGAAACGTAAAGTAAAACCTCCGCGTTGTAAATTGTAATTACGCGAGTTTTTAAAAATCCTCTTCGTCGGCAAGTTTTTTTTTTTCGGATTCCTCAAAATTTTATCATATACTTTCTTTATGGTTCAAAATTCTTAGGGGGGAATTTACCAGCGTGTGACAAACACACAAAGAGGATGAAAAACTCCGGCGATTCCTCGATGCGTTACGTTCAATGAAAGGGACGTGTTAATTATTCAATAGAGAGGGAGATTATGTCAGAAATTTCTCCTCGGCTCATTTAGATCGCGGAGCCAATTATTCTCGAGGATATTAACCGCCGATAAAATACTGCCGCGTAAATTTCGACGTTTTTCTCCCGCTACTTGCATCCTCGGAAATCGTTAAAACAAGGACGGATGGTCGTTTACCCGATATGAAAATAGACGTGCGATGCGTGAAGCGTTACGGGGGCTTGAGAGCGGGGTAGGAAGAAGGCGTTAACTCCGCGTGAAATCTATAGCGAAGCCTCACCAATTAACGCCTAATGACCGTTTAGAAGAAGCAAACCTAAATCACTCCTTTTTTTAAAAAAAAAAACTTAGAAACCAGTCAGAAAACTCGAGCCAAGGACGGAATACATAGATTTTTTTTTGAACAAACGAAGCGAATTTTTATCTTTTAAATTACACTGAACGCGATGCGGGTAAAACTCAAAACGAAAATAAAACAGAATCGTGAGTGTGCGTAAAAAAAACAATCCTTTGAGAGGCGCATAAATGAAAAAATTAAATTATTTAAAAAACAAAACTGCTAACGCTGCATTTAAAACTCATTGAACTTTACGGAACCGGCTCCACAGAAAAAAAATATATAAACAGATTTGTCAAAAAGGAATGTTTTTTTTAAACACTAAAACCATACACGATATCCGAAACGGAGTCTTGTGTGTGTGTGTGTGTAAAGGCGAAAGATGCGATATAAAAAAGATGAAGGGAGTGAAAAATGAGCAAAATTTGGGAAGGATTTCAACGGAGGAAGAGAGAGAGAGAGAAAGAGAGAGGGAGGAGAAGGGAGAAGAAAAGACGTGCCGAAAAAGGAATGTACTACCTCCACTTGGCTCAGAATAACCTCCCTATCCCAACCCATCCTCCAGTTTCCCATCCTCTCCGTCAAAACTTCCATGCCCTCCTCCCCACAAACACGCCTTCTTTCCCTCACTATAGAAGAAGGCTCTCGCCGCCTCACACTCCTCGAATCCACGAGGAAAACTCACCTTTTCCCTCCCCTCTCTCCTCTCTCGGAGAGAGAGGAGCCTGAGGGTCAAAAAGCAATTACGTCGGGAGAAGAGTGAGAAAAGTCGGACGTTAAAGGGAGGAGGAGGAGGAGAAGGAGATGGAAGGGAAAGGAGAAAGAAAGAGAGGGAGGGAGGGAGGGAGGGGTGAGGTGCTCTCAGGAGGAGGAGGAGAAGGGGAAGAAGGAGGGGAATAAGTTAAGGGGAATGAGGTGATGGAGGAGAAGAAGACGAAATGAGAAGTGTTGGGAGAGAGAGAGAGGTGAGTGAGAGGAGACGGTGAGTCAAGGGGAGGATGTAGGAGACGCTGGAGCAGATACGTCAAACTAGCAACCCGCGGGCCGCATGCGGCTCTTTACGTTCCCAACTGTAGCCCTAACGCTATTTTTTCTGTTAACTAAATCGTTCTTGATTTTTTATATAAATTTTTAATTTTTGTATAACGAAAATAAGATTTTGTCACAGTGATTCAGAACGCATTTAATAATTAACGAAGCGCAATTTCTAAAATATTGTTTTCAACTGCAAAAAAAAAATACGCCCAATCTTCCGGATAAAATATATTTTCCCAACTCTGGACCTCATTACAGAACTTGTAAATCCCAATGCGGCACTTTTATAACATCCGTCGCTTCGTTCAATGCGGCCCTCTCTATGAGTTTGACATGCCTGCGCTAGAGGTCTGGAACGAAGAGTTTTTTGGGAGAAAGGAGAGATCGAGAAAGAGAGAGGGTGGAGAACGACTTATAAAGCTTCGAAGCGAGTTTTTGGAAGAATGTTTGTGCTGCTATAGAGACCTCGAAACTTTTCTTTTGCTTTGTTCTCTCCCCCCTCCTCATTTCCCCTTCTCTCTTCCTCCCCTCCCTCCCAACACTTCAACCATCCTCCTTCCCCCTCCCAATAACTCCTTCTCCCTTCCCACCTATCCTTTACCTCTTCCCACACCGTTGGATCCTCTACTCCTCCCATCCTAACTGCCTCCTCTCTCTCTCTCTCTTCCCCTCCCTGCCCACCTCTTCCTCCCGTCCCTCCATCGGATCTCTCATACCTGCTCATCCCCGCCCAGCAACACCAAAGAAATAAGAATATGAAAAAAATAAAATAAAATAAAAAAACCTCCCATCCGACGCACCTTTAGGGCGTCCCTGGGTTACCATGGAAGCGGTTTTGGACTCGCCAGACAGCGTGACGTTAGCGAGGGAAGGCATTCGGTGGAGGGGAGGGGGAGGAGGAGGAGGTTTCGCCGCGGAGAGGAGGGAAGCGGGCGGCAGGATGAGAGGCATTCTTCCCGTCACCGTCATTGCTAATACAACGAATGGGATGAGAGGGGGGAAAGGGAGGCGGAATAATACACCCACTCCTCCGCTCGGAGTAAAAACAGAATGTTTTCGAAAATGAGAGAAATTAGCTCCCACTCTCATTCCCGCCCCGTTTATTTTAGCTGTTCTCTCTCTCTCGAAGCCGCTGAGCTACTCGTGAAAGAAGAACAGGTATAAGTCTCCGGATGGAGAAGGATCTTCAAAAGCTTTCTGGATGCTTTTGCTTTCGGGAAAGCCCGGAAAACTTCAAGGAGAGAGAGAAAAAGGTTTTGAGGGTCGGCACGAGTACGGTAGAAATAAAGGAAAAGGGTGTAAAAGTCATGGGTTTCGAGCAGAGAAGGGTTGAAGGAGGACTCGTTTTTCAAAACGAAGGATACAAAACGTTTCCGGAGAAGCGCGGATATAAAATGTCGGATAAGTATCGCGCATTAAATGTTTCGTGGGAGGGACCCAATCGTCATCCGTCCTTTTTTTATGGACCAAATAGCTGAAGGGAATTCGCACGATGCGTTTTCTCCTAGATTAATATCGTGGAGCTGGGTTTACCACATTTCCAAATGTCCATTTTGCTTTAGTCAGGAACATTATCGACCGCGGTTAAATGTCGACGAATTATGATGAACGCGTGCTAGGTATTTTTATCGCTGAAATAAATGGACCTTTCTTTGCAATTCTTGGAAAATTTCCTGCATAATACTGTTTGACAGAATTTATACATAACTATATGTAATCATGATTAATCATCTATACAATATTTTTTTTATTTTGCTTCAAATCTCAAATAAAGAAGAAAAATTAGTTTTTAAAATAATAATAATAAATTATGATTCCTAAAAACACAAACGCAAGAAGAAAGACTTGATTCCGTTTAACAAAATCGTCCAACTTATGCGCATAGTCCTAAAAATCAGGATTTAACAGAAGATGATTTTTACGTATTATATTCTTACTTAGCTGCCGAAAACTACGAAAGAATCTTTTATTTTTGCCGATAAAAACAATCTAAAGCAAAAACGTTAATTAATTAAAGTAATTCTATAACATTTAATACCATAGGCAAGCAAAATCGATATAGACACCAAACGTTAGCTCTGTGCAAGAGCGCCTTCAACATTAATAAACCCGAAATATTTAACACGAAGACGCATGACCAAGGCATCGGTTGGCCTTCTCACTCTCTCTCTCTCTCGTGTTTACAGTGAGAAAGAGAAAAATAAAAGATACTCCCATAATGTTTCTCTGACCGAAAATACTCTTTCGGCATTTCGGCGCATCGCGCGTGGAAAATTCGTTTCAAAGGTATCTGTACTCCATCTCCGCCTCATCGGGCGAGAGAAGATTGGGGAGAGAGAGAGAGAGAAGGAAAGAGAAAGAGCCGAAGGGCGATACAGCATTCGGTCCTCGTAGGATTCCAGAGGAGCGATAGACTGCTGGACGTTTGGGTTTTCTCCCGCCAAGAGGAAAGAGGTAGAGATGAGGGCCAATGGAATGGAGTGTCGGTCGAGAGTGAGTGTGTGTGTGTTTGAAGAAAGGAGGAGTTGGAACCCCAAGACGCCTCTCTTTTGTTAAGACTTTTGGAGAGTGTGTGTGTGTGTGTATACCTTCCGACCGTAAATCCCTTGCGGACGCTAAGAAAGAGTTAGAGAGAGGTCCTAACCCCTTCGTGGCACAACGTTGCTTTATATGGCTCTCTCTCTCACTCTCTCTCTCATACTCCTTTTTTGGAGAGGGAATGAAACAACAAAATTCAGCGCTCATTTCAATATTTATGGACAAACGCATACACACGTGCGTAGTGTCAAAAGGACGGATGAGGAATGATTCTTCCTATTTTTTTTTCTTCTTTTTTTTCTGAAGAATCTTTTCACTAGGAGAACGTCACTTGAAAACGCGACCTCTTCGAATGAGGTTGATTTGACTCCTTTTTTTCTTTAATAGCGCGAGTCGGCGTGAAAGACGCGGAGCCGCTCGCCTCCTTGCATAAATATGTAGGTGGTTTTATAAACTTACGTGCGGGCGTGAAAAATACACTCTTCGAAATTCAAAAGTTGTAAGTAACGACAGAATTTCATTCCCCCCGAATCTAACGTGATGGATGTTCGCTTTTGGCCGTGAAAGGCATAAACATCATCAAAATACCATTAGAAAAGTTTCACGCTGACAGTTATATATGCTTTCAACACAAGGGAAGCTGGTTGCTACGACTGCCTTTTTGCACATATTTATTTTTTATTGAATTGTAAGTTATGTTGGCAGGCATAAAAAAATTCATAGTTTCTACATTATTGCGATTGAGTAACGAACTATATATATATATATATATATATATATATATATATAAACTTACGGAAGAAGAAAGATGAGGATATTTGGGCAACTAGGTGTTGAAGGAAACCCAGTGAGCACTTACCGGAAGCAGAGCCGCTGGAGTGTTGGAGAGACACATTTGTAGATGTTATTGGAGCTATAAGGATGATCCATTCGTCAGCACACCCCCACGCCTTTAACCCAGTGTCACTGCCAAATCAGTTGTCTCTCTCTTGTGCTGACGAAGGGATCATCCCGAAAGCTCCAATAACTTCTACAAATGTGTCTCTCCAACACCCCAGCGGCTCTCCTTCCAGTAAGTGCTCACTGGGTTTCCTTCAACACCTAGTTGCCCAAATATATATATATATATATATATATATATATATATATATATATATATATATAAAATACATTTAAAACAACTCAGGTAATTTTGACCCACGAATAATTTCTTTACTTTTCTGAAATTATTATTCAACTCTAAACGTAGAAATAGGTTACGTGGCCCCCGAGCTGAAAGGTTTGGGCACCGTAGTGCTATAAGGTGGAATATCACAGCGCTATCTAACAGGCAATCGAATAAAGTCGTGGTAAAAACATTGTTTAATATATACATTAATAATTTCCTATTTTCATTTAATGTTACATAGTGTCCCTTAATTTTTAAACTTGAGCGGGTCGGATAAAGACACTAGGCGGACCTTAGATTGGGCACCACTGATTTGGAATGTTTTTGTTTAAATACACAAAATCGATATAAGAATAACTCTTTCCTAAAAAAAAAGAATGAGGCGGCTAATTAATTACACTAGATACAAAATTACATTTAAAAAAAAAAACAGCGCTTAGTGCTCATCCAAACGGTCGGAATTTTTCAATACCCTCGAATAGACGGACTTGATATACTACCCTTAAGCGTAAAAAGCGACGATTTCGAGCCAATTCCTCTCATTCGCCACTTCTCCAACGACTCCCTTTCGTAAAGAGCACGCGCTCTGCATCCGTCGGGGAAGACCCAGTAATCCAATTACGCCGCCAGAGGACCAGTTCTTCTATCCCTCCGCCTCGCCGGCCAAGTATGAAACATATGACAATAATTGCCTGTCTGCCTCCACGCCCCCCAACCGAACGGATCCCGCGTGGCAAGGAGATTGGAGGGTTGGAGGACTAGTGAGAAGGACGTGGGCGAGGGGGTTAGGTGGGGAGAGGGGGGAGGAGAGAGAGAGGGAGAGGCGGAGGAGGGGTATGAGCGCATTCCACCGGATATCGGAATGCGGACCGACTTTAACACCGCCATGATGAGTTCTCGCCTCGGAACGAATGAGAGAAAGAGAAATGGAAGGACGAGGTAGAGGGAGGGATGCTCTCTCTCTCTCTCGGCTGGGAAAAGTGCTGACGCGAGAAGATTGGCGGGAGGAGGGGGGAGTAGGAGGCCAGGTGTAATAAGGGGGAGGACGGAATAGAGGGAAATTAGGAGGGGAGGCGAGTAAGGGGAGTGAATCAAGGGGAATGGAAAAGGAAAAGATGAGGACGGTTAGACCCTACCGGGAGAGGATGCCTTATTTCTGAACGGCCGAAAAGATTTTCAATTTGTTTTCGGATAAAGAAAGAGATGATTTGCGCGAGATATCCGGGAGTGCGTCCTAAATTTCTAAAAAATTTTACGGTCGATTCATTCGATGAGAAACTTTAAAATAAAAAGGCTCGCGTTACGAAGTTCGCGATTAATTTTTTCACTGCACGTTGCAACTAATCCTGGAAGTTGGGATATCTCCGAGAGCTTCAAAATAGGAGTGGAAAACACAAGATGTGAATGTCTGCCATATAAAAAAAAAACTGCCGGGGGACCACAGCCGAAATAAGCCTATGGTTTCTCTAAATGTTTAATTAAACTTTGAGTTCGATTCCAGTCATAAGGCGATATAAATTATTTTTCGACATATATGACTACACTTATTTCTCAAAAGGTAAATCGATTCGCCGATAAGGCAACAAATTGGAAGCCTAAATAGGAAGTCTGATAAGTAATTGAAGCAGAACCATGTACAGTTTCCTATTCACTATTAATGCAACTAGTGTTGTCCGAGTTGTGACGAAAAACACACGGAATCATTGTTGACTGGAAGATAGGATTTAAAACCTTGTCCCAATTTCATTGCGTACGTTACAAACTAGATTCCATTTGGTGGAAGTCGCTAACTTTATCCATTACACAAAAATGTGAACCTTAAAGATAAAATTAAAATACGCGCTTTTAGAGAATTGTCTCTAAACGATTGCTAACTTAAACATAGTTATGCCTATCGTATGTCTTCCACTAATT
Organism: Uropetala carovei; assembly: GCA_036926305.1. NCBI lineage: Eukaryota > Metazoa > Arthropoda > Insecta > Odonata > Petaluridae > Uropetala > Uropetala carovei. The sequence goes on from JAXCHB010000024.1 coordinate 1,071,474, forward strand.
CTGTGCCTCGCTACAGGCCTCCTCTTTCTATATAATAAAGCTACATTTCTACTTTATGTTGTACTGCATGTAATAAATTCGGATAATTTATTTTAAAAAAAGACTTTCCTTGATATAATACAGTTGTGCCCAAACTTTTCGGTCCAAGGGCCACACAACCCATTTCTGCACTCGTCGTGGGCCACGTCTAGTCTAAATCAGAGTTTAAGAATAACTTAAAGAAATTATGTATTTAGTTGTGAGACGAAATTATCTGATTTGTTTTAAATGTATTTACTTAATATAGGAGTAAAAAGACAAACATATAGTCCACTTTATAATTTTCTATTTTCCCTTTTATGTTACATTGTGTCCTTAATTTTTAAACTTATTGCGGGCCAGATGAAGGCACTCGGCGGACCGGATGTGGCCCGCGCGCTGTAGTTTGGACACCACTGATATAATATAGTGGACTGTGAAAATACATTAATAACGAAATGACTAAGTCCTGCTTGCTCACTAGCTTCAAAGGAAGTCACTGCCAGAAAAATCAAAAGTTCTGACAATTAATGTAGATGCTACGATAAACAAAGTTCGAGGCATACTCGGATGTAAGCGGTGGGTGAAATGTATGTCGGCGAGCGATAAGTTTCGAGAGAAATGCTTGGCGAACGTTATCTATTACTCATTTGTTCGTAGCCGCAATGTCCAACCATACTCAAAACTTGACGGTGATCAGATCTGTATCTATACTGATTGTGAGATGGAGATAACGTGCAGCCGTGTTTACTTTGGAGGTGTTTAACGAACAGAAAAGAGAAAATGAGATAAGATAACTCGCGCTGCTAATCTAAACACGACAGTATTCACTCTAGCGGGGCGTGGTACGAACACTTTACGCAACTGGTCACTTTTGAAGTTCCTTAAGTCTGTAAAAAAGAACTCGAAATAATTTCTGTCATTTAAAAATAAGACTAGCTTCCTTTTTGTTTACTTTAATTTTTTTCGGATGATGCAAGTCATTTCAGACAATTTATTATTTTAGACTACGTATTATGTGTATTGGGGTATTTCATGCTTCAAGGAAGTTACTTTGATAGGTACCGCTTCATTGTAGCATCCTTTTTCTTTGTCTGTCTCTCTCAGTACAAGATTTTAACATTAACTGCTACTTAATACATTTAAATTAATACATTTAAATTGAAACATTTATTCTTATGTGGATGTAGTCTAATTGTCCATGTGCCTATATGCACTGCACCGACCAACCACCTTTCTGGTTACTTATAGTCACACAAACGAAGATATGGGCGTTTCCTAATAGATGGCATCAAAATCAATATCAAGGAGTAAATATCGCGAAGAATTATATTTTGAAAAAGGAGAGTGAGAATATTTTTAAAACGTCCGTTTAGAACAAAACTCCAAATATCGTTCGAAAACTTTCCTGCTTTGAATTAATGAATCTTTCGTGGCCGTATGTTTCTTCAATAGTAACGTCACCGTGAGACAAACTCGAAAATTCTAGTAGTAAGATTTAAAGAAAAAATGACAGAAAAGAGGCGAACTAGCCGAGAAATACATTTACCTACTTAGCCTTGATGGATATTAGAGTTAACACGTGCTAACTTTGGAGTTATCCAGCTTAGATTTTGATAGCGTACATTTATTTACACGGTGATGAAACACGGCAGCGTTCTCGAATGAAGCTGTTTTATCTTTTGCTCCCATCAGGTTTAAGGACAAAAGGAAAAAGGAGGAGAGAGGGCGGTGTGACGTATGGGTCAGAATCACCTCCCACGTCCTTCAAGTCAATCGCAGCCAATAGCTGAGTGATGGGGAATCGAATCGGAGCCTCGGCCAAACAATCGACAAGCGGATACGCGCCGCCACTTCGACCCGGAGGGATGAAGAGATCCAAAGCCAAATAATGCAAGGGCGAAATAAAGGAAGATTCCGGAAAGTCTGAATAAGGACGGCCAAGTTGGACAAATGGTCGGATTCGAGACGAGGAGGGTTAAATAAAAAGACTCCCGTACATAAATGCCACCGAAAAAGATGTTTTTTTTTCAAGGGCGGGAATTCATCTGACGGGTTAACGAGCTAATTTTAAAATAGGTAAATGAAATTTAGTCTCTTTTACTTTACTAACGAGAGAGTAATACAGGCGCTAATGAACGGTACTAACTGCAGCATATCTGCTGGTGGATAATTTACTCTCGTTTAGTCAAATTTCGTGCGATTGAAAATGGAAAGAAAAATATTTTGTACTCCGTGAACACATAAAATATCCATGAATGGTTCTCGAGAAACATTAACGCTATTACAAATTTTATTTAAACATCTGAGCTTTGAAATTACAAAATAAAGTTCGGTTGTTGTTTTAAAAAAAACCTGAATCCATCGAGTGGTTGATTCCTCTTCAAATAATCCGGACATACATTATCCCCATGAGCGTCTGTTATTGACATCCGGTCACTGTGATTATCCCTCGCCTCAAATTTGTCGGGGTCGAAAGATATTTATGGCGTCCGTTATGTTTCCACGGCAAATAAAAATCTAATTTGCAAGTTATCGACGCGTCGCAATAAGGAAGGCAATGAATCACGGACGGCAACCCTAAAACCAATAATTTTGTGTAGTTTGATGGGGCGTGCGTAATCAGAGGATACGCAATTTAGCGGCCAGTTTTTATAAGCAAGTTTTTACCCGATGACCTTGACCTGGATGTGGATAGTGGTGTAGTTTAATATCTTCCAATAAATTTGGAATCCTTGCATCCTTGATCCTGGAAGAACGTATCCAAACATACAGTCTGTTGTATTGTTTGCTTTCAAAATAAGAGTATGTAGAGTGGTGTATTTTTCCTTATCTAATCATAGCTTTCCTAACCAAAGTGTTGGGGAAATTAAATAATATGAGCATGCAGTTTCAAACCCAGAAAAATTGCACAACTTATTGCTACTGTTAATCCTAAACCTCTCTTTGTAAACTTCAAAATGAAGACATTTTTACTTGCACTGTATCACTGTTTTTTAAATCTAAAAGCAATTCGCCTGATATTAATACATACGACATTTCGCCAATTGATAAGGATAATGTAGATCTACTCAGTGTGATACCTAACACACACTTCATACAATTCTCGCGACTGTTTAAATATTCCGTATCAACTATATTGCCAAAATGTGCTAAAGCTGATATTTTCATTGCTCAGACGAAACACGCTGTGGACTAAAAACCATAGATTTGACAGTGGGCATTCATATTCAATCCCCGGCTAAGAGCAACCCCAGCGATTTGCCGGGCGGGAAAGGAAAAGCGAGTGGTGTGAGGGAGAGAGGGGTCTCGAAAAGTGGGAGGGAGGGGTAGTGGTACCATGGAAAGAATACGCAGAATTAATTTCCTCCGCCCACCCGTTTCATCCTCCCCCGCACCCCCGTCTTAAAAAAAAACCCTTACACCTCCTTCCAAGCACCCTTCTCCCACTACCGACTCAGCACTAACCCCTGACCGTAAAATACGTCAATCATGACGGACACAAAATCACATTTTTTCCGCCTTTCATATGCATAATTCAGCGCCTCAAGAGTTTTTTTTCTCTCTCTCCGGGAAATAAAAGGAGATTTTTATTGGGTTATAAAAACTGTTAAGGAAAAGGGAGGAGAGGAAAGAGGAATGTTATTTTTTTCGGTGGTGGTGGAGATAATGGCCTAAGAGGATGGAAAAGTAGTTGGGTCTGGGAGGGGGAGGAGTCTGGACGATGAGGGAGGAAGGGGAAAGGAAGGAGAGGGAGAGGGAAAAAAGAGACAAGGAGAGAGGGAGGGAGATAGGGGAGGAGAGGGAGGAATGGGAAGGAAAGAAGTGTGACAGATAGGGAAGGAGGGAGAGAGAAAGGAAGAAGAGAGAGGGATGGAGAGGAAGGAAGAGGGAGGGAGGGAGTGAGTGAGAGGAGAGGATAGGAGTGGGAAAGGAGAGATGTTGAGAGGGAGGGATAGAAAGGGGAGAACACACCGTGGCGAAGAAAGAGGATGAGGGTGCAAAGAGAATCCGAGTGGCTGGGAGAAGGGATGAACTGGGCTAAGGGGAAAGGGAAAGGATATGTGAGAAGTTAGGGGATTGGACGAATACCAAGGTTTACTTGGATTGGAATAGAGGCGATTAAACGAGAGAATATATTTTTAAAAGGAGCAATGGAGGGTAGTTAAACCGGAGAAGATTGAAAACGTGGAAAGCCGGATCGAAAAAGGAGCAAGTTTCTTTTTAGAAAAATGTTCTTATGGCCGGTACATGACCAGCCGACGCAAGATTATGGGTAGCATAAAAACAATTTCGTGCCATCATAAAATTCGTTCCTACAAAAAGCTAATAGTTTTATCTCTCTTGTAATATTTGTGGTTTCTAAAAAAATTTAATCTGCTTCCTTTTGTTCAATTAAGGAAAGTTATTCAACGACAGATAAGATCTGCATTTTTTTCAGTCTTTCGCAATGTAGCGGCTAAATTCTCCTTGGAAACGAAGCCTCAATGGCTTAGGAATGATTAAGGTACGTTTTTTTTCAAAAATTCACTTTTATCGCTCATTCCCACCAAACCTTCCGATGTCTATGCCCCCTCAAACGTTTTAATTTTATTATTTTTTCCCAGAGGTCTTCTTTTTGTCTTTCATTGGACTTCCATTTACAGCAACCTTCAAGATAGTCAGTATCCCCAATCCCTTCCACCCCTTTCGAACAACCCAATAGCAAATAATCAGATGCCTCCCACATTTATTCCTCCCTTATTTTTTCTGCGTTACTATTCAATTCCCTTCCAAAAACCTTCATAAGGCATGACGATGTAGTTTTTACTGTAAAACCATTCGCTAAAATAAAATTAAGTGGAAATTTACATAGTGAGTTTGATTTCATTTGTAAAACTGTTACAGCCAAATTCCCGGAAGACGTGATTATTAGATAGGAAATCTTAGTGGCTAGTAAAATTTAAGGAAATGTTATTCTATATATATATATTCTCGGTATATGAAGTCTTATCAATTTCCTGTCCCCAAAACACTCGTTCAAGCATTTTTTCCTTCGGCTAAGGAGTGGTAAAAGAACAATGTTTGAACGGGTAGCCTATTTTTGTCACGAAAAACAACTGACATTCAAACTTGTTTTCGTTGCGGAATTTTTATCTTGTTTACCTTTATCTCAGTGTGTTGAATTATCTCGAGACTGAGATAAAGACCAAATGTTTACTGATAGCTATGTAGCAATTAGGAAATGTATTACTTGAGCTTTTACTTATCGAAGAGGCATATTCACTATACAAAGGAAAAAGAGCTTAATTCACTCCTCAAAAGCCTCCAAGAAGGAAATTTTCAACATGACACCAACAGAAAAAAATACTTATATCGTAAGATTTATAAAACATGGGCCAAAGTCAAATAATATGAAACCTTTAAATGATAAATTGTTCGAAGGTATTCATCTGCATTCACTGTACCATGTTCAGTCAGAAAATTTATCAAAATACAGTAAAACCACGCTAATTCGGACTAATAGCGGGAATTATAGAACGTAATTATATATTTTCAAGTCGTAGTTCACAAAACAAACAATTTTGTTCACACTCCAGCAATGTATGTTAATAATCACATTTTCTCATACTATGGTTATTCATATATCGTATTTGATTTCTTATCACGAAAAACTGCTACATTACATCCCTGTTTCTAATAGAAAATGCGTTATTTTATTGCTCAAACAAAACTGAAGACAAAGAATTCAAATGAAATAGAACACAAAGAATACAATTTTTTAAACAATAAACTAATTAATGTGTTAAACGTTAATAACTACAATTTTTATCAGATGTAGACGGTCCCTACCCAATCGCATTGTGTTTTTTGAAGAAATCGGAAGTTTTCTACTGTATTGCCATTTCATAACGACGTTCTTCATATCACATATAGCGTAAAAATATTTTTCGAATTCCTCGTCAGAATTAGCTAATTTAATAAGAGCATCGAGGCAGCTTCTGTCTTCGTGTAATTTAACATTTTCTTCTGTACTTCCTTTTTCACTTCCCGCTTCACCTACAGAAGGTAGTCCGAATTACAGTGGGTCCGAATTAGTGAGCTTTTACTGTATTTGGGAGTACTTTATCCCTCACATTTATTTTTAAAAAATCAAGGCAAAGATTACAAGATTACGTGACTTATTGGCTAACAATAAGATAGGCAGTGTCAATTGAAAAATTGCATATTTTTCTTGAACTTTTCCAAATGTTAAAATTCGTACGGCAGTGATTTTAAAGTAAAGAACTTTTACATCACTGCTTTAAAAAACGTTTCACTGCCATATATTCAATATCAGGAATCTTTTTCTTCTATATCTCTCTTCATTTATCTTCCTGCTAAACTCCATCACAAACAACTTTTACATTACGCTGTAGAAGAAATTCGACCAATCCATTTACAAGGAAATGGTGCACAAAATGAAACATTTTTTTAACTGGTTATTTTTTTCGAAGTTACGATCCCGATAGAAAATCACGGGAGTTGGACAGGTTTCGAAACGTGGTGTAATCGTTAGATTATAAGTGTCGAAACCGGCCTTGTGGTTTTCTAGAAGAATCCTCACGCAGAAATTATCAGCTCAAAAATTGTTTTCGGCTTTCATTCTTTCTCATAAAGTAACTTTTGTTACCCCCTTTGAGATATCGAAGTTTGATTTCGAATGACAATAGATATTCACGTTGACCGATGCGATATCTGATGAGGTATACCAAGCACCCGCTGATTGCTTCCCTACGCTTCGATAAGCTGCACTTTTAACCAAAAGGTAAGTTTCAGTAAAACTAGACTTCGTTAAAATAAAAATGTTCTTCATCTATCAACAAGATATAGAAAATTAAGGAGCTCAATTATGTGCCTTAAATCAAATGTTTCCAGAACACACATAAAAAGTAGAAAAAGTCGGTACGAATTGCGGCTATAATATAGCCCTGATGGGGTCCTTCACCAGCAGTATATTCTAAAAACGAATCTGAAACTACTATCGGTGAATTGCTGAAACTCCTTTGTGACTAGAGATCCCACCTTTGCACTTGGTCTAACCCGAAGACTCCGATTCAGAGAAGGAGATGTGGCAACACTATATATTGCGTATGGAGAAAGTAAAAAATTCAGATGCATGGTCATTTCTCTTATAAATATCCTGTAATAACATTTTTCGTGTAATATTTCTAGCGCGGAGTACCATCCACTAAACTCAGATAATGTGTGTGAATGAGAGATTGCTCGGTTCCCGGAGAGGATTGACATCCCTACACTGGAGTGATTGTATTTTTAAAAAAATAGATTAATGGAGATTTTCGTTCTTTCCTAATATCAACCAAGTGTGAGTTTTATGGGCTTATTTCCTGCGTTTGAGAATAACTACACTGCGGCCAAATTTGTCATATATCGCAAAAAAAACTTGTTAAATATTTTACGAGACACTGAATTGGCAACGCTGCTTTCCCCCACATCCTCTCCCCAACATGGCGGTCACTTCGGACGGCGTGTGGTCCAACCACCCGCACACCCCTTCCCTCCGATGTCCCCCTCGACAATAAGACGGTCGCCCTCTTTAAGAATCCGCTCCTCTTCTCATTTTAAAACTTTTCAATCTCGCCACGATGAAGCGCTTCACATCCCGACTATCAAACCGATGAAAAGAGAGCTTTTCATGGCGACTCTTACCTTTTAAGCCTCTCACAATGGACTCCCTTCATTTACCCTTATATAACCTACTTCAGACCCATCGCAACGCGTCGAGCGCCAAGTCCTCTCGGACTCTCTCACTGTATCCATCAACGGTTTTTTTTTTTAGGAAAAAAGCCTTTTGAATCTCATACGCGAGTCTAAAGGAACACACACCGACTACTCGTGGGAACTTTTCTACCTAATGGAATCGCCTTGCATGAAAGAGTTCGCAAAAGACGGTACCGCTGCCGTGTGTGGGCGTATGTCCCTGTGTGTGTGTGTAACCGAGAGGAGGGACCTCTTTTTTTTTTTAAAAGGAGGTTCTAGATCAGAGAATCCAATTTTCCGCCGATTTTCCACGGATTTCCTAGTGGGTCGAAGAGGTCAATCAGAAAATTTAGTCGGAAAAATTAAGGGACGGAAAAAGGGAGGGTTTTCTTTTTTCACGGTCATTAAAATGCCCGGCGCAGCGCAAAAAAAATCCGTTGCTTTCAGCTTTCTTTTGTAGTCAGCGGATATTTGTACGTTTTTCCGTCTTATTTTGCGGAGAGGTGTGGATAGGGATTTTTCCACACAGGTCTCGCTCCCGGCAAATATTTTTTTTTTTTAAGAGGCGATCTCAAACTCTCGATTAGGCAAAATTGGGATATTTACCGGGCGAAGGATAGAATAAAATTGATTTTCCCGAGTCAATCATCCGAAAATGCGATTTAGTTTTTCCGCCATTAGGTGCGGATCGGTAATCGGTTAGATCGGTGGTTTACGGCATTTTGGTTCGCGCGACACTTCACGAAAGATAAAACGGAATTTCGTTTCGCCCGATCTCGAAATGAGAAGGAAGGGGAGCAAAATGAGGAGGGGGGGGGGATTTCCGGGAAAAATATTTTTTTAAATTCCTGTATATATTTACACTAAGGTCATGTAAAATAACATAAAATATTATCAAATATGAACGGTTTATACGACATGGGGTTCAGGGGTGCCTCACGTTCGTGAAAGAGTCGTGATTGACACACGGAAGCATTCAGACGCTGATACTGCGGCGACAACAACTTAAGAGAACAGAATTCATCGCCTTAAAACCTGTCGATATTTCCAATTTGTGCGACAATACAACATTGTTTTCGCGGCCTCATATGTAATGATCACCTGCTACAAGCTGGTCCGAACAACTGAATCGCTGCTCCCGAAATAACCACCGACGCCATCACATCGTCGTCGTCCAATCTCGGAACGAGGCGTTAAAATTGAGCAGAGCTTTAACAAGCCAGTCGACGTTCAAATTTTTAATCGAACATAATCATCCTCCTGGACACTTGAGCGAACGCCTTGAAATTAAAAATAAAAACGTACGCGAACTGCCTCCTGCGTCAGGTAAAATTTGCGTGCAGATAAGTATATATATATATAGAGAGAGGGATGATGCTCGTTCGAAAGAAAACTCCTTACGATGCAAAGAGCATGTGGGCGCGGTTCTGTGTGCAAGGGAGCATTCTCTTTTATCCGCCACGTGAATATTAAATACTCGGGCGCAGTATAAGTCAAGTGGAAGAGGGAAAGAGGGTAAGCACTTAACCCCCTAAGGGAGGAAGTTGAGAGAGAGAGAGGGGGGGGGGGGGAAGAGGGAGAGAGGGGAGAAGAGGGAAGAGAGAGAGGGGAGGAAAGAGAGAGAGAAATATAAGAGGAAGAGTGAGGGACGACACGCCCCCATAACTTTTAATAAATTCAAATCCATTACGCAATAATTTATAGTCCCATAGCGACCGTATTGCGATGCGGTTTGTAATAGCCCATAGGCATGGGTGCGGAAAGATTGATGGGAGGGGAATGAGGGAAACGGTTGATGCAATAAGGGAGAGGACAACTGCGACGGCGGTTGCTGTGATAGAGGTTGACTACGAGTACTTCTCCCCCTCTGTCTCTATCTCTCTCTACTTCCCTCCTTCAATCTGTTGTCTCAAAAGGAAATAAGGGAGAGAGATAGAGAGAGGAAGTCCATCACTCCTTTCTTCTGTCTCTCTCTATAACTCTCCCTCTTAAGAATTTTCTGTCTTCATCCACTTCCCCCTATCCATCCGTGGGCGGTGCCCTTTTTCGGAAACAGAAGCTAAGGGGAATATTCCTCGTTAGTATTCCGAGCGTAAAGCAAGACTTATATTCAACACTTAAATATATCCCGCTATCAAATAAAAAAAAAGTGAAAACGAAATCAAAAAAATAATAGATCGGTTTTTTAAAATCATTTTTCCTCCCCTTCCTCCTTCATTGAAGGGAGCGCCGCCGTCTTTAAAAAGAGAGGGGGTGGGAGGCATATTTACGGATTCCATAATTTATATGGAATGGAGTCTATAAATCCGATCTCCCTCCCACTCTTTTCTTTTTCTACCCTTCTCTTTTCTCTCTCTCTTTCCCCTTTAATGCCACTCACTTGTTCCGCATCTCCCTTTGTCTACTCCGTCCCACCTCCTCTCGACTCGCAAAAACCCCATTCCCCTATCCCTACCTTCAAGAGAGAAAAGAGAAGAAAAACAGCTCATTCTCTTGGATAACTAGTCCCTTTTATCTCGCTTGTACCTTATTTCCGCCAGTTCCATTTTCTTTCGCTTCGTTCTTTTTAGATTTTCTTACCTTTTGTTGTTTTTTTCCTCGTTTTTATCCTCTGCCTAAATAAGGTGGGATTTTCCCATCCAAAAAGTGAGTTGCGTGTATGTGTGTACGTATATGAGTGAGTGTGTTTTCAGGGCCGGCTCAAGACATTTTGGCGCCCCAAGCTTAAATTTTGCATTAAAATTCGGTAGTTTAGTAGTTTAATAGGATATAATTATTTTGGTGTTTTGTATAATTTAATGATTAAACAGTTTAATAAAAAAACAAGGCTTAATTCACAGAAAGATAATTTTGAAATGTCACAAAGAAATTATGAACTGTGCGATACTCATTTCAATGAAAATGAGATTGATTGGAGCTATCGCAGCATTGATGTATGCACAGATGGGGCTCAATCGATGGTTGTCAAACTTGCAGGTGCAGTATGTTTCATAAAGAAGGCATCAAAAAATGCAACATCAACACATTGCCTCATTCACAGACAAGCACTTGCTGCCAAACGCATGAATAAAGGCAGTGACGCACTTATCTAAAGCTAATGGTACAAATTTCTCTTGGAATGAAACAGAAAGGATGAAATTGATTCTTGATTGCAAAATGCACTTGGGGAGTCTATGAATACTAAAAAGGAAGGACGCAGGGAAAAAAGGAGCGAAGAAACGAATGGAATGAAAACTTTATCATGGCAGTGATCTTGGAAAGACGTTCCGAAAAAAAATTATTAAAAAAATACGGGTCGGAATGAAAAGCGGGCTTTATCGTGAATAAATGAGACTCCAACTTTATAACTGATTACTAACTTCAAGAGCAAGATGAACATCGTCTATTACTTGGAATCATTACAACAAAGGACAACTTTCGTTAACAGAAGCAGCTTACGAATTTGTTACCGATTTAACATCCAGGATGAATTTCTTAAAAGGAAATGAAATTGCCCAATAATAGATTTAATTACCTCAAATTTTAAAGAGTAAAACCCCTACATTAAACCACTCTTCAAAGGTTGGTTCATGAAAGAGTATAATAGCAACAAACTTATTTGAATTAAACTAAAAAATAATTTAACCATACAACGTGAAAGATATATCGTATTTAATCGATTGTAAGCCGACCTTATCCTCCTCGGACTTTAAAGATTTCCTTGCTCTTGGGCACCCTTGCAAATGTCTCCCGCTGGCCAACCTCTGATGAGACTGCAGCAGGCTAGTAAGGCAGGGGCGATGCCGAGGCGTGACCTTTCTTAATCATTCTTCTCCCCCCTCCAACCTAAGGGAATGCTTCTTTCTTCAGGCCCGCGACTACAATTGGCGCAAGGAGTGCATTACACCCGGACAGAAACCCTCGGGGGCGGCAAATCACAGAGGGAATCAGCAAGAAATATGAGGGGCGGTGAGAACTGTTTTCATCCGGTCGGCAAAGATCCCTGGCATGTAACAGCAATAAAATGTTGGATAAACCACATCCAGCCATCTGTATTCGGTAGTATTCTCGGAAGCCGATTTCGGAAATACCATTTTACCATTCGGAGTGGAGCCCCTGAATATTCATTTGAAGTCACATTTTCACATTTATTCGCCAGTTACAAACACTAAACATATCCATGGAAAACCAAATGGAAAAACTAAATTAAGGTATTTTCCAAAAATTTTGGCTCCCCTAAAAATTCGGCGCCCCAAGCGGTCGCTTGGTCTGCTTGTTTTGTTGAGCCGGCCATGACTGCGTTTTGCTAAAGTTACGTATTTTAAAGAAGTCAGGAGTGAAAGACAATATCAGTTAATTAAGAAATATTTAGATTTAGAGAAATCGTGCAATTATTTATTTCACCATCTTTGGCAACGGATGTCATGGTTTTATACGGCCTCGTGCAATTAATAGATATAAACAACTTGCATTCTACTCAACGACGTAGAGATTCAGCTAAGTTATTTTACAGATAATAAATCATTAAAAACGCAGGTTATTCTTTCTACTTTTCATGAATACCACAAATTCTCGGGAGCACTATTTGATTGATCTTTTTCATATCTATTTCTCCTATTTCTTCCTTTTTTCTCTCTCTCTTCTCCTTACCAATTCGTTGCCTCTCTCCCAATTCCTTTCAGTCAAGCCTGGACTTCGCTCTGAGATCAACAATTCAAAACTTATTTCCCTTCCGTTATGAATTCATTCTTTTGAATGTCGACCATTCTATTTTTTTAATGACCGGGGACCTTTGTGGCTGACGCTTTACTTTACCGGTTAATGTATCCATTGCACGTTTCTCTTTGTTCAAAATTATATAAAAGAATCGTGAGAATTCACCGCACGTGTGAAAATATCCGCTATTTTCTCGCTGCTACCCAAATTCATCCGAGGAATGTGTAAACCCTTTTACATTTATGCCAATTTTGATTTGAAAAACAAGTCGCGTTTTAATGAATTGTTTTTGCTTTCAAATTATACTATTGAAATTCCCAAAAGTATTATAATGGCATATAAATTTAAAAGTGACCTTTGGGTATAACTGCTGCAAGTATATTTTCATTTCCGTTGCATGATGGAGTAATAAAAAAGTTTGAATAAGACAATTTTACCAGTGCTTGTTTTTAGCCGTATTTATTAACGGTTGTCTTTTAAATAAAACTGTTATATGGCTTCATTCAACGTTAAAAAGTAGATTGATACTTTTATAAAATAGTTCATAAGCTGTAGACGTTATTTTACGTAATAATGTTCTGGTCGAAAAGCTCAATGTGTTATTCAGAATTTATCACCTGAATTCCCAATTCATTTTTAACTCATTGTATGGAGAATTGGAGATCGATATTAGACAAATATATTAATGATATAGAAATATTTTAAAATACATATTCCTTTACCTAAGTACAAGACCTTCGATCAAAAAATATTAACAATTCTGTAACTAAAGAGGGAGGGATGCAAGAAAGGTATGATTGTAATATCTTTTTGGAAGACACGGATTGGTCTGAAAATAATTATAAAATAACAAATAAATTGAAATATTTTTCAATGGCTTAACCGTAGGAACACCGTTAACGCTCTATTCTCTATCAAGACTTTTTTCTAGATCCGAATGAAGAATACTTTGTATGGCGGATTATAAGTATGAAATATTTTTGCATTTTATTAGCTCATTTTTGTAATATTATTGGACTACCGCAATTATGAAATTTGCACTTTAGATATTTTCTGGTAAATAGCGATGACCTACGCATTTCTATTTCGTGCGTTTTTTTACAAAACATGCGCTTATATTTTCACTTTGGAGTCTATATGACTGTGCACTTGTTTAAATTGAAATTGTGACGAAACCTTAAAAGATAGCGGAAACTTGGAGGGTAGATTTCTGTACTGCTGCTACATGTTTATCTTTAAATTTGACCTTTGAAAAATATACAAGTTCGGATTGAGGCCCATTTAAATTATTGTTTTTTTAATATCTCCGAAAATATAAATAAAGCTGCAAAATTGGGCGTAAAAGTCCACATTAATGCCACTTATTCTTGATAAGTTTTTGAAAACTTCACATATAGAAGAATAGGGAAACGTTCAAAATTATAATAGAAAATTTACTGCGCCCCAAACTAAAATAAACAAGGCTCTTAATGGCCGAATATGATATAACCATATGGAAAATAAAAACGCACTAAATTATCCATGTTCATAAGCATAATAGATCAATAATGGTCGCAGTGCGAGGGCTGTAGATAGCCAACCCTTCTATTCTATTCATGTTCACGGATAAGACTACTTATTTCGCTCGTTTTAAAAATGTAATCAACGAACTAATATTATCGCTTTGTCTTCCGCCAGTCTGTAGACAATTTTTTTTGTTTTAAGAGATAAATGAAAAATTCTTTTATGGTTGGGTAGGTATTAATAAAATTCGAATTTTACGAAACCTACATTAGTTTGAATTTCCACCGTTAAAGGTCATTAAATTTGGAGAATGAATGAACTTCAAACTAATGTTGCAAATAGTCTATTTATGCTAGAAATTTTACGATCCTGTGCCTTACAACTCTAACGAATTTCTTCAGCGGTATCTTTCATTTTTCTTTGGTTCTTTTCACGCCATAATGCAACATCACAGACACGCGAGCGATGGATTATGTGCAGCCATGCTTTCGATCGGAAAACTTCTCAGCAGACATAAACACATCATTTAAATTTAATTCATTCCGGTGGCACCGCTGAATAATTGTTTCAAAAGAGGAAAAACTTGCTAAGATTAGTCTTCCTACCCAAGATCCACGGAGTGATTTAAAGAAAACAATTAGTCCGGAAGGTTTAAAAAAAAAACATGGCGCTTTTATAAATTCGTCCCGAGATTCTGATATGCCTAGCGATAAAGTCAGCAGCAGCAGTAGGACACGAACGGTCTCTTTTTTTTTCAGGAAATGACGTTTCACGGATCGTTATGAGACATTCCGTTCATTTGCTTGAAAAGGATCGCAGTTGCATTTGAAAACCTCACATTTTTCTAATGTTTATGTGAAATTTAAAAGATATACAGCGATGAGAACGTAACCTGGTTATCTTCCGGTAGTTAAGCTACGCCTAGACTTTTGGGAGATGACAAGGACATCAATCAAGTCTCTCAAAGCTCCCTTCGTAGCTTCGGGCACACGCGCCTTTTATAAAAAAAAAAACACTCCTATAGCACGATGGATGGCTAGGCTATCGTTTCCTACTCTTCCTCGAGCTATATCTGTAAAAAAAAAAAGAACCTCGGAGAAATTCTATGAACAAATAGTTCGGCCAATCAGAGAAACGTAATATGTTCCCAAGTAAAATTAACCTCGGGTATCTCACCCCTCCATCATTTTTTAATATCCGCTCCGTTTGAAAAGACTACTATTACTATAAATTTCGCCGAAGGCGTATTTTCGCGGATACAAAAACAAATTAAAACGGCTCTTCTCTTTCACCCGCAAAAAAAAAACGGTGTCCGCGAGAGATTATAAAATTACCGAATCATTTAAGCGCGCCATAGTCACCGCCCTTATCGTCAACTTTTTACTTTCCTTTTTTTAAATGATCTTTCAGATAAATACGGAAAGCTCACTTTGCCCTAAATCAAGTTCAACCTCCCACTCCCTCCCCCTCCCCTCCCCCCCAAACCTTCCTCTCTTCTCCTCCCTCTTCCTTCATTTTTCGTGTATACGCACGGAAGTTGCTAGAAGAACGCGACAGGCTTTGCATGCCCTTCAGCAATTCTCGCAGATCAATTATAAAATAATTATCGTGCATGGCGCTCATGCTTAAAGCCCTCTTAAACGAAAGACGGAGCCTTTTTTTCTCACCCCTCGCTTTTTTCCGCCCCACTTAGGACATCAATCTTTGAAACCTGCTCTTGAGACAAATAGTCCTTTTCGGGGTATGACAGGGAGGCCGTGGAGATAATGAGCAATCGTTTAAGAGAGGACTCCGGGAGTCGAAAAGAGAACGGGGGAGAGGAAAGTCTCGCGGTGCCGGTCAGGTGTAAGAAATACACGCATCGGAGATGGATTGTCGTGTTCGGAGATGGAGAGATGAGGTCTAATGAGCGATAGCCGCACCTTTTTGGATAAGAGATCAAAGATAACCCCGTGGGAGACACTCGTAGAAAGTGGAACTACTTGACTGTCGTGGCGAAAATTACGTAAATTTCACGAAAATAGAATCTGTGGTATCGATCGATATAATCTGATGCTTCGACATGGAATTATAAAGAACCACACCGATTTCTATCTGTACACATGTTGAATTAAGGTTAGTATCGAACAATCACCTCTTGAATGTTAATAATTTATGGCGAAAAATAACTGCCGCGAGAAATCGATCGAGTAAATTTTTAAATATTAAAAGACATCCTGGGAAATCGCCTTTAATACCGAATTATATAGATAATTCCATTTTTATCTAAAAAGTTTATTGGAGAACCTCCTAAACGAGAGAAATCGAGGCGAATTCCAAAAAAAATTTAGCTTAAGTGATGTCTCGTTAGATACACTTGAGAGGTTTTTTATTAAGCTAAATATATTCCATACAAACTCTCAAAATTTCATTCCCGGAATTGAGAACTACGAGACATTTCATCGTCATCTTTCTACAGCGTCCATAGGCAAGAGAGATATTTGCATTATGTAGAATTAATTAAGCATCTAAAGCAATTTTCAAAACATGCACAATCAAAATTTTTCATTTTATTCTCTCAACCTACCGTGGGTTCAAAAATATTTTCGTCCATAAGTAAGAGAGATATTTACATAATATAGAATCAGTTAAGCGTCTAAAGTAATTTTCAAAATACAATCAAAAGTTTTAATGTGTCTCACTTTTCGACGTTAAAAATAAATTTGCGTGACGAGATGGAGAGAGAGAGAAGGTAAGAGAGAGAGAGAGAGAGAGAGAGAGAGAGAGAGAGAGAGAGAGAGAGAGAGAGAGAGAGAGAGAGAGAGAGAGAGAGAGATGGAGTTTTATCTGCGAAAACAAGTATTTCGCAAACGACGAAATTGTTTTCTCTATATTGGCCCTAAATTAGATCCTTAAATACGACACGGGTTTTGAACTGTTATACTCGTTAACCGAAAATTTACTCGCACAAGATACGCTTTAAGTTGCTGCCCGATTGCAGATGATTTATGTACTTCATTATACTCGCCCTTATCACCGAGGGGGTGTTTTTTTCCAATACGGTCCCGTTTAGCGAAAATTCGATTTTCTCTCAAATTAGGTCCGACCCATTTCGAGGGGCTACGGGGAAAAAAGGAAAATATCCCTTGCGGATTAAATGACAAAAAAAATCGATATTTATCATCCTTAAAACTTTCGGGGTGTTTTTTTTTAAAGCATTTTTTCCGCCATAGGAAGAAAACATGCGAAAATCAAAAAAGGAAAGCGTTTTCTTTTAAAGGGGCACTTCTTATGACTATATATATATATATATAAATAAACAAGAGGATAGGAGAAACCGAATTTCCTCCGCTATGGCCATTCAATAAGGCAGCGATTTCGGGACCGATTCCGCTGCCTTTTCCTATGGGATGAAAATACAAAAAAAAATGAAAAATCCCCGCAGCGATAAACACGCAATAATTCTCCCTCCTACTCCCTCCATTACCTCTCTCCCTCCCCTCTCCCTCCCTCCGTTTCACCCTCGGGGCCTAAAAAGATCGCCAAGGGAGTTTGCTTTGATGAAGAGAAAATGAAAAGCCTAATACGACACAGAAACTCCTTCAAACTACCGAGTCGACTTGGCTTGGATAAACGAGAAAGGTCAAAATGACTGACATATGACTTGAGAGATAGGAAAAGTCGCATGATACGTGCACAAGGCGGGGATTGAGCGAAAAGCAAAAGAGTGGGGGGAAAAGAAATAGCGAGAGGAAAAGGGAGCGGGTGAGTGAAGTAGGGAGAGTGAAAGAGCGGAGTAGGTATAGTTGGAGAGTAGGCGATAGAGGGCGGAAAGTAGGGACAGCGGGTATCTCTAAAGTATCTGGTTTAATTTTAATGTAAATGTATTAACTTATTCAGCATTTGGTGGCGAGTCTACGATACGTTCAGGAAATTATCACAACATCGTTCTCTGAAATGGTCATATGGAGTGCTCCAGAGGTAGAACAATGCTAAGAAACGTTAAAATATATTCACGAACATGTCTAAGGACAGAACACTAAAAATCAAAAATAGTGATTGATTGGTATTTTTATAAAATTTACGAATTGCATAAAAAATCATTATTTTTACCATATGAAAAAACTGATGTTTGCACACTGCGTGTGATCGTTTGCTGTTTCTGCAAATAGCATAAACTCCCTCGCCCAAAACGAAATAAAAAGCACCACAAACTAAAGAAAAGAGGAGAGAGACAAAGGGAAATAAATTGTTTACGTTTACATGGTTACCTTGAATAACCTTGTTTGGCAAAGGATGTGCTTATGCACCATACATACTTTAATATAGGAATAGTGGAAGAATAATGAAAAGTGATGTATGCATAATGAAAAAAATCGATACAATATACCTTGTACAAACTGTCTCATATTAGTACGCGTCTGGTCTCACTAAACTCTTTCCTGACTGGAAGGAGCTCATACCTACTGCTACAAAAGCAACAAAACCGAGAATGTCTTCTGCACGTAAATGGTACCTACTAAAATACAGATAGTCTCATATATGTGCAAATCAAACTTGATAAATAGTTATACAATAAATAAATAGCAAGTATTATATGGATTGGCAAAGTCATACAGACACTGAAGCATTATTGCTGGACGAAGATTGCTGAGATAACTGGAGAGAGCTGGGCGGTGGCTGAACGTAAATATCGACATATTGTAATGTCCCTGGACGTTATGTAGTTATTTTTAAAGAAATAATGCTTACTTAGTGTTGATTGCAAGCTCGGCAAATCTGCGAGTTTTAATCCAAATTGTTAAGAGCCATTTTTGAATTAATCGACAACCTGCGAAAATCAACTAGAATAAACTATCCTTCATTGTAGGGCTATATCGTTTTTCTCTTAACAGTTTCTATTTTGGATAACAGTATGCCTAAACACGAGATATCATTTGATTATGTTCAAGCGTTTAGGCTCTAGGGCCGCGCGCAGACCGTCAGGCGGCTTGGGGAAAATTACTTAGACTCGTGGACAACTAAAAAGTGTATTTCTCTTAGAATCCAGAAGTCGATTTTTTTGCGATTACAATACTTCTATACGTATATGAGGAAGAAAAAGATGGAATGTGTGATTTAGGAACGTTCTGAACCCGGTATGATAGGTAAAGGTCAGCAAATGGAGCTGCGGGGGTATTTAACGGAAGAAAGAGGATTTAACGGAAGGGAAGGTAGTAAAGAGAATGAGGAACGAATGTAGACCAGACCAGATAAGAAATATATGAAGGGAACGGGATAGGAAGAAAGGAATGGATAAGCGAAAGGGGTATCGCAGAGAATGTACAGGAAACAATTGCTAAATGAATTTTTTTTTCAAAATATATGCAATGATTTGGAAGGAGAAGGTGAAAATAAAGAGAGCACGATACGGGGAAAAAGCCTTCAAGTATTTATAATGACCACGAAGGGTACAAAAAAGATATTATGCTCGGTCTTCGCAAATAAAAGTTAGGCGCTGTCAAAGAAAGACTTGAAAAAAAAAACATTCCCTCTTACGCCTAGTGATGAAGATGGAATGAACTACCTTACCGGTTAATGGCTTGAAAGGGGAAAAATACGCATGAGACAAGAGGGGAGAGATAGGGATGTGGGGGAAGGGTGGGGGAGCCCTATGGAGCGAGAGGTGAGGAGGAAAGGGGAGTTGGAACCGGAGTGTGGGACACGGACAATTAAGATAAGACGGTGTTGCGGCCGACACTGGACTGAAAAACACGCGCCTTTCTGCCTCGGTTGGCGAGGGACACCGTAAAAATCAAACACGGGCGTGCACGAAATGTTTCGCCACTTGAGGAGAAAAAATTGAAATAAAAAAAAAGAACGCAAGAATTTTTCCTAGTTCCTTCTCCTGCTCTCTCTCTCTCTCTCTCACCCACGAAAATAAGGCAGTGAGTAATTTTAAACCTATCCGGAGAAAGTAGAAACGCTCACGAAAATGTCTCCGAGGCAATGCTAATTTTTTATCCATTTACCGAAAATTGCCGAGAAGATCAGCTAATATGGCCCGTACTTTTCTTCAATTTAAAATAAATTTGCTCGAAAGGCGAGAAGCGGTACCAATACCGTGCAAAACCGGCCGATAATTCTTTTCGCACCTTTATGGCGGCGAGGCGAATATTCAATAATAAACATATTAATCATTTCATTACCGTTCAACATGTAGAGTTTGCTGATACCAATAATTTTGCCTAAGTAAATTTTTAATATCATTGATTTTGTGGCAATCTTTTTGAGAATTTTTCCACTAAATGAAAGTTTTCCAAAAGGAGTTCAGCTTCAAGGTACCTATTGAATTATTAATTACTGTCAGGCGAAATTCAGGAGCAAATTTAATATATTTTAGTTCCAAAAATTTCAATCATATTTTTCGTCAGTGTTGAATGATTAATCGCAATTTTAAATCATGGTTACCTATTACCGTGACACAGTGAAATTTACGATTTTTAGATTTTGATGTGTTCTCATGTTCCACCAACCTAAGTTGAAAAGTTTCTTAATAAAACTAAAACCTTGAAAATAATATGTCGTAAGTTTAGTCAAATCGCAATCCGATGTCCTTTTACATTATCTTGTTGGTTGAAAGTATTCATAAGAATGCAAATAACTACTTGTCAGGTTTCAATAATTCTAGTCAAACGTATGTGTCAGCATTTGCTAATTTCATCAGTGAATTAAAGCGTACGATAAATATTGATTTGACGATATTTGATGGCAATTTATATTACTGCTACCGATGCCAGAACATAATTGAATTCTCGAAATTTCTTTGCATGTAAGAAATAAAAATTAATGAAAACGTCAAACTATTTTCAATCTTTTTCCTATCGTAAATACGTAAAACGGTAGAACGAGCCATTTATCCACTAAATCGAATAAGAAATGTTTTCGCTCGCCTCGAATATCTTTGCAGTGCAAAAAGCCTTTCCTTACCCTTTCCCGGATCTTGAGAATTTCTTCCGTGACGTTTTCCAGAAAACGCTGCTTATGCCACTTTCATTTACGGATAACATCAAAGAGGTCTGAAATTTGCATTTGCCCCCGTTATCTCGTTGTTGACCTTGTATCGAAGTGCGTACATGCAATAATGCTTCCTTTTTACCAAAAAAATGTAACGGATCTATAGACAGATAAAAGTTTATTTGAACTCCGAAATTCCTTCCTACTTAGAAAACATATGCTTAAAATATTGCCTACAGTTATACTTTTCACGATATCTAAAGCTAATGTTTGAATTTAAAAATTCTTTCAATTTTGTAACGGAAAATGTTTCAGGTTACTTGAAACAGGATAGTTCCAGTGCGCGGGTTGCATGAAGACATAAATAATTAATGTCTTAATCAAAATTTAGTTTTCAGGATTTATTAGCATATCTGTTTCGTCACCATTTAACCCAATCCAATACGATATTTTTAAAATCATTCATTTGTCATGTCGCGACAATATCACAACCTTTTCACTATATTAACTAAAATTTTAATAGAACTTTATAAACATATTAGATGTTTTTCTCCGGGAAGTTAAACGTTGCATGCATTGTTAGAGTTATAAATACTAGCATGCATTTAGCAGATACATGAAAAGGCGTGAACGAATTTTAATCGTTTTATCGGGCAAAAGTATCTTATGATTCCTTATTTATATAACAGCAATAATCGACTCGACAAAATTGACCACGCCGTGCTAATAACTTCAGATTTTTTAAAAACTCACGAAAACCTAGGAAAATTTTTCAAAACTCTTCGTTCACTCATTTTACGTAAAACTTGACCACACAAGAACCAAAAATGACACATAAAATTGCAAATATATACATGCATACACAGCGATCCCAAGCCAACTGCGGTTTTGAGTATCAACGATTGAAAAATCGTACTTGGTTTCTGCCAACCAAGGTATACAAGTCTTGAATATACGCAGTACTTCGCACGACTTGTCTAATTGAATAATTATACTAATATTAAAATTTGTTACTGAAGAAGCGACATTCCAACTTTATGCAAGGAGCGACATAGGAAAGAAGATTTTAAGCTCCCCATAAGACCCCAGGGAGGGGTATTTTATTTGAGGAATTTGATGTTTAAGACCAGGCGGACGGCGTCAATTATTATTGTACGGTATTGAACGTATTTTATTTTTCATTTTTACATAATATGCACGTTTTTTTAAGTGTGGCATACTTTTTTTATATCTTGAAGTGTGCATTACAGGTCGCTCTCTCTCCGTAAATCTTGGACTTCGCCAACCCCGGGTTAAGTATCGAACCTAACCACTGCAGTTGGCGAGGGACTACTAACCAACAAGCCGTGATATTTCGCATTATCTAAATTTATATTTCCTAATAGATACCTATATTATTAGATTCTGAATTGTTATTTCCCGCGGTTTCTAGCAATTCTCGTTTTAAAAACACCATCAAACTCGTGAAATAATTCGAGACATCTTTCGAAACACTTAGCTCTCGCCTCTCCGTTTCTCCATCTCACAGACGAAGAAGGTGTTACAAAATAGAAGCGATTAAACCCACTCTCCGTTATATTTGGACGCGTTATAGGTGGAGTCCTGTGAAAGAGAGAGCAGGTGAGAAGGCGTTTTTGCGAAGGAAGTCGCGCTTCAAGGTCACACTCTAAGCCTTATCCTCTCCCTACTTCATCACTTTTTAAGCTCTCCTCTCTCTCTTTCCCTCTCTCTCTCTTTCCCTCTCTTTCCCTCTCTCTCTCTCTTTCCCTCTCTTTTTCCCTCTCTCCCTCCCCTCCTTCCTTCCTTCCTCCTCCCCAATCTTCACTCCTCATGCACCACCCCGCCAGCACCCAAACAATCTCAGTTCGGCAACAACATGAAGGCTCCGGCATCAAGTTGAAGGGAGACGGTTGTTTAGCGAAACCTCCTCTCTCTCCCTGCTGTTTGCTTTTCTCACCTGGGTTAAGACGACGAAGGAGAGGAGAGAGACAGATAGAGGGGGGGAGAGGGGATCACCTTGATGCCTATTCCTTTAAAAATAAAATAAAAAACTCCATTGAATCGAGAGATTTAGCGATCGGAGGCGTCGTCGGCATGGGAGGCAGCTTGGTTGCATCACGACAATTTGCTCATTATTTTCCCCTCCCCCTTTCCCTTTCTCTCTCTCCTCTCTTCCTCCCTCTCTCCGTCTATATTTCCTCTCTTCTCCAACTTCTCAATCGCTCTGCCCCCGCGAACGATCGCGGTGCCCGAGTAAATGAAAAAGCTATGAAACGGCACGGTTAACGACGATCGAATCAATATCGTCGGCGTGTATACATAAAAAATAGGCTCTTTTTTTTCCGCGGCCTTTATCCAACTCGAAGCGATTGCTCAACGGAAAATAAATATCCGCTCATATTGAATATATTAATGGGTCGAGTGAATGACTTAATAACTCCGCTTTTTCTCGATACCAGTCTAATCGTTTTTTTTATTAGTTTCTTTCTCTCCTCGATAGGTCGGAGCAGGTCTCGCCTGAGAGGCCGAGGAATAAATAGGACACGGAGTGTTAATCCTCAAACAGCATTTGACGTAATTTGTTTAATATTTTTTTAATGCTTCCGTTCCGGGATATGGACGCTGTAACAAGGACGCATATATTTTCCGGAAATTATTCATTAATACCGAAACTTTCAAATGTAGATGATTTTTGATTTTTTTCTTCTTCTTCTACGGCGTTTAACGCGGGAGTATGCAATTTGAGAACATTAGCCCCTTTTGTACCGTGCTACTACTCGAAGAACGATATCTGAAATGAATTACTATTTATCCTCCAAGTAGGAGAGAAATTTTCATAGATAAAATTCTACGATGTGACTCATCTGACCCATTGATTACCATATTCTGGTTAAATTCGAAGAAGCGATTATATACCTTGGAAACTACCACTTGAACAACCCGGGTAAAGGACTGATTGTGAGACAACTCGATATAGGGCAACTAAGTTCTTGGCAAACTCTTTTTTGATGTTTTAAGCCTTTAGACCAGTGTTTCCCAACTTTTTTAGAGTCTCGGCACCCTTAAGTGACTTTTCAGAAATTGGCGGCACCCCTCCCTATCCACCATCAGTAATAATCGTGCTGATGTTGATCCCCTAACTCCAATCTCCATACATTTCGAAGTCCTTTGTGACGAAATGAAGGTCGACTTAAGTCTGGTTTGCATTTTTGAAAGCCAGCGACGGCGACGCAAAATGAGGCTAAAAATGGAAAAATAATATTTTTTGCGGCACCCTTCAGAATACTTCACGGCACCCAGGTTGGAAAACACTGATTTAGACTAAGAAACATGCTCGAGATTTCCCTTCTTTTTCTGCATAATCTTCTAAAACGATTAATCTCACAGTGGAACTTTATTTTCTTTTGTTTGTCGTTGTTAGAAAATTTTAGCTGCTCTTTCTATTAATTATGATCGGTGACACAATCACAGTGCTCACGATTTAATGGTTAATACATTGCCATTACAATTTACATCACAGTACCGATATTAGAAATTCCTTTTCAAAGCTAAAATCAGATAAAAATTATTCGAGAAGAGCAATGCCGGATTAAAAATTATATCAATGAACATGTAATGGCGCCCATGCTTTATTTATTGAAATTGAGGAGATGACTTTTTTATCTCAGATATGTAATGTTCTAGCTTTCTCTATGCTGTAGGGTACACAACAAACTACTTCTTAAAGCATTCGCCAGAAAAACTATAGCAGAGCAACGAACGCTCAGCTTGCAAATAAAAAAGATTCAGGAAAAACGAGAATCGATCAATTGATATTTTAATACTGAGCATCGGCTGACTAAATTTCCCGTTTGCGATCACCTGTGCCTTAAAATTTCGCGAGCCATCTCTCGCCTAAAAATAAGAGTATATTATGTTGATCATAACACCTAAAGGCGATGTGCGCACACAAGCGGCCAAACAATGGTGCGGCCGATTTATCGTCATACACGTAGTATTTTTAACAGTAATATTATAATATGCCGTATATTCTTTAATATTCATTGGCTGCGGAAATTTATCAAACCAAAATGCGTTTTTTAAAATTTTTGTAGAGTGCCTAAAAAGGGCGGCAAATGGGAGACTTGCAAAGGTTTTCTACAAAATAACCCACATGTTCAAAGGCATTTATTTTATTCATAAAAAACCAAAGTATAATTTCTTTTTATTGTTCACGATCGCATTTAATTTAAATTTATGGGAGAGCACTAAGTTCAAGAGTAATATTGCTTCAAAAAAATAAGCCATTACAGAAGTGCTTTTTTCTGCCGCAACGCGACCTTTACTTTTAAAATAATTATGTACACTAAGGTAATGACAGGTGTCATTGTTTGAGTAAACAGGTTTCCCTGCAATTGGGAGCCGTCGTTGGAAGATAATAGCGCGTGAACTAATGTCAGTCATTGTGCGTCATTATGCATTCATCGATTGCCAGATCAGGATATGACCCTATTCGTCTGTCAATTATTTCCCATATGAAATATGTATTCATTCAAAAATAAGCAGTAACGCAATGCATCCTGGGGAGTAAATATGTGTTTATATCTCCTCGTTGCTCAATTTCATTCTTATGTATTTCAAAAAAAAAAACTTTATTAAGCGGCAGAAGTGAAAAGGTATCGAAAGAAAAAATAGTTATTAGATTAGAATATCTTAGACGAAGAGTCGTGCATTTAATAGTGGATAAGGTTTGAAATTTTACTAATAATAGCCCGTAACTCGCGCGAAATACAAAAGCAGCTTAAAGGATAGCCTCTCCCGGAAGGACGTGATTCATTGATAAATGCTAAGATTACGAGAACAAATATTTATATTTTAATTCACTAGTTTCCAAACATACCCTACGATCTTAATTTTAAATCCTAACATTTTCTTTCTCCCAGTTGCTGGTATCGATTTATAATCATTCTTCTCCGCGTTCTAAAAATAAGCAGATTCGTATCCTAAGAGTTTAATCATTGCCACGCCTACGTCAATTGCATCTACTAGGAAAAAAATCAACAGTGCATTCCTTAAAGTAATGCAGATCTCAAGGAAATGATTACATAAATCTGTTTATAAAAATCGCTGGCCAATGAATGCAAGCAGGTATTTTGTTCATTGACGGCATACATTTTTTGGGAAGGCTTTCAGAATCTGCTTGTTACACGATTTACATATCTGACGAAACATTGCCTTCGGACATCCTTCCAACCTGTAACAACCTTTCCGATCACATCCCCTCAAAACTGATTTGCCGCGTTTTCCCCTCATAGTCGCTTGCTTACGAACGGACCTCAGCCCTCCATCTCCGCCATTTCTCCGTTTCCTCCCTTCCTTCCTCTCTCCCTCACTTCCTACCAAGCCTAACTTCCTTCCTACCATCTTTCTTGCTTCTGTTCAAACTCTCCTTGCCTTCTGACCCAATTCCGACCCCCTTATCTCCATCCCCTCCGCTTTTCCTTTGAGGACTTACATTCTCTTCCTCTACTGATATAATACGCATCTCCGTATTTATTTACTTTTATTTATTGTCCGTTAATTTAATACGAAACAACCATCATTGGACCTAATGCACTGGATTAACCATCGGAAAAATGGTTACGTTTTTATAAAAGGCATAAAGTTAACAATAAAAGTAGGTAATACGTTACACGTCACGACTAAATAAAAAATTTGATGACGGGAAAAAAATGACAAACAACGTCGCCATAACAACTACACCGTTGCCACACAACCAAGATGGAAGTAGTTCGATAGAGAATTATCGATCTCGCCTTATCGCTGAAAACAAATACGAGAATAAGCACACGCCAAAATTTTAAAAATTAATTACTTTTCTTAGCAATGTCCAAAAACCGAAACAAGGATGTGAAAAAGGGCATATACCTACGACGTCTTAATTTAATACTTAAATGCTTATATTCTGAATGAAGATGGAAGTAATGTCGCGATTGCATTACCCTCATGAGGAACCACACGGAAAACACCTCGCTCGTTACATTAATTCCAATAAAAAAAAACAAAATCTCGTTGGTTCAATTTCGTTCGTCTCATCTCTGTTCAAATCTACATCCGACACTCCGAACAGCTATGTCGTCAAAAAACTCTCACGGGAAAAAGCAGAGTTCGTCAATTATAAATCGCGCGGCGCCTTTGTTCTCGCACACATTTCATTACCGCCAACCGGTTGAGTTGCTATGGCTACCGACCTCTCAAAAAAAGAAAGGCCGCTCCAAAATTCGTATCCTCACTCCAATAAACCATTAAACCATTAAAGCGAACCAAAAGAATCGACTCGCGCAACCAATCGAAAATCACGCTTTCCCTTCCTCCTCCGTTCAACAAATATTTATATTCTCCCTGCCGTCATTACGAGGAACGATTTTTATAGCATTCAGTCTCTCTCTCTTTCGAGTCCTTTATTTATCGCAATAAATATTCCGCTGGGATAAACGCGACCGTATTAAGTTTATTTTTTTTAAGACCCGTAATTACAACCGTCGTCGATTTGTATTTATTTGACTTGCGTATTCGTCTCCCTCTCTCTCTCCGCCATTCAAATCGCTCCACCGACGAATTAATACTATTATTTTTTCAAAGTCGAGAATTATTTCGCTTTTTATTATTATTATTTTTTTTTAATGTCACAATTATATCCGATGACGTTCGTCTTCAAGTTTTACGAGCCAAAAAAATATACGTGTTTGAACTAAGTGGGCGTATCTAATAAAAAAAAAAGGGCGGAGGAGACCTTTCTTGGAGGAAAAAAAGAAGAAAGGGGAACCGAGGAAAGGAAAAAATAGGCAAAAATCTTTCGAAATTCCTACAGCGGGCCTGTCTTTTCCAGATGCATAAAGCTTGTTTATCTTGACTAATCCATCTGTTTGCTCTTTAATCTTCATACTCCCCCTCCTCCTCCCCGCTTCCTCGTTCCTCTTCTCCTCCCCTTTTTTCATTTTAACTTCCTCGGTCCCTCCAAACCCGCATTGCCCCCCCCCCCCCCCCCCTCACTTTTAGTAATCTCTCATCTTCCGCGATCTACGAATCGAATTCTAGATTAAAACATAAAACGTGGAATGAGACCAGTGGTCGTAGTTACGCCCTCAGGTAGCACTCGCTCCCCTTTTTAATTTATGGCCCATTCTCGTTGCTAGTTACCTCCCCCCACCCCCCTCCTTTTTTCGCTTGTTTTTCATCTTGCCCGTTCTGAGCTAGGTATCCTTGTTCTACCGGCCTACGAAGCTTCTTTGACTTTCCTTTCGGATCCTGTCTTCTCTTCCGCGAGTGTATTTTCCGCGGAGATTTTTTTTTCAATCGGCTCGCTTTAAATGTACGCCATGAAGGGAAGAGAAAGGATGATTATTGGCTCACGAGTATTTACGAGGTATGAGTTTCAGACCAGTGAACACTGTCTTATTGATGACGTCATCACATGAACCCCTTATAAAAATTTTTTTCTTAATAAGAGAATAAGAATTAATAAAAATTCGAAGTTAATATTAAAGTTATACTTAAAAAGTGAGAAACGCTTTAAAGATGACAAATTATTGTTGCTATGACTACTGAAGGGGACCAAAACGTATATAACTTTCGAAGTTAATATAAAAGTTATTAAGATAATCTCTCCGATGACCGCTTTTATAGTTTTATTCAAGTCATGGTAAGGTTGCTCATATTTACATAATGATAGATTTTAATCTTTCCCCGTTTTCCAAGACACCTTTTTTTCACTTTTTCTCTTTGATTTAATTTCGCCCTATCCCACTATCTACCGTTTCTTCGTGTTTTATCCTTTCGCACGCATTTTATTTTTCATATTGAACGCCTTTCGCCCGTTTCTTGCTATCCCCGTTCCAAAAAAAATCATTTCGACGACGAATTCTCTCTCGACCCTATTCGAATAGTCATTACATTCGCACACAAGTATTACTTCTCTTGCCGATTATACTCTTGTTCAACCTTCTCGCTTAAGTGAAACATGTTCAGTTTCCCATTCCTAGGCCAGCATAAAGACGCTACAATTCTGATAACGACGATTCCCGATTTAAAAAAATCCCTCCTCACACGTTTTCATACCCGTTTCCTCATCGTCTATCGCCTCTTATTATTCCATTTGCTCTGTTACCCGTGTCAACCTTTTATGCATGACTTCCTCTATATAAAAAAAAATAAATCACCTCTTCGCAACCTTTGCCCTTTTTACGTCAAAAAGTTTCTTTCCTGATGCGAAGTTTAAGCTTTAAGTAAGTCGCAAAGTCACTTCATAATCCTTCGTCTCTGGTTGGGACACACGACATCCGGCGCCTTTCTTCCTGTTGTTTTCCTTCGTGTCTTTCTTTCTTTATCTCGCGCGTTTCATACCCTTGTGTTCTTTCTTACCCTTATTCTACCATCTCTTATTTCCTTCATTCTTTTTTTTTTTCCTCGTACTTTCCTCATTGCGCCTCTTTTGCTTTGCCCCATATCATTCCTTACTCGTCCACTCTCTCTTCCTCTGTTACCACTCCTCCTTCCCACTCGATATTGGTTTTTTCTATCTCCTTTCCCAATCTGTTTCCTTTCCATCTCCCTCCTTCCAATGTTTTCTCCTCCCTTCCACCCTCCTCTTCCTTCCTAACGCCTTGTTCCTCTCCCTCTCACACTCTCTCTCTCTCCTTTCCCTATTCCTACAAACAACTTCTCCTTTTAAAATCGAGGCACGCGATGCCAAGAGCGCGCACGCACGCCGGCCGACTCACGCACGCACGCATCTTGCTTCCTGACGCCTTTTTTTGCCCTGACCGAGCGGCTCGCCCGCCCCGGTAGCGCTGAGGGACACGGCAAAACATTATTAGAAGGATCATCTCCAGTTTACATCGATGTCCTAAGTGCCCGAGGGCCCTTTTTATTTAAAGAGAAGTACGCGAATGTGAATATGTATACGTACGTATATGCATGCATGTGTCCCTCCATCTCGCTCTACCTCTCCCATTCACGGGATGCTTAAAAATACAATTTGTGGCGCCCCATAATCGATCGAGACAATGATACGAGGGCAGCGAGGGCGATGAGGATCGCAGACTACAAACACCTCGATACCTTTCTTTTTTATCGGGTCTCGAGGCATCACTAGGCAGGTAGGTAGGGAGGACGGCTCTGAAGGAAAAAACAAAGGAACGTCGGCACGAATTTCGATCGGCGAGCGAAAATTAAAAAGCTGCGCGGAATGGAAACTCAAAAGACGGAAGTAAAACGCGCGTTTTTCTTTTTTCTTTTCAAGAGTCGTGTTTCTCGAGACTGAAATTACAACCCCAGTCGGGGCTGGTTCGTGGAAATGGTTCGCTCGACGATTAAAATGAGCTGATGTATTAATCCTATCCTTCCATTCGGTACATGCGTGATACGTTCAGACGCACAACTGTGAATGTTTATGAACTCAAAAAAAGTGTATGTTTTCAAAAAAAATATCTTCATCGAAAAAAAATTTGATTTTAATCGAAAGAAATTTCACATTCGAAATAGATTTTTATAGATTCACCGTAAGATTTTTATGTCAAGCGGTCGAAAGAAATTATTAAGGTAGAATATTTTTGTTTGTTTTTTTCAATCTCAAAGTTTACCATATTCGGATAGAATTACGTGTTCCAAAATAATGAAGGTGTAACGATATAGATTCAGCCGACCTTGTTAGAGTGCTGATTAGCGTGTATGCCTCAAAACCAGGCTTTGGGTCGTGTGTTCAAATCATACCGTTATTAGCTGGATTGTGGGCGATCGTCTTTGTAAAGGATTGTAAGGCCATTCAAAAATGCACGTGAATCACTATTTAAAATACAAATAAACCATAAAAATAAGGTGAATAAACTTGAATTTAAAATACGTAAAATAATAAACAAGTGAAATATAAATCGGCGAATAATAAATAAATAAAAAGCAATCCCAAGCCCACGAAAATCTGGGAAAGACAAACTCGCGACACACAAAAACATTTTAACCAGTTAGTTGCGGTGAGAGTTTTTTTCACTATTAAATGTGTGGAATGGATAAAAATCGACGTATTCTGCTGTATTTTAACACGCTATGATTATTCGCTATTGAGCCAGAAATGTCCATGCTAATTAGACAGTTTTTATATTCCTGTCGCTTTATCGTCAGTGGCACTATTATTACATTTGGGAATTCCCTCGCGACGGTCTTTAAAACTCTTCTATAGAAACTGAGAACTCTTATAATTGGCTATGATTCCGAACCATTTTAGACGGTTTGCAACTAGCTTCACGCATTTCTCGCGCAAGGGAAACGAACGAAATACACGTGAAATTTTATCAGCAGTCGACAGCATATCGCCGAAATTCCTACGATTACAGCCAATGCGACTGATTTTAACTGGCGGATGAATGCGGTTCCGTCAGGAATCTCAAAATGCGTTTAATCGTGTGATCTTTATTGACGGAGAACAAATTAAAATGGCGCTGTATGGAGAAATAAAGACGAGCTCATACTTCAATTCCTACTGCGTGATTGGAAACCCTTTACTCTCTCTCTGGTTATGGGAACTAAAAACGCCATTTTCCCATTAAATTCCAATTTGAATTGGGTTACGATGGAGGATCGCAGACTGAACGCTAGGTAAAGGCTTCTGGTGAAGCATGGGTGGGAAGGCTTGATTCAGTAGGTCTCAGGAATAGATGAAATGCTCACCTAAAAATGGGAAATCTGAATGTGATGATAAAAGTATGTGATGTAGATACAGAAAAATCAAATTTGTGAGAGAACGTTGTTAGGGAGATTTTAGTGCGCTACACCCTGTGGTTCTATTTGCTTCCCTGAAGACTTTACAGGAATAATTGATAACTCGACGTAAATCCGATGATAAAATACTTGAGATTGATTTAATTTATAGAAGTTCGGCTTTTTCCATGACAATCAGATATCACAACAGGAAATTAAAGCCTGAATGCGACAAGTTTTTGGAAAAATTGGCGAATCGGACATCCTGCCACCAAGTAAATTGAGGACTTACATGTAGATCAGAAACGAATGCCAAAAATAATGCTGAAGAATAAATGAGCAGATCGGATGAAAAAACGAGGAAATACTAAGAAAAGGAATAAACAAATGATTATGCAGACTATATGAAAGAGGAAGGCGAACTGGATATAACATTTTCTGAGGAGAGAGAGAGAGAGAGAGAGAGAGCATGATTAAAGGCGTGTTAGAAGGATAAAGAGAAATAGGAAGGAAAATGTTTCAGCTGATAGACGACTTGAAAGGGAAAACTTCCAAGAAATGAAGAAAAAGCAGGAGTGTGCGAAGAACCAGGTTTAACCAATAATAATCACAGAAATGTCTACGGAGAGATTAGATATGATGACCAAACCAAATTTAAATTCGCAACAGCTGTATCGCTTTATTGTTTTGAGGCAAGAAATTCGAATCACTCTGACTGAAGTAGGCAGAGTTTTTAGTTTTAAGCTATTTGCACGACTAAATTTCAAACAGTTCCTAAAAACCTTGTGAATATTTATGCAATGCAAAGCTTCCACACTGTGCTCGAATAATATGCCATTCGCCTTCACAATTCAACTTTGAACCTAGAGAATAAAACAAAGCAAGGAAAACATGCTATTATTATTTAAATGATTTTGATTGAGTAATTTCTTGATCTCTCTCGGGTCATACCTGAAAGTTGTTTTAATCCTGAGACGAACCGTATGAATATTTATAGGAACCTTGTTTTTCAAGCAATTTCGAATTCCAATGTGAAAACAATCAAGAGCTAAATGAATGCGTTCAGAGAAAGAATAAAATCTTTGACTACAGAACGATAAAACGATCTTATAAAATTACTAGTATAAATGCCCGTCAAAAATGACGGGGATGATCGATTATTCTGAAATAAAATTGAGGCAGTCTTCATTGACCTGAAATCATACCTCCTGCTGAGAGGGTTGCCTTTGATCCGAGCGAAGGTTCGAAACCCTCGCCGCGAATACCTATTGTGCTTCAGAAGCTGACCTTAGTGCCCTCTTGCCAGGTATAGTTCTGTTTCAGAGCGTGACAGAGGGAGTGACAAAAGGACAAAGGGACAGATACATTAAAACGTTTTTTATTGTATCGTAATGCTATCCTGAAAATTTCATCAAATTCGGTTCAGTCGTTTGCGAGATATTAAGCTTCAAAAAGCAATACACACAACGTTTGCTAACGCTTTTATTTATATGATGTAGGCGTCAACTGAGCTGATATAAAAGTTTTATAGGACATATGAATATTCATATGAAACAAATGTGTTAAATGTCATTTTCCTCTTCCAATGCTGCCCTAGGTTTATCGTTCATTTCTCTGGAAAACTTCAGCGAAAGTATAGACGAAGGGTCTTTTTCTTTTCTATTTTCACGAACATTTTTAGGAAAAATCAAAATTACACGACGAATGATTAGTTTTACGTATCAACTTCGCACTACTGACTCATAACATGCATCATCATTTGTTTCGGAATGAATACAGGTATAAAACCTAATGTGAAAAGAAGACGCAAAACAAATTATATTTATTTTTTAACCAACTCATAGATTAAAGTACTCTCGCTGGCTAATCCAACGATATGACCGTATCACACTTTAGATATTAGAATGTTTAAACTATGACAATAATAGTTGATTGCATAGCTGCCTTCAATTAAAGAATAATAAGGCAAAAAACGATTTTCTCAGACATTTCTTCGAGAGGCTCTATGACCTTTAATGCGCATATTTTTTTAATGAGAACATTTTTATGAGTGAGGGCGCTTCATATATATTCATATATACTTGGGACATAATAGGAACGAATGATTCATAATTAAACGTTTTCAAAAAATCAATTATACTATCGCAAGAAAGCAATAAGACACAGCATGAAAGAGAGAATGGATTAATTTGTTAAGAGCAGACAAAAAATAGTTAAATAATTCGCCGACCGCATGAGATGACAAAATATAACTCCGCTTTTTAAAATGCAACACAGTAAGATAAACCCCGACCGATAACACGTTTCCACGACTCATTTAGATTAAGCAAGGTTGGGACTTCTAGGACGAAGAACCGATTAGCCTGGCGTTGGAGTCCATCTGAAGTCGGAAACATTCCCTCGTAGTTTACACCCATTAACGCGACCGACCACCGGTGCCTCAAACACCGTCATTTGCGCCAATATCTCGTTTCACTAGTCATATCACGGACTGAGCCACTCGATCAAATCATTCAGAGCTGTTTGAGAGATGGATATGGGGACGAGGGTCATTTACGCGTGAACAGCAAATAGACATTATCTCGTAATGAATACGTCGGTTGGGGAAGTGATATTCGGGAAATATAGAGGGAAGAAATAAGGGGGGAAGAGGGAAGAAATAAGGGGGGAAGAGGGAAGAGTAGCGAGGCAGCTGAAACGCAAGGAGAGTGCCAAAGGGAGAGAGAAAATATATACATATATGCACCCCCTCGCCACGACAACATGACGTTAGGGAAACCCGCGACCACTAACCCTCCCTCCCCCGTCCCCCTTCCGACGACCATGAAATCTCCCCAATGGGACCACCCGGTTAAAGCTGGTTTAGGAAAACCATAACACGGAGTTACGGGTGTGACTGGCGTTGGAACCGTTCCGTATATTTCATTCCGAGCTCTACGAAGGCAAGTTTAATTGACGATGATTTGTAAATCACGCGCATTGTTCTCCTGCTCTGCGTGAGCTATAACGCGGCAATAACTCGGTAAGAATAACCGCGCCGCAATTAAGCGAGCGGACAAAAAGATTGCGACTGAGATAACCGTTAAAAACTTCGACAATATCAGGATTTATGGCTTTTTAAGCCGCATGTGGCGCAACCGTACGCAATTCGAGGAAAGAAAACGATCTCTATCTCTCTCGCGCGCGCGCGTGTAAATAATGGCGGACAATAATAACTAATTTAAAAAAAATATTATTCAATGAAATCGTTTTACGTCATTTCACGTTTTGATTACACTAAAATGTATTGTTATTGATATTTAAAAAGCGCTTAAGAGAAATTACTCTCCTAAAAAGTTAAAGAAGTTATTGTTTATTGACTTAGGGTATTCATTTACCTCAAGCAAATAAACGCCAACGAGAAGAAATATACAGGGAAAATTTTTTTATACACAAAGTTATATACCCATTTCAAAATGCTGTTAAGGTTTCAAACTTTAGCAGAGAGTCTATTAAAAACAAAACTATGCCATGTTTTTGATATAATAGTTATCGATACGTGGAGAATAACTCAAAAGTAAATATTGAACATTGGCTGCTCATAAACATATATTGGGAATCAATAAACTCAAGAATAAGCACTTCCATTTTAAAAAATGAAAAGATAAGTACTTACCTTTTCCTTTTTAAAAAATATTTACATGATTATCCTCGAATTTATCAATGGGATCTTAGTCATAAGACGAGCTTGACGATTCTTTCAATAAATAGGGAAGAACGATAAAATAAAATATTTTGATGTCGATCATCGCACGCAAATTATTTCTTCTAAGTTTGTTTTGCTAAATGATTTATAAGATATGTAAAACTTCTATAGAAAACGGTATGATAATTCGTGAATATGTATATCCCACGGCAACTGTAAGCCCTTATGGGAGAAGTTGCAAAGCTAAAATTGCAAGAGGGTCAAATAGATCATTTCGAAACAGATGGCTGACCGCATGTATATATCAACTACCTTAAACATTTTGTTGAAATTTAGAAACACATTACTCAAAATGGTAGAGGTTTTGATTAAAAATAAATTATCATAGAAATCTCAAATATAAAACTTTAGTATTCGTATCATATCTCTTCTTAAATTCGCGATTATCTCTTCC
The DNA here is from genome assembly GCA_036926305.1 of Uropetala carovei. Lineage (NCBI taxonomy): Eukaryota > Metazoa > Arthropoda > Insecta > Odonata > Petaluridae > Uropetala > Uropetala carovei. The sequence goes on from JAXCHB010000024.1 coordinate 1,107,275, forward strand.
ACGATTTCTCTTTTACTTACTTCAATTAGAATGAAAGCAATGAGATGCTCTCAAATTTTCAACCGGAGGGCCGCATACGGCCTTACGGTATCTTTCCTTCTCAATTTATTATACCTGATCATTTGTGTTATCCATACAGAAAATGTTTGCCTGAAAACAACATAAACAGAATTGTTAGAAGGCGCTTTCTGTAGAGGCTGCCTTGTGGGCGTTTTTATTGCCTCTAAATGCAATATAGAGTATCTTTTTCGTGAAAAAATCTAATTCAAGATATCAATGGAAGAGCTCGTTTTAATGTCCCCCGAATACCTTTTCACTATTTTATCGACCTGTATGTTATAGGAATTTTGTGGGCTCTCCATCTCCAAAAATAATAATCAGAGCAGCAAAAAATTTACATTCAAAATTTTTATTAAAATATCAGAGTTTGATAAGATTGTGGTTGGAGCTGGTCAAGGTGGAGGTTTACCCTAATCTTTTTTCCGCTTTCGTCCAATATCTCCTTTAGTATAGGTCCATTAATGCAAATATTTGTCAGCATTAAACTTATAGAAGATATAATTTTCTAAAATTTTTGTTTGAAATAATTTTTCATGGTACGGAGTGTTTCAGAGATATTTCGACTATCCGTCTAAATCAATACATTGAAAGCCGCTAGGTGACAGCTATGACGACATTTTCGAATTGTTAATAGCAACTCCAACGCTGTCAATGTAATCTGCACTGTTATCTATAGCGACAAACAAAATTGTTGTTTACTTATTGATTTTTCAGTGTGAAAAGTGATTCATAGAATTTTCCATTGTGAAAAATTTTCAGTTTTGAAAATTATTGAGGAGTGTAATTACCGAGAGTTATTCTTGTGAAAGCTGTTTTCCATAGCAACTTGTTAATACTATTTCAATCACATTCATCGCTCTGTATGGAGATAGCCACGTAAGATTTTTAACTTAAAAATGCTCACAACGCAGCCTGTGCAAGAAAAAGCATCTTCTAACAACGCTGCTCGCTGTGTAAACTAACAATCTAAGAACACAAACAGTAGCTATCATATCAAACTTCAATTCGAAAACACGGTGGAAAAGGAAATATGTAAAATCTCCAAAACTGATATTCTTCTTTAATTTCAGGAGTCATTTTCATACGTTTTAATTTGAATTGCATGTTTTTTAAAATAATTAGCTAAATGGATATAATTTTGTTTTCTTATACAATTCTGATTACAGTGCGGTCACGATCGATCGAACTAATAGAGCGGTCAATAGGGGTTCAAAATTTCTTAAGAATTTCGAAACTCGTGACTTTCGTACCCGGTCACCGTAATATGTATGGATGGTCCCCAGTTCATAGAACACCATTAAAAGACTAAAATAACTCCTAAAGTTACTGTAAAGTATATTAATGAATTGGTAACCATAGTTTGAGAAAAATGATCTTTGCAAATTGTATTAAATATAAGATGAGGCAGTTCGAAACTTCGTATATTCGAAAGTTTGTGACTTAAGAGCATGAGAAATTTTGTTGCAATAGTTTCGGTTATTATTATTAGTTTACTAGAATAATAACCCGTCATATGACGGGTAACATTAAAAATTATAACATACTGAAAACACTAAAATTAATTTTTATATAATATTTATGTTAATATCGTAATAATAGATGACACTTTGTGCACTTTACCTTTCGTTAAATGCTTTAATTAGGTTATTCTAATTGATAACGCTGAATACCGTCTCCGGACGATTCACCCAGAGCGATTCGCCCATGGGACGTTTCACCCAAAGGCAATTCACCCATGGGACGTTTGACCCAAAGACGATTCACCCATGGGATGTTTCACCCAAAGACGTTTGACCCAAAGACGATTCACCCACGAGAGTTTTCACCCAGGTCTTTTCGCCTACAACCCAGTTCACCCACATACTGTTTCACCCAATTATATTTCCCCCATAAGTTCTTTTAAAACATCTGACCTCCCTCTGAATCAGATTGTAATCTTCAAAACTGTTAAATCAGTGGAAGTCGAGAAAAATTTTCAAATAATATTTATTAAATTTTATTTATTTAAGTCTGTTTATAACCGCATCTAAATTGTTAAAACCAATATAATGATTGAGATTTAAAGAAATAAATGTATCTGCATTTATTACATTTTAAAATCAAAATACTGTCATTTATATATAGATTTAAAAATATAATTGGGAATGTGTACGTCGAGCCCCTAAATCAACCCTGAAAATATGGCGGCCGTAGCTTAGACAGTTATTTAGATATTCATTGATCACACACAGACGGAGAAAGGGTGAAAAGGTCAGATGTTTTAAAAGAACTTATGGGGGAAATATCATTGGGTGAAACAGTATGTGGGTGAACTGGATTGTGGGCGAAAAACCCTTGGGTGAAAAGACCTGGGTGAAAACTCTTGTGGGTGAATCGTCTTTGGGTGAAACGTCTTTGGGTGAAACGTCCCATGGGTGAATCGTCTTTGGGTGAAACGTCCCATGGGTGAATCGTCTTTGGGTGAAACGTCCCATGGGCGAATCGCTCTGGGTGAAACGACATGGAACCCTGAATACACCTCTTCTGGCTTGCTTCTTTCAAGAAAAATAAGCTTTGGAGGTTTGTAGTGATTTGATTGATTAATAACAAAACAATACAGGTTGCATAGCAACTCATGCTAGATTAAGCGTTAAAATCACAAAAAATACGCTTTTACGTATTTATTTTATTTTAAAGGACAATAAAAGACCGCTACAATAAAATAATTTAGAATTTCGTTCGTCTTTTAGTTTTTGTTTGAAGTTTCTAAGTTAATATATAGGTATTTTGATGAGCAAAAGAAAAAATGTCAAAATTGTTTTTCCCGTGCTTTTAAATGGCAATACGAAAGAATATCTGGAGTCGAACCTAGGACATTTTCTAGTATTCTAGTAGTTAATGTGGTCATCTAAGAACACACCAAATTTCATATCTGTAGCTGTTTCCAGTGCTGAGATATTGAAAGATTATAGCGTTATACACAGAAAGAACACACACAAAGAAAGACAAAAGTTGTTGGAGAGCACATGGTAATCATATTTTGTCCTGTTAATACTCTATAAAATTAAATATTAAAATTTGCTTTGAATTACCAGGAATATTCCGAGTAATATCATCAACGATTTTTAAAATTCACTTCCAACAATAATTGGATAATGTATTTCTAATTTTGTTAGTTTATATAATTTAAAGCGTGAATTTTTTAATATGACTAGGTGGACAGAAGAATATTTTTCTGTCACTTAAAAATTATATTACTATAGCATATATTTTTAAATGCTTGAATGAGATATACCTGTTTATACAATTGCTTCTTAAGAAAATTAATTGTAATGCAATAACAAATTTTACAAATTGAATGATAATATGGAAAGAATTCCTCAGCCACGCATCTCTCGACTACAAAAAAATCCGTCATGATTGGACGCTTTGGATCAAAAGACGAGATGCTACTACTGTAACCTAAACAGCAGTCGCATAATACAAGTAACATTTTATAGCGCATGTTAAATAAGGAATGCAATCAATCCTGAATGGAAAACTGGAAAATCTAGTAAGAGAATTTTTTTGTTACAGAAATAGCCAGTAAGTTGAAATTTATTGCTGCTCTTTTTAAAAAGAATTTGCTTCAAGCGTAGCAATCTGGTGTGCAACGTTTGAACTACATACTTTTACCTAGTCATATACCACTTATATGAGACGGAAATTATGATATGACTTTCTCATTATAGACAAAAGAAAGCTAAAAACAATAATGCCCATTATACTTTTACATGATCAAAATTTATATTAACAGCTTATAAAATGACAGAAAAATTATAATTGATGTTATTTGTTCTATAAAATCGATATTAATATAGTACAATGTGAACCTATGGTTACATTGGATCGCAATGGTAAATTACGATAAGAAAATGACCCGTAGTAAATATGGTTAACTAACGCCCAGTCGCTCATTTCTTATTTAATCCAATGAGTTTCCGGTCAGCTAGTTTAAACAAATTTCATTAAACTGTCACACACATCCACGCTAACTGAACAGGCATTGCAACCCTTCGAATATTGCGAAGAAATGCGCAAAAATGTGGCTAATGAGGCATTCTTTCCACATTAACATAATGCCATCGTTTCTTAACTAAATCAAATGACGATATTTATAGCTTATACTTACAATCAGTCGATGCAGCTTTCAAAAGCTGTAAAAAAACGTCCGAAAACTCGTTCCGAAGGTGTTCCACAGCTCTGGTGACCCATGAAGCGGCGGGTGATAGGAGCAGATGGCCGCCGCCGACGCCGCCTCGTCTGCGCGGACTCTGGGTCGCCGGGTACCGACGGGGAAATCGCCGCACGGCAAAGAGTAGTGAGGAGACCCACTGAGCGGCAGAGGCGGCTCGCGCGGGGTCGCAAAACGAGCGGGCGATACGCCCCCAGTTCCTTGGAACTCTCCCATCCACTCAAGACGGCGATGGTCCCCCTGATGACTGGCCCGGTGAGGGGTCAACATGATTAATAACACTTTTTTTTCACTCATGAAAAATTCTCAATCTCAAAACACGTTTTTTTGGTAATGTGGTGACAGTGTACGTATTTGTGACAGAAAACATTAATAAACATTATTTATTACGTCCCGAAACCAAACTTTTTCTGTCTCAATCATTAATTCCGATGTTGATTACAGAAACTAGACCTGTGGTGTTTGATCAAAAGTTTAATTTAATGCCCTCTTTAACGTGAAAGGTAATCCGACACCCGGATGAAATTATTTTTCGTCGAATAATTACCTCAAAAGGTGTATATAAGATTATGTATTCTTATTCATTAAGGTATTAAATTCGCACGAGCCCACTCGTGACTTTTTAATTACCTTTTAATTAACACTGATTCTTATAATATTTCACGCTCAAATTGCACGAGCGATCCTCTGGTTATTTACGGTATCAGGATCAGTTCTCATTAATGCTGAATGCGTTCATCTTAATCCCACGTGGTTTCTCATTTTAAAACCTTAATAAAAACTTTCTTCATTGTTCAAAAACTTCAGGGGCCGGAAATACGAAGTAAAATCACTTGAACGGCGAGAAAGTACGAATTTGAAACAATCGACAGTTAATAATGTACGCGTTAATTAACTTCGCTTCCCGAAATAACAAGAGTGGCATAAACCCATGCATACGCGCAAGAGGAAAAAAAAACACGATCGGATAACAATCCCTTCCTTCACACGAGATCATGAGATTAAAAATCCTCCATTCACAAACAGAATTAACCTTTTCTGTCTAAAAATAAAATACGAAAAATAATCGCGAGAGGGCAATAATTCCAGCGAGAAAATCTCTTAAACGTTGAAAATAAATATAATTTCGTTTAGGTACGAGCACGGGAAATAATCGTCCGTTTCCCGCATGCTCCTAACCGATGACACACGAGAAAGCCGAGGGAGTCGGAGAACAATTTCGCAAAAGTTATCTCCAAGACTTAAACAGCTTGAAATTGAGAGGTCCTTAAAAAGTGTGGAAGAAAACACCTCTCTCTCTCTTTCTTTCTCTCTCTTCTCATCCGCCTTCCTACCAAACCCTCTCAAAAACCTCTCCCGTCCTCTTAACTCTCTCTCTCTCTATCCTTCTCTCTTTCTCTCTCTCTCTTCGCGTAGCTCAAAGGCATTCGGGCTGCGTTCAAAGGGTTGAAGAAGCGAGAGTGTGTGTGTGTTTGGCCCAAAGGAAGGCCGTTTGTAAAAGGGTTGGAAGGTAAAAACTGTGAAGAGTTGTGAGGGAGGGAAGAGAGAGAGAGGTGAGAGATAAGGGTGGGAGTTACTAAAAAAAGAAAGAAGAGGTGAGGAGAGGGGAAAGAGAGAGAGAGAGTAGGAGGAGTGAGGAGAAGACGGGAGGAGGAGGAAAAAAGAGTTAGGGTGGTGGGGAATTCCAGCCGACCAATCAGGAAAGGGCAGAAACCAGGTTCTCCCTTTGTGCTTATTTTCCCGCCGCCTATCTTCATCTCTCTCTCTCTCTCTCTTCCTCCCTCGCACTCTCTCGCTCTCCTAGTACCCTTTCCTTCCTCCAATATTCGCCTATCTTCCTTTCTTCAACGTCCTCTCTATCCAGCAGTCGAGTGGTTATTATTTCGCACCCTTATCTATTCGTTCCTCTCTCTTTCATGTCCCTTGGTCTTATCGCTTTCTTCGTTATATTCTCTGCGCGAAGGTGGGGCGATGGTTTTATTTCAACCATTTCTAATCTCTTTCTCCCTTCGTCTCTTTTAGTCTAGAATACGTGCTTCGACCTTCATTTAACCTTACCCTCCCCTACGACTTCCCCCTAAAAAAAAATGACTCCTCTCTTCATGGATTTACATTTCTATGTTTTCCTAATTCTTTTCTCCATTCGTTCTTTGTCCCGCTGAATTCTCTTGCAACATCCTTGGATAATTTTCGAAGTTTCTTCTCTCCTCCTTTCGTCTCCTTTTTTCCCTCGACTGTTGCGTCTTTACCATTCCGATCAGGTCATCTGCTTCAAGATTTCTATTTTTTACTTTCTCACATAGGAAGTATATTGAGAAAGTACAGTAATCGCGAAAAAATTCGACCTCGAGATTTTACGTAAATATACGTTTTAGGTGTCGCCGAGTCCGAAAAAGTGGTTTTCGCAATGCCGTCTGTCTGTTCGCGGCTCTAGAGCCTAAGCGGTACTGTGAAAATGAATGAAATCTCGTACTTAGGCATTTTATCATACTGAGCAGAAGTTATGAAGAAATGGTTGACATTGCTCAATAATTAAGGAAAGTTTATTCTTCGCATTTTTTAGAACAATCTGATTTTCTCAAAAACGGCTCCAACGATTTTCATCAAATTTCATACAGTTACTTGAGTTTACGATTTCAATAATACCGTATAGTTCATATTAAAAAAAAACGAATATAAGGCTAGTTTATTCTAGGCAACTTCAACAATAATTTCACTTTCTCAAAAACGGCTAAAACGATTTTGATAAAATTTCGTGCCGTTACTTGAGTATACGTCTGCAATAATACTACATATTTCATTTTTCTCAAAGATTGAATGTAAGGCTAGTTTATTCTTGGGCAACTTTAACAAAAATCGGATTTTCTAAAGACAGGCTGATGCGATTTTCATTTTCTAAAGATAACTAAAAGACGCATTAGTATATGATAAAGTTTGTGCAATGTATGTTGTACCGATTTTTTCTCTTGAGAAGCTATCAGAATGCTCGAGGATTTTCGCCGGAAATATCAATGCGTTACGCCCCCTTGTATTTCTTGTAACACCTAGTTCTAACGTTGACGATTTTTTTTATAAAACCCTTTTAGCCCCATCTTAATTTTACACAGCTATGGTTATTCCCATTTAAACCTTCTCATTCACTTTATCTCCTTACGATTCTTTCCACGCGATCGTTAAAAGATATTCGCCTACCCATCTGCTCTCCTTTTCTTATCGCTCCACAAACATTTGCTCTCTCTCCCTCTCTTTCTTCCTCTTATCTTTCTTCCACTGTTTCACTTCCTCCGACCTGTACTCCTCCCACAGCACGCCGTATTTCTTGTGAGGTCTCTCTCTCTATCTTCCTTCCTTAAGGGCGAAGCAAGACGGGATTTTTTAAGTTTCTTGGGCTTCACTTTTTCGTTCACAGTGCTTCGGCTTTTTAATCACTTCCATCTGAATTCCCTCCCACACGCAATGCAAAGCGTCTTGTCTCGAATGCGGATCATAAATGATGAGTTTTTGGAAGCGTATCCTGCATCCGCAGACATATATTTGTGCTCATTTAAGTCTGTATTTAAAAAAAATGCAGGGTAGGATGAGAAAATGGAAAAGGCTTTGACTTTTTTTTTGTGAATTGTCCCGGAAAATAAGACTATTTCAAAATATTGTTTCCGTTTGTATAAAGCATCCTCTGGAAAAATTTTAGGGGCAAATACTGCCTTAAAAATGAAGAAGAGTTTATGACAAAGTTAAAACATGTTCTGAACTGAATAGGACGACATTATTCGTGTAAATTTATGTGCAAAAATATCATGGTTCCGAGCATAATTTCGTCCGATCATTATTTCCAATAGACTTCCGAAAAACATTTACATCTTAGATCGATTTGCAATGTCTTTTATTTTAATTGATCAACGTGTATATACTTTTTCAATTTTCCCACTACGCGAACTGAAATTCGTAATTCGAACGTGCTTTGAGAGGTTGTGTATTTCTAAATAATGCCGTTTTTACTCACCACCCGAACTCCACGGATGAGTGGACGTTTTATTCACCACTGCATCTATAAAAATAAACATGATCAAAATAACACTATTAACCTGGAAGAACTTATGGAAACCCGATGCAGGCGACCTCCTTGACGATTCACAAATGGTTCATTTTAGAAAATTCGGTTTTCACGAGCATCTCTTTTGGCAATGGATTCATTCAGATCATCGATTTGATACCATCCGTAAGGTGAGATGAACATTTCAATTTTGGAACCAGGAACTAAAGTATATAACTTCTTTCGATGAAACCTAAGTGTCATATAAAACCGACTTAAATTGTACCGGTGCCCTATAAATAAGATTTCCAGAAATTTCCATTCAATAGTTTCAGTTCCCTTAGACCAGGGTCGGCAACCCGTGGCTCGTGGGCCGCATGCGGCTCTTTGAGGAATGACCTGCGGCTCCCGACGCCCACTCTCCAGCTTAAAGCTCACCAGACGAAAATGACGGTCTCAACTGATAATAATATATAGGTAATCGCTTTCTCAATTTCATCTATAGTCCTAGTTTCATTTTCTGAAAGAATCTCTTTATTTGCTTCATTTTAAAGTTTATTTTTATTTTCATTGAATAAAAACTTGTGTAAAATATTCTATTGTTTCTAAAGTTCTTTTTTACTAATTATCTCCAAAAACATCATTGTGTGGGTATGTGTGTACAGCTTTTAAGTAAATATATGTAATTAAATATGGCTTGAGGATATTTAATACGTATTTTTTCTTCAGCGGCTCATCTTATGTTGGATTCCATACTATATTTTGATAAAATGGCTTTTCTTGTCTAAAGGGTTGCCGACCCCTGCATTAGACGCATACCGCACGCCTGGATCGAGTTGTTTTCGATCCATCGATGCTCTATCACGGGGTTTTTCAATCTTTTTCAACTTTCAGTACCCTACTGAAACATCTGAAATCTCACGGACCCCCTCAACACGTGGATTTGACATTATAAAACAATTTCAAGCACTTAAGACTTGTCTCAGATATCTCCAATAGTCGCAAAAAAGGTTATATAAAAACGAATGTGCATTTCAGCTACCAGAATCTACTTTCGGCGAATTACCACTGAATACGACTGCTTTGTAGCCCAAATGCTCATTTGGTCCTTATAACCCTGTTGTGGCTATTGGAGATAGGTACATGCGGCAAGTACTTCTGTAAGTACTTGTTCTTGAATTTTTCAGTCATTTAAGACGAGCACGATAATTCTTTGCTGAATCTGAAAACACAGCGAGGAGCGGGAGAACGCGCTTCCTCTGAAAAACCTGACAACTGAGTAATGTTTCCAGGCAAAAAACTCCCTTTAAATTATTACTAATTAATTAAATATCGCTTCTCTTAAATTAAAACAGAAGCAATATTTTTCCCTACAAGTGTCCCGGACCCTCCTTTGCAAGCTTCCCGCGGGCTCCCATTTAGGGAAAACCTTGCTCTATCCAGAATCGCCTTCCTTTCACTTTTCACTTTCGTCTCCTTTCTCTCTCCGTGACTCAACCCATTCCTGCTTCGCTCCCGTCATACGAGTGACGAGAAAATGGAGGAAAAGGGGAAGACGGAGTAGCGACTTCTTGGCGTACTCCCGAGTCCTTCCCGCCTCTCCTTCCCTCCCCCCCCCCCATTTCCCCTCTCTCTACTCTCCATAAAACAAACACGAGACAAGGGAAGATAGGGAAAGAAATGAAGAAAGAGAGAGAGAGAGAGTAGAAAACAAAAGAGGGATCGCATCCCTCTTTCGCCACTCCCCTCCGTCTTTCTCTCTTTCTCCGCTTCCGGAGAAGTTTGTTTCTTGGATTCGATCGGAGCACGCGATCCCTCTTCCTTCCCCTTTTCACTCCCATCTTTCTCCTCTTATCCTCACGAAACTCCTCCTCTTTGATACGGCTGCTATAACGCCGACGTACGCTTGTTCCACAGTTTGATCGTGTGACCACCTTGATGAGAAATTAATCGTCGAGAGTGTAATTTCTTCTTCGGCATGTTATTATCATTTTTTTAAATTGCCTTCTCCCTTTCTCGGTCTCTCTCTCTCTCTGTCTTCTCCTCTCTTTAACATTGGCGGAGGTGGGTTTTTTCATTTAATCGTCGCCCGAAAATTGTTCCGGAAGTGTTATAATCGGACGCGAGACATTGGGATATATATATATATATATAGGGCAACTAGGTGTTGAAGGAAACCCAGTGAGCACTTACCGGAAGGAGAGCCGCTGGGGTGTTGGAGAGACACATTTGTAGATGTTATTGGAGCTTTCGGGATGATCCCTGAGTTGTGTCTCTCTTGTGCTGACGAAGGGATCATCCAGAAAGCTCCAATAACTTCTACAAATGTGTCTCTCCAACACCCCAGCGGCTCTCCTTCCGGTAAGTGCTCACTGGGTTTCCTTCAACACCTAGTTGCCCTAAATATCCTCATTTACCTTTCCTCTTTCGTAAGTTTATATATATATATATATATATATATATATATATATATATGGAGGAGAGGGATGGACTCTCACGGAGAGGTTAAAGAAACGCATTAATGCAGTAGAGATAGATGGCCTGAGGCGTAGCATGCGTGTATCCCGATTACAACGGGTAAGGAATGACGTGATTCGGCGAGAGATGGAAGCAGAAGAGACTATCCTTGACCGTTTGGAGTGCAGGTCACTTCAATGGTATGGACATTTGCGGAGAATGTCGCAGGAGAGATGGCCGAAGCGAGTATTCGACTGGTCACCCCCAGGACGCAGGAAGCGAGGACGCCCGCGCATCACTTGGCGAAGGCAGATGGAAGAAGCTATGAGAGCACGCAACCTGAAAGATGGCCAGTGGGAGGACCGACAACTGTGGCGATTGGGAGTACAAGGCAACCGCTAAGCATTGGAGAAGCCTTTTAATAATAATAATATATATATATATATACACACACATATATATATATATATAATTTTTAATCCTTCCAAGAGAGAATAAGATATACGAGATGCGAAACATTTTGGAAGACTGAAGAAGTTCTCTTTGATCTTTGATTAGCTGGTTCAATATTTTTTCTGGGGGATAACCGGGAGTAAGCGAGAGATGTCCGATGTGTTCTCCACAGTATCTCGTTTCACCACCGCGTGGGGCGCTATCGCGGTTGGAAAAATATATTAATGGTGGGAAAGCATCGGAAGCAGGTGGTGGAGAAGTGGAACAGGGAAGAGGGCCTCTTTGTCGGGAATCCTCTCTTTCTCCGAACTCTGCATTTCTGTCGTTTACGAATCAGTTTATTCTATAATGCTGCCTTTCGCTCACGACTGTTTTCGCCGCGATTAGGAAATTCTATAATATAATATTCGCTTATTTACGAAATCGAAAAGACATGAAAGCGTCGAAAACGTTTCCGAAATTGGTTGCGGTGGATATGGCGGATAGGGCGGCACCCGTGAAACACAGAGGGACGTTGTTATAAATGGAACTCGTGAACTTTGGCTTGTAATATCCGTTACGTTATATATACAGGAAGAGGCAACACCGAAAAAGAACAAACTTTGTATGCGTAAATTTTAAAACTTGTAATGGAATTATTATTGAGGAATTTTGTAATATGTTGAGCATATTTCTAGTATGAGTTAAAATTATACATTTACAATTGGTTACATTATTTATCTGAAGGTACAGCCATTCATTTTTGCTTTCTCCATATACGAAGTAGGTATAGAGAAAGCATTGTATACATGAAAAAATCGAATTCGAAATTTCAACGGAAATACGCGTTTTGAAGTCCCTAGAAAAAGTTTTGAATATTTGTTGGATGTTGTCTGTATGTGATAGGAATTTTTTAAAAACAGATAGTTCATTAGAAATTTTGATCCCTAGAACACGTTTAGACTATTTTCGGAATGACGTCTGTGTATATGTGATTTTGGGCGCTTTAACTCGAAAAATACTTGCCATATCATTACCAAATTTCATATATAACATTTTTGTATGAGCACGAATAGCTGATTAGTTTCTGTACAATACCGGTTAACCGGAAGTCGAGGTTTATTCGAAACCCGATTCGGTTTTGGCGAAATATCTCCATTAAAACATCATTACTGTATATACAATTCGATACAAAGGTTATAGAGAATGTAATTTCCCACAACTTCCATTTGAAACAATTTTCCATATCAGTCACTGTTTAGGAATTATTTATAAATAATCGGTTTTTTCGGTTTCCGTCAAATATCTCCTTAAAAACGTCGTTATTGGTAATCTTTGTGAGCACCAAAGTTGTAGAGAATAATATTTTTTCCAAGTTTTGTTTGAAACAAATTTTCGTAGAACCTTCCATTTAGTAGCGGTGAATTCTGTAAACATATTCAAAATATAATTTACGGGAATAAGGACGACTGTATTCTTTTACGATACGAAATAATAATTTTGCCTTATAATTCTATTCATAATAATTTAAATAGCTATACCCCAAATATGGAGAAAGTCATGTGTTGGCCACATCAGATTTTTTGAAACTGTCTCGATTCTTCCAAAGTGTTGACACCGAAGATGATTAAATATCCATACAAAGGTTTAAAAAAAAAAAGAAAGGTACTTAGGCTTCAATTCAGCCGTCATCAGTGGCGATAAAAGTACATCAGATTCTAAATTTTAAATTGTCACATGGTTTTCGCGACCTTTTTTTTGCTTTTATAAAGACACCGCTTGTCAATTTTATTTCAGTCGTAATGTGAGCTTAATAAAATTTTCACGAACTGCAGACGATGACAGTCCGCATTATTTGCGCACCGATTCGTTTCCTTGATACCAGCCATCTTTCGAACTTACGCACGCCTCAAAAAAATAGAACTGTCATTCACAGACTGTGAATGGCAGTTCCAGAACAAGATATGAAAGAAATTGCGCCGCGGATATGGAGTTTCTTCGGGGCCATTAGTCAAGCGACTAAAGATTGGAGGTGGGAATGAGGTGTGTGAGTATGGGAAAAAGCATCCATTTACAGAGGTGGTTGTCTTTCAAAGAAGTGAAAAGGATTATCTCTAATTGCTTCAGAGCGTCCATTTTCAGACCCAGGCATGGCACTTGAAGGAAAAAAGGAAGACTCGATTTTAAGACTTCTATGGAAGTACATAATCGAGAGTTCAAATATTTATTTGCTCGTTATAAACCGTGAGAAAGAGCGATATATCCGCGAAGTTTCACAACAATTTGTTGCCGCCTCAAATCTTTGTCATTAAAATGCTTGTTATCGATTACCTCGCTAGACTTTCGCTCGTTGCGGACGAATTCAGTTGCATGTGTCATATACGCTAAAAACTTTCAAAAAATTACGCATTTAAGGAAATATATTTCGCAGTTAAGGTTCCTTTAGATGTCCCTCATTGTAAGAGGCCGACCTAGTGCAAGTAAACAGAGAAAAGCTATCAGTATTTCCAAAACCAATCTGTATCGTGCTTTCTCGTTTCTCATACGAAAGCAAACAGCAACCGTTACGGAATACACACAGTATGAAGTAGTTATCAAGGTTTTCCCAACAACGCGGGAGAGAGTATCTATGTTAACTTCTGCGTTGGCTGATTAACGATATCTCCTCCCTCCGAGATAGAGAAAATATATTGTTTGTTTTCCATCGCATGTTGTTTTTAGGCAATGAATGAACCAGTGTCCGAATTATCGGGAGCGGAAAATTTGCCCTCAGCAACTCGTTTTATTTTCCTGCTAACAAACGCTTCGGTACCTTCAGATAACATCCTTTCATTCTCCCTTTGCACATTAGAACGATTGAAACCTTTTAATTTCTCCTTTCCTCTCTCTCTGCTTGATGAAAGGGCTTCACTTAATACATTCGTCCGCCGGCAGGAAGTGATGAATTATGGGTAATCACTCGTCTCAAATAGATTTCCATGGGTCAATGATTTCTTTTTTTTTTAAGTGGTATCGGTAGTTTAAATTTTCGAGCAAATGGGGGCAGGTAAGTTGACCAAATTAGAAGGATTAATTTGCGATACATGAAAAAGTATTTACGAAATGGTCGAATAGCGATTATTTTCCAATCTACCAAAAAAATACGAATATGCGAGGTTTTTTTCACAGAAGAATTAAGCGCTATCAGATTCGCTAAATAATAAGAGAGCTAAATAAATCAAGAATAACAAATGTTTTTAATAGATGTGTCTACAAGCCTCGCCTCACATCCTTGTGTCTACAAACGTGGCCTAACATCCTGGGGCACGGGAAACATCAAGGATTACTGTAGAAACTTGCCTCCTTTTATCCGCAGTTAATAAGCGACAATTTTTCCCTCCTTGGCGAATTTTCTTTCTTCACTCGTTGGCTCGTATAATACATCGTTATTTGCTTGTTTCCAATTCATGATCAGCGTTGGTAAAGCTGGGCACTTTGAAACTTGGGATTTTTAATGCCTCTGAAAATTTTGTTTTGTTATAGACCCCGTTGTCTATCCCCTCTTAGCGCAAGGGAATGAGTCCATGTGTAAAAATACCTCCAATAATTTAACATCCTGGTACGAACGAAGAATGTGAAAAAAACCTTTTGGTCAAACGGTAGCTGATAATTAAGCGAACGGGTAATTTCCAAGGAGAAAAAGATCCTTTTAGGTTTGGATTTGAAATAGCGCTTAGCGACTCTTTAACAAAAAAGATTCTCTTGAACCACTCCGGCTATAAAACTTGTGGCAACAAGTCCTCGGAACTGCAAACACAGTCTGGTACATTCAAACGTATTTCCCTTAGGCGCTCGCTCGACGCCACCAAAACAAATATGAGATGTTTCTCCGTCTCTTTGTTCCTCTGTCCGTGTTTGTACTTTCGACACCCTCCACCGATGACTTCAAAGGCTCAAGGCGGATATGGGCGAGTGAGAGGGAGGCGGAGACTCCACGGTGATGCACTGAAAGAAGTATGCGTTGGCAGGCGCCGCGTGGTGGGAGAAAAGGAAAACAAACGTTTGCCCACGGAGAGTTGACAACTGTCTGCCGAAGAGATGCCGACCTTCCCTATCTATCCCCTCCCCTTTCTTCCCAAACGCGTTCTCCTTCTTCTCCTTCCTCCACCCATTTCCTCTCTTCCTCCTCTCGGAAAAACTCCCCGCGTCTTCTGTAGGATTAAGAAACACAGCTGCGCTCACGTACGCCGCCGACACAAGGTAAATGGATAGAAGGAGACAAGTTCATAGTCAAGGTCTGCGCATCATCCGGTCGGATTTCTATTATATTTTATGCTCGCTGTTTGTCGAAAGGCTTTTGAGAACAAGCTTCTGAGATGAATATTTGCATGGGTGCGCAATTTCTTTCGATTACTGCGCAAGTGAAGGAGTTCGCTACACCTCATCCTTGAGTAGTTTTCTTTGTTTGCCTTTCGTCGGACTGATACACTTAAATATTGGCGTAGAAATTCCTTTGCCGAACAGTGCTCCCTTTTGTTGAACTTTGTGCGGCTTTGTCTATTCTTTATCTATTGCTTATTATTTACTTATAAGCACCTTCGTTTTATGGCAATAACGGTTTAAGAAAACTCGACTAAAAATTCGCATATAATTGACTTTAGTTAAATGCTGCCTTGTGTCCTCTCATTTATCCTAAGAGGCATTTATATTACTTTCAATTAAAAGAATTATAGGAAAATATGAAATAAACCCTCTTTGTAAAGAAATACATTAGATAATCGATCTTAGCAGACTCTGTAAGGAAAGCCAAAGATTTTTTCATGCTACATAAATTGCAAGCATAAAAGGAAATACTATACTATTTTAGAAAAAGAATAAGAAAAACAAACGCAACATTATTTACCGAGTAGATCAAATATTCAATTAAGACATTCTACAATGTAATCGCAATAGCGATAAAATAAAATATGGGGCGAGTTTCAGGAGAAATATCAAATTATACCACAGACTTTAAGTTGAACATTATAACTGTAAGCGTGAAAAGAAATAATTTGACGATATTAAAACAAAAATGCTAAAAAGATAACAATGACTAATTTAGATGCCCGTATAGTTATATTCATCCGTTACGACATCATATTTGTGAGGGCAATTGAAATAACTAAATTTGAGCAAAAAATACTCATCGAAAGAAAGCAATTCAGGAGAATACCCAACTACAGTTCAAAAGAATTGAACGCAGATAGGTACCTTTCTTTTAAATCCTACGAAAACAATACATGACGGTGCAGGGGTTAATGGAGCGTTTCAGCTAATAATGCAGGGAAGGAGAAAAGTTACGAAAAAATGATGAAAAACTGAAGATGTAATCACCTACCGGGAGTGAAAACCTTAAGAAATTTCCAACCGCATCACACCGACACGATCGGCAATTCTTTTTAAAAAACACAAAGGGTTGCAAAACGAGTGAAAAGTGTTAGCAAATAAAACGGTCAAACTGCAGACAGCACATCCAAAGAAAACGTCTTCGTCTAGCGACTAAGATCCACTGAAATCACCCCGTCAAGAAATAATGGAGTTTCGCAGACACGACTGTCGTGCTACGGAATTTCATTTTTGTTTTTTTTTACGCTCTAAGGTGTCGGTTGAGCAGCTAAGTTTATAGCTCCAGCTCCGCTTTCTTTTCCTCGGTAAATGATCTCTCCAGCACTTTTATTGATTTGAAAACACCTCCAAAATTAGGTACATATTTACTAAACATTATTATCTAACGTCTAATATTTCCAAATAATCATTACATAATTAACGAAAGTGAGTTACTGAACACTTTATTGTACGGCTTGGTAAGTAGAAACGGATACATTTATGTATTAACAATAACTGATCAGAAACCACTTTTTTCATTCGTAAGAAGCAAGTTTATCAATTAGATTCAGAGAGTGAGCGTAATCGGAAAACTGTTATTGGCTAAGGAAACGAACGCGCACCGATGTTATCTTGTTTTATTCTTACACAAGAAAAACAAATCAATAACTCTGCCCCGATAAACCTGTAAATCATTATTTTTATATTAGGGAAGTGAAAATCGATTTCTGCAATATGCTTCAAAAAGTTCAGGAGATTTCAACGCCCGGAGCATTGGTCAGCGTCAAAAGTCTAATGCGTTTTATGCGAGCTCTTTCATCGATTTTCACTTTCACTTCCAACATTCGTCGAGAAGGAATAACACCGATAGTAACACTCCGACTCTCGTCACTGCTCAGTTTACGTCGTAAATCCGTAGCCTATTACTATTTAACCATTTGGAAAAAAATTAGTGCCAAGCAAACACCATTAAAAATTACAACCGGTATCTAATTGATCTCATACACATCCTGATGTTCCCATGCGGCGGCTACGACTTTGCATCTGTGCAAATATTCTCGAAAGACTGAATTGACTAACTTCAAGCCGAAATAACTGAGCCGCCATCGCTCCTAAATAGTTTCTCATATTAGCATATCAAACCATTGACGTTTTTCTTCCCCGCAAAACTCGAACTTGTAGAAAAAGAAAAAAAGACTCCCTTTCAACGCACCGCGTTGTGTCGGCACCTCCAATCACTCCTTCACCCGCACCCACGACGCAAAAAAGTAATTATTTATTAAAGGCGACTCGATCCGACGCGTCGGAGCGCACCTAATCTTCGAAGACACACACAACGGCTTCAACACGGCCAAACAACGGATAGCGTCGCTCGGGACAACATTTATACCGAGGAAAAGGGAGTCAACGCCTCAACGCCGCTCACGTGACCAGATGTTTTTAGGCGCTCTCGGAAAAGAGAGGGAAGAGGGTTGCCGAGAAGAGAACGAATTCAACACAAAAAAACAGCCCAAAGAAAAAGACGAAGAAGCAGGTCGTGCAAAAAAATTTTCGCGTGGTTAAGTGCTCGTGGTTTCCCGAGGATGGATGGCGGCTTTTTCGACACCAATTGGGCGTGGTCCACGAAAGAGGAGAGAGAGAGAGAGAGAAGAGCGAGTCTCTTTATTTCAACCTGCCGCCGCCTGCGTCCGAAAGGCGCTGCTGACGCCCGATTCCACGCTCAGATGGCACCGCAGGAAGAACGCGGCATTAAGAAAAATAAAAGGAAAGAAAGCCCGGTGCCTTTCCTTCCTCTGGCCAACCTCGGTTTGTTTGCAGATCCTGGTGCTTGTTTGCCTCCGACTGAGCGATGATTTGCAAATGCAGCGAGAAATTGCTCCGGAGCTGCAGTCTTGAAAAGCCTTCGCTCGCGGAATTTATCATTTACGCGCCGTCGGACGTGTCCGTCAAAATGACCTTAATTGAGGGAGCCACCCCTTAATGGGTTGTTATTCGCGATAATACGACTCATTGTATAATTGTTTAAGCCTACGCACACCCAAATGTAACATACGCGTTTTTTTCCCTCTCTGGAACTTAAAATATGCTTTTTATATATCTCATGGAATTAAGCTTTAAAATCACGGCCCCAATGTTACGCAGTCTGACTCGAGTATTTTGTTTTTTTATCGCTCATAAATTAATACAACTTTTGAGGCGTCGGCAGCATTTTTTTTTACGACTCAGGGAGTTCCGAAAAAAATAGGACGCCTCGCGGCCCTTCCAAGCGTAAAAACATGTTACTCTTTGGTCAAAGTCGTCACCTATGGTGAAATAAATACGGCCGCGTAAATAAAATTATCTCTTCCGCTAAACGCAACGTCATGGGCCTTTCAAAGAGGGTCATCTGGATGGAGCTGATCGATCGTTACGTCAGACGGAACAATGAGTGATTCTATGTTTGCGAGACCGAGAAAGGGACTTTTTATCAACGCTCCGAACACCGTCGTGCAGTAGGTTATAAATGATAAGTCGCGAGAAATTTCGAATCGGTCTCGCGTTCTTCTTGCCTTAGCTATTTGTCCTCGTCACAGGTGAGTGGGCTCCGAGATATTGAAAAAAATCTCTATGGAGAGAAACTCGGGCAAAACTAATCCGAAAGAAAACAGCATCTGACTGTCTCTCTTTTCCAGAACCAAGGAGCGTGATAACGCGTAATAAAATAAAACAATTCGTAAGTCCGTGAAAATGTGATTTTGTGCCCGTTTAGAATATTGTATCAGTATAATAACAATAACAATAATATATTTGATTTCTCAAATTAGAGAAAATGATTCCCCTATAAAGTTTTTGAAAACAAATTAGGAAAATATCGAGAAAAAATTTTATCAATCCTGCAATTTTCGTTAAGTAAAAAAATAATTCGTGTAGTATGATTGTCTCTTTGTTAGGAGCTTGTTTTTTTTTGTGCTGCCGACCTTCGTTCATCTCATTACCTCCTTTTTGCGGGGATTTTACATTTTTATATCCTTGACACCCTTTTACTGTCAAGTAAAATCGATGTTCTAACAAGGAAGTACATAGGTTTGTTGAAATGTACACTCTCTCTTCTCACTGCGGGAATAATACAAATCCCTCATATATTCCGCTATCTTGAAAATTATAATCCGCTAAGAAATCCCCCAATTCAAACCCTCGAGCGAATGCGAAAAAAATACCAAACCTCGCCTCAAACGACAAAAATCCCGCCGCCTTTCCAGGTTAATGAGACGCGAACCAGGGACGGTAAAAAATACCCGATATGACGCCAGTTTTGATTGGATAACAACCGCCGTCCCACAGCATTAAAATAAAATATCCGGGAAAATAAACTGAAAATATTTCTCTCCACCCAGGCTCGACGCATCCACCCAATAACTCTCCATTGTCGAGCGAGAGTCGTGCGAGAGAGAGGAGGAGGAGGCGGCGATAAATAAAACGGTTATTTTTTCTTTCTTTGACCATCACAAAAGGCGGGAAGGATTGGGATAGCGGAGGAGGGGAAGGAAAAGGAGGAGGAGGAGGGAGAGAGAATGAGAGAAAGCAGAAAGTGTTTGTTGTGGGTGGACGGAAGGAGGAAAAGAGTCGCCGAGCGAGATCTTAGCGGGGAGGATGAGCAGACTCAAAAGCGCGCGTGGAGGGCAATCATTTAACGTTCATTATACCCAGTTGCCACGGGACATTGTCGCCTTCGCCATTCTCGCTGCGGTCGAATGGAAGGCAGAGAGAGAGAGAGTGGGAGAGACAGAAAGAGAGAGGAAAGAGTTCACACTTTCCGAAGTCCGTTACCATGGAAAATGGGGAGAGGAAAAAAAGGAAGAAATAGTGGTTTCCGTGTCTACGGCGGGTGGTTGTCGCGATGGGTGAGTAATGACAACGGGAATAGAGAGAGAGAGAGAGAAAGGGAATGGTAAGAGGTGAATCTGAACGTCTGTGTATAGAGAGAGAGAAGGGATGTTGGGACGGGGCAACAAAAGTGCGAAAATTGGCCACGCTACGGGTCGTCCCTTCGAACCCCGAGGGAGGGTGAGAATGCGGTAGAATATAGAGAGAGAGAGGAAGAAAAAAGGCGAGATGAAAATGGATTGGGATGGAGGGAAAAATCGAGAAGGAAGGGTAAAAAAGATGGTGCGGGTTGGGTTGGTGGAAGGGAAAGGGAGGAGGGAGAGAGGGATATAGAAGGAGGGATGGGGGGAGGAGGAGGAGACGAAGAAGGGCGATGGAGAGGGAGGATGGGGGCGGGAGGCCAAGAACAAAGGCCTTCGATCGCCCGACGGGACACCGCGATCAAAGAAAATTGCCCCCATTTAACACGTTGGCCGGTGAAGAGGAAAGGATATATATTATTTTATTCCCGAGGAAATGTTTCTGGGAAAAGCGATCTACGGGTGTTTTTTGGTGGTGGTGGGATGTACTGCAATGGAAAGGACGTAGGTGTGCATAAGAGAGGTGTTGGAGGAAAAAAGACGCATGAGGGAGATAGAATGAGAGGAGGCATTAAGTTTACTTTCACACACCCACTACTACATACATTCAGAAGCTTACATACGTACATACACGTTTATACATAGTAGGCATGTGTGATATACATTGGAACTTCTATAAGTCAAACCTCGAGGGAAACAAAAAAATATTCGACTCATAGAAAATTCGAGTTATAGAAGAAATATAACATGAAAGATATTGTCTCCTGCAAAACGAATTCACTTCGAGTTAGGGAAAATTCGAGTTATAGACGTTCGACTTATAGACGTTCGACTTATAGAAGTTCGACTGCATATATCGGGGGTGGTAAAACCGCGGCTCGCGAGCCACATGCGGCTCTTTTAACTTAGAATGAGGGGCTCTTTTAAATTTCCATTCGTAGGCGTGTAAACGCTTTTAACTACAGAACACAAAGACATGGTATGACTATGCTGGAAATGCCCAAAGGACATCCATTGTTAACAACTGCTTTGGATAGAGATTACGTATTACTGTTTGTAAATTAATGAGCACAAAATGTGTCATGCGCCTCTCGGACTTCTTAAGATTACCTTATGCGGCTCCGAGGGTAAGCAAGTTTGGCCACTGCTGGTATACATATCAGAAGGTTGACGGCTCCAAAAATCTGCGGTTAAGATGAGGGTTTACCGAAGCCAGCGCGGAAGTAACAGAATAGAAGGAATAGTACAGAGAAGAGAAAGGAGAGAGGAAGGAGGGAGAAAGGGGAGAGAAAGGGGAGTGGGAGAGACGCGGAGATCGGAGGAGGGCGGAGTGATGGGCAATGAGAGAGAGGGAGAAAGGTCTCGAAGGTCAAGGAGTGTGAAAACCTCGGCGGCGCGAGGATTAGATAAAAAAGGAACCGAATTTATGCAGAATGGGGTCCATCTTTAATATTACGTTATCCTCTCTCTCTCTCTTCTCTCTACCTCTCTCCACTCTCTCCCTTTTTCTCCCTCGAACCTATCTCTTGCGGACAAGCGCGTATACACGTGTTTTTATTTCTGTCGGCGAAAAAATAGGTTCTTTTTTTCTCACCGTGAAAGGAAGGAAGAAAGGGATGCGTGCGATAGGGAGTGATTGATTGATTTAGTGAGGGTGTCGGCGGTCCTTTTTCCAATTTATGGTACGCCTTGATGTAACTGGGCTTGCGACCTTTATGATAATTAAGGATGAATTATGATAAAGAGAGACCGGAGTAGGTGGAACGGAATCGGGTAAATGGAGAGACGAGATGGGACCGTGGAAAAACGGCCCGAGTAATTTTCTGCAGTGTGGATCCGAGGGAGAACCGTGTGATTTCAGTGATTGATTGAAGATTTCAGTGATTTATTTATCATCCGCACAAGAGCACCGAGACCGTTCGGGGCAAATCGCAATTAGCTCATTTACAGCGACAATAACGTGAGCATAAACCTTATAGCCGACTCGAAGACTTTTTTCTGGGATTGGTTGGCATAGATCTATCTACCTCCTGACTTCATTTTTTTTATATTTATATAGAAGCGAAATTATCGGATGGCGTTACGGGCAGCCGCCATGGGCACAAAATTTTGGGAGGTCCCAAAAATGGACATGTACGATTGTTGTGAGACTGAATAAAATGAAAAATTATTAATTTCCTATTGAAAAACCTGCGGTATTTTAATTTCTTTTAGCAAGAGTACATTTATGGAGCGTCATTATAGTATTCATCTGGAAGAAAACAAAGCAAGCAGCGGCGGATCCAGAAAATATCTGTAGGGGGCGATATACCAGTTACATAAATGTTTTCACAGTAATTGAAAAGTTATTCACGCGTAAATTCATTTTCATTTTGATACAAAACAATAAAATAAAATAAAATCATAATGAAATTACAATTGGCTTTT
This sequence comes from Uropetala carovei, assembly GCA_036926305.1. Classification (NCBI taxonomy): domain Eukaryota; kingdom Metazoa; phylum Arthropoda; class Insecta; order Odonata; family Petaluridae; genus Uropetala; species Uropetala carovei. The sequence goes on from JAXCHB010000024.1 coordinate 1,130,181, forward strand.
ATAAAATAGGAACTTTAAATATCGATTATTTAACATTTAATTAATAATTCATCTTCCTCTCCAAAAGTCCTATAGCAAAACATCACTCAATTCAACATGGACACAGAAGTACTTCCTCAAAAACATACGTAAGCAGTTTAGTGAACAAATATACATATCTATCTCAATAAAATATCTAATTTTCGATTTCCACTCCTAGCAAAACGTTCAGTCACTTTGTTTACATCGACTTTAATTTCACGATGAGTGTGCAGAGGAGCTAAATCTGTCCACCTTTCTCATTTGGTTTCTTAAATAGGTTTTTAAACGTCGCAATGAAGAGAAACTTCTCCCGACAGACGCAACGCTTGTTGGCAACGTCAGAAGCATTTTTAAGAGTTGGTCCACCAAAAAATATATGTCCTGATCACAATTTTTAAGAGCTTCTTCGACGGATAAAGGAATTTCCATAGATCCTGCTGATCTAACCTACTTTTCTCTTCAGAGCTGAACTTCCGCTGACAGTTGGAATTCAAGTGCGGGTTTATAATCACCTAGAACAGTGTTCCCCAACCGGCGTGCCGCGGCGCGTTAGTGTGGCGCGAGTAAGGCACTAGAGTGCCGCACACTCTGAGGATATTTTATTTTCACAAAAGCGATCGGAACAAACAAATTCACATAAATGTTATCATCCAATTTATCCTGAAACTATGAGAGGAATTGATAGACCTTAACAACGATCATGCAACTTAAAATTAGTATGCTACCTTTAGATGTATTTTGGCTTAAAGCTAATGGTGAATATCCTTCAATATCTGAATATGTCATCGATGTGACGATCCAAATTGAAAAACGTATTTATGCGAATTTAGTTGTTCGTCAAGGGCCCGTATAAAAAATATCAAAAGGGCATGTTTAAAGAACCTAGATGAAGAAATTCTTGTAGCTCTCTCTATTATTGAGTCAAATATAAAACGTCTTTGTACCAAAAAGGCAAGCCTAAATTTTCCGTCGATGAGCATAACATTTTTACACGTTGAATTATTTATGTACTTAATTTACAATGAATTGTCAAATTATTTGAATAATACTTTATCGATCATAACAATATAATATAATTGCCAATTTTACTTGTTTTATGCTAGTTCTTTCTTTTAAAATGTGTATTTACGCAGTGAAATTTATTAGGGATTGCTGTGGAGCAAAAAAGATTGAAGAGCACTGACCTAGATGAATGGCCATAGTATTTGCGGATTTCCCTAATCTTTAATGACAGTAAGTTGGCGTTTAAATACACTTAATTTTATCGGCAGCAGACAAGTGAGTTCGCATGAATTCAATGTTTCGATAAAAAACACTGTTTCTAAATCATTTATCACTATATCTAACATTAGAATATATATTGATCTTTGATAGTATTCTTCGGGCGTCGAATATCGAATGTTTGAACATTTACCTTTCACGGGGAAACTAGATCGTTACATCTAACCTCGACAAAAGCTCCTAAGCTTTGGATAAGATGACGGAAAATTCATCATTACAGTTGACGCATTGGTTTGTTTAAATTGAGAGGAGTTCATTAACAAGAGTAGAAGTAAGAGTTAAGTCAACAGTTTTCCTCTGAAATAATTGACTTAATGGTAAACACAAGTAAAATACAGACAGTTGTCAGTGCAACGCTACAACAAATTCAAAATCCCGCATAGCTGTTAGAAGAAGTTGTTGTTTTACTATAGTCAGATATGTACCTATTCAAGTGCCTGAACGATTTTCTCTGACAATCATAGAATCACTTCTTTCTACACAACAAGTTTCGTAAGATGTGAATCTACGACGTTCATCAGTATATGGGTTCACTTTGAAGAAGTATTAATGAAAGAAATACTTCCTTGATGATGCCAATGGAGTTAGGTATACTTTGAACGGAAGACGTCTTTGACATGGACAGATAAAATGCATGGTTAAAATAAGGAGATCTAGCACTATATTTTGCTTCCTTCCTAATCTCAGCAGCAGCACCAATTTGTTCTGAAATCATCATCGAACTCCCGTCTGTACCAATCCCAACACAATGAAGAAGATCTAAATTCAGCTCTCTCATTTTCTTAAGGATTAGCCGCTCTAGAACATAGCCAGTCCCTCTAGGCTCAAATGATATCGATGCATCCTTAAAACATTCATCGTGAGCGTTTACAAACTCAATGAGATCTTCGTGTCTTTCATTTTTGTACACGTAAGTTAAACACAGGCTAAATTGCGAACTGCGCGAAATGTCCGTTGTTTCGTCAAATATTTCACAGTAATATTTTGCCTCATTTACACGCTTAAGAATAACATTCCTAATTTCTTTCCCGCATCATGCAATTAGTTGGTTTTGTGCGCTCCTGCTGATGTAAGTGGCATTCGCAGCTGCGTTTTCAAGATGTTTTGCTAGAATATCATCTTCACTATGGATTCTATACTGCAGAATCTCTCTAAAATTGCTGGTGTTTCTGTTTCAATATTTAATTTTCCGTTACCTCGGTGTCCTCGCAAATGAATATTCCACTCAAGTTGTTTTGGAAGCATACCAGCTTATACATGACGCACTGGGCCGATTCGTAAATAATGTGAATGATTTTTTTTCGGTTCTCCTTCGGTTCTATGGAGGCCGATCGCCCCCCCCCCTCCCCCCCCCCCCCCCGGATCCGCAACTGAAAGCTACTACTGTACGTACCTCCTAGTATGTAAGATATAAAGGACACTCAATATGACTACCGCCAAACACCCCCAAATGTTAAAACGCGCGACCGCTTTTGTGAGGGATTTTCATACGGCTATAGACTATAATGAATAAAATAGTTCAGCGTATCATGCGTGTGAAATAAATGCCACGGGTAATCTCTATAGCTACATAAATATTGAATAAGTTCCATACTAACACTAATACAATGCAGTAGACTTCGGTATCAATTAAACAACATTTCATTCTAATGATAATTCAGCGGAATAAAAGCAGCAAATGTAGCCTTGGTGTTATAAAGCTTCGTTAGGGTTTGCGGTTTTAAGTTTTACTTGAACACATACGAGAATACCCCGGACGATATTGACTTCGTGTTCTACCCTAGTTCTAAGAAGGATAATCCGTCCAATACTAACATGGAGGCCTCATTTCTCTTCATTCAGTGATGGAGTAAGTTTCGCTCTCTGATCATTGAACCTTATGAATGTTGATAATTATTAAGAAAAGTTACACTATAAAGATTTTTCCACTCGATCTGACGTAAACACGCCCATCTATACTACTTTACTAAACCTATTTCATGCGCAATCCTTCCTCGTAAAAATGAAATTCGGCCACGCTATGCCCTTTTCCTTAATATTTAATCTGCAGCCTGCCATTTCGTTTTAAAAATTTTTAATTATTTCATCTTTCGACGAGCAACTTTAGGAATCGTTGATGATTCTAGAATAAAACAATCGATCAGTCACGCGGGCCGTGATTGTGGAAAACCAGGCGAAGATTCCAATAGGAATCGTGTCCGTTTAATTCTGCAACTATCAAAATATACGCTTGAGAAGGAGATGATCATTTCTATCTCTATGGATGGCACCCAAAGTCCAAGGTTACGACATAGTAGATGCGGCTTGTTTTGGCAACCTCTTCCTCAATTGTTTATTGTTCTGAACTAAGTCACTTGCGCTGAAGTTTAAAAAAAAATATATTTTTCCACTGAAAATTTTAAGAGTTCCTCGTGAAATTTGGGAAATTAGTCTGGAAAACATTGCTTCCTAACTGATACTTTCATTCAGATCTGACATTAAGGCATTAAACCTTGACCTAAACTCCCATTAAAGTAGTTAAAGGCATTCCAGCGAAGAACTGATTCGTTTTTTCCACATTTTACTGTCTTCGGCTTAGCGGTTGACTCAGAAAAATATTAAATCATTTTTCTCGTTCACGATCGAATTAGTCTGTCGTCGGCATATAAGAATTTTTTACTAAAAATACCGCGTGCAAAAACAAAAAGGTTCTTTTACCTTGAGTTTAAAGATGTACAGTGGGATATAATTAGGTTCTTGGCAGGAAGCGGTTCATTAAATTATGCAATTTCATACAAGGATTCAGTAATTACTTTCACTTATCTCTCATTTTCATTAAAAATTAATTTCCTGGAGATCACATTAAAATATAAGTATTACTTCAAATTAATGGGAAAATATTCTGTCGACAATTTAATGAAACTTTTTCCTAGATGTGCCTTAAAAATTTCATGTAAATAGTAACGTGCAAATACTTGCTGTTTTATTACGTAGATGCTTTATTATACGTGCCTGTGCTATTTTAACCCTCCGTGCTATTTTCCCGTATATTATTCCCACGTTATCGTTATGAAATGTAAACGGCATTTAAGAAATCCACAGCCATCTGCTTCGACTTTTTTTTATTGGAATCAATAATGTTGTCTTATTTCATTAATATTTTACTTCTTGCTTCTCATCTAATGTTTTCTTACCATTGCCAACCACGTCACTTGCCCTAGTGTCCTACTCGACTCCAGTTAACGTAACAATTCACGGTTAATATCTTCTCAGCTCAAGTCGCCCTGTCCTGGATCGGATTTCACAGAAAATCTCTGTTTGCATGCGTTTACACTTCAACAAATGCTCCCACTATCTTATCTCCTCTCTCTTCTTTCTACGAACACTTCTGATGCGACGGACAAACAAACGCCAACCTATCCCACGAGCACTAAAAATTCCCTACGAACGAATAAACCACGTCATAAACATCCAACTCACGGAGTTAAGCGCCGTGTGCGCGATTGCAACCGAACTTAGAAAAATAGCAGGTTTTAAGGGTTTTTTTAATAAATTTTCTACGATCGGCATCTCACGATAGACGAAAAGAAAACAATAAAAATGGCAGCAGCCCGACTTCGCGCCATTTGTTTGCGTGCCCTTCGCCGTCACGCAATCGCATTTTATTTATATCTAAATACATATTGGAACCAAAGTCTAATATTTGGACTCAAGAGAGAATCAGTTTTCTCACTTCCTCCCTGAAGGCCCCCCTCCCGTTAACTTTTCCTTCCTCCCCTTACGAGAAGGAAAATGGACTCTTTATGATACCCGAAAACACGGTTCGAATGTCCACTAACGAGCGGAAAAAAGGTATCATTGCGTGTAAAAATTCGATGCGGATTGTTTTACGAGGCTCGCGGCCCGCCAATCATTTCTTTTTCTCCCGTCCGTCCGAGGCATGCGTGTCCGCAGATGACAGGTGCAGCAGCAGAGTTTGAGGGGCGAGTCAATTGGGCGATCGAAGAGGTGCCCCGGGGGGGCGGAACGATGGAGGAATGAATATACGGATATGACGGCGGCGGAGGAGGCGGCAACTGACGCCATGGACACCTGGGTTTTTCTGGGTGAGGAACAAGCCTCCCCGACTGAAAATGCACTTGGTAAATTCCTCTGAAGATTTTTTTTCTTCGGGTGGCCACCATTAATACGAATTCCTCTAAACTTCCCTGACTTACTCGCACTGATAAATAGTTATTTCTGAAATACTAATGCACTTGTAATCTTGCAGTCGAGTAACTAACTGAGAGGGTTCAAACTCAAATAGCACGAATGTCAACTAGATAATTCTGAAGCATATTGTAACAATAATATATATTTAAACTCCCTTAGAATGAGAAATATTTTAACAAAAAGTAAACTACAGCAACATATCTTAGCAATAAACAATTTAACGTTGTTTCGTATCGCTACGACACTCCACAGCCGTCGAGTATATACAATTAGCAAAATAAAAGAATATGGGCCGCATTTTTTAAAATTAAGAGGGCAGCGTGTGGCCCACCGGCACCATGTTTGAGATCTTACTAGTGTAGGTTTACTGTGAAAGTCTAACGTCGCTTAACTAAATGAGAAACCAATACTGGTCTGATCGCCATTTTGTGTAGGTAGTTGCGGCGTACTGCGAAAGAATCGGCCTTCCACAAAAGAGCGCTATCTTTTAATTGATATATAGCGATGCTGAACGCACACACGTGCAAGACATTTTAAGGGGAACTATATTTTCTGCCTGTCTCTCGGGTGTCATAATCCAGCCGATGGGTTGAAGAATAGTTCAGATTATTCCCCTCTCATATTCAACAAAACGTACAGAATTGTGTATTCACTGTATTATATACAACGATTATGGGCTCGTTGATCATCTATCCTCTGATTTCATACAATCTTTATTGATAATCACATAAAGCAGCTTGTTTGAAATGCAGATATAGGACAAAAATCTTCTAAGAAGGCTTTTTTGTTCACAATGGATCGATCAAGGATTTGCATGCACTGACCTTAATAAATATGGCCATATTTGGTACTTTTAAATTAATGAAATTAAATTATAGATATATATAGATACTATTACTTGACTCCTCAGTTATCTGCCATAACTCGGGTTATGAAAGGAGATAAGGCATAAAGAAATCATCGTAATAGGTACTTGAGAGAAACTTGGTTCCATCCTATCAAATGGCGAACCAGGATAATATTTTTTCCTCAATGTCCGGAAACATTCACTACAATGAAACGAATTATCGTTAAAAAAATTAGAATTCTATAATAATGCCTATATATTCTCATGTAATGCCTAAATAATACGTCGCCTTTTTGGTTTTTATAAGAGATATTTCCTAAATCTAATTTCAAACTGTAGTTTTATAATACGTGTAAATAAAAATGAAAAAAATCAAAATAAATTTAAAAAAACAAATTTAGAAATATTAACTGATTATTCAAAGTACAGAATACAACCACCTCAATAAATAATGCAAAACTCATTTGAAAAATTTACTTTAGTGGGTAATGTACTAAAATAAATATAAAGCATTGCAGCGGGAACTGGAAAACATAAAATTAAAAGCTCATGAAAGGTACCTCTTTAATATTCTAGGCACGGGTAATTCGATTCAATTTTTTGAGTATTTAAGGAGGCGAAAAGATAATACCGAAAATATTGTAAATATTAAGAAACGGGATGGTGAAGTAATTGTTGATGACGAAGAGAAAGCAAACGAATTGAGTTCTTGGTTTTCTAGTGTATATGGAGAAAAGACTTTATCTACAGCGAAAAACGGATATTAATGTTGATATTAGTGATAATCCACTCCATATACGGGATAGATGTATATTACAAAATATTTTAAAATTAGGTTCACACAAATCTAGAGGGCCGGACGATACCTCTGTTGAAATCTTTAAACTTGGGTATTAGGCTATTGTACCGTATCTCAAAGTAATATTTAATGCATCTTTAAATAACCAGGATGTGCCTCATGATTGGAAATCAGCTGCTGTTGTACCTATTCATAAGAACGGAAATAATACTAGTGTAGAAAATTATAGACCGGTAAGCCTAACTTCAGTTGTTTGCAAAATACTTGAAAAAATCATTGTGGATTATATTCGAGAAAATTGGAGGGTTAATAATTGGTTGGTGAAAAACCAGCAGGGTTTTAGAGTTAGGTACTCGTTTGAATCACAACTTTTATCTTTATGCCAATATGTGTCAGAAGCGTTGGAAAAAGGGAATGTAGTTGGTGCAATTGGATTTCGAAAAAGCTTTTGATACGGTTCCTCACGATAAATTAATGGAAAAAGTGGAAAATATAAGGTTCGATAAGCGTATAGTTTATTGGATAAACGTCTTTCTTCTAGAGAGAAAACAGAGTTAAAGTATTAGTAGCACTTAGGTTTTTTAGGTGCGTCAACAGCTAAGGTTATTTTGCACCGTCAAATTCTCTTAGAGAAAATCAACATACATCACAACATCCATGCCCGAAGCGGGATTCGAACCCGCGACCTTTGTGTTAGAAGGCAGGCGCACTGCCTACCAGTCTAACCCGGCCGGCACAGAGAGTTAAAGTGGGAGATAAATTACCGAAAGAGAGAGATGTTACATCTGGCGTTCCCCAAGGAAGTGTTATTGGTCCGATACTCTTTCTATTGTTCATCAATGATTTACCTGCCAGTGCTAAATCCGTGATTAGGTTATTCACGGACGATATCATTCTTTACAGAAGAATTAAGTGAGATGCTGATCAAAATTACTTGCAAAATGATTTAGATGGGGTGATCGATTGGATGAAAAAAAATAAAATGAGAATGAATATAAGTAAATGTAAACATCTGTCATTCACAAAGAAATTATATCGCCAGCATAAAAATTATTATATTCAAGGGGAATTACTGACCCACACAGATCATTGCAAATATTTAGGAGTTACTTTGACTGAATGTTTAGGCTGGAGTGAACATATAGATAAAATAGTTGCTAAGGCATACAGTAACTTACACTTCGTAATGAGGAACCTAAGGAAGAGTACGACTAAGGCTAAAGATCTTGCGTACAAGGCGTTAATACGACCACTTTTGGAATATGCCACAAGTGTAAGTATGGGATCCATTTGAATTAGGTCAAATAAAAAAGATAAGAGAGAGTACAAAGAAAAGCGGCTCGTTTTGTATTAGGTAGACATGACAGACAATACAGTGGGACAGAAATTATCCAAATGTTGGGGTGGGAATCGTTAAGAGAAAGAAGAGGATTAAACAGACCAGCCGGTATTTATAGGGCATATACGGGAGATCAGGCTTGGGAAGATTTCCGTGGGGGAATGGAAAAACCGTATTTTATAGAGAAAAAGGATCATATGCACGAGTTACGTAGTAGGAAGCAAAAGACTGATGTGGGGAAATATTGTTATATCAGGAGGGGCATAGTCGAATGGAACGCTTTGCCTGAAGAGTTCTTAAATCCCTTGCCGAAAAATGTGAAACTGTTTAAAAATAATCTTAAGAAATATAAACAAAAAGGACAGCAGTAATGTAAAATGACTGTAAATTCCTGCAAATTAGCTGCTTTGAATTGTATAAGTATATTCTGCATTGTAAATTTTTATTATCCATATCATTATAATATTATGTAATCTACAGTTGAATTTACTATCAGATTTCATATTCACCATTTATTTGTCATTTTTTGTATTTTTCTTGCCACCTGGCTTTGTCTAATTGCAAGTACCTGTGTAAATAAATAAATAAATATTTCCTTCATCATAACCAATTGGGACTTACGGAACGTCGCGTACATACGTCTTTTTACGCATCGTAAAAGTCTCAAGAGTTGAATGGTGCAGTAATACTTGTTTAGACGATACAAACGTTCCCGTTGAAACTTCCGCTCTACCGATGCTAAATTCGAAAGAAAATGCAAAAACAAATTGAATTCACTGACCATCAATCGAATTTATGAAACATCGAATCAAAACTAAGAGTGGACACTTCTAAATTACAGCGATCCCACGTGAAATTGCGGTAAACATAAGACTTCACTCGGTGTAAGGTCTGTCATTTACCCAACGTAGCATCTAAACACAATTTTTTTAACGCGACAATCCAAATATAAATAAATATTTAGTCTATACGGTGGACTTTTCCAAATTCAGTGTTGGATACAGGGAGACAGACAGACAGAAAAATTAATTTATTAAGGTCATTCAGAAGAGATATCGAGAGGAGGGAGGTCTGTAGTTACACCTGGATCGCCAGTGTAAGGAAGAATTTTATAACCTGTGTGCTCCGTATGATAGAAAACAATACCTTAATAAAAGGATAGCGTTCCACACAAAAATCGACACATACGTATTACACACGCAAAATAAGAGAACGGTCCATTTTATAGGATGAAGGAAGTGGATTACGGAGGACGGTGAAGGAGGTGAAAATTTTTCGATTAGGAAGGATAGGGGATGCAATCGAACAGAACATTTCGTTCGGTCACGGAGAAAGCGTTTTCGCCCTTTTTTTCGAAACGATGGCAGTTGGAAGCGGCAGCCGTCGCGGAGGAATTTTCTTTTCAAAGCGCGGAGGTCGCAAATGTCATCGATCACAATCATTTTAGCGGTCACTGGAAAGCATAAAGCGGCGGAAGAGGACTCTAGATTATGGTTTTATAATGTCGTATTATGCGCTCTTATATAATGCTTTCTTTATTAATTTCGTCAAAACAGAATAAAAGTAGTATACCTCCGAAAACTGTTTGGAAATGACATGAACATTCGGCCTCACTAACAATTTATAAGTTTAAATAATGCCTAGATATTTTATTCTTCCGTTGGATCTATCGACGCTTGTAATTTCGAAAATCACTGGAGGGTGAAAACATGAAATCTCCCAATTAATTTCGCAGTTTATCGAAATAAATCAACTGAAAAGCACAATTTTAAAATTTCGATTACTTCTAGCTGGTGAGAGTATTCCTACAATACAACAAACTTTTTACTTAAAGAAAACGCAATTGTATATTCGAAAACGGAGTAATTTTACTTGGCAGAATTACCCAATAAGAATCAAGAATTAACGAAAATAAATTATCTTAATACAGTTTTGCATCAATTTTCATTCCTAAAGGTAAAAGACGTCAGGATAAGACACGTACAAATTTTAGTTTTAAAGCAACCGTTGTAATCGGTCATACACCGCCCGTGAATTACAATAAGTTACCATTGCAATAAAACCTGAGTGAATAACTGCTGGAAATGAATGCATTGTAATTGAAATGCAAATAAGGTTTATTAAGCCGGTTCAAGGCCAGAGACAAAAGAATGGCAAAAGAGGGCAAAACAATCACTTCGATAAGCAATATTAACATTTTTTTACTTATTACTTAAGTGCATAAGCATTTACGAATACACTTATGAAGGTTACAGATCAAATCAAATACGGTATAAATTTATAGAAATACCCGTAGTTTAGAACAACGGTTAAAGAACAAATCCTTAAAAAAAATACTTGTCTTAGGTATCTCCAATAGCGCAATCAAGTGTTTGTTCTTAAATTTTTTCAGCCATAAGACGAGTTCGATAATTCTCTGTTGAGTTAGAACAGAGGTATTCCATAAAAAAATTAGAGAAGAGTTTTTAAGGAGTACCCGTAAATATTATATTACAATTTTTCCTTTAGAATTAACGCACGATTTCGGGGTAAAAGGCTGAGAATATGAAGCTACGAAAAGCGTTGTAATAGTTTTTGCAGACATAGGAGTGATGGATTAAGACATTTTCTCTAATATTTTCGTATACCCTTTGGAAACGGTTTATTTATGAAAGGCAGCATAACAAAATCTTTTACATGATTTGTTTCACGCAAATGATTGTGCACTGCCACCATAAACGTAGAATAAAAACGGTCATTTTTAAAACATTTTTATTAATAAACACCAATTATTTATGTTAATAAAAGTATCAATCCTTTTTTATCGGCGAAAATTTAAAATATACCAAGACGCACGGGATGATGCTTGTGGAATACCACTTTTTGGCGAAGGTTTTCGCAGCGTCCCTAATTGCTAACGGTCCTTCTTCGGGTTTCGCGGGATGGAGAACATGGTTAATGTTCAACTTTTCGCGCACGGTGCAACGTGCATCTTCAGGAACAAACTTCGTTCCTGAAAATTCACCTTGCAACGCGTACGAAACGCGTAACCATTTTCTCCGCAAAGCAAAACAAAAATGTTAGTCAGTTAAATACCACTTGTTCAAAATAGCCGCGATATGAGCACAAGTTTCAAATACATTACAACTATGTAAAAAAATCCCTTAAATTTACAAATGTGATAAAGTTGTCAAAAGCCGTTAATTCGCATCTTAATAAGGTATAAAAATCCACAATACTCTCAAACATTACAATAAAAATACATAATCTACGAGGAATTTTAATCAAAAAGCTTGAAACTTAATGAATTAAATAGGCATTTCTCCTCAAATTCGAAAGAAAACTGAATGCGTGGATTCCGAGTGAATTCTTACTGTTACTAATAATTCCAGAAACACTATTGCTCATAAGAACTGCGTCACTGGCTATATTATTCATGTTCCACATTCCACTGCGCGGAGAAATGGGTGGAATAAAAAATTGAAATTGAAATTTTTCTTAAAATACATTTATTGCATAGAGATATCTAAATTTTATTAGAAAAAACGTTAAATATGACTGAGGAATATTTAGTCACAAGTATATCTATTCACGGTTCGGTTAAAAGAAAAGAATGACTCTTTCGGTATAAGTGAAAATTAAGTGCTAAAGATGTTAAAATTGCAAAATTAAATGTTTTATTGTCATAATTGCCGAATATAAAATTTTGATTTATATTTTATCACTTTGTCACCATAGCTTCGCGGATCTTAAATTTTGCCAATTTGCCAATCCATGCTACATACTTCGGTAGCTTTTTGCTATCACTATAATAAAGTAAACAGAAACGAAGCAATTCTAAATTTGGAAATAAAAAATATTGTAATTATATGAAATTCCATATATTATTATTTAGCTACGCATTATTAAGTTTTAAATCTCTAATCTAGTGGAAAGACAATCTTCCGTCGACAACACTGATGATGATTCATAGTTTTGTTATACCGTAATATGACAGAATAATTCGAGCTGGATGAGGAGAGATCTTGAAATCACAATTTTTTTAAACCGCGAAGATTTATTTGATGATGGTGTATTGAAACGTATCTCCCAAAACATTTACTTTCTTATAAAAAATCTACCTAGCAAATCGTAATAGAGCAGTGTTTTATTACTTTAGGTTTTCTATATGTTAGTTAGATGAGGAGTTTTGACAACCAAATTTTTAACCATTCTTTCATAAATCTAAAAATTACCATTTTGCCATTTTCCTATTGGAAAGTTTTTTTCATCGATTACGAAAGTTTTCCTGAATGGCAACGGAATTCGCTTAAATGTGTTGAATAATTCTGTTTCGCCAAATGAAAATTGTATTATTATGGATAAATAATTTGCGTATTGGTGAAAAAAAACTCAAAAGCAAAACTGTGTGTATTTAAAATGCCCAAATATAATAATATAAACGGAACTCAATGACCAGCTCACTATCCAAACCTGGAGTAGTCTATAGTGTATCAAAGCAATCCCTGTAGTCATTAAATGGTTATTTTATGATTATCTGACTTTTACAATAGAATGTTTTCAAACTTTTACTCTCGCGATCCAGTGATGCGAGTAATTTTCAGACTATAGCTTTCATAAATTCATAGCAATAAAAGAATAATGCTGTCAAATACTAACAAAAAATTTCCAAGTTGTTTTGAGAAATTGTAGAAGTTAGCTGTGAAGTACATAAAAAGAACAAATTAACTTTGCCCAGCGACCAATTACTGGATCGTGATCAGTGCCTCGAAAAACACTGTCCTATTGCAACGATGTCTTCAGCGGATGTCAATATTAATTTATTTATAGTTATTAACTATTAAAATGCGATTTTAAAATTGGTACACAATTACGGTACATGTACATCTTCGAAACCCTTCAGTATGAATCGATGAATTATTTTTAAGATTACGGGATCAGCAAAATTTGCAACGAATACGGTTTCCCACTCAAAATTGACCCTAATGAACAACCACTATATTGGAAAGTTTAAATTGATTTTAATTTGACGTGGAAGCGCCTAATGAACTAAAAAAGTAAGTCCACAGGCAACGATTTAAATTCAGCACTTAGCATTTTGCAAATTAAACAAGCTGATAAAAAATCTCCATCTCTGCGAGCTTTCGTGCACAAACAACATCTTTACTTTTGACATTTTTAAGAATTGTAGGTCATTAATGAAGTCTTCTGTGTATAATCTGAGAATTTTAAGGTAACAAATGAAAGTAGGAAACGAATAATACGGAGAAATAATTTTGGGATTCACTCTAAAAATCCTCAAATTTTAAAAGATTTTGTAGTAAAATACTGTAAGTAATTTACATTCCATAAATGAATAATACGGAGAAAGAATTTTGGGATTCACTCTAAAAATCCTCAAATTTTAAAAGATTTTGTAGTAAAATACTGTAAGTAATTTACATTCCATAAATGAATAATACGGAGAAAGAATTTTGGGATTCACTCTAAAAATCCTCAAATTTTAAAAGATTTTGTAGTAAAATACTGTAAGTAATTTACATTCCATAAATGAATAATACGGAGAAATAATTTTGGGATTCACTCTAAAAATCCTCAAATTTTAAAAGATTTTGTAGTAAAATACTGTAAGTAATTTACATTCCATAAATGAATAATACGGAGAAAGAATTTTGGGATTCACTCTAAAAATCCTCAAATTTTAAAAGATTTTGTAGTAAAATACTGTAAGTAATTTACATTCCATAAATGTATACTAGCAACAGGAAAGAAAGTTATCACAAAAATTATCAATTTCAAAATGAAAGCATTAATTTCTGAATTATGCTCTGTTGAAGATCCAAAAAATGCCTAACCATAGGCATATATCTATAAGAAATTTAGCAGATCTATAACAATACCGTAAGAATTTACTCCAATATTAACTTAACGCAAAGAAAATTTAATTCGGCGAGTTGAATTATATCCAGGAGCTCTCTGTTCAATATGTTAACGAAATTAAAATTTTTATGTCGCATACTGTCGTAAATTAAGTGAAAAGCGTGCTCTTTCAAAAATATACTAATTAATGAACATAATAATCTTTGTCGGAAAGTATTAATTTTTTCTTGAAGAACCTCTATAGCATATAATAAATTTAACTGAAAATTAATCAATATTATATCACATACTCTTCTCAAAATTAAATTGATAAAATAGGATAAAGTGTCCATATAATTATAAGTTAAAAGCATTATCATCAGCCTTTAGAAGTTATCATTTTAACAAAATTGAAAGTTATTTAGCAATTTCTTTAATTAATAACCATAATAATTACTTAATAACCATAGAGAAAATTTATATGACTGAATTTCGCGTATCGATTGCTTTGGCTCTTATTATCTTGTTAGACATGAAACTAGGAATTATTTTTGAAATTTCCAATTATAATACTATTTTCCATCATTAAACAATATAGGAAATTCAAGATAATGTCGCATTTGAATAAATCGGATGGACTTGCCATACTTTTCTATCCTGTCCGATAATTCAACCACCCGTGATTTTCCGCTGAGGACCGATATCTGGTTTACTAAACCGATACAGGATTTTGTCTAGTGGAGATACGACATGTAAAAAAGCATCAATAAATTTCTCTTCTTGACAGTAAGGAGTGACTGAGGGAATTTTTGTGATTCGCAATCGGAAAATTACTAGCGAGGAGTCTTGGCAGAAATTTACCATTATTAAGTATCGTTATGCATAATATATGGTCGTATTAAAATGTTATGATTTTAATAAAAATTATCAGCCGAATTACATGTCAATGAGTTTAAAATTGTATTTTTTATTCAACAGATGCCGTTTCGGACGAGGTTATCTATATATATATATATCTATATATATATATATATATATATATATCAACCAGCGGAAGATATTAGCTACGGTTCTGACAGTAATTTAACAAACATTCGGCCCATTTAATGATCGTAGATGTAAACTGCACACGAATGAATAAATATTAAACGATAAAAATACAGTTATGGAAGTACCTTAAGGTGAGAGACAAACAAATGGAAATAAAAATTTTCCAGAAATTATCATATTGAGGAAATGAAACTTAAGATCAGTCAAGATAAAGTTAATGTATTGCAATCAACCATCAATTACAGCAGATGCTGTTACGTTAATAAGGAACAGGAGTTTAAAAAGTAACTGAGGTTGTTATTTACGTTTATTAAGCTAATGATAAATCTTCAACGCTGCAGCATTAAAACTTTATCATTGCCGAAAAGAAATGAGGAATATTTCGTCCACTACACATGCGAGACTTTCTACGTGAATATAGCTTTCTGATAGGATTTACCCTGACGAAAATTTCAAGTTAACGTGAAGTTAAATGATTAAAACAAATTGTTTTAAAAATTGTCGAAATTGACGAACATATATAGATATGAAAGCATAAAGAGGTACGTAAAATCTTCACCTTCGTCCAAGGAGAACCGCGGAACGCAAATAACGAGACAACGGCTTGGATATGTAAAATAAATAAGTCATTATTTCATAACAACAGTACTATTTATTCATAGCTTCTAAAATCAAGAGGCAATGAACATTATTTATACACTCAGTTATTGTCACGATCCTGTTTCATATAATAGGATCTAAATCATCTAACAACTCTCACACTTATGAATCCCTTTTTTTAAATTACTCGGCATATTCCGAACAGTTCATTTTGCGAAGCAGTTCTGCTGTGACATCAACGAATGAGGAATTTCAAATAAATCACATCCTACTATGCAACAACACAACAATCACATCTCTCACCGCTCATTAACAGCACGTAAGAATCTTTACATTGAGGTTCCATTTCATTTTTTTACATGGTAGCAATGCGCTATTTCACATGGACAGGGAATAAATCCAACATCCAACATAAACCAGTAGAAAGTTACTGGCACTACGACAGTGAAAATGGCATATCAGAATGTCCTTTTTAATCTGCCGTTTACTGCGTTTCTCAAATGTAATCAATAAGTCCGATTGATTGGAATCATATATTTACAATTATATATATGTACACAGTTCTTCAGTTCTCTCACTTCACAAAACGAATAATTACATATATATATATAAATCCGAAATAGAAGGGACTACAAGATTTATGCAAGATTTGGCTAAAGATCTCAGGCTAAGACATCGCTTTCGAAAAGCGACTCCTTTGCGCACATTAATGCGGAACGTAACGCGAGAACATGGCACACCAACTACTTGAAAATGTTTTTTTCCGTGGACCTTCGATCATAAATCATTTTCACGAAGTATTCTACGGGAAGCGAAGTGGTCACCTGGATGGGGCAGCGCTGCTCCAGCTTAGAGGCGTTGGTGAGACCCTCGTCCCCGCCCCCGGCCTCCTGCACTCCAAAGGAGGCTGAAAGTCGGGGGCCGTCGACGGTCAGACTGACCTCAAGGTGGGACTGAACCTGAACACAGGAGCAGCCACTGGGGAGGCGGCTAGCAGCGACAGCGGAGGAGGCGGGGGCTGCCGGTGGAGGTCCGCGAAGGAGGCGGCTGCCGCGGCCGCCAGGAGGTAATCTGCGCCGTTCAGAGGCGGCGAGGCTTCGGGCGAATGCCTCTGCATCGTCGACCGGTGGTGTAGGAACGTTGGCATCCCTGGATGGGGTGCTGCGGCCGTCTCCAGCAAGCCGTGATGGTGGTGATGAGGATGAGAGAGTAGGAACGCCGGGGGCGGGTGAGCGTACAAGGGAGGTGGCATGCTGGCGGAGAGCACCGGAGGATGAAGGGGGGCGTAGGCCGGAGGCAGAGGAGGGTAACAGGACGAGGGGGCGTAAGGGTGCGGGGACACGTGAGGAGTCGTCGTCGCCGCCGACGTGACTTTTGCGACCGAATCTCTGTCGGAAGATGGTTGGTTGTCCTCCGGGGATATCAGGCTCTCGATGGTGAAGGACCTCTTTGGTCTGGGTGCCGTCGCGTCCGGGACGGCGGGACGGCTTCCGGGAAGGGTAGTGGCCGCCGTGGTGGCAGGAGGGGGTGGTGAAGGAGGAGGCATGGTGCATCCGTGGGGAGGTTGAGGAGGCTGCTGTGGTGCGGGAGGAGAGGTCGGTGTGAAAAGGAACCTATTCATACTCGCCAAAGCTGCTAATTCGTTCTCGAGCCTGTCTTTGTCGGATTTCAGAAGCTTGAACCTCTTCCGTCTTCTCAACAGAGATCCGTTTTCAAACATGTCGATGGCGGCGGGATGCAGGGCCCAGTACGCTCCTTTCCCGGGCCTGTCAGGCCTCCTCGGTATCTTGATGAAGCAGTCGTTGAAGGATAAATTGTGCCTCAAAGAATTCTGCCACCTCTGGGTGTTCTTCCGGTAGTAAGGGAACCTATCGGTGATGAACTTGTAGATGTCCGACAAGGGTAGCATCTTCTCCGGACTGCTCCAGATGGCCATCGCCGTGAGGGAGATGTAGGAATAGGGTGGCTTCTGGTCGCCGTAAGACTCACGGCTCGGCCGCGGCATGGTTCCCCGGCTGACGGAACGTCCGCTGACCGGAGCCCAACACACGGCGGGAGCCGGCGAAACCTGCGCGACTAATATCTAGTCTTCGCCTCCTGATGAGGCTTCGGATGAAGAAACTTTTGTTTATGCAGAGAGAGAGCAGATTTTTTCTTCTCGAAAATGCGCTATCTTTCTCAAGTGATAGGAAAATGACGATTACTAGCCTCTCCCTTCACCCCCGGAGAGGACTACCTCGCTCGAGAGACTTCAACGTCCATTGATAAACATTGCATCTTCATCGACAAACATGGCTAAGTATATTTAAAAGTCCAATTCTTCTAAGCACTCTTACACTTCCACAGTCAATGAGTCGCGGTTCCAACGCTCCTCGGAAATCGTTTCACTCTTTTTTTTACCCGTCCTTTCCGACAAATACGCGGTTCGTCGCCGGATCGATCCTCGATGCCGACAATGGGCGAAAACACAGCACGAAGGCGCGAACTTCGTTCTCGCACAAAAATACCGCAATACAAGCGACAATCGCGGCTCCTTTTCGTTTTGGACGAAGAAAAAAAAACCGAAACCTCCTTCCCCACTACGTGCTTCTCGCTCGCCCGCTTGGCCTCGACTGATCCGGAGGCCAAGGTACGTTTGGTGGGACGACCTGCAGGCGAGAGTATCAGAAAAGGGCGTTAAGCTCCGCCCACCAACCTGCGCCTCACCGCTCGATTTCCCCGCCCCCTTTTCTCCCTCCTTCCTCCGGGACTCCCTCGCGCGGGAGAGCGGGGAAACTATCCCCGAGTCCCTCCCATCCGCCCCCATCGTCTCTCTCTCTCTCCATCGGACCAATGGGTGCACACCTGAGCCTCCCCACCACTTGAGGAATCTCCTCCGAGTTAAAAACCCGAAGGCGATGAGTGCCGAGAGGTCGGATGTTTATTTTTTTCATTTTTTTATCTCTCATCTTCCCTTTCCTCTCTTCCTCCCCCTCCACACGACTAGACGGGTGAGAAACGGAGGCGCTCCATTGGTCCGGTTGCCTTTCTTTTCTCTCTCTCTCTCTACAAGCACGCCGAATTCACCACGCATACTTGGAAAAAGAGGACGAGAATTATTATCGCCTTCTTCCTTCCTTCCTTCCTCGTAAACTCGTTTCTGAAATTGATTCCGTCTCAACGGAGCTCAACAAAGGCGTTCATCACTGTTTTCACGAGAGGAGGGAACGAGTGAAGAATAAAAAAAAAGAACTTGGAGCGGAATAGTTCGATAAATTCATGAGGGAATTAATTTCGGGCTGGTTTTCTCCTCTTAATTTTTTTTATCTCAATGCCTCGGATCGTCCCTCGCATCCTCATGCATGAGAAAGGCGTTTAATCTTGTAATGCCTGAGTACGCGCACGCGGGCAGATTACGGATTATGCCATTATATATTACATCCTCCGTGCCCAGGAAGGAAGAACGGCAATGAAAACTCGTCGCGCTTTTTGGTCGTAAACAATGCGTTCAAAAGGCGACATCGCGACGCGATACGGCGAGGACTCGAATTTTGGGCGGAGTCTCTGAGATGGTGGTTGGCTATACAACGCGGCGAGGCCATGTGTCCGTGACACCTCGTGACAAATGTTTTCTGCCTTCTGAATGGCGAGAAGAACGCCACGATAGGAATAAATTTCAATTTAAAAGTTAGAAACGCTCTTAAAAGAAAATATAAATAATCTCAGGCGTAAAAAACCTGAAAAGTGGACGATAAACCAAAGAAATAGTTGGTTGAAATCCTAAAAAGGCTACGTATGCATGAATGCTCTCTCCCCATCCTCTACGTACAATGTTAAAGACAGGCAACGTGATTTGACAAAGAAATAACTGTCTTACGCTTAGTCAAAACGCACGCGCACACCTGTGCTCCCAAAAGATCTTTTGCTGTGCATGATGTGAATGTGTCAATCCTAATCAACGTGCATAGATATTTAATTTGCGAAATTCGCTCTGTAATCCCTTAAAAAATATTCTGACATAATAGCAAAGTGTCTAAACAATTTATTTTTGTAAGAAATTTAAAGTTTTCTTAGTAACTTTTGATAAAATGTTTTAACCAAATACATCGCTCTCCGTTAATCGCAATGCAATAAAAATTAGTTTTAAATACAGCAAAATTTAAAAGAAATAAGTGCCAGCGTTCCAACATAACATCTTTACCTCCGACAATTTTACATTGTATCAAGTTAAAGGAATCGTCTCTGTTTTTGGATACCTAATCTATAAATAAATAGTTTTTATTTTGGTGCAATATTTTGATGGGATGAATGCTAATTCAAAGAGTAAATAAAAAGCGAGTCATTTGAGACCCGACGATTTTAGCTAAATAAAAACAAAATAATTTATTCGATAGATTAGAACTTCCGATTCGGCAAGCATAATGGGGTGATCAAGAAGATATAACTATGATAATATTTCAATTCCCTCTATTGCCTAAAACGATTCAAAAGCAATATGGAGCAGCAATATTTTTAATATATACAATATGAAAGTTCAAATGGCCATATTTCCAACATACTTATATACGTTTTCAAATTTTCTATGTTAACTTATTCGAATGCCTAAAATCGAATTTTAATCAATATAATTTTCGACAAAACACAAATAATAATGGAAATTTTCAATTACTTAGAATTTCGATTTCGAACAACAAAAGTCGAACCAATATCAGGAGCATATTATGGCTTTAAAACTTTACGTTAAAACTTCTTATTTTTGCAATGATCGCAATGAAACAGTATTTAACTTGATTGGTTTATAAACAAGAAAAATAGTTCCCTAGAGAATTATCGAGCTCGTCTTAAAGTTGGAAAGAATTCAAGAATATGCACTTCAATGACAAAAATTGAAAAAGGCTTTACCTGAAGTATCTCTAATAGCCATAATGATGTTATGAAAAGCCTTTCTCATATACATGTTATGGCCTCCTGGAGATGCCTAACGTAAGTCCTACTTACTTTTTAAAAATTTTATATTAAAGTGCTTATTCTTGTAGAAAAATTAGAAGCGACGAAAATGTCATTTTAGAATTAAAATAAATAGGTAAGGCTGTGTTATATTATAAAACATAGGATCGCGTCTGATTTTCATTTCAATAAATTTATTTTTCTCGGCATCTCACCTATGTTTTTTCCCTTATAAACTCACCAAATTCTCACAAATTAACTCTTAACTTCAAATTTAAAGCTGACAGTAACGATGAAAGTGATTTCACAAATATTTAAGATGGGAATAAAATACTGTAATATTTAAAATCTTTAAAATCTATAATATACATCTAAATTTTATCACGCAATTCGCTCTTGGTGGCCCATCATAATGTCTCAAAAAATTTATCTCGTAGATTTGAATTTCCTACGTACATGTGTATTCTAACTACTTTTACAACCTTATTAGCTGAACCTAACCTACCTATACAGCAAAACTAGCTCAAGAGCTAGAGTAATAATGCGTAATGCACTTAATAATAACAAAAAAATGTTTTTCGTGGGGCATGCAAATTCATCGAGTTATAGGCTCATCCTAGAGCAGTGTTTCCCAAACTTTTTGACAGAGCGAATCCCTTTTTATAATGATCCAAATATCGCGAACCCCCTCCTAAAAATAAAAATTTTCAAGGAATCTTTTTTACCTGAGTATAAATTATTAAAGAATATGTATTGTAAACAGTTTTTATATTTATTAATTTAAGTATACAATATTTATTATAACATTATTTCCACCTTTAATATATACTTTTCCGTTGCTTATTTGCTTGTTTGTAACCTTGTGGTCAGTAGTAGTAGTAAGGGGAGCAGAGTAATTTTTATTTGCATATTAAAATTACGAAGAATTATTACGAAAATTTGAGATTTAAAAAAAAGTCGAGAAGTACATACAAAATTTACTTTTTTTTACAATTTGCGTACAATATTATGTCTCAACATTCGTCCTTGTTCCTTTAGTTAAGAGTGCATTACAATATAAGTATATTATCCGCCATGATATCGATTTGTGCGTTGTTTAAAGAAGACATTGGTCTTCTATCAAATTATTGCTTACAAAGATGAAGGCCTATGCAGTTTCCGTTTTTACAAAAAGCTCCTCTACCTAGTGAAAGGAGATCGATGATTTTTTCTTCCTAAGGCTTAAAAATAGGTTTAGCTCCAGACATTCTTTTCGTGCTTCAAATAAAAGTTTGACATAAATATTGTTTAACTAATGGATTATTTTGCATTTTAATAAAAAGTAGTTATACAGAATTTGTTAAAAACTTAAATGCCAACAAGGACCAAATTAAGTGATTTACCAAAAACTTTGCTCGCCATTATGGATTTTTTTTGCTGCGAACCACGGTTTGGGAACCTCTGTCCTAGAGCATGGGTCGGCAACCTGTGGCTCCTTGAGTACATACATATTTGTGGCTCCTTAGAAGTTAGTTAAACTCCCTAACGTTTATCAGTCATGAAAACACGCTTATTGCAATCCGCCCTCGTCTTTCGGAAACCCTCCCTCTCGGTCCAAAATTTCTTTCGTCTTACCTATATCGTATATCGGGAATCCTCACTCAAATCTCCAAAAAAAGTCATACAGATTTTTACTGTGTGGCAAAGAACAAAAAAAATGCCTCCTTTACTTTGAAAGGTTGCCGACCCCTGTCCTGGAGAAATTGGCTTTATTGGCAGAATAGTGCGGAATAGTACAGAAGAAGTACGCGACACGTGTTATTTGCCACTGATTAGACCACATGTGGAGTACGCCTCTTGTATAGTGGACCCGTATGAGTAGGGCCAGATAATTCAAATAGAGAGAGTACAACGCAGAGCAGTCAGATTCGTGAAACAAAATTATGAATATTATAAGGAAAGCGTCAGATCATTATTGAGGGATTTGAAGTGGATATTACTGGAAGACCAAATATTGAATTCAAGGTTAAGTCTTCTGGATAAATATTGATCAGAATTTCTAGCAGAAAAGATTTTTGGAAATAATTGAAGCGTACATAGATACAAAGTGGTCTGACGATAAAATACGTTAGATCTATTATAGGACGGAGTGTTGTCGAGGGTAACATGAATATGTGGATACACAAAGAAACGTCAATGATAGAAACACAATCTTCAATCAGCACAACATCCAACATAGCCATACAACAAAAGTATCTCAAATATAATAATGAATGATAAACCCGAATTCTTTATTGATATGAAATTTTTACGCCTAAAAGTATTCGTATCTTACCTATCGATATCTATAATACACCATTCTACTGACAGGAAAATTGGCTCCTTATTGGTATGGTCGCATGGAGTTTAAACATGATTCAATTCCAATATATTACATTTGTAAATTTATGAATTATATCACTTCAATGATTTCTAACTCAGATCTAAGTATGTAAGATCAAAATTGAAAATGAAACAAGAGTTTGTTCGGCTTGGCTAATTGCAAAGCATCTGCCCTTAGTCCCAATTAAAATAATATCACACTCCCTCTATCAAGGGGATGTTGTACTATATCGCCATGTCCGAACGTTTAGCTTCCAATCGTCGGAAACGCGGGCTATTAAAGAGTTCTAATAAGGCGTAACAAAAGGGAACTCATCTCGTGAATTTTTCTCCCCGCTTAACTGGCCATTCAAAACCACCCACTCGACGGGTTTAACCACATATTATGCCTAATCGGACAACCGATGAAACAGGTGCACGCGTCCCGTAAACCGTCATTATTTCCATTGTCATCTGCCTGCCGGTGTAATCATCGAAGTCGACCTGACCATTTTATTGATTGCCCTTTTAGAATGGCGCCAAATTAATCCGGACACATTCACGCGGCGAACGGCTGACACCGGCCTCGGGTTTTTTCTCTTGCGCCTTAAATTTGGGTGATGATATTAAATCGAAGATTACATTCAGTCAAAAGTGGAAAACTGACCATTAAGACCAATGAAACTACAAGCAACCTTGAAAGTCGCCGCACTGGTGCGTGGCACCATAAGGTGGACTGTACCAAAATATCGCTAACAATAGACCATAATATACCACAACCGGTTAACGAGGATAGTTTCGACTTCTTCGAGTTCTTGTTTTATAGGATTCCCTGATGGGAAGGTTAGAATTTCACAGAAATGGTTCAGATTAAAATATAATTTATGTAATACACTCCTGGTTTAAATTCGCCTTTTATTAATTTTTCCAATTCAGGAATCAAAATTAGGTTAGGCACATATGTCCTGAAAACTATGGGGACGAAAAAAGGCCGAATCCTACAAGTGAATAAGTTCCTTCCATAAAAACTGAACGAGGAGATAAGATCATCGTCGAATGAATTTTTAAGCTTCATCGCCAAATTCTTACTGAATGATGAGGAAAGTGCTATTATAATTAGTACCAATAAATTTCATTTCATGGGATGTTTACTTCGACGAATAGCAATGATTGTGATGGACTATTAAGATAAAACTAAATGAAATCAAGCATTCGACCACTTATATACGATTACGATCTCGATTGCGAGTGACCATTCGTTAAAGGGAGTCCTTTTAGACAGATTGGTTATCATGACAACCCCAAGAGGCATCGCACCAGGTGGTATCACGAAAAAGCAGGGGAGAGAACGTTAAAGTAAGGATAGGGATATTAATACGAGTGAAAACGATGGGGGGAGGGCGTTCCCATTAAGTGAAGGGGTTAAGCACTGACACTAACATCGGGGAGCGCTGGGGATTAGGGTGCGGGACAACAACCCACAGATTTACTCAGCAAGTCATGTCAACCAACGTGATTGTTTTTCAACACAGACATTTCGTGCCTCGAGTTAAAATTTGCATCATGCAGTACGCCAATGGGTGTGGCAGGGGATGGCATGTACCGACTTATTTGTAAATGGTGTTGACATTATTCCTGTTCGCTCGTTTTGTTACGTCGGGGAAAAAGAACGAAAAGTACTTCTCGCTCCTCGACTTTGCGGGTTATTTAATATGCATATATATATATATATTTATATATATACATATACGTATTTGTGCCGAAATGGTTCGTGTTTCGCAAGTATGTAATTGCTGACAACATAGAATGAAGAGTCGGGAGATGTGTCGCCGAAAGTTTCAATAACAGTTTATAAAAAATACAGTAAATTTCGCTAAGCAGATTTTTTGTCTTTTTCTTGCGTCATTTTTAACAACGACAAAAATATTGTTTAGGCTTAAACTCTTCATTATTACATGCTACTATTTTTTAGTTCGGTGGATTGTAGTGTGTCGCTCACATGAGCTTTAACTGTCATGTACGTCGCGAGGGGGAAAAGGTAGAGAACCGATATCCTAGATAATTAATTATGCAAAGCGGCGAAAAGATCATCTCTTAAGATCCATTATTCCAGAGAATATGAATTCTTACTCCCTATAATCGTGTAATAAGAATAACATGAGAGTACTAGCTGGCCATTCCCCCAAATTTTCTGACCTACTCCCAGGCCAACTTATCAGATCACCCCGATTTAGGCACGCCATTTTCAATTTAAATTTATGTTATAACCCTGCAAACCGCCAAAGGAATTCGGAAGGGGGTGTCACCCTTCTCTCATTCTAATTTAATTCTATTAACATGTCTTATAGCATCTGAGAAAAATTATATGTAGTATCTCAGTAATAAAGCGCAAAGTATGCCCTCCGTGCGTAAATATTTTACACTGTAGAAAATGTCTCTTTTGTATCTACCTAAATAAAAAGAGTCTATCATTTTGATTTCAGTCAGAAGGTGAGATCGATATTTATGTTTTTAATCTAAATCCAATGCCATACACTTTTTGCTTCGTGCAGGGTAATCATTAATTTCAAAAGTACTTAAATCGTCGTTTTCGCGCCTGAGCCAGACGAAAACATTGTAGAAAAAGAAGACATGCGAGACGCTAAGCTGCCAAATCCGGAATGAGCTTGAAATAACGGGCAAAGGAGTGAAAAATCGCATATGACAAAGAGATCAAGGGAATAATTTGGATTGTACAATGAAATCTTCTCGTCGAGGAAGGAAGAGATGTGAGCGTCATGTAGCGAGTTGGTGGGAAAAGTAAGATGGAAGAATTAAATAAGGCGAGTTAGACAGAAAGAGAGGAACAAAATTTTTAAATATTCAGCACTCCCTCCCTCCCTTCCGAGACCACTTTACCATGCAGAGTGCCTCCTCCGATGAAGGCTCCACATCGCGGACGGGGAATGGAGAAAGGACGAGCAAAGGAAGGGAGAGACGGCGGAAACTTATAAATGACGATTGAGATAGGTTTCGTACGCATGAGGGCGCTGACTTCACTTCAAAATGTCCTCATGGACGGAACTTCAAAAGGCGGTAATTCTTTCCCCAGACGGGGAGGCAGATAGAGGGACTTCACTTAAAGAATCAGGGAAGGAATTATTGCTCTCACTTTTATCCTTCTCTATATCAAAAGCATTCGAACAAAAGGCGTGTATTTTTTCCCACCGAAAAAAAAAATAAGAACATTCGGAAAATGATCGCCAATTTTGGGAAGGCGGTAAGGAGTTTTATCTTTCCATCCCTGTTCTCTCTCTCTCTCTCTCTCAAACACTCATTCCCAATATAAGAGGTTAACAACACCCCCAAAAAATCTTTTTATTTTCTAATGGGAAACTAAAGACGTGGGAACGCAAGTGTGCAAAAACATCGAGGTGTATTCGATGACGCGCAATGTGAACAATAGGAGGAGAGATCCGCTATTAAACTGGTTTGCGATTTCTTCCCCGAAAAAAGCTTTTCCCTTTAAGAGAAACTGTCCCCTTTAAGTGTTTCCATTACTTCAATTTGTGTACAGTTATTTTCTTGGAACTCTACGAGAAAACTCCATGAAGTTTTTCTATAATGAGTACATAAAGAGCTAAATTTGCAGCTTGCATAATCTCGGTGCAAAATTTTTTCCTTTTAAAAAAATCTGATGTGGCCAACACATGACTTTCTCCATATTTGGGGCATAGATATTTAAATTATTATGAATAATATTACGAGGCAAAATTATTATTTCGTATCTTAGAAGAAGACACGTCCTTGCCGTAAATTACGTATATTTTGAATGTTTACAGAATTCACCGCTACATGGTGTTGGCGCTGTATACAGGTATTAAGATAAAGCGAAATATATCCTAAATGGATGGTTCTACGAAAATTAGTTTCAAACAAAACTTGGAAGAAATATTATTCTCTACAACTTTGGTCCTTACGAAGATTACCAATAACGATGTTTTTTAGGAGATATTTAACGGAAACCGAAAAATCAGTTATTTATAAATAACTCCTAAACAATAACTCCTATAGAAAATTATTTCAAATGAAAACTGTAGGAAATGACATTCTCTATAACTTTTGTATAGAATTGTATATACAATAATGATGTTTTAACGAAGAAATATCGCAAAAACCGAATCGGGTTTCGAATATACCTCGACTTCCGGTTAACCGTTATTGTCCAAAAACTAATCAGTTCTTTGTGCTCATGTAAGAGTGTTAGATATGAAGTTTGGTAACGATATGGCACGTACTTTTTGAGTTAGAGCGCCCACAATAACATACACACACACATACACATACACACACACACACACAGACATCATTCCGAAAATAGTCTAAACGTGTTCTAGGGACCTCAAAACATGTATTTCCGTTGAAATCTCGAAGTCGATTTTTTTCATGAATACAATACTTTCCCATTACTACGTATGGAGAAAGTAAAAATAATTGGACTTTACACCTTATACATTGGTAGAAAATGTAAAATTCTACTATATTTTAAATCATACAAGCAGTAGTGTTTCCCAACCAGTGTACGTATACCGTCTGACATGAACTGGTGAGCCGCGGAATTTCGGAGGAAGCGCAAAGACTACCCTGGAAAATGAGGGGAGGTGCGCCGCTAATACTATTAATTTTGGTTTAAGTATACCGTGGAATGTTTGAAAAACACTGGTTAATGGGACAATGTAACGAAGGCGATGTTCAGATCCTCCATTATGAGTTTGATTACATTTCGTTATGTTGTAGGGATTGGGAATTAGAGTTAAACAGTGATAAATGTTCAATAGTTCATTTTTGGCATGGCAGATATAAGTCAGTTATTAACAGCGAATAATTTCTCAGTATGGGGCCAGCAAAAGCGGTGAAAACTCAGAAATATCTCTGTATCCTATTAACGTACGATTTATCATGTAAGGAGCATATTCGATAGGTAGTAGGAGTAGATCTTAAAACGCTAGGGATTTTCCGTAGAATACTAGGGGTGTGCGATCAAAAGATATGTGAGGTTTGTTGTCCTCCCCTGGTTAGGCCGCTAATTGAGTATGCCTGTAGAGTATGAGATTGACCTTATTCACGAGTTAGAGAAAATAAAGCGAAAAGGAGCACGTTTCGTGAAACATCGATACATTTACATTTACATCGATACCCTGCAAGCCGCTAGAAGCGTTTGGCAGGGGGTGTCACAACACCAAGTGAACTCTAAATAATTCCTCTGTTGGACTGTCTTATCGCGTCTGGGAAAAAGGATCTGTAGTATTTCTCTGTTCTAGCGATTGTTTCGACATATTTTCTCCCGATATGGTAAGAGAAGTACGTGTCACGAGTCTAATATATGAAATTGGATGGGAATCTACGGAGAAGCCGCGTGAAAAGCCTAGGCATGGACTTTCACAGTCATTTGAGACAGAAGAAGTTAAAGATTAGACGTAGGTAATTAGGAGTCCGCGATCAAACTGACTCTTGAAATTAACTATGTATACTAGAGATAGATATAGAAAAAAATCGGTACAATATACATTGTACAAACTTTCTCATATACTAATGTGTCGTTTAGTTATGTTTAGAAAATTAAAATCGTATCAGCCGGTTTTTAGAAAATTCAATTTTTGTTAAAGTTGCCTAGAATAAACTAGCTTTATATTCATTCATTGAGAAATATGACATATGTAGTATTATTTCAGATGTATACTCAAGTAATTGTAAGAAATTTGATCAAAATCGTTACAGTCGTTTTTGAGAAAATGAAATTATTGTTAAAGTTGCCTAGAATAAACCAGCCGTATATTCATTTTTTGAGAAATATGAACTATTTGGTTTTATTGAAGACGTAAACTCAAGTAACTGTACGAAATTTGATCAAAATCGTTATAGCCTTTTTTTAGGAAAATCAAATTGTTGTTAAAAATGCGTAGGATATAAACTTCCCTTACTTATTAAGTACTGTCAACCATTTCTTCAAAGCCTCTGCTCAGTATGTTAAAATGCCTAAGTACGAGATTTCATTCATTTTCGCTCTACCGTTTAGGCTCTAGAGCTAATAACAGGCAGACCCAAAGACAGACGGCATTGCGAAAACCACTTTTTCGGATTCAGCGACACCTAAAACGTATATTCCCGTTAAAATCTCTAGGTCGAATTTTTTCGCGATAACAATACTTTCTCAATATACTTTGTATATGAGAAAGTAAAAAGAGAGCGTAACAGGAAATTAATATGATCGATCGGTGATATTCAAACATATGGCAAACATATATTGCTGTGACTTGCAGGGTTATTCATATTATGATTCAGAGACTGCAGGATATAAATTTGAAATAGCCGTATTTACAAAAGATTCCTCTATAATGGCAAGTTTCCTAAATATAAATAATGTGAAATACCTTATTAGCTTGATACTCTTGGATATATTAAAATAGCCATCTGGATTCCCAAGTTTGTGCTATTAACGTGAAGAAACTTCAAAGTTTACCAAAAATACCTCTCAAGTAAAAATTTGAGACAAAGCGAATTATATCAATTTTCCTATTTGCTGAAACGCATATTTAAGACAAAATAGCATTAATCCTTAGGGCAAGACAAGAAGTACACTTGCAACTTCAAACCAAATAGGCGCATTACAAAAGTTCATCGATAGAAAAGAGCGGCATTAAACTACAACATTTTTTATCATAGACGACGGACAGAAAATTAACGTGTATTTCCATTTTAATCTTAAGTAATAAAATCATGATAAATGAAACTTGATTTTATGAAGCGCCTAATGATTGGCCATTTCCATTGAACGAGCCACCACCGATCGGAGAGAATTCTAACATACACTACCCTAAATCAAAGAGCGGAATGGCGTAAAAATAATTATATTTACTCATCAAGATCGTAAAGTAAAAAAATGCATTACACTCTACATATTTAACTGTGTTTTATCTCAAATAAGCAATGAGAAAACATGATAAATAATCGCTAAAAGATAACATTTACATTTCTATGTCCTTCCCACTAAAACACGCCGTGGGATGGAGCGAAGGAAGCCCTCGTGATATTTTTTTTTTAAGATGAACTATTTTTCTTACGAGACAAACGGCTAATGGACGCAATAATATCTCCCCCATCTCCCGACGTAAATTGGGAGCGCGTTCGTCACTCGGGCACCTCAAAAGGAAAACTCCGCGGTCAGCCTTTCGCCGCGCGGCGGACACGCACACGAAAAATCCCAATCAACTCTCCCGACGTCCTCCTTTCCTCCTCTCCCCCCTTAACCGCCACTCCGTCCCTTCATTTCTTCGCTCCGTTTTACTCCTCCCTCCCCCCACTCCCCCCCTCTTCCCACAATCTCGAAACGCATAAAGCAGTCCTTATTCATCACGACGTTAGATACACTCCGGAACGGATGATAGGTTTGACAAAAGCGAACGTTAATCTACAATCAAATTAATTTCGTTCTCCTCTTTTTTTCCTATCATCATTCCGGAGATGTGCGAGAGAAAGAGAGCCTTATATCTCTCGGAGGGATATTTCTAGAGATGGGGTATGGTGGATGTTTAAGAGGGGAGGAAGGGAGGGGAGGGGAGGGAGGAGTGGAAAGAGAAGGGATAGACGGGATTGGGAAAAAGGTTCTGTTGATGGGGGGACCAGTCGGCGAAAAATGGGTTTCCGAGAGGTCTACCACACCTCTTTCTTCTCTCTGCACCACGGTAGGGAGCTGCTCCTTCACTTTATTCCACCAAGTACAGGCACGTGTGTTTTTACATGTGTGTATGTAGGTATATGTTTGTGTATGTACACACACAAACATACACACACACACATACATAGATATAGAGCAACTGCCCCTATTACGGTCCCCCTCTCCCCCTTATTTTCTCATCCCATCCCCGTTTCACCCTCCATCCCTTTCCTCTTCTCCCCCTCAGGTTAAGCCCGAAATGAAGCGACTAAAAACTACTCCGGTGGGAGGGCTTTCTGGTATAAGTGATGGCTGACTCAATCTTTCAAAGGAGGCCGACGCTTGGACACCGAATTAGAGGCCGCCTCATCTACTCCTCCCGTCCTAATGCCCCACCTCACCCTTCTCCCCCTCTACTACCTCTCCTCCTCCTCCCATCCCCTATTCCTTTGCATTTCTCCCCTCTCCCTCACTCCGGTAGATGGGGTATTTGGAAGGAATGCGTTCATTTTAAGGGAAGAGAACGCAAGGGAAAAATGAGTGAGGGCTGGAGCGAAAGAAGGGAGGAAAAAGAGATGGAGAATCCCCGGCTTCTAAAAGGAACCATTTGGCGGGATGTGCTTTTTTCCCCAAAGGCGGCTAATTGGTGCGTGGGAAGTGAGATGTATTTTTATTTTTACTGAAGAAATATCGGAGGAATAATCAATTTATTCCTTTAAGAAATCGTAAAATGGCGGCAATGGGTCGGAAGAGAGGGGAAAATGCCGAGGCAGGTGTATCTTTTGTTTAGAAAGAAAAACACACCCGGATATCTAGTTAGTGGATGGTGTTTTTAATGTAAGATATGAACGCTTTTTATTATGACGGCGCTTAATTGATACGAACAGATGATATTCAGCAATCATTATATGGCTACATAAATTTGAGTGGATGTTTTTAAATACGTATATTATATTAGCATAATAAAGGCATACTACATGATTGGTATGATAAAATGGCCGTTTCAAGTATTAAAAGCCTGATTAATATTAGAAAGCGCAATTCATATCATATGTTGTTTCTTTACCTTATGGAATACCAAGTTAAAATTATTGACATTAAGATACTAACTTTTAAAAGTTATATTTAATTTTTTTTAACTTTGATATTTAATTTTGTTAAACATACTCGATCGCAAAGATTTTGTATTTTTCATACACTTAGTACCAATTGAAAAATTAATGTGTAGTATTTAAGACAACAGGTATGCGATTAGTTTTGTTGTTGAAGTAGTGACCTCCGGTTCTTTTCCGAATAATATGTCATAGTGACTAATTAAGAAAACACTCACAACAATACTTACTGTTAAAAATCGGTACAATATACATTGTACAAAATTTCTCATACTAATGCGTCGTTTAGTTATATTTTTAAAATTCTTAACTATGTAGAATCATTATAAATATTTTACATTTACATTTACATTTACATAAATACCCTGCAAGCCGCTAAAAGCGTTTGGCAGGGGGTGTCACAACACCAAGTGAAGTCTAGCTAATTCCTCTGTTGGATTGTCTTATCGCGTCTGGGAAAAAGGATCGGTAGTATTTCTCTGTTCTAGCGGTAATTTCGAGATATTTTCTCCTGCACTGTGATCTAACATTACGTTCACTAACACCGATGGGGACGACTATGCCGCGTACGTCTTCAACGAATTCGGAACTTTCAAATTTTTCAAATAGTTTCCTTTTGTATTCAATTCTTCTACTCTTCAACGTCTGCCATTTCAGATCTCTCAATAACTCTGATACACTCGCATCATACCGATATTCTCCTTTTACAAATCTAGCCGCTCTACGCTGAACCATTTCGAGCTCTCTAGTTAGGCCCTCCTCGAAAGGGTCCCAGACGGCGCAACAGTATTCCACGATGGGTCGTATTAGGGAAAAGTATCTACATCTACATCTACATGATACCCTGCAAATCACCAGACTGGTGGGTGGCAGGGGGTGCAGCACACCGAAACCTACCTAATAACCTCCCTCGTGGGAATCACTCTCCTGTTATGATCCCGTATGGTCCTTGGGAAAAACGAGCTCTGATATCGCTCGGTCCTACAGTCGATCTCTCGTATTTTATTCTCGTGATCGTGCCTGCCCATGTACGTAGGTGCCTCTAATATTCCTGAGACCTCCTCTAAGAGAACTTCCGACGTAAATTTCTCCAGAAGCCTTAACCTAGCGCTAATTCTGCGATCCTCTAGCGATATCCAATTCAACTCCTTCAAGAGTGATGTGACGCTTAGTTTTTGCTCATATTTTTGCTTTACGAATCTGGCTGCTCTGCGTTGGATTCTTTCTAACTCAAGTATTTGTCCCTTTTCGTACGGATCCCATATGCTGGAAGCGTATTCGACCTGAGATCTGACCAATGATAAATAACACGTTTCTCGTACCTGTTCTGTGCTACTTCTTACTATTCTGCCTACGAAGCCCAATTTCTTATTAGCTGCGCCTACGATCCTTCGAATATGCATATTCCATGATAGATCACGACAAATGGTGACTCCTAAATATTTAACGTACTCTGCAGATTGGATATTCAATCTATCAATTCTGTACTCCGAGTCTAATTCATTGTTCTTACTCTTCCAGAAACTCAGTAGGGAACATTTGCTGTGATTAACTTCGATTTTCCAATCTTGACACCATGCTGAAAGGGCGTTTAAATCTTCCTGGAGCGATTTTTGGTCATCCTGACTCGTTATCTCCTTATATAAAACGGTGTCATCTGCGAAAAGTCTTATTTTGCAGCGAACTACCGAGCAGATATCGTTTATATATATCAGGAATAGTAGTGGGCCTATGACACTTCCCTGTGGAACACCTGATGCGACTTTTACCGGGTATGAAGATTTCCCATCAATAACTACTATCTGTTTTCTGTCTGAGAGGAAGTCTTTTACCCAACTCACGATATTAGGGTTTATGCCATACTTTCCTAGTTTTCCTATTAATTTATTATGGGGTACTTTGTCAAACGCTTTTTTAAAATCAATGAAAATGGCATCAACCTGAGTGTTTTTCTCTCCGCATTGTAACAATTCGTTTACTTATGAAAATCGTATGAGCCGTTTTTTTAGATAAACCAATTGTTATTAAAGTTGTCCAAGAATAAACTAGCCTTACATTCATTCTTTGAGAAATATGAACTATGAAGTATTATTGCAAACGTAAACTCAAGAAACTGTATGAAATTTGATCTAAATCGGTGTAACCGTTTTTAAGAAAATCAAATTGTTGCTAAAGTTGTCTAGAATAAACTAGCCTTATATTAATTTTTTGAGAAATATGAACTGTGTAGTATTACTGAAGACGTAAACTCATGTAACTGTACGAAATTTGATCAAAATCGTTAGAGCCGTTTTTGAAACAATCAAATTGATGTTAAAAATGCGTAGAATAAACTGCCCTTAATTATTGAGCGGGGCTCAACGGGTTCTGCTGCGATTACATGCTGACACAAAAGAGTCATCACCTAGCCCAGGAGTCAGCAAACTTTCAAAGTAAAGGAGCCATTTTTTGTGTCATTCCAAATAATACTTTAGGGCCACAGGATGAAAATCTGTGACCTTTTTACTTTCTCATATACGAAGTATATTAAGAAAGTACTATTGTTATCGCGAAAAAATTAGACCTCGAGATTTTTACGGAAATATACGTTTTAGGTGTAGCTGAGTCCGAAAAAGAGGTTTTCGCAATGCCGTCTGTCTGTCTGTCTGTGGGTCTGTCTGTTATTAGCTCTACAGCAGTGGTCTTCAAGGTGGGCGATAGCGTCCACCAGTGGGCGTTTTTGGATTTTTGGTGGGGGCTAAAGAACTCACCAAATGCTATTCTAATTTTTCCACTGAAAAATAAAATTCTATAAAAAAGCTTAATGATACGCACACATATTCCGTACAACTAATACAGTTCGTTTGTCGTTAACTATAGTATCATGTCATAGTATAATACTATCGGTTCCAAAAGTATGTATACCCGAGTTTGAGGCAAAGTAGATTGATAACAGCTCGCCCGATTACAATGTATTTTACACCAAAGTTAAGCTTTTTTCAATCTGCGTTGAACGACCATAAAGTGATATTTTAAAGATTTTTTTATAATTGTGATTTTGAGGTGAGAAGAAAAAAAATGCCCTTTTTTCGGCCATCAAGACCCGATACCTAATTTTAGTGCCTTCTAAAACCTAAACGAATGGTCCGATTCTTAGCGAATGTTAAATAAATATAGAACACACATATCTAAATGAACATGTAAAATTTCAAATCCGTATCTTTGTTTTATGAAGAGCTGTTATTAATTTTGTAAAGTAACTATTTCTCCGCAACCAGAGGTGCGAGAAAGACGCGCGTCATGCCGTCGTCTTTGTCTCAGCGCTGTTAGTATGATCGCCGTATTGTCTTAAATGTAAGTAGCGTTATTTATTTTATGTCGATTTTTATTTGAGTTTCATTTTAAGAAGCAGTTAACGCTGCGGTGGGCGGGTGCGAACGCCTTCCTGGCGTCACTTTCACCGTGGTCGCAGCGCGCGTTGTTGCCAGTTGTTGCCATCCTAACAATATGATGTAACGAACAAAAACAATATTATTTTAATGTATTATCCAGATTGCTACTATCGTGCTTTTCTTATGAGGGCTTTGGATATCCATTGGCAGCTTTAAAAATGGGTTTCTATATTTCTGTATTTTTTATATTTTAATTTATGATTTTTCATGATTTTTAAAAATTTTTATAATTTTTCCACACACCGAAAGAGGACTGAATGCATTTTAGTAAAGGTGTTAACTCCCCGCATTGCAATCCGGCCCACGGACGAGTCCTTCCCATTCGCGAAGTAATGCTGCCAGTTCCCAGTACGGCCAGATCTTGAATGACAATAAATATAACGTGAGGGGAAAACATAAAAAGATTTCTAATGTACCTTCGCTTTCAAACATGGCCACCTATAAGTTGCTGCAACTCACCGCATAATATTTGGTTCGAAGTAGTGGAAGATTCAGTTCATAAAAAGAAAAAAAATCTGATGTGGCCAACACATGACTTTCTCCATATTCGGGGTACAGATATTTAAATTATTATGAATAGCATTATAAAGCAAAAGTATTATTTCGTATCGTAAAAGAATACAGTCGTCCTTATTGCCGTAAATTAGGCATATTTTGAATATGTTTACAGAATTCACCGCTACGTGGTGGTGGCGCTGTATATTGGTATTAAGATAAAGCGAAATATATCCGAAATGGATGGTTCTACGAAAATTAGTTTCAAACAAAACTTGGAATAAATATTATTCTCTACAACTTTGGTCCTCACGAAGATTACAAATAACGACGTTTGTAAGGAGATATTGGACGGAAACCGAAAACAACGATTATTTATAAATAATTCCTAAACAATAACTGATATGGAAAATTGTTTCAAATAAAAGTTGTAGGAAATTATTTCTCTATAACGTTTTTATAGAGTTGTATATAAAGTAATGATGTTTCAACGGAGAAATATCGCAAAAACCGAATCGGGTTTCGAATAAACCTCGACTTCCGGTTAATCGGTATTGGCCAAAAACTAATCCGTTCTTTGTGCTCATGCTAACGTGTTGTATATGAAATTTGGTATTAATATGACAAGTTCGTTTTGAGTTAGATCGCCCAAAATCTCATCCACCCATCCACACACACACACACAGACATAATTCCGAAAATAGTCTAATCGTGTTCTAGGGACCTCAAAACGTGTATTTCCGCTGAAATCTCGAAGTCGATTATTTTCGTGATCACAGTACTTTTCCCATATTACGTATGGAGAAAATAAAAACCATTTTTTATTAAACGTAAAAATTACAAAGTAGCGAGATTATACGGACTGACTTTTTTATCCGAGTACCTTGAAAAAAATCGCTATATCTTAGAATACAAAACGGAGAGAATTGCTAAAATTTCTATGAATATTGTTTGATGTTATTTAAAAACGCTTCCCTGCAAATGTCGAAAATGAGCACCACATTGCTGATTGTCTGACGCGATTTTTTAACGTTCTCCAATAAAAAAATCGCCCTGTATAATACGAACATATAGCCTTTCGAATATTCTCTGTAATAAAAACGTTCTGTAAGGAACGCAAGATGGCCGACAGCGAAATTTAATTAGACCACTTGAAAATATGTTTTGTCAGTTAGCTAATACTGAACGTATTCTATCACAATATAATTTTGGTAGTTGTTAATAACCAACCCAGAAAACGGGCCCCAGCCATGGTGACGTACCAGATAAAATTTTCCTATTCCATTTCAGGAACGCGACGAGAGGTTCATAGGAACTATTCCACAAGCTCTGGCCAAAAGGGGCCGGGAAATCGAGGCTCCTGGAGAAAGGCAGGTTCAACCTTTACGTATACCAGGAGACCACCTATCGCGGCAGAATTAAGAGGGTGGAGACAATAATGTGAATTAATTTCTCGCACATAAGTAAGCGACCTGGCTTCTACAGTGAGAAATGAAAGGTCTAGAGAAGGGGTTGCACAAATGGCGTTCCAAATTCACTTCAATATATGGCCCCGCGTGCCAGTAATAAATTTTAGTATAACTGAATTATCTTTTGAATTGTGAGAGCTGGATAAGGGGGAAGGTTGGAGGTTCGCCTGAGCAGGCTAATACCTTGGAACGGTCCTGTCCTCGGTTAAAGAGTCAAAAGCACGCACACGCACATATACACACACAGACATCATACCGAAAGTAGGGACCTCAAAACGCCCTCTTAATTATGCCGCGATAGGTGGTCTCCTGGTATACGTAAAGGTTGAACCTGCCTTTCTCCAGGAGCCTCGATTTCCCGGCCCCTTTTGGCCAGAGCTTGTGGAATAGTTCCTATGAACCTCTCGTCGCGTTCCTGAAATGGAATAGGAACATTTTATCTGGTACGTCACCATGGCTGGGGCCCGTTTTCTGGGTTGGTTCTGTTTCAAGCAATCTACCTACTGAAAATCAACCTTCGCACATGCGCCGCGAGCGTTTTTTTTTTGCCGCCATCTTAGCCCGTCAGTCAAACTTTGCCTTCATTGACGGACGGCTGTGTTCTTTCTCTATAGTGCCAATAAAGTACACCTTTTTCGGAAGTGACCGATTTTTGTATTCCTGAGGATAAATTCATAATCTAGGACCTCATCAGCGGACCTTAGTGCCTACTGGAAAAGTGTTTGTGAGCAGAAGTTGCCAGATTCGTACGCCGTTGGAATCATCAAAGGTAAGAGGTCATTTCATCTAAATTCTCCTAAAGTGTAATTATGTAGTTGCATGACTTCATTTAATTGGTAAACGTTATCATGGTGCTGTGGATTAGATCCCTTTATTCAATGGATGGGAATTATAATGTAGTGTAGAAATTTATATTTTCGTCGAAGTTAGATGTGTCACTTTTCAATGGGAAATTGGAAGCCATTAAGCGATCTGTTTTTCATCTTCGCAATCCCATTGATGCAAATATTCTGATCAAAAAGATACGCGCATTAAAAGCTATCAGTAGCTTTTATCCCGAGCAATCTTTCAAAATAGCTGAGGTTATTGCCCACAAATACCAGTTCCGGTTTAAGCTTCTTCGAGGTACCTATGAATCGTATTTAATGGACCTAAACGTATATTCGATCATCCTAAAAATATGTTCGCTTACGCTATTAAACAGGCGTCGTTTTAAGTTCTTAGTTTTGCAAAAGTGTGATAAAATCTGGATGAGTAGAATGCCTCCTACCAGGCCTTAAACAAGGGCTTCCCAACGCGGTGCCCGCGAGCGCCATGTCGCCCGCCAAGTTTCGCTGTGACGCCCGCCGAGGCTTACGGAAAATTCACCGACCACAATTGTCCAGGTGTCCTTAAAAATTGCAGGTCTTGCAAATGATAGTGTTTAGCGGTCACAGAATACTGGAAAGTACCAATCTAAAAAGACTAAAAAGAATTTACATACTATGTACTATAATGTATTTTATGATTTTTCTCGGAGTTTTTTACTTTCTCATACGAAGTATCGAGAAAGTATTGTTTTCACGGAAAAATTCGACCTCGTGATTTTTACGGAAATGCACGTTTTAGGTGTCGCTGAATCCGAGAAAGTAGTTTTCGCAATGCCGTCTGTCTGTCTGTTACTGGCTCTGGAGCTTAGACGGTAGGACGAAAATGAATGAAATCTCGTACTTGGGCATTTTATCATACTGAGCACAGTATACATAGAAATGGTTGACATTGATTAATAATTAAGAGTAGTTTATTCTACGCATTTTTAACAACAATCCGATTTTCTCGAAAACGGCTCTAACGATTTTGATCAAATTTCGTACAGTTACTTGAGTTTACGTCTACAATAATACTGTATAGTTCATATTTCTCAACAAATAAATATAAGGCTAGTTTATTCTAGGCAACTTTAACAATAATTCGATTTTCTCAATTACGGCTCTAACGATTTTCATCAAATTTCGTACAGTTACTTGAGTATACATCTACAATAATACTACGTATTTTATTTTTCTAAATGAATGAATATAAGGCTAGTTTATTCTTGGGCAACTTTAACAAAAATTCGATCATCTAAAAACAGGCTCATACGATTTTCATTTTCTAAAGATTACTAAACGACGCATTAGTATATGAGAAAGTTTGTACAATGTATGTTGTACCGATTTTTTTCATCAATTCACCAACCTCTCGGAAGTGGCTCATTGTATCATTTACCTTTAATCTTTATTGTAATCTGTCTCACCCCTTTTGTGAACAGTCATCATTCTTTTCTTCCTTGTTGATTAAGGAATGTTACTTCATGTTTGCCCTCTAGTCACATTTCTCTGTTCATGGATTTATTAAAAACACCTGTTAGTACTTCTCTTATAAAACTAGTGTAATTCCCGTAGAAATATCAACGAAAAAATTACAGATAGATTGATTATAAATATTTGCATTTAAAATAATTAATAGCACACTATTACCTATGAAATATTTCGTCATATACAACATTTCTAGCCAAGATTCTGTAGTCGTTTAGTAAATGCCTTTGGTTTTCATTTTCGGCTTTAAAATTCTGATATTCTTCTCCCACCTTGTTCTCGTCAATGCTACATATAATTGTCGGTGTGCAAAGACAGGGAAATAATTATATGTATACATATACAACGTAGGGAAAATAATAGGTAGGTATGATATTTATATTAACAAATAAATGTGCCACTCGAATATTAACAACTACCAAAATTATATTGTGATAGAATACGTTCAGTATTAGCTAACTGACAAAACATATTTTCAAGTGGTCTAATTAAATTTCGCTGTCGGCCATCTTGCGTTCCTTACAGAACGTTTTTATTACAGAGAATATTCGAAAGGCTATATGTTCGTATTATACAGGGCGATTTTTTTATTGGAGAACGTTAAAAAATCGCGTCAGACAATCAGCAATGTGGTGCTCATTTTCGACATTTGCAGGGAAGCGTTTTTAAATAACATCAAACAATATTCATAGAAATTTTAGCAATTCTCTCCGTTTTGTATTCTAAGATATAGCGATTTTTTTCAAGGTACTCGGATAAAAAAGTCAGTCCGTATAATCTCGCTACTTTGTAATTTTTACGTTTAATAAAAAATGGTTTTTATTTTCTCCATACGTAATATGGGAAAAGTACTGTGATCACGAAAATAATCGACTTCGAGATTTCAGCGGAAATACACGTTTTGAGGTCCCTAGAACACGATTAGACTATTTTCGGAATTATGTCTGTGTGTGTGTGTGTGGATGGGTGGATGAGATTTTGGGCGATCTAACTCAAAACGAACTTGTCATATTAATACCAAATTTCATATACAACACGTTAGCATGAGCACAAAGAACGGATTAGTTTTTGGCCAATACCGATTAACCGGAAGTCGAGGTTTATTCGAAACCCGATTCGGTTTTTGCGATATTTCTCCGTTGAAACATCATTACTTTATATACAACTCTATAAAAACGTTATAGAGAAATAATTTCCTACAACTTTTATTTGAAACAATTTTCCATATCAGTTATTGTTTAGGAATTATTTATAAATAATCGTTGTTTTCGGTTTCCGTCCAATATCTCCTTACAAACGTCGTTATTTGTAATCTTCGTGAGGACCAAAGTTGTAGAGAATAATATTTATTCCAAGTTTTGTTTGAAACTAATTTTCGTAGAACCATCCATTTCGGATATATTTCGCTTTATCTTAATACCAATATACAGCGCCACCACCACGTAGCGGTGAATTCTGTAAACATATTCAAAATATGCCTAATTTACGGCAATAAGGACGACTGTATTCTTTTACGATACGAAATAATACTTTTGCTTTATAATGCTATTCATAATAATTTAAATATCTGTACCCCGAATATGGAGAAAGTCATGTGTTGGCCACATCAGATTTTTTTTCTTTTTATGAACTGAATCTTCCACTACTTCGAACCAAATATTATGCGGTGAGTTGCAGCAACTTATAGGTGGCCATGTTTGAAAGCGAAGGTACATTAGAAATCTTTTTATGTTTTCCCCTCACGTTATATTTATTGTCATTCAAGATCTGGCCGTACTGGGAACTGGCAGCATTACTTCGCGAATGGGAAGGACTCGTCCGTGGGCCGGATTGCAATGCGGGGAGTTAACACCTTTACTAAAATGCATTCAGTCCTCTTTCGGTGTGTGGAAAAATTATAAAAATTTTTAAAAATCATGAAAAATCATAAATTAAAATATAAAAAATACAGAAATATAGAAACCCATTTTTAAAGCTGCCAATGGATATCCAAAGCCCTCATAAGAAAAGCACGATAGTAGCAATCTGGATAATACATTAAAATAATATTGTTTTTGTTCGTTACATCATATTGTTAGGATGGCAACAACTGGCAACAACGCGCGCTGCGACCACGGTGAAAGTGACGCCAGGAAGGCGTTCGCACCCGCCCACCGCAGCGTTAACTGCTTCTTAAAATGAAACTCAAATAAAAATCGACATAAAATAAATAACGCTACTTACATTTAAGACAATACGGCGATCATACTAACAGCGCTGAGACAAAGACGACGGCATGACGCGCGTCTTTCTCGCACCTCTGGTTGCGGAGAAATAGTTACTTTACAAAATTAATAACAGCTCTTCATAAAACAAAGATACGGATTTGAAATTTTACATGTTCATTTAGATATGTGTGTTCTATATTTATTTAACATTCGCTAAGAATCGGACCATTCGTTTAGGTTTTAGAAGGCACTAAAATTAGGTATCGGGTCTTGATGGCCGAAAAAAGGGCATTTTTTTTCTTCTCACCTCAAAATCACAATTATAAAAAAATCTTTAAAATATCACTTTATGGTCGTTCAACGCAGATTGAAAAAAGCTTAACTTTGGTGTAAAATACATTGTAATCGGGCG
Source organism: Uropetala carovei (assembly GCA_036926305.1). Lineage (NCBI taxonomy): Eukaryota > Metazoa > Arthropoda > Insecta > Odonata > Petaluridae > Uropetala > Uropetala carovei. Next base: position 1,172,568 of record JAXCHB010000024.1, read on the forward strand.
AGCTGTTATCAATCTACTTTGCCTCAAACTCGGGTATACATACTTTTGAAACCGATAGTAGTGACAATGTATCCATGCTGCGGTAAAATCGAAAGGCACGTGGCGGGTGGTCGAAGTCTCTCGCAGAAGCAGCGAAGGGTTTAAGTGTAATTTTATTAAATATATAAAATCATAAATTTTTAAACAGAGTTATTACCGTATTCGGTAATCTCATCTAACGACAATCCCACTATTATCAGGGTTACCATACCTCCGTAAATCGCTTTGCTACTGGGGGGGCAGAATTATTCTTTGTCCCGGGCACCAGAAACCCTCACTACGCCACTGGGTGGGCGGTGAACTTATTTCAAAGGACAACATATGGTAAAAGTGGGCGGTGACTCAAAAAGGTTGAAGACCACTGCTCTAGAGCCTAAACGGTAGAGCGAAAATGAATGAATTCTCGTACTGAGGCATTTTATCATACAGAATAGAAGGTATGAAGAAATAGTTGACATTGCTCAATAATTAAGGGAAGTTTATTCTACGCTTTTTTTAACAATTTCATCTTCTCAATAACGGCTATAACGATTTTAATCAAATTTCGTACAATTACTTGAGTTTACGTCTTAAATAATACTACATATATCATATTTCTCAAAGAATGAATATAAAACTGATTTATTCTTGGGCATCTTTAATAACAATTGGATTTTCGAAAAAACGACTCATACGATTTTCATCAAATTTCGTATAGATATTTAACTTGATTTTTGTAACGATTTTGCATAGTTCATATTTTTCAAAAGATAAATAAACGACGAATTATTATATGAGAAAATTTGTACAACGTATGTTGTACCGATTTGTTTCTTTTTATCGCGAAAAAATTTTTTTTAAGAGATTCGAGTGAGGGGAATTGAATCGAGAGGGAGTTTTCGAAAGAAGAGTGCGGATTGCAATAAGCGTGTTTTCATTACTGATCATGGTTAGGGAGTTTAGCGAACTTCTAGAGAGCCACAAATATGTACTCAAGGAGCCACATGCAGCTCCGGAGCCGGAGGTTGCCGACCCCTGACCGAGTCTCTTAGAATCAACTCCACATCCACCTTCACGCTGGTGAGCCCTGTCAACCTGAGTAACCAAAATGAAAGGTTGGATATCCAATCCCAGTGGAGTAATTTTGGTCAGTGATCTAATGGATGACGGGGGGTCTGGTGTGGCCACTTAGACCTATTCTGAGGCTGGGCACACTAGGCTGGATAATGCTAAAGCAGGGTACATCTACATCTACATGATACCCTGCAAATCACCAGACTGGTGGGTGGCAGGGGGTATTACCTTAACGCGGCATTGGAGCAAATAAACAGTATGGTCAACGGTGGCGCGTACAGTCCTCGGTTAGGATGGACTACTGCGGCTCCCAAGTAGGACTGAATCACCGTGGGAGACTAGATTCACCCCCTTAATTCAAGAAATGAGAAAAATGGCTTCTCTCAATGTAAAATATTCCAGAGGTATAACTAGTTTCCCATGTGGATCTCTGGGGGAGGGGGGGGGGGGGTGGACTGCACTGAGAAAGGCTACTATGAATATTACATTATTAAGTGTGAGAACCTTAAAATCAAATGAAAGGCTAAGAGAACTGGAAAATGCACTTGAATTCATTCATTGGAATGTGTTAGGTTTGGTGGAGATAAGAAGAGACTCAGAAAATATATTGAAAAGGAAAAGCGGCCATATATTTTATCACTATCAGGTAAAAATGGAGTAGGGTTCCTGGGGCACAGAAAATGGAAAAGAGACATTGAAGAGTTCAAAAGTATCTCGGACAGAGTAACCATGGTGATATTAAGATTAAATGAAGAGCATACTATAAAAATAATCCAGAGCTATGCACCCACAACAAATGGACAATGTAGAATCGTTACGAACATCAACTTAAATAACTAGACGAAATTTGATGAAAATTGTCTGAGCCGTTTTTTAGAAAATACAATTGTTATTAAAGCTGCCCAAGAATAAACTATCCTTATATTCATTCTTTGAGAAAAATGAAATACGTAGTATTATTTCAGACGTAAACTCGGTTAATTGTAAGAAATTTGATCAAAATCGTTGTAGCCGTTCTTGAGAAAATCAAATTATTGTTAAAGTTGCCTAGAATGAACTAGCCTTATATTCATTTTCTGAGAAATATGAACTATTTGGTATTATTGAATACGTAAACTCAAGTAACTGTATGAAATTTGATCAAAATCCTTTTAGTCGTTCTTGAGAAAATCAAATTGTTGTTAAAAATGCGTAGAATAAACTTCCTTCAATTATTGAGCAATGTCAACCATTTCTTCATAGCATCTATTCTGTATGATAAATGCGTAAGTACGAGATTTCATTCATTTTCGCTATACCGTTTAGGCTCTAGAGCCGCGAACAGACAGATCCATACACAGACAGACAGACGGCATTGTGAAAACCACTTTTTCGGACTGAGGTACATCTAAAACGTATATTTCCATCAAAATCTAGAGGTCGAACTTTTTCGCGATAACAATACTTTCTCAATAGGTATACTTCGTATATGAGAAAGTAAAAAGAGAGCATAAAAGATGGACGACTAGCACCTAACGCGGAAACAAAAAATCTGATGTGGCCAACACATGACTTTCTCCATATTTGGGGTATAGATATTTAAATTATTATCAATAGCATTATGAGACAAAATTATTATTTCGTATTGTAAAAGAATACAGTCGTCCTTATTCCCGTAAATTATATTTTGAATATGTGTACAGAATTCACCGTTACGTAGTGGTGGCGCTGTATACTGGAAATTACGAAAAAGCAAAATATCTCCGAAGTGGGTGGTTCTACGAAAATTTAATAAATAAATAATAAAAATCTCCTTAGCCTTTACGATCCAAGTATTAATGAAACAAATATAAAACTAGTTTTTTTAAAAAGATTAGAAAGAATTAAAGATCAGTTGGAGCTTTCGGAAATACAAAAAATGAATGATCTTATTGTAGATGCGTTTATCCACAGTGCGACAAATGATGAAAATAAACTTGCCAATAAAAGTGATAAAAATGTCCGTTTTTAGCGAAGAGACAATGAGAATGATAGAAAAGAGAGAACAACTCAATAAAGAAAGACAGCAGTGACAGGACCAAAATTGAATACGCAGAATTAGACAAACTTACTAAGGTAAACATTAAAAAAGATTTACGGAACTATAACTTAAAGGAAATTTAAATATAGAAAATCACGGGTCCTTAAAACAAACTAGGAAAGAGATGTCAGAAAGTAAAAGAACATGGATACCAAAGTCATTAGATGTAAATGGCAAAGTACAATAAAATAGAAAAAAGATAAATGAGAAAGCTACAAAATTTTATAAAGATTTGTATTATAGTCAGTATTTTCCTAGACAAAATGAATATTCTAGACCTAAATTATGAAGACCTAGATTATGTAGAGTCAGAATTACCAGATATTTTCGAATTGGAATTCACTTATGCATTAAACAGTTCAAAAAATAATAAATCCTCAGGACCGGATGGAATTCCTGTAGACATTATAAAACTCGATATTTATTAAAATAATTCTTAAGACAATTAGATGAAAATCAAATTAGAGATCAAGCAGGCTTTAGAAAAGGTTTTTTAACTATCGACCACCTACATTCGGTAAAACAATTTATAGAAAAATGTAATGAGTACAACAAACATATACAGGGTGTTAAAAAAAAAGGGTTACAAACTTTGAGGGGAGATAGTATTCAACAAAATAAGTAAAAAACTCCTAGTGAACATAGGTCCTAAAACCAATACCTTCGAAGTTACGGGTGAAGTTTCCACTTGACGGAGTGGTAGGGTAACGCTACAATACACCTAACGTGAAGGTCAATGCACGTCATTTGTATGTGCTTACATCTCTCTAGCATGTGTTGTGACCTTTCAGTTGGCTGTGTACGCTCTTCGGAGTCCTCACGTTTGTAGCTGTGTATCATTGCAGTGTACTACGAAACAGAAAGCAGTGATAGTTTGATTAGTGTTGTGCATGTTTATCAGTACTGCAATTTTGTGCTTTCATAATGGAAGCTTATTATTCGACATTGGAAATGGCAGACATGCATTTCATGTATGGTTGGGCAAGGGGAAATAGTCGGGAAGCCCGTCGCCTCTACGTGCAAAAGTATCCACAACGCAGACTCCCATCTCATAAGTTATTCTCCAAACTTCACCAGCGACTTGCAGAAACTGGATCATTTACTGCACGAGTGTCAGATCGCGGAAGGCCTCGATCAGTTCGAACGCCCGAAATGGAGGTTCGCGTACTAAGAAGATTGGAAGAAGATCCTGGAACAAGTGTTAGAAGAATATCAGCAGCTGAAGGTATCAGTTATCCCCTTGTCTGGTCAATTCTTCACGAACAATTACTTTACCCATATCACATCCAAAGAGTGCAAGCTCTCACTCCACCTGATCATCATGCAAGGGTAGTGTTCTGCCAATGGATTCTCGCAAAATGTGGTGAAACTCCACAATTCATTGCCAACATCCTGTTTACTGATGAAGCGGGATTCACAAGGGACGGTATTGTGAACTTCCATAATAAACATGTCTGGTCAGATCAAAACCCCCATGCCACGGTAGCATCGAGGCATCAGCATCGATTTTCCATCAATGTCTGGGCAGGAATCTTAGGTGATCAGCTCATAGGACCTATCATATTACCTAACCGACTAACAGGTGCTGCATACCATCATTTCTTGGTGAATAATTTACCTGTTCTGTTGGAAGATGTGCTTCTTCATCAGCGACAACGATTGTGGTTCATGCATGATGGGGCACCACCCCATTTTCTCCGCATCGTCCGACAACATTTAAACCAGACCTTCGGTGAACAGTGGATGGGTCGTGGAGGCCCAGTTAATTGGCCTGCACGATCCCCTGATCTTAATCCCTTGGATTTTTGGCTGTGGGGAAATTTAAAGACTTTGGTGTATTCAAGGCCGATCAACGACTTGGAGACACTACATCAACGAATTGAGAATGCCTGTCAGCAGATTCGTGAGCAACCAGGAATTTTTGAAAGAATGCGTGCTTCTCTGCGACGAAGGGCTGAACACTGTGTAGAAATGAATGGAAACCACATAGAGCACTTGCTGTAGTGATAACAATAAAGGCCTTATAGCTCGATAGGCATTTGTTTTTAGATCTATGTTCACTAGGAGTTTTTTACTTATTTTGTTGAATACTATCTCCCCTCAAAGTTTGTAACCCTTTTTTTTTAACACCCTGTATATCTAATGTTTACTGATTTTGAGCAAGACTTGGATCGCGTGGAGCACAATTATATATGTACTTCATAAGTAATCATTAAGTAATATAGGCATTAATAATAGATATATTAGGATTATAAGATGTGCATATGAATATGCCTCTTCAAGGATCAAAACTGACCTAAAGGGAAAAGATTTTAAAATTAAAAGAGGATTCAATATCACCAAAGTTGTTTAATTTAGTCTTGGAGGATGTTTTTAGAGACCTAGATAGGGAAGAGAAGGGACTAACATAATGCTAGAAGAGCTAGTTGAAGCAGGAAAGAAAAGAGGGTCCAACATAAATACAACAATGACAAAAATAATGACAAATTCCCAGGAAGAAGATATATATTTGAATTGAGAGAGGTTGGAATATCTGAATTATTTTACCTATTTGGGACAGGTTATTTCATTTTAAAATGCTCGAGAGGCAGAAATAGATCAAAGAATCAAGAATGCCTGGAAAGGATATTGGTCCCTGAATCAATTCATGAAGGGATATATCCCGATTTGCATGAAAAGAAAGCTAATGTGTACTACCCATATTAACATACGGCTCCCAGATATGGTCATGTACCCAGAAAGAAGAAAATAAACTTAGAACATGTCAAGGATCAATGGAGAAGTCTTTTGGGTTTTTACCAGAAAAGACCCTGTGAAAAACGAGATCATTAAGAGAAAGAACTAAAATCAAAGACATAGTTCAGGAGGTAAGAAAGCTGAAATGGTCTTGGGCAGGACACGTGATTCGATCTGATAATAGATGGACCAGGTTTATAAGCTCCTGGATCCCAAACGAAAATGCGAGAAGTAGAGGACGCCAAAGAAGAAGATGGAGGGATGAATTCAAAGCATATGCGGGAAGAACATGGACAGAAACTATTACAAACAGAAAAAGATGGAGGGAATTAGGGGAGGCCTTTGCCCAGCAGTGGGACATAACATGCTCATAAAAAAAATTATTGAGTTATGTCAACCATTTCTTCATCGAGTCTATTCGGTATGATAAAATGCCTAAGTACGAGATTTCATTTATCTTAGCTCTACAGTTTAGGCTCTAGAGCCGCGAACAGACAGAGAGACGGCATTGCGAAAACCACTTTTTCGGACTCCGGTACACCTAAAACGTATACGTATTTCCATCAAAATCTCGAGATCGAATATTTTCGCTATTACCGTACTTTCTCAATATACTTCATATATGAGAAAGTAAGTATGAGAAAGTAAAAGTAACGCCAACATGCGTAGCTTCCTTGTGATTTTCACCAATCGTGTTATTTTCATTTGAAATATTCCTACGGTAATTCAAAAATACCTACATACATACAAACTATGTGTTATCTCCGGACAAGTAAGTAAGAATTTAGACAGAACATGAAATTTAAATAACTCTCACCTGTATACAGTCCAATAAGTAAATAAAGCCTCCGGTGCAGATTGAAGATGAACTCTTGAAAGGTGATGGCTATGCCACATTAAAAGAGATAAAATGAAAATAATGTTAAAAAAGGCTCATTTCGATATTTAGGGAAAACAGATTAGGTTAAAACATAGAAATAAAAAATATAATTACCTTTCTTCCTCCATGTATAGCATAATAATTTCTCGGCAGTCGGCTCCCATTCAAGTTGTGTCAGGAAAAAATATTTTCGATTATAACATAATATAATAGCATCACACATGCAGGTATTAGTTAACAAATGTTAGTGCTCATTAATATTAAGATAGCAACTAAAAATTACGTCAAATTATACCCTTATGCCTCCCTACCTATTACTCGCCTGACACGAATACAATTCGCGCCTAGACATCAAGAAATACGACGGAGGCTTAGGCCAACAGCCGTTCCACCACAGCCCTTCCACAAAACTACACAACGCTACTCTTACATTAGTTAAAATGTTAGTCACACAAAAAGTTTCCTCTACCATTCGCTGAGGCCGGAGCATCGTCCGCCGTCCATCGCTGGGAGAGCCATCTGCGTCGATTAATCACTGACCTTCGAGAATATTTATTCCATCGGCGGATCCTGAAGAACTTGTAGCAGAACGGTCCCTCTTGCAGCTTTCAGGTTTCCGAAGAGATTCTTAATTTGACGGCAGAGAGTCTCTTCAAACCAGGCGTGCACCCAAGATTTTCTCTTCTTGTTTTCGCTGAAAAAATTAATTGTCTGTTAAATCTTGCAATTGAAAATATATATTGCGACATTTGGCATTGCTAAATATAATGAAAAATAACATGTCGAACCCTTATGCCTCTTTTACGCCAGCACATTATTTAACCATGCAATTATTTGCCAAATCGAACATAATTTTCTTACTCTAGCCTGCAATCAACAATAAATTCATGGACTAATAAAAAGATGATGATCGCGAAAATAAACTTCATAAAAACACTAATCGAGATGGGGATTAACTTTTTTCCCGTTTATAAATTGATTGATTAAATGCGATTTTTCCCGTCATTCGGTGAGAAGGAGAAAATAGAGCGTAATCTGTGGACGCATGCGCGCTTACATTTTGATGGGTGGGGTTATGTTTTTAGGAAAATAAAGCCCCGGCAAGTCGCCTCATAGGAACGATTGTGGCGTTTTAGGAGGACGTTTTGTTAGGAGGGCGTTGTGTTCTTGCGGTGGTGACAGTGCAAGGTGACGGCGTCGGTGACCACAGCTGGTGGTCCAAGTCTCTCAATGAAGGCTGACAGAAAGAATTTTAAAGCAGGATGAAGGATAGGGCATTGAAATTCACACGAAAGGATATTGAAATTCATTTTTGACTGCTCCACACTTCCTTAGCTGTCGTGCTTGACACGACGTGATATAAAACAACTAGTCAACGAGTTTATGAAGTGTTTTAAGAAAGGGCGTAATCGCGATCCCTAAAATGCAAATGAAACCCTTTATCCTAAACTTACATAAACAATACGAATGTTCTTTTTTTATTTTAACGTAGTGTTAAATGAACGGACGGAGAAGGTAATTAATCAGCAAGCCTATGTGAGTAACTAAGCAAGAGAAATTGAGCACGAATTGCTTAAATGGAGCGCTAAGTTTCGTTTCTATAGTCTTAAAAGGTGATTTATTAACGATGTAAAAATATCTTAACTAGTAAATTACTATTCAAGATTCCAATAACGTAAGAAAAATATTTTAATTTATTCTAATATAAATTTCTTTTATTTTCACGATAGAAAGTAAATTCAGTCTTAACGTTGACATTATTTCTCACAGATGGCTTATATATATATATAGTAACTTCTTGAGGGCATGACCACGCTATATTAAAGAATGACAAAACATTTTCTTGAAATCCTCATGTTAAGCATCTAAATATTTCTGTCATACTTTTAGATTTACTCAAGGATATTACATATTACTCTTAAACTTTTGAATTATTTTTACTAAAATTAAATTAATTTAGAGAGGTCTTTAAGATTTATTTCTCCATAACATTTTCAGACTCTCGTGTAGCCAGTCACCTATTATAGTTTTAGTAAGCATTTAATTGCAAAGGTTTAATTAACTCTAATTTGTATCTTTTAATCGATGAAATTAGAACTTGAGCTTACAAGTAAATATTTGTCCAAATTAGAAGCGGGGTGAATGAGTCCACAAACGTTTAAAATATTTAAAAAAGCTAGGATACTCGATATTTGCCATTGTTGTAATAAGTGCACTCATCCGACAACACACTGTTGCCACCCATTTATCGTTTTACCTTTCCTCCGCCACGAATATATATATATATATATATATATATACACACACACACACTAGCTGAAAGTACCCGGCGATGCCTGGGTTATGCCAGACGTCTTTGGCGAATAAAATTATGTATTATATGGTAATACAATCATTTCTCCCTTTGCGCACCTCAAAACGTGTATTTCCGTTGAAATCTCGATTTCGAATTTTTGCATGAAAACAATTTCTCTGTACTACCTATATTAGAGAAAGTAAAACATTACTCTGAGATATCTCTGATACCTATGAATTGGGGGAACTTTTATGTTTTTCTTTTTATTCAGATATATGTCAATGCAACCGTTTATGTAGAATATCAATGAAGAGAAGATAACCATGTAATGTCTTTAAAATAATAACGTGTGTCCCTATTCTCATTTAATTAAAAATTTATGCTTGAGTCTATTTGCGTTAATAAACATTATGGATGTATAATATAATGGTTCTACTTACAAAGAGATAAGATTCCTTCATTCAAACGATGATCGGAAGATTCAATTGCTTTGATTGAATCGTTAGAAATGCTTCCCATACGCAGTTAACTGAATAATTATCCGTAAATATTTATGTTGCTGTGTATAAATGTTGACATTGCTACAGCAATAATTTCGATGCTTAAACTAAGTGCGAAGCGAATAACGTTATTCTTTCACCTATTTGAAGTTTTAATTGGCATTAATTAAATCGGAGGCAACAATTACGGTCGCCTTGACAACGTCCGGAAAGAGTACGAAATATCCACAAAATGTCGAAAACAATTGCGTATTTCTGAATGATTCGGCCGTTTAACTTGTAAACATTGCAAGAACAAGATAGTGTAGAGTTTTAGCCGTCGAATACAGCAAAAACGAAGGAAATCGGTCCATATTTACATGTTTTAATGAATGAAGGAAGAAAACCTTGCACTCTGAAAAATCGAAAATCCCGTGTAAACTTATGCGAAAATAAAATTGTCTCCTGTATTCGAACCCGTGTCGATTTTGGAAATCCCGGGTACCCTATGTTACTCGTAGTCATATTAAGTCAATTTGCAAAGTTTGGTCCCGATAGCTCAAAGGGCGTGGGAATGTATAAGGAACACACAGATGGACAGACATTCAATTTTATTATATAAGATATATGTGTGTGTGTGTGTAACTAGATTCGGCACATTTTTTACTTAACCGTACCCGTTTCGACACCCTCACTCCTTCCCTTTTTCCTTATCACTCTTCCATTCACTCTTTTACACGCTTTTAAACACTCCACGACACAAGTGACCCTATCGCCATTACATCCTCTTCCTCGGCGTGGCCTCCTCTCCCCACCATTTCTTTTTTTTTTGAATTAACAGGTGTCTTTCGGAATTTTAACCCGGACTCGATAAAAAAATAAAGGATTCGAGTTCCGAGGAGAATGGCGTTCAATGTGTTGGTATGGGGAATAATCGACCTCAAAACAGGTAGATGTGTCGCCCCGGCATTCCTCTTTACGCCTCCCCCCCCCCCTCCCTCCCTTTTCTCTCCTTTTCTTCTTCCTATACCCTTCTCTAGAACCAATCTGAAATTCCCTAACCCGAAAAACCCTATCCTCTGAAAAGCTTCACGCCTAAAATGTGACTCCTTTCCTCTCGAAAACCATCGGACGGAACGTAGGATCAAGGTCCCACAATGTTCGAGGAGATTTACCAATTTGTGCGTTCCGGATGCTGTCCATTCAAAGCGAAACCACCTTCGGAAGGTTCCAGGAAGATTTTTACAGGTGAATTCTCCGTAGGAATTCGACTATCTATATTGTGAGGAGAGGCGATTAGTTTAGTTATACTCTCAACAAAACAAAAGATTCTCGTGATTGGATGTTAACGAGGTGAAATTCGGGAAGCATAATCGAAAAATCTGATGTGGCCAACACATGACTTTCTCCATATTTGGGGCATAGATACAGTGTGGGACCCTATATCCGGCTACCCAGTATCCGGAACATTCCGAAAACCGGAAACAGACAAGTGTAATAAAATGCGCGCCAAGTAATTTGTGTTTGTTGGTGGCGCCACTGATGTGTTTTATAACCAGTCGATGGTGAAGGCTTGTATTCTCGTGATTTTTGCTCATATTTTTACTGCAGAGCAGGTGTATAATGCTGACGAGACTTCTTTATATTGGAGGAATATTCCTAGAAAAACTGATGTTGCACCAGAGGAATCAGCATCCAGTGGGTTTAAAGACTCAAAAGAAAGGATAACAGCGCTAGGTTGTGCATTTGTTTGTACATTTTATGCCTGGCTACCCGAATTCCAGAAGAACCCCTTATCCGGCAACTCTCAGGTCCCAAGCATGTCGGATACAGGGTCCCACACCGTACTTAAATTATTATGAATAGCATTATGAGTTATGAGGCAAAATTATCATTTCGTATCGTAAAAGAATATAGTCATCCTTATTGCCGTAAATTAGGTATATTTTGAATATGTTTACAGAATTCACCGCTACATGGTGGTGGCGCTGTATACTGGAAATTACGAAAAATTACGAAAAAGTTAAATATCTCCGAAATGGATGGTTCTACGAAAATTTGTTTCAAACAAAACTTGAAAGAAATATTATTCTCTACAACTTTGGTCCTCACGAAGATGAACAATTACGACGTTTTTAAGGAGATATTTGACGGAAACCGAAAAACCGATTATTTATAAATAATTCCTAAACAATAACTGCTATAGAAAATTATTTCAAATGAAAACTGTAGGAAATTACATTCTCTATAACATTATTATAGAATTGTATATAGAATAATGATGTTTTAACAAAGAAATATCGCAAAAACCGAATCGGGTTTCGAATAAACCGCGACTTCCGATTATCCGTTATTGTCCAAAAACTAATCAGTTCTTTATGCTCATTCTAAAGTGTTATATATGAAGATTGGTAACGATAAGGCAAGTACTTTTTGAGTTAGAGCGCCCACAATCACATACACACACCCTGACATCATTCCGAAAATAGTCTAAACGTGTTCTAGAGACCTCAAAACGTGTATTTCCGTTGAAATCTCGGTCCATTTTTTTCGTGATCACAATACTTTCCCATTACTACGTATGGAGAAAGTCTAAATGGGAAGAATCGTAGAGCATTTTGGGTTTAAGCAAATGAACTTGAACCATATATTATTAACTGTTGACGGTCTCTTATAACGTCATAAAAATAAATTATTTAAAGGAAAATGTACAGCAAAAAACTAAGTTTGAAAATTCTGAAAATATCTAATTGGGAAATGCATCTTTGTCTGTAGCCTCCACAATAATAATTAACAAATAGTATGTTCAGTGTAAATCATTATGATAAACATATTATGTGAATAAATTGCGGGGCATACATTATAATACCTACTACACGGCAAATTCTCGTGTCTTTCAACAATATTTAGTCAATCACTACCATATAGATGGAATTTACACGGAAACGTCTTTAATTAAACACACCGTGGTGATAACTGAAGTTTGATTACAGAATTACATTCAAGTAACACTAATAAAATTATTTAAACTATGAACGGATGAAGAATCCAGGGTTCATCTTAAAAATATTTCTGGAACAGATGTGTCATTTATGGGAAACTAAAAAAACTGAACATCTTTTTATCCTAGAAACGACCCTCTTAAAAAGGGGACCAGAAGGGAGAAAGAAAAAACTTCATCTTTCTCCTTTTTTCTATCTTCTAGTTAACAATACACAACATCATCTTCGTCGCACGGCATCGTCATCATCGCGGGACATAAGCTAACACGTCACTCTACGAATCCTCCGAATCATAGCGAAGGGGAGAGAGAGAGAGACACACACCGCCATCCCAGGTGCTTCCTTTGACCCCAAAATGCGCGACTAAAGCCCTAGAAGGAAAAAAAAACGTTTTCTTTCGTCCCGCCCAAATCACCTCCCTCGCCGCACCACTGAAACGCGCACCCTTCCTCACCACCTTCCATACACCCCCACCATCTTCCTCTCTCTCTCTCTCACTCCTCACATCCGTCTCTCTCAAGACCCTCGGGGTTCCTTCCTTTACCGCCCTCATTTTCTTTATTTCTTCCTTAATTTCCCTTACGTCTCTGCCTGCCTTTTTTTATCACTCTCTCCCTCTCCTCTGCATTTCTTCCTCTCTTCGTCTCCTGTCCTCTCCCCTTCTACTCTCTTATCATCTCTCCCTACCCTCTTCTCTCTCCCTTCGACATCTTACCTCCACGCTCTCCCTCTCTTTTCTTCTCTTCGCCTCTCTTTTCTTCTCTCCTTCCCCATCTATCTCTCCCTTCGCTATCTTCCCTCCACACTCCTCACGTCTCTTCATCCTCTTTCTCTCCCTCTCCGCGCCACCCTTTCTTCCTGTCCTCCATCCCCTCTATCACTCCCCTTTTCCTCTCTCCATCTCCATCTCATCTCCTCTCTTCCTATTTCTTTCTCTTCCCTTCCACCCTCTCCTCTCTCCCTCCCCTATATATATATTCTCCCATTCCTTCCTCTCCTCTCCCACTGACTCTCACCCTCCCCTCTCTCCCCCCTCTCTCTCTCCCTCCTTCCCTTTATTCTCTACTCCAACGCCCCCTTCCCTCCATCTCATCTCCCATCCCATTCCATCTCCCTCCCAAACCCCTCTTTCTCGCCAACCTCGAGGCGATTATGTCCGCTTTCCTCGCCGTTTGGACACACTTAAAAGGCCTTCTTACAATGTTGACATCCATTCAGATAAATCGGAACACTTGTTCGGCGTGGAAAAGAATGTCGTCGGATGAGGTTGTTCGTTCGAGGGTGTGGGTGTGTGTGAGTGGTGAATAGCGCGCGTGGTTGGCTTCGCCCTGGGAGGTTATTCTTCGGAAGCTCCCGAGCTTCAAAAGATGTGTTAAAAAAATTTGGATTCTCTTCCCCCCCCCACTTGCATTCTGAATTTAATTGCTTCCTCTAGAGACGTACAATGACGAAACGGGATAAGTGGTTCGCATTGTTGAGAGGAATTCATTTCATCTCGAACGCTGCAGTGTGAATTTATGCTCAAAGAATTTAAAACGTGTTTCCGTCGCATGGCTGTATTTCTAACGATTTGTTATAATGAAACATTTATAAGTGCTATATACACGTGAAATATTTCGAATCGAAATTCGTTTGGGTGTGAGGATTATTTATATACCTATATCAATCTATTGTCAAATCGACTAAGAAAAACATGTAATATGTTTATGGCAATAACCAGCATAAAAGTAATTTCCAATGTCCTTAGCGTTTTATTTTTTAGTTTTCGTGAATAGAACTAAAGGAATATCTAAATATACAGACGCTTCTTACATAGGATGTAGGAGGATACAAAATTATGGGGCACTTCCTGATGCGCTAGGGGCTCGAAATTTGGCACGGATATACGTTTTTGGACACTACCGAAGGAAAACTCCAAAATCGCTAAAATTCGAATTTTAAGTGTCTGTTTTGGCCCAGTTATTGCCGCGTAAGAAAAGCACGCAAATCGGTGTAGAGGTACTTATATTTGCTTTTTAAAATTATTTAGCGTCAAGATTCAAACTCGAGACCTAAACTCTCGGAAAGTATAGAAATAGTACTTTCTTATTTTTGAAGACAGAATTAAAATCCGAGTAGAATTAGCGTTTTATAGTTTTTAACGGAAAAAAGTGGTAATTTTTCTGAGTCGCGACAATCGGCTGCATTGGCAACGAGATCAATGCTTTTACATGTGTAAGCATTTAATGGGAATCTGACAATGAGGCTTATATTATAACGTCATTAGTATTAAACTACGACCAACGAAAGAAATCCGATATTGATATAATCCCCATTTTTGAGGCTGTTTTGCCCCATTATTGCCCCATACGAGGAAATAAATTAGGAGGCAGCTCCATATGACCTAGAGACTTGAAATTTGGCACGATTAGAGCTTTGAGGTCAAAACCGAGGAAAAAATCCGAAATTCTAAAAATTTCACTTTTGGGGCTGTTTTTCTCCATAATTAATTTGGCACGGTTATATGTTTTTGACAAAACCGATGGGAAATCTACGAAATTGTAAAAATTCCAAATCTTTAAAATGCTTATAGACTGCAAGCACCTTCTACTAGTAATATAAACGTATGTGTGTGTGTGTATATCTATAATATATAGACGCTTCTTACACATGATATATATATATATATATAGGAGGATACAAAATTATGAGGCACTTCCAGATGTGCTAGAAACTTGAAATTTGGTAGGATTATAGGTTTTTGGTCCCAACCGAAGGAGAAAATCCGAAACTGTCGAAATTCCTATTCTGAGGGGCTATTTTGGCCCCTTTTTGCCCCATTTTTTGCCCATAAGAAAACATGTAAATTGGTGTAGAGGTTTTTATATTTGCATTTTAAAATTACTTCCTCTCATGATACGAACTCGAGACTTAAACTCTCGGATAGGATATAAATTGTAGTTTCTTATTTTTGAAAACAGAATTCAAATCCGAGTAGAATTAGCGTAAATTTATAGTTTTTATCGTAGAAAAGTGGTAATTTTTCTGGGTCTAACAATAGACTTCCTAGGCAACAGCCTTTATGCTTTCATATGGGTAAGCTTTTAATGGGAATCAGAGGCTTATATTTTAATGCCATTAATGTTAAACTATGCCCAATGAAGGAAATCCGATGTTTATATAATTCCCATATTTGGAGCTTTTTTGCCCCAGTATTGCTCCATACGAGAAAAAAATGATGAGGCAGCTCCATATGACCTAGAGACTTGAAATTTGGCACGATTATAAAAATTTCATTGCAAACAAAGTTCAAAATAAATACTGCAAAAATTCCAAATCTTAATGGCGTCATTGCCCCACTTATGCCCCATACCAGTGTGAAAATTATACTGCAATTCTTAATGAGATACAAAAATGAATTTTGGCAGAATTATGGGTTTTTAGTTAGGAAGGAATCTGATATTGTAAAAATTCAAAGCCTTAGGGCCTCTTTTGCCCTATTATTGCACCATACGAGGAATAAATGTATATGGCACTTCTAAATGAGCTACAAAGTTGAAATTTGTTAGAGTTATATTATTTTGTACAAAATCGATTGGGAGTAATTTGAAATTGTAAAAATGGTAAATTTTAAAAATGCTTGCAGAATGAAAGCACACGTTAACTAGTATATATATAGTTGTTTTCCAGACGTTAACGTCACCGAAACTTACGCTGGTCAGCAATACATACACGCATACACACTATCACGAAAAGCATTTTAACCGGACAAGGCAAAAAAGTCGCCGATATTCCGCGATATCTTCTCGCGTAAAAAATAGGAGCGGAAATGAATCGAATAAATAAAATCCTCTCAATTAAAACCAATACAAAAATTTTCAAACGTCCTCGATTTATACATATACATATATATATATATATATATATATATATATATAAACACCACCCACCCACACCACACCAAAACATCCCTTACTTATTCCCTCGCCCGCCGAGGATATAGGATATGTTCGGATAGCACTTCGTTATCCGAATATTGCACAAAAATTCAGGAGGCATTCCTCAACCGAGGCTATCCTCCAGAATTAACCCGCCACCAAATACACCGCGCCATTTCTCCTTCACCCGCCTCCGGAAAAATACCGAACCCAAACTCACATATTCAAAGCGACACCACCCTGACTCTCACAACAACCTTCCACCCAGGGCTACACGAAGCCCTGAAAAACATCCTTGCCGCCGCCCACCTCATTCTCACATCCTCACCCATCACCCTTACACACTTCCCCAAGCCACCCATCATATCATTCCGTCAACCTAGGAATCTAAGCGACTTGTTGTGGCGCAAACTCCTTACAGGTCCAACACCACCCCCCGCAGGGTCTTTCCCATGCGAAAGACCACGGTGCCTCACTTGCCCCATCATAGAGACTTCCTCCACGTTCACCAGTCCGATAACAACATCACCTACCCAATTACGTCCCACGGAACCTGCACCTCAAAAATTATAATCTATTTATTAAACTGCACACAATGCCCGGCGTTTTACGTGGGCCTTACCACCACACCCCTCAATATCCGCATGAACGGTCATCGGGACAGTGCTGCTCATAAGCGCCCACTTCCAGTGGCCGATCATGCGGTAAGCCACTCCCTACCCTTCAATAGATATTTTACAGTCAAAACAATCCGGGCTCTCCCAAAAGACTCTCCCGCCCCAGAACTCCGCCAATGGGAGCTGGCTCATATAGAAATCCTCCGCTCTCTTTCCTTTCCCGGTCTAAACCTTCGCTGACACTCCAACCTCAAATACCCTACCCTCCTTTCCACGAACCTCATCCTCTTCCCATCCCCTCTACCCCCAGTGAGACAGTTTTAGTTTTAGTAATACTCTTGTGCCGATAAAGAGCGGATGCACTAAAGCTCCAAAAAAAAGGCCTTCCTCTATCCAGGGCCGGCTCAACAATATAAGCAGACCAAGCGACCGCTTGGGGCGCCGAATTTTTAAGGGCGCCAAATTTTCCTGGCAAAATTTTTGGAAAATACCTTAATTTAGTTTTTCCATTGATAAGTTTAGTGTTTGCAGCTGGCGAATAAATGTGAAAATGTGACTTCAAATGAATGTTCAGGTGCAGTAACCGGGCTCTCCTGCGAATGGTAAATGGTATTTCCGAAAGCGGCTTCCGAGAATACTACCGATACAGATGGCTGGATGTGGTTTTTCCAACATTTTATTGCTGTTACATGCCGGGGATCTTTGCCGACCGGATGAAAGCAGTTCTCATCGCCCCTAGTATTTCTAGCTGATTCCCTCTGCGATTTGCCGCCCCCGAGGGTTTTTGTCCGGGTGCACTGCACCCCTTGCACCAAAGGTAGTTGCGGGCCTGAAGAGAGAAGCTTTCCATTAGGTTGGAGGGGGGAGAAGAATGATTAAGAAAGGTCATGCCTGCTGCAGTCTCATCAGAGTTTGGCAAGCAGAAGACAATTGCAAGAGTGCCCAAGAGCAAGGAAGTCTTTAAAAAGTCCGAGGAGGATACGCGATATCCCGAGGAGGATACGCGATATCCCAAGACCCTCCATGCTGCGGTTCCTCTTTGTTTCCACGTGCATTCAATCAGGCGCATTCAAAATTCTCGGTTGATTCGTTGCGGATCTTGTTTGAGGACAAAATATATATCTTTTGAGTTTATTTTACTGTTTCTTAGTAATTGCTACGCTGTGTTAGGGTGTGTGAAGAGGGGGTACATATTCTCACACCACCGTTTTCAACCCCTTCTCCTTCAACATTTCCTCCTCCCTCGCATTTTGCATCGGTGACATCGAAAAAGAACTATTTGTCCGCGTTAGTTCCACAACGATGGGCGTATTGGTGTGCGTCTTTTAGTGTTTGAAGAATCTGTTATCAGGTTATATCAGGTTAGTTTTCCTTGGGCATAATTGATATGTTTTTGTCTTTGCTCAAGAAGTGACGCCAATATTTAGTGTCAATATTATACCTAGTCTACGATCAACGAATATTTTCTAAACCAGGAAGTTAGTATATATTTAATTCGATCTTTTTATATACTATATCTTTCAGGTTGTATGGTTAAATTATTTTTTAGTTTAATACAAATAAATTTGTTACTATTATACTCTTTCTTGAACCAACCTTTGATAAGTAGTTTAATGTAGAGGGTTTTCTCTTTAAAATTTGAGGTAATTAACTCTATTATTGGGCAATTTCATTTCCTTTTAAGAAATTCATCCTGGATGTTAAATTGGTAACAAATTCGTAAGCTGCTTCTGTTAACGAAAGTTGTCCTTTGTTGTAATGATTCCAAGTAATAGACGATGTTCATCTTGCTCTTGAAGTTCGTAATCAGTTATAAAGTGGGAGTCTCATTTATTCACGATAAAGCCCTCTTTTCATTCCAGCCCGAATTTTTTTAATAATTTTTTTCGGAACGTCTTTCCAAGATCACTGCCAAGATAAAGTTTTCATTCCATTCGTTTCTTCGCTCCTTTTTTCCCTGCGTCCTTCCTTTGTAGTATTCACAGACTCCCCAAGTGCATTTTGCAATCAAGAATCAATTTCATACTTTTTCTTTCATTCCAAGAGCAATTTGTACTATTAGCTTTAGATAAGTGCGTCACTGCCTTTATTCATGCGTTTGGCAACACGTGCTTGTCCATGAATAAGGCCATTTTTGATGCACCAGCAAGTTTGACAACCACTGATTGTGCCCCATCCGTGCATACATCGATGCAATAGTTTCAATCTCATTTTCACTGAAATAAGAATCGCACAATTTATAATTTCTTTTTGACATTTCAAATTTATTTTTCTGTGAATTAAGCCTTGTTTTTTTATTAAACTGATTAATCATAAAAAATACACAGAACGTTGAAATAATTATATCCTATTAAACTACTAAACTGCCGTATTTTAATGTAAAATTTATATATCGATGGGGCTCCATAATTGAAATCTGCTTGGGGCGCCAAAATGTCTTGAGCCGGCCCTGCAGACAGACAAACGGCATTGCGAAAACCACTTTTTCGGACTCGGCTACACCTAAAACGTATATTTCTGTCAAAATCGCGAGGTCGATTTTTTCGCGGGCGAGCACTTTCGTGCAACCACAATAAATCAGAATGAATCGCAGCATTATTATTTTCCTTCACTTATCTCAAATTAACATACACAATTATGTTGCTTTGGAGATGCCAATAAATGATAATGAATACTAATAACAGCCTAAGTCTGTCCGTCCGTTGGCCTATGGCAGGGGTGGCACATGATCTTTATGTCACGTGCCAAGAAAGTGATGTGAACCAACAGAATTTTTTTTCGCGTACCACTAATTTACTATTTCTCTAGGAAACTTCATATTTTATACAGAACAGACAAGCTTACTCGTGCCAAGTAAAATCGCACGTGTGCCATTTCTGGCACATGGAGTTATATGGGAGAATAAGGAAAACTGCACATAACTAAAAGGTTTTTCAATCTTTTTACTTTATGATATATGAAGTTTATTGAGAAAGTATTGTAATCGCGAAAAAATTCGACCTCGAGATTTTGAAGGAAATATATACGTTTTAGGAGCCGCCGAGTTCGAAAGAGTGGTTTTCGCAATGCCGTCTGTCTGTCTGTTACTGGCTCTGGAGCCTAAACGGTAGAGCAAAAATGAATGAAATCTCGTACTTAGGCATTTTATAATACAGAGTAGAAGCTATGAAGAAATGGTTGACATTCCTCAATAACTGAGGGAAGTTTATTCTGCGCATTTTTAAGAACAATTTGATTTTCTCAAAAACGGCTCTTAAAAGATTTTGATCAAATTTCGTACAGGTACTTGAGCCTACGTCTTAAATAATGCCAAATACTTCATATTTCTCAAAAAATTAATATAAGGCTGGAACGATTTTCGTTTTATAAAGATAACTAAACTACGCATTAGCACATGAGAAAGTTTGTACAATGTATGTTGTACCGATTTTTCGTTGTAGCTTCAGCACTCTTAAGAACTCGTTGGTTGAACCATCGCGTCACTTTCCTTTCGCGGATTATCTTCGGAGGAATGTATTTATCGATACCTTTTATAATCGAATTAACCTAGGTATTCCAAGAGTTTTCAGCCCCTTAGTCCTTGGTACATCTATCAAAATTCGGAGTTTTCCCTTAATTCATTGCGAAAACCATTAAAGTTCGCATTACTCAACAAATAGATCGACCTTGTTGCGTTTCTATTCTTTACTAGTGCAGTATTTGTCTGATTGTGGGTATATATCGACTTATGGTCGCTAATACCTTCTTCCGTTGTTAACTTAAGGACACGATCCGGAATGTTCGTCGCAAAAAGATCTAACACATTATTATTTCTTGTCGGCTCTCTAGCCAGTTTTAATGGACACAAAAGTTGGTGTCATTAATTTTTATTTCATTTTAACGTAACCCTTAATTCAGGCTTTTTCAGTGCACTGACGGATGAAGGCCTCCCCCAGACTCTTCCAGTTTTCCCTGTCAACTGCCTCCAAGTTTCTCGAGAAATACACCAAAAAGCTGGTCATAGTCGTCTCATAGGCAACTTGCAGGGCCGGTCAACGCAGAGCTCCCGTGTTTGGACTGTTTGCGCGTTTCAAGGGGAGCCACTAAACCCTCTTGCGGGAAATGAGAGGCCCCTTAGTGGCTTCGAGCTCGACTCAGGTCTTTGGCTCTCTCTTTAGGGTCTTTCCCCGCTCTTCCGCGCAGCCCTTGGGAGCGCCTTCGCGCCCCGCCCCTGCGTATTGCCGATATGGGACATCTTTTAATCAGCTGGTCCGATATGGGACATCGAACCAGCTGATTTAAAGAAAGGCGGCGGAGAAATATATATACCTCTCGGCGTCAGGCCATTTTCACCCGTGTTAACTAAAAATTTGGACAGATTTTTCTGACCAATTATTACGTTAACCACGTATCCTCCCGGTAAATAAATATCTCCTCTAAATCCTCCTGAAAATGGATAAAAGAATTTTGTCGTTTATCTAAAACTGAAAACCGCCAGATTTTTTAGTAAATTTGGTAAATAGGTAGATAGGTCCATACAGTTGACAAACACAGTATATAAGGTCGCTTCAGAACCATTTCCTTTAATTAATTAATTAACAACGACATATATTTATCTGTTTAAACAATGCCTGACTAAATTTTATTGTTGTCTTGGGAAGAAAAGAGTGAACAGGTGCGCGCATGCTACTCAGGCGTTCTTTACGGTTTATGTAATCATGACAAAAAAGATACATTTTTCGAATTGCTTTTTCATCATAGCTTAGCGGGCCGCACAAAAACACTTCGCGGGCCGTAAGTTGAGCACCATTGCTCTCAATAGATTAACGATATAGCGCAACAATAAGAGGTAGTTTATTCTAGTCGATTCATTTTAAAATGGCTCGAACGATTTTAATTAAATATTCCTTGTCATTGGGGTAATAAACAATGATAAATAAGCCATATCTCTATAAAAAAACACACAACTGTATGGCGCCCAGCGATATTATAATATGAAATGAAATTCCGCCAAGTATAGACTAGTCTTATGCATTACATTTATATCTATCAATTAAAATAAGAGGCTCAAATATATTTTTTCCTATGAGGTCATATTTGACGGGCAAATACGCTAGTAGTGAAATAAAACTTTAGTACCGCTGCCAATCAACATAAAAGCAAATAAGAGCAAACAGAAAAATGATAATTATTTGCTTTTCACGCTAAATAAATAATTTCATTAATTAATCTTCTTCTTCACGATCGGTTTCGGTTAATGGTCACCATCATCATTCACCGGAACCGGCCGAGATTTCTAATACCTGTATGTGGAATCTATAGAAGTCACAATAAATTTATGTTAAACGCATTGCCTTATTCGTATAAACAATACATCCCATCCTTTTAAATTAATAGACGAGGCCGAGACTTCGTGGAATTCCATCATAAAACTGTCACATATCAAGTATTATGTGGGTTGGCGAAGGAACATAGGCGCTGAAGCATTATATAGGACGAAGATTGTTGAGAGAACTGGGCGTAAAAATCGATATATTTCAATGTAGATGGACCAGGTTCGCACCCAGGATTTTCTCTTGGGAGGACGAAAAATATTCCACCAAACAGTGGATCGTTTCGACGATATATTAGAAAATCCATCTATTTCAAGATGCAAAATGAAGTAAACAGCGCGTAATTTAAGAAATATCTGTATAATGATTATAAAGTATTTGGTGAGAGAAATAACAAATCGAAACAGCAAGCCTCTCGAATACCTATATATCTGGTTAATACAAACTCTTTACAGTTTAAAGTTCTTAAGTAAGGAAATTTAGCTCGTCAGCCCCTCCTTGTTGCAAGCCTGAGCTGGATCCTATATGGTTCTTCTTTGAGAAGTATGGCTGACGCAGTATTGTTTATCACTCTAAGCGATATAACTGAGGAAATTCTAATCAAAATAGTTTGAGCCATTTTTGAATAAATCGACATTTTGTGAAAGAAAAAAATTAACGCTTTATGTTCAGCAAGTGTCAGTCCGCACTTCTCACCACCGACACTATTGAGCGGATTTTTATGAAACTTCTGGACAAAAGTAATAAGAAAATTATATAAATGGTTCGCATGACCTAATCAGGAATACCACTTAACTAGAAACAAAAAACGAATTTTCTGTCATACCTCGTAAAATATTAATCATACAAAAAAACTCTCCAAATAGAAATTGTAGAACTATGTACTTTAATTGAATATTTCTTGCCTTATACTTTTTATTGAACGATTTTCCATTTTCAAGAAAATGCAACAAGAATATCATAATCCGCTTTGATCTTGGAAGATGTCCTCCATGGTTTTGTATCTGTTACCAACGAAAAGAGTCTTCGTAGCAGCTCAAATAAACCAGATCTTCTATAATTCCTTTAATACTTTTAATTTCCTTCCGTTCACACGCAGAATTTAGTAGGTGAAAGGAAATGGATTTTCTACGACAAAGAAATGAACGTAAAGATTGCATACAGCGTTACCAATATCAACTGGGCGTTGAGGAAACAAATGGATGAAATGTTCGCGAAAATAAATGAATTTTCAAATGAGATTTGATCGAGTAATTGCATTTTCATTCTCCGAGAAATAACCAGAGGGCTAAATCTCTCTCTTTATGGACACACCCTTCCCTCAAGCTTCATATAAATGGAAAAAGTTTCTTCTTTAGATAATCCTGCGTGAAAATGTGTTCACGTGTATGCCGCTCTGATTTATTGGCGTGGTTCACTCAATAATAATATTGTTAATTCAATTCCTGGAAAATTTCACAATTTTTTTGTCTGATATACAATTTCTCTTTAAAAAGTTGCAACGAAACGGAACTTTCACGTAAACCTATACTTATCTCCTTAAAAGATTAAATTATTAGAATATATGTTTATATTTATTACATTCCTATATCAGCGTCAGTAAAAAACTTCAAAATCAGTAGTATAAAATTGTGTTTAGATATGCTATTTTTGATAACTTTCCATTGACAATTGAATCATGGAAATCAAAAACACCGTTAAGTCCAGAAAACAATTTTTTTCAGGTGGCACTAAAATCTGTGTCGAAGCTAAAATGTAATAGCAATGCCAACAATATTTTTTAAATTGTTAAGGTCCCTATGCCAGTAGTTATCCATGGACTTATTTGTTTTATGGTTTCAACACATGCAACATGTACTCTACATGGCAGTTTCACTGTTTCCTCATTTACACCAAAATATGGACTTACGTTGTTTTTGATTTCCATGTTTCAATTGCGCAAGTCGAAGTCTTATAATATATTAAACATTTACGTGTTTAGAAATTTATCGATTTCTTTCACTTATAATGGATACTCTTACAAAGTTAAAACCACGGGATGTATACAATTTCCCATAGCCTAGGGCGTCAATAAATGTGCTCGGTAATATTATATATAGGAGATCGAAAACGACCGCAAATGTATTCTTTGACGATGGAAATTTTCTGTTCAATTTTCCACTTTCCACGATGCCGCAAAATTTCTAAATATAGCAATCACGGACTGATTTACAACATAAGCGCTTAAAAATGGGAGCTTCATTTGCTGAGGCAATATGAAAAAGTGCGTTTTATTTATAATAGCAAGCTAAAAATTCTTTTTAAAATTAGTAATATAATTATATATATATATATGACAACGTAATTTATCCAATAATTAATTTAAAAATTTAAACTTTCTAACTAAGGCCATTTTCTCGGAATCTTAACTTGGAATTTTTCAAAAACTCTCTTTCCATCTTTTTTTGTTGGCATTAATAGCCACAAAACAAGTTAGGAAAGTGTAAACATATCACAAATGGGCGCCTTTCCAATGGATTATTAGAAAGAAATTATATACCTGTACGTAAGGGAAATTGCATTATAAAGTTCTTTTCTTCCTCATAAACAATCTATTTTCTTCCTATTTAAAAATAGTGCATGCACACATAAGGAAATTAAACGTTTGTTTGTAAGATTGTTTATGTCAGCAACAATGAAGAAGTAACCATGCAAGAAATTTTCTAAGTTCGACTCGAATTAAGACATTTTTGTTTGATTTTCTCGATAACGGCTACTCCTACAATAAAAATGTATAGGGAAATAAATACTCCTCTTTACCAGTTCTACAACTTTTATTTGAAACATATTTTGATATGAGCAACACTTTACGAGATATGACGAAAGTTTCATTTTTATCACCAGTAAAGTGGTACCCCTGATTATCGTGCGTGATTCATTTTTGCGGTTTTCTTAATATATTTGATTATAAGTCTTTAATATTAAATTTTATGAAAATCCGTTCTGTAGAAGCCGAGAACGAACATGCGGACGGACGGACAGACCGACGATAATAGGCGCTCACGCTGGAAGCGAAACGCGCCTAAAAACAGTGAAGTTTAAAATTTTCTATCTTTAACCATTTGGTCAGAATCTTAATTTGAAATTTTTGAAGATACCTCCTGCCACCTACTGATTTCTCCATAAAAATTCTTTGACAGCATAATAAATGGCATCGTAGATTACATACATACTGTAAATTCCTGCCTTCTATCTTGTACCGTTTACTTCCTATTTTGATTTAATCGATTGCACAGACATAGCGAAAACATTAGCGCGTTTATAAAATAAAACCCGCTAATAAAAAATCAAATTGACAAATTAGTCACTTGCTCCAATATTCATAAAAACATCAAGAAAAACCACATACCTAGTATCGCTTAATACCACCAATGACGGCCACCTGGTAGTAAAAATACCCTTGTGATTTTTCGTGAACTTTTTAAGGCTATTGGATATATTACCTACGGACTCATTTCTTCTATTCAATTTTTAAGCCATTTTCTGTCGATATATTTTTATCCATAAGACAAGCTATATAGTTCTTTCCGAAATTAATGAGGTACCGAGTGGTTAAAATATAATTAACGGTCTTTTATGGCTATGGTCAAAATTATCAGTTAGATAAGACTAATACACAAAAATGAAATGAAAACAATACCTTCTCGTGTCTGTAAGTAGTATATAAATAAATGAGTGAATATCCAAGCGCAACGACAATTACCAAAATTACTACTGGAAATGCGTTGTATTTGCGATACCCAGGTAGTTTTCTGCCCAGGGGCGACCAGAGGAACTTTGGCGCCCCGGGCGAGATAGCACCCTAGCGCCCCCTCCGTAAATGTTTGTTGAGATAATTACGAAGTTCATGTTAATTTATTATAGATAAAGAAGAAACAGGATGAATGCCATAAAGAATCCAGTCTTTTCGGCGATATAAATCGGTATCCAATATTTATTCCCTTGCAAGTAATGCGTAGACAAGATGGTCGGAATAGCACCCCTAAGATTTTGGCGCCCCGGGCAGCCGCCCGGTTCGCCGGTACCTCGGGCCGACTCTGTTTCTACCTATCACTTGCAAAGTGTTCCGAAGATCGATAAGATGAAACTTTGACAAAAATAATTGAAATGCCCTTGTCTTTTTAAAAAATCACTAATTTTCTAGCAATTTTCTGAGAAAGCTGAAATTTTTTCATTGAAACGGAACCACGAACATAACCGCTTTAGGCATAAAGTTCTTCGCCGAATTTGTCAAGCCAACTATATCGGCCGGTACGACGGCGAAACGAAATGCACCCACACGATAAATTTTCTCGGAAATAAAGGCCGTCTTATTAAGACCGTGATTGACGACGACCTCTCGCTTTTTTTTTGTATCGAAGGTGAGAAAAAATCGATGAATGATGTGGTTAAAAACAAAAGGAACGCATTACTGATAAAGGCGGGAAGAATAGCCTCCGCGCATGCCATCTCTTGGTTCTCCTAAAGTTATTGCTGGAAAAATCTCATTTAAAAAAAAGGCGGAAAACCTTTTCACAAAAAAGTACCATATTCGAGAAATCACTCACGTCAAGGACTACCTTTTGAAAGAAGGAAATCATGAATCACCATTCATGCTCCTTCGGCACGCCATACATGCGGCAGATCCCCCATTAACCGGTTATGTTTTTTTAAAAATGTTATTTCAACTATTTTTCTTTGCGCTTTTGAATAAATGGTGCGATGCTGAGGAAAAAAATCTGTTTTTCTTACGTTTTGAAATGACGCGGATGGAAAGCGGACAGTGATGGTTAAATGATAAGGATAATGGGAAGCTGAGAGAGAGAGAGCTTATCAAAAGAAGTAAAAATGTTATTTTTTACGTAGGAAACGGAAAGAATCGCCTGGATTTCCCTTTTTGAGGGGGGGAAAAATAAGATATGGAAATCCTCCTCCTACCCTTCCCCTTCTGATTCTAAAGGCATTCGTGGAGATGGATGGATTGGGCGAAGAATGGGAAAAATGCCACGAGGGGAAAAGACAAAGGAGAGGAGGAAGAATGGGGAGCCGCGGGCACGGAAGAAAGAAAGCAGCATTGTTGCATCTCGGAAAGTGGGCGTGGCCTTGGAAACCTCCTCCGAGCTCCATTCTTTCTCGCGAAAAGCAAATGAGAAATGAATTGTGCCAATATTTTACCAAAATGATGGCTCGCACGCAAATTTCACAAATATTTTCGAAAATTTTCTTTCCGAAATGGTAAAAGTATATTCAATAAAAGAAATACCCTAAGAAATGATGTCCTGAATCATTATTATGAGAATTTAGCTAACAATCCGAGAAATTATGCATGCAAATACGCATTAAGATGGTCTATCGACCGCGTTTTATACGCATCTCACAAGAGCTTTGTTGAAACTAATAGCAAAGAATTTTGACGTAAAAATCGCCTCTTAATATTCGAGAAAGAATCGAAGAAATCGAATCGCAGAATTATTTCTCTAACAGCCGTTAAATTGTTGTTAAATCAGACGCGCATTTTGACTACAAAGCAGGCGTCATCAGTGATGATTCGCCAACAGCAAATGCATGTTTTCGATCCCTTCACGTGCAAGCGTCGACAAAGCCATAAAAAAAATCCATCACGCTCGTGAATGACAACGGTTTCCTAACACGTTACATACCAACTTACCAAATGACGAACATCCTTTAAACCAGTGTTTCTCAACCGGTGCTCCGTGGAGCACTGGTGCTCCATGACCATTAGAGAGGTGCCCAGCAAGTTTTTCATCCTTCACCATTTTGCATGGATTTATTTTTTTGAAATTAAATAACCAATATGTAATATCTCTTTAATTTCATTTCGATTTTTTGAGTTCATTCGTTCGTTTTTTTTTCCTAGATCGTTTTTGTACTGACAAGTTCACTATGATGGACATTACACCTGGTAGGTAACAAATGTTTTCCTGAAAAGTTTGTTCTAGTGCTCCTCCTAAATCAATGGATACCTCTAGGTGCTCCCCGGTCTGCTAAAGGTTGAGAAACACTACTTTAAAAGATGCATTTTGCGTCACTCGATGCAATCTAATTTAAGATGTTGTCAAACCGTTCTGAAAATCAAACGCCAAAATAGGTACCGAGTTGGAAATATTAGGCGGTTCGGACAGGGACGGTTACGCAACGCGAGAGAAACTGTAAAAAAAAAACGGCAAAATCGCATGGCATTCCCTTTCACATTTTTTCGAGGAAATCAGAAAAGCAAAAGTATGACAAGAGGAGCCATAGAAGTTTGCGGCGCGTCGGCAAGTTGCACAGGGAAAACACAGACTCCCAGATGTGAAAATTAATTTGCTAAAGAAAGGCTTGAAATGGCGGATGTTTGTGTGTGTGTGTGTCTATCTCTATTTCTCCTCCTTCCCCGAGAACATCCTTTCCCTTTCGTAACCTCTTTTTTTCCCCTTCCTCTTCGTAATGCGATGGTTTGCGGCGACGGGAAAACTTACAACCGCTTCTAAGGCATGGTAAATAGCCTCTTGCGAGGTAACAGGAACTGCTTTTGCGTGCTCAATTGAATCGGCTGAAGATATTCAATTATTGGCTCGGTCACGGCGCGGTGAGTGTGCAATCCTCCGGTCCACGACCGTGCGAAAGCGCCCTCTCTCTCTCTGCTTAACAGACACCCTCGCCCAGGGAGGAGGAAAAAAAAAATCATTCGTTCTGCCTTCTATCAGAGCAAGGTAAATCTTGCGGCGAAAGGGAAAACAGGAGACGGGTGACGTGGTGACATTTTTATTGCGCAGTACAACGGTTTGATTTATCAACGCATGGCTTCGCCGAAGAGTTGTTTCTGCATATATTTTATAGCGACGTTAGTTACGTCGTGGAAGCATAAAGCAACAAAAATTTATACTGGGCCATTTTTGAGCTCTAAAGAGAGGCGGTGAGTTCTATGGCTTGCCCAACTTCCATTGAAAGCTAAAGAGATTTTCTTTAACGTAAAAATGAGTTTTATGTTTTATATGACGACCAGTATAAGAAAAATAAATAAAACTAATTTAATTTCGTAAAATAAACTTTACATTTACTTTAATACCCTAAAAGCCGCCAGAAGCGTTTGGTAGGGGGTGTCACTGCACCAACATAAACTCTAGCTTCCATTGGCCTGTCCTTTCGCACCTGGGAAAAATATTTGTAGTATTTCTCGGTTCTAGTGACTATTTCTAAATACTTTCTGGTACTCCCTGATCTAGCCTAACCCTCACCAGCACCGACGTGTGCAAATGATTCCAAATGTGACTTATTTTCAATGTACTCACGTTAAAAGTGTATGTTACCTTTGAAATCATTACATAAGAGCGACATTTTTAATGTTCGGAATGTTACGGAAAGGGAGCAAAACTATATATTAAGTCAAGTACGACGATCCAGTTTTTGTTTCTTCGGGATATCTTACGCTTTAGCCTGGGAAGATTTTAGACTGAGCGCCGTCCACAGTACCGTCACGGATTTTTCGTTTCTCCGCTTGATTACCACTGAAATGGGTGTAGCATATTTTTCACTCGAATTTTATATAACCTAATACTCAATAAATCGAGACTTAAACCAATACCATACTATTAAACTAATTAATAAATTAGACAGAACCTAAATATATCTCAAATTTTAATAACGAAGAAGACAGGAGAAGAATATAAGTTAAACTAGCATTACGTACTATTTTGAAGTATCGGGTAAGGTTACTCGGAATAACCGAAACCACATAACCTAGAGCAGGGAAAGCCAGTAGCAAATAGTATTCTTATAAAACCGTGGATATCCTAAATCGAGGATAGGAAGGAGCTATTGTACATACAATTAAATTTTTTGTAGTCTACAAAGACGAAACACAGTCTCATCAAAAGTGTCTTATGAAAATTTAGTTAATACTTTTAGACGTTTCAGAACATTTTATTCAACCGATGAAAGAGAGAATTTACCATATTACACAAAAAGTGAATCGATAAACTTTATCTTACAAACGAAGTTTAAAAGTTTCAACTTTTAATACTTTTTAATCCTCTCCTTTCTCCGAAATATGACGCAAACAGTATCAAAATATGACTTCATGTCGGCCAAATGAATTTTTGAAATTCTACGACAGAACGCGTTTTCTGAAGTCCGTAGGATTTATAAGGTGCCGACCCAAGGTACGGGCGAGCAGGGCGGTTGTCCGGGGCTCCAAAGTCTTTGGGGCGCTATACCGATCATATTGGATGCCAATTTATATCGCGGAACAGGCTATAATCTTGATTTTGTCCCTTTTATTTTTTCATTACCAGTAATTTTTAAATAGCGACGACTAAATCAAAATGCACTTCGGAAATATCTTAAACAAGCATTTACGGAGGAGCAACTAGAGTGCTATCTCGCCCGGGGCGCAAGAAATCCTCGGACCGCCCCTGTATTTATATCGATGACAAATCAAGAGGGCGAAAAAATTAATTTTCGAAAGAATAAATAATAACGTACAAATTCTTTAACAACAATTTGTTTTCAACCAACGAATTCCGCATGGTATCCATTGGGCGTTTTTCTTTCTATGAACAAATCAAACGGAGAAAACACGGACAATAGGCGTTGCCACGAAACTCGGGAATTATAATCGAGTTAAAAAAGTTTCAGTGTGTGCGTGTGAGAGAGAGAGAGAGAGGGGGGCGAAGTGAGGAAAGGTAGAAAAGAAAAAAAAAGGAATCGGATTGACTCGAACTCGCGCATACACACACACACACACACAATGGATATAGCAAAGGGTTCCCAGCGGCTGAGTTTGAGTGTATTAATAGCAAATGAACGCATATTGAGTGCGGGCGAGTGTGCGCCCGCGAAAGCGCGCGTGTGTGTGTGTGTGTTACAGAATAACATGATCGGCCATAGCCATTTGTGTGCCAACAATGCGGGGAGCGAAACGAAGGGGACACAAAAATCACATTACGCTCGTGAAAAGGTTTTTGATCCTTTCTCCTCCTCCCTAACAAACCCCATCGACCTCCCCCCCCATCCCCTTTTCCATGGAGCTCTCATTCCGTCTATCCTTTTACCCTATCTTTCCCTCCCTTTTTCAGAACCTCCTCGCTATTTTTCAGGGCGCAACAATAGAGGTTCCGCCCTCCCCTTCTGGTCCAGCATCCACCCCTTCCTCATTCTAACCCTCCTCCTCCCCCCCTTCTCTCTCTTTCTTTTCTCACTTTTTTTTATTATACCGCCTTTATCCCCCTCGTTCTCCGGAATATCCATCGCGCCTCCCTTTTTCTCTTTCTTTCTCCCAACAATCCTCGCTCGAGTAATGCGCACGTGACGTCAAGAGTCCGTCGTAGGTTATACGTGGCATAACAGACTCTTGAGAGGTATCAATGTAATGAAAGCGATGATTGCTATGGAAGAGTCGTATTAGGGTTATATTTTACTAAGGACTAGTGTTGGAAAATAGACTTTACCTAGAAGAATGGACGTCTTTTTTGCCATGGAAAAAAAATCTGACCAACACATGACTTTCTCCATATTTGGGGTATAGATATTTAAATAATTATGAATAGTATCGTAAGGCAAAATTATTATTTCGTATTGTAAAAAATACAGTCGTCCTTATTGCAGTAAATTATATTTTGAATATGTTTACAGAATTCACCGCTACATGGTGGTGGCGCTGTATACTGGAAATTACGAATAAGTTAAATATCTCCGAAATGGATGGTTCTACGAACAATTGTTTCAAACAAAACATGGAAGAAATATTATTCTCTAGAACTTTGGTCTTCACGAATATTACCAATAACGACATTTTTAAGGAGATATTTGGCTGTGAAAAAAATAAGACGTATTAAATTCAAACTTCAAGAAACGAGGGAAAAACGCTCCAAGTTCCTAATGAAGGCGCACGTTTGTGCAGTTTTGACAATATATCGCTAGGAAACAGCCCAACAAAGAAAATCGCATTACCGATGAATAAAGATAAATATATTATGGGATTACCATAAATGATTTTTACCATTTAAAATTTTTACTCTTAAACAACCAGAAAACATATAAAAAACAAAATTTTCATACATTAAGGAATAACTTCCAATATTTTTTATTTATCCATACGAAGTAATGGGAAAGTATTGTGATCACGAAACAAATCGACTTCGAGATTTCAACGGAAATACATGTTTTGAGGTCCCTAGAACACGTTTAGACTATTTTCGGAATGATGTCTGTGTGTGTGTATGTTATTGTGGGCGCTCTAACTCAAAAAGTACGTGCCATATCGTTACCAAACTTCATATATAACACTTTAACATGAGCACAAAGAACTGATTAGTTTTTGGACAGTAACGGCTAACCGGAAGTCGAGGTTTATTCGAAACCCGATTCGGTTTTTGCGATATTTCTTCGTTAAAACATCATTATTGTATATACAATTCTATACAAAAGTTATAGAGAATGTAATTTTCTACAGTTTTCATTTGAAACAATTTTCTATAGGAGTTATTGTTTAGGAGTTACTTATAAATAACCGGTTTTTCGGTTTCCGTTAAATATCTCCTTAAAAACATCGTTATTGGTAATCTTCGTAAGGATCAAAGTTGTAGAGAATAATATTTCTTCCATGTTTTGTTTGAAACAAATTTTCGTAGAACCATCGATTTAGGAGATATTCAACTTTTTTTGTAATATCCTGTTTATAGCGCCAAAACCAGGTAGCGGTGAATTCTGGAAACATAATCAAAATATAATTTAGGACAATACGGACGATATATCTATACCCCAAATATGGAGAAAGTCATGTGTTGGCCACATCAGATTTTTTCTATTTCTGTTGCGTTCGTCTTACCAATGTCAAAAGATACAAACAGAGAATTTACCGTACCTTATGTAATTTTTCTAATCTTATGGAAAAAACTTGAACAACGTACACTTATTTTATAACTGTTTTAAATTTATATAGGTATCCGCTCAGGTTAATTAAACAGTTAACGTAACGAGGGTAAACATATGATTTATGATTTCTCAACAATGAATAATTCGTCGCAACGTTATAAATTAATATTCACATTTCAAAACATAACATAGCTGTTTAATTAAGACGATAAATTTAATTTAAAGATTTAATGTTAATGTTTCACTACTGTGATTTCATCGTAAAAGGAACTGACTAGATAATTTTGCAAATATAAGGGAAAAGAATAATATTTCTTGCACTTACTTACAATGTATGTATCCGCTTGCGTTAAACAGTTTACGTAACGAAGGTAAACATATTCCTCGATAATGATATCCCGAACCCTGATTGGCTTGCCATTCAACCAATAAAAACGCTCCAAAAGCTGTGCAAACATTCAAAGAGAGATCGGCTATTATATGATAAGATGATTTATCGTTTATAGAATCGTTATTAACAATCTTTCAAGAGGTATAACAAAAAAATTTTACCCTATCGGATAGGTAGAGAACGAGAGATGACGTTGTAAGTATAAAAACTTAATTATTACTTACTCATATCTTTCCATTGATTTTAATAATATTCCAGAATTTGTAGAAAATAAAATGTATATAATCAGGTCCAGCGTGATATTTACTTCTATTGGTCGTCATCATTTCACTTAAACGACAATTTCGTCAAATTCACGACGAATTCTGTAACAATCAATCGTCGCCTTCAATTCGGACGCTGAAAATTATTCGGACGAGAAAAATCTCTCGAGCGCCTATTATTTTCGGTCTCCCTGTCCGTCCGTCCGTCCCTACGCACGTTTTTTTTCTCGTCTTCTACCAAACAGATTTTCATGAAAATTTACATTTAATACTTGTGTTAAGAAAATTGGATAAGACAATTATATGAATTACTCACATAATCCAACCAGGGTTGACACTTCACTGGTGACAATAAACTTCGGCGACAATGGGAGTTGTCATGGTAGCTTGTAATTGACATTGTTATTAAACTGATAAAATCACGTATTTTTCACATTCTAAACGCAATTTTACGCTAACTCGATCAGGATTCGGATTCTGTCTTCAATAAAAATAAACTTTGTTCTTTACTCCATAGAACCATCCAAGTCTCAAGTTCGTACCGTGTATCTAAGTAATTTTAAAACTCAAATGAAAAATAAGCGGCACCCATCACTATTTTATTCAAAAGGAGAAAATTAAAAAGGAATATTTTTTAAAAATTAGAAAGGTTAATCAAACCGGTATATAAACCTGACTACACCACTTATCTCATTGATTGAAAGGTCTTAATATCAAATTTCATGCAAATCCGTTTGGTAGAAGCCGAGAACGAACATACGAACGGACGCACAGTCCGAAGCTTACAGGTGCTCACGCTGGAAGCGAAACGTGCCTAAAAACCACCTCTTATAAATATTAATAATTGAAAAACAGCAACACAAGAATGCATGCATCTTCCAGAATTATGCTTATGTATTTCGTAGGACATGATTTATCCCGCGTTGTATCCGAATATCGAGCAGCTTTTCACTTTGATTTGAAACGGATTATATAATCTCAGTTTCTAACAACGGTTTGAAGGATAAATTACTTAAATTTACAACAAAAGTATTTAATACCGTATATGAGGATAATGAACGCCAAGAAAACGAGCACATCATTTTAGTTATCGCTGTTACCTAAGCACTGCGCCGAGTGGTGTATATATATGCGAAGTGTCGCGTTCTATATGACAGCTGGTCCGGAGTCTCATGCAAATTCTACAAAAGAACTTCTAAACGCTGGACCATGGTGGAGTAATTCTTTCTAAATCCTGATAATCAGAGGTCATCAACCGAAAGGTCATTAAGAATAGCACTGAGACGACTACGACCAGTTTTTTGCTTTTCGCTTTCTTTCAATGAAAATTTTTCGGAGTGAAAGCAATTCCGAGAGAAATTTTCTCTATTTGCGATTTTCCGAATAGTTTAAGTTTTCCCTTTTCAAGGTAGTATGTACCAGTTCAGAATTATTCCCTAAGATATTTTACTAGGGTTTTAATGCTAAATTACTTGAATTTTACGGTTTGATAAAGAGAATAATTATATTTTTTTGTTTTGTGGCATAAGTCATTGTTGCATGCATCAGAATGAATCTCTTGGGATGCTTTTTGGAAATGTATTGTCAATTATTGGGTCAATTCAAAAGTAAACAATAAGTAAGGAGTTAAAAAACATTCCGGGTGTAATTTAAGTACCAGGAGGGTGGGAGGGAGCGATCCCCACTCGGATTCCACCATTTCTCTCGACTGGATGCTTACTTGAACCTATTCCCAGTAATATTCCTTGGTTATGCGCTGCATAATTAGTCCGTAGAACAAGGAATTGAAATATTCGCATAAGGTCAGATAATCCCAGAATAAAGGGCCATCGGCAATGACGGATTCAAGATGGAGGAGGAGCAATTCCGTCACATCTTTCAAAGTTTCTGGGTTCGCCCCTGCTTGGAAGTTGATTCCTTTTAAGTTGGATTATCTTCTGTGAAACAGGATGGATCATTAAAGCCTTAGTGTCAATATCCAAATTCACGCAGGAAATAAGACCTCTTACTAAAACTTAAAGCAATAGATTATTACAGTTAAATATCCGCTGATTGGTGCGGTGCGATAAGATATTCACCCAACACGTCGGACAAAAAATATGCCACCAAAGCTCCCAAGAATCCCACGGTTTCCGAAACCAGGAAAGCTTCAGAAATCTCAAAAAAAAATGTACATCCCCTAACCGTTTGCTAAACTTCTATATCATTTACGTTAAGACCGTATAATTTTTTACGACCTCATTTCTCACAAAAGAACCGATCTGAAGAAAAACTATTCCCGCCTTTCTCGAAAATTCCTATAAAATTTCACCAGCCCCGAAAATTCCTTCCGGGGTGCTATACGGAGAAAAACGTCGTCGAGGATGAGAGTTCCAGAATAAGATTCGAGGACTATAAATAACAATGGGCCGACTAATGGACCGGAAAAATAATTCATCTCCCGGACGCGTCAATCTCTTATTGTGTCCACGACAGTGAGAAAGAGAGAGAGACCGCTCACTCGTCCCATCTCTCTCTCTCTCTCTTTTGGCTTCTTTGTTTCCCACAGATGCTAAGAGAATTATTTTAACAGTATAAAAACCACCGTACGTGAGCCATTGCGTGAAAGTGTACCCGTCAACGCTTGTTTTTTTCTTTGTTATCACATCCCGGCATTCCCTTCACACGCCTCTTCTCTTAAACTCGCTCGTATGTCATTTTGCGGCAGACTGGAAATCGCCCCCGCCACTCAACGCGGTTGCCTTCGTAAATTGGATTTCCGGAAAGGGCGTGATTTCCGTACCTCGACTCTTTGTATTTTTAAGAGAGCTCACCGCCGAGAAATTACTCCTTTCTCTCAATCTTTCCATATCTATATCTATCGGATAGAGGGCGCCATGTGAAAGGCGGTGTGGGTCGAGTTCTCGTGAGAAGCGACTCGAATCTTAACGCTCACACACACACAAACACGATTGCGCACGCACGCACCCACACACGCAAAGCAAAGCGAGCCACAGCGATTCTCTGTCGAGGAGTGGCTGTCTTCTATTAGGGCGTGATCCGCCCTTTTAAGAGTCACGCCTCAAAAGAGAGAGTGAAAGTTTCTTTTGAGAAACCGTATTTTTCCCAGGTCTATCGGTATCTATATTTATATGTGTGGGTCGATAATTTTCCCCGATTTCATTGTTTTATTTTAGGGTTACGTCGGAATTGAGGATTCATTGTGAAAGTATGGAATCAGTGTGAAATTCAGTGGGCGAGAAAACATAAATACGAGTAACATTACGCGCAGAGAAAGGAAATGAAAAGTAATGACTACATAGATCACGTTGCATGAGCTGGATAGATTACTATGTAATGCGTGTATTACTTGTATCAAAGTAAACACCCGTTGACTTTGGCACATGTAATACTCTCTACAAATATTTAGTTAATTATAAAAAAATCTGATGTGGCCAACACATGACTTTCTCCATATTTGGGGTATAGATATTTAAATTATTATGAATAATATTACTAGGCAAAATTATTATTTCGTATCGTAAAAGAAGACAGGTCCTTGTTGCCGTAAATTACGTATATTTTGAATGTTTACAGAATTCACCGCTACATGGTGTTGGCGCTGTATACTGGTATTAAGATAAAGCGAAATATATCCGAAATGGATGGTTCTACGAAAATTAGTTTCAAACAAAACTTGGAAGAAATATTATTCTCTACAACTTTGGTCCTTACGAAGATTACCAATAACGATGTTTTTAAAGACATTTAACGGAAACCGAAAAACCGGTTATTTATAAATAACTCCTTAACAATAACTCCTATAGAAAATTGTTTCAAATGAAAACGGTAGGAAATTACATTCTCTATAAACGTTGTATAAAATTGTATATACAATAATGATGTTTTAACGAAGAAATATCGCAAAAACCGAATCGGGTTTCGAATAAACCTCGACTTCCGGTTAGCCGTTACTGTCCAAAAACTAATCAGTTCTTTGTGCTCATGTTAAAGTGTTATAAATGAAGTTTGGTAACGATATGGTATGTACTTTTTGAGTTAGAGCACCCACAATAACACACACACACACACACACACACAGACATCATTCCGAAAATAGTCAAAACGTGTTCTAGGGACCTCAAAACATGTATTTCCGTTGAAATCTCGAAGTCGATTTTTTTCATGAATACAATACTTTCCCATTACTACGTATGGAGAAAGTAAAAACAACTGGAAGAGAGAGTGAAAAAAAACCGATACGCAAAAGATGCTCCTAATACAGGTACTGATTTTTTTATAACTTTTTATGGCAATAAAACGTCTACAGGTTGATGTAAATATTGAAGCTTTACTCTGGTACCTACCATAATGTCGGGGTATCAATTATAGTACCTATGACCTGAAAAACTATATGTATGTTCATTTTACGCTAACCTCATTAGCCAGAAGGATTATTAAGAATTATACGCATAACATCGGGATTAAAATAACTCGTTGATTTGATGCCTGTTTAATATTGATGCTCAATTTCCAACGGGAGATACATTTTTGGATGCTTTTGACGATTTAAGACGAATGCGTAAAAAATATTTACACCGACTCAAAGGAAAACTAAAAAAAAGGGTCTATCTCAGATGCTATTGGCTCTCTGCTTTTCTCAAAAAAAATATACCGTTTCCATTGAGACAGGCGTCGACAAATAAACAAAAAATAATTTTCACTCCATATTTAAGACAGAAACACGCAGCTATGAGAATAAAAGCTTGAGAGAGGGAGAAGATATAGATAATTGAAAGTCGAAGGAGAAAGAAATATCCGCAATCCGCGGGAGCAATCGCCCTCCGAGAAAAGCCGCCAAAAGAATATGAAGACGGGATCGAGAGAGAGAAAAACGATAAGGTATGAGAGTGAAAAAATTGTAGGAGGTGAGAGGGAAAGGCGTGGAGTGAGGCAGGGACGGATTCCATCCTTGTGGGAACTGGGTGAGCGATATTCGTCGGGAGGAAGAAAGAGCGAGAGAGAAAATGAGTAGGAGGAGGGAGTAGATGGAGAGAGAGAGAGAGAGGAAAAATAAGAGAAGACGGAATTGCGTCCAGAGGACCATTAATTTGATTGAGGGTGTTAGAGTGTGCGGTTGAGGAGAGCTTTTGATCCTCGCTCAGGGCGAGAGGAGGATGGTCAGCTGGAAGGAAAAGGAAGGGGGAAGTTTGTAGCGGGTGAAATATGAAGAAAGGAAAGGGTGTGGGGAGAAGATGGTGAGCGATTGATAGAGAGAGAGAGGGAGAGAGAGAGGTAGAATGGGGAAAAAGGGCGAACTGAGTTTATATTTAGCCAGGAATATAAGTAGATAGCTGAAGAATCTTAGAGAAGAGCAGGTCGAAATATTTAGCTGGGGATAAACTGCGAGTACATATATTGAGAGACACTACAAAAATCTCAGAATAGGACAACACCAAGGATAGTGTTTTTTAACTTTGGCAATCAGGGATAAATATAGGGGAGGCAAAACTGCAAGCGTTCATAGTTAGGGACATTTCGGTGCATCAAAAACCATGACAATAACCGTTTTGTCGAATTGTTGGGTAACGTGTAGGTCTATGAGATGATAAAAAATGATTCCACGAGGAGGCAAAGGTAAAGATCGAAGATATTTTTAAAAGTTCAATAAGATCAAGGCATAAAAAAATTATTGATTAAATGGCAGCACACCCCATCCCGCAATCTGGGTAAATGTGATCATAGGATCAATTTTCATCACTTTTTACTTTTTCCATACGAAGTAATGGGAAAGTATTGTGATCATGAAAAAAATCGACTTCGAGATTTCAACGGAAATACACGTTTTGAGATCCCTAGAACACGTTTAGACTATTTTCCGAATGATGTGTGTGTATGTGATTGTGGGCGCTCTAACTCAAAAAGTACTTGCCATATCGTTACCAAACGTCATATATAACACTTTAGCATGAGCACAAAGAACTGATTAGTTTTTAGACAATAACGGTTAATCGGAAGTCGAGGTTTATTCGAAACCCAATTCGGTTTTTGCGGTATTTCTCCGTTAAAACCTCATTATTGTATCTACAATTCTATATAAATGTTATAAAGAATGTAATTTCCTTCAACTTTCGTTTGAAACAATTTTCCAAAGAAGTTATTGTTTAGGAAATATTTATAAATAATCGGTTTTCTCGGTTTCCGTCAAATATCTCCTTAAAAACGTCGTTATTGGTAATCTTCGCAAGGACCAAAGCTGTAGAGAATAATATTTATTCCAGGTTTTGCTTGAAACAAATTTTCGTAGAACCATAGATTTAGGAGATATTCAACTTTTTTTGTAATATCCTGTTTACAGCGCCAAAACCACGTAGCGTTGAATTCGGGAAACAATCAAAATATAATTTACGGCAATAAGGACGACTGTATTCTTTTACGATACGAAATAATAATTTTGCCTCATAATGCTACTGATAATAATTTAAATATCTATACCCGAAATATGGCGAAAGTCGTGTTGGCCACGTCAGATTTTTTCTTCTTGTTGAGCTATCGAAACGATTTCATCTTACAAAGACCGCGTACAAGATATTTCACCTATAAGTTTATTCTTTAAAAACGTGACTCTTAATATTGATCAGTTGTTAACGGGATGAATGTGGTATTTTTTTGGCACAAATTCTGTAAAGGGTGCATGTTATTGGAGGCCTTAACCAAGATGAAAGGAAGTTGACAGGGAGGAGAAGGGCAACTGCGTTCGGTGTTGTGAACGCAATGGGGCGAAAGATTACGCAGCGTTCGCATGACGGATATATATGCATGGCATTACCTTGGATGAATAAATTCCGACATTACTGGCCAAATGATTCCCTGATATGTCTAAATACTTAGTAGCCAGAAAAACGTCAAACAGTGGCCGAGTGGCTTACTAAATTGTAGAAAATACTACCGAATGTGCGAATCACCATTACATCAACACAGTATTAAGTAATCAACACAAATGATTAACTAAGATGCTTGCATGTTTTCCCAATAGCCGTAAATACTTCAAGAAAACCTGGTACGCGTTTCGACCGAAAAGTAGTAGTAGTGATCCATCCATAAAATATTCTAATCCTCTTTTTTACTTTCTCCATATTATACGTAGTACGGGGAAAGTATTTTATTCATGAAAAAATTGAATTCGAGATTTCAACGGAAATACACGTTTCGAGGTCCCTAGAACACGTTTTGACTATTTTCTCGATTATGTCTATGTGATAGGAATTTTGTGGGCGTTCTAATTCAAAAAGTATTTGTCATTTCAGTAACAAATTTTAAATATAATATTTTCATAATAGTGACAAGAGTTAATTAGTTTTTGAAGTCAAACGAAAGTTTATGTTTATACTTGTAGTTTTTCCGTTTTTACAAATATCTCCTTTAAAATCAATTTTCATAAATAGTTGGTATTATAAATATTGTAGAGAATAAAATTTACTACAAGGTTTGTTTGAAACAATTTTTCGTAAAACAGTTTAATAGATATTTTGATTTTTCGTAGCTTTTTACAAATATCTCCTTTAAAACCCTGTTATCGTAAATAGATGTTATTATAAAAGATGTAGAGAATAAAAGTTTCAGGAAGTTTTATTTGAAATTTTTTAAATAAATCCTATAGTTTAAGAGATATTTTGATTAATCTCCTAAATTTACGATACGTCGCTAAGTGATACCATTGTTTCCGCTGCTATGATGAAACTTTCTAATTGTTGATGTCGGTGCGTACGCCTCCAAGGGTGATATTAATAACTCGTAGATATTTTGTTTCTTTCTTTCTTTTCTTTCTTATTTTCTTTAATTATTTTTTTTTTAAATAAAGACCACTGAAAATATTTTAAAATTATTCTCGAGTGTAATCGCTAATAATTATTTCCGAGAACGCCGACTCCGAGAGTAATTTTATTCATTGCTCTGTATGGAGAAAGTAATGTGTTGGCCAAATCAGATTTTTTTAACCTGCCACCGTGGGAGAATCACCACTGATGACGGCTGCTCTGTAGCCGCAGTGCGCATAGAGTTTTCCAAACGTCTTACGGTCGCAGTAGAGACACAGCATGTCAATTTCATTCCGACCACAACGTGAGATCGGTAATTTTCTCCTGAACGTAATTAACCAAACTGGCGGGTGGAATGACAAAACTCTCGCTGGTTATATAGACTTGAATTCTCCATTATAAACCCCGATTTTCTAGGAAAAACCAATCTCGATATCGTTCTGCTGCGTAGTTCTACCCGATCAATCGGCGATCTATGTAACTAGAATGCGTAAACCTTCAAATAGGGATTTAGGATGATGTAGTGACGGAGGACGAAGATGGTCGAGCTTGTAAAAAAAAAGGAGGGGTGAGAGCGAGAGAGAAGAGAAGAAAATTGATGTAAAAAAAAAGAAACGTCATCTGGGAAAACGCTTTTTCACGGAAACGGAAAGAAGGGACGGATTGAATGGAGTCGGAATTGAAAGTGATTCATGTCCGACAGTTGGAGACCGTATGGCGGCTGACGCTCTGCTGGCGGCGTATAACGCACTCTCTTCTCTCCCTCCCCCTTGCAGCCCCTTCCTTTGCCCTCTCCCCCCACCCCATCTCCCCCCTCTCCCTCTGCAACCCCTTCCTTTGGCTCGCTCGCCCTCTCGTTCCGAAGAATTGCGACGCGATGAAAGCGGGGGGAAACATAAGTGTGAGGAAGGGGTCAAAGGAAGTTCCGCCGAAAGAACACGATTAAAAGAGTTAAAGAGGAGTCCCTTTTTGATGGATGACCTAGGTAACCTAGTTACTACGATACGATATATATTGGATCCTAGCAATTTTTTTTCTGCAATTATTTCACATTTTTATTTTTTTTTACTATCCGTTATAATAATTTCTCTTATATTTTCACGAAAATGCTTATTTCAGAAGCTTTTTTTAGCGCGAGATATATCAAATACTGTTTATGCTGTGAATTAAAAATTTGACACTTGGACATTAGTAAGCCAAAAGGCTGAATTTTTTTATCTCTACGAAAACATTTACGAATGTTTGATAAAATTATCTATCGTCCGAATGAACCAGTGTTTTACTCGCTTTGGAATAAAATATTAACTGAAATGACTTATTTCCATAAAGCGGCACAATTTAGGAGGACGTCAAAACATTTATCTTTCGGCTTTATGCATTTCATTTGCGAGAAAAAAGGATATGATGCATTTGAATGGAAAATGGATTATGGCAAAAAACTAATTTACTTTTTAAAAACTCTCGAGTTGTGCCTGATATTTACATATCCACCCTAGTTTTCATAAAACTTTTAATGTCATGGTGACTGTTTGAACGCAAGTTAACATCGCATTCTATCATAGTTTTAATTAAGCGTTAATTCGGTAAAAAAAACTCTTCTTTAAAGTTGCCCTGCTCTATTGACGAAATTCGCATTTAATTTTTCCAACCACTTTGCGGCTACATGTTTTATCTTGATCATCGATTAATGGAGCTCTTGAATGGAAATGTGTTCTACAATCACTATAAAAAATAACGAATGAATATTAATAAAGTCAGTTTGCCTGAAACATGTAATACGTGTTAGATTTCGCCCGTGTACCGTTGCGTTAAAAAAAAAGGAATAACGCGATAAGGAAAAGGAATATATTAAATTATGGGTATTTTTTTGAACCAAGAATAAAATGGAGCGATAAAAAAGTCAATTAATGTTTCCCTATATAATTTCGACCAAGCGAAGGTTATCTACAATTAGCCATTTGACGCTTAATTTAATAGCGAGGTGATTCGACGAGGTCAATTTTAAATGTTAGGCGTATATATTAGTAAAAGAAATAAAAATAACGCGACGAAGCACAATCCCTACCGCAGAAACGCAGGACGATCGATTCGTGAAAACAAAAGAAATCGCTCACGCCGAAATCGCGTTGATATTCGTGTCACTCTCGTATTTCGAAAGATTAGGAAATGCTTTCCAACCTCTCACGTTTAGACATTCTTTTAATCCTCAACTGTTTGACTTATACTGATTTAGATAAACACACACAACACTGCTCGGTCAAGCGTCGGCTTCTTGGGGACTGTGGGAGGAAGGGAAAGCCGCATTGGAGTAGGGGAGAAGAGGGTGTAGATGTTGGTGAAGGGTGGGGGATATGTCGTTAGCAAGTATGAAAAATAGGTTATTTTTCATCCACTCAAAATATCTTACCTCTTCTACCACACACCTTTCAATCTATGACAAAATCCATCTATTTCGAAGCCGCCTTATTGATATTCCCCCTTCACAAACTATGCTCTGTGTTTCCAACATTCACGATAACCTTATCAACCTTCTCTCGAAAAACCTTGACAGAAACAAACGCAACGTTCGGCAATGAAACAAAAAATGCTGAGAATAGCGAGGGAATCTGCCAGCAACATTGAAGAGAAAACGAATTTAAGAATATTCAAACTACTCTGATAAAATGACGGATAATTTACTTTTTAAATATAGAAATTGTAAGGAAGCAAAAAAATCAGGAAATATTTGAAAAAATGATAAAAATATAACAGTACAAACAAACATGCATGCAGATGTGAAATTTAT
This sequence comes from Uropetala carovei, assembly GCA_036926305.1. Taxonomy (NCBI): domain Eukaryota; kingdom Metazoa; phylum Arthropoda; class Insecta; order Odonata; family Petaluridae; genus Uropetala; species Uropetala carovei. The sequence continues at coordinate 1,217,086 of JAXCHB010000024.1, forward strand.
AATGAAATATATAAAAATTGTCATAAAATCTTAATCCTAATCTTAAAGTATAGTTATATGATTTTGCACAGTAAAAATTAAGCTATGAATAATTTTATAACATTCAATATTAAGAATTTTGGCCTTGTCGATTCAGTTGAGATGCATAGGCACTAAAAACGATAACTAATTAACCAATTGACTAAATGCTGAATAAAGATGGTAACTAGTTTCCCCACTTTATTTTATTTCTGGCGTTCTATTTCAGCACACAAACTGTATTTATGCAAACATAGATACATTATTCACACGACAAATGGGATGACAATCGAATAGAATGTCTAGAAATATCCCTTTCTGTCAACCGCAATTAAAGGAGCACAAAGGTGGCAACACGAACAGGTAAGTTGAATAGGTTTTTACCAGTCACGTGCCCCTGTCTCCAAACTTTCGGACAAAGAGGAGAAAGAAAGTGGTTAAATTGTGGAAACGCTACGCGTTAGAGAAACGAAAATAATAATAAAGTGTCAGACGCATTATTTCGTTTTAATTTTTCGAACGGCTCCGTCCACCGACGGCGTTGGTCATCCATTGTTTTTTTCCATTTAACCTTTTTCAACAACTGCCATCCTCCTCCTGTTCTACCACCACCTTCCCATTCATCCCTCCCTCACCGCTCCTCCTCCCACTCACCCATTATATCTGGCTCGAATTCTTTTCATGTCCAAACTCACGACGGTGACTAATGAACACTTCACGCTAATCTCACGTAATCGGAAGTCACGACAAATACTGCACGGAATTCATTTCTTTCTCTCCCCCTCCTCCTCCCCCCCTCGTTTCCCAAGCCATTCATCGATCCTCCCCACTCCTCCTCCCATTCCCATCTGTATATAACATTCTCCCTTCCCCCCTCCCCCCCTCTTTCTCATCTCCCCTACCTCCGTCCCCCCTCTGAGCAGAAACACCATTTCTCAAAACGTATTTAGCGCGTTTCCACCCAAGCTTATTTGCCTTTCGAGATCACCGGGGGAGGAAAAAAAGGAGGAAACGCGTCATGGGAGGGTAATGTGTCGGAGTGATTTTTTTTTGTTTCCTTTCGCCTTTTTTTTCTTCGCTCTTTTGTTTTTCGCTCCGACGGCACGGCCGAGGTGACGTTAAATGTGGACCGCGCGATCCATTTAAGCGAACGCGGCCAACGAAAGTGGCGGGTGTTGAATGATCGGAAGAAATCAAGCTTCAAAATTTTTAATTTTAGGCCCCGCGACGCTCTGGGCTATGTTTTCCCAATTGGGGGTCCGGAAACGTTTGCAGGGGGTCCGCTACACTTGTGCTTTTGTGTTAGTTAAAGTGACGATTAATTAATTAGTGATAATTTAAACCTATTTCACTGGAAACATTACTCGGTTGTCAGGTCTTTCAAAACAATTAACGCGTGCTCCCAATCTCAATGTCTTACCGAATGTAAAATTCACCTGTTCAAGGGGTCCGTGGTATTTCGGATGTTCCATTAGCTGGTCGAAAAGAATTGAAAAAACCTGCTCTATACCATTTATTTTAGGTGTTAACGTCTATTAACGGTGAAGCATTCGCCGCACTAATTCTGGGTATTTGGTGGACGATCTTCGTATCATTGTTTCTTTTAGCACAGATCTGAATCCCACGTCCAGCTGACCGCATGCGATCCCCGAGAGCGTTTCATGCGGCCCGCTAATCTATTATGTAAAAACGATCGTTAAAATATTACATGGACAATTTCACATTTGCTAATTGGTCGAAAATAAAAACGCAAATTAAAAATATCTCATTCTCCAGGTTTTATAAAATATAAACCAGTATTGTATGTACGTATATTATTTGATAATCTACCACAATTTTAATTGCCTCCGTAATTTTCTTTATTATACAATTAAATACCCAGTGGGACTTAGAATAGTGGTTTGTAACTCTAAAAAAGTTTGAGATATTTTTCCCGAGTCTACTACATAGGTACTACGTTTTAAAAGCTAGGTGAACCATATGAGAAAGAACGCTTGACTCTCTATAAAACACGAGTTCAATGAATTTTAATGAAGTGATTCGTTTATTTCATGTTTATTAAGGATTTTATTAGTTATCCTGTGCACCTCCGTATTTAATACCTAACGTAATATCTAGGGACATGTCAGAAATAGAGAGAATGACCTTTTTACAAAAAATCGCACGGATTAAAACATCAAAAGACCTATTCGATTTGCTCAAAATTGCGTGACTACGTGTTAATGTTTTAGATATGCCATATTACCGTCGTCAAATAAAGTGACGTCTCTTATACCGGTTACTAAGAAGGATTTGATTAGATAAGTGCAAATATCTTATCAAAAACGTCATATATTTACTTAACTTCGTTAAGATATGGGAGACGTTACTATAACTTAATGTTATTTTATTGCAAATTCGGGAAAGTAAGGCGTTAAAAAATTCAACAGTATAAAATAACACGTATTTACTTGACATAATCACACGCACAGTTGAGCCAAATAAAAACATGAAAGATTCTTCAGTATTTTGTAATCTCTGTAAATATTAGCAGTTGTTATCTAGCATAAAATACGTAATAAAATCATTCATGCGTTTCCACCAGTATTTTTATATGCGTTACCGACTTAAAGCTTTCAAAGTTGAAGACACTACAAGCAAAAAGAAAAGATTTATGAAAACGAAACAAATATATCCCTAATAGAATGACAGCAAATCTCGTTCTTTGTGAAGGATTCGTAATACTGCTCGGGATTTACTTATAAAATGTGCAGCTCCTGCGAATTACCGTAGAATAATCTTTAGGCATAAAACGTTTAAAACTTTGCAAAATTTTGCTCGAGTTTAACCGCTTGATAAACTTGAAATTTTAACCCCTGTGCGGTTGGCTTTAATCACCGGTTTCACAGAGAAAAATAAATGTCGACGTCGAATATGAATGACATAGGACTGCACGAAACCAAAAAGAATATATCCATCCACCCGACGCCATAGACCATTGATCAATTCGAGATAGGCCAAATCAGATTTGCCTTAATCTTTACTTCCATCTTAAGTAAATCTATTTCCTAACGGTCCTTTCTCTTTTCTAACGAACACTTAAAACTCGAGAATCTCTACATTTTTCTGGCATCGATTTTCGAAGTATATTTGGCAGATGTTCCTTTGTCTTTACAGAACCACGTAAAAACTCATTAAACGAAACCATTACAAAAATAAGAAAGAAAAGATGCGCAATTAATGTGTGCGTACGTGTTTTCTTTGCGTATTATATAAACACGTTTAAACAAAGAACAATATTATGGCTGCAAAAATGATAATATCAGGAGTGATGTCAAAGAACAATTGAATTTTTGCTCATACAAAGGTGGCACCGCCGCTTGGTTTGTGTGATCCATTTATATCATTTTCTTATGGGCCTTGGTCCAAAAAGTCTTTAGTGCAGAATTTCATGAAAGTCCTTATAATCGTATCGGACTGACAGACGGACACGAGCTTATCATAACGCGTTCGTTAAAAAATATTATAATGAACGTTTAAAAAGCAAATATTTAACAGCGAATCGAATGATATGGGAGAGCTAGAGAGGGTTACGAAAAGAAGACTCGAACCATAGCCGACCGGTTCGAGAGTTGGTCACGCCATCTGGTCATCTACGTAAAGCGTGCGCCCTTTTAGGTGGGGAGAGGGGAAGGTGGTGGACGTGGGGGAGGAAAAAAAGAAGGATTCCGGAGACAAGAGGTCGATAGGTTTAGGAAATATGGAGTGGATTTTTCGTAAAGGGGAATGCTTTATCATGTATCAATAAAAATGTGTTGATAATGACAGCGCGGGCGCATTAGGAAAAACAGCCGATACACGTGGCTAACCCTGTAATAATTGTCGTGACCGTTCTTGGGTTGAGGGCTTTGATTCGTATTCCTGTCCGTGATGAAGTATTTTCGTAATTTTTATCATCCGTGGCCACGATAAATTTCGGATGTGTTAAAAAAAATTTTTTAACCGCGAAAATATTTTATGGAAAGATTAGCTCTCGGATTTATTAGGCACAGGTCGTTAATTATGGTAAAAGGAATAATGCAGCCTCGATTCGTCTATTTTTATCCGCCTTTGTTTAGGCCAAAATTTTTATATAAGACAGTGTGTTCCTATAGATAAAATATTTCGAAGGGGATGTTGAGAAATGGCGATAATAGCCCATGAGGCTGATTCGCCAGAAAACACACAGGATGTTGAGAAAGCCTGTTTCGAAATATATATATATATATATATATATATATATATATATATATATATATATACAGGGCCACCGAGAGGGTGGGGATACCGGGGAAAAATCCCCGGGTCCCAGGCCTCTGAGGGGCTCGGTATTAGGATCTGTCAATAGGTTTTCCTATCGCAATACGCGGGTGCAACCAATACCAACTGGCGGCTTTTTTTCCATTTCCCATTTCCATTTCTCAGATTTGGATTTTCCCAACCCAACCCACTGCCTTTTTTATCACCCCTTAGCACCCTGAAACTCCTCTCCACTACTCTTATTTTTCTCTCCTTCGGGAAAGTCCGTCTTTGCGTCTGGGTTCCGGACCCACAAGCACTCGGAGTGTCGTCGTACGGTCAGTTCTAAAGAACAATATTGTTTACTCCCAAGTTTTTAGAGATGAGAAACTAAATTTTATGCGTTGAATCGTACAATTACAAAATCGCGACCATTCAATAAAAAACTTAATGCTACGCTATTAAATAAAATAAAGAACTCAAAACACGGTGAAGACAAGATAAATAAAATTGGAAATAATAATTCCAAATCACCGTTAAGGCGGTACTTAAGCGAGTCTTTTGGGCCCTGCCACGTAAGTACCGCCTTTACGGTGATTTGGAGTTATTATTTCCAATTTTAATTAAGGTATTATAATATACAACCAAATTTATACGTAAATATTATGAAGGAAAAAGTTGCGATGTTGGTAAAAAATCAGGAGGAATCTAGAAAAATGCCTAGAACGCAAACACAGAAGGATGATGATGGGAAACTCTCCTTCGGAGAATGGATTATCGGTATGGCCCCAAGAAATGTAAATTTTAAAGAATTTATTAGTTAAAGTACTATAGGAACATCTGGCGATCGGTATTCATTCATACTAACAATAAGATCTACTCTCACGTAATTCGTACTTTGGACTCTGCTGCAGCGCAAGATGGTAGGAATTACTGGTAGGAATTCCCGGGAAACTTCTGTTACATATTGATATTTCGCTATGGCTTTACTTTCTAGTTGAAACAGGGTTTTCTGTATAAATTCTATTTGTGGTTGTCACACTGCTTGAACTGTATTCAGCCCACATCTTAAGAGGAAAACCGCTGTCTTCTTTTATGTACATGTCTAAAATATGGTCACAAAACATTTCCACACGTTTGTCATTCGGCATTCTTGATATGAGCTCATCAACGAAGAAGACATCTACTTCTTCAGGTTTCAGCATCGGCAACCAAAAGAATACCCTCAGATATTTGGCAATCTCTGACTCAGTTCTCACATACTCCTGCGATAAGCTGACCTGTTGTATCTTTCTCCACCAACACTGGGCTAAATGAAAACGACAACCCACGATCTTTACTGAAGGCCAAACGGTGGAGACGGCACAATGTATGGCTTTTTCAAAGTCTGCGAAGACTATTTCGGGACAGAATTTCAAACCGTGGGTTGAGAGTTCAAATGTTCAAACGCTTCAATGTAGGTCTGCAGATTTTTATTCGGCAGCAGAAAAAACACTAACGGAACGTAATTTCCCTCCGTGACTCCATGAACGATAAACAGTTGATAAAAATATTTTGTGCAACATTTAAAAGTTCCATCAACGAAAACTTTGCCCATTGTAACCAAATGTTCCAAATTAATTTTTGTTGAAAATCCAACTATGTTTTTAAGTTTATCATTTATAAACAAAATGTTCTTCCCTATTTTTCTGCATATTTATGTCATCCAGACGAGATGAACATCTTCTACAGATTTCGGTAATTTAGGATATACTGAAGTTCGGGCATGATGGATGTTGTTCTTGATAAGCATTACATCGTAGGAAGTAAGTGTCTGAACGTCACCTTTCAGTAGCTCCCGCTGCAGAATTTTGCTGGGCCTTTCACACGGATCTTCTACTGCCTTCCGTTTTACTGAATTGTTTATTTTCTGTCCGTTCAATTTCTCTTCACTGTCCTTCTCGTGATTATGGTTAATAACACTGTCAAGAATACTGTTGTGACCACTCACTTTCAATTAACTTTTACACGAACTGTTAACACAAAACCACCGCTGCGCATCATTTGCTAACATTTTATGAAATCTAAATTTAAACCCACCCACAATGAAAACGTTTTTACCTCTCTCTCACTGAGCATAATACTGTCTGCTGTCACACGATACATAACTGACTGATGAGTATAGAGAGTGTCAGGAGAGAAACAGAGACTTCCGAACTGAGAGAAGTAAACAGTAGAGACAATAGCCCCCACAGCCCAGCGAAACAACCTGGGACTGAGTTCATGTGTGCACCGGGACTGAATCCATGTATGGCCTAATGGGCTAATCGGATTATGGGACTGAGTTCGTGTGCAGCCAGATAGCCACGTAAAGATTAATGCAAGGAAAATCCACGCCGTGGCGCGCCGTAGATGAAGAATAGCTAACGCCAAGATAAAGGGTACAAATGGATTCATGCCTAAATATAGTCTATGAGTACTTTTAAAGTATAAAGCAATAAAAACGTTTGCTACTTAAAAGAACAATTCTTGTTTAACTTAAATCATTTTCACTTTGGATTTTTTCAGATACAAATTTACGGTTTAAACGGAAAATAAAAATTTTCTCTTCATCTTTATATTGATTATAAAAGTGACCACATTAACGTAAGAATGAAGCTTTGGGTGAAAATCAATATTTTTAGATCGATTAATCTTTACGTTCGGTAAGAGAAAATAAACGAACTTTTCGTAGCGCTGCGGAACGTTTTCATTCTAATTCATCCCATGAAATTTTATTCGCATCGACGTAATCGAAAAACAATACTTTTGTAAAGAAAATGCTGTAGGAAAATTTCTAAAAATTCTCCAATTTATTGAATTCAAAAGGAAAATGCATTTCGTTAATTTAAATGAATCATTTAAAAAATAACAATGCATTTTTCATGCAAATAGACAGAGCAATTAAGGATAAGAAGCTACGTTGGAAAATTACTAAAATCTAAGTTATTGAATTTTGTAAGCCAATTAAAATTTTACAATAAAGACCCCAATTGCCCGAGGAATTATAAAACCTTGAAATTATATTTGACGAAACTGTACGCGGCAACGGATTTTAGTAAGATCGAATGTTGACAGAATCATAACTCTACTTGAAAAAATCTATGAAAGACGTATGGCCTTTTCACACTTAACGTGTATAATCCTATCTGTTTTCGATTCTATGAGGATATATATGTTAAGGAGATATTCATTCGATGGGATGTGCAGTTTTACAGATTCCTATAGAACGCTCACACAGGACCGTGCTTCACGGCCGCCCGTGTGCTAGTCTCTCATTTGCCGTCCTTTTTAGGCGTTCTTTATAAAAATAAAAAACCGCCTTATGGTTTGATAAATTTCCGTAGCCAATAAATATGAAAGAATATACGGTATATTATAGTACAATCCACACTACTGTTAAAAATACTCTTACGTGTCTGGAGGAGGGGTGGTTAGCGTGTCTAACGCCCAATACAAGAGTCGCGGGTTCGAACCATGCCGAGCGCATGGTCGTATGTGCTTGTCATAAATCTATTATAACACATGTGATTGTGGAAATATGTTTGCGTTAAATAAAATTATTATTATTATTAGAAATCGGCCGCTCCCGTTGTTTGGCCACCCGTGTGCGTCGCACGCATCGCACGCATCGCACGCATGAACTCCTGCACTTACCTGTCTGAATGTCGAGCAAAAACGTTATTAATTTATTTTGCACATCTTTTTCGCAAAATGCGAAAGCACTTACCCCCATTTTACTCGGCATAAAACATACAGCTCGTTTGCATGCTCTTATTCGAGTCTTATATCATTTTATGCACGTCAAAAGTCACTTGAATGGGGTTTAATAGCTGTTCCTCGACTAAATTAATCTGCACGCAATTACTCGTGAATAGAAAACACATGTTCATGCGTCCGAAAACCGCGTAAATCACTATGTAATCTTTTATTCTTGCAATAAATGCCTTAATTTCGGCAAAAACAATATAATATTTTCTCTTGGTCGAAATGAAATTCACGGGACGAAACTCCTCACCCCTCCCCCATGCGCCCTAAAACTGTTCTTTATGCATTAAATATAATAACCCACCAAAAAACGTCATAATTAAAAAAAACTAAAAGTGGGAAACCATTTCTATAATTCGTAAAAAAAATATAACAAGAGAAGTCAGGAGTTTATGACTGAGTAAACTCAAGAGCCCGGAGCCGAAATAGGTTCTTTTCCGAGTTTTATCTGAGACCGAAACAAAAAATGGAAACACACTAAGGAGTGTTAATAATTCATTACTTTGACGTCGTTTACTGCCCTGTCCGGACGAAAAGGTAGGAGGTTAAAAAAACAATGAAACCGCGGGTAGCTCACGCACGCCCCCAAACTTCGGGACAAAAAACCCTAAATGAAAACGATTAAAATCTCTCGCATAAGTTTTGTGTCTATAAATGCGTATGTATTTAAGTGTGTGTACGATATATATATACATATATATATATATATATATATATATATATATAATATATTTAATTATTTATTTATTTATACACACACACCGACTTAGAGACGTCGGGTTATCCCGCCTCTCAATGCACGAATTTCGCCGATCACTCAGCGTCAACGCAAGCGCTATCTGTCCAGCTGTTTGCCGAGTTCCACTTCGTATGCACGCGTCACGCTCCCTCAAAAGTTTTCAGCACACACCCTCCTTCCCCTCACCCCTCTCCCTCCACACACCTCCTCCCTCTCTTTCTCTCTCTCTCTCTCCATCCCCCTTTTAAAACGCTGCCAGCGTGTCTCCAAAAACGGAGAGGGACCCCCCGGTTGGAATTATATTGGCCGGATCGAGATCGTTAAAACCGAAATCAAAACCGATGAGATATAAGGAAAGAAAGGCGGAGAGGTTTTTTTTATTTGTTCTGGCCTTTCTTTCTCCTTTTATGGAGATCCTCTTGATAGTTTTTAAGAATGACGGAAACGAGGGCGCGGTGTGCATTCTGTTATCTCAAGATGATAAGGGAAAGCTTTAAATCAAATGGATTTCGGGTCGACTCTGTTAAGGCTTTGTTTTCACTTCCCTCCGTATCTTTCTCTTTTGTCCCTCGCGCTTTCCCTCAGCAGATCATTTGGGCGCGTATAGGAGAAGGAATGGATTTTATTTTGGTGGGATAGTCTCTATAATGCGAACGCGGTGAGTCGACCAAAAAAAAACATTTCAGACTGCATAAAATCACGGAGATATTAGACAATAAATGTTAATATATAAAATTATGCCGAACATCAATATGTCCATATAAAATTACTCATAATACTTCTGTTTTGATTTATTTTTTGCGACCTGCTGATTTCCTCCTTCCTGCGCACAATGGGTATGTATGAGGTAGCGCAATGAATTAGTCAGTTCAAACTTTTAAGAAGAAAAGTGACTTCGTCCATTTCGATAAGATATCCCACAATGCCCGTTTTTATCTACCCCAAGACAAAAGAAGCTTTAACCCAAATTCGATAATTTTTATCTGAAGAATATAAAATTCGACTACTACTCACAATATTCTGATGGCCAGAGACAATACTATCGCAATAACATTTTTGTCAGAGTTTTGCCGCGATAAAAAGATCGTTAACACAAAAGTGCGCGGAGGAAGACGCAAACGTCTTTAACCCCTCTTTAGAGAAGGAATGTTTTTCTTAGGTAACTAGCAACATCTGGTGACAAAACTTTTTAACTCTACGTATAGCACCACGTGTTTCATTCTAACCTGCACAGCTATATATGGAATGATTATGATTCGGTGGTACCCTCAAAGCTGTCAACGAAAATACTATTACCAAACACATCGCCAATCCCGACATAAAGGTCCATCGACAAAAATGGCAATATATTAATGAAAAAATACTCCAGAGACCATAAGAGTAGGAAAAAACCAAATGCACTTTTCGGATAAATATCGACCTTCCTCAATGATACATTGTAGATTTTTTAAAAGTTAGTTAGGTTTAGAAAGGTGAAACCAAATGAAAACGCGGGTTAATTAACAGAAGATCAAATTCGGCCTCTTTTAAAGATTGCGTTAATTCATTAAAGAAATTGACTTTTCGGAACAATTTTATGTGCATGCGCCTCCGAATTTCGCTTTCAACTCAAATTAAAATCGGCAAAAAAATGCAGCCAGAAATCAGGGGATTTGATTGGTCAATTATTTATTTCTTTATTTTGAATAGTTCGCAAACAGCCTCTGCCGGTCTTTTAAAAAAGAGTGAAAACAACAACAATAAGTTCGTTTACCTCCGCAAGATTCGAACCCAGTTCGGTTTGCTGCTCTGGTTTTATTACAATTCCATCATCATGTTCATTTATTTATATTTTTTTAAATTGTATTTTTGGTTCGGTTTGCAGCTCTGTTTTACTGGCATATTACTTATGCTTAGGAGTCAAATTTCTCTCGAATTTGAAGGGCTAATTCCATCGTTTGAAAGGAAATCAAGACGTCCCGTCATATTTGCGCATTTTTCAAGATTTTGAAAAAAATCCTTTTTGACTTCTCCCTTCTCAACAGGATCTGAACTGCACTTTTGCTTACTGAAACTTGGCTGTGATAAAAACTTATCCATAGCCGAAGGCTAAAAGTTCAAAAATTTAAAAACGAAAAAATATATCGGCGCCAGACACCGTGACTACCCCTCTCTCTAGCAAGGCCGCCAAACGAGTTTGCCTCGTGTCTTAATCTGAAAACGTTATGATTCCGAAATTGTGACGCAACCAGAAAGGAGTTCTTTTACGATCGTGATCGCGAACATCAGAGTGAGATGATCCATCTCTATCCGCCCCCCTTCCCCTTTACTCTTAACTCGTCCACTTAAGGCCGATCCAATTAGAACAGATGGAAGGTCAATGTTACGATCGCATGTCTATCTTGCGCTCCTCGGCAGTGATTCTCGCAGTGCGACGGGGATCGGAGGAAGAGAGAGGGACAGAGAAAGAGGGGTGGGAGAGAGGGGAGGGGGGTGGGAAGGGCGCAGAGACAGGGAGGCAGAGAGAGAGAGATCTATTATAACGTGTTGGATTAAGAGAGGACGCTGTTTAAAATGCCTACTAGCCGACCGGTGGCGGTCCCATAAGGATATCGGGAGGAGTCACTTCCACAGCATTGCGCTTGACCGGGTCATCTGTCCCAAAATAATCTAAAGGCGATCTCTTCCTCTTCACCCCTTTCCGTTATACCCTACCCTTTTGAGTGCGCCACCTTACGTGGCTTGTCAAGGTTTTGGAAGACAAGTGGTGTTTCTTCGCTCTCCGAGCAAACAGCGAAAGTTTTTTTTTTGTTAAAATGTGTTTACTGACTGAGTGGTATACCATTTTTGTCTTCATCTCGCGTGGACGTAGACCGTTTTATTTTCCTTCGTGGGTACAACCGGAAGCTTAATAAAATATGTTACGTTAATCGTGCATCGAAATAAATTTTAACGAGAGAACTGTTAAGAATTTGTTCGCAAACGAAAGTTTCTTATCGAGTTTTCGCTGTAAATTAGTTAGGTTAAGCTAACAAGCTGCCGAACGCTTCTGGTGGCTTGCAGGGTATTCATGTAAATGTAAACTGCATTACAGAGAAGACTGTTATTCTCATGGGCTGTTAAGGGTATTAGCGTAAGAAACAGTCCTTCGGAATGCGAGTTTTGTGAATGCCACCTCCTGCCACTCAGAAAACTCGCTAATCCATTGAATTGGGGACAATTGTTTAAATTCAATTATGCGTCGAAATTAAAATAAACTCAGGGAGAGCTTTCATAATATCATATAATAAATGAATGAAGGAATAAATAAATAATCTACTTTTGCATAATGTGAATACCAATGACATATACCCAGCTCGATGAATGGTGTAAGGAAAGGCTGTTAAAAACAAACGCCATAAATGGCCCCGTAGTACATTTCTGGAAATGTACGAAACAATCGATAAATTTCGTAAAAAGAGTGGTCCGAAATATTACCGAAAAAGTTCAAGAAACGTGTTATCTATCTTTCGGTTATACTGTAGATAATGTATACTTCTAGTACATGTGATTTACTTGAGAAATTCCATATACTCAAGTTAGAAAAGGTTAGCGAAATAAGGATTACTAAATTAGAAACCTTAGGTGTTAATTCCAAAATTATTATCGGAAAAAGTGAAATAATCATGTTATTTATACTTGGTTCGACCGCAGGTCGAATATACGTCAGCTATGTGGAATCCTTGTGAAAACTAAACTAATTAGATAGAAAAGGTGCAGCGCAGGGCAGCTAGATTTGTAAAGAGAAATTAAGATTGTAAATAAAGCGTAACTTCATTAATAGAAAATCTTAAATGGGCCTCGTTAGGGAACGTATACAGCAAGTTAGATTTAATTTGACAGAGAAATATCTTGAGGAATTAGCGGATGAGATAGTCTATCTTATCAAAATTCCGACATGTATATCGGAAGGCAGGACAGCAAAGATAAGATCCGCGAAATAAATTGTAGGACGGAGAGATACAGAGGATGGTTTTTCCCTAGGGCGGTAAGGGATGGATCATAATAGGAAGAGGTAAGGAGGGTAATCTTGGGAACCTTGGTGCATTTCATCCCCTGCCATCCACTAATAAGGTGACTTGCAGGGTATTATGTAGATGTAGATGAAACCTCTCATGACACTTTGCACCTCGTTATTGAAGAATTTGAATTCCGTATCCCGCAGAATTATTCAGTCAGCCCCTGGTTTTGCGACAGGTTAGGATCCAGGCCACCGTCGTGGATCGGATTCCGACTTAAAGCGGAACCTATTATTTTTGGGGCCTGCGGACTTTTTCTTATTAGAAACAGCACTACCATTATCGCTTGCAACATTACCGGCCATGATTTATGAGCAAAATATTTTTAATTTAGTAAAAAGAAACAGAAAATCGCTGAACATTTTAAGGAGATCCATTAACGACGCCGGCGTAAACAGACTGGCCGGCGCACTACGACATACGAAACTGGCTTCTGGGTGGCGTCATGTCGTTAATAATGTTCCCTCAAATCTGCGCGCATTTGCGGCCGATGGAAAACTGGATTCGGCGACTTGACACTGCATTATTGATTCTAGAGGCTAATGCATTTGACCAACTATCCGTAAGAGCAGAGCGAAAAAAATATTATCGATAGTTTTTATGCAAAGTTATTCGGTTTCACGTCGGTGATTTTCCTGTTTTTATCAATATGGATCTATTATCAACGCCGAAGGTCAAGGACAGTGTCACAGCCAGCAATTTACCTTGAAGGTGGCAAATAATAAAAGGCATTTTTCCTAATTAGATTACCCACTTATTTTCCTTTGACAATTTCCAATAATAACTCATACATCGTACGTTTAAATGGAATTTTTACAAATTTCGCACCGGCGTGAAAAATGTATTTTTTTACAAATATTTACTTATGTATAGGTAGAAGATATGTGTATACAGACGCTGTTTAATTTCAATGACCAGTGCCGCAGCCAAGAGTGGGAGGCAACTGGGCATCTCCCCCTCCCTCCCCAATATCGCAAATAATTTGAGCTGCGAATGCTTTCGCATTTACCTCAAATTTTGAAAATAAATATATTTATTAAATTACTGTTACGATATTTTAATTTTGTAGAGATGTTTATGGTATGTGGAGATAGATTATTAAACAGCCTAAGCCGTTTGCCTGATTATTTTTTTAAAATACAGCGACGATCATTACGATAAATTAAGGTCCGAATCACCCCTCTTCCCTCCTTCGGCACGAACGCGTGGGACACTTGGCTGATCATTCTGATGGACAATTTTCCCTCGTATACGTCGTTTTAATCCAACCCGCGCAAAACACTCCAGGCGCGCATACAAGGTGACCTCCACCCCACTTTAAAAGAGGACTTACACATCCTTTTTTCTCTCTTTCTCTCTCTCTCCACAACGTGCGACTTCGCCACGCACATAGTCCATTACATGGATTGGGTTCCTTGTTTGCGTGTCTTAATTACTCTCTTGGGGGAGAAGGGAGAAAGATCGAGGGAGCTTGGAGTCCCGCGGCGAAGAGATTGGGGATATACTACTTACATGGAGGGGAGGAGGAGGAGGTCTAGAGGGATATGGGTACGTCAAGTGGGCTTAGGACATAAAGCAAATGGAAGGGGACCCAAACGGCAACAAACACGATCACGATAATGGTTTTTCCAGTCTTTCTGTTCCTTACGGAGGTGGAAAGGGACTCGGTTCGATGGTGATAGTGGACTGAGGAAGAGGGAAGAGGAGATCTGTCGTGGATGGTCGCCCGGAAGAAAAATAAAAACGAAAAGGAAAAAACTCTTTCGCGGGGCTTAAATGCACGGGATTGAACGGCACGCCAGGTCGCAGAACGTGCGTGTCGCCGGTGATTGTTTTGAGGATTGCCGTGGAGGAAGAGAGGAGAGGGAGACTAAAAACGACAGTCTTCGGAGTTGGCGGGACTCGCTTCGTCGTGAGGATGATGGGGAAAATGCAATTAGATCGTTGAGTGTTTGCGTTTAAGTGTTAAGAATGTTTAAAGAAGAGTGACGCATTATTTTTTAAGTGCGCGAGAACCGATGTTACGAAGAGTAAAATGATAATTTTTTATTTTCACGATCGAGGACATGCGAAATATTCAAAATATATTTAAATTTAAATCTTAAATGAGACAGTATTTATACTCTCAAGCTACAACGAAGGAGTAGAGTGTTTGAATGGTGCATCGAATTAAACAAATATAAAATATTTAAAAAATTATTTAAATGGCTTAATTCAAATATAAATTACTCTTGTAACTACTTGAGTTTTAATGTGGTCCAGTTGCGGATCCATGGGGGGGGAGAGGGGGGGGGGCACGGAGGTCCTTGGATAACCCCATTGCGCTCCACTGGGTGCTTTCTTAAATTCATTCCGCGCACAATTCCTCAATTATACGCTGTAGATTAGGTCTGTATAGCAAGGGAAAGAAATATTCTGATAGGGGAAGGGGTTTTCAAAATATAGGGCAGTTAGCAGGAGCGGATTAGATAGGTGGATTGACGATTGCCCCCTCTCCCCCCTTTGAGCAGTTTCTGGATCCGCACCTATGTGGTTTCAAACTTTTTAATTTAATCGGAATCGCCTATGTAATGTACGTCATCGAGTTAGGCTCTATGGTGACTCGTGCATCAGGAGCAAACGAAATAAGAATAAACTTGTCTCGGCTATTCATTTTTTTTGTATCCGCTTAAATTTTTGAATTTTTCTTCAAAGGAACAAAGAAAAGGCGAATTCACTATTGAATTATCGAACTCGTCTTAAATCTGAGACCAAAATCTAGAATCACTTGAGTTTTAGGCGCGAGCGTCTATTAGCCTGTCTTTCCGTCCATGTGCGTGTTTGGTTAAACTCATTTTTATCGAAGGAGTAGCCGTTTTCAAGAAATTTACAATTCATTTTGAGCTTGGAGAATTCCTTGTATATTTTATCGCCCGCGAAAATAATTTACGTAACAACCGATATAAACAAGATTTGTTAAGATTAGGTAAATTCGTTTATTAAAGCACTAACTTAGTGCAGGGAAGAGATTTTTAGTAGGCTGAGGTACAATCGGGTCGTGGTGTTTCGCTGTTTTGTTTGTGTGTATTCGTTCCGACTACTATAGCGTTTACTTTTCAAATACTCCATCGCGACTATTTCGGGTACCTACACTATAAACTTCTCTAACTTTTTTTAGAATCTCCTTTCGGTGAAGCGCGACTGAATACGGCTGGCTGCATT
This sequence comes from Uropetala carovei, assembly GCA_036926305.1. NCBI lineage: Eukaryota > Metazoa > Arthropoda > Insecta > Odonata > Petaluridae > Uropetala > Uropetala carovei. The sequence continues at coordinate 1,233,124 of JAXCHB010000024.1, forward strand.
GTAGTCGAAATGTACATCTGTTCTTTTATAAACTTGTTATGGTCATTAGGGATCCCTGAGATAGTACTTGATTTTTCAATTTTTATGATACTATGGTAGTTGCTTATTCTGGTTTTGTCCGAAGAAATATAATATTTCACGGTTGCGTTATTAAATTCCTGTTTATTTTCTGTTTTTCTTACAACGGCGATAAACGAAAAAAAAACATCAAGAATATTCCGGGAATAACGGGGAGAATTTTTGTACAATCCTGTATGAAGAATCATGCAGCGACGTTAAAGGGTCTTTTGGACGCATGTTCAATTCTACTTAAAAGGCTTAGGCCGGTGCATGACACCTTGAACGATGGCGACTTATAAAAAAAAAACTAGGAAGGCACTCGGAAATTTACTTTTCTCATAAAATAATTCCACGAGAAACGGCGCTTGTCGTACGAGTTCGATGGAAATGGCGAAGGAAAAATAAAAGAGCGTGCGAGTGGGATGGGGTATTCTAATGCAAAGGAGAAATGAGAGAGGGTGGAATGGAGAGAGAGAGAAAGAGAGGGAGGGAAGAGAGGAAGGGAGACGACGTCCTACGTCCAGTTTGCGTTTCTCGGTGGTCGCGATGGTTTTCCAGAGCAATCGGCAGAGCGGGAGATGTCACGCAACTCCTAATGGATTTAAGACGGCCGTGTCATTAAATATTGGGAGTTCGTGAGTCCGCTTTGTTTTTATTTTTTTTATATATCGACTCTGTATTCCCAAATGATCGAGTTCCATTAGTTAAAAAGCCGAACGGTAAACTCAACATTGAGTCAAGACGTAAAAGCGGACGAGTACGGAATTTTTTTTCCCTTCGTGGAATGGGGAACGTCGCTACGAGGATAAACATGCGATCTGCGTCTTTCGATGTTTATTTATTTCATTTTTTCTTACGTCGGTCTGTCGATTTACGTGAGGAAATGGAAGATCGCATGATTAATTCGTGAGCAGTGCCGGTCGTGTTATAAATAGTGAGCTCAGAAAGAGATGACGCCGTCAAAAATTAGCTTTTATCTTGTGAAAGATAAAGAGGCACTTAAAATTACGCCTAAAGAGATGGATTTCTTTATTCTTACCGACATAAAACTAAGGGAAAAAATATGATTCAGTTTCGTTATGTATAATAATGATAATCATTAGTCCTTAGTTTATTTATAATTATTTACAAATTGTGGAAAAAGTACCAATTTATTTCTTAATTGTTTTTTCTCCAAGACGGATAAATTCCACAAAATAACACCTGCAACCACGGATTACGGTAGGCTGGTTTCATTGTAGCATATCTACATTATATTAAATGCCTGTTAGCCTGTTTCACATATTTTTGGAAAAAGGAACAATTACACCCTGCAAGACACCTTAATGGTCGGTTCTTGCAATTATGCCTACATATTTTCTTATTTTCCGCACTTATTAGAACCAGAATGCACGCAAATCCTCAATAAATTCGACGGCACTAAACTTTTTGAAGATTTTCCACTTGTTTTCCATAATATTACACTCCATTGTCTCTTAACTCAATCCCATTAAAAAGTCTTGTTAACTTTATAGTGTTGAAATAGGAAAAGATCGGTTAAGACGATCGAGATTTCTAAAACAAATCTACGATACACAACGCAATGTTAGAATATCATTAGGTGAGCTCTAGATGTAAGATCTAATCCGGCCACAGATACAAGAATGATAAATGGTTTTACAATGATGAAATACGCGAAATCGTCAATAGGATGGAGCGATATCAAGAATATTTTTATTCCTAAAAAAATGAGAGGGTGTTCAAAACTGTTAGAGAGATTTTTTAGGTGCAGTGCACCTCCTGCCACCCACCCGACTGATGAACTGCTGGGTATGATGAAGACATATATGGACCAAACACAAAACTCTAGCTCAGGGGCCTCCAAAACCAGTCGATCGCGAACGACCGGTGGATCTTCGGCTCTTTTAATTTCGATCGCTGAATCTTGCCTCAGTGTTATTATGTACTTTTTATTGAACCGAGGGAGAAATGTTGAGCCGATATAGATTTTGAACTTACAGTTGAAAATTTTTTTATCGAGCTATGCAGGTTATTTTATAATTGTTCAAAAATCATGAGCAAGTGGAATGCATACATCAAATAGTACAGATATCTCTCGATATCAGTATTCGCAGTGAGACACGAGCGTATCGTTCTTTATCGACCCTGAGTATGCTTAAGTGCAGTTCGATAGGTAGTGTTCCAATCGCGAATTATTGTAAAAAATGACAGAAGTTAACTGCGACTTTATGTGTAACTTGATTAACTAATTCAAGTTATGTTTTGGTTGATTTCTTCCCTCTGCAAATTTAATAGCCTTTTTCTTCACCTTCTAATAGCTTAAAACTTACTAATACATTGAATTATCCCGGTAGATAAAATTTTAGTCAATTTTATTTGAACGAAAATATTCTCTTGAACAGAACGAAAACTCGAATAAAAAGTTGTTTACGATTAAATTGGAAAGACTTGTTAAGCAGGATATTTCATGTTATGATGCTCGTTTCGACGTCTCTGAAAGTTGGGGAGAAATTTGCTGGGATCCTTCCCTCCCCCCCTGCTCTACAGGATTTCTGGTATCAAGGCTAACTCCTCTGGGTCGATCATCGGTAAATTTCAAAATGAATAATAGATCTTGGGTGCTGAAACGTTGGAGAGTATAGCTTCTAGGGAAGCATAAATCGTAAAAAAAAAACTAGTTGAAACTGTTTCAGGAATAATTTGAACTCCCAACTACACAGGATTATTGCATCGCTCACGGACACAAAGTATTCGGGACTGATCTTTGGAGAGAGTAATAAAGAGTACTGTTTCTATGGCAATACTTGGACTAACAACAGGGGAACCTGAGGGTTGCTAAAATTAACTTGATCCAACGCCACACATTAATTTGGTGATTTGCGGGATAATGGAGGGTTAGATTCTTTATCGCAGAGTCATCTTACATAAGCATATGGACTAGAAGGTTAGCGTGTTAGATCGATTGATCGTGACACACTGCTTCACGCGCTTGATTACCCTCGGCGTGTCCCTTTCAAATGACGCAACATACGAATGCACCTATATTTCCCGCGTTTCCTTCGCCACGACCGCACCAGGGTTTATTAGGTGGATTTTTTAAGTGTTGCAAAAATAAGTTTGTAAACATCGCTAAATCCACCCTCAAAAGTAACTAAAATCACTGAAGGCATAGTAGTTCTTTTGTTAAAATAACTTTCGAGAGTCGAATACGAGATTTTGGCAAATGAGAACCTAATATTGACGTGGAATAGATTTTGATGACTGGGAATTAAAATATTTGAAGATATCTAATTTTAACCATGAATATGGGAGAAATATGAATAGAGAAAAAAATTCTGCCATGACCGGAAATTATACCCATATCTTCCACTTTCCGGGAGGATATTCCATCACTAAACTATGGTGACTGTACGTATATCCCCCCTCGTTCTGAATGTGGTAGTCTGTCACGATAGTTTTTACATTTACGTTAATACCCTGTAAGTAGCCAGAAGGGTTTGGCAGGGGGTGTTACTGCACCGACATAAAATCTAGCTAAAGCCTCTATTGGCCTATCTTATCGCGTCTGAAAAAAATGATCTGTAGTTCAGTGATAGAATGCCCGCCCAGAAAGTGAAAGACTTGGATGTGATTCCAGGTCGTGGCAGAGCTTCTATCCTGATTTCAAATTTCTTGTGTATTCCAACGAACGCCTGTTGAATTGAGATCCATTCTCTTCATCACGATTCTAACCAGTTAAGAGAATGGGATCGCAAACTACGGCTTGCGCAGAGATTTCGTCCAGCCCGCCTTACCTCATCAATTTCTTTAATGCCTAAATGTTTATTTAAAATAAAAAAATAACTGTGATGTACAGAGAGTACACTATTTGTTCTTTAGTACAGTAAAAATTTCAATTACTGTGCCAATTTTTTACGACCAAGACAAAGCATTCCTTGATTTTTAATGCAAAAAAGGTAGTTATTTTTTCCTCCCTTTCTTTGAAGTGTCATTCAATATGAACTGCATATTCATGTTGCTAATTTTACGTGCAAAAATTATTAATAGGGGTAATTACAGTCAAACGTATTTTGTTATCGATCTAATGCCTATTTTTCCTGTAATAAAGATATTATTAAATTGATCGTATTGGTGTATGTCGCTTATTATATTTATTAGTGAACAAATACAAAATACGCCAAATTTGTCGCTACTCTAGGATAAAATCGAAATACTGACGATATGCCATTAAACGCATAAAATAGCTGCTACTAAAAATAAAAAAACGCTAAATTGGCATCAATAATTACCACCTAAATTTATAGTACGTTACATAATCGCAGCGTTTTACTTTTACTGCTAAGTTAAATCAAAATAAAATACATTTCCTTTCCTCTTGCAACTATGTTTTAGTAAATTATCTATTCTATTCGGTTTGCTCATAAATTCGAATGGCTGCAGCGATTAACGTCCTTTGGTACCAATACTGATCTTCTAATTTTTCAACAAGGCGTCACGAGAACCAGTCCTGAGCAATTAAATTTTTACCATTCAACCAAAACTATAAGCAGATATATTGATAATTGACACGCCGTATGGCTTTTATTTTGGTTGATTAGCGATGTAAGAGAAAAGAATTGAACTTATTGTCCCGAGTTTGATACACACAACATCAATGTTCACTTTAAATATCGAAGTTTTCAAAGTATTTTATTAACCTCTCTTTATTTCTTTATAATTGTTTCGTGCTGAATTTGTTAAATAAAATGTGCCTAAGTCAAGGCGCTAAAGCAAACTATTATGCATAAAAATGAATTAAATTATGAAAATGAATATCAGCTTATTTGGAGGAATGATTATCACCGCGCAATTAATACCGTTTATGTGAACCTTTTAATTAACCTAAGCTCCTAGAAATTAATCGAGCGCAAAAGTTCCTTGTTTATTGCGTTAGAAATTGTATTTAAGGAGGAACATATACAACGTATTTACCTGACTATAAGACGACCCCGTTTAGAACAGCTAATTTGGAGGAAAAATGTGTTTTATGATGCATTATGAAGCAAATAAATTAAACAATGATATTGGTGTTATTTTTATTTAATATCTAAAAAAATGTCACCACAATGTGCAGTGCGAAGATGAATGTAATTTAAACCATGCTATATTAGTCATAATCATTGTTTTTTATTTAATCATTTCTTTGTTCGCTAATATAAGACGGCCCCCAACCATTGATTGAAAAAACCAGGAAAACCTCGTCTTATATTCAGGTAAATACCGTATTGTGATCGGTAAAAACAACTAAAAACAAGATTAGGTCATACTAAATTGTTAATTCGCGAATTGCTTTCATAAGAACTAATAAAATCGACACAGAGTAACAGTAGCACTAATAATTGGAAATTTTCAGTTTGAAAGTGTTGAGCGCATATATAAATTACTTAATGAAAGCGAATTACTGAGACATGATTACGCTTCTATTTATGACTCATGTCAGTAATTCGCTTATATTTATATTTTATTACAGTTCTTTTTAAATATTAGTTAAAGAAGAGCTAAAACAATGTAATCTTGATGTTCCGTCTTGCTTATCATTTTAAGTACATCTTTTTCATTATATTTTAAGAGGAAACAAAATTCTCGACTTTGAATTCAGAGTCCGAAGTAGTGAGAGAAAAACTTTCTAGATGGCAGTAATGACTGACTGACTTTCCGACTGGCTGTTCCAAGCCTCAGCAGACCTTTGTATGCGCTGCTACCTAGCGAGGGACTTCTGTACCGTTTACTTTGTCAAATAGTTCCGAAGAATTTCGTAAGGTGCAGCGCTAGCTTCATTTCGGCGGTACTTGAATTTGTTAAATCAAAATTACATTTGCTCAATTAAAACGCAATCTCTCTTGGCTGTGAGTGTCCCAAGATTTTAAAATGTTCAGAGTTTTAAAATTTAAATGCTAAATTTCTATATTTTTATTAATTTACAATCATAAACCGCTCGCAATATACGCACACCACTGCAACATGAAATTTAACGAACTGATATTTTAGCCTACTGTCTTTGAAATAGTAATATTAGTAATAATTTAATATATTGGTATAATAAAATTTTATAACAAATAAATATGATTTTCCAGGCTTTATATAAACGAGTACTTTAACGGATGCTACCAAAAGTTTAAGGGAGGTACTTATATTCAGACAGTTTCAAAAGTACTCTTAGAAAATTTAACTTTTAAGCTACCAGTTTTGTACACATTACAATATAAAGAAATTAAAGACATTGAACCTGAAGCGTTTCAAAAGACGTAGTGCAGGTAAAGCCATTTAAAAGTTTTGTCATTGAAAAATGAATGATACCTTTTATCTCCTTGTCACGCTTCCTATATATATTAAAAATGGAACTAGAGATATAATTTTCCAATCCGAATGTCATGCCAAAAAAATTATGGATATGGGACATGATGCTTACTTCTGTTTTCTAGAGTAACATAAGGCTTTCGACAAGGTGAATCATCATTAAGTCGTAGAATTCTTTGGTAGGCAAGTACAACCTAGGGAAGCATGCAGAAAGTTATAAAAGAATTAAAAATCAAACATTAAAATCGGATATGAGACAACACTCGCGAAATTCAGCAAGTGGTTAGACAGGGATGTTGGTTATCTCCAAGGTTATTTAGTATCTATGTGGAAGAAATAAGTAAGAATAGTAATATAAAAGATATTGGAATCAGAGTAAACGGCCACTGCGTGAACTACGTAAGATATGCCGATGACGTAGTGTTAGTAGCACCACTAGAAGAGCAATTATTGATATCGGTAGACAAGATGAATGGACATGGTAAATTAAGAAATTTGGATATAAATGCAAAGAAAATAAGGTTAAGTAATTACATCGATTTTAGAAGAAATGACAAAATGAATACAAAAATTATTATAAGAACCTCACAAAACAGATGCCAGGAAAGGGTTGATCGACACCCTCTCTATCGGATTAATCACCAAATAGAATAGAATAGACCCATCCTTAAACGTAAAAGATATCTCCCGGATAAATGAAGCTGGTTGAATAACAGACCATCAAAACAAACAAATCATCTACCACAGCTTACACCTTGTATTTGCTTAACAATATCGGTGACTTTTGACCCTGAAACGGCTGATTTATAAAAGATGCGCAGCTCATTTGCTGTGCTTTATATAGAAATGATAATCGGTTTATCACCAACTAGCTGAAACGCTCGGGAAAGAGTGGCAAACGATTTTTATTGCTCGGGGCAAATGTTCCCCATTCCTTAATTACGCAAACGATGCTTACATTAACATTGACTATTTTATGTATTGTATTGTACGCATTAACGTCTTACTTAATATTCACATGGATAGATGCATCGAAGCATTTAAAGCGGCAATAAAATTATGTGGATTATGTCAGTACTATTAACCAAAACGTAAACAATAACAACTTGGTTACCGAACAAATGTAATTAGATGTATCGATTTATGTTGCGATAAATCTTTCAATGTTAATGGTAAAAGATAACAAAGTTCTAATATTCCTTAAAAATCATTTGACTCAATTTAAAAGTATTCATAGACTATATTTAGGCATATCTTGGCGTTAGCTATTCTTCCTCCACGGCGTGCCACGGCGCGGATTTTCCTTGCATTAATATTTACGTGTATATCTCCCTTTGAAGAGGACAACAATTAAGAAATTTAGCTTTGTTGCCGCCTGAAAAATGGTCATCTAAACCAATAAATTAAGCGCTTAAAGGAAATTTTCGAGCGATTTAGCAAGTAATACAAAGAAACATGAACAGAATTAAAATATTCAGTCATTCGTGCGTAAAATAATCCATTTCCCGTGATCGTAAGTTAATATTTAGGTATATTTATATCCACATCAGTGAAGGGCTGCATGGCATTTTGGGGTTCCTCTACACAATTTCTCAAGCATTCTTATGGAAATCGTATTTTGCTGACCCCATGGGGTATAAGAGACCCCACGGTCTGCAAACCTAGACCAAGTTCTTCCTTTGGTCCATAGGATAGCCCATGAAACTTTTGAGTTCGATAGCTTCAACGGTGTAAAAACGTATAAAGAACATACACACATACACTAAAATATTTCTCATCACTTTCTCATCTAAATTCCAATTTAAATTATTTTACTTTTTAACGGAAACAAAAAAACCTTGATCGATGGTATGATGAAGCAAGAACAATCATATTTTCAAGCGCATGAATATTGAAGTAGGTACCAAAATAACTACAGACAGGAAACTTAAATTGAGAATAAAATGCTCTAACGAAAGGGAAAACGATCGCAAGAGAACGCTTGAGGCAAATAAAAAATTTACATCAAGAAGCGCCTTGATAAGTGGAGTGGGAATAGAGGAGAGTTGAGAGAGGGATAGAAAAAATTAGAAATGCCATTTGGAACTGAGTAACGTGAAAACAGAGCGAAAGAGAGAGTGAGACAAGAAGGGAAAAAGAAAATTATGAAATCTTTGAACAAGAATGATGTTATTTCGACAGACTTCTAATAACCGTAAACAAAAGGTTATGGCTATTTGGAGAGACGTCGTGTGTTAATTTGACTTTTAGTCATAAGGCGATTTCGAAAATTCTATTTGAAAGGGATACGTAGTAGATATTACGAAGCCCCTTTTCTCCATTTTGAATTAATTGCGAGGTGGTGAAGTGAGAGGAGAGAAAGAGACAGGCAGGGTGGAAGAGTGATTGAGAGAGAGAGGGAAGGAGTGAGAGAGAGAAAAAGGAAGAGAGAGAGAGAAGCAGAGGGGAAGAGCGGGAGAAAGGAATGGAGAGAGTGAGGGAGAGGAGAGAGAGAGAGAGATTGTGGGAGAGAGGGAATGAGAGAGGGAGAGAGAAACAGAGAAGAGAGATAGGTAAGAGAGAGAGAGAGATAGGGGGAGGCGGGGAGAGAGAGATACACAATGAGGGGGAGAGAGAGAGGCAGAGAGGGAGGGAGATAGGGAAGGAGAGAGGAGGGGAGAAGATGAAAGAGAATAGAAACAGAGGAGAAAGAGAGTGAAAGAGAAGATGGAGAAAATAATGAAGAAAGGAAATCAAGGAAAAAGAAGATATAACTAAGAAAAAATGGTAAAGAGAGGAAGGGGATAATAGATAAAGACAACGCGATGGAAACAGAGATAGGAAGAGGATGAGAGAGAAGGTTAAGGCAGGAGAGAAAGATAGAGAAGTGAGAGCAGGACCGGCCAAAGGGGTGATGCGGCGGATGAGAGGCATCCGGGCCCCCGAATATAATGGGGGGCCCCAGAAGTTCTCAATTATTCAAGTATCGAGTGTAAATTTTGCAAAAACTTTTACTAAAAATTCACTTGCTAACTGATTTCCAATAAAGAAACACGCAGTAAAAATTATAATATTAAACCGGAGCTCCATGAATCGTTCGTTATTATGTTATTACTAAATTTCCCGTTGAAATATCAACGAAAACTTATTAATATTTGTATTATCTAAAACGTAAAATGCTTGATAATTTGGAAATATAAAAGTTGAGACACTATCTTTAACTAAGTTTATATTATTGCCTTCCTCTCTGCTTCTCACTCTCCCCCTCTCTTTCTCTCTCTCTCTCTCTCTCTCTCTCTCTCTCTCTCTCTCTCTCTCTCTCTCTCTCTCTCTCTCTCTCTCTCTCTCTCTCTCTCTCTCTCTCTCTCTCTCTCTCTCTCTCTCTCTCTCTCTCTCTCTCTCTCTCTCTCTCTCTCTCTCTCTCTCTCTCTCTCTCTCTCCCCTCCCCCCTCTCTTTCTACTTCCTCCCTCTCTCTCTCGTATTAAAGCATTCAAAGCGCACTCATATTCCCATAAGGATTGATATAACAATCGGATTTTGAGGTCTAACAATATAATTAATCACCATGGCAACATTCCGTTAAAATGGCAAGATTTCCATAAAATATGTAAATTAAACGTTTAACATGGGATATTTCGAACTGTGGGCGAAAGAAGATGAACAGAATAAGAAACTTTATGATTTTTCCTTCAAAATGGTTCAAATCCGAAGGTCGTAGGTTAATTCCTCCTAATTTTAATTTCCAAATGAATAAAAGCCTGCACGTCGAAAAATCGCGTTTTACATGTTAAGTAATGGGAAACGGAAATGCCTCCATTGGAGTCGAACCAAGGAATTTTTTCGCGATTTAAATTCCTCATCACCTGAAAAAATGTTGATCAAGCATCCGTGCCAAATTTCGAGTTTCTATCTTCATTACTTCTCGAGTTATTAGCGTTTAAGTTAGCGTTATAGACAGAAAAGTTAGCGTTATAGACAGAGAATTGCTTTTTATTATATACGACGATAGTTGGGCCCCCATTGACATTCGCATCCGGGTCCCGTTCAGTGCTAAGCCGACTATTGAGCGAGAGAAAGGGAGAAGAGAAAGAGAAGTGAGACAGGAGAGAAAGATTAGCTTGAGAGGAGAAAGGTAAGAGGGAATTGAAAAGAGTAAGAAAGGAGTGAGAGGAGAGTGATGGAGTAATGATAACGTAGTAAGAAAGTGGAAGTGGAGAGGACAGTAACAGAGACGGAGAGAGTTACATAGTAATGAGGGAGTAGTAACTTGTAGTAAGGAAGTAGACGAGGAGAGATAGATAATCGTTTTTATTCGGGCGAAATTCGGGTAGAGTAAAAAAGGCGGAGAGAGGGTAAGAGAGAAGATGGTAATAAACGCCTCCACCTCTTTCAAACGGGAGCACTAAGAAAAAAAAGGGAAGTGAGGACAAATTTCAATGACGCTAGTCAAGAGAGAGAGAGAACGAGTGCGCGAGAGGGAGTCATTACTCAACTGTCCGACCGCCACACCCACAAAAACCGCCCGTCATCGCCTCTTCCGCGCGCCTTAACGCGAATTCATTAATAACGTGCGCCACTCCCGTGCATTTTGTGAAGAGGAAGATTAGCGGGTTAGAAACACTTCCCCCTCTTAACTCCATCTAAGTAAGACCTTGGTGATCGCCCAAAAGTTGCCCGATCGGTTGACGGAAAGAGAGAGGGAGAAGCTGAAACAAAAGGCGAAACCGCGCCGGGATGAGCACGACCTCGAAGGAGATCGATCGAGCGGAAAGAATTCGGCATTTTATTCTCCAATAGGTCGAGCTATTGGGAAACAATGGACGCTTTCGACGTCTTTCAATCTTATTGTTTTGTTGGAACGCCTGCATCCGTACTTTCCGTAAGCTTTCTATATAAAAATGTGTTCGCGGCGCTATGCCGTGAATTCTATAGAGATCGTTAATTTTGGGAAACGATTAAAATAACCGTCTGTGCTCTCAAATCCTATGGAAAACGTAACTCTCGGTAACGCATAAAAATACTACATATTTTTCCAGTCTTCCCATATGATTTATTATTCCGATTAATCTCACAACGCTTTCCATATTTTCATAGCTTTTAATTTCCTTAATGTAATTTCTACTATCTATCATAAGAAGAGCGTTATTTCAATGATAGTACCTTAATATAATTTCCTCGATATTTAGTGGACGCACTGATACCTTTCTTGAAGATTTTTTTGGAATATTGCCCCCGAGTTGACATTTTTCTAAATCTGCATCTCTTTATGAAGAGATCCTGCATTACAGGATTTAGACATAAAATTAGCGTATTTTACAGACCAATGTATCTCCAAAATCCACAAAAGTTCTATGAAAACGAGATGCGTATTTTGGCTACAACGCAGCCGCCATCAATGGCAGACTATTGGAACAATCAATGACAGATTTATTGGAACCTACTGCTGATGAATAGCAGCTGAAATTCGCATATAGTCTTTCGTTACATTTTCTTGGCTATATATGAGTGAGTTTTTCAATGGAATGTTTAGCTACTTAATTTATTTATATGCAGACTGATCTTCTACTGGTAAAAATAAACGTGATATCAATGCGAAGACAACGAACGTAGCAGGAAACTCTTTATTTCGTTACCACTCCCTATAAGTCGCCTCCATTCGAGCGTTGCAGGTTAGCGCGTATATGAAGAATTGATGATAAATTTAACGCTTGCGGCCACGAGACGGTTGAGTAAACCAAGCTATCGTGATCATCAGTTGGATTCAAGGCATAGGACGAGCGCGATAATTGAGTTTTGAATTATTCATGATCCAATGTCGTACATTTTATACCTAATATACCTTTTTCAAATTCAAGAGATGATAATAATTGGCATGCAAAATAAAAACTTTCGCAAGCACTTTATTTAGTTCTGGAATTGCATGATTCGTGGCGCAAGAAGCGTCGGAGAACCTCTAAATGTATATTATTGGATCACATAAATTTTAATTTGTTTTGTTTTAATTACCGCTGACGCGTTTTCCGAGAGAAAAATTTTTATGGAATTTCGCGCTGTGATGCAATGTTTCAATCCGCCGGATGACGTCAAATGACGAAGCCGTTAATGTACGCTAACAACCAACGCTATTGTAGTTTGCCGATTTTTGTTTGTGTTTGAACGCCATTTAGTGGTTGCCTAGTGATTACAGTTTAAAGACGCTCCTCGAGAAAAACTTAAAACTAACCCTTTAAGTATCTGTATTTGTACGCTTTCGTATGCAAACAACTTTCAACATTTCTAAACCTCTCTAAAAAAATTCTTTCCAGTTTTATGGTTCGCTTCATTTCGGATAATCCTCGCTAAATAATATTATTTCTCGGCAAACTTAAAAGTGTGATTCGAAAACATCAACTTCATAGTAAAAAAGCTATCGCTTCGTGTCCACGTCCAACGCTCTCTAAACGTAAAGCGAGCTAAGCGGAAATGTCCTTACGGAAATAGTTACAAGAAAGCGCCAACATCAAAAACATGTAGCGTTTCTCCTATCTTAAACAACATATCCCCTTGGAGTATTCTTAAATATTTTGTGCATCTGCATGTTAACCTGCAGTCCACCAAATTGGCAGGGGATGCAACGAACCAAAATGTCCATAACAGTTTTAGCTCCTATGTTAAGATATCTGGTTGTCCTATAGGGTGTCGCAGGAAACAATTCCCTATTAGCAAGTCTCCCTTAATCTGCCACCATGAATACTGGCGGGAAAACTCGCGCTATTCACGCCCGTGTTAGCTACGCGGGACTCATATGCTTCCTTGTGGTATTTTCACAAACTAGTGCATTCACCCACGTGATTCAGCCTCCTTCCGTATCAAAGTTGCACTTTCATTGTAAAACCAATTAAGGTATCATTTCGTGCGCCAAAAACGAAGATAAATCTCATGCATTTCAACACCCTGACCGCGTTATCCAACACACGTGGTTGTTTCGACAAATTAACAACATTCATTTCCTGCTTTCAGACTACCGTGTTTAAAGGTTTCACGCAGTTTATTTTTGCCTGAGAATCCATGCCCTACAACCAAGATTTGTGAGGTAAGATGCTACATTGCAGTTTCTACCATAAGTTCTAGTCTTCCTCGAAGTCATTAACTGAGAACATTATGGGAAAATAAAATCTCACACCCACAGCGGATGGCGCGGAAATAGGATAACATGACTGGACTGATCATATAAAAAACTTTTATGTTTTACTTGTTTCTTTTTCCAACATAGTGTTATTGATGGTAAATAAGTAAAATCGATCGAGATAGCCAGCGTTTTAGAACATTTTTCGCGTTTCACATCCACGTACGCACTATTATGACGAATCGTATGGTAACACGTAAGCGTATCCGTACGAAAACTACACCAGGCCTCACCCCATCTCACGCCTTTTACAATTAACTGCCGTCAAAAAAGGAAACAAAAGAGCGGCGTTTCCGTGTTTTAGCCGCCTTCTTCCCCTCCCTCTCCTTAATACGCTCAGGTCTCTCCCTATCCGCTGAGACAGATGTTTTACCACTGGAAAATAATTACGTCATATAGAGATTTTTCGAACGCAAAGACAAGGGAGAACTATCGTGCATTAAAAGAGAGCGTGGGCGAATGGTTAGCACCAAAGATTGCGATTGAATTCATGGATGAATCGATTCATTCGTTCCGATTAATCGACAAATTTTAATCGATTCTATTGTTGCGATTAATCGCGCAAATCGATTCAAACGACTCGCTTTCTAGTTTTTATTTCGGATAATAGTTAAGAAAAATTTTATTGAAATCTGTCAGAAAATTTTTTTAAATCTAAAATTACGTTAGCATTGCAGCTCTGCAACCCAACCAATGATTAAGTTACTGTTATTTTGTAAGTAGTTATGAACTATTTTAAATTTTATTTTTTCTGTCATTACACTTACATATTTTTTGTCCTAATGGTCAGTGCTGAAAACAGCGGTAAGTTCTGACAATGTAACGTTTGATAGCTCTTTAAGCATTACTATAATGTACGCGCCATTTCATCTTAACAAGATTTCACTGTTTTCGGAGGTATATTTTTAATTTAAGTGTTTTATAAAAAATCAAATAGAAACATTGCATTTATGTATTTTGTGTGCAAGTGCAACTTTATAACTTTTATGAGAAGAATCGAAACAATACGATTGAATATTATATATATATATATATATACATACAGGGCCGTGCCGATGGATGAGGCGGCGAGGCAACCGCCTCAGGCGCCTCTCGAAGGGGGGCGCCAAAATTTGACAAAAATGAAAACCTATCAAAATAAATTCATAAGGCCAGCGAGGTCAGGGGGTGCCATATTTTATCTCGCCTCAGGCGGCAAAATGTTTGGGCACGGCCCTGTATATATATACACACACACACAACTCGCCGTAAGTGAGGAGAAAGAGGTTGTGCTAAGTCGTTAAGGAGCACGTCAGAGGTCGTCGTCAGGTTTTTTTTAAGGGGAGGGGTTGCCTAGGCATTGGGGGAAGAAGGTTAGGGTGCGGGTGACCCAAAAGAGAGAGAAGTGTGGGGGGGATAAGTGCAGATATGGCGTTATGGGCGTTTTAAAAATTGAGGTTTTGAGTGGCTGAGTTTGAACGTTGATGGCAGTAATGGGACAGAATGAATTGGATTCAAAGAGTCAGGAGCGCCAGAATAAGATGATAGCCATGACGGGACGATTATCTTTAAAAAACATATTATCCTTGCGTTGCTCGAAGATACCTCTTGACTTAACGAGGGACACATCTGTTAATCCTCTTGTGAAAAATGAACAGAACCTCGTTTGAGGTTGAGGCGATCGAAAAAGTGAAAATTGAGCTCACCTAATGGCTAGGACACAACTGACGATGAATAAACTCCGATTGCCAGTTGGAGAAACCAATGCTCACTTCGGCTACAACTGCTTCAAGATAGCCCTCTTCGGTGCCGATTCACCAATAGTTGGTCCTGGAATGAGTTAAGTACAGGCCCGTTAGAGCGAATATGACTGATAATGAACAACGGTGACTGAGTAACAACAATATTTATAGAAATAGTAGGGCTGAATCAGTATTTGCTTTCTGAAATACGTACAAAATCAAAACTATTATATATGTATATACCATAGAACTCGGTTATAACGGAATTCAAGGGACTGGAAATTATTGTCGTTATAACCGAAGTGCATGGAAACATAGAATTAGTTTCCAAATTATAAATTTTATATTATGATCTAATAAGTACATTAAACATTTTATTATATTATGAAATAATAAATAGTACATTATATTATGATATAATAAGCACATTAAACGTAATAAAAATATTTTTAATGATTAGTAATATAATCGGATATTTTTTTGTGTCGAGTGTGCCAACATGAAATGTTCTTCGAGGTCCTCCTCAATGCGGTGAATAATACTAAATGTCTTTTTATTGGTCTTCTTCAATTCATAAAACCGTGATATCACTTTTATTGCTTGCAAAGCGTCATTAACCGTAGGATCTGGTTCGTCTTGATCCACTACCATTTCTCCACAGAGCTTCAAAAATTAAAAAAAACGGCTCGTGCGAACCACACTGAGTAAAGAGTTACCTCTGTAGGATCCCTCCTTTGGTCCATCAACGTATTGGCGATCAGCAAAAATTAATAATAAAACCTAAATCGTGTAATGACATTTATATCATATTGGTTCTCTTCTTATCACCCACACACAAAAATATGTTGCGCCGACCCTGTGCTTACGCACACAAATATTTGTTACTTACTAACTTCGATTGTCGCTATAACCGACTGCGTTAATACGTTATAACCGAAGTGAATATATTGCAATATTGTAGAAATGGGTATGGGAATTGAAGAATGTGTCGTTATATCCGAGTTGTATTAAACGAAGCCGTTATAACCGAGTTTTACTGTATATCACCAAATTTAATTTAGGATTCCGTTGCAGTGATACCGAAGCGCGGGCACCACTAGGGACGGCCCTGCATGCAGTTAAATACATACAAAGTTGAACATTTGTAATTCGACCCTTAAGAGGCCGAGATAAAAAGAGTAACAGGATTTGGTAATAACAAAGAATTATTTCTTCCATTAGGCGAAAAATTATCGAAAATATATGGAAATATAAATTTACTTATAATCAATGAAAATACTAGCTATCAAGGATCTCCTTTTGTTTGATAAAAATATTCGAGGCACAGAAAATTACGAGTATCAATTTCAGAAGTTTCCTCCTCATTTTTATATAAGATAGAGAATTTTATTTGCCAAAAACGAAACGGAAGGATCACATTAATAAATTTTCTCTTCTGTTGGCACATATGACGCAAGAGGTCATCACACACCTTGCTAGCATTCTTCTACGGAAGAAACTGGTTCAAGGGATTCACAACTGGGGAATAATGTGACACCCAATGTTTTATTTTTGAAACCACCTACTATTTGAAAATCTTTTTAATATTATTTTCCATTTTCGTTTAAATCATTCCAAAAATTCACAAATTTAACTAATCAGCCTAGGAAGTCACATTTCTTCCTAAAACTTTTAACTGAGCAGCTATTCATTGCACTATCTCTCAGACACCATTGTGCGTAGGCAAGAGGGAATCAGCAGGTCGCTTACGCATAATGTCATAGATAAATATCTACAATTGTCACGATTATTAAGCACAGTGCGATTCGGTTCACCTGTACTATATTATGCAATATTTCTACCATTAAATAATAAATAACAATAATAAACAGCGTCCACTAGTTCATGCGTTGGCAGAGAGATCGGCAGCGTGTCTGAAGTTTATGACCACCGGTTCGAGATCCACCGCGGGAGAAGGCGTTCGCTGTCGTCTCTAGAAATGCAAATCAGCTGACTTTAAATGATGATAAATAAATAAAAGTTTTAATATAAACAACAACTTAACTCCTAGTAATTTTCATTTTAACTCTTATTAGCCATTCAGAACCACTATTAGTATAAATCTGATTTCGGCGAAACCCTGCTGCGACATTTCTTTTGAAGATCCATCTTGCCGTGTCGTTGCAGAAGGGGGAATGTGCGAATTGGACACCTCCTTTAAGCGAAAGCTGGTTCGGGAAACTTCCGGCGGGAAGCAATGAATCTCTCTTCGCCTCAGTCATCCTTTTGCCTCTTCCCCTCTCCCCTCCCCCTCACTCGCTATCCTTCCTTCATCTCGTACCATTTCACTCACGCTTCCATTTTACTTTCCTTCTCTTCCTCCTCTATTTCTTAAAAAAATCGGTACAACTTACGCTGTACAAACTTTCTCATATACTAATGCGTCGTTTAGTTATCTTTAGAAAATGAAAATCGTATCAGCCGGTTTTTAGAAAATCCAATTTTTGTTAAAGTTACCCAAAATAAACTAGCCTTTATACATTCATTGAGAAAAATGAAATATGTAGTATTATTGCAGAAGTATACTCAAGTAACTGTACGAAATTTGATCAAAATCGTTTGAGCCGTTTTTGAGAAAATCAAAGTATTGCTAAAGTTGCCTAGAATAAACTAGCCTTATATTCATTTTTTGAGAAATATGAGCTATACAGTATTATTGAAGACGTAAACTCAAGTAACTTTAAGAAATTTGATCAAAATCGTTAAAGCAGTTTTTGAGAAAATTAAATTGTTGTTAAAAATGCGTAGAATAAACTTCCCTTACTTATTAAGCATTGTCAACCATTTCTTCGTAACTTCTACTCTATATGATAAAATACCTATGTACGAGATTTCATTCATTTTCGCTCTACCGTTTAGGGCCTAAACGGTAGAGCCAATAACAGAGACAGACGGCATTGCGAAAACCACTTTTTCGGTCTCAGCTACACCTAAAACGTATACTTCCGTCAAAATTTCGAGATCGAATTTTTTCACGATTACAATACTTCTCAATATACTCCGTATATGAGAAAGTAAAAAGAGCTACCGCTATATAGAAACACACCCTCCTTCAGACTAAAAATAAATAAACGAATTAATTTTTTTAATGTGGTAATTAAAAACCATACGATTACAATATGTTTGCAGCTTTCTAGACAGACCACGGTATTTACATGAGATATAATGCTGATTATACCCTTTAGGTAGCTACGTATGTACATTACGACTGTATTGCCTGAGGTCACGACGGCAGTTTAAATTTATCCCTGTAAAAAGACGTTAGATGACATTTTTCTATTTCAAATAAATATTTGAGCTAATACTGAAGTATTATTTACAGAAAAATCAAATTTGTATATGAAACTCGTATTTGGATTATGAAAATTTAAAAAATGCAAATTAAAAATATTCTTCTCGTGTTCTCGTGTTGATCATATGGAAAAAAGTGCACCTCGTGCCCGGAAGTCTTTTCCGAGCTTTTCGATTATTCCGTGTCATAGCGTATGATTCATAACGCGTTTACAGAATGTTAGCTCAAGATTCCATCAGTTAAGAGCTCGAAACAAGAAGAAAGTTCGGAAACCTCGTAGTACTTAGTTTTACATACAGAGAGTGAAGAGGATGACCGACGGCAATTGGTACAAGGAAATTTAATTGTGCATTTGTCTTTTATTTTAATTAGCGAGGCAGTTAAAAATGTTATACTTTTCATTTCGTAAGCTAAGCTAGCCCTAATTTTATGGCAGGTATCATCTTAAATAAAAATATAGTCTAGCTTCTCTCAATTCACATATAAAGAAATTAAATATTTTCATCCCAGTTGCCATGCTAAAGAACAACTAACGTCAAGAGCACCTTTGG
Organism: Uropetala carovei; assembly: GCA_036926305.1. Classification (NCBI taxonomy): domain Eukaryota; kingdom Metazoa; phylum Arthropoda; class Insecta; order Odonata; family Petaluridae; genus Uropetala; species Uropetala carovei. Next base: position 1,252,268 of record JAXCHB010000024.1, read on the forward strand.
GATAAGCTTACGAGGTAACGCCGTTGCGGTTGCAAAGTGTGTAGTAAATGCGTTTAAAAAAGTAAACGGTATACAGTAGTAACCAGATAAAAATGCGGTGTATATCTCTTCGTGAGCAACAAGAGGAATATTTGGATTTTCACTCTCGTTGCGCGTATGAATAATAAAAACACCGTCAGATGTTAACTTGAATTTGTGATGCAAATTTTTTCACCCCGCGGCGTTACCGATCCATTCAAATCTTATGAAAACACCCTATAAACGACCGCCAGTCACGCCTCCCCTCTCAGAGAAGGCTATTAAGTGAAAGAAGAACAATGAATAAACGTGGGAAAATTATATAGGGGCGCCTCGCGTAATATCAATTTATATATATATATATATATATATATATATATATATATATATAGATATATATATAGATATATATATATATATATATATATATATATATATATATATATATATATATATATATATAGATATATATATATATATATATATATATATATAGATATAGATATAGAGGGAGAGAGAGAAATATGTGTGTGAAGTTAATCAGGCTATCCTCTCAAGGCAGTGGCGTACCCTACAATAATTTCAAAGACAAACACAATAAAAATTTCCGCCTATCAAAAAAAAAGTACTTCAAAAAGACCCCATAGGGAGACGCACTAACACTTTCATTTTTATATAGCCCACCCGACGACTAATTTTTCGAATACACTCCCACTTTGAGTAAATATTCCCCGATTAAGAAGAATTCGAGGCGCGAAAGGGTTAGAGTTGTTGTCAGAGGGGAGGTATGAGGAAGAGAAGAGAGAAAATAAAAGGGCAATCAAAACAGTTGCGCAACGCCTAGAGAGTTGACACAACGGTTCGAGAGAAGGTTCGGTTCGGCGTATTATTTTTCTTTTCGAGGGAACCTCTTAAACTCTTCCGTAAGGGAATAAAGTCAGGAGTCGAGAATGGGTTGTGTAAACGAGAAATTGAATGAGAGAGAGAGAGAGAGAGAGAGGCGAAAGGCGCCATGTTCCGACCGCTTGGAGACTCGTCACCTTTTTCTTTAGGGCCACCCTCTCCTTTTCTTGACTTCACTTTTTTTTTATCTCCTCCCACATCCGAAAACGGCGGACATTGTTCAGATCACTTATCGCCTAGCGCCCGGCAAAAGGATGGAATAATTTGTTTGCGAGGCGTCAAAGAGCAAGAATGAGCCCAGCCGTGGGTGAGATCGGACGAACGGATCACAATAAAAATTCCCTTGGATGACGTTTATTACACGAAGACGCCTGAGCCGAACCGTTGGACTTGGTTCTACGGAAGAGTGGAGTGGGAAAACGGTGGAATAATAACGGTAACTAAGGAACGGGACGTGATTTTTTTTTGACAAAATTCGCGATTTTCAGGCGATTTTTAATTAGTTTATTTGTAAATCAAAGGAAATAAAATAAGTTCCTCAGGAGATAAACAAGTCAAAGCGGTGATAGTGACAACAACTCAGTTGACTTGCATATTTAGTTATTTATCAGGTTAAAAGAAAAAACCGCGCAAAGGTTCAATTTTCTTTGGAATGCACAAAATCAACACATACCTATTACCGTGCAATTCACCAAATCGAAGGGTGCCAAGGGACGCAATGCATCAAGGTCTACCTAACAGTTGTCTCTCGCTGATTTGGCTCTCGTATTATGATCTCGTATTGTCCTCGGAAAACACGAAACTCGACAACGCTCTATCTTACAATCGATCTCACGTATTTCATATATTTATTTATTTATTTAGGGAGCCGCTGGGATGTTGGAGAGAGAGACATTTGTAGAAGTTATTGATCTTTCGGGATGATCCCCGAGGTGTCTCTCTCTTGTGCTGACGAAGGGATCATCCCGAAAGCTCCAATAACTTCTACAAATGTGTCTCTCCAACACCCCAGCGGCTCTCCTTCCAGTAAGTGCTCACTGGGTTTCCTTCAACACATAGTTGCCCTAAATATCCTCATTTACCTTTCCTCTTCCGTAAGTTTATATATAAGTATATACTATATATATATATATATATATATATATATATATATTAAATACAAAAATATAATAAGTATGAGTGTAATTAATTAAAAAAAACAAACGTAACGACACAACGATATAACAAAACAGTACTGGTTTAAACAAAATATGCTGAAAATCGTGGAAGTGAAAGTATCACATAGTTGATTATGGAAATAAATGTGAGAAATACTCCTAAATTAGTAATAAAGTCCAGTGAAGTAGTGGTTCTCAACCGGTGTGCCGCGAGGAAGGGTCTAGCGTGCCGCACACTCCGAAGATATTTAATTTTTAAATTATGTATGAATTTAATGTATAATAAAATTATACAATTATTGCCTTACCAATCTTAACAATCTATTATAACTATGACTTTTACTTGTTACGCTAGTTTTTATCTTTAAAAATGTGTATTTACGCAGTGAAATTAATTAGGGGCGGTTTGGTGTGCCACGATGTTCTTAAGCATGCGTGAAGGTGTGCCGTGGAGCAAAAAAGGCTGAGATTCTGAATTCGAGCGAAGCGAGACGGAACACGTAGATAAAAAATAGGAAGAAAATAAAAAGGAACTACCGAAACAAATTTTTCGTTGCCACTCACAGTGCACTCAAAAAGGGTAAGAACATTTTTAAGCTAATAATAAAATATGACGCGTCGTGAGTCCGCCAAATGTAAATAAACCAATCATCGTCCAAGGAGAACCTGATTGCCATTTAAGGATGACAAATGCGTATATTACATCGCCTATTTCCTTAATTTCCCCATCCTCGCCCGCAAGCATCCCTCCAGAAAAATTACCGCGCCATCAAAAGTAAAAACATGATCTGCATATCTTAAGCGTCACGTCTCTCACAGCAGCCGAGATAACCCAGGGAGAGAGACTTTTTTATCCATAGTTTATTTTTATTAAGTGAATGATTTAACGCCGAAATCTTTCTTTAACGACCTTACTTCCATCGCTGGTAAATTGGTCCAGAGAGAGAGAGGGAGAGAGAGCATGGCACTCGTGGTGGTACACCATCGGGACCCCCCTCCCCCTCCCCCATAGAGGGCCAAGTGATCCACTTATCCCGAATTAAAACGAATCGCCCCGCCCGCTCTCTCCTTGCAGCGCCGCATATGGCTCTTCCCCCCCTCTCCACCCCCATATCTCAACCGATCCACGTTTTCCTAGAAGTGGATCCCCACTCTCAGAATGCGTGGGCGCACGATTCCAACGACGGCGCGTCATAAAACGTCCGACCCCTCTTATTTCGGATGAAAAGGATGGTGCATCCGTGTCCTGGGTGCAGATGAAGCACGAAAAAAAAACGAACCACCCGCACACTCTCCTCGCTCTATCCTCTTTCTCGATTGGCTGATGAGATCTCTCTCTCTCTCTCTCTCTCTTTCTATCTTCCTCCTACTCCACTCATCCATCAATCCATCGCCCACGATCGCTCCGACGCCACTTGAGTCGACGATTACCGCGTTGAAGCCAATTTGGTCCGATTGGCCTTTGGGACCGTTCGGCTCTCCCGTCTTCCTCTCTCTCTACTTTGAGGGAGGGAGAGAGAGAGAGAGCGATTCAATCTGTCCCAGCGTCCTTTTCGCCAAGTGAGATCTTCCTCAAAGAGTATCGAGGGAAAAAGGACTGCCGTAATTGAAATGGGAGGAATGGGGGCGACACATCGGCGGACGCGACCGCGATACGACCATCAGTTACTTTCTAAAGAGTCTCGAGAAACGGAATCCGTTTCAGTCGCTCCGACGTACGTAATGAAAAAATCCCATATATCACGACGGCGATGATTTAATTCGGGCCACTGGCACTGGAGTACTACTCGCGCACGCGGCGGCGCGTATCGCTTTTGTTACGGAGCGTAGGAGAGAACGAGTTATGAGTGCATGTGAAATGCAAGAGGAGAAACATGAGGTCTACTATAGAGTGATTATAGAGAGACGGGGACAGAAACGATAAAAGCGATGGTTAAACAATGAAATTGATTTTCAAATGCATAAACCAGAGTCGTGAAAATCACGACTCGCTTGGCAGCTTGTGGCTCTTTAGAGAATTTTATGCGGCCAGCCAAGTCACGATGAAAAAGATTTCCGTGAAATTTACGGACGGTTTCGTATTTATGTAAAATGTGTTCATAAAACCTAGTCTGGCCAATATTTAACCCAGCAAAATTGTTAATAACTTACGAGGGTGTGTCAGTAAGTGACTAGAATTTTGTTTCCGTCATTTTAAATTAAACGCTAGCCGAAAAAGATAATCGTGAAAGGCGTCTGCCGTGTGTCTCCTAGTCGTACCCCTAAAGAAACATCTCGTATGGCGTTTCACGTGTGATGACGATGTTATTGCAGCCGTCACAGACTGGTTAATATCGCAGGACACAACGTTGTATTACAATAGACCAAAATAATAGAATAGAATATACAATCTTCTATTGTGCAGGAAAAATTGTTTGAACAAACTCGGCGATATGTTTAAAAATAACATACCTTTGTCATTATATGCCACATTAGTTTTAATAAAGTAAAAGCTTGGAATTTGGGAATGTAGGTAAATTCTGGTTAATTATTGATCCACACCCGTATTTTCACCTTTACGGTGCCAAAGAATCTCTCAACAAGTGAGCGGCCCTCCGAAGCACCCGCAATTACGAATTGTAAAAATGTTGATCACCCTTGGCACCGACATTACTTAAAAACGAGTGACTTTTATGTTATCTTGAATGAATGAAACCTATAACATACTGTATGTTTAAAGATTCTGAACAGTCGTAAAAAAGAGGGTTTTTCGAGAAGTCTAATACCTTCAGTAAAATGAATATGAATATTTTAGTGGGAGAACAACTTCGTAGGAATTCAAAGCATAGACGATTTTTATAAAAGTCTAATCGAAAATGCACACAGCAGCGCTAAAAATAGGGTGGCGTCGTAAAGTGTATCATGTTTGTTAAGAACAAAATTATCTTAACGAGGATCGCGAAATTTATCTTTTAAGATAGTACGAATTATACGGTGTTGCTAACTCTGTGGAATTCCAAAATTAAACAAACTAAAGAAAATAGTAACAACTGAATAATATTTTACTATCAAGAGCACGACAAACATTACGACGCATAGTTTCTGGAGAATTTTGACGCCTAAATCGAACCACATGACAATATTAAAATATTTCATGTCATATCGATGTAGTAATTTTTTAAAGATAGAGTTAAGGTGTTCTCGATTGTATTTGAGCTGAAAATATGTGAATTTGGTTGCAATTTTTCCAAAAAGCATTTCATTAAACATTAAAAGAGAGAAGGAACGCGTAATATTTTGAAGCCTTTTGATCTATCAGAGGTAGAGGAAGGCGTGATGAAAAAAGCCGAAAACAAGGACCCAATAAAGATAAATTAAGGCGACTCACTCTTAATCAGCATTAAAAAGAATCAGAGGTGGAAAATCTCGAGTGGTAAACATCCTCGCCAGCTCTTCTCAATCTTTAGGGCTCTAATGAAAAACAAATATAATCAGAATGGAAGGCTGACAAAGTCAAAGCGCAAAATTTGATGAGCAAAGCGATGACTGTAATGGTTTCATATCTCTCATCCTATTCAGATGACATCATAAAAGGAATGTTAATTATATGACTTCATTCGTCAGCATAAAACTTTCGAAATCCCATTCGAAACAAGCAGACGAAAATAAGCAAGACTTTAAAGTTTTGCTAGATTTAGCAAAAAATTAAAGCAATGAGATTTCTTTCTGTAAAAACACGGAAGTTGGAGATGCGTTCTTTCTAACTGCAATTACTCTTTAAAATAGAGTATATATTCGCGTAATTACTGTATCAATAAGAAATTTCCAATTTTTCTATTAACGATTTTTTTATGACTTGATTATATCTTCTTACCTCGTACCCGTTCATGTCCAATGAAATAATTTTTATAGCGTTTTTCGAAAATCCTTTTAACGATGATTGGATTTCAAAGATATATATTAGAGAACTTTCCAGGGTACGAATAGATTCTCTGAAAAGAGGCGACAAGACGACAAGAGGAAACCCAAACCATCGCAAATATATGTTGGCGAATATTGAAGGCTTTAATATTAAAGGATCATTTTCACGGAGGATAAGGCCGAAAAGTCCTGTGTAACAGTAGTCATCCTTTCTCAGAAGGATAAAGAAAAGGAAATTCATCGATTTTGTTTTCACCCGTTTTCTGGGGATCCATTTTCGATGCCTTTATATAGAAGTCAATAATACGCATCTATTAAAATTATAAATTAAAGCAATGCTTACCATATCTTCCTTCAGCTGTGTAACTCTTAGAAAATCGATTTTTTGCAAATATTGTCAAAATTGTCAAATTAAATTCGGGGAGAGAATGCCAGTATTCGAATTTGAATCTAACCGAAGCGAACGAAAGTCATTAAAAATAACTTCATACGAAATAAAGATCCAATTAGCAATATTAATCCTCGCACTGCATAGAACAGTGATAGTCATAAGCTCACCCACGACGGGCGCAATTAATTACGCTATACGAAACGCGACATGCGACTCAAACGACCGGGAACATCTCCACATCTCGATAACGCTGGCAATTCTCGCATTCGTTCCTCCTCTCGACAGCTGTCACACGCTTCCCATTCTTCCTAAAAACATGAATCCCCTTTCATTTTTTTTAAGTGACCGGTTTACAACCCCACTGTTTCCTCCTCTCACCCCCCCCCCCCCCCCGCCTCTCATCACTTGCCGTGGCGTGATGCGTAACGTTCTCTTTTTTTTTTATTCCCTAAGGAAACAGCCCTTTTCCACCCACTTCACTCCCCCGCATCAGCATCTGTCCCTCTCTTTCTCATCGCGCGTACGCGAAATAAGACGCAGAACGCTGCCCTCTCTCGTGGAACATTGAGGAAACAACACAGATGGAGAGAGTGGTGCGCCATCTCCTCCCCACCCCCCTCTCCCACCCTCCCCCTTAACGACGCGAAATCACAGCTTGTCCAAATGAACCGTGTCCTGCAAACATTGCTGCGTCACCCGGCGTGCATATTTCAGCGTACGGACGGTTAAAAAAAGGAGGGAGAAGGAAGTGGGGAAGTTTTTTTTTCCCCTAAGAGATCTTCCCCAAGGAGGAGAGAGAGAGAGAGGTCGGCCAAGTAAGGCATGATGGGAAGGATGTAATAAAGGACCCTAGGGTGGTATGGGATGGATGGGTTGAAGGGAAAGAGAGAGAGAGATTGAGAGGGTTGAAGACGGTAGCGTATGAATCATTGTCTCTCTTATACTCCTCCTCCCTCCTCCATTGGTGCTGAGGAGGGATCGCTGTGCTCCTTAACGACCGCCGCGTTATCTGTCCAAAGTGCCTCTAATTTCGCCTCCGCTTTCGGTTTCTTTCTCTCTCTCTCTCTCCCTCTCTCTCTCTCGCTATCCTCTCCCTATCCTTCTTTATCCACTCGTTCACGCACGCACGCTCTCTTTATACCTAACCCCCGCCAAAGGGAAATTACCCTCTCGCCCTCGCATCCCGCATGCCCGGTCATATTTTACCCTCCGTCCGAGAAGACGACGTGACCTCGCACGGGTGCGCTTTATTTATCCTTTATTTATCCTTTATTTATCGAGGGGGCGGTCGTGCAGTACCCATATCGTACGCGGTCGGCGGTTGATGACACACTCCGGTGATAAAAACCGATTACGTCTCAATCGTAAAAAAATCGCGGTGAAATATATCCTTTACGACGTTCATTGGTTGTAACTTCCTCCATATACGTAGTATAGAGAAAGTATTGTTTTCATGAAAAAAATCGACTTCGAGATTTCAACGGAAATACACGTTTTGAGGTCCCTAGAACACGTTTAGACTATTTTCGGAATGATGTCTGTGTGCGTGTGTGTATGTGATTGTGGGCGCTCTAAATCATATCGCTATCAAATTTCATATATAGCACTTTGATATGATCACAAAGAACTGATTGGTTTTTGGACAATACCGGTTAACCGAAAATTGAGGTTTAATCGAAACCCGATTCGGTTTTTGCGATTTTTCTCCGTCAAAACATCATTATTGTATGTACAACTCGATACAAATAATATAGAGAATGAAATTTCCTACAACTTTCCCTTTAGGTTTCCGTCAAATGTCTCCTTAAAAACGTCCTTATTGGTAACCATCGTGAGGACCAAAGTTGTAGAGAATAATATTTCTTCCATGTTTTGTTTGATACAAATTTTTGTAGAACTATCCATTTCGGAGATATTTAACTTATTCGTAAATTTCCAGTGTACAGCGCCACCAACTAGCGGTGAATTCTGTAAACATATTCAACATGTAATTTACGTCAATAAGGACGACTATTCTTCTATGATACGAAATAATATTTTTGCCTTATAATGCTATTCATAATAATTTAAATATCTAGTATTTCCAGTGGCGTAGCAAGGTGAAGCCGGGTCCTGGTTCGAGAATTCTTTACGGGCCCCCTCTCTCCTCCAATTTATATTTTTTGGTTATTTTATTTTTTAAAGGGAAAATTTTAATGAAATAAGTTTCATGATCTCGGATTCCTTTCACTGTATTTAGCGGCTCTTGTGGTTTAAAATGACACAAAGGGTAACATTTTGTATACCTATGTCGACCACGGGCCTTCGGGCCTCCTCGAGCTCTGGGCCCTGGATCGACCGATCCATTGGATCCATGGTCCCTACGCCACTGTCTATACCCCAAATATGGAGAAAGTCATGTGTTGGCCACATCAGATTTTTTTTATTGTTGTCGCGATACTACTTTTTTATTAATCGCAGAAGGACGTAATGCTTTTATCTTGTCGGATCGATCGATAATAATAAATGTCGCCGCTGAGGTTTGGCGTTGTGTTTCTGCTAAGTATGTGCAGATAGTATTTATCTTAACAATATTAACGGCATGACTATTTGGGTAAAAGGAAATTCATCTCTTACGTTGAACAAATTGTCCACGCGTAAAAAGGTACCAAAAACATGTTTTTGGATATTAAATTCGGAGTAACATCACTTTATGCTTAAGTAATAGCTATGAATTCTCTAATATCGCTTACTCAACAAGCAATTCCGAAAAAACAAAGAATTTTCTTTGATAATCTTTCAGGAAAATTGTTTAAACCATTAATGCCCAACGTTATGGAATCGAAACATTGTTAATGGCGATTTTCTTCCGATTGTTAGATTAATAATGTATTTCTAATGTTAAAATGCACTCAAAAAATTGTTTTCAGCAGTTATGAAATTCGTCTCTCAGTGTAGAGCAGCAAAATTATTAATTTAAAATTTTAAAGAAAATCACTAAAAATGTCGCAATTTTCACTGTTGGACGTTAATGGTTTAAACCTCCCAGGGTCAAATTCTCTACTTTTTTCATGAAATCGATGACAAATGAAAAAGAAAAGCAACGTAAAAAATAATACTGCTAATCCCGTTTGTAGCAAAAATTCCAAGTTACAGCGCCAACGGAAGACGAGGAATAACATGTAACAGTATTCTTTTACCATAAAATTGATAGCAGCGATGCAAGCAAGAGAGACAATGAAGCAATACATTCATAACCTTCAGTCTCATCAAGAGCCTTGCAAATACGCATGTTATTCTCGTAATCCCGAAGACCAACGGCGAAGTAATTCATAATCGTGTCAGTCGCCGTTGTTACCGCGAGATCGTGAGCTAGTTTCTAACAGCTGGATGGCGGTAGATTGTTGGATAAGTGGAAAGGGTTATCGCGAGAAATAGGGAGATCCAGTGATACCAAAGAGAGAGAAAGAGAGAAATATTTGATGAAGAAAAAACAACACGCAGAGAAATTTTGCGAAAAGGAAATAAAACAAGAAAAGTGAAGACGTCAGGCTAAGAGAACATAAAGTTAGGAAGAAGATAAGGGAATGGTTTAAAGGGAGATGAGAAATTGAAGAGTGATAAAATGGAGCGCAACAAGAGGAAGAATGGTGGAGAAAATAGGAGATGAAGAAGATGTGCAATAGTTCAAACGTAAAAAGGATCATTTTTCGGAAATTTTGGCATATTTTCCTCGAACGAAGGACAAAATTTGAGGAAATTTCTTAAATAATGCGGGTATGTAAATAATACTTCCTTTGCTAATGGTAATAACCTCGAAAATCAGAAAAAACTGGTGCTTACGATTATACTATGATTTTAGCGTAACGATATTTTGACTTGACTAGCTTAATGCCACGAGCCCAGGGACCTTCGAAGAAATTAATACATTTCAGATATGAAATACTATTTCTTTTTTATTCTGATTTCTGAAAGACTTCCCAGTTAATCATAATTTTTTGGCAGAATAATTCAAAAAGCTTAACATTTTCAGCATATTTATTGATAATTGATTAATACGTGCAACTTGACAGGTTTTACAATTGGCTTAAGTTTTAATTGAAAACACACATTTGTCGCGTTAGGGGATAAGGGGAGAAGTACCACTAATAATATGTTGCCTCGGGTCCTTCTACTCCTAATTAAGCCACTGCCTATCATTCATGTTCAATCGATTTTTGAACATTTTAAGACTCCTAAATATGCACGATGAAAGTGTTAAAATTGAGCCAGCCATTAAGCTATCAAAATACCAAAAAGAGCGCAATGCGGTCTCGTTAATAAAAACTAAGAAATGTTCACAGTTATTAGTTGGCATAAAAATAATATATTTAAGAAAAATATTTACAAAAACTAGTGATGAATAGGTCATTATGCTTGGTCACTTTCTTTATACGTCGACATTATAAAAGGATGCAGGATTACAAAACTAACGAGTTAAGCAAGAGAAGACGCAAAAGTGAATAATTCGTCAGAATTCGCTGACGAAATCTCCGACTGACTGTATTAAAAAAGAACTAACCGATGAGTTTAAATATGATATGAAAGAGAGAAGATAGTGGACGAATGGAAGAGAAATATCAAATAAAGCTGAGCGCTGCCTTGCGACGTCATCGAACCTTACAATTAGATACGGAGAAGATTAAAAAGGAACTACTGAGGATCTTTCAGAAGCCTACGAAAATTAACCTTGATTAATAACATGAAGAGGTCGAACTTTTCCTGGCCAAACACAAATATTCTTGACATGATCTTCATATCTCATACGTATGGAATAACTACTGTGATTGCTCGCATAGAGTTAAAATAGATGAGTGGATCATATTAAAACTTCATGTACTTTCCATGAGAAATGAGAATATGGGTTTATTCGGAAAATGCACAATAGATTTGAAAATCATCTTCAGACGAGCTCCATAATAAAACTTCAAAGAAAATTATTAGGTTTAATAAGTAACACTATGGCATTATTTAAAATATATTATGCAACTTAGAAGAACATCGGCAATTCCTATTACCAGTATAAAATAGGGGAAAATACGAGATAAAATTTTTTTCAAATATGTACCAAAAACTAAACGACTAAAACGCTAATTGCTAAGAATAAAATTGTTTCAGTCCTTTTCTTTTAATATTGCGAAGAATAAATAAGTTTTAGATGGGGACCCGAAAAAAATAAAAACTACACGAAGACGATTACGGAATAAACAACGTTTTTGAGAATGGCCTAAAAGAGCCGGGGCATGAAGGAGAACTTTATACTGCGACGAAAACAAAGAGGACGTTGTTATCAGCGCCTCAACGGGAGAAACAACAGGCGAGCGCATTTTACCCCATTAATACAAATATCGACGCTAAAATGAGACGAAGAGGCAAAATTATCAGCGCTGGGATATAGCGCTCGATTCTTTAAAAGTCTTCTTTTTTTTTTTTATAAAAGCGGGTCAAGAAGGATCGGCTTGGTGCATTACTCACCATCCCCGCTTCTCTACTCACAAAAAGGACACGCTTCGTGAGATTGCCCGTTGCCGTGGGGACGCGGGTTGGAACAAAGAAGGGGGAAGACAAAAGCGTGGGAGGAGGAGGATGGAGAGAGAGAGAATGAGATACACTACATGGTCCGAGGGAAAAAGAGAGAAAAGGGATGAGGCGTGAGGGTGGGTGGGTGTGTGCGCGGGTTATAAAAGGGAGGATCTCTCAGCGGATGATGAAGATGAATGGTTCCGGAGTGAGGCAGCGGAGTTTTCGAGAGAATGAAAAATGAACGATCGGAAGACGTTCGAAAAGGATTTTCGGGCGAGTGGAACTCGTATTTAATTGATTACATTGAGCATAAAAGATCGGGCGGAAACTTCATGAATTGCGGTTTGAAAAACTTTTTATCTCTCTTCAAAAGTCGATTAATGCTCCTCGGTTCGACAAATCACGTTGATGGGATTCCAATTGAGAAAAACATTAACGCTTCCTCAGTTGTCTAAAAAGCTTCGATTTTATTTAATCGATGTGATTCGATACCTAGATATCGATTCGATTGTTTGCGAGATGAATAAATAAAGACGTCTTCGAAAAAGCAATAAAATGTTGCAATTTATAAATAAATAAAAAAATAAATTTGAATTCGTACGTTGTAACACCTATAATAGTTTTGGTAAAGGCATCATAGACATTTTAAAATTCCACTGTATTCGATTGTTTTTAAAGAATGTAAAGTAACATATCTTAAGCGGGCATGGATGCCATCATAACCCAAGATTTAATATGTTATTTTTCCGTTGCTAGTTAGCTTTCCTACGTTAATATAATGAGATAAACAGGCTATGAGTTATTATTAATGTTAACCTGTTGACCCTTTACCCTGTAAAAGGAAAAGGTTAATTAACTGTTAAAAACGTAACTATAATTAATTACATAACAATAATATGGGCATAAATTATCTCCCGTGCCTGCGGAAGCGAAACAGGCAATCTTAAAACTAATCATCTGGCGCCTCGAATTGAAAGTGTTTTTGCCTGCTTAGTTGGACCAAATGAATATTCCGTTCAGTAGAATTACATAATTAATAAAATGGGCAATTCGAAATAATTTAGCTATTAATTTTTATTGACAATTGTACAAGTTACAAACCTAACTTACGTGAGATTTTCATTGAGGTCTCGTTTTTTAATGAATTTTTTCATGGAAAAACTACGAGTTCAGAGGTTTTTACGGTTTCTCAGCTACAATCAATGTTTTTTCGCGGAATTTTCCACGTGGTAATATGATATGAATGACGGGCCAAGTTATAGGACCGATTCAAACATACAATAAATTCTCTAAATTATGAATCCATGAAACGTCATTGGAAGAAAGGGATTAGATTGGACATCGTTAACCTAGTAAGATGAAAGCATGACACAATAACGATTCTAATGGCGTTTCCAACACATTATTACCAGACCGTATATTGCTATCGATTATCCGTAACGTCGGATTTCACCAAGGATGACGAGAAATTCTTCTCGACTGACAGCTCTGACGTCCATTGCGTTCGATTCTCCAATTCTAAGAACACGCAAACAAACAGACAAAAAAAAGTTAAACGAAATTTTCTTTCGCGATCGAACACAAGTGACCTTTTCCTTCGACAGGAATCAACCCTCTTCTTAAAACGCCACAGGAGTGTTATACACGTGTTCGATCAAGTTTTTGTCGGATCCTGACCAATCACAATCTCGTCTTCGTTCGCTCCCCATCTCCTGTTATAATACGAGCTTCTTCGGATGGCCACACGCGTCGCTCCATTCGCAACTTCCGACATTTGTCTCCTCAGAATCAATCAAGTCGCCGAGTTATAGTTTTTTTCTTTTTTCCCAAAGGAAAAATAATCGCTATCCGTTGAGACGCGACCTTTGAACGTGCATGGAGTGAGCGTGTTACACGATATAAATTGATCTATGTCACGCACACACGCACAGACACGGAAAGAGAGAGAGAAAACTTTCCGAAGTTTCCACGAATGCATTGTATCCTTTCAATGCACGATAGTTGAAAATCTTTTTTTATTTTACCATTTAAAAACGCGTAAAGCGATCGATTTTCTTTTCCATACTGCTATTCTTTCAGCGCGTGATTACAAATTATTTTTTTTCATTCGCGTCAATGACCTAAACATTATAAGGATGAATGGCTGAGAATCAATGCCGATTGACTTCGGGGCGCGTCGGATCATGCTCACATCTGCACCTTTCAACCAACGACTCTATCAAGTAAGTTCCTCACTCAACGGAAACGTCAAGATGTGGCCTTAATTTCTTCGAGATATTGATTATAAGTCTATTAACCCTAAGCGATGCGAAAATTTGCTTCGACGATTTTCGGGATCTTACTTAGTGACATCATACCATCTGACATGTATGAGCACTATAAAAAAAACGCTATTCGATAATTATTGGTTTCCAAAATCATTTATCTATTATCCCTCATCTGTCTATGACGGCAGTTCTTCCTTCCTCGTGCGAATTTTGACTGAAAATTTAATTAGATTGCAAAGAAGTAATTAATTGGTGTATAGGAATATGCAATTGAACTGTATATGGTTGATCAAGTATGAGGCTAATGGACAAACTTTGTCTACAAAATAAATAAACTAGTTTAGTCATAGTGGAAGGATGATCCCACCATACCAAGGATACGTATTTTCCGTAAGGTAATTCATGAATTCGCCCTAGTTTTTAGCGTTATTCAGCATGATTTCGACTACCGTAGCATTACGATTTAAATTTTAGAACGCAAAATTTATTTGCATTAAACAAAGGGAGGAAGTGACAGCATTATAAATTATTTGAGCAGTGCTTTTAGTAAAAAGTCACTCAAGATCCATACTTAATAAAAAAAATCAGTTCAAAGAGAGAATTCGAAAATTGAAGGAATAAATTATTGTCTCTCTCTCGGGAGCTTTTTATACGGCTCGTGAAGCTACGATGATAAAGCGATCCGTAAAATTGAACACTGGATTCCCTATTTATTAGATGGAATCACAGTCATGGAACTTTGAATATAGAGATTTTAACTATAAAATAAAAATGTTTAGACCTGGTTATCGCTTATCCGATAACACAGAATTTCAAGGTACCATCTTCCAACATGAGCTTTTATGCGCCCTCCTAAAGTATTACTCGCAATTTCTAATGCGACACTGCTAGGCGTTGACAATTATTAACAAGACCCGCCATGTGGGATATTTTACCGTCTCCTGATTAAATTTCCCCTTTAAAAGGCAGATATGAAATAAAACATTAATAAACCCGTCTTTTTTATGGCAATGAGAACGTTTCTACGAATGAGGCATCATTTTTGTTACCGGTGTTCGAATGAATTACTTTATTAGGTTGGCGCTAGGGCTTTAAATATTGTTCATGGTAATCACATGTACGAAATGTAACTTAAATGATTTTTCCTATGTTGCTTTTCAACTTTTTGAATTTCAAAAGAGTCAACTTACTTTATAAGGCGCTCTGAAAATAATGCGATATTCCTCACTGCTCAGTTGGCGGACTGATAGATTAAAAGAAAAACATCATTACGGCCAATTGCATGACGTAATCTTCGGGCGAGGTCTTATTTTTAGATCCCATCCTAGCGATCCATTCAATCGGTTCACTTACCAGGACGAGCTCATCAAAAAAAAAAAGAGTAAAACATCATCCCGTATCACTTATTCCCTCTCTCGCGCCCCTTTCACCCCCTCTCCTCCTCCTTTCTTTCCTCGCCACTACGGAACGGACCAGAATGGATGATGGAAAAGATGGAATGAAAAGAACGATTTTTTCCCGCGAGAATGCGGGAGTGGGGAGGGGGGAAAAGAACGTTCAAAGCGATTGGCTCGCGTGCGAGGCTGGGTTATTCCGAAAGGCGTCTGTATGGGCAATCAGGGGTCGCAAAAGGTCGCGATGCAGATGGCAACCGGGATGTTACGGAAACACCCGTCCTCAGGGAAGTGACGCTGAAGATCACGGCTCTTTTATGCGGGAAGTGATTGGAGAAGGAGAGAGGGGAACTGATTAAGGGGAGAAGCAGCGAGTGATGGAAGAAGAAGATGGGGTGAAAATGAAGATGAGCAAAAGAGGAGGGAAAGTACGTTAAGGAGGGAAAAAGGAAATCGAAAAGGGCACCCGTAAGAAGCAGGTGGTAAACACAAAAGTTAATGAGAATAAAAAAGAGAAAAGAGAAGAAATAATGATGAGAATATGGAGAATATAAGACCGACGAAAGAAAGTGAAACAGAAGAGAATAAAATGAAGAAAATGAGAGAATAAGTAAATGAACGAAGAAGAAAAATAATCGGTGAAAAAATATAAAAAGTGTGCATAAATATAAAATGAATTGAAAGGGAAAATAAAATTAACATTAAAACAAAAAAATAATAATTACAATGTTAATAATAGAGAAAAGGTAGATCCTTATGTTGCACCTATCTTAAAAGGCGGGATAGCTAATGGGACACACTGATAGACAAGATATGACCACCACAGGCTGGGAAAATACTAGGGGAAGAAATGAAAGAAGTATAAGTTTAAATAAAGCTTAGAAAAGTGAAAAATGGAAATGGTAGTATAAGAAGACTAAACAATTGTGAAAATATCCTTATTAGTTAAAGGTGGTGATTGAGCAAGAAGGTGAGGAGAAGATACTAATAAAAGGGTGGGAAAAGTTGTTCTATTATTCCGCGCATGAAAATGACTGGCGAACAAGAACTAAGAGATGGAAGAAGGAAGAGGATAAGAATGTGGGTGATAGTGATGCAGACCTCAATAGGCCCCAAAAGATACGTTCGTGGTCTCCCGGAACTCCGAAAATATTCCCCATCCACCACCCTCCAGCGAGCACAAGCACAACATTCACCCGCTCCCACCACCTCTCAGCGGGCGGCGTGGCGCGAAAGGTTCCGCGGTGTCGAGGGGAGGAGGCGGGAGAGAGGGGGGGGGTCCCTTCACCCGAACCGATAGACGGGTTATTAGCGTCCGATTGTTGGGATCCGACTTACTATAAGCGGGGATGAAGTCGTGCTCCGATCCGCTCAACCGAGCGAGGGAAAGAAAAGGAACGAAGAAAGATCGTGTGTCTGTCGAACGTTAATAAAAATGTTTTTTTTTAAGGGGTTCAAGTCCGTCGCTCTTTGCCCTTTTACGAATAGGAAGAGAAAGAACGAGGGGAAAGGAGCGTTATCCTTATGAAGTGTGCAGTCGATCGGTACGATGTCCTTACACGATATAAGGAGAGGTGGAGCTAGAAAAGATCGAGGGAGTCAAAAAAAAAGAGAAAGAAGGCATTGTGAAGTATATTGTGGAAGAGAGACTCTCACGATTGACTCAAGCCTTGCGGAATATCTCCGCTTGGTGATCGAACGCTCGCGTCGGACAATGGACGAGAGTTCGACGGCAATGGATGTGGGAAGAGAGAGGAGAGGGGGAGGGGGCAACAAGGAAGTGGAGAAGGAGAAGAAGAGGGGGCGAAGAAGGAGTTAAGAGGAAGATGTGGAAAGGGAGGGAATAGAGGGGAGGAGGAGGCGTGTTGGAGATGAGATAAGGAAAGAGGAGAGAAAAGGAGGAGAGGCTGAAAGAGGAGGGAGGAGGAAGGAGAGGAGGAAGAAGAGAGGAGGAAAGAGAGAGGAGGGAGAGGAGGGAGAGAGGAGGAAGAAGAGAGGAAGGAGAGAGGAGGAAGGAGAGATAAGGAAGGAGAGAGGAGGGAGAGAGATGAGAAGAGAGGAGAATGGAGGAGCGATAGAAGTAGAGAGAGAGGAGAGATGGGAGGAGAAACGAGTCGAGGGGAGGGGAGTAGAGGAGAGGGGGAGGAAAGAAGGGGAGGAGAGGAGGGGGATGGGTGTAGAGGGGAAGGAGATGAGAGAAAAAAGAAGAGGATATTTGGGAGGAGAGGATAAGAGGAAGGAAGAAGAAGAAGAGAAAAGAGAGAAGAGATGAGAGCAGAGAGGAAAAGAGATGGAGAAGATAGGAGGGAGAAGATTTGAGGGCGGAGGGAATGACGAAAATGAGAAGGGATCAGAACGGGATGATAGGGTACGAATGGTATCGGACTATAAGAGGGAGGAGATGAGACAGATAGATGGCGGGTTGAATTGGTAGGAGATGGAGCTGGGGATGCAGAAAAGGGTGAAGAGGGGGCAGAGAGGAATGAAGAGGTGGCAGAGAGAAGTGAAGAGGGGGCCGAGAAGGGATGAAATGAGAAGGCCGTTGGAGGGAGTTGGCGAACGGTCGGATGGCATCGCTCCGCGCATTAATTCCACCCACTCCGCTCAAGACCAGCGAAAAATTGAAACACCGCGGGATAATAATGGGACCTTGATAAGGACGAGAAGCGAAGGCAATTGAAAATAAAATGCTGGAAATAATGGAAGCGATATTTTTCCAGCTACGTTTTGAGTGAGAGAACATCGCGATAAGAAGAGCGGAGAGAAAGAGAAAGAGAGAGAGAGAAACTGAAAGGGAAATCGTTCGAATGGCGAGGAGAAAAAAAACCTCTGCCGTCTTGAATTATCATCTGACGAAAGCGCGTGCTCGGAAGGGGATAAACCAGGCCTCGAAGGACTCGCGCACGATCTTTAGAGGAATGAATGGAGGAAGAGTGCTTTTGCTTCTTCTCGAATTTTCTATCGATCGCCATATCAGCGATTAGTAAGACAAGTAATTCGTGACGAATTTTCTCCGAGCTATTGATAGAACGTGTTTACCTTTATGTTCTTTTTCACGGCGTTTCAAATCCCATCGTTCTCCCTTGCTCGCGCATA
Source organism: Uropetala carovei (assembly GCA_036926305.1). Taxonomy (NCBI): domain Eukaryota; kingdom Metazoa; phylum Arthropoda; class Insecta; order Odonata; family Petaluridae; genus Uropetala; species Uropetala carovei. Next base: position 1,270,935 of record JAXCHB010000024.1, read on the forward strand.
CGCGACAGGTTATGTCAATAGACTGGATTCAATCGCACGACGGGACAGGGGCACGAGTAACGCATATATTAAAACAGAGTAACGCACCCAAGTCAAATGTAACACACTTAATATCTTGTTAAGTGCAGCCAATCTTCCTCTGCGTCATTCCGGATGTTGCTGCGAGATGGGAAAGCATAAATCATGAGCGTGTTATTAATATTTATTAGAATTTGATCATTATTTCATTTATGGAGGTTTCTCTTGCGTTTGACACGTTGATTTTTCAGTGCATACTGTCCGCCATCAACGTTTTATTTAAATAAATCCTTGTTTTTAAGTCACTGCGGTTCGCTAAAAACTTGCCGATCGGAATTCGACCGATAATAATTTTCGTAAGCACGTGTTCGACGTATCGAAGAAAACTTCGAAGCACTTACTAGGACAACAACAGCTGTCACCCATGCGAGAGCTCCAAGGTGATGTACGACGACAGTACGAGCTTCCCATTAAACGAAAACCGTAAAGTTTATGAGGCAAAAAAATAACTGTCTTTCGCGCACGAGGGAGTTAAACAAAGAATGACCTGAAGGAAGGGGTTAAAACAGCGAGTACATGCACTTTTTATACGATCGCCTACTCTTGCACATTCATTCACCTCGGATCCTCATGTTGTGAGCGATCGCGCCTCTCCAGTAAACTATTAGCCCGTCAAGAACGAATGACAGAGTAACGTAAGTGGAAGCAACATGAAACGAACATGTTTAAGATGTTAACAGGTATAATGGAAAGTAAAGATGTCTATATTGTGATTACTCTGTGAATATATATAGCGAAATGATTCGTTCCTAACATGCAATATTGTCCATCGAGTGCAGATCATGAGATCTTAAAGGATTTGTAAAAGATATATAAGAATATTATTATGGTTGTAAATAGGCATTAAAAATTTCTTAAATATACTTATTAAATGTCTTAAAAAATTGTGATTCACAAGAATGTTAACATTATTGACTACCAATTTCGCTTGGTTATCAACGCAAATGTTTTGACACTAGTCAGCTTAAATTTTTATGAAAACGATGAAGACCTTAAAACGTGTCCAACAATAAACGAAGAAAAACTCGTGAAAGTGTATCAGATGTCAGCCTTGAGGGAACTTATTTTATTATTTCAAAGCCTAAACCGAAATCATTTTTGTTTTTAACGACCGACGATAATTATATACATTATTTCGATAAAAATATATACCCTCCTCCTCGGTAATTGGCCGAATTAACATACAATCCCCGTAAATATGATAATGATACCGTAGATCCAATGATTATCTCGAGATGCGACAGCTCTATTAATAATTTATGAGGCATTCTCACGTCGTGTTTATAAAAGCTCAACGGTCCGTGCCGTCTTACCTACATAATCCGAAGCAAGGACTCGACGAAAGAATTTCCCGAAACAAAACGAAATTCCGGCCGGTGACTTCAACGCTCGTGATTCACCCGCCCTGCTGCTCTCTCTCTCTCTCCTCTCTTTCAAGACCGTCGCTCTAGCAAAGACGCGTCTCTCGGCCGTTAGACCGCGGGCATTCGCATTCGAAAAAGAGAGAACATCCGATTACTTCTCGGACCACACGAGAAGGTAATGCTATTCCGAGAGAATTTCGAGAGAATGAAAGAGAGAAAGAGGACAAGAGAGGAAATTCTAAAGAGCATTTGACTTTTGGAGTCGCCACAACTCACCCGGCCTCATTTGTATGTAAGGCGACTCACTTGGTCCTCAGAAGGAGTCTCGTAAGAAGAAGGAAACTGAGTAGAAACGGGGAGTGGTGAGGGAATTCGTGGAGGAAAAGGATGGGACTTTTGTGGCTCTGGATGTTGGTGGCCGTGGGATGGATATAGAAGGAGAGACGAGAAAGGAAATGATTTAAGGAAAGAGGAAATGAGAAGGCTTGGTAGGAACAGGTAACGAACGGAATAAGGAAGGAAAGGAAAAATAAAGGAGAAGAATAGAAATAAGAAAGGAAGTGATATAATAAGGAATGACGAAAAAAGAATAGCTAAAAACGATAACAGTTAAACGGATAACAAAGATAGAGGAGAATATAAAATATGGAGAAATTAGAGAGGATGGTGGGCGAAGAAAATTATAATAATAGAAGGAAAAGAATCGAAATGCGAAAGAAGGCAATAGAAGATTGTAGTGGAAGAAATATAGGGCAAGAGAAAGAAATGAGAGTCGAATGAAGGTGAGAACGGAGAGAGAAGATTAGAGGAAAGGTAGAAGAGGTAAGATGTGAAAGAACGAGAAGATAAAAAAACGGGCATAAAGAGAGCGGTTGATGAAGCAGGGAGCAGGAAGAATAACACAAAGAAAGTAAGAAGCAAGGCAGGAGAGGAATACAGTGCCGGGTGGCCACGGAGACGTCGCCTGGGAGGCCAGAAGGGGCCACCACCTGCGCGGAATGCTTCAACACGGCGTACGCAACGTGTTTCAAGAAAAGGGGCATTTCCTTAGCAGAAGGAGGGGAAACAGGCAGTGAAATGGAGAGAGAACGATTCCCTATTGAAAAGGAAGGGACAACATTCCTATTTGGGTGTTCCACGCCACTAGGGAGATATTTCGCGTCCACAGCGCAAGTCGTACGCCAGCACCCACTTTACTTAACTCTATTTTGACTCTTTTTCAGTCGTGTTTTTAGTCAGGGAATGCACTTTTGAGTCCCTTCTCTTTCGTAAAATGCAAATGTCACTAAAGTGGAGCGAGACCTTTTAAAGCTCGCGTGAGTGCTGGTCCAGCGCTAATGGTCAAAATGTCCCGATTTGGCACGGAGCTAATGTATATATTAGGTTTTGTGGACGGAAAAGAGTGTAACTTACGTTCGAGAAAGGAAGTGCGTCCATTTATGGATATTTGATATTACCATAAATGCAATTTCAATGCTCATTTTCATCGTGCATCCCATTTTAGGATCCGCTGGCTACTAGTGCGTGATTCGCAAGAAAGGACGATTGCTATTATTAAACTTAAAAGAGTCCTGCAGGTGAATAGGTTACAACGAATAGGGAAGATCCGCCTGTGGGGTGAAAGCGCTCTATTAAAACGATTGGAAGAGGATTCCCTGAGAATCGAGATCAATTCGCGGATGTCTGACGGAGCGGCTAATTTGACAAAATGTAATTTATATTAAAGCAATTTTTATGGAAAAATAAATTTTTAATTTTAGTTTGGAAAAAATATTACCGTAAGATTGCAATTGGCATTTGTATTTACCGAATAATAATTCCCCTCAAAAATTATTTCCGTTTTTTCTTTCTCCATACGTAGTAATGGGTGATCACGAAAAAAATCGACTTCGAGATTTCAATGGAAATACACGTTTTGAGGTTCCTAGAACACGTTTAGACTATTTTCGGAATGATGTCTGTGTGTGTGTGTGTGTGTGGGAATGGATGGACGTATGTGATTGTAGGCGCTCTAACTCAAAAAGTACTTGTCATATTAATACCAAACTTCACATATAACACTTTAGCATGAGCACAAAGAACTGATTAATTTTTGGACAATACCGGTTAAGCGGAAGTCGAGGTTTATTCGAAACTCAATTCGGTTTTTGCAATATTTCTCCGATAATACATCATTACTGTATACATTGATCATCACAAAAAATGTAGAAAATATAATTTCCTACATCTTTTATCTCAAACAATTTTCCACAGCAGTTATTGTTTAGGAATTATTTATAAATAATCGGTTTTTCGGTTTCCGTCAAATATCTCCTTAAAAACATCGTTATTGGTAATCTTCGTAAGGACCAAAGTTGTAGAGAATAATACTTCTTCCAAGTTTTGTTTGAAACAAATTTTCGTAGAACCATCCATTTCGGAGATATTTTGCTTTTTCTTAATACCAGTATACAGGGTCACAACCATGTAGCGGTGAATTCTGTAAACATATTCAAAATATACGTAATTTACGGCAATAAGGACGACCGTATTCTTTTACGATACGAAATTATAATTTTCCTCATAATGCAATTCATAATAATTGAAATATCTATACCCCAAATATGGAGAAAGTCATGTGTTGGCCACGTCAGAGTTTCATCATTAGATAAGAGCGATAAAAACAGTTGTTTGAAAGAATCTTGCACATGTAGGTATCCCTAAATCAGTATTTTAAAAATTTTCTGTAAAAATTAATCGACCCGAGAATGAAGAAGTACAGACAAACGAAATAAATGAAGACGATGTGTGTAGATATTTGAGATTTTACTTTTTTAATGCAATTAATCACACATCTGCTGTAATTTGCTGGACGAAATAAATTAATGTTTATACTCTTTATAATAACTTCACTCAGATTTGCATATTCATGTATTCAAATCCGAAATATAAATGTATATTAATAAATTTGAATCAAAAGTTGTACATGATAAAAAATACTAGGATGCCCCACGATTAAAATTATTTAAACAGTTTTCACGTTTTCGGTATTAAAGAAGAATTTTTCAGACTATTTATAATGTAGTGAATAATTTAATCAACGTGTCCAGTGCCGGACAAAGGAGGGATACGGCGGATGCAGTGCATCCGTGCCCCCGAATAATGGGGGCCCCAGAAGTTCTCAATTATTCAAGTATCGAGTGTAAATTTTGCAAAGGCGTTTACTAAAAATCACTCTATAACTTATTTCCAATAAAGAAACACTCCGTGAAAGTTATAATATTAAAGCGGGACTCCATAAATCATTCGTTATTACTATGAATGTTAATATCGTGGGACCCCCAATCATGTTCGCATCCTAGCCCCCTTCAGTGCTTGGCCGACTCTGCATGTGGCATACATCCTTTTTAAAGAGATTCAAGATCATATATAATTAAGATTTTCCTTAAGATCCAGATATTTTCTTCAACTCAGAAATTAATTTTATGCTTTTCAGTGCGCCTTGTAAAAAGGGTATAAATGAAAAAAGATTTTTTATATATTTTTATTTACCAATCAATTGAATCTAAAGATACCGTTTTGGCCATGTGATGAGGAATCTATCTACAGTTTACTAAAACGATGCTCTCTTAATCGCTAATGCTAACTTTTATGCGACAAAAAAGAATTTGAAATTATAATTTAAAGAGGCACACGGCACCCAGGAATAAATTATAAACATCACATCGTTTTCCTGTTACGATTATATTGCAACCTCAGCCTAAAGTGAAGACGGCGACCTTTCTTTTCAAAAGAGAACACAATGCTTCATCAGAAATTCTCTTACAGTATTTAATAATTTAGAAAAAAATCTTTTATTTGAGAGCTTTTAGAGTTATGTGTAAAAAAAATATATGGATCGACTCCCATAAACTCGTTATTTATATAGATAACATATTTATGTAGATCTTGGATTAATAAAAATATATCTCAGTAAAATTATTTAATTAATAAGATGTCTATTCATACACACTATTTTTACACTTATTTGTCTAAAAATTTTGTATTGATCTGGGGCCCTTGGTTCACCAATGCAATTATTTAAACTGAACGCTTAGGAGTCACACTCATTGTCAGTAGAAACTTGTCTAGTAGGGAGCATATCAAAACCGGCATAGCATCGGAAAACAGGGTTCAAGGGCTTTCCTCTAGAGTCCTGCGGGGATGCCCATCGAATGTGAAGGAAATCGCATACTTTTCACTAATCCGACCCGTCGTGGAATACTGTTGCGCCACGCCGTCTAGGACCCTTTCGAGAAGGGCCTAACTAGGGATCTCGAAATGGTTCAGCGTAGAGCGGCTAGATTTGTAAAGGGAAAATATCGGTATGATGCGAGTGTATCAGAGATCTTAAGGTACCTGAAATGCAGACGTTGCAGAGTAGAAGAATTGAGTACAAAAGGAAACTATTTGAAAATTTAAAAGCTCCGAATTCGTTGAAGACGTACGCGGCACAGTTTTACCCATCGGTGTTAGTGAACGTAATGTTAGATCAGAGCGTACGTGAAAATACGTCGAAGTAGTCGCTAGTACCGAGAAATACTACAGATCCTTTTTCCCAGACACGATAACACAGTCCAACAGAAGCATTAGTTAGAGCTCATTTGGTGCTTTGACATCCCCTGCCAAACGCTTCTGACGGCATTCTGGGTATTCATGTAAATGTAAATTTGATGAAAAAATTGTTAATTTGTTTATTTATATGATTTTGTTAGGGCATCTCGCCTTTGGATCCACTTCCGAGGCAGCAACACAACCGATTATTAGTGTTCATCCTCACTTTATGAAAAATAGGATAAAATACAGCTGCGATCGCACGTAAATAGTTATTCGTATGAGAAGTTAACAAGGGAAGGGACATTTTTCAAATAGTCGTAATGATATTTTTTGTCACCAAAACGGTCGCTGAACCCTTGAATCACCCACCGTTCAATATCTTCAGAGTACGTCTTTTTATGAATACCTACCTTACATGTACATATTCTGTCCACATTCTTGAATATAAATTGAACGACAACTAGTGAACTCGTTATGTATTTTGTTAATCTTTGTTAAACCAGTAATTATACCAAAATAAATCTGTGATACGCTTTCAGCCAAATTGCAGATAAATATATAAATGAAAATTTTAATATCCATTGGACTGAAGAAAATCTATGGACTCCACATTGAATGGATTCACGTACAAAGTAGGCCAGTAACAATTTAAATTTTTGAAATCTAAAGGCTAAATTCGACACTCCTTCGCAATTTTTAGGATAGATAAAAAAGTCCTTTATTTTTCCTCTTCGATCTTACAGTTACTAACATTCTCTAACACGTGACATAAAATATATCAATGTTTGACAGGGATTTAGGGTTTAACAATGTAGGTATAAATTGGAAACGTGAGGAAGGAATATTAAATGAAGAAAGGTGAATACGAGAGGGGGGGGGGAGAGGGAGGAATCGGACAGCGTGAAGGTGTAAAGAGAGAAAGACATGGAATGGGCGTGGCGGGTTAGAATGAGGTTTAATAGAGTGAGAAATCGAGCCTGGCAGTACGTCGACAGCGGCGGAAGCGCGGGCCGTATTGACTCGTTATTCCATAGGAAGGCCGTGAATATGCTCGCGGGGTTCTGCTAGTTATTGTGTCGGAAAGGTAGACAGAAGAAGAAAGGATCGCCGAGGCATGTAAGGCGGTGTTAAGTTCTAACGAACGTGCCTTAAATGGAATTTCAATTAAAAACCTCTACACTTTTATAAAAATCTGATGTGGCCAACACATGACTGTCTCCATATTCTCCATATATTTATATTATTATGAATAGCATTATAAGGCAAAATTATTATTTCGTATCGTAAAAGAATACCATCGTCCTTGTTGCCGTCAATTACGTATATTTTGAATGTTTACAGAATTCACCGCTACATGGTGTTGGCGCTGTTTACTTGGAAGAAATACTATTCTCTACAACTTTGGTCCTTACGAAGATTACCAATAACGATGTTTTTAAGGAGATATTTAACGGAAACCGAAAAACCGGTTATTTATAAATAACTCCTAAACAATAACTCCTATAGAAAATTGTTTCGAATAAAAACTGTAGGAAATTACATTCTCTATAACTTTTGTATAGAATTGTATATACAATAATGATGTTCTAACGAAGAAATATCGCAAAAACCGAATCGGGTTTCGAATAAACCTCGACTTCCGGTTAACCGTTATTGTCCAAAAACTAATCAGTTCTTTGTGCTCATGTTAAAGTGTTATATATGAAGTTTGGTAACGATATGGCACGTACCTTTTGAGTTAGAGCGCCCACAATAACATACACACACACACACACACAGACATCATTCCGAAAATAGTCTAATCGTGTTCTAGGGACCTCAAAACATATATTTCCGTTGAAATCTCGAAGTCGATTTTTTTCATGAATACAATACTTTCCCATCGTGCGTGCTTGTTTGACGCGCGCACGAATACTTTTTTTTTTCCATTACCATAAATTTCGGCCGATTTACCGTTGTTGTTGCACGCCCTCGATATAGACTTGTTTGGTTCACGAGGGAAAAATTCCTTGAATTCTATTCTGTATAATATAAAGTCAATACCGTCACATTTCCCCGGAATCGAGAATCCGTGAATTCACTCGCGAAACTGTTCCAGTCGTTTTGAGAATAATCTTGTTGTGGACATCTCCGTTTCATCTTCCGTCCATGAATCTTCTGAATGCGCTTTCGATGCATCTCTAAATGGATGTCGCACACGGGTTTTCTTCTCTCTTTATATCATTGGAATTTATATTAAGTCATCTTTAGCAGTGTTTTAAAGTTAATATTGAAGTCGCCATTCGCTCTGAGATGTCTTAATTTCTCTGGAGATGTCGCCTATGAATAATTCGTTTTTTTGGGAGTTTTTTGACTTAGATATAATTTTTATTTATCTTCTCCTACGGGGATTAACCGTTTAGTTGCAGTGATCAGCCTACTTAAAAACAATTACCCTCCTAATACAAACATGTATATGGTTCTGCGCATTATTTTATAGGTTGTTGCTTTTATTGCTGGATAAGCGGCACAAAATCCATTCATGAAAAGGAACTATCATTGTAAAAATAATTGGCAGTACTCTGACTTTCGCATGTTCCTTATACTTTCTTGAATATTCAATTTTTTACAATTTTACGCTTAAATGCTAAATATAAAACAAATTAAACAAGTCTGATTTTAAAGCAAATTTTTCCAGCTGAATTACTCCAACTCTCTCAACGAACTTCTGGGGATTTTTTTTATTAAATAGTAATAAACATGAAATTCTCTTAAAATATCTCGAATAGTTACTGTAGAGACATTTTTTAATAGACTGCATCATAAATATATTTGTATTGCCAAATATACTATAAAATTCCATTTGGTTTATGTGGCCACGACGTAGGTATATTGATTCAATCCCTTCTATATCTGTTCCTCAGTAGGAGCAAAACTTATTGCTTTCGACATGAATAATTTTATATCCTTATTGTATCAATTGAGAGCACAGTATACAAGATGAGCTTCTTCAGCGCCTGCAGCTTTAATTTTCGCGTCGTTTAGCTAAAGGATCATTATGAGTGCATTTGATTAATAAGGTCTTTATATTGCAATGCCACTGGCATCATTTATAAAATTAATCAATTCTGAAATGTGAATTTATTTGAAGCTCTCACGTAATAACCATGAGGTTTATCTATTAATCAGTATCAGGACTGGTATTTTCACATTCAGTGTATTTCATAGCGGTGTTTAGTCGTTAACCTTCATCTTGTTTTTTAACATCTCTTAATTATCGGGAAAATTTCTTGGTTGCATTCTTTACTCTTTATAATGTAACGTGTTCGATCGGTTGAATATTTGCAAATAAGAAGCATGACTGATAGTCTTAACTTGCTATCGCTATTCTAGCAAGATTTAATCCAGCAGCTGCCTTCCATTTGTTTTTTCTTTAACATGCATCTTAATCTTCGAGAATCTTTCTTGATTGCATCTTGTGGTTATTTCAACTTGGCGTGACCGGTCGGCATAATATATGCATCTGAAACCCGTTTTCAATCGGGGTAAAAAAATTTAATTTTAATTTTTTTCCCTTGCTCCAACGTTAAAATGTTGAAAATTTAGATCGGAATAATACACAATGCATCGGATTTTATCAAGATCGCCATTTAAGGAAAATTACTGATTTTTCACGGTTCGGAACAAAAATCAACCAGCAATCACGGCGTCACCTTCCGCAAACAGATCCCGTTTTGTTTTGTTTTTCGCTCGATTAAGTCGCTGCGAAGCATTTCGGGCAAAAGGGGGCGTCATGGGAGTGGATGCGAATCTCGACGCCTACGACTAATTGAGACGACCGATTTCATGCAAACTTTTCGCGCCATCAGGAAAAAATCACGAACCGGCAGAACGGGTTATGCAAAAAGTACAATCCTAAAAGTGCCATAATGACACTTTCCGCGCAACCTGTTCCATAAAACCCGTATGAGAAGATTCGTTTTGTTCTCTATCACTTTTATTTTTTACCTCGTTTCCGTTTTTTTTCGTTACACCGAACGGATACATACATATCGATAGCGTAAAATATGGCGAACATATATTAAAACCAAGTTGATCGATTACCTTCTCGGCAGCCGTGAGAAAGAATATGTGTACATCGAAATCAGACCTTGAGTTTCCCTTCCTATATCATCGCGGGCAAATCAAAAGGGATGATTTCTGTGTTTTACAGCCAGTTTATTTATAAAAGACTTCGTCGTGAACGTTGATTAAACTTTAATAAGTGGCAACCGTGTGTTTTTTTTCCGAAAGAAAAGGACGCTCTTCTTTTTTTTTTAAAGGAATTCTGCCGAGATGTCCTTAAAAATAAAACTCGCCTCCGCCGACCACGCCGACGAAATAAAAGCCGTGTAAGGCTAGGGAGATCGTAATCAGTGCCGCGGAGTCGAGTTCGGAATGAATAAAGCCGGTCGTCGGCGCACTGAGGAGTTTTTATTGAGGCATCCAATAATAGTTGGGCTTTTTATTTACGGATTCTCCGTGGGCTCAAGTGACGCTGCGGCGCGACGTGACATAACAGCCGAGGATTGGCGGGTGATAAAGGCGTCACAAAGTGCATTCTGAAGAAATTGGGGCTATTTATAAGCCACAGATGTACAGAGAAAAGTAGGAAACCGAACCATGGCGGGTGATAAGAGTTTTTACGTCGTAAATTTTAACGTTACGGTGTTGATGTTATCCACCATACGAGAGAATGGCAGTTAAATTGCAATGTGCCGTCAACAGAATCCTTTAATAGAGTAGTAAAAATAATATGTTTTGCCATAAAAAAGGAAAATGGATTCTATTGTCTGCACGTATCTACGAGCATAACGGCAAGGTGCAAGAGCTGCTCTCCGGCTGTCTCAAATATATAAATAACATCGTTGCTTATTTTCCCCATATTGGGTTAAATTGAAAAAGGTTTCACACGCTTTTGTTATATTTTGAAAAACAGCTCGATTTCTCTCCCTCAACATCTCACTTGACCCTTTCAGACATATGTGCAAAGCCATGTACATTCAATTTTTTTAATTATTGCTTTACAGCGAACTGTAGAAATCTACAGAGCTAACGTACATTATGTGTATCTATCAGGCGCATTACTCAACAAGCGCTTCTCTCTTGTAGTCACTGTACGAACGGAAAGTTATCTATAATGGAATCATTTTCCCTCCACAGAGATTAATTCAGTTATTTTGTTAACGTTGTATTGGCAACACAGAGAAAGAGATTTCAGCGAGAAAATTAACAATTTGGGAACGAAGGCACATTTGTTTTCGTCCGATGCATAACGCAAAGAAAATCCGAATTTATGCTAGCTATATAAAAAAACGTAATTTGAAATCCGAAATTTTTATCCTAAGTTCTGCAAAAATTTCATGCTCCGTGTTTTGAATATTTATTTTAACTTGGCGGATGTACTGAATATTAATTTAACTGATGATTCAATCATAAAAAATTAACCGATAAAAAACCAGAGGAAACCAATCCTTTTGGAAGGATCGTGCAAAAATTAATGCGACGACTTTATCGTTTACGTGCCGAATAATCACGTAGCTCGAGTCAACTCGATCCTCTGGACATTTAGTCACGCTACAACATTTTCTCGCGTTAAAATAGCGTCTCCGTGGCGCTATTTACGATGGAAAAACAACCACAGCACGCGCTCATACTTCTCAAACGCGCTACCGGAGACACAAAGGCGCGAGATCGCGTCTTTATGATCTATTCTTCCGCGTTTGGAATTTTTACAAAAAACATGAGATTTTCTCTCTCTCAAATCGGGAGGGAGGGAGAGAGACAGGGAAAGAGACAGACAGACAAACTAATTTATTTAGGGTGAAATTGAGACTACTTAGTCCCTTCTTACATTTAATCCTAGAGAGAGGTAGACAGAGAGAGAGGTAGAGAGAGAGGCAGGGAGAGAGACAGCTAGAGAGAGAGAGAGAGACGGGGAAAGAGAGAGTGGTTAGGAGAGACAGGGGGAGAGACAGGGAGGGAGAGACAGGGAGAGAGGCAAAGAGAGACAGGCAGAGAGAGGGAGACAGAGGGAGGTCTACGGTTATCATCATCTACATATATCTTCGCATTATCTTATCCTTTCTTCTACTCGTTCCGTCGGGTAAACGGGCTGAAAAGGGATTTTTTTGCAAAGGAATCCATGCGAAAACGCGGTCCGCACGCCACTAACGCAACCGGTGAACACAAAACGCCAAATACGGCGAACCTTCGGCTGGCATAGAAGGTTATAAATGACAGCGAGAGACGAGCGAGAATGCGGGGCACGGCGGCGGCCATTGTTTTGAAGGTGACCTCACGTGAACTGACCGAAGGTGCCTAGTCCCATTCCGAAGCCGCAAAATGTTCCTAATCAAACACACCCTTCAATGCCCTCCGAACAAATGCCTCTTCTGCAGCTTTTACGCACTTCGCCCGATTCTAACGGAGGTTGCGCTTTTCTTAAGCGTTTTCTTCATTGTAAACCTCACTGAGAGAATGAATATACAGTAGAACTTCTCGGTGGACGGATGAGTCTATGTTACCAGCTGTAAGTTGTATTGTCTATGAAAACCTGTTTCGTCAAATTTGTACTTCCAAGTTTTGAATTTTTCAAGGGCTCAAACATGACATGAAAATTCTAGGGCGTGGAATGTAGGTTAATGCCTGATATTAAAATTAAGAACTAAGAGAAACACTCAAAAATCAACGAGCGAAATTCATATGGAGTGACGGACGGATAATCAGGCACAAAGACAAACAGAAATGCAGTTGCTTTGTGCACACTTAGTAATCACTCCGATTTTTTGGATCCTCTGAGGAAAGTAAATGTTTTATAAGAGTAAATAGAACAGAATATCGAAGAAGATGGAATAGTTTTCTACAAGAATTTTGCATCGAGTAAATGCGTTGTAAACACACATACAACCTTATAAAAAGGGCAGTAATTCTTAGCCAATGATTTCACCTCGTTCTGATACTCGCAGAACTGCATCTCGCAAAATGAATAACAGAGATAAAACGAAAACCGTTTAGTCACTCGAACTGAAACTTACTTAACCCTCCGTCGGGCGCAATGCTGGTGGAACACGATCGGGCGCAATGTCATACACAAAATATGGTTAAAAATAAACACTGACTTAAACATAAAACTTAAAACAAAAAACCTAATGAAAAATAAAAATTAATATTATTAAACAGTAAACATGATAATATAAAATTATTACATGAAAAGAACATAGCGTGGGAAGAAGTCACAAACGAGCGCAATGTATCTGTGAGATAAAACTGCGAAAACGGAGCAAGCACACAATCAAGGTCGAACCGACACTGACTAGTGAAACAATTTTATACAGGGAGGTACTCATGAGGAGACAGACGTCACCTGCCCCACTGCTGAGAGATCAACAATGTTGCACCTTCCGTATCTCACAGATACGTTGCGCCCGACGGAGGGTTAAGAGAGGGATTTTTTCCTCATCTTGCATGCTCTCTAATAGACTGCACCCAAATGAAAATTCATCCACTCTACGTGTCTGACTCTTAAGGTTACAGTAATTCGAAACGTCCTCATAAAAAACTAAATATAAAGCGGCGGTGTTACCTTTTTACATCGATGCGGATATTTTCTAAAAAGAAATAGCACGCCCCGTTATATCAAGCTCAAATTTTAAATAGAAAAATTTCACTTGATTCGAATGCGTCCAACTGATCGAGACGAAAGACTGGACGCGTTTATGGCGTCAGAACGAAACATAAGGCCGCGCGAGCTAAAAAACGAGATGTTTTCCATCGTTTACGGGAGAAAACCCTCGGAAAAAAGGCGCGGGAAAGCTTATTTTTTTAATTTCTCGGTCGAATGCAGCAGACAGCCTGACGAGCCAGTAACATTCCCCTCCGCCCCACGCCAACTTTTTCTACCTTTTCTCCCCCCCTCCCGTTCCTCTTTAGCCTTCTCCCTGCCATACTTTTTCTCCCTCTCTCGAGAAAATCATGAACCTGATCTAAAAGGTGGCAGTGGCAAGCCTTGTGGGCAGCGAGTGAATTGGTTGCTAAGGCGACCTGCGAAATATAATGGGATTAAAAAAAACGTGTAGGAGGCGAATGCGTGATGGGACACACGGCGCGCACCTGTGTGCACCCTTCGTTGGTGTGCATTCCGTTGCGGGGTGAGTGAAAAAAGAAGGGAGGAGGGCGGGGGATGGGGTAGAGTGGGAGGAGGAAGCCCCGGCAAGGCTGGTAAGGTGGGAGAGGAGGAAAATTAAGAAAGGAAGCTCTCAATTTAGGGCGAGGCAGAGGCCGTCAAACAACCAATTCGCAGCTTATCCGAGGCAAAAATATCAGTGCATCAGTGCAATTTTAAAATACGAGAATGAGAGGGGAAAATAAAGTTGCAATGCGGCAGGATTTGTATAACTTATAATTAATTAAACAAATCCGGATGTTTTTGCTAAAGCACTAAGCAGAAGTAATTTTAGCTTCATTTTATTGCAATGGAATATTTCTTATACTAATAGTTTGACAATCCTATGAGATTTTAGAGCAATAAACGCAAATTAAAAAACTGTATTCCTCCAATAGAGATAAAAAGCTACGAAAACCAGGAGCGCAAACCGACAAATCAGCTGTAATCATAGCTATTCACTGGTATTATATTCTAATGAAGGACTATTATCTCTTTACTGTTATTGATGAAGGATATTTTTTCCCGAAATTCTTCCCTGGTTTTCGTAGCTTTTTCTGGCTTTAAAGAAACATTTCGTTAGTATGATTTTAATTATACGGCCAGTTCGAAAATTTTTAATTAATCTTTAATTAGGCTTCAAACAAAAAATGGGTGGAAATTTTTTTAAAAATCTAATTGTTTAGGCTTTGTTTTGAACGAACATATGTATGTAATAAGAGAAAGCGAAAGATACTTAGTATCAAAATGGTTCAATATTAATGACAGCGGCCAAATAAGGAATTCAAAAAGAGAATGGTGGCGAACATGAGACGTAGAACTGCATTGCGGCAAGACCGGTAAGATCCTAGGTGTTGGGTGTCATTATATAGCTCCAAGGCTCGAACTAAGTGCGGAAATTACGTACACTAAAAGTATTCAAGGAGTGGGCGTGTCGTGTAATGGTGAAAATAAGTAAGTAGGACGAAGGAGAAAACCAATGGCAAAGTCCGAATTACTCTCGGATATTTTTTTAATGAGAGCCCTGAAAAATTATACGGGAGAATCGTACAGGAGACGTCAGAATGCAGAGGAAGATTTTGGAAGGGATTTTTTAAGTATGAATATCTACGAGGGAGTTCCGATTGGAAATGGCACTGATCAATCTGATTATAACGCGCCTCTGCACACCATGCATTTCTATAATTTATACTGTACACTGAAATATACATAGAAGGACAGAAAATACAAAAACGTTGTAATTGTATGCGACCATTTTATCCTTATAACTAAAATTTGAATATTTAAAAATTTACATCCTTTTTCAGTTAGACGAATCTCAACGAGTTTTCTATTATATTTAATTCAAAACATAAATTTCATTACTGAATTAGGGATAATGGAAAAAACGCGATTCATAATTACGATAAGAAATAGGTAAAGGTGTAGTACATTGCTTTATTTTGAAATATTCATGACGATATTCGAAAATAAAATTCGACAGAGGAAATAAAATTACCTAACTATGAAAAACACATAGTTGCGAAGGACTTTTCTGTACGATTTTAATGCATCGAATTTTTCAAATGCGGTATTTCGAAAAAGTCAGAGAGATCACTGGGGAAGTGGTGGCGCAGCGAATGGAGGCAGGAGGGGGGAAGGGGTAGTTGCATCCGGGCGCAGGGCTTTAAGGGGTGCAAACTCACGAACCGATTTTTATCGGTAAAAGCATATCCGCTAGGAGGTCGCGTAGTAACGTAATATCTTAGCGAATTAAGACAAGAGAGGCGCGAGTCATCAAAAAATGCTTCTGGGAACTGGCCCGAGATGCCATGAACCACCCTCGTATTTATAGGATATAGTGATATCGTAGCTTGTCGTAAGCGAGTCAGAGAAAAATATTTACAAAATACTCGTTTGTGTGAAGTCCCGCTTCGGGTCGCCATTTCTTCATGTCTCACCCGAAATATTTGGGGGTATCGCTCATTCTTCGGGCTTCGGGTTGCACTTCTGTTTCACGTACCTATATATTATTTCCTTAGACTGGATCCCACTTGTAATCGATGTTGTGCCGACGGGCCACGGGGGTTTGCAATTGAGTTGAGGTATCTCCTGCCATCTAGCCTTACTCGAACCAATTTCCCATTAGGGAACAGCACTTTCCTTTCGGCAGTTCCACAAGTAAAGACAGGTAATATATAACAGATTGATGTTTTCGCTAATATTTAATAACATATTTTCTTCTCTCGGTATTTTAAACGAATACTGATTTTTACTGTTTTTCTGTTAACGAATATAGCTGTTACTTGAAGATTTACAGGTATACCAAAGAGAATCTGCGTAACATTTCAATTAGAGAGGTTAGTTTTGATTTCTATAGAAACCTTTGATTTTAAACCGTTTATTTCTCTGTTTCGCTCTCTTTTGAGTATTTTTACTCAATCAGATCTCTAAAACTACTTCTGCTGTAATAATTGTCTAAATTGAACAGGAATAAAATGAGAAAAAGTCACTTGGTATAAGTTCCACTTTATTATAAAGTGGAACTTATACCAAGTGATATTTTTTTCTTATTTTATTCATGACTTGCAGAAATTCCCGGCGTTGCCCGGGAAAATTTGTTTCAAATCCGATCGGAATTCTAGATGGTACACGGTATTTAAGAATTCACTCAGCCGGCGTGTTGAATACAATGGGCAGAGAGAAACAAAAACCACGTATGAATTATTTCTGGGAGCCCTCCACAATCGTACCAAATTTGATTCAAATCAATAGTAGAACTTGGGAAAATACGCGTATTATAATCAGTACACGCCCTCCAATTCTGGATAAGGAAGTAGTCCTTTCCCACCTTTCTCACTGTGTATAAGATGTATAAAATAAGGAAAATACGGAAAATCAGGAAATTCAGGTAAATCAGAAAAATCGGGAAAATAAGGAAAATCAGAAAATTTAGGAAAATCAGGAAATTCAGGAAAATCAAGAAATTCTGGAGTCAGGAAAATCAGGAAACTCAGCAAATTCAGGAAAATCAGGAAAATCCGGAAATTCAGGAAAATCGGGAAATTTAAGAAAATCAGGAAATTCAGCAAAATCAGGTAAATCATCAAATAAGGAAATTCAGGAAAATAAGGAAATTCAGGAATATAAGGAAATTCAGGAAAATCATATTTAAAAAAATAAGGAAAATCAGGAAAACTACTTTCCTTATTATCCTTATTTTCCTGATTTTCCTAATTTTCCTGAATTTCCTGATTATCCTCATTTTTCTGAATTTCCTTAATTTCCTGATTTTTATGAATTTCCTGATTTTCCGTATTTTCCTCAATTTCCTGAATTTCCAGAATCTCCTGAATTTCCAGATTTTCCCGATTTTCCTGAATATCCTGATTTTCCTGAATTTCCAGATTTTCCTGAATTTCCCGAATTTCCTAATTTCCCTGATTTTGCTGAATTTCCTGATTTTCCTGAATTTACTGATTTTCCTGAATTTCCTGATTTACCCGATTTTCCTGAATTTCCCGAATTTCCTTATTTTACTGATAATTTCCTACATCTTTTATTTCAAACACTTTAATAAGGAAAATCAGGAAATTCAGGAAAATCGAAAAATTCTGGAAAATAAATAAAATCAGGAAAATTACTTTCCTTATTTTTCTGATTTCCTAATTTTCCTGATTTTCCTGTTTGTCCGGAATTTCCTGATTTTCCTGAATTTCCTGATTTTCCAGAATTTCTCGGATTACCTGATTTTCCTGAATTTCCTGATTTACCCGATTTTTCTGAATTTCCTGATTTTTCGGATTTTCCTTATTAAATTGCTTGAAATAAAAGATGTAGGAAATTATCAGGAAATTCAGGACAATCTGGAAAACCAGGAAATTCAGTAAAATCAGGATATTAAGGAAAGTCAGGAAAATCAACAAAATCAGGAAAATCAATAAAATCGGGAAATTCTGGAATTTCAGAAAAATCAGGAAATTCAGGAAAATCAGGAAATTCAGGAAAATCAAGAAAATCAGGAAATTTAGGAAATTCAGGAAAATCAAGAAAATCAGGAAATTGAGGAAAATCATGAAATTCAGCACATTCAGGAAAATCAGGAAAATCAGGAAATTCAGGATAATCAAGAAATTCAGGAAATTCAGGTGAATCAGGAAAATAAGAAAATTTTGGAAAATCAGGAAATCCAGGAAAAATCAGGAAATTCAGGAAAATCAGGAAATTCAGGATAATCAGGAAATTAAGGAAAATCAGGAAATTCAGGAAAATCTGGTTAATCAGGTAAATCAGGAAATTAATCAACCGTTAACTTGAAATCAGCAATTTCTCTTAGAGGTGCCGCCCCCCCCCCCCCCCCCCCCCTCCTCACAACCCCCCTCTTCTTGGTCTGATTTTGCTCATCTACAAACTTGATCTTATACTTGTATTGAAAGTGACAAATATCAAATTTGACTTCCAACCCCCAAACCCCCAATGAAAATTTTTTTTGAGATACACCACATAGTCTATATTTTAAGCTGGATCAGTCTAAAGATACGCTGCAAGTTTCATAAAAATCTGACCAGCTGTTTTTGCGTGATGCGGTAACAAACAAACAGACAGACAGACAGACAACAATTCTGCAAACAGGTTCAATCGTCTTCTTTCGATGCAAAACACAAAAAAATAAAACCCCGACAAAAAAACAAATGTACAGACAGAGATAACAATTTATTTATATAGATGGAGTTCCACCAAGTAAAGGCTTGCTCCGTTGATTTTAAGTTGAACAGTGCTCGGAATGAGCAGGAACGCACAGGAACGCCTCTCCGGCTCGTCACATGAGCCGATGATACCGTTCCGTTTCGTCAGACATTTAGAAATACCGTCACTTATAACAGCGCTTCGTTTCGTAAAAATTTCTGTTCCACTACCAAAACAAGCGTTTCGCTTCGTAACATTTTCCATTTCGAGCACTGAAATTCAATCATTTCTTAATTAACGGAGAATGTGACGCTCCTTTTAAATATTGGCGTCATAATCGATAGAAAACACCACAGGCGTGATTATTTGCGGGGCCTAGTTCGATGGTGAGCGGACCTTATTTATCTGTGTATATATACCCGATGGCACAAAAAATGACGATTTTTAGAGCAATTGCAATTTTTAAATGAAAATCAGTTATTAAACTTAATTTTTAAAATTATTATTATGCAATAATATTAATATGTAATCAAAAATTGTCTAAATCACAGTAGGTACATGAGAATTTACCCTTACGCGGGGCCCTGTTCGGGGGAACCGAGTGCACACGCCTCACGCCTGCCCTGACCACAGGATATGCACGACTGTAATTTTTTGTTAGAATGCCATTTGTTTTCAATTCATATCGATTAATAATGGACGATAACAGTAAACGTCTTATGTTAGTAAAAACTAGAAGAGCAATTTATTAACTGGGTTGTGTTCAGGAGTGTTTTTAAGGTCGGCGCACCGCATCGGCGGGCCCCTCATATTGCGAACCCCAAAGTAATTCACAGATGGCGACTTTGCATGTTGATTCTTACACTCAGAATGGCCCGGGGACTGGGGATATAATCCCCCTACCCCCTTAGGGGCGCCGATAAGATGCCTTGCCCCCGGGCGCCGAAGACCCTAGCTACGCCACTGGTGCGGCGTTGGCTACAATCGATACATGAAGAAGAGCATGGGAAAACAGAAAGAAAAGTTTTCTACTAAGCCTTTAATTTTTCACTCCCGAGGTTTCGGCGTTGCTTATCCGCCGGACGAACCTTATTAGCGGAGCGTAATTTTCATGCACGAACCAGCGACCGATGTTTACCTCTATTCCCCTGTTTTGCTCCCTCCCTCATCTTCCCATCTATCTTGCCAGAAATGGCCAATGCCAGCTCTCGCCGAGGGATTCAAGCAAGTTAATCGTCCGCCTGTTTTGCATATCCTGAAATTTACGGCACGATTTCGCAGATCGCTTATTTCCAAAGAGGCGTTCGCTAAATAAGATGAGTTTACGAGTTCTTATGTTTTTCCTCTTTCGACAAGGAAAGGTAGGTCGCAGTTGGCGTTGGCGTTCGTTCCACACCATGCTTTTGAAAGAAAACGTTTCGTCAAATAGGAATCCAATCGTTGATGCCCTGTGAGTTCACTTTAGTCGCCTGGCAAAATTGATAACTCTTTCGGATAATTAGAAAATTAACCAAATTGTATTTTGTTTGAAGTGAAATTAAATTAACTTAAGATATTCTAAGAAAAAGTTCTTTTTTGGACACCGATGAACTGAATTGAAGGTAATCAGGTGTAAAATATTTCTATAGCCTGCGAACGGACATTTGATCACTTAATTCATATTTATGCGATTTAATCGGGACGTGAATCCACTCCTTAAAGATCCTGGACTCCCTTTTATCATGTCACGCGCTTAGCAGGATTTCAAACGGATGTTAATGCCAACTTAAGCTATTTATTCGCAAAACTGAGACACCGTCACCGAACCGAAGTACCCATCGATGTAAACTAGCTAAAATAGCAAAACAATTTTACCGTCTTAAAATATTCTCAAAATGAAACTCACTATGCAAAAATCTTTCGCTATTTAGTCACTCAAATTGTCGGATAAAAGGGTTGCATTCCAAAGCTTGCTCAATTAAACAAAAATGCACAACGAGCATATGTATGTGCCCTGAATCAATGCCATCGTACCTATCGACGATTAAGTTTTAAAATAAAAAAAAGAAATCGAATGGACTTACTCAGAATTGGACAGGCCACTTCGGCGGGAACAGGCGTACTGCTAAAGGCCGCGCAGTCGCAAACACACAGGGTTTAGGTGATCTCGTGCCTCGACATTGACCCTCGTTCGAACCGCACTACAGTGTTATGTGCTTTAAACCCTTTTAGAGCTAGAGGAGGATATATCGCTGTCCTCAAGAACGATAGATCATTCTTCGAGTATAGTCGATTGCAATACGGTATTGGAATACATTAGAAGACTACGTTGCCTCTTGAAAGATTTATGCAGTTTTAAAATGTTAGATATTTTATGTAATATTGTGGCTGAGATTTTCCGTTTCTAACTTTTTTATTCTGTTTACCTCGAAATTATCCATGCACTCATGTATTATTGGAAAATTTTATATTTTTTTAGGGCTAGATTTTTTCATGTTAGGATTGTTAAGTGAAGACATGAAATGTTGCATTCATGTTTTGCTAAATTCTACCGAAATGTTATTGCAATAAGAAATTTGGGAACTTTTCTACCGTCGAAAATTTCTTTCGTGATGAATTATTAATAGTATTATATAAATTGAAAATAATTTTCAAATGCTGAACAAATCAGAGAAAAACATTGAAGAACGTCTCATTTACAATTAAATATTGATGAAGTAATGCAAAATTTGGAATTCTCTGGTAATTTTAGTCATATAATAAACTCTTGAGTGATTATTCGCCAGAGACCTGCCGGCCTCATTATAAAGGTGCTGGGGTCGCGGGTTTGAATCCTGCCGAGGGCATGGTCGCACGTGTTCCTCTTTCTTATTGTTATTAAGCTCATTACAAAGTCCGTAAAGTGCTGTCTATGAGCTAGTGAAAAATAAATAAATACACGCGAAACATCCCTCAAATTTTAAGTCCGTTAATTCTTTTTCGTGGTGTTTTTAAATTTCCTCATCGATTATTTTCAATCCCACCGGATCCTGCCAACTTATTTTGATGACTGCGGAAAACATCGATTACTTACCTTCGGATCCGAATTTAATTTAACAGATGCGAGATTAAAAATATACACATAAGGTGGAGCGAGTTAAGCTGAGGGAGGGAGAGAGAGAGGGGGGAAGATTGCGGGAAAACTCGACCCGCGGTTCAAAAACCCGCGAGTTTCTCCTCTTGCGAGATAGTTGTTTGACCGCAAGAGTGCGCGTACACACACACATGCACACCCAGAAAGAGAGAGAGATAGCTCAGGAGGTTACCTAATAAGGAGATAGCAGCTGGCTTCGTACTCTCTCTCGCCTCCTCCTCCTTCCTCCCTCCATTCCCTTCCTCCCTCTCATCATCCTCCACGGCCTCCAGAAGTCGTTACCTCCTTCCTCCAATTACAATTTCTCCTTGCGCACCCTTCCCCATTTTATTTCATCCCCCGCCCCTTTCTCTCCCCTACGAAAGACTCCTCCCTATCCCTCATAACAGCGGCATTCCCGACACCTCTCCTCCCTATCATTACCGGTCACTCATCCCCCTTCAGGTCCACGGCGGAACGACCGCAGCTCATCCTTCCCTCTCGATCCCATTTTCCTCTCTTCTTTCGCGCCCTCCTAACTCGCTCCTCGATTTTTACGGCCTGGCGAGTACAGGAGAGAAACAAAGGATGTATGTAGTACGTAGCAGGTACGCGAAGAAGTTACTCGTCACGCCTGGGCGCCATCCGATTTCTTGAACGCGATCCAATTTTCCGACTCCAACAAACCGACAGTTCTACGCGTTCGTAGAGCACGCATAGCTATATAAAAGTGGTGGGCCATTTGACGAGGAGTGATTCTGTCAGGCAATGCCGAGCGAGCGAGACGGAGGTGCCGGCGGCGACTCTTCTGCCATTGCTGCTGAAAGTTGAGTTACGCCCTTCTCTCGCCCCCCTATCCCT